>CM060249.1:85647517-86932517 GCA_030684275.1 Acipenser oxyrinchus oxyrinchus
CAGTGCCTCAACTAGCTATTCATTTAATTTACCTTGTCAGGGTATGAATACATTTGAATGAGCATTTCTGGAGTTTTGCAAACAAATTGCTGAAATAAACATTTGTAGACATCTATTTCTTGTAACTTTTTTTTCTCATCCACAAAAGCCAAAACTTTAGCTACGAAAGATTTTTCCTATAATTATTTGTATTTGAGAACTTTCTAGAAATTATAAATTTCCACTGGGGAAAGTAAACTTTTTACGACAACTGTATGTATGCACATTAATGCAGTAAATGCACTCATTTTTAGCAACCCCAACATGTTTTGTTCACGGATGTATTGCTTGTGAAGGTGAAAGTTTGCGAGATATTGAGTCTAAAGATACCATTCTATCATTAGTGCAGTGAAAGATTAAGGAATCATATGCACTCACTGTATATACTGTGTGTGTGTATATATATATATATATATATATATATATATATATATATATATATATATATATATATATATATATATATATATATATATATATATATAGTCAATATTTCACGGATACGACAGTCAGAAACATGTCCTTGTATTAAGAAATAAATCAATTCCCATTGTATGTAACAAATGAATACACTTACCCGTCACACACGATTTCCGACTCCGTCACCAGTTTTCTGATACAAAGCCCATCTTTTCAATGTTACAATTTATTTGAATATCCGTCATAGCTCGCATTTCTTTTTAGCATGCCAAAGTAGTTGCTGTGTGGATTGAATGATTCACGGTTGTCTTGTTGGCGGTTTCGGATCAGATGATACAGACTCCGCAGTCTGATTCATTATGTTTTCCTGTTATGCAACAAGTACAATCCATATTTTGGATTTTTTTTTTTAGACTCCGGTATTTGTATTTCATGTTTACTTAATTATATTTATTTAACATGGTGTGACAGGATGGCTGGGTGGACAGAGACTCGGAGACAGTAAAACTGCAGTTTAAGCGCTGCCGCGCATGTTTAATAAACACAAAATAAAAAGGTTTAACAAAAACAATCACGTACCACAAAAATGAAAAAACAAAAGAACCCTCACCCAAGCAGTGCTATCACAGTGAGGTTTTTAAACAAACATTTCAGGAGCATGTGTCTGTCTCGCAGGCTCTCCCTCATGGAGCTGTGTAGCTCCCTTATATACCATGTGGCCAGGGTTGATTGAGAACTAATAATTCAATCAACACCTGGCTACATTCTGCACATGTATTTGGCAGGGATAGGAATTAACCCTATTCCTGCCAACCACCACCACAAACTCACCCAAGACAACCAGGGCTGGAATCTTAATTTCCAGCCCTGCTATATCTAACACACACTTCCATATTTACACATTCAGGGCTTCTGCCCTGCCACACATGGATTAATAAATAAAATAGAACATTTAGAATATTGCTGTCATACAAAATAGTAATTGGCTCACTAGCTTGGTTTTAAGCCATCAGTATTTACTTAATTAATTAGGCTTTAATCAATGATGTGATGGACCTCAAGCGGTGTTTACATGTGAAAAGTGGATTCATCGTTTTGTTTTGTTTTTCCCAGCTGTTGTTCTGTTGTCTGTCATATTATTTTACATGATAAACTGACTTTCCAAGCTATTTGGATTTGTACCGTTTGTCTGGGGTCAATTATTCTGCTTTATCCGGCAATTTATTCATGAATTAAGCATATTTAGCTGATTGATACAAATAATAGGCCTAATATGATGGTTGATTGAATAATGAAACACATACACTGTATACTGAGACACATGCAGTCTATACTGAGATGCATACACTCTATACTGAGATGCATACACTCTATACTGAGACACATACACTCTATACTGAGATGCATACACTCTATACTGAGACACATACACTCTATACTGAGATGCATACACTCTATACTGAGATGCATACACTCTATACTGAGATGCATACACTCTATACTGAGACACATACACTCTATACTGAGACACATACACTCTATACTGAGATGCATACACTCTATACTGAGACACATACACTCTATACTGAGACACATACACTCTATACTGAGACGCATACACTCTATACTGAGACACATACACTCTATACTGAGACACATACACTCTATACTGAGACGCATACACTCTATACTGAGACACATACACTCTATACTGAGACACATACACTCTATACTGAGACGCATACACTCTATACTGAGACACATACACTCTATACTGAGACACATACACTCTATACTGAGACGCATACACTCTATACTGAGACACATACACTCTATACTGAGATGCATACACTCTATACTGAGATGCATACACTCTATACTGAGACACATACACTCTATACTGAGACGCATACACTCTATACTGAGACGCATACACTCTATACTGAGATGCATACACTCTATACTGAGACGCATACACTCTATACTGAGATGCATACACTCTATACTGAGATGCATACACTCTATACTGAGACGCATACACTCTATACTGAGATGCATACACTCTATACTGAGACGCATACACTCTATACTGAGATGCATACACTCTATACTGAGATGCATACACTCTATACTGAGACACATACACTCTATACTGAGATGCATACACTCTATACTGAGATGCATACACTCTATACTGAGACGCATACACTCTATACTGAGACACATACACTCTATACTGAGATGCATACACTCTATACTGAGACGCATACACTCTATACTGAGATGCATACACTCTATACTGAGATGCATACACTCTATACTGAGATGCATACACTCTATACTGAGACGCATACACTCTATACTGAGATGCATACACTCTATACTGAGATGCATACACTCTATACTGAGACGCATACACTCTATACTGAGATGCATACACTCTATACTGAGATGCATACACTCTATACTGAGATGCATACACTCTATACTGAGACGCATACACTCTATACTGAGACACATACACTCTATACTGAGACACATACACTCTATACTGAGACGCATACACTCTATACTGAGACGCATACACTCTATACTGAGACGCATACACTCTATACTGAGATGCATACACTCTATACTGAGACACATACACTCTATACTGAGACGCATACACTCTATACTGAGATGCATACACTCTATACTGAGACACATACACTCTATACTGAGACACATACACTCTATACTGAGATGCATACACTCTATACTGAGATGCATACACTCTATACTGAGATGCATACACTCTATACTGAGATGCATACACTCTATACTGAGATGCATACACTCTATACTGAGACACATACACTCTATACTGAGATGCATACACTCTATACTGAGATGCATACACTCTATACTGAGATGCATACACTCTATACTGAGACACATACACTCTATACTGAGACGCATACACTCTATACTGAGATGCATACACTCTATACTGAGATGCATACACTCTATACTGAGATGCATACACTCTATACTGAGATGCATACACTCTATACTGAGATGCATACACTCTATACTGAGACGCATACACTCTATACTGAGATGCATACACTCTATACTGAGATGCATACACTCTATACTGAGATGCATACACTCTATACTGAGACACATACACTCTATACTGAGACGCATACACTCTATACTGAGACACATACACTCTATACTGAGACGCATACACTCTATACTGAGACACATACACTCTATACTGAGACACATACACTCTATACTGAGACGCATACACTCTATACTGAGATGCATACACTCTATACTGAGACGCATACACTCTATACTGAGATGCATACACTCTATACTGAGACGCATACACTCTATACTGAGATGCATACACTCTATACTGAGATGCATACACTCTATACTGAGACGCATACACTCTATACTGAGACGCATACACTCTATACTGAGATGCATACACTCTATACTGAGATGCATACACTCTATACTGAGACACATACACTCTATACTGAGATGCATACACTCTATACTGAGACACATACACTCTATACTGAGATGCATACACTCTATACTGAGACGCATACACTCTATACTGAGACGCATACACTCTATACTGAGACGCATACACTCTATACTGAGACGCATACACTCTATACTGAGACGCATACACTCTATACTGAGACACATACACTCTATACTGAGACACATACACTCTATACTGAGACACATACACTCTATACTGAGACGCATACACTCTATACTGAGACACATACACTCTATACTGAGACACATACACTCTATACTGAGACACATACACTCTATACTGAGACACATACACTCTATACTGAGACACATACACTCTATACTGAGACACATACACTCTATACTGAGACACATACACTCTATACTGAGACACATACACTCTATACTGAGACGCATACACTCTATACTGAGACGCATACACTCTATACTGAGACGCATACACTCTATACTGAGACACATACACTCTATACTGAGACACATACACTCTATACTGAGACGCATACACTCTATACTGAGACACATACACTCTATACTGAGACACATACACTCTATACTGAGACACATACACTCTATACTGAGACACATACACTCTATACTGAGACGCATACACTCTATACTGAGACACATACACTCTATACTGAGACACATACACTCTATACTGAGACACATACACTCTATACTGAGACACATACACTCTATACTGAGACACATACACTCTATACTGAGACACATACACTCTATACTGAGACACATACACTGTATACTGAGACACATACACTCTATACTGAGACACATACACTCTATACTGAGACACATACACTCTATACTGAGACACATACACTCTATACTGAGACACATACACTCTATACTGAGACACATACACTCTATACTGAGACACATACACTCTATACTGAGACACATACACTCTATACTGAGACACATACACTCTATACTGACGCATACACCATATACTGAGACACATACGCTGTATACTGAGACACATACACTCTATACTGAGACACATACACTGTATACTGAGACGCATACACTCTATACTGAGATGCATACACTCTATACTGAGACACATACACTCTATACTGAGACACATACACTCTATACTGAGACACATACACTCTATACTGAGACACATACACTCTATACTGAGACACATACACTCTATACTGAGACACATACACTCTATACTGAGACACATACACTCTATACTGAGACACATACACTCTATACTGAGACACATACACTCTATACTGAGACGCATACACTCTATACTGAAACATATCTTAGTATAATTACAAAGTTTGAGAGAGTAGAGGAACTAAAGGACCAGTATAGATGGAAACGTAGCAGAATAGCACACATAATGTGAAACGTAGGATAATTGTGGCTGGAAATCCCGCTGCCTAGAGTGCTTGAATGGCGGATGCCTGAGAAGTTAGGGTAAGTGATCAATATCCCCCCCAAAGAATGGACCCCCGGCTCCCTGCTAGAGTCCCACACCTGTGACGGGAAAGAAGACTGCTCCCTGCACAACACTATAGAATAGAAGACAAACAGGACATACCAAGATTAGTAAGACAACCTAGAAGAAAGCCATCCACGCTGCAGAGAGGAAAAACCACCTTTCTTTTTTCTTTTTTCTTTTTTAAGGTGGAAACCTCTGGTAGTCCCAGCAGAGAGGACACCCCTACTCCGGGCAAGCTAGCTAGGGATTGCTGGGCTGAAATAATGTCTGATGCTGACATTCGAATGTACGTCTCAACTGCTGCTGAAGTCCAGCGACCTAGTTTTAATAATATGTTGATTTAGTCCTGCTCTGGCAGCTGAAGTTGCAGCTTCGATTCTAAAGGAGTGAGGAGTGAAGAATTGCTGTGGCAGACCTGCTTTAGTTCTGAAAGAGGACAGATGAGATAAAAACCAGTTCTTAGTGACAATTTTCCTTGAGCAGTCGGTAAACAGCGGATCTGAGTGACTGGGTTTCTTGAGAGCGATGAGTTTTGCCAGAGAACTGTAAGGGCAAAGGGGAGAGTTGATCTTTGATAATTGAATACAATGTCCAAAACAAAGTTGATCAGTTTTTGATGTCCTCAAAAACAGCAGGAAGTTCTGGTCTTTATTGCAGGAGAGGTCGCTCGCTCTGATTCCTGAAGCTGCGAAGCATGGAAAAGGATGCAACCGTGAACTCTGCGCATCTTAGAAACCCGAAGAAGGCATTGATACAGATTGCTTCCATTACAATGTCATCTGCTGGATTGAAGCATCCGTTACGGAGGATGGAAATCATCTTAAGGAGGATGTCCGTCGTGATCAGCATCCTGATAGGAGAAGTAGGTGGGAGAGAATTCTCGATTCCACTGAGTCATGCTGACTGCAGGCAGCGAAAGGAGGGTGGGTGCTGGGATGCACTGGAGTCGGTAATAGTGTTGAATCCCAGACAGATATGATCTAGTGGTAGTGGGTGACAGCTGGAGGATGTCCTGGAGATGCACGACCAATGCCAGGATCCCGTTGTGGTTGAACTGTGCCGGGATGATTCGGTGCTGGGCACAGAATCGGGAGCATGAATTCCATGCTGTTCTGTATGATGAGTTGGTTGCTGGAGCCAGATGTGCTGTCATGTAGCCCTGAGCAGAGAGAAGTAAACTGGAAAGGGATGAATTTATTCCAGGATGAGGTGATTGCAGAGGAAAGGAGATGCTGCTGGCATGATCTGGTGGAATTTGGAGATCTGCAAACAGGACAGCATCAGCAACGTTATTAGAGGAACCAGGCACATGTCTGGCTTGAATTAAGGAATTGTTTGACACAGATAGCCATGTGAACCTTAACAGTAATTTCATGATGAATGGTACTGAAGATTGGCCTTTACTGATTATTTGGACTGTGGCTGAATTGTCGCTATAGAACAGAATTGATTTTTTAGACCATGATCTGCCCCAGATAAAAGCAGCAGCAACAACATTTGGGTATAATTCCAATAATGCAGTGGATTTCTGTTCCAGGGATAGAATTGCTATTTCAGGGGGCCATTGAGCGAAAAACCATTGATTGGGTAGGATTGCCCCATAGCCTAGATGAGAAGGGTCCGTGAACAGAGCGAGATCTGCAGCATCTATGCAATCCTTGTGGTAGAGCTGTCCACATTTTTATGTCCTTCCTTGCTTCCAATCTGGTGACTGGAGATGTCGGGAACCGCGCCGAGTAGGAGCAGCGGACAGGACAGCAGGCGCGGCTGCGCTGGAAGATGTTGCAAAAGTGGAAGCTTCGAGAGTAGAGGCGGGTGTAGGATCCAGACAGTGTTCTGGTAGAACTGGGCCTCCACTGCTGGTTCAGAGCCTTAAGATATTGCACATGTTCACAGTTCCTTAATGACAAACAGATAAAAAGTCATGCATTAGCTGCAGCAATAGTTAGATTGGTCTTGGCATTCACTGGCTTGATCAACAGACGTACATTTTGCTCCATCCATCTGAACAGTAACAGAGTCCTTTACACCGACACCATCCAATGCATATTTATCTATGAGTTGCAGTATTTTTTTTTTTTTTCGTTTAAATAGTGAGGAATGCATTTGAAATCATTTAGATAGCAGAGTAAATGACAGGTATTGCATGATTCAATTAAAGGATTATAAGATTTGTCATTGATATTGAGAGGGTAAGATCTCAGAAAAGTGTGATTGCTGCTAATAAAAAATTCCAATGATATTTATCATGGGTTAAACAGCAAAATATAGCAACAGATTGAAAGCACTTAGCTGGTCTGGCAGTGAGATGTCATATAATGACAAGGTACTGTATAGCAATGAATTGAAAACACTTAGCAGCTGGTTGCTATGGAGCTGGCGCTGGAGCACAAGACATCACCGAGAGACAAGCAGGAGCGTAGGCTCTGATGAAGCAGGACAAGCTGCTTTTTTGAGCGTCAAGCCTGATGTTGAAGGTTGAGACGGCCTCGACCAGTGGCGGCAGTTAGCCCTTGATGTCAGCGAATATCTCTGCGTGTAGGCTGGCTGGCTGGGCAGAGGCATCCTCAGAGACGAGCGGGTCATCATACAGCGCTTGGAGGCGAAGGGCTGGGCTGGGGCCTGCGAGGCAGACTCTGCAGCGCTGGGGCGCCGAGACGAGCAGTGGGGGCAGCTGGAATAGATCGGCACGGCTGAGAGAGCTTAGGATAGAATGGCGCTTCGCATAGCATCAGGAACACTGCGCTCCTGTCAGACACGGCTAGGATTGCCATGTCATGAACAGTGCTTTTAGGCCAATCCTTGTAATACTTTTTGTGCACAAGCTTTTACTTAACTGCAATGATATTTCACTGGAATGCGAACAGCTGTCTTCCAAGTCAGATGGAAGGAAAGCCTCGATCGGCGACTCCATATCCAAGCAAACAAGCAAGAGGGGTACTCCGAAAGAATGGTCCGAAGTCTGTAAGCAAGGGAGATCCGAAGAGCGAGAGTCGTCAGCCAGAACCAATAAAGCAGAATGGTCAAACCAAGTGCGTAATAATAATAGTAAGGAATTGGCAGCAAAAAAAACAAAGCTCAGAAGAGAGCGATTGCTAGAAATGGATGTGTTTTATAGAGGCAGAATAGATTGGTTAACCAATCAGGAGACAACACATCACGAAATTGATTGATGTGCTGGAAGAGATCGAGTTACAGATAGAGAAAAGAAGGAGGAGTTAAGTCTCACTTTCTCTCCTTGAAATTCAACCTAAAGGTTAACACTTAAAGGATGAACATGGCTGTTAGAGACGATAGTGAAGGTGCTGTGCAGTAGGGTTTTTTGTGTGTTTGAAAATGTAAATAAATGCGAGTGAGCGCTTAAACTGTAGCGTTTCTGGTCTCTGAGTCACCTTACTGACGCCACCACATCACAGGCAGCTATAATGTGTGTTCTTCCATACACTTAATCCGAAAGAAATATAGCAGTATGGCACTTCTATCACTGTGTACTCTGGCAATTACAAGGCTGCAAGCCATAAATAAAAATTAACAGATGAAGTAAATGTGTTTGCCTAAGGTCAAACGTGAAATGATCGGTTCATCAATCTTCAAGAACGGTGTACATGTGGAGATATTACCCTTTTGAAATCAAAGGAAATGAGAATATGTGCTACATTATATAAAAAAAACTGCTTTTTCAAAACCTTCATAATTCTAGATAGAAGCCTCAAGGGATTCTAGTAGTAAAGATTTAAACAGCCACGGAAAGCAAGTTAGCAACCAAGTACTGTTGGAATTGTCATTTTACCATGGCAAAAAAAAATATAATCAAAGAAGTTATTCATTAAATGGGAATTTAAGTTGCAAGGTTATCCAGTGATGAGCTAACTGTTCCCAAGTGAACACTTTTACAATATAATTCAAATGACACACTCAGAAATACTGTGCATACTGAATCATTTAAAATGTATATTTATAGGTAACATTTCCTATGCGGATTTAACACAAGCTGTACATCCATCAGCTTGAAGTTCATTGTTTATGTACTATGTCACCGGCTGCCATCAACACATTAGTCTTCATAAGAAATTTGAGAAATTGTTTACCTGATTGGAGTGGAATCCCAGTTTCACAGTTGGGAGAGTTCATATGGTACTGAATTTGTATACATCACCACCAAAACTTTACGCAACTATCCTTCTTATTGCTGACTGACAAGGGTCAGATGTGAACATGTTGCAAAAAGACCCAATTCAACGAATTTTCAGCTGGGAAAAGCATTTTCAATTCATACAATAAACCAAGCTTATTTGTAGCAATTTTTGTTATTTGAATCCGATTAACACATCATTGATAATGAATCGATACAGAAATGTATGCAAATTTGATCTAGTTTTCCCAGCTAAAAATCAATTGCCCCTTAGCTCAATCAAAACTGTCCAACACCATACTTTCCTTTACAGGTTTACAGTAGACTGTTTAGTGTGAGGTGCGGGTCGGTGTTCAGTTGATCTCTGTTCAAAATACACTGCAGATGATTAGTATTGAAATGAATTGCAAAATGAATTGCAATTAAAATGTGGAATTTATAGTTAAACCTATAAAAAGTGGCTTAGGAAGGCAGAGGTGGCTTACATTGACTGAAACTGAGCGGTCAACAGACGCAGACTAAAACTGCACGCCGTGGAGTTAGAAATTCTAGTGGAGGATACCGGATATTAAAAAGTCAAATGACATTCCTCCCGTACATACAAAGCACACCTATTAGGACAGGTAGGAAAATAAACAGAAGTAACATATAGATATGATGAACTTTCCCTTTAATAGTAGTGTTTATTTATTCTCTCTTTCTTGCCCTGGATTTTGAACTTTGCCATGTTAAAATGTTTAAATAAATATTTGCAAAAATTACTATTGGTGACAATGTGTGCTTTTAATAGTTTTTGTCTGATCATGAGACTTGTATTAAAAAGATAAAAAGATAATATGCACTGTTTTATCATCACTTAGTCAGTCTCATGTTGTCCTTTATATGAAAGATTATGGTAAAAGTCAATTTGCTTTTTTAATGCAAGCATAATTACACATATTCCAATATGAGATCTTTAATGTAGTACAGTATTATACCAAATTATTTTTTTAAAAGCATATAATGTATTTGTTTGCTATACAGTAACATGTACTTGTTACAAAACTGCACAAATGAGACCTTATGACGGGGTGCCCACCCCTTGTGGATATTAATTTATTATATGTATGTATTTTCATTTGTATTATTTGTTTTGTATTATTATAGTTATTATTATTATTTGTTTATTTAGCAGACGCCTTTATCCAAGGCGACTTACAGAGACTAGGGTATGTGAACTATGCGTCAGCTGCAGAGTCACTTACAATTACATCTCACTCGAAAGACAGAGCACAAGGAGGTTAAGTGACTTGCTCAGGGTCACACAATGAGTCAGTGGCCGAGGTGGAATTTGAACCGGGGACCTCCTGGTTACAAGCCCTTTTCTTTAACCACTGGACCACACAGCCTCCTAGTTGTGTTTGTGTGCAGACGTATGAAAGCCGTCCGACGTTATTGTTTATTATTTGAGACCAGCGAAAAGCCGGTCCTGTAAAATGTAGTCGGCGTGGATGGGGTTAAATTGCCGTCACGATAAAGCTTGTGGGAATGTGGCTGGAGCCTTAATAAGGTAATTGTTTAATTGGTAATTAAGGATCCAGCCACAGAACATAAAAAGACGCACTCCAGCTCATTAAGGGAGTTAAGAGGAGAGTTAAGAGCGAGAGCGAATGCTAAGCGATATAAAGTACTCGATTGTTTTTTACAAAGTATAATTATTGTTTGAGTTATTTTTACTTTGGCCAGTGTGCCCTTTATTTTGTGTTTTGTACAAACTGTTTGTTTTTGTTTAATTAATAAAAAGCTGAGCACCATTGCGCCTCCATTTACCCTGTATGTTCTGTGTTACTGTTTCATTTCCCTGGTCTGACATCACCCCTGCAGCCCTCATACAGACCTATAGCGAATGTAAAGTCACAACAGTTAAGGAAATATTATATTAGCTGTATTATAACCCTTGGTTTGGGTAACAGTAAATTGCCCGTGGCAAGATCCTGATTTATTTACACCACATATCCTTCAGAAAAATAATATCTAAACTCCCTTCCCTAAGCATACAATATTCAATTTACCTTGCTTGTCTTCAAAACTCTTTCAAACTATTTTTTAAGTCTTCAAAGATTAAATAGAATATTCCTCACATTTCAAACAAACTAACTGGTATCATTCTAAAAAGCGATTTTTCCAAGAATGTTTGGAAAATCTTGAAAGAGTTAAAAAAAATCTCATACCACTAAGTCAGTCAGAGAGCAGATATGATTTGAAAACATTCATAAATACGTTAACCTGTTCTGAACAGCCTACCCTGCTGAGTAAAACAAGAATATAAACATGCAATACTACCCATTAGAAATAGTAGACTTATGTACATTAGGAGCTTAAGAGCAATGCACATTACTCAACACACACAAATAATGAGTCGCAATCATGTTAATGAGGGTCACAATGAGCACTGTCTCTGCATCGGGTTATTTAGCAATCACACTTACAGCCCAGAGGTGAGGTGAGTTAGGAGTACAGAGAGCAGTAGGCGTGGTATGAGATTTGTGGAGCACAAAAATCAAACCAAACAAAAAAATGTCAGTGGCAGGGCATCAAAGTTCTCTCAATGCACAGAAAAGAAAAATGTTTTCTGGGGAGGAGCTGAGAGTCCTTACGACTTAAATCACGTCTGTATGAGCCAAGCATTTTTGTAAAGTTTCCACAGGTTATGGAATATTTTCAAAATCTATCTATATTTGGACCAGAAAACTAATTTGCTATTCATCAGTGCCTTGATAACTTCAAAGCTGGATTAATGTCATTCATTACTGGTGGGGCTTCCATCTACATCTTGAACTCCACTCCAATTAAATCAGAACAATGCAGCTAGATTAGAATGTGGTACTTTACAATTTGCCAATGTAAATCCTGTATTAAAATCACTCCGTTTTGTTATAGGCCATTTACACCTAAAGGATCACCAATTACAATGGTCCTGCTGCACATCACAGTTCTGCCTTTTTATCTCTAGCTTTAAGTCAAAGAAAAATAATGATAGAAGACAGAATTTGCAAATGCCTTCTATGCTGTAATAGCAAATATCAGGACCCTTCTAAAGGGCTGGAGTTTAGAAAATGCAACATTAAAATAAGCTTTGCTGTCATCTACTGTCATGGGCTTGCAACGTATCCAGATGACTTTTAATAATCAAGAAATTCACACAGACTCATTCGATTTGAAGTTTTAATGAATCAGAGTAGTATTTGTAGCCCTTCGGTTTATTAAATGCTTAAAAATGGATTGAGTAGTTACAGACTACGTTAAATCCCAGCTGACAGGCAACCTGGACGGTCCAGTGCCTTAACAGGTATAAAGCATTTATACTTCAATACATTTATGGTTACAAAATGTTTTGCCCTAAGGCTTTGCATGCATGGAGCTAAAAACACCCACCGCTAAATCCTATAACATCCAATATATCACTCTCTTAGACTAAAACATAAGTCATATACCTCATAGCGATGCATCAATATAAAATAGATATAGATTCAAAATATATGCTTACCTTCTAGTATATGGAAGTGTAGAATATAATGTAAGGACAGAAACTGTTTTCAAAGGCAAAGACTTCTAACTACGACACCAACAGCAATCAGCTCGATCAGACATCTTCAGAGCATGGATCACATCAGCATGTAGTTAGCAAGTTGAGTGACACTTGACTAGGGTTTTACCTTGTTTTTTATAGAGTTTTGCCTCGCTTCTTACATCAGAAGTCTCAGTTAAGTCTTAAACATTAATCAGCCTTAACAGCTCCTGTCCCTCAAGTCAACAACATTCCCAAAACACCCGGCAACTCCCTCCATAAAATTAATTAGCCATCATCCCCTAGTCCACTTCTCCAACATCTAAGAAATATGTAAGGTGAACTTTTGAACTGATGTTATTCTTTCTTGGTACCAGGAGGCATTTCTTATATGTAATAGATCACTCATTATAGAAACCTTGGATTTCAAACCCCCCAAACATTGAAACTCGCATTAGTTGCCAAAAAGTTATTTCCTTCAATTACCCCCCGCCTGGTACTGCAAGCAAGCAAAGGTTACCAAGATGAATTACCTTCTCTTTAGCAAGCCTACTATATGCTTGACACAGACTGGTACCATTCAGCGTTGACTGGAGTTTTTACTTTAAGTTAATTTCTACACTATATTCTCTTATTTTCAAACTTAACAGCTCTTCTATTAAAAAAACATTTAGACTTATATTCTGTTTTAATTATTCTAGAATACCTGTGTTTAGCTTAAGGACTACTTACTAGACAACAAGCTGTGGAAGGGTTGAAGAGCATAGACAGCAGCGCTTTACCAGGCAAACTAAAACTCTGGTGCTTTCAGTTTGGCCTACTGCCAAGGTTGCTGTGGCCACTGACTGTGTACGAGGTTTCTTTGACAACAGTAGAGAAGCTGGAAGCTTTAATCAGTTCACACATCAGGAAATGGTTGGGAGTTCCACGCTGCCTCAGCAGAGTGGGACTTTATGGTAAAGGAATACTGCAGCTACCTGTCTCCGCTCTAACCGAGGAGTTTAAGTGCCAAGGTCCCACTGGAAATGACATTAGTAGAGTCACGCGACAAATGCGTAAGGGAGGCAGCACCTGTGTTGAAAACTGGAAGAAAGTGGGTGGCAAAGAAAGCTGTGGAGGATGCAAAGGCTGCCCTTCAATTGGTGATATCATGGGGCAAGTTCAGCATGGAAGAGGGGGTCTTGGTCTCAGTTCAGCTCCTCCTACATGGCACAAGGCAGCCCCAGCGCAACGGAGGAAGCTTGTAGTCAACGAGGTGCAAAAGCAGGAGGAGAGGATGAGGTGTATAAAAGCCATTTCCCAGGGCAAGCAGGGAGAATGGATGAGATGGGAGAGTGTGGAACAACGCAAGATTGGCTGGCAAGACCTATGGTCAATGGAACAGAGCAGGATCAGTTTCCTTATAAGGTCAACATATGATGTTCTCCCATCACCACAGAACCTAAACCTCTGGGTAGGAGAGGATCCCTCATGTCCTTTGTGTTCATCACCTGCAACATTAAGGCACATTTTGACAGGATGTAAGGTGGCTCTTAGCCAAGGACGGTTTACTTGGCGCCATGACCAGGTGCTGCGATGTTTGGCCTTAGCATTGGAAGGCAAGCGTAACATGACCAATAAGTTGCCACCTGTTCCATCAAAACATTACACACAAAAGACAACATTCAACATTCCTCCGCCCAGGAGAGCAACCACCAGCAAATCCTCGCCCAGGACAACTGGAAGCTGCTAGAGACTGGAAAATGCTGGCGGATGTTGGTCAACGGCTTATTTTTCCACCTGAGATTGCCACCACAAACCTTCGACCAGATATTGTCTTGTGGTCTGGATCAGCACGCCTTGTTCACCTGGTGGAGTTAACAGTGCCATGGGAGGATGCTGTAGATGAGGCGTATGAGAGGAAGAAACTGCGGTATGCTCAACTAGCCACTGAAGCGGAACAGCGAGGATGGAGAGTCTGGGTTTACCCAGTGGAAGTGGGATGTCGAGGATTTATGGCACACTCTACAACCCGGTTTCTCAGAGATGTCGGATTCAATGGCCAAGAGTTGCGTCGCACAGTGAAGAACTTATCTGAAGCAGCAGAGAGGAGCAGCAACTGGCTGTGGTTGAGACGGAAAGATTCTGGCTGGGGACCTCAAGCACAATAGAAAGAAAGAAAGGCTGATATACAGGTAAGTAAGCTGGGCTGAGTTGAGTGGGGACGGAGGGGTGATGCTGGGACGCCAGAATCACCGTCGAGCCCTCTTGAGGTGTCGTGGGCTAGTCGACGAAACACCGAGGATGGAAGGTGCCCACTTGAAGACCCCAGAGATGTACCCTACTTAGCTCAATCCAGACGGTTGTCATGCTGATGCGCTGGGGAGACCGCACTATGGTTGATCCCCGAGCCAGCATCGCAGCCGTTGTGTGTGCTGATGCGCTAGGGAGGCAAAATAAGCTGATCCCTGGAGCCAGCATTACACTTCAGCCATCAACACCAGACAGAAGGATATCTACATCATCATATGGAAGGAAGCGCAAATGGATGGAGACACATATGGATCACATTAGTTTACTGTGAAGCTACGTCTTAGTTGGTGCTTATCTTGGCGAGAGCCAAGTTCAAATCAGCATGAAGTTTTAACATCTACTCTCATGTAATGGAAATCAGATCAAGCTTACTTCTCTAAATAAGAAACTTGATGCTCACGTCTGCCTTTCTGCTCAAGGTTATACGCCTTGGCACCAGTAGCTCAAACAAAGACAAGCTTAGCTCATTTCACAGGTGTTTTTTGGTCAGTTATAATATGCTCTGTATTAGCTATAGGTTAATACAGAGCATATTATAACTTTTTGTATGAACAGTGTGTTTTAACAATTTGTTTAGTATTTCTTCTTTTAATTTCTTTAAAACTCAGTACAGTTATTACAACATTTTAACACACATGCAGTTTCACACATGTTCAATTTGCATCCCAAAGATCAGCCTGCTTCCAGTAGCTGTCACAGTCCTGGGTCAGTTTCTGCTCTCAGTGAGTCTGTCAAAGCCACCACAGGTGTGTATTTAATAGCCTGACACCTGCAAAAACTTAAATCTTGTTAGCAGAGCTTCCATCTCTATGTTCCCATTCCCATCATCAGTGGGAAGACTTCAAATAAATTAAACTGTTTCTATCAAACAGACATCTCTCTCTGCCACATACACCTTTCAGTCAAAAAAGGTGATCGCACCTTGTACAAGGGAAGACAGGTTTTAGATTCATTTGTGACAGCGTGTATCGCAGTGAAACATTTCAGATCTCCCCTTTTTTTCTCTTCCTGCTTGCATCCTGTTCCCTTATTCCACCTCTTCTCACTCCCTATTGGCTTCCGTCCTCCCCAGGTCTTCGTAAAGCCAGAAGCTATTGGCTGATCTCAACATACAATTATACAAATGTGCCAATTAAAGACATTCAAATAATTAGCACATTTACTTTCCAACAATCAAGACTTTCATTTGACAAGCGTTTTGTCGACTTCACAATAATAACGTCTGTTATTATCATAATGCCTAAACGCCTATTATAATTATATGATTTTAAACCATCAATGAAACCTGCTGAACCTCTGGAACCTCCAAATAAAAAAGAAACACAAATCTGGATGTCAAGAATGGAAGGAAAAGTCTACAAAAAAGAATACAAAAAAACTACAATAAGCATACTGTTAAATTTTCTATGCAAACATAAAAATGATTATTTCTGTAGTGTATGTTCTGTTTTCTGTTAAATGCGTACTAAGAAGGCTACAGAGAAAAAGAAAATACACTATAATCATTTAGTTTCGATTAAAAATAATCTTTTACTATTTTCACCCTGTATAGTAACGTGTATTATTATTATTTATTATTATTTGTTTATTTAGCAGACGCCTTTATCCAAGGCGACTTACAGAGACAAGGGTGTGTGAACTATGCATCAGCTGCAGAGTCACTTACAATTACGTCTCACCCGAAAGACGGAGCACAAGGAGGTTAAGTGACTTGCTCAGGGTCACACAATGAGTCAGTGGCTGAGGTGGGATTTGATCCGGGGACCTCCTGGTTACAAGCCCTTTTCTTTAACCACTGGACCACACAGCCATGCAGCCATACAGGTATTCATTTGATTTGATACTGCATTTCTTATAATATAGAGGGGTGGTATGTTGGTCCCTGAATAGTGCTCAGTTTATACCCTCTATAAAGCAAAGGATAAATGTAGTCCTTGAAGTTTTAAAAGTCAAGGGGGACTACATGTCCCAGAAACCACTGGGTTTTTTTTAAACATGGCCGATTAAAATAGAACCTGGAGTTGGTTAATGTGGCACACCTGCAGCTAATTAACAAGAGTATTTAAACAGCTCTAAAAGACTGTTTGGGTTCTGTGTGAAAGCCTGACACGTGTGTGCTGGGAACTTTAAGAAAGAAGGTAATGTGTGTTGGTAACATTACGATGTTTGTCAAATTATCGCTAAACAGATTAGCTGTCCAATATGTTAAAAGGCAAAAGTTTAGTTAGGACTCCAAAGTGGAGTTAGGATTTTGTTTTGCATGTTGTTTTGTTTACTTACTGTTTATACAGTGGCCCTCTTGTCAGAGGATGCTGTTGCAATAAAAATACAGGTACTGCCCTGTTTGAACTTACTACTGTTGACTGCACTAATTCCTTTGCACTGGAAGACAGCACTCAAGATCCAGAAAAGTGGCAAAGTCACCACAAAAGGACTTGTCATTATCTATCTATCTATCTATATTTTTTAATAGGACAACTCTCCAGACATGTACAATTTAGCGAGGGACTACTGATTAAAACCTTTTTGAGTTGCGGGGTGGGGGGTCCATTGCCTGGGGCCCACAAAAACCTGGTGCCAGCCCTGCCTACAGGTATGACAGATTTCATGAAAGCCCTCCTTTATGTACTGCATGTCTGCCGTATTCTGCACAAGAACAAGAAACTGTATGTCTGCTAAGCACAAAAGTTGTGGCAATACCATAGATATCCCCAATAATCTATCCCTGCATGTATAACCCATATCCCCAGTAATCTATCCCTGCATGTAGAACCCACTCCCAAATAATCTATCCCTGCATGCAGAACCCATATCCTCAATAATCTATCCCTGCATGTAGAACCCATATCCACAATAGTATATCCCTGAATGTAGGACCCACTCCCCACTCTACACATCATAATTTTAACTCAAAAGCAAAAGTCAACTGAATTATATTGTTGAGTGTCTGTCTATACAAAATTAAAGCAGTGGCACATCACCAAGCAGTCAGAGTTTAAAAAAGGTATATATACATAAATGATTCACTTTTTTCTAAATAGTCTTCAACAAAAAGGGATTTTCAACATCTGAGAAAAAAAAAAAAAAGTTAAATTGAATCTGCAGGAACCACTGGGTCTAAATGCTAAAGATATTTACTCAGTGTAGACTTTTAGCTAGCGTGTACGTTTCTGAAATTAAATCAAATTTCCTAATGCGAAGAAAGAAATCTCAATACTGATTTGGTCTGATTGTAAAATTAAATGATCTTTAATAAAATCAGAGTACTAAGTTTTTAAATAATGTTTCTTTACCATTGGGTGAAACAGATAAAAACTCCCAGGGGACTGTGACATTCCGAAATAAATAAGACCTGAGCAAGCTATTTCACAGAGCTAGGGCTTAGCAGCTGAAAGAGAAACCTCTTATCAAGGTAACTCAATTGAGGTTATGGTTGTCCAAGGGGGCCTGCATTGGAGGACCTCAGTTGATGCCTGGATGTGTAGATGGGTCAGTAGCTCATAGACAGATGTTGTACATTGCAAAAAAAAAGTTTACCACGGTATTTTTGCAGTTTTATCTTTTTTTTTTACTCATTTTCATCACTGCTGCTATGTTTGATTCAAAATGGAAGATTATGATTTTTAAAAACAGAATGATTTCTTACAAATCACTGCCGAGTATCAGGTTGTCTTGTCTACTACTGAACTGAACTGTTAGTCCCGAGTTACTTACCATGTTTACCAGGCAACCATTTGCCACAATTGGCAGCAGTTCAGAGTGATTTTCTGTACCTCCTTATGCCATCTGCTTCCATGATAAACCCAAAATATGACTCCAGCCACTTGTTATCGTACTTGATTAGTTGCTTTTTGATCTCTGGTCTTCATATCCCAGATTTCTCTGCCTTGCAGAGCTGTGATGCACCACATGGTGAACCTGTAATTATTATTACATCTTCTTTCTTGCAATTACCTGTTAAAACACTTCCTTCTGGCTATCTCCTCAATCACTTACATCGTTGCCTAGATACACAAAGCTATCTACTTTCTTGAATTTCTCACCTCTGAATTCTAGTCTTTTATCCTGCTGCTCTCTTCTCAATACCACCATCCAATTGGCCTTAAAATGTAAGACAAAAAAGGCTGTTGGTTACCTCCGAAGAGTTCAGTACTGGTTTTACACATACCAGAGAATCTTGATATAGGATGTGGTTTATAATATCTGTTAAAACCTTTCCTTTAAGGCAAACATGTAGTACTTTTTTATTACATTTATGGCATATATTTGTTATGGTTTATTAAATGAATGCTTGTAATACATGGGCATATAATGCTCCATTATCATACACTTTGAGAAAACATAGTAGGCAAGAGTAGATTTTGTTGGTAAAATATTGTTAAAAACCCTTCAAAACTAAGCTTAAAGTACTGCAAAACATAGCTATATGGAAAAGTAACTTATATAATACAGCCCCACACACATGCACACATAAACATATACAAACACTGAAGATAGCTATTCCCTAAGTAAAATATATCCATTGAACTTAATGATAACTCCAAAAAGGATTTTATAATCAAATTCTCCTTGAAACTTCAGGAGATGGTTGTTAAGCTGCATCACAGAAGAAAACGATCAAGGCTAGACAGTCCTTATGTACTTACTCTTGTTTCCTATGGCAAGCCAAATTATCATTCAGAGACAGAGCTCTGTGTGCCTGTGTGCCTGTGTGTGCATGTGCGTGTGCGTGTGTGTGCGCGTCAGTGCTTATGATGTTTGGCACAACCTAAAGTTTGTCGGAAAGTGTTTATTAATTTCCTTTTTGTTTGTTTATTATCAGCAGTGTGGAGTAGTGGTTAGAGCTCTGGACTCTTGACCGGAGGGTTGTGGGTTCAGTCCCAGGTGGGGGCACTGCTGCTGTACCCTTGAGAAAGGCACTTTACCTAGATTGCTCCAGTAAAAATCCAACTGTATAAATGGGTAATTGTATGTAAAAAAATAATGTGATATCTTGTAACAATTGTAAGTTGCCCTGGATAAGGGTGTCTGCTAAGAAATAAATAATAATAATATTATTGATTTGTTTTGTGAAAGTACTGTAAAATTGTAGAAACGTTAGTAATGAGAAAAGCATTTTGAATCCATCCATTTTCAATCCAGCATACCTGAACCCATGTTTGATTACAAATTCAGAAAAGTATAAATTCCACATACATACTGCACATCCACTTCAGTTCCCTATGTAAAATCAATTCATAACTGACAATACCACTGGGAACAGTAAGTAAGCATACTGATGTTGAATGGGGGTAGTTATAAAAAGTGTCAGTATTAGAAATGAGGCCAGAAATACTAGTGTTGGGTGTTTGCACAGCAATAGGATCCAGGAGACACTCCTTTTTAACCTGCAGATCAGACCTAACTGTTGATCAAACTATGATATTATAAATGCTTTGTAATTGTATACCATGGCTGTTTTCCATTGTCCTTCAGGATGCAGGTCTATGCATAAAATGTACTGTCTGGTTTTCCGAGGTGGTAGGGGTTATTACTGACAGGTTTTTTTTTCTAATCCATAAAGTGTGCTTGCTGACATTTTTGTTTCAGCATTGTGTTGATGCCAGGACTCTGATGACAGCCTCTTTTTTGTTCATTTGCATGCAATTCACCTGATTCATGAAACGGTCTGATTCCAGTAACATTTAAATTACCAATATCAGCTGACGGTAAGCAGACAGAGCTCACACTCTGGGACATATTTATTTTGTGTTTCATCAGTACAATAGTTCTGACAATTTTATACTACCATCATTTAGGAAGGCATTTCCTTTGTAAGAATATTCATTCATTAGGTTGAGTGTTTAGTTTCTCTTTTCATCTACATGTGAACAGTTTGATATCTACGGTCCGCAGCAACACTATAGTATAGACTAGCTCTACCATCAGCTCTGCTGATATTATAAAAAGGGCCCTACCTGTAAACTACCATCTCCACAAATCTGACAGCAATATGGTCCTGTCATCATTTTACTCTGATGGTAGTTTTATGTCATGTTAAATTACCAGGACAATCTTGAAATGCTGTCTGTTTTTATGCATACCCCTTAAGGGCCTTAGCCATTGTCTATACAATATGGTGTACAATGACTGCTAAACCAGACACCAGGTAGGACAAGTTGAACACCCTCAATGATCTGTAGCATACAGCAATGCACATGCCACAGCAGAACAGTAGCCTAGAGATGAATGTCAAGTATCTCCAACAGGAAACAGATAAGATGAAAAAATGGTGTGACATAGCAGTGTACCAGCCTACCACTGGAAAAAAAGAATTACATCTAAGCACTGCTTACAATGAAGACACCAGCAAGCAGTGTGATACAGTACAGGAACTGTGTATGTCCGTCTATCCACCTGTATACCCAATAGAGGGTTATTGGGCTTTTTTCATGTGTCCTACTAGCCTGGAGAATGTGCCAGAGAGTGAAGCCTGAGCTGTAAAACTTAGTGCTAATTGGAGCGAAACCAGCTCTCAACAGTTTTTGTTTTGATGAATAATTAGGGCTTCTGTTTTTCAGGTTTTATTAATTGTATTTTTCGGAGCTTATTTTTAGCTATTTTCGAGTTTTACTTTTTTTTACAGGGCTTTTGTTTTTGTGTGTGTTTTTTGTGTGTATCAAAATATGTATAGTAACTCCACAGTATTTGCACACTTAAGTTGTACCTTCTTTCCTTTGCTGTCTTCCACAATGAAATCCCTATGGTCACGGGCACATTCTTCTGGGGTTTTTGTGTATACGCATTTTTGTACATTTCGCCACAATTCTGTTTTAAATCCTCCGTGTCTTAACTGTAATGCTGCTTGAAATCCCGCTAACAAGCCTCCATCCTGATTGTAATCTGGTTTTAAATCTCGCAAGCGGAGTCTCCAATAGAAATGTAGGAATGTGCTGTCACTCAGTAGTTGGGGCGGGTTTAGAGTATTCAGAAGTAATCAATGATAGATACAAGTCAGGAAGGCAGGACATTGCCCAGCAGCACAGGGAAGTGTATTTATTATTATTTTTGTAGAAGGTTTTATTTTTTTAAACGTGAAAAGGGTAAAGTCAACGTGAATAGATTAACCATTTCAACAGTTTTTACGGTGTTTTCCAGTGTTTGTTGGCTATCCACCGATTTAAGTTTTTTTGTATTGGGGGTGTTTTATCGGTTATAACCGAAAATCGGAAGCCCTAATTATAATTATTAAAACTATCCATGAGGTTTCATGAATATCTATTTAATGATGTAAACAGAAGGAAACTGTTGAATGAAAAACAGACTGGAAGCTACAAACAAGGGACCTGCACAATCTATAGTTTTGAGCCTTTTAGTTAAAAGTATTTTATTACCGAATGTAAATATATCCCTGAATAAGATTTTAGTTTAAAACTAGTTTAAAACACAATTTACTGCTAGCCCCCCTCCAACAGAAATGTCAAAATACAGAACCGTTTACTTTACCTTTACAAGAAAGGAGATGGATGGGTAATTCGTTTTTTCTGTCAGAGGTCCATAAAAAAAAATATATATATATATATATATAAGTCATTGTATTTATACCAAAGTCATTGTATTTATCTTGCTCTTAATTGTATTATTACTTGTACTGTGATACTTGAAATGTATTTGCTTACGATTGTAAGTCGCCCTGGATAAGGGCGCCTGATATATATATATATATATATATATATATATATATATATATATATATATATATATATATATATATATATATATATAAATTATAAGTACATCTAAAATAAAGTAAGATTCAATGAGCTGAAGGTAAAATTACGTCACTAAAACACTTACTTTTCATTACCACTTTAACCCACCGACTACGGATGATTGACAGTAGCAGCAGACCATCACGTAGCCACAATCCAAACGTTTTCCCTTGTGTCTCAACTATTTTTCACCAAGTTCGCCACGGTGGCGAAGGCTTTGAAAAATGTAAATGTTTAATTAACTGCCAGCACTGTTACTTTCAACGTGTGCTGGTAGATGATTAATACAGACTGTTTAGTTTGATTTGATTTCGTTCAATGAAAGCCCTTTAGCTTGTTCCAGTAAAATGTATCCATATATATATATATATATATATATATATATATATATATATATATATATATATATATATATATATATATATATATATATATATATATATATATATATATATATATATATATATATATATATATATATTACAGACAAATTATCAGAATCATGTTCCGAAAGATGTAGCCCAAGGAATACCAACCATGTAAACACAAAACCCTCTGGTCCCTCATGTTCGTGGTCCCACAGTTGAACGAGACTAACTGGATTCGTTAGTCTGCAGTTTCAGTTCGTTTGGTCAAGTTGGGTTTTCTCAATCTTTGTAGTTCCTGTAAGGTATGAACATTGCTTTGGGAAAACATGACTCAGACAGGTTTAACTTTGTAAACAATATTTAACATTTATTAACGAGTCATGTAATCCTCACACAAATCCGAACATGCTCTCATCAGCGCTACCTCTGCCCCGAGAGCACGTAGCGTCCTGCGTAGTGACGCAGCTCAACATAATGTGTATTGTATTATGTGACAGTCCCGAAAGAACATTTTCACAGATGGCAAGCCAGAAAAACACAGCTTCAAAAAATCACAGGTAAGTTTTTTTTTTATCCTCTGCTACACAAACAAACAAACAAAAACACAGCGCTCCAGCTGTTTTTGTATTCCTTTTATATATTGTGTGTGTCATTTTGTACATACCTTACATTAAAAAAGTTAATATTTTTGTTATGTATATAAAAAATGTTTATTTTACTGTGTACACATTTTGATAACTATATATATATATATATATATATATATATATATATATATATATATATATATATATATATATATATATTGTTTGTTTTTGTTGTTCATACACAAATAAAATGTAAAAAGATAAAAAGAAATAAAACTTGTGTCTGTTTTACTTTATTGAATATAACTAGCACACAGGAGCCTAAAGGGTTAATAATGTTTTTCCAAATATTATTATTTTATACCAATTTCAGGGGTAAAAATACCAATTTCAATAATTTCAAAATCTGGTACCTGGAGTGCACCTTCATTTTTGCATCTGAAGTTGAAGAGGTTAAAGACTCTAGCCACATTTTCTTTTCCAGGCCGATACTTGATGGTAAAGTGGAAGTTGGCAAGTTCTCCCAACCACCTGTATCCTACAGCATTAAGGTTAGAGGAAGACAACTCATATGCAAGAGGGTTGTTGTCACTGAAGACTGTAAAGGTTGGTGCATAGTACAGATAGTCTGAATTGGTCAGTGATTCAGAAATGTGAATTTTCCTGAGTGGAGGTGGTAATTTTTCATAGCAGCAGTAAGCGTTCTCGATCCATAGACTATGACTCTCAGCTTACCTTCCTGGCTCTGATACATCACAGCTCCCAGTCCTTCGTTCAAAGCATCAGTGTGCAAGATGTAAGGCTGCGAGAAATCAAGGAGACCCAACACAGACGGTTGTTGCAAACAATCTCAGTCTTTCCGAGGTGGACTGATGTTCCTCGGTCCAATTAATAGGCTTTGAAAAGGAGACTGATGAGTTTGCTTTTTCCCCTTTCTAGGGGCCTTGTCCTGGGGTTTTCCTTGACTAACTGTTGTGGTGGCAGTTGTGTCAGGTGTGTCTTTAAAGAGATTGTATAACGGTTTTGCAATACTTGAGAAATCATTAAATGTATTACCTATAATAACTGAGCAAACCTAACACTCCCGGCTTTTGGTCCTTCAGTACCTGGATAGCCGCAGTATCAACTGGGTCCATTCAGCATCCCCTCTGCCGATACAGTTCATCCCAAATACCTGACTTCTGGCTCAAGTCGTTGCAGAATTTTCCTGATGTCTTCAACATGCCATTCGAAATTGTCTGTAAACTAGGGTGTTACACCCGAAATTTTTGTTTTGGACTAAAATGTATTCCTGGTGTTATTCAAAGTGGTACCAGGCCAGTGTCATATACAGTGATACTATGAAGTGGCCAGGTTGTGCATCAGCACATAGACCAGATACGTACCCATGATGAAGTGACATTGGAAACAAAAATTTGCATTAATTGTGTTGTTGATGAGCCCCAAAGAGGCCAAAGAGGAGGGTACACTGGAGATAGAACACAGAGGGGGGTGCACTGGAGATAGAACACAGAGGGGGGGTACACTGGAGATAGAACACAGAGGGGGGTACACTGGAGATAGAACACAGAGGGGGGTACACTGGAGATAGAACACAGAGACGGGTACACTGGAGATAGAACACAGAGACGGGTACACTGGAGATAGAACACAGAGGGGGGTACACTGGAGATAGAACACAGAGGGGGGTACACTGGAGATAGAACACAGAGGAGGGTGCACTGGAGATAGAACACAGAGGGGGGTACACTGGAGATAGAACACAGAGGTAAGAATATGTCAAGTATGTGAAGAAAAAAACATCAAACTTTAAAATCCATAGTCTAGTACTAGAAACCACCGCTTGCATGTGCTGCTGTATCCTGGTCCCAACATTACAAAGACAACATGCTTGAGCATGCTGATTCATTTAGCAAGTGCACCCTACCACAGTACCAAGACATACCACTAACCTGTACGATAAACCCCCACCTACCCAACAAAGTAACAAGATAACTTTCAGTTTTACTCTGAAGCGGTTGACAGAGCTCACAAAGAAGGAAATCATTTGACAATGTTATCTTGCCAGTGCTAATGTAATTCAGCCCTTTTATCTTCACCTCTGAAAATTAACTGTGATTACCTTGTTAGCTCTGCATAAGTTACTGGCTGGCTTTTACTCCAGGGTTTACTTCAAGACTTCACAGGTTGTTCTCTGTCGTGTATTTAATATTAACGCCAATATTTATAACTCTCATTTTTGTTGCATGACATATATTTGCTTAAATGACATATATGTACTTAATAATGACTGAGTTTCTTGTTAGCTCTACAGTTTTTAGTGGTCAATCCAATATATTTTCAAAAGACTGAAAATAAAATGTGCATAAATTGTCAGCATTCAGATTACCCAGCAAATAACCGAAGAAATGTCAGTCCACAGTGCCTCCCCAATAACAACTTTGTCTAGAAATGCAGAGTTAAATTATGTGTACTGTGATTCAGTGGGTTGGAAACAAGCACTGTTCACATGTTTCACAGTTGGCGATCCTATCAGCCAGCCTATAAAATTAGTTATGTCTGCTGTAATGAACTCTCTCCTGTAGCTGTCTGAGTTGAATAATAAAGACGTGTCAGTCAGCAAATTCATTCTGAAACCTTTTTTTTTTTTAAACACAAATTTGAAAAAAGCAGTGGAATCTTTTTGATAAGGGTGCTATCTCATGTGGGGGACCTAGGTTAAAATATGTATGAAACTGAAAATTATTTTGTCCTGGATGTTCATTGACTGTCTGGGCTACACCCTATTTCAAGAACACAGATGGCTACAACTCAAAACCACCCATGATTGACAAACAGATGACTTCTGAATTCTCTCAACTGGCTGATTTAGAAGTTTACTTATTGGGAAATTATCTAAATGGTAAGAATTTCTAAATCTCGAAACTTTTAATTGTCAGAGCCGTTGTCAACCCACGCAGATATGAAAACCACTAATGAAGGTGGGTAACTGGACACCCTACTGCTGCAATGCTGATAGTAACTGGTATTTAGTTAATCGTTCGTGTGAGCCCTGAAAGCTCAAACAAACAGATTGTGGGTAGAGCACCAATGATAAGCTGAGGCACAGTGCCTAAATACTGTATAAAACAAGATTGCCATCACAATGCTTTATAATTACACATTAAAAGGGATTATAAATGTCTTCACATCCCATTGATAATCTACTGAGCCATCCAGCCAATAAAGATAGCAATATGTTTGCAGGCCCTTGAACATATAAACATATTGAAAATAATATACTGGCAGTGTTCTTTTTAAAACTGCCTTCAGAAAAAAAGGGAGATTCAATTTAGAAATTCTATTAAGTCTGAGATAAAGCCTGCTACCATTTCCTGAAAAAAATTAATAATCAAGAGAATTTATTCCTAAAAATCCATGTAGGCTAACCCTGGTCCAACTTGAAAGGATTCACTCTCGTTCCTCTGCTGCTTTGCTAATATCAGTTATGCCATTGATGTGCAAATATAAAAATGCTCATTTCCCCCCTTATATAAACAGGGTTGCCAAACAGCTTGGAAAACACTGTGAAACCAAGTCCATGTCACTAGCATTACAGTGCAGGTTAAAAATCATTACAAGATACAATTTCATTCGCTGCTTCAGACCTCATTCTTTCAAATTGCTTTTGACCTTTGTCTGCTAGATTTTAAATGTAAACTAGATTGCTTTTCTATTAATAAATAAATAAGTTAATAAATAAATCAAAATTAAAAGCCCTCTGCCTATGTATTTTATTAATGTATTAAAAACAAGTACCACTCGCTAGGCTGCAGAAGAGACACACTTTCATTTATTTTATTAATTTAAAAATAACAATAACTAGGTAACTGAAACACTTGTCTAGTGCTCGAGGCATTCCGTACAGTTCCCCCGAATGACTGATAATTACTGTGCTGCTCAATATTGACGATGGTCTGAACAATGCTGTCCTCAGACAATGCTCTCAACAGACAGCCGTACGCCAAGCCCTCTATTGTGTAAGTTTGAGTAAAAAAAAAAAAAAAAAAACAGAAATCAAATTTCAGCCATCAAAGTGTTACTTGAATTTTTTTTCTAAAATTAATAGTGATGATATGAGCTCTTTAATCATGTTTGTTATAAACATTTGTAAATTATTTATTAAGAGGAATGTTTTCAAGCCCTGTGTATGGTGTCTATTTTAAGACATGTTCAGACATTCCTTTGTCAGGAATCATCCCTCCTTGAGTCAATCGTCAAGTATCAGGCATTAGGCATCAGTCCTCCTCGAGTCAGTCGTCAGGCATCAGTCCTCCTCGAGTCAGTCGTCAGGCATCAGTCCTCCTTGAGTCAGTCGGCAGGCATTAGGCATCAGGCATCAGTCCTAATCGATTTTTTTTTGGGAGGGGGGTGGGGATTGAGGGGTCAGACAGAGTCGTCTGAATCATCCAATCAAACGAGCAAAAAAAACATTTGGTGCTTCCACTGGATGACACAGATGTCAGTGTAGCTGCTGACTGGTGCATGCGTTTTTTTTTTTACCTTTTGCATTTAATATGTATATTTTAAATTTGGATTTAAATTGAAAGGCAAACCTCAGTATACGGCATCAGACAACTGTTTTTAAACAGTTTTGTTGTATTTATTTTTTTTACTTTTTTATGAGATGTCTACATAAAAAAGCTCTATATAAAAATAAATTGATGGCTTTTTTTGATAACCCCATCATTTATCAATTTTTGATTTAATAAAGTGTGTGTTTGTGTTGGGACTGGGTAGACCCGGAATTCATTTTCCTATAACAAAATTGTGTCTTCATATTGTCTTTTTTATATTATGAATTTTAAAAAAAAGGTTTTAGATATCAAAATGTAATGTAAGACAATCTAAATTACACATATAAACCAGGTCTATTGCATGTTTTAACTGTTCCAAGGCTTTTGCTTAATTCCTGAAAGTGGGATTTTTCCATCAAAGTTTCCATATGTGCTGTATAAGTATATTACATATTAGCTAGAATGAAGTCTCCCCTATTACACTGTAGTAGTTTTTAATTCCTAAAAAGGACTATTCCCAATCTGGAATGATTCTTTTCAGTTATCAACCATAACTAGTAGTGTGGGCTTCTCAGAATCTTTCAGGTGAATAGAATAGGAAGTGGTCCACATATGCCCTTCTAAAAATACTACAGGTTAGTATTGGCATTGCAACTATTTGTTGAGTGTGTGTTTTTAAAATGAGTGGAATCCTGACCTTTTAGATGTATGTATACATTTTGCTTCAACTAAATTTCCCAGTCGGTTTTAAAAAAAAACTTCTAATGCTGTCAGCAAAGAAACTACCTTTCCAGGAGATATATAAATGTAGCACCCGGGAGGGGGACTCATTCTTTTCGGGGTGGGATCAGTCAGGCAGAATACCGGAAGGAAATAAACTAAGACCACAACAATATGCAGGGCAACGAACATCGTTTTATTAAATACAGATTTTTAACTATATTTAACAAATAGGACAAGTCTAGAATACACTGTTCAATAAAAACAATACACGGTTATTTATAATCAAAAACACAGTGCTGTGCTGCTCAATATCGCAGAGACGCGGCTTACTAAAAACAACAATAAAACCAATACTTTTAAAAACTCCCAGTATCCAGCACTCCTCTAAAACCCCAATGCCTTTAAAATACTAATTTCTAAAACAGTTAAACACACACACATGGAGGGAGACAGGAAGCACAGCAGGAGCCTTGCTCTAAATGTCGGCGGCTGTTTCTTTCATTTTTCTCCCCAACCCACCGCCGAACACAAACAAGTTGAATTCATTCTTTGCTTCTGCTGGCTGTGTGTCTAACCTCCACTCCAGACAAACCCAGGTTCACATCACACTGGACCAAAAACAATCTCGAACAGATGAAATCAGGAACTTTTATACCAGATGCTCAGTTTATTCAAATTATTCAATTAGCACATGTGAGAACTGAGAACAGGAGAGCATCATCCTGACAGCAAGATCTGTGCAAATCACAACAAAGTAACATGCCAAAATAAACGTGCTTTATAAACATGTTAAAATAAAACAAACTAACATTAAATCAAATGTGACAAATCAAAATGTGAATATACTACAATAACAAAATCAAACGTGCCTAAATAAAGTGACGTGGGTCACCCCCTTACATAAAGTAACAGCAGAATAGGGCATTGAAGATGATAAGCTGACCACAGAGAGTTATAGATGTTCTGGAGGTTTGTGGGCTCAAGTAGTGCAAAAATGTGGCCTGTCAAATACAATGTTCAACACAAACTGCAATGATGGAGAACATAATGTAATTGTAGACAATAAAGAAACAGTGATCAGTGCCCAATATACCAGTTTCAGGAGGATTTATTAACAGTGGAAGAAGCATACAATATACTTACCAATGTGGATACATCCAAAGTGACCCAATTACCACTATGAGCGCAGGGAATAACACAAAGCATGTGCAATTACATAGCAAAACAGAAACTCTCCCGTTATGATCTTTGGCTACTTCCCGTTATGATCTTTGGTTCATTCCACATTTGATGAATGGTACTTCGTTAGTATGTTGACATAAAATAAAGAGGGTGTAGATTGTAATTTAAAAATAAATATTACACAGTGATCATGATCAATAGCCCTTTAGGCAAATAAACAACCACAGAGCAGACAAAAATGTGGGGTTATTGCTTGACTCAGTATTAATGTTTGGACTTCTGCAGGAAATTGTGTCTCTCTATTTAATGTCAGAAATATCATTCCACGAATGGAAAGGGTTAGTAACATAGCAAATACATTTTAATATACAGATTTCTGTCTCTTACAATACATTTTACAGCCATTAGTAGTTTTTTAGAAATATACAGATTGCATTGTTCTACAGTATTTACATTCAAAATCATATATCAGCACTTCTGTTCAGAGCAATAAAAACCGCTGGTCGACCCTTTTTCATTTACAGAAATGTATTAACCTTAAACAGAGAGATTTCTTAAATATGAATTCTGTCCTGTCATTGCAAGGAGATTTTAATGTTTAATTCCCTCTTTTGACTATGTCGGCAGTTTAATGATTAAACCATACTCTCCAAGAGCAAATGAGACAGCAGGATTTCTGCACTCTTAGTTCCCCTGTGTGCTCCTTTAGTCCCCTCTGATCAATAAATAAAGAAGTCTGGTCAAGCTGGTGCTCATGTTGCCATGTCACTGCAGGCTTCCTCAGCATCTGTGTGGCATGCGGAGAAACATCGGTCTGAGCTCCTTCCTCTCTTAGCAGAGAAATTGAGAATAGAGAAATATTGCTCAACAAAATCAATGGATATTTGTGAGTACCAGCTATATCCCCTGTAAGATTTGTCCTGAAATACTGCAGTAAGAAAAAAATACACCTGTGGTCTGATTTTCATTTAGCAGTATGGTTGTACTCTTGCCATTGATTAATGTAAATACAGTCACGCAGAATGATTGTAATAAAGTGTGTCCAGCATAAAATACTTTATTTTTCATTACAGCTTTAATAAAGATTAGTCGCTTATTAACATGTGCCGATCTCATTTGTATACGTTCTGCTTATAAATAGAAAAATGAAGGCTTGGCCAATTTAAAAAACAATTTAGTTGTTTCACAGAAAAACAAAACCGTAAATTAAATACATTTTACTATTAACAAGTTTCTCAGTGAGAATGAGATACACGAATGGCTTAAGAGGTATCAATTGAATTCTTAAAGGAGAGTAGAAAAGAAAATCAGTAGCCCTAATTGCAATTCATATGCTATGCTATTCTGTACATAGGCTACTTTTGATACATGTTATGGTCATCATTTTTTCATCTTACTGATAGCTCTAATTGTGGATTTACAGCCATGGTGCGGGGTGTATATTACTGACATACGTGCTTCCCAAGTGGACCCATCTTGCATAATGGCCTAAAACACTTCAAAGCTAGAACTGTATTTCTATGCTAATATATTTGAAACTACCAAGATTGCAAAGGAAGCAAGCATTCCAGAGAAAGTTTACTTATTAATTGTGTTTCTGCTTCTGCTGTTAATGTATCATGCCTCAAGCTTCATATTAAAACATCTTACTTATGCAACGGACTGTGCCTCCACACTTGTTTTATAATGAAAGCCGTCACAAACATGATACAGGTTTTGTTCATAAATAGGCCTTTGAAATGTAAATAACAATGCAATCAAACAAAGAACACTAACGTGTGCAGAGCGCTGAAGGCGGCAGCAAATTAGCAAAATGGAGGCCCTGTCAAGGGAAACAATGCAATAGTTTGTTCTTATGTTACACATTGGTTTGTATTCTGTTGCTAAGATTGCTTGCGATAAATGCTAGTGTTGGTGATAGCAATTGCATCACAATCCTGTTATTTCTACTAGTTACCTGTGATGGGGAAATAAAACAATTGACCATGACACCAATATTGCCTTTGCCTATTTACTTTTCCAGTACACTATTTGCAAATCAATCTGATTATACAAGCTAATCTACAGAATGGCGAACTGCTCTTCCATCATGCTCTATTACATCACAACAGCAAGGGGAAAAAACATCACTCACAGTTAAAAAAAAAAAAAAAAAGCTAGATCTATTTGTAAGTCTAAACTGACAGATTAAGTTGCTAAAAACACAACAATCCTTTTCATTTATATAAACAGCCCATGTCTCTGTATCTAAAATGGATGGATTTAATTACACTCAAGAAGATTATATTTTTTAGTAGGGAAAGTTCTTGTATAAAGAGACTGCACACTTTGAGATAAGAATAGTTATTTATTTTTCTAAAATAGGGTTCCTATTCTTTTCTTGAGTTTTTAAATCATGCAGGGCAACATTACAGACTTGTATTCAGTGAAACCTCTGTTAATGGACACCTGAACTAAGCATGAACTCTGGAACCCCACACACAAAAAAGCATTCCTGTCTATTCTATATGGGACTACTTGGATACTTGGGTCTGTCTCTGGAACCCCTCTCATGTTTAGGTTCTACAGTATAAAGAACCCTTGTTATATTGAATAACAACAGTAGGTTCTAGAATGTGTTCAATATGAAACCAAGGGATTCCAAATCCCTAACTAGGATTATATAGGATAAAATAGTCCTAACAGCGAATTCTGTATGGTAGAACCCTCTGTTGTTCAGTATTTATTAAGTCCAGTCCCCTTGGATCGTATCAGTGGCAACTACACTTAACTTCTCTGTTAACAGTGTTGTCTCATGCACAAAGGCGTAATTAAAATTCTAATCTACCATTTCTATACCATACTGGTAACTTAAAAACAGCTAGCAAGGACGAAAGCCTGTATCTGCAAAAAGATTAAACCGAAATTTGTAGACATTTTACAGTTAGAAAAAAAAGGTTTCCAATGACAGAGGCACCTTGAATAAGCTGTCATAAATGTTCAGTGCCTGTTGAGGACTGTTTAATTCACATTCACAGTATCAGTGTATATCAGCTTCTTTATACCTTTTAGGCCTTTTTGTTCATATCATTCGTTATCTTTTATCCATCATACCACAGAGTAGAAATCTTTCATAAATGCTGTCCCACATGCTTTTGTTTCTAATAACTGTGTGACAGAGAGAGAATGGATCCTAATCAGCAATCTCCCTCCTGACCTGTGAGGGCGCTGTATAACAAGAACAGTGTGCCTCGTACTGGATGGTCTGGCAGTTTGACACGTAAAAACAGAATTTGATTTATATTTTCCCAGGACGTTTGGCAATTTTAACTTAAAATAAACATGACAAGAAAGGTTTGTACTTACTGTTTATCAGCCACTTCTCTCACGCGATTTTTTAAGGACATGTGGTAGAAAGGTAATCCTTATGCAGCACTATTTTCTTTATGATGCAGTAGCAATATTACAACCTTGGCCAAACCGAACATGCAATGCAATTGTTTTGTTTTTAAAAAATACAAAATAAAATAATAATCATTTGAATATAATTTTGGGATCTTGCACCATTTACAGTTTGCTTCTATCATGTGTATATCCAAAGTTATGAAACTTTAAAGTTGACAGTTGAGCTTTTATTTGAAATACAAACCAGCGCTTGGCGATTGCGTCATTCAGTACGTTAAATACTGTAACCTAAGTGTTGATGTTTTTGTTTTTAAACACATTATCTTACGCATTTTTCACATTTCCACATTAAGAATTCCATTATGACTCATTAGTTGGCTAATCTTCTATCTAAAACTGTTATTGAGACTGTAAAGAGATATTCAGGGTAAAAACAAGAACACGATTAAATATCAAAAGAAAATAACACGTTGATGAATTAATCCCTTAGTCTTTCTTCTAACACTGTGGTGATAAGTTTGCCCTTATGTCCTACATTGGATATGAACCGAACAAGACTGACATCATCTTGACTAAAGATATTGTTGGAACATTGAAGCAGGGCAGCAACGTGGTTCTCCGAAAGGGAAAAGAAAAGGAAACTTTTCCAGTGAAAATTAAGAAGCTTGGTGGTAAGCGTTTTTTTTTTGCTCTAATTATATTTTATTGTTGAATACTGAGAAGCTCTCATTTTTTGTTCTGTACTGATGGAATTCATGAATCTATCTTGTACTTTTTATTTTACCAGATGCCGATAAACTCGCTAAATCAAAAGCGGAGTTGGAGAGACAGCAGATCAAAAGTGACGTTCAGAAGAAAAGAAAAATGAAGCTTTGTAACAATGAAAGCTGCCATCCGGATAAAAAGAGGAAGCTTGTCAATAAGCCAAAGGTACGATGTTATAGGCTACAAATTTTGTATTTATTTATTTTACCAGGAAATTTACCCATTGAGACCGAGGTCTCATTTACAAGGGGGTCCTGGAACACAGACAAACAAGCAACACATTAATACTTGTGTGGCACAACATGTTTAAAAGATACTAAAAACAATACAATATGTAGGCTAAATGTAGTGCTCAGGTTGTATTGGGCTACTTCAACTCCAAAATAAATAAACTCAATTTTAAACATTAAATTCCCTTTCCAGCTTTGGAAAGTGTGTGCTACTGCTTATACTAAAATATATTTTATTTTTGTACACAGGCAAATGTCATCGCACAGCTCCCTTCGTCGCAACTGCCCAACTGCATTTCACCCATGCAGCAGCGAGGTAAGGTCCAGGTGGCTGTGCTGTGGCAGTGCAGGTGTTCTGGGTGGTCGTGCTGGCTTGGTAGCTTCAGCTCCCATGGTCTCCGTCTGCCAAAACAAATCAAAACAAAGCAGCACGCTGGCTGGGTTACGTTTCAGCGTAAGGGGTCGTTCTCACGTAGCTGCATCTCCTTTGTACTGCTAAACTCCTCCATGTGATCAGTGCTGTGCCACGCTCTATGCAATCACTGCACGCAACACAGCTGATCACAGTAGAGCCATTTAGCAGTCCTTCAGCTACCTCGGAACATCTATTGTTAATGGGCACAATAAACATATAGGGGAGGTACTTTGATGGGCATTTCCTATTTTCAAGAATTATTCCCCAGGACAAAACTACTGCAGTTAAATAGGGGACACTTACTCCTACCAACATGAGGTGCAATTGTTTTGGGGATCTGTAACAGGGTCATATGTTACATGTGTGGGTAGTCACTGGAAAATACTGACACAGACACAGAGCATTGGTGTTGATACGCCGCACAGGCACGCAGATTTAATTTTCAACACAGGTGCTGACACTAGGGTACCAGCAATGGTAGCCTTAGTGTCACATTTAATAAAGAAAACAAAACAAGCTAAAAATAAAAGTTTGCCACTCAAAACGGCAAGCTACTCTACGCAGCCCTCTCTATACTGTGTTGGGATCAACATCCCCTAAACTGACCTAAATCTGTTTTGTAGCAGTAGTTCAAAACAAGCCCAACCCATTTGGGCTTGTTTTGTGGAGTAGTGGTTAGGGCTCTGGACTCTTGACCGGAGGATCGTGGGTTCAATCCCAGGTGGGGGACGGTGCTGCTGTACCTTTGAGCAAGGTACTTTTCCTATATTGCTCCAGTAAAAACCCAACTGTATAAATGGGTAATTGTATGTAAAAATAATGTGATATCTTGTAACAATTGTAAGTCGCCCTGGATAAGGGAGTCGGCTAAGAAATAAGAAATAAATAAGAAATAAGAAATAAGATATTTCACAGGGAAGGGAGTGGGGGTGTTTATGCAAATTCCATATTTTTTTTTCTAATGACGTGCTTATACATTGACACCAGTCAATCACCAAAACCACTCCTACAACCATTTTTAACTGTTGAAGTCACGTGACCTATTACAAAAAAACCTGTGACTCTCAAAAAATTAAAGTGACTCTCAATAAAAACAAGCCCAATTCCGCTTATTATAAGCAGATTTGGCTGCTGTGGCCCCGAGCTGTGGCGCAACCACTTTTTGAGCTCCGCACAACAGTCCAGGGCACGCCCCCCAGCCAATCCAGTCATCCTGATCCTATCAAAATGAGGTGTTATTGTTTTGGGGACTTGATGGACACAATTAAAATACAAGGGAGGTACTTTGATTGGCATTTTCTTTTTTCAGGAATTATTCCCCAGGACAAAACTACTGCAGTTTAATAGGAGACTGTGACAGAAAAAGAATGAATCTTGGTTATAAATCTCCTTCCCGAACTGTGAGGGTGCTGTGTAAAGGGAAAAGTGTGCCTCGGACTGGATGGTTTGGCAATTCATTCCAGGGAAAGGTGGAAGTCAGCCATCTAAAAATGGGGCGGAGCCACAGTACACCAAGTCATCGCCCCAAACGGGAAGCAATGTGGCAATTGTGGATTGGAGGAAAAGCGATTGCACTCGCTAACCAAGGGAGCGTGGCTGGAGGTACAAAAGGGGATGTGGCAGAGAGAACTGCTCCTTGGTTATGGTTGCGAGAGAACCGCTGAAGGAGTTTAATAAAAGAACCGTGAGTGTTTAGTGTTTGTTTGTGCCCATCTAATTGTACTTGTTTGTCATTATTACATACCTGTCACCTTTTCAAAATACGGGAGCTTTTGTAAACTGAAATCTCATATTTGTCAACTTTTGAAAATATAAAATCGAGAGCGGGGGGAGAGGGCAGGTGCGTGGCTAAGTATGTGAACTTGCCTCGCGCACTGAATGCATGCCTGCCACAAGACTCCCCTGGGTCCTAAACCCTGCTATGTACAGACGAGGATTGCAGTAATCACACACCGGCCATGAATTTTGTAGACGTTAAATGTTTGCTGACATAAGGGGGTTTAACAGTAGAACACGGGAGGAAATCTGTCCCTGGAGATGTCCGGGAGAAGGGTCCAAAATACGGGACACTCCCGGTGAAAACAGGAGAGTTGACAGGTCTGTTATTAGATGGCTAACACATTCTGGGAGCTGTCGCTAAAGGCCACTAACCCGGACAGTGCTGCACTATTGTACACGAATAAATTGTATTTAACCACTTGCACCAAAGCACTCACCCTGGACTTGTGATTGTGTTTGTGTTCTGTGTGTGTTTATACCGTGTTTATTATTTCGGGACTGTACCCTGTGGTTTAAACTGTGCAATAAACATTGCTGTGTATTGCCAGGGATTATTATTTACGGTCGCCAAAATGACCTGGATTAAAAACAAATAAATAAATTGTTTGGACGTTGAACTTTGTTGTTTGACATCTGTTTACACATTGCATCACTGCTACACCTGCGCACTGCAAACCATTTTGCCACAGGGACACTTAGTCCTATCAAGGTAAATTTAAGTTGTTTTGAGGAATTGATTTTATATGGTGGGGTAAAAGCCTCTGAACACTTAGGGTTGTAATGCAATGGACCCGGTTTATATACCAACTTTGTGTAATTCAGATTGTCTTCTGGCACATTTTGATGTGTAAAAATATTGTTTTAAAGGATTCATAATTTAAAAAGAAAATATGAAGACAATATTTTGTTATTGTAATAGTAATACAAACTTTTATTCTGAGTTCCGCCATTCCGGCTTTTTCAGGTTTTACCCAATGCCTTGCAGAGGCAAGCAAAGAGTACCAGAGAGGAATTCACCGAACAATTAATTATAAAAAAAATTGTGTATTGGGTTAGGGAGTTCTATTGTAATTTTAAAAGCTTAATAAATATATAATGAGGTGCTACATACATGGTATATGTGTAAAATAACTTTTAATATACATATTGATAATGAATCTTGTTCACAGTCTGTGGAGTTTTTAAGGCTTTTAGATTCTTTAGACTACACCCAACATGTTGTAGGGCCTACGCACAATCATGGCCATACTTTAGACTTGGTCAACTCTCGGGTCTTAGGTATTCATAGTCTATCAAAATTAGATCTTGCTACCTCCAATCATCTTGCTATTCTTTTTAATATTGAGTTGCCCTTACAACATAAGAGACAAGTGCATTCTTATAAAACTTGTTCAATCAACCCTTTAACTACATTCAAGTTTTCTAATATATTAAGGTTATCACCACTCACTCCTTCTCAGTCATTGTCATTAGATGAGTTAGTTGATAGCTATAATAGTCTCTTAAAAACTACCATTGATATAGTAGCCCTGGTCAAAATTCGCACTGTCCCCTCTAAACAAACTTCACCTTGGGTAACTGCTGACATACACCAGATGAAATCGTACAGTAAATTGGAACGCAGATGGAGGACTACAAAACTGCGTATCCGTTTTGAAATGTGGAAACAGCATCAGGTGAATTTCAATAATGCTCTGAGGGTAGCCAGAAGCTCATATTTTTCCACTATTATTAATGCAACCATTGAAAAATTAGTTAACCCATCTTTTACTCACCTCCTTTGATTGAAGCTACACCTGCTAAGGGTGAAGAATTTCTGAATTATTTTCACAGTAAAATGATCAATATCAGGGATCAAATCTCTCAGAATGGCCCGAACTTGAATTTGAATGTACCCAATAGACCAGTCAGTTCTGTCATGGAATCATTTTCTCCTATCGTGTTACAAGACCTGAATAAATTAGTGATGAAGATGAACTCCTCCACTTGTATTTTAGATCCAATCCCCACTAAATTCCTCAAAGGCATTTTTAATGATCTGTGTCCCTTTGTTTCGGAAATTATAAATAAATCCTTGTCAACTGGAATAGTTCCTGCTGCTTTTAAAACTGCCCTGGTTAAGCCCATACTCAAAAAACCTAGCTTAGATCCTACTATTTTAAGTAACTTTAGATCTATATCCAGTTTACCTTTTGCTGCTAAGGTTTTAGAGAAGGTGGTAGCTGGCCAACTCTATATATTTCTTGGTGATAACCAAATACTTGAAAAGTTTCAATCAGGCTTTAGATCTGGTCACAGTACAGAGACTATCCTAGTCAAAGTGCTGAATGATTTACTAATGAGCACAGACTTTGGTCACATATCTGTTAGATCTGTTAGATCTAAGTGCCGCATTTGATACCATTGATCATGCTATTTTAACTGATTGCCTTGAAAGTTGGATAGGGCTATCAGAAACTGTTTTAGACTGCCTTAGGTCATATCTTATGGACAGGCAGAATTTTGTTTCAATAGCAGACTCTGTATCACACTTATCTACCATCTCCTGTGGGGCTCCATTCTTGGCCCCTTACTATTCTCCTTATACATGCAACCATTGGGCATGATTATCCGTAAACACCATGTTCATTTTCACTATTATGCTGATGACACACAACTACATCTCTGTATATATTGGCTGTTTCCACCCTAATTGCATGTCTGTCGGAGGTGGAAAGCTGAATGTCCCAATATTTTTTGCAGTTAAATTCAGGTAAGACTGAAGTCTTCCTGTTAGATTCTCAGCAGCAATTGGAGTTGGCAAATTCTATAAAAACAAATTTAGGTAAATATAATTCAAATATAAATTCCAAGGCCAGAAACCTGGGATTTGTAATTGATTGTGATTTATGTTTCGAGGCTCATATTCGCAATACCACTATAGTGTCTGTTTATCATTTACTTAACATTGCCAAGATTAGGTCTTTTTTATCATTGCCTGATGCTGAGAAGCTAATTCATGCATTTGCTTAATCTAGACTGGAATTCTGTAATGCTCTGTTATCTGGGCTAGGAAATCATGTCTTATTCAGTTTGCAGCTTGTTCAAAATGCAGCTGCCAGGGTGCTAAGTAGAACAAAGAAGAGAGCACATAACTCCAGTATTGGCTGCACCACTGGCTTCCAATACGTTTTAGAATTGATTTTAAGGTCTTGCTGCTGACTTACAAGGTGCTCCATGGTCTGGCTCCTGACTATCTAAAAGAGCTCCTGTGCTCATATGCACCTGTGCATGCTCTAAGGTCAGCCGACTCCGGTCATTTGTTTGTTCCAAAGATTAAGACCAAGAAAAAGGGTGAAAGAGCTTTTACCTATAACGCATCAAGACTGGAATAGATTGCCATCCAACATCAGAAAAGCCGAGTCACTTCATGTTTTTAAGTCGAGGTTAAAAACTCATTTTTTTAGATTAGCTTTTGAATCTTGAATTTATGTATCAATCTATTATTATTTCTGTTTTTAACCTAGTTGTTGCTTACTTTTTATTAATATTACCAATTTTGCTGAAAAAATTGTGTTTAATTCTGTATTTTTTTTTTTTTTTTTATTGTATTGTAAAGCACTTTAATTGACACATTGTGTGAAAGGTGCTATATAAATAAATATATACAAACACACATGGCACTTCAAATGTATTTATTTATAGCCCACAACCTTACATACTAATATACATGCAATACATGCAAAAGTACATAAATACAAAAAGTACAAAAATATTCAGCCCAAAATATATAGATGGCTTACTGTTGATGATTGTTTGTATTGTTCCCTTAAAAAAAAAACCTGCAGTCTTTCTGCAGATTTAGGAACTTGAAAATATGTGTTATAAGCATAGGTTGAGATTCAGTGGAGGGATCATGGGCACTTGTCTCTCCTATCGATCCCTCCTCCCTAACTTACTTAACCTTGGGGGAGGGTGTGGCTTCATCACAGTCCAGCCTTCTGATCTGGCTTACTTCCCCGTTTGAGATGTAGGACTAGTGACCCAAACTATAAGCAATAAAGTTTGGGAATGAGAAACGGCTATTCGACCCATCGAAGCACGTCCCTTGTTAGTACAGCATTCTCCCCTAATGGGGGATATAATTTAAAAGCACAATCTAGTCTTTTTTTAAATGCTCTCAGTGTTTTAGATCCTACTAAGTCATCTGGTGAGCTACTCCATTATTATTTATTTATTTCTTAGCAGACGCCCTTGTCCTGGGCGACTTACAGTCATAAACAAAAATACATATCAAGAATCACAGTGCAAGTAATAATACAATTAAGAGCAAGATAAATACAATGACTTTGGTTCTAGCAGTAACGGAGCAGATAACAGTGTCAGTGATAGTTACATCAGGATATAATTAAATACAAAATACTACAGATTAAATAACACTTGACGGATTACAGTTCTCTAAAGTACAGGATTGAATGCAGTAAAATAAGGGGCAGATAAGAGCAAGTAAAGCGCATTTAAGGAATAGTGTCCATAGGGAAAAAAAGAGGAGTTCTACAGGTGCTGTCTGAAGAGGTGAGTCTTGAGGAGGCGCCGGAAGGTGGTCTGGACTGGGCAGTCCTGACATCTGTAGGAAGGTCATTCCACCACTGCGGGGCGATGGTGGAGAAGGAGCGGGCTCTGGAGGCAGGGGAGCATAGAGGAGGTACAGCCAGTCTTCTAGTGCAGGCGGAGCGGAGAGGTCGAGTGGGGGTGTAGGGAGAGATGAGGGTCTGGAAGTAGCTGGATGCAGTCTGGTCAAGGCATCTGTAGGCTAATACAAGAGTCTTGAACTGGATGCGAGTGGTGATCGGGAGCCAGTGGAGTGAGCGGAGCAGTAGAGTTGCGTGGGAGAGGCGAGGCAGAGAACACCAGGCGAGCAGCGGAGTTCTGGATGAGCTGGAGCGGACGGGTGGCGGACGCAGGGAGGCCAGCCAGGAGGGAGTTGCAGTAGTGTAGGCGGGAGAATACCAGGGCCTGGACCAGGAGCTGGGTGGCGTAGTTGGTGAGGAAGGGTCGGATTCTTCGGATGTTGCTCAGGAAGAATCGGCAAGTGCGTGCCAGAGTGGAGATGTGCTGGGAATAAGAGAGGCAGGGGTCCAGGGTGACTCCGAGGTTCTTAGCTGAGGAGGAGGGAGAGAGTGTGGTAGATTCCAGAGGAATGGAGATAGAGAGATCAGACGAGGGGGAGGAGGGAAAGAACAGAAGATCAGATTTAGAGAGGTTGAGTTTGAGGTGATGCGAGTGTATCCAGGAGGAGATAGCAGACAGACAGATAGAGATACAGGAGGGGATGGTGGAGTCAGAGGTGGGGAAGGAGAGGAATATCTCAGCATCATCAGCAGCATTTATAACTCTCTGTGTAAAAAAGTGCTTCCTACCTTCTGTTCTACACTTTTACTCAGCTTCCTTTTATGCCCTTGTGTTCTACTCTCTGAGGTAAATTTCAAGTATTGCCTTGGGTTAACTGTATCTATACCCTTTATGTTTTATAGACTTCAATCACCTCTTTCCTTTCTTTTTTCTACGCTGAAGAGGTTCAGTTCTTTTAACCTTTCCTCATAGCTCATGTCATTAAGTTCTGAGATAAGCCTAGTTGATTACTTCTTATAAAAACTTTAACTTTACTGCTATACTACAGTATTTGCAAACCTGCATACTACTTCATGGCATGAAAGCTACAGAGACTGCACAGCAACCTGCATTAGAAGCATGTCTTGGGTTTGATTCCCACACAGGGTTTATATTGCAAACTAAAAAAATTACATGTATTTTATTTATGTGTAACAAACACATATTTAATGTGAAAAAAATGTAGTTGATATGAATGACACTTTCATTGAACATACATACTTTTGCACACATAACTTTAACATACATATATATTGTTGATAGTTTCTATTATCTACAATGTATTTGTGGTATACTGTTGATGAAATAATTTGCACCAGAGCCCCAGAGATAGAGCCCCGCACCACCAGAGCCCCAGAGAAAGAGAGCCCTGCACCGCCAGAGCCCAAGAGAGAGAGCCCAGCGTCGCCATAGCCCCTGATAGAGAGCCCTGCACCACTGTGCAGGAGTGTTAGTGTTGTCTGGGGTGTCACGTGCACAGTGATTTGTGGTCAGTTTCGACAACCAGCTGTTTGCGCGGGACCGATGGTCTGAGCGATTGGACTGTGTGTATGTAAATGTACCCCTGTGACAATGTTTTCAGTAGCACAATTAAGGTGGTTATCTCAGCTGTGCAGAAAATGCACTAAAGTGTGTAATGAACTTTCTCTGGAAGCTAGCTGAGGAAAATGAAAGACTGTATACTGTATATCTGCTCTGCAAATTAAGTTAGCTGCTGTATTTATGATTTAGCACAGAATACTGGGGTTGGATCCTTTGTCACTGCCTTATATTAAGTTAGGTTGTCATTTCATTTTCTTTACAGTGTTCTCTACATGTTAGACCCATGCTAGCAGTTCCAGCAGTAGACATGTACCTCTCTGAAATGGCTTCCCTACCTGTGGGTGGCCCTGTGGTTCTGCGTTGACGAGCAGGATCCCTGATACTGAATTTCCCTGAGCCTGGGTAGAGTGGATGTTTGCGGACGACCTCAGTTAAAGTGGTGTATGTATTGAGTTGAATAAATAGCAGATAGCAAACCCTACTGAGCTTTATTGGGAAAAATAGCAAACTCAGAACAGCCACATAATGAGACATGTGGTGTTGAGTTGATTATGTTGCCCCATTCTGAGTTTTTCATTATCATATAATACAGTAGCTAACTTGCTAACTGCTGTTCTTAGTCCCAGAGCTGTATAATGTTTAACATAATACAGAAAGTACATGCTGGCTTCTGAACCTGGAGCACTTCTTCCCATTATTGTAAACAACTGAAAAGACAAAGAAGAAAAGACAGTGTTTAACACTGCATCATATTCATGCACAACAAGAATATTTCTGGAGGGTGGAACTAAAAGGGGATTCTAAAATGGTGACTGCAAAGACAGGTAAGCCTTGAAATATAAAGGGCCCCCCAGCACTTCTTCAATTAATACAATTGTAGTTCTCCGTGTTCCTTTTTAAACTCCAGATGGCGCAATTGCAATGTATGTGGCATATTGACAATGTTAGTGATCCTTCTTGGTTTCAGCTCTTTGAGTGGCTATGAGAGCGACTTCAGAAACACAGGAAGCAGCAGCGGGAGTACACACTGTGGAACAAAGTACACTGGAGTAGGACGTGGTGAAAAGTACGGATCCTCATTTGCTTGTAAACTACGTAGAATATACGAGGTCTGTTGAAAATTAAGTTTGTAAATTACACAGCTGTTGTTGCTGCAGTTTGGCATACATGGTATATGATTATGAAGCATGTTTCTTAGCTTGTACTTGAAAAATGTTATTTGTAAGTTGGAAGTACAGCTATGGCCAAAAGTTTTGCATCACCCTAGGCTATAGCATTAACTCATTTTGCTTCATAAAGTCGGATGAAACCTGCTGAATAATGTTACTTTAACATATTGATTGCGTACTGTTTTGTAGTTTTCTGTAATGAAAAACTGACAATGTGACATTTCGAAATCTACATGTACTGTACTTGTAGTATTGTGTCTTCTGGTAGACTTTTGCGATATTCTTTTGTAGTTTCTTTGATTACATGTTAACTAAAATATCTACTTTTTTTTTTTTTTTTTTTTGAATTCTAGGTAACGCAAAACTTTTGACCGTAGCTGTACAGTAGATGCAACATGATATGCCTTCACTTGATATAGCGCATCGTATCAAAACTATTATTGTTATTATTGTTATATATATATATATATATATATATATATATATATATATATATATATATACAGTACTGTGCAAAAGTTTTAGGCAGGTGTGAAAAAATGCTGTAAAGTAAGAATGCTTTCAAAATAGACATGTTAATAGATTATATTTATCAATTAACTAAATGCAAAGTGAGTGAGCAGAAGAAAAATCTAAATAAAATCCATATTTGGTGTGACCACCCTTTGCCTTCAAAACAGCATCAATTCTTCTAGGTACACTTGCACAAAGTCAGGGATTTTGTAGGCATATAGTCAGGTGTATGATTAAACAATTATACCAAACAGGTGCTAATGATCATCAATTCAATATGTAGGTTGAAACACAATCATTAACTGAAACAGAAACAGCTGTGTAGGAGGAATAAAACTGGGTAAGGAACAGCCAAACTCAGCTAACAAGGTGAGGTTGCTGAAGACAGTTTACTGTCAAAAGTCATACACCATGGCAAGACTGAGCACAGCAACAAGACACAAGGTAGTTATACTGCATCAGCAAGGTCTCTCCCAGGCAGAAATTTCAAGGCAGACAGGGGTTTCCAGATGTGCTGTCCAAGCTCTTTTGAAGAAGCACAAAGAAACGGGCAACGTTGAGGACCGTAGACGCAGTGGTCGGCCAAGGAAACTTACTGCAGCAGATGAAAGACACATCATGCTTACTTCCCTTCGCAATTGGAAGATGTCCAGCAGTACCATCAGCTCAGAACTGGCAGAAAACAGTGTGACCCTGGTACACCCATCTACTGTCCGGAGAATTCTGGTCAGAAGTGGCCTTCATGGAAGACTTGCGGCCAAAAAGCCATACCTCCGACGTGGAAACAAGGCCAAGCGACTCAACTATGCACGAAAACACAGGAACTGGGGTGCAGAAAAATGGCAGCAGGTGCTCTGGACTGATGAGTCAAAATTTGAAATATTTGGCTGTAGCAGAAGGCAGTTTGTTCACCAAGGGCTGGAGAGCGCATACGAATGAGTGTCTGCAGGCAACAGTGAAGCATGGTGGAGGTTCCTTGCAAGTTTGGGGCTGCATTTCTGCAAATGGAGTTGGGAATTTGGTCAGAATTAATGGTCTCCTCAATGCTGAGAAGTACAGGCAGATACTTATCCATCATGCAATACCATCAGGGAGGCATCTGATTGGCCCCAAATTTATTCTGCAGCATGACAACGACCCCAAACATACAGCGAAAGTCATTAAGAACTATCTTCAGCGTAAAGAACAAGAAGGAGTCCTGGAAGTGATGGTATGGCCCCCACAGAGCACTGATCTCAACATCATCGAGTCTGTCTGGGATTACATGAAGAGAGAGAAGCAACTGAGGCTGCCACAGAAGATCTGTGGTTAGTTCTCCAAGATGTTTGGGCCAACCTACCTGCCGAGTTCCTTCAAAAACTGTGTGCAAGTGTACCTAGAAGAATTGATGCTTGATGCTGTTTTGAAGGCAAAGGGTGGTCACACCAAATATGGATTTGATTTAGATTTTTCTTCTGTTCACTCACTTTGCATTTAGTTAATTGATCAATATAATCTATTAACATGTCTATTTTTGAAAGCATTCTTACTTTACAGCATTTTTCACACCTGCCTAAAACTTTTGCACAGTACTGTATATATATATATATATATATATATATATATATATATATATATATATATATATATATATATATATATATATATATATATATTTGCAAGGCACTGTATATATACAGTGCCTTGCAAAAGTATTCAGACCCCTGACCAATTCTCTCATATTACTGAATTACAAATGGTACATTGAAATTTCGTTCTGTTTGATATTTTATTTTAAAACACTGAAACTCAAAATCAATTATTGTAAGGTGACATTGGTTTTATGTACAGAAATATTTATCTTGCTTGTATAAGTATTCAACCCCTGTGCTGTGGAAGAAAGAAAACACCAATGAAAGAAATTGCCCTAACGAGGACACAATTACCTTACCATTGGCCTCCACTTGTGAACCATTAAAGTTGCTGTTACATTTTCTGGATAAAAACCCCACTGTTGAAGGATCATTGGTCAGCATGTGAATCTGAAGGAAAATGAAGACCAAAGAGCATTCTACAGAAGTTAAAGTAATACAAATGCATAGATTAGGGAAAAGGTACAAAATAATATCCAAGTGTTTGGATATCCCAGTGAGCACAGTTGGATCAATAATCAGGAAGTGGAAGCTGCATCACACCACCCAGGCACTGCCAAGAAAAGGCCATCCCTCAAAACTCAGCACTCAAACAAGGAGACTTGTGAGAGAAGCCACAGAGAGGCCAACAATCACTTTGAAGGAGCTACAGAGCTCAGTGGCTGGGAGTGGAGTAATGGTGCACCAGTCAACCATATCACGAGCTCTGCATAACACTGGCCTGTATGGGAGGGTGGCAAGAAAGAAGCCGTTACTCAAAAAGTACCATCTGAAAGCACATCTGGAGTTTGCCAGAAAGCATGAGAGTGACCCAGCTGCGTTGTGGGAAAAGGTTTTGTGGTCAGATGAGACCAAGATAGAGCTTTTTGGCCAAAACTCAAAGCGCTATGTGTGGCGCAAACCTAACACTGCCCATGCCTCAAGACACACCATCCCTACAGTGAAGTATGGTGGTGGCAGCATCATGCTGTGGGGATGCTTCTCATCAGCAGGGACTGGGCATCTTGTTAAAATTGAAGGAAGAATGGATGGAGCAAAATACAGGGAAATACTGCAATAGAACCTGCTTCAGTCCACTAAAAAACTGAAGCTTGGGAGGAAATTCACCTTTCAGCAGGACAATGATCCCAAGCACAAGGCCAAAGCAACATTGGAGTGGCTCAAGAACAAAAAGGTGAATGTCCTACAGTGGCCCAGTCAAAGTTCTGATCTCAATCCCATTGAGAATCTGTGGCACTATTTGAAAATTGCGGTCCACAAGCGTCGTCCAACCAACCTGAACAACCTGGAGCAAATCTGCCAAGAAGAATGGGCCAAAATCACTGCGACACTGTGTGCAAAGCTGGTATATACTTATCCCAAAAGACTTAAAGCTGTTATTGCAGCGAAAGGTGGCTCTACCAAATATTAATGTGTGGGGGTTGAATACTTATGCAAGCAAGATATTTCAGTTTTTTATTTTTCTTAAAAATATTTCCCAACATAAAACCAATGTCACCTTACAATAATTGATTTTGAGTTTCAGTGTTTTCAAATAAAATATCAAACAGAACAAAATTTCAATGTACCATTTGTAATTCAGTAATAGGAGAGAATTGGTCAGGGGTCTGAATACTTTTGCAAGGCACTTATATATATAAATAACAAACAGTAAAGTACATTAGATACAGTACTCCGTTGATTCTTGCATAGCAGTCAAAAGTATTCCCACAACATCTTAATCTTTAAAGTTATCTCTAGGTTGAATCTGTGTTCAACAAACTCTGAAAATATATTGTTGGTAAATATCGTTTATTTTAATAATCAATATGTATTGAACTAAATTACGGAAGCCCTGAGCTGCAGGTGTAAAAATAAAACCAGAAGCACCGTCACGTACGCAAAAGTGAACAAACTATCGTTATTATTATTATTATTATTATTATTATTATTATTATTATTATTATTTTTTTACATCTGTGTTTCAGAGCTGCCTACTAAAGTAAACACCAAATAACATTGTTTCAAATGAAGCAGGGTGCTAATGCTGTCAACAACTACTCTTACTGAGTTCACAAATAGTGTGTATTAAACTATCGCTTACTTATTTAGAAAATATGTTTTTTTGAAGTTTGTTGAACAGTCATTCATGCTAGCGAGTACCTGAAAGACTGCAGGTAAATTGTTTGTGTTAAGCCAATACTTTTGACTGCCACTCCACTCCATATAGTTTTACATCCAGTTCAATTAAAAATGTTAATTGAACTGGATGTAAAACTTGTATATCGGTCAACCCTTTACTTGAACATGTTATAATTAAAGCACTGAGAAAATCGCGGCAGTTTTGCGGGACAGTTTAATTTTTCACGAAATATGCACGCAACTATTTAATAAATTGTATGTACAAAGTATCTTTTTTTTTAATTGAACTGCAAAAATGAATGATATCTAACAATTCTTACCTTGAACTGTAGATTGTGCTAACCCCCATTTACAAGTAGGTACTGTACAGTGGCCAATGTTATTTCCACTCCATTTCCCAGTTACACACACAAAACAAAGTGGTGATTGAGAACTGGAATTAAACTTTATATGAAAACTTGAACATTTTATAAATATAACTAGGGCTTCTGTTTTTCGGGTTTTATTAATTGTATTTTTCGGTGCTTATTTTTAGCTGTTTTCGAGTTTTATGTAAATTTGTTTTTTTTTGGGGCTTTCTTTTTTGATATACTGTATGAAATGCGTTTTTTCTGTCAAAATATGTATAGTAGTAACTCAACAGTACTTGCACACTTAAGTTGTACCTTCTTTCCATTGCTGTCTTCCACAACAAAATCCCTATGGTCACGGGCACATTCTTCTGGGGTTTTTGTGTATAGACATTTTTGTACATTTTGCCACAATTCTATTTTAAATCCTCTATATCTTAACTGTAATACAATTTTAAATCCCGCTAACAAGCCTCCATCCTGATTGTTTAAAGTATTCAGAACAAGTCAATGACATATGCAAATCAGGAGCACTGGGAAATGTATTTATTATTATTTTTGTACTAGGTTTTTTTTAATTTTTTTTATTGAAAAACGATAAAGTCAACGTGAATTGATTAACCATATCCACAGCTTTTCCGGTGTTTATTGGCTATCCACTGATTTCATTTTTTTTGTATCAGGGGTTTTATCGGTTAAAACCGAAAATCAGAAGCCCTAAATGTAACTAACATTCTTCAGAAAATAATCATGTATACAGTCCACGCTTTGCTCAGCATCAACAGAGCTAGGGACAACAGACAAGTATCGCTTGGCCATTTTTGCGATGTTGGGAAAGAGTGACTCTGCAGACCTCCAAAAAGCAGTCAGATAGATCATTACTACATTCCATTGCATGAAAGCGGTAACCTTCCAATTCAGTTTACAGTCCCGGGTGAAGCCTGGTATGGAATCCAACGGGAGGGTATCCAAGTTTAAAATGTGCACTTGTACAGGATCAAACACCCTTACTGCCTTAAGGAACTGGTGTGCTGGCTGGGTGAAACGGGGTGTTCTTTCACTATGGTCGGGGTTGAAGTAGCTGTTCAGTTTATCTGAAACTTCAGTGAATGTTTGAATGCACTGGCTTTGAATTGCGGCGTCGTTGCTGTGTTGCTCCTCTTTAGGTGCTTGGTAACTGTTAATTACATCAACAACTTTGTTGTATGCTTGATGAACACGAATTTCACGGCTTTCAAACCATTTGATTAAATTAAGAAGCTCTTTTCCGTACCGGGCGATTAGGTCGAGTTGTATCTGTATGTTTTCAGAACTGTCAAGCAGACGTTTCAGATCATTTAAAGCTGCTGTGTTTGGGGTAATTTTGATTTCTTCTGCAAAAGTCATGTAAAACTTAAAGTATTGTGCATGGTATTCAGCGGCAGCATACCAGCTCCCCCATCTCGTTTTAACTGGTTCAGGTGGCAATTTAGCAGGAAGATCTGAACCCAGAGCTTGAACAGCGCTTTGCAGATGCTGTTTAAACTCAACTTTCTGCTCGGACAGTGTTTGAAAACATTTTTGACGCTCGCGACGAGTTTGTCAACCTCTGGGAAATTGCTCCTCCAAACATCACTGTCAAGGGCTACAATGTGTGCATTACAGGTAAGATGAACCGAGTAAGGCAGTAATCCCTGAAGCACTTGATTGTATGCCTTGGACATGTAGGACGCATTGTCAGAAATAAATGCAGTGACATCATCAAAGTCCACCTCACTCCAACTTATTCAGACACTTCACAACAGCATGTACAACTGTATTGTAATTAACAGCCTGTAAGTAAACTATCAGCGACACAGCTTTCAATGAGTCGTATTCAGTATTTGGGGCCGGACCAAATCAAACCCTGATCTTGCCAAAGAGTGTTTATGCAATAATATCGCTAGTTTCCATATCACATTTTCTTTATCACAAAACCGAAACTAGCCATTTCCAATCTGCGAAATGGGTGGAGAGAAGTTTCGCAGGAGTAGGACGGACCGCGGAAAGCAATATGAAAACAGCAGTTGACCAATCCCCAGCTGGTATTTGTGACATTTCGAAGGGTCAGAAACAAGGCGGTAACATGCGAAAAGGCAGGCAGCCAGGGTAGAAAAAAAATAAAATAAGTCTGTGTTGTACTAACTACTGTTTCGTTTGATTATCAGTGAATGAATGCTATTATATACAACTACTACTAGTAGTAGTAATAATAATAAAATACATTTAATAATAATAACAGTTATCTGCTTTTATTGTTATTGTGTAAAATTCTTTCCACCGGCTTAACTATCGGAAAACATAATTTATAGTGAAAATTAACTATCCATCTTTTTATATATATATATATATATATATATATATATATATATATATATATATATATATATATATAAACAAGAATACATACATGGGAAAATAAATAAAACATTATTTAGAAAATACGGTAGGGAACAAACTTCAGCTCAATCGCCGCTGTTGATCTGAAGTTTCTGGGAGTGTTTGAAAGAGCTTTTGAAATGGCAGCAAGTTCATTTTGACAGTTGCATAATTTAATCACACATCTCTCTGATCGTATTTTCTTTACTTATTCATGTATGTATGTGCTTGTATTTGTTGAGTTTATGTAAAGTTACATCGGGTGGTTAACAGTTCAATTCTCATCAAAGCAGAGACAGGTTTTTATATTTTTTGTTTAAGCGTGACACAGTAAAAAAATTACGCCTATTAAATTATATCAGACTGCATTAATCTTTATTTCAAAATTAGCGAAACAAAATAAAAATGAAAGGTGAAAAAACCTTCTCCTAATTCTTATGTATTATAAATTATTTTTTAAATGAAAGTTCCAGAAACTGACACATTAAACGTGCACACAACGTTGTTCTGCCAAAGAAACATCTCATTTAGAGAAACCCCTTTATCATATTCTACATGCAACAAAACTGTCACTGTATATATATAATAGCAAATGCTTACCTACACCTTAACCTGCTAATTTCAAAGTCGGTGCTTTGAATGACAGGCTATAGCTGGCAAATGAAAGTGCACAGTTGGTCTGATGATTGACAGTCATTTAAACGAATGAGAGAATTCTAGCGCTGCTTCAGCCAACAAGATCTGTCAGGACAGGATGACATGACTGACGGTGAAACTACACTAGCCTATTAAGGAACCACTGATTTGACTGACAGCGACCCCTAGCCATTCAGAGCGGAACGGAGACAGGGCAGACAGCAAGTATAAAAACTACACAGATGAGATGATTTCTTAACTTGTTAAGAATAAAAAAAAAAATAGTGAGTGGTTTTACCTACGTTTATCCTATATAAATTGATTACAGTCAAACTCATATTTCTGGGGAATTCAACGTTTAACGACCTTTACCGATTACAATCGAAAAGTAGCAAGCCTACTTATATACAACTTTGTATATAATATGATCAATATATTATTTTCCAGCAATGTCTTTAGCACGTCATATTGGCAGAACCAAAATACTACCTAAACACAACGTCGCCAGAACGTAGTGTGTTAGCTGGGTGTAACCTTGTTTATCATAAGTAGGTTTTTCAAAATGTTAAAATCATTGTATGTTGTATCATTGGCAGGAATGCCGACAACCAAGTTTACAGAGTAAATTTGTTTCTGGGTTTCTACTCCCCCGGTCTGACTTATCAGTTACATCATCAGGATATAAACGTATTTCTCAGCAAAGTCAACTAAACATGTTGTTTACTCCGGCTGGATTTTTTTTTCTTTTCTTTTTTGAAAATCACTTTATTTGTTACAGATCATAATAGCACTGTAATGTTTTTTAAATTAATAATTGCCTTACTACACCAGTAAATTAGGACTAAAACCCTGCATTTTATTTCTAGTATTTTAACAAAAGAATCCCATTTACTATAACAATTATACAATTACTCAATATAATAATGAATATCTCTTCAGATTTTTCGTAAACCTTGCGGACCTCAGGACGATTTCCCCTTTTCTTAATTTTATTTTATTTTACATAAAAGGGATATTATATTACATTGTATTTAAAAAAAAAATAAACAGCAATGCCACCTCAATGTAATGCAGTAGTTATTAAATATATAAAATGTACTGAAATTATAAACATAAATTATATATTTCCCCAAAGCCCAACTGGCTCCATTTAATTACCTGTAGCACCTCAATTATACATCTGTCAATGCAAGTAGTAGGCATGAAAGGTTTCTAAAGGTTGTTATAATTTTATTATGTACAGCTTTGGAGATACTGTCTTTTTATCCAATGTTAAATAAAAAGGTAAAAGTTCATAACGAACTAACTTTCTAGTAAGAATAGAACATCCCTTGGTAAAGTTACCTCTTGTTCTTCAGTAACATAATTTAAGGGTTGTTCCAGTATTGCAACATTCACTAGAAAAGGGACAATTGTAAGTGAATATGAGTATTCATAACTCAACTTAATCAGGTTTGCTTGTACACAAGAGGTTACAGCCTACTACCCTATAAGTCTTTGATGGAAGAATCTGAACGTTCAAGTGGTATAAATCACGCCTCCCACAGCCTGTGAAAGTTGCTGCATCAGTTACTGGCAGGTTGTAGGAGGGTAGGTCATCTCATTGATTGGGAGAGTGACTTTTGTTCCTGTCGTGACTAAGAACTGGAAACTTGTATTAATGCAGCGTTGAATTCAATCACACCATGATCAGTGAAGCAGCTACATGTTCGGTAAAAATCCCCACTGTGCCAAGAGCCTGAAACTCTCCCACATCTTTCTTTCTCTCAGCAGTAGGGCACCCAGTGTTTGACACCACTTTTTCTTGTTAGGAAGAGTTCTGGGATCATTGATCTCTGCAGTGTGCTGTGCTTTGCACACAGTTTATCTATGAACAGCTGTGTTGCTATTTTAATATATGATTTTCTGGTGCTGCCTTGTTTATTGTTATTAAATTAAAATAACATTTACTTTTATATGTATTTCCCCCAGCTTGGGATGCATATTCTCTGTGACATGATAGACTATAGTGAAGGTCCATCTAGTTACAAAACCATTGTCAAACTATTATTATATTTAAGAGAACCCACTCTCCAAGACTTATGAAACATAGTATGGATATTTTTAATCTATGGTTTCACTATTGAATGCAATATGTTGAGATCCAGTTTATGATACATTTGTTAGAAGTCATTCAGCATGCTATGAATGTAGGTCAGTTTTTCCACTTGTACATTTTCAAACTGTTTGGAATTTCATAAGCCTCTAGATCTCAAGAAAAATGAAAGTAAAAATCAATAATTTAGTTTCCTGTCGGAAAGCTTGGAACTAAAATAAACATGCCAATATACCGGCCTCATCAAATGCAAAAGATGTGGTTTTGTGATTTTGGTGACAATTTACCATATTGGGGCTTTTTTTATTTAAATGTTTGTGGAGACAAACTCCCAAGTTTGTGATGAAGATATGCTTTTTGAAATGTCATTCAGAAGCTGTAACCAGTATAATACTCAAATTTGATTAGGGATTCCTGAAAGTATTTCATGCATGGTTGATATGCAAATAAGTCATAGAAGCAGCAGACTCTAAATACATACCATGCTTTCAGTTTGGGAGTTTCTCCATGGTGACTTCACTATGCACAAGATGAAAAGTTAATACAGATATGCATTGCGATTTCTTGAATTTAGAAATCCTTTTTTTCAGTTTATAGTTACTGTACTTTTTGTGCTTGTACTAGTAGCTTTTTTTTGCGGTTACCAAGATAAATGTCCAGGGTCCTGTGCATGAGTGAAACTGCCAGAATAGATGATTTAAAAAAATATTCGGACCACCGGCTCTGATCTGTGACACTGGGGGCGTTGCTCACAACGTGCCTCTGCATGAGCCGATTCGGGGGCCGATGCGTTCACAGTAGAGCAGAAAAAAACAGACCAAACCGTCTCAAAGTAGCATCTGGAGCAGGCCACCTTTGAGATGGCTGGGATTAAGATGGTTGCATTTACACAACCAAAAAAAAAGCCATTCTATGAGCTAGGCCACTTCAAAGCTGGCGTAAAAGTGTCGGTGTAAACTGGGTACAAGTGAAGCACTACTGTATGATTCACAGATCAGCTAGATTTCAAGCTATTGACATTCTGGTAATGCAAACGGTTGTAACATAATACCATTTCAAAACACTTTATTAAAAACAGTAATGAGTTTTTATTAGGATAAAAAAAGTCCCCCTTGATGTTGTTCTGCATCACTTTAATGTTCTTTGTCTTTTTATGTCTGCAGATCAGAAATCCTTCTTTTAATCCTGTTCAATTTCCCCCTTGAGATCAGGCAGTGTGAATTGAGTTGCTCAACTATGACCCAGCCTATGTTTTAGGCATTCACTGAACTAGGTTTTATTGAATTGAAACAGCCTTTCATGAGGCTTCACTGCTAAATAAAAAGTAGGCCTGAAGATCTCACTTTTTTGGAAAACTTTTGATTAGATAGCTATGAGAATGATACTCAGAATTACTTGTGTTTATGATACAATGATGAGGTGTTAATTGGCTTTTAACACAGAATACATTAACAATATTTTCAATGTGTTCTATGTATGAAAACAAACAGGTTGAAAAAAAAATTGCAAACACCCATGATGTGAAGTACAGACTTTTGTTTGTAATGGATTGCCACTTGCGTGACTGAATTGCTAATCAAATATATAAAAGCTGCATTTCACTGTTGAAAGTTATTTGGCAGGTGTTGTTTTTTTAATTATTTTTTTAAACCTAGCAAATTACTGATCTTTCACAAGGAACAGTCTTAAAATGTGATGACTAATTCTCTATGGGTAGGGCCTGGAGTTATTCATGGGGCGTTTTACATTGATTGTCCTGCAGTTGAGTCCAGTAGCCTCCAGTGGATCCATATTGTCAAATATGAGCTCTGCATTGGCTAATGAGTACTTATGGTAGTGTTTGGACAAACATGGGTTTTTCATGTTCAGATATTATTTCAAAGTTAAAACAAATATCCATCTCGTATCCGCCCCTTCACATATGCACCATAACCGTTTATCCGCCATGATCAACCTCTTCAGCAATGTTAGTTTATTTTTGAACAAAGAAGATTAGTTCAGATATTGTAGATCCTACCAAGGTTTTCATACACTGCAATGTATGAGCTCCGTGCTCTGCCATTGCTGGTAGTGTGTTGATATATAAATAAATCCTGTTTGCCTACGAGGCGTGTCAACTTCAACCTCAGTCTCGATCTCCTGCCTGTCACTCAGCAGCGAATGCACGCACCCACCCGGCAGACGGCTACTCTGTCACAAGCATTAATACCCTGTATCTTTCTAAACAAGGGATTTAGGGGAGCTCCCTAATAAAAGCTGAATCTCAATACAATACAGCTGTGTAATGGTATTTAAAACAGGATTCATTTGACTTTGTACATATCTGCCCTTACTCTGGTCTCACCGCAGTCAGATATGCGATTACTGCATATAAATGAATACGAACATCATTTTAGTATTTCAAGCAGTGTTTGTTTGAATATTAGTCTCCAAAATGACTAACATTTTCCACTAGAATTCCTAAAATTAGACTTGCAGTCAAAATGGTTGACTACAGAATTTGACAGTTTCACTTAATATCACTACAGCCATTACTGCAGGACTGAAAGAATCGACATTGTGGAACTACTAGGAGGCAGTAAGCTTGAGTTAGATTAATTACAGGCAGCTGAAAGGCTGGAGATACAGATTTGAAATATGAGCTCAGCCCATATGCACTGTGACCTTTACCAGCTCATGAGATTTTACATCCCTGCCAGGCTTTCGTGGGGAAATAATTTCTAATAAATAAGTACTGGAAAATATGGTGTGTGAATCGGGCAGGCTGTGGGGTCACAGTAAATCTTTAACTCATATTACAACCTCAAGGATAAGGTTACATATTGTCAGTATTGTAGAGTAACCAAACAGTATAGATTCTTTATGATGTGTGTTACCTTTTACTTTGATTTCAAGACTATTTTTGTCAGACCATTTTTTCAACATTTTAAATGTATTGCCTTTTGACTCAAAATGATAGTGCTTTATAGTGTAGTTGTTTTAAGCTACTACAAATAAAAACACAGCCCTTGGCAATACATAAATAAAGACGCCCTTTGCAAAGCACATCTTTTTTTCTTCCTTTACGCTTTTGTTCTCTTTGTGTTTGGTGATCGGATAGCCGATTGTTTTAAACTTTCCTGTCCCTTAGCTATAAGATGCAATACACTGTACACTAGCCTTAAGTAGCATCGATCACGGGTTCCTACCAAGGACAAAAGTGTAGTCAATTAGTATAGCTGGGAATTATTATTGAAATCAAATTTATTAAACCCAATTCATTGAGCAAGATTTGTTTTAGAAGAAAGAAAACATGAAGAAGAAGAAAGTTGCAGGGCTTAACATCAGCTTATTATTATTATTATTATTATTATTATTATTATTATTATTATTATTATTATTATTATTATATTATATTTGACTGGATAATTTTTATATAGTTAACCTAAAGTAATACAAGGTTAGTACACAGCACTTTGTAAGGAATTGTATAACGCTATGCATCGGTTTTTGTTTTGTCTCCTGTACTTATTTTATTAAAAAAGAATGGTGGCCAAATGAGGCAGGCTGCACTTGCGGTGATTTGACACAAACTAAAAACTTAGTGGAAATCCAGTTTAAGAAAGCTGCACAATTTCTGTACACTATGGCCAAAAGTTTAGCATCACCCTATATAATTAACACATTTTGCTTCATAAAGTCGAATGAAACTGCTGAATAATGTTACGTTGACATGGTGAATTACATCCCGCTTTGTAGATTTCCATATACTGGATGAAAAACTGACATAAATTGAAAAATGTTATATTTCAAAATCTAATATGAAATACTGTACTACTATTATGAATTCCGGTAGACTTTTGCGATATAATTTTGTAGTTTCTCTGATTTAATTATGTTAAATAAAATACCCAAATTTATGTTTATTTATATATATATATATATATATATATATATATATATATATATATATATATATATATATATGTCTCAATCCTAAAATTCTAGGTGATGCAAAACTTTTGGTGCAAGGCCACATTTGAACTCAGACAGAAACATTGAAATATACCCAACCATATTTATAATATTAGGTTATTTCCATTTGGAAAACGAAATGGAAATCCTCACTACCCAAAAGGTGCTGCCAAAATAACATGAGAAAAAGGTGGACTTTTTTCCCCATGAAAACCCAGTTTGTGGCCTCACAGATGGTGGGGTGTTTAGATACCATGAATACTTCTTTCAATGCTCTAAACATTTTTTTTTTAATTCTCGTATGTTGATAGTTTTAGCTGAGCGAGAAAACCCTTTGTATTCTTATTCTTTTTCTTCCTCTGTCCCTGTATTTTGTAAAAAAATAAATAATAATTTCGAAGTATATTGCTCGCTTATATCATCTCCTAGTTTTGTAGCTACCTATCTAGTTAATTTAATTAATTGATAGTTAATTCCAGCAATCGATATGTACTGAAGATTTTTCGCTGTACTTTCTAATCATATATTTTAATCATGATCATAGATTTAAGAAGATTAATTTTATTAGCTAAGTGACTCAATACAACATACATTTCACAAATAATTTGCTTGTTAAATAACTTAATAGCTACAATTTCCTAGCTAACTACAGTAACATTACATTCATGCAGCCACGTCTGACATATTTGCAAATTGTTCCCACTTGTCTCCGCCTTTAACGCAAAGAGTTCTGGGACTTCAGCACAAAAACACTTCCACAGAAGTCAACTGTTTTGTACACTCAGTCGAAGGGTGCAGTGAAGGACACTTAAAGCTCCCTTCACTCGTTCCCTAAGGACTATATATATATATATATATATATATATATATATATATATATATATATATATATATATATACATACATACATACATACATACATACATACATACATACATACATACATACAAAGTTGGCTACCTTTTCTCATCAAACTAGAATGTCCTAACAAGGTCTGGCACTTCATTCAAAGAGTTGCCTTCAACTTATCAGCCCGACCTCTCTCTGCAGGCTCCTTCACACAGGCTGCACACAAAAGCTACCTACAATATTTTCTACTGGGTATACAGATCCATTTGAAAAGAGTACATAGAGTATTAATGTAATTATTGACAAAGAGTATATCATGTTATTTCAATCAGTACATGTTAGTTTAAATCATCCAATTCATGTCTAACAAATCAGCATGTGCAAGATTCGAACTCTGCACCAGGCTCAGCTCGGACTGGTTCTGCGAACACCACGACCGGCCTTTTCATCCAGTGCTTTACATCACAGGTGTGGGCAACCAGGGTCTTCACTTGATACCTGCAAGACACTTTGTTTGGCAGGAACACCCTCCTCACATTCTAGTTTACCCAAATGAGCCCATGTTACTGGATGACCACTGTCACAACCCATACATTCAATTCTCTTTACATCCCGTGGGTCTACATTCAAGTGTGAAAATGACATCCCTTCAGGACTATTACATTCAAACAAAATTCGACAGTGTCTGACTAAGTGACTACAGGCTGGGCAGGGTTTGGACCTTGTCAGTGGTGATTCACCTCTGCACTTATCACATCCACACATTAAAATAGGATTGTTTTCAACTGCTCTGCTCAGTCAGCTCTGTACCATGAACAATAGTCCTGGTTCTATAACTTTCCCTGATACGTTTCATGTTGTTCACAGAGGGTAATTTTAGGAGGCACAACCTCCATCCAAAATACAGGGATGTGCCAGAATTCACTATCACTTGGTTCCCAACCTTTTTTCTCTTGCACATCATCAGTGGGCAGACTCATTGTATGTAATGGAATCTGGGTCCATTAAAGAACCGCTCACCCTAGCAACTGAGACCTGCCATGCAAAGGGTCCTAATGATTTATAGCACAAAAAGAATATGCCAAGACTACCTCTGACAAGAGATAGCTTCCAGAAGAATAAAAAGAATTAAACTGAAAGCAGCGTGCCTTCTCCATTTCTTGCCTCTGGCGAAATGCTACAATATATTTTTCCCTCAGTAATGAATTATACAGTGTAACGCCAATCACATTGAAAATATTCCAAAAAAAAAAAAAAATGCAATTCTCAAGTCTGCAAACATAAGTGCCTAATTTTGGTTTGAAGCTGGAAAATGAATGGTTACCATGCAGAGGCATGATGGAAGATGCTATAAAGTAACTGCATCTGTATTTGTCACTTTTTTAAAAAAATTTTATAACTCTTATGTGCAAGCTCCATGGCCGAACATGTATTGAAGAAAAATCAAACCGTGCTCAGTTCTTCTCAGTGCTGTAAAGGAGCAGGCCAGAAGTGTCTGCTCCATGCTCCGTGTTCCGCTCTCTGCTCCAGCAACTACCCGCTTTGCTTCCCCACACCACATACAATTGGTTCGCTCCGCTCTGCTCACACTCTCTGCCATGATCAAAGAAGTCACAAGGTAATGTTTCTCACCAAAAGTAGTTTATTACACAGAAAACAGAAGTATCCGCAGTATTATAGTACAGTACATGCATAGTACTGGGTGACCCTCAACGGCACTGAGAATCGCAACGGACTATTCCAAAACAGCAGTATTAATACATACATCGTAACTCTACTTTATACATATACTTCACCCCGTCCTCAACCAATAAACACACATTGATTAGCATACATATCTTCCGTACTCTATCTAAACTTAGTTAACTCCAAGATCCAGTTTCAGATAGCCTTCAGTACAACACACATCAATGAAAAACCCACATAACTGGTTACCTTCTGCCTCAAGCACGCACACAGTTCTGCACTCAGTAGTTTTTCAATGCTACTACTTTATTCTATTGTGTCACACAATGCCCGGTACCCCTAACATTCCTACAATTCTCATGTTGTCAAAACGCAAACTGGTAACTTTAAAGCTGTCAAAAAGCAAAGCATTTTTGCATTTCAGACTGTGTTATCACCACCACTTGTCACAGTTGACTTTCTCCTGAATGTTACAAAGCCAACTAAAATGTAATCCTGTGGCAATGTGATGCATGGTGAGTGTCAAATAACGTTCACAAGAAGCTCTTTTTACTCCCAAAACAGTCTGTGTTTATTAAAGCAGGTTAATTCCACAAAATAAATAGATCTCCCCTATACCAGCAACGAATTCCCCTATACCAGCAATGGTATAGGGGAATTCAAAACACGACGGGTTTGCAGTCCCAAACAAAAATACACTCCGATAGCCACAATCCTCCGTGCACAAAACTGTGCTCTGTGATCATGGTCTGAGTGTCCGTGCTTTGCTGGGCTGTGCTGTGCAGTGATGTGTTGAAGTGCCGTTATGAGCTGGCTCTGTGGCTCTCCATCTCACTTGTCTGCAACAACAAAGCCAAACGAAATAACAATACAGGCTCCGGCTGTATGTCTTGTCTCAGCATAAGGGGGGCGTACCTGAGTAGCTGCGTCCCCTTTGTACTACCTAACTCCTCCCTGCAATCAGCTCGGCGCCCCGGTGTAACCAATCGCTGCTTGGCCCGCAGCTGATCGCATTTGAGTCGTTTCATGAACTGACAGCTACGTGCCCCCACCATCAAATTGGCCCGTCTATGAGGAAGTGTACCACCAACTTTACACAGCGTACTTTCCGATCGGGAGGGAGACTTGCAACATTGATTCTTTCTCTCGTTATCACATATCTCACCCCTCAGAGTGATGCCAAAAGAACACTCGGCCAACTCTACATTCCCCAATGGTCTGCCCTCCCTTAGGGGGAAAAAACAGCGTTTTGATGCTCCTTACCGGCACAATGTTTCACAGTATAGTGGAAGGGTTGCAGCACCAGATACCACCGAGTTATCCTGACGTTATTGTCCTTCATTGTGTGAAACCACCTTAAAAGAGTATGATCAGCGACAAGAGAGAAAGAATGCCCCAACAAGATATAACAAAGAGCGTGAGTAGCCCATTTGATGGCTAAATACTCCTTCTCAATAACAGAGTAGTTAATCTCCATAGGAGCCATTTTTTTGCTCTAGTAATTTGATAGGGTGTTCTACCCCGTCAACTTGTTGGGACAGGACGGCCCCTAGACCAATCTGGGAGGCATCAGTCTGAAGGATAAACTTTTTGCTGAAATCTAATGAAATCAGAGAGGGAGCTTGACAGGGTTGCTTCTTAATCATATCAAATGCCCCCTGACACTGCCTTGTCCATTTAACTATTTTTGGAGCAGCCTTTTGGGTGAGATCTACCAGGGGGTTGACTATGGTGATACTCGGGGATAAAACAGCAATAATAGCCGGCTAACCCCAATAGTGATCTCACCTGTGACTTGGTTCTTGGGATCACCGTCTCCACCAGAGCCTGGACTTTGGAGGCGATTGGCTTTACCTGGCCGTTACCCATAATGTAGCCAAGATGTTGGGTTTCTTGCTTGCCAAATGCACACTTGCCCAGCTTGGCTGTTAGCCCTGCCTCCCTTAGAGACTGTAGGATGGCTCGAAGTCTAACAATAAGTTCCTCCCAGGTGGAGCTACAAATCACCACATCATCAATGTACGTGGCTGCATACTGATGATGGGGAGCTAAGACCTGGCCCATCAGCCTCTGAAAGGCGGCGGGAGCTCCATGCAACCCGAAGGGCATGGTCTGGAAATGGAACAAGCCATCTGGGGTAGAGAAAGCAGTTTTCTCTCTTGAGCTCTGAGTGAGTGGAATCTGCCAGTATCCCTTCGTCAGATCCAAGGTCGAGATTAACTGCACCTTACCAAGTCGGTCGAGGAGCTCATCCACTCGGGGCATATCCTCCACCACCTTGCGAACAGGACCCCTGCGGCTTTCTGGGATACAGTACGGTCTCTCTTGAACCTTGACACCTGCTGGAGTAATAACTGCATGTGAAATAACATTAGTTCTACCGGGCAAGTCAGAAAAAACATCATTAAACCTGTCCACTAACTTGTAGAGCTCGCGTTTCTGATCCGGAAGTAACTGTTCTCCCATTAGAATGTTAGTTGTAGCTGGTGGACTGACAGTGGGAGCAAAATCCTCTTCTCCAGCTATAAATAGGTCCTCCCTTTCTTTCAAGGATTTTAACAAGTTAATATGATAAATTTCGGTCTTATTTCGGGTTGCCTAATTAAATAATTTTCATTATCAATTCCCTGTATCGCCTCGTATGGCCCCTGCCAATTAGCATACAATTTAGATTCTGACGTGGGAAGTAGCAACAGTACCTTATCACCTGGCTGAAAAGTCAGACTCCGTGCTTGTTTGTTGTACTGCTGCTCCTGGTGATGCTGAGCTAGTTTTAGATTATCTTGTGCCAAACAACCAACCAATTCTAGGTGCTCTCTTAACATGATTACATACTTCACTATGTTTTTGGAAGTTTTTGTTTGCTCCTCCCACCCTTCTTTCACAAGATCGAGGATACCCCGTGGTTGCCTCCCATACAGCAGCTCAAAGGTAGAGAACCCGGTCGAGCTCTGAGGCACCTCCCTCACTGCAAACATCAGGTAGGGGAGGAGTTTAGCCCAATGTGTCTGTTCTTGGTTGACAAACCGCTTCATTATCTGTTTATAACTCCTTCAAACATTGTGACATAAAGTTTGTTCCGTGATCAGTGTAGATTTCTTTCGGAATCCCTACTCTCGCTATAATCTGTACTAACTCTCGAGCAATTGCTGCGGCACTAGTGGCTCTCAATGGTACTGCCTCTGGATATCTGGTTGTGTAGGCCACCACTACCAAAATGTGTGTATATACAGAGTCAAACTGGCTCAATGGACCCACTATACCTATAGCAATGCATTCAAAGGGAACTGAGATCAGGGGCAGTGGGAGCCAATGTCCGTTCCCTAGTCTTATCGCTACCTAAATGTCCCGAACATGGGACATCATGAGTCAACCACATGATCTCACATCCAAAAGACTGGGGAACGAGTAATTGTGTTACAATCTGACTTGTGCTTGTGGCTTGGGATACTCTATACCAGGGGTGGGCAATTCCGGTCCTGGAGGGCTGGTGTCCCTCCTAGCTTTTGTTCCAACTGAGCTCTAAATTACTTAATTAGACCATTAATTGGTAATAATTGGTCCAATTAAGTAATTTAGGGCAACGTTGGAGCAAAAGCCAGGAGGGACACCGGCCCTCCAGGACTGGAATTGCCCACCCCTGCTCTATACAGTAAGTGCCCGATAATAATGTGATGTGGATATGTAAGTGGCCAGTAAGTGGCCAGTTATCCTCTACATCCTTCCCCTCGATAGACCGAACCTGCCCCCAGATGTGTGCCAGCGAAGGATCATTTTTTTTATGCAAGGTCCACATCTCACTCCCAGAATTTCAGGATATCGAGTGGAGCTAAAGTAGCTTCAGCACTGGGGCCCTCAGTAACCTGCCCCTGCAGGTCACACTGGGTCCCGATCCCCTTTCCCTTGGATTTGACAGTCTTGGAGTGGACTTGGAAGTTTCCCCCAACAAACCCCAGCCTTGTTTCATTGACATTCCTTCCCATTTTTCAACCCTTCGCTTTCTTTTTGTTTTTTTTCAGGCAAAATCGGGAATGGAACAAATCGGCATGCAGCAGGAAAATATTCCCAATAGCTTCTGCCGCTGCTCCCATGGTCTTACCGGAGACTGGCTTTACTGTTTTATTAATCATTGTTTCAAAATGCGGCCAGTCTCAACCTAAAATTACTGGATATGGCAACTTTGCAGCCACTGCCACGATTACACGACGGGTATGACATCCAACAGTCAAATCTAATTTTAGTGAGGGGGTAATCCTTGTTATCCCCTGTGAATACAGGAAATGACCACGACCCCGCGTAACAACCAAGGTACCCCTGTCAATAGAGCTTTTGTAATTAGTTTGTCCACATCCTGAGTCCACTAATGCGTAGGTGCTGTCAGATTCGTACATACTCTTTATATATAATATGATTTATCAGTATGTATGACTATGAAGAGGTATGTGAAAAATACAACGAACAAGGAGTGGGGTGGGGCGGGGCTGGAGATGCAGTACTGAGTGTCCTGTTGATATGCAGTGCCTTTGAAACCTGTTTTACTATGAAAAACAATACTTTTAAACAGCGCGTGTAAAATAAACAGCGCATGTGAAAATAAATTGGACCTGACGCGCTGAATAAATGGACCGCTAATGGTTAATAATCAAGAAGCTCACACAGACTCATTTGATTTGAGAATGAATCAGAGTAGTATCAGTACTCCTTCAGTATATTAAATGCTTAAAAATGGATTGAGTAGTTACAGACTACGTCGAATCCCAGCTGACAGGCAATCTGGGAGGCCCAGTCCTTGAACAGGTATAAGAGCATTAATACTTCAATACGTTTATGGTTATAACATGTTTTGCCCTTAACCTATGCATGCATAAAGCTAGAACATCCAATATATATCACTCTCCATAACTAAAACATAAATCTTATACCTTATAGCAATGCATCAATATAAAAGAGACATAGATTCAAAATAGTTTTTACCTTCCAATATATATATGAAAATAACTCCTAAGTGTAGAATATAATGTAAGGACAGAAACTGTCTTCAAAGGCAAAGACTTCTAAACACGACACTGTAGCAGGGCAGGAGTATATATTGTAAATAGTATTGCGTAAATGTGTGTAATTATTGTAAATGATTAATGAAGTACCTGACGCTCCTGGGAGAGCCTGCCTGCTGTGTGTGATTGCCAGCTGTGGATAATCAGTGGGTAGGTCTGTTCCAGCACGGTGTCAGGTATAAAGAGGTCCTGTTTGCTCACTTCAGGGCTGCTGCAAAGCCATGGACAATGGGCTGAAGATCGTCTACGCTACCCTAACATAGTAGAGACTGAAATATGTTGCTGAAATCCTCCAATTGCCATGATGGTAAACCGGGATCGGAGCCAAAAGAAGCAGCCAAAACCGCCGACGGCCGGAGTCGGAGTTTGTGTTGATAAATTATAGATTAGTTCGGGGATGGTAGATCCCCATAAAGTATAGCGAGGTGAGCAAGCGGGACCTCCATGCATTAGGGAGTAGTGCATGCCATTTTTACAGCACCTTTTATTTTATAGTTTTTTGTATTGTGTTTGTTTTTTTTGTACGCTGTCCGTATGTCCTCAGTGAGCTACCATGGTTGGTAGTGTCACATGAGTTGTTTTCACTGTGTGTGTGTGTAAATAAACCTGCGCGCCTGTGGGGCGTGTCAACTTTAACCTCGATCAACTTTGTCTCGATCTCCTGCCTGTCACTCAGCAGCGTATGCATGCACCCACAAGCAAGTACTCTGTTACAGACACAATCAGCTTGATCAGAGATCTTCAGAGCATGAATCATATCAGCTTGTAGTTAGCAAGTTGAGTGACACTTCACTAGGATTTTACCTTGTGAGGTTTATATGTGAGGTGAACTTTTGAACTGATGTTATTCTTTTTTGGTACTAGGGAGTTCCTGAACACAGCATGCAAGTAAATACAGTGCAAGTATATGAAGAATACATAGAAAGATGTGTTTAATGTACAACACCAACTTTGGTTTAATTATTCCAGTCCTGGGTTAAAAATATATTTCCCTTTTAACATCAAAAGACATCCTCTAGTAGGTTGGCTTTATTACATGTATAGATGTAGTTTAACAATTAACTAAAACATATTAGATAAAGGCTGGTAGAAGGTTCATATCAAACTTCTAAGCCTGCAATTATATATTCAATTATTTTCACTTAAATCCAGTCTATCAAAAACATATAAAAAATATAGCAGTCCCATTTTAGCTATTCAGTGCTTTAAACTAAACGTGACCTTTCTCTGTTCTTACAAAAATCCTGTTCAGGCAAGTTTCAGATCACCTGTTTTTCTGCCAAGGTCATTCATCATTAATAGAAGATTCTTCTGTAAGCATTTTCCTAGACATATGGCATTGTTACTAAATCTAAATATGGTCCTATGCTATTGCTCCCGCTCACTTGTTTTACCAGGTCTTCATTAATTTTTATGATTTAATGAGGCCATAGACAGTTCACCATATACTCCCTTTCATGTACAAGAAGGTGTTTCTTAAAAAGGTCAGCCATCATAGAAACCTTTGATGTAAAACTGCTAACCAGTAAGTCCAGCTTCAATTGCCAAGAGTTATTTTCTCCAGTTACCCACACGCCTGGTACCATTTCGTTTCAAGCAAAGACAAGGTTAACAAAATAATTACATTCTCTTTAACAGATCCTACTACATGCCTGACACAGACTGGTACCATTATGCTTTGACTGAAGTTTTCACTTTAGGTTAATTTCTGCACTATATTCTCTTATTTTCAAACTTAAAATAAAACATTTAGACTTATATTCTGTTTGAATTATTCTAGAATCCCTGTGTTTAGCTTAAAGACTACTTTCAGATCACGCTTACTTCTCTAAATAAGAAACTTGATGCTCGTGTTTGCCTTTCTGCTCAAGGTTATAAACCTTGGTACCAGTAGCTCAGACAAGTACAAGCTTGGCTCATTTCACAGGTGTTTCTTGGTCAGCGTGACCCCAACCTAGCTCCCTTTTTACTCAGACTTAAAACGATCCAATAATATGTTTTACTGTTATAACAGAATAAACAGGAATATAGAATGCTCCCACATAACTATAGGTTAATACAGAGCATATTATAACTTTTTGTATGAACAGTGTGTTTTAACAATTTGTTTAGTATTTCTGCTGGCTTTATAATCTTTAAAACACAGTACAGTTATTACAACATTAACACACACTCCGTTTCACAAATGTTCAATTCGTATCACAAAGATCAGCCTGCTTCCAGTAGCTGTCACAGTCTTGGGTCAGTTTCTGCTCTCAGTGAGTCTGTCAAAACCACCACAGGTGTGTCTTTAAAAGCCTGATACCGGCAAAAACTTAAATCTTGTTAGCAGAGCTTCCATCTCTGCGTTCCCATTCCCATCATCAGTGGGAAGACTTCAAATAAATTAAACTGTTTCAATCAAACAGACATCTATCTCTGCCGCTACACCTTTCACTCAAAAAAGGTGATCACACCTTGTACAAGGGAAGACAGGTTTTAGATTAATTCGTGACAGTGCTCACATCACCAACCCATATGTCAACAATGCAAGGCCCCTCCCAACCATTACCCCTGCACTTACCTGATGCTATGAGTACATAATGAGAGGTCGCACCACATTCCATTGCCGCCGGGCAATTTCAGGCGAGGTGGCCGACCTCTTGGCACCGGTAACAAGTGGGGTGAAAGGACGCCCTCGGAGCCTGTATGTCCCGCTGCTGGTTTGGCAACGGGGAGGGGTGCTCTGCTCTCGCCCTGCTAGGGGTCAACGTGGCTCTTCATTGATGTGGAGGAAGGCCGCCCATGGGGTACCGATGAGGGGTCAATCCATGGGGGGAGGGGGTGGAGTACAGTGGGGGTCCTGTCCTTGGGCCCGTTTGTCTGGATTGGTTGGAAGGAGGTGCGGGGATGGCGACCGGTGGGGTGGGAGGCAGCACGTCTGAAATGAGATCCAAAGTATGTGTTTGGATGACTCAGGCAAGCGTTATTTAAAATCGGAACCCTTGTGCTGGATCGCTTTTTCAATTTTTTAATTTTTATTTCTATTTCAAATGGATAAAAGAAGAAAACACGCAGTGTCTCTATCTACTTAATATCACTAGCTTTTAGAAGTGTATTGAGGCTGCACACATTAAAGAGTAGTGTAGGTGTGTGCAACATTTTGTTACTGGACTTGGAAAGTTAATTAGCAAACAACTGACCTTATCCCCCCCAATTTATTTTTAAATAACAAGGGTTATTGACATTTGGTTTTTTTTGCTCAGTTCTTCATTTTTTAACTTATTTTCTCCACAGTATGTTTTTCTTGGTTAGCCAGTGGTGAAGTTAAGGAAAACTGGGGATAGTGGCTGAGTACAAATGCAGGAAATCTAGAAAGACTAAGGGTTTACTCCAATGCGCAATATAATTGTTATATTGTCCTGAACTGCAAAATGATATATAATGTAATGCATTGTCTGTCTTACTACTGTAAATACCACAGTTTTCTTAGTTGTACATAAAAACACCTGGAGAAGAATCTCTAGTCATCACTTTTGTTAGTAACAATGTTCTCACTCTCAGCCAGTGATTAAAGAGTTTGGGGGTTGTGTTTATTTCCTGTTTATAATGTTAAATTATAAAGTTGTGTACTGTAGCTCTGAAACAGTGGTCTGGGTAGGTCTGTGAATTAAGTTTGGTAGTCTCAAATGATTTAGTATGAATCTGCATCACAAAGGATGATACACGTGTAACATCTGCCAGGGCTAGCAAAACAAATCTATTATCCAATGTTTTTGGTTTAGTGTACAGGGAACATATATAATGATGATTGCACTTGCATAACCTTGGCTTAAATGCATTTACAGGGCTCTTCTTGCTTTCTTTATTTTTTATACGTATGCTTTATTTTATTTTTTTCATATTCAGCAGCAGGTCAACACCTTCTTAATCTTCATGTGTGTTGAGCATTTCTGTCCATAAAAACAAAACGGAATGGATTTTAAAACCTTGGTGATCATCCTTTTAAATATTGGCTATGTCATTACATAACATTATTCATTCTCATTACAATTCATGCATCATACAGTAGGTTTGAAGAAAGGAAGTTACAATCAGAGACGGTCATGATGAATAGATACATGATACAATTGTCTCTCTTTTTTACAGCATAAAAGGCATTTTTTGGGGAAGAAAAATATCCTGAGTATCATGGGTGATGTATTTACACCATTGGACTGCCTGCTATCTTCAGGTATTGTACACTGTTACTTTCTTTTCTAGTGTTCACCGCCATTTTCATTTCCTCTCTTCTAGCTCAATGGGCTATACTGCTAAATTATCAGTAACAAGTAGCACACATGTATATGCCCCAGAATTCAAATTTGAATTATTGTACACCTATACACAATAGCACATAGGAGCTTTTAAAAAGTAAAAAAATTTAATAACTGTGCAGTCATTGCAGGCAAACACTGCATACATTATGTTACTCCAGGGATAGTGCCATGTATATTACTTAGAATGGTATTAGAACTTGCATTTATGCCTACCACACTGTCCAAAAAAAAAAATTTATTGTATGTAAAATGAGAATATGAGAAAATCTCATAGTCAGAAATATTTGCAAATGTACGTGCACATACACTTTAAAATTGAAAATGTTTTACTATAAACAGAACCTTGACAAATGTGATATTTTATTTTAGTGTAAAATAAAATTCGAAATAATTAGATGTTGTAAAGGTATTTGTATTTATCAATGTGTATTTATAAGCAATATCGTGCGAAATCTAGCTATCCTCCTAACTGCAGTGCAAACCAAGGAATATTCATGTTTTGGGGTTGCTCGCTAATGATTGTTCAGCTATCAGAGCTTTGACTTTCCCATTGGTTGCTAAAGCAGGGCCTTCAAGTGAGGCAGAGAATACCCTAGGACAGGGGTGCCCAATCCTGGTCCTGGAGGGCTGGTGTCCTCCTGGCTTTTGTTCCAACTGCCCTCTAAATTACTTAATTGGACCAATCAAGCACTTATTAGAAGCTTAATTGGTCCAATTAAGCAATTTAGTGTACAGTTGGAACAAAAACCAGGAGGGACACCGGCCCTCCAGGACCAGGATTGGGCACCCCTGCCCTAGGAGATTTATGACCCGCCTCTGCTCACTCCTGATTGGTCGCCTGTCTAAAAAAAAAAGGACATTTGGAGAATACCCTCAACTGTTTTTTTTTCTAGCGCCTGGTCGTTGTTTTAGACTTATGCAGAGGAAATGCAACTCTCTTATTGGCTGATCACATCCCCTTCAGGAAACCCCTAGACTCTTAAAAAACCTCTAGTAAACCCTGTAAGTCATCTTGGATAAAGGCGTCAGACAAATGAACAAATAATAATTAAAGTAGTATGCTTCATAGTATAAGCAAGCACACTGTACGCAAGTGAGTGAGGCAACGTCATGTCATTTGACTGATGGTTTACTTGGCACTGTCTGGTCAGCAGAGAATACCTTGAAGGTCCTGACGGCACACCACTGCTCAGACTTCATTATCCCAGTGGTGGACTAGGTTGCGCCGTGGGCATTTCCAATAGCCTAAATAATACCTCAATACTAAAATAAAATCCTAATGATGTGCATTTGAGGAGATTTTTGGAATCGGGTATCCGTCATTGGAACCTGGTATTTAGTAAAACATATCTGTATGTGAATGTGTGAGCAGGGTGGGTGGCACCTTATATACATATAAACAAGCGCTAGTCCTACAGGTCTACGTCAGCATAGAAACCATTAGAAAGACCACAAAAAGCATTTAAAAATAAAAATCAATTTTTGTCTATGGATACTCATTTGGAGGAGCAGGAGTAAAAGGGCATTGGTGGGCACGATACACTAGAAAAAATGCCCACCGCAGAAAGTAACCAACTATTACATATGTAATGCTGCAGAAAAGTAAAAATGCAGATGATTAGACAAGCATATCTAAAAAGATAGTTTGGTAATGTGTAAAACATAAAATACTGTATTTGTGTTCTCATTGAGTTAATTTTGTTTACAATTTTGGCCATTTTTTTTTATTTTAATCAAACTAAAATATGCATTTTCAAATACTACTTCTATTAAATATGTTGTTGTTTGTCCTTGTTTGAGTGCAAGAGACCCTCCTAATCTTTCCCATATCTATACTGCATTTTTTTCTCAACCCCTTTCAGTTTGATGAATTCCATTTTTTTTTTAAATAAGTAACTTTTTTTGTGAATAAAGCCCAGTAAGTAAAACTTATAGTACAGTCTGCACTAAACACCCTGCACTGTACATTATCTTGGCATAATAATACTAAGCCCTCCAGCGCATTGTACATTCATTTGGAAGTATGCCTATGAATTTTTAAAAAAAACTTTTAATTGCTGTACCGATTCATTTAAACTTTTTGACCTATGCAGATTAGGAATACCTGATGGGCCCAATTTAAAAATCAATTTTGTTTTGTTTGTTCTTAGTGGCAGCTGAAAACAGCTTTAGAAATATTTATTGGAAACTTGTAACTAGCCTAAAGCTAATGTACCATGAACACTTAAACATTATGTTTTAATTACCTTTATAGATTTTTTCCAATAAATAAATGCTTACAGTAAAACCATTACCATTGGTAATTTAAAAATACACAAGGCATTATAGAGGGAACATTGTGCAGTATAAGGATAAGGTTATAATATTATTTCAGAAAGCAAATCTAAACCAGTTGGGGCCAGACCCTGTTCGGATTAAAGATTTGTGCAGAGAGCGGATCAAGATCTTTACAATACCAAGATGCCTTGTCTTGTAATTGCTTTGTGTTTTTTGCTTTGTGTCTTTATCATTATGATAAAGTGTTATGATTTATAGGGCATTTTGATGCATTATCTTTCAGAATGCATCTTAAGAGTGTTTTTGAATATTACCAATAGAAGGCAGGCTTTGGTGGACCTCAGAGAGTGACTTGGGGTGTAAACTATTATCTCCTGAAGGTAAAGTCGGTGCAAGGCCATTTACAGCTTTAGGATGAAAACTAGATTTTTGTCATCAATCCTATCTCTAATGGGAAGCCGGTGAAGCAGAGATAAAATAGGGGAAATATGCTGATAAGATTTAGTTCTCGTTGTGTGACAGAGGTTTGAACAAGCTGCAGAGGCAAACCTATAGAGACCTAGGAACAAAAAACTGAAATAATCTAACCTTGATACAACAAAGGCATATTTGAACTTGCTGCCAATTAATACTACTGTTGTTTATTTAAGACACATCCCTCTGGAAAGTCAAAGAAGTCATGCTTTCCCTTGCCAGAGATTTTGTTTAAATGTATTATGTGAACAATTAAATATGATATACCTTTTTTTCTACACTATTGTTATTTCTGTACTGTAAAGTTTGTCAGGGTATCTGGAAATATCAATGCACAAAGCAAAGGGGCATTTCTTTCCCCAAACAAATTTTTATTTATGGTATCAAAATGTGAAAGAGGGATCCACTGCCATATTTTCTTTACATAAGCACTTTTAAACAATCTTTGGAAACAGTTAACATTTTCAACTGGAATACAAAGCTATTTTGTGGGTCCCTATAAAGAAATTATCGACATTAGGTGGTGAGTTATGCGATTGGGAACTTGCCAGTTCAAATCCCGGTTGTTCAGATTTTGGCCAAGGACCCCATTGGGAGAGCTAAATTAGTCTTTGCCCCCCCCCCCCCCACTGGATTACAAGAGAAGTCGGCAGGGGTTTGCTTGCTTTGCAGTGCCACAGCAACCTTTACTGGTTTCACATCTGTGTGCTATTGATTTTCTTACTTACGTTCCATTAACAGTGGAAAATGTACCCTTTCACTGCCCTTTTAACCCCTGGCTGAATCAAGGATTCAGACCACATGTTTTGACATCTTACCATCTGGTTGTCCAAGATGGTAGGCATTGTTGCTGGCAAATTGTGCTTTATTTTAATTCATAGGGTAGCTTTTCTGGCATTTTAGTTTCATCATCATTGCTCATTTGCACACAATTCAACTCATTCGTAAAACAATTTGTTACAAGAACATTGATTTCTTTGATCACTGATTGGTAGGTTTATTTTATTTTTCTCGCATGGCTACATGCCTTCACAAGCAGACAACCCATTCTGTTAAGAGAAAGACTAGGGAATATGTACTGTGCATGATAACAATAGTTAAATGGTCAGACGTGATATGCACCTACATACCTTTGCAGAACAGTGCAACAGCTTACAGTATGTAGTTTGCAAACACTTTTAGCAATGTAAAACAATTGCATTAAATAATATCATGTAAGTAATTCAGGGTAGTCCCTCAGCCTGTATCGCAAAGTCCCAAATTCACATTGACTCAGAAGGATAATTAAACAATGGGTGCCAGAATCATCATATAGTCACATACCTTATGTTTTGAATGATGGAACACACTCCAAACAAAAACATGGTACATACTTTATTTAAAATGTACGATTTAACCTCATGGCTAAAAACTTGACATTCAAGCTGCTGAATGAAAAACTGTACCTTTAAACATATATTCTAGGTGTATGACTTTTTATTTATTTATTTATTTATTTATTTATTTATTTATTTTTTACTTTGCTTCCTGTCTCAGCTTGGATGTAAGGTTTAAAATGCCATTGTTATAAAACTTGATTCATACAGTATGGTCTTGTCAGACTAATAATGTAGCTAACTTGCCTTAGGCCACAAGGTGAAATTGTTCAAATCCCTTCTTCGGATAACCTGATCATAAAGTACTAAAGGAACAACACTAGATGAGTGCCTGTCTGTGTGTGTGTGTGGGTGCCACACATTATAGGATTTTGTCCATAGGGTTCCATCTGCTTTGGTAATTAATGATTCTGGTGACTCTTGAAGATCAGTATCAAGGCTGGAATTTAGTTGTTTTCAAATTCTACAATAGTGTGTACAGAGAAGGCGTGATTTATTTTGTGTCTAAATAAGCAAACACCATGATAATTGCAATTATTGCGATTTTTTTTATCCCACAATTATCATTTCAGAGATTTTCAATATTGTCACAACCGTAATTCAGTGATTCAGCACCTTCTTCGTGCCCCCAAAATGGCAACTCCTGTCACTGCCCGAATACACAAGCAGCAACGTGACTTACTGCTGAGAAAAGACGAACCAAAACATTACTGCCCGATCTCGAATCATCCATGTCATACAGGCAGCCATTTTCAAAGAAGCATCTTTAGCTTCCTGAGAAATTTAAAGAAGCTTTTACAATTTCAGCGTTTCTAAAAAAACAGTACCAGCTTGGACAGATCGGAAATGCTGATCAGACACCTGTATTTTTTGACATGCCAAGCAATATCACAGTTCACAAATTGGGAGAAAAACAGGTGTGAGTAATCTCCATATGGGTATGTTATGTTTTGTTGGTATTGTGGATACTGTTCTGACTGGTATGTTGGCAATGCGATCAGTGCTGTTGTGGTTGCTGGGTTACATGTTGCGTGATGTAGTGGAGTGTTGTGTCGTGCTTGCTGGTGCCGGGATGCGCCATCTTAAGTACTATAGTATGCAGCACAATAAACAAGCTCTGTGGTTAATCTACAACAACACTGTTTCGGGTCAGTTTTGTACAATACAACAGCGCAATTGAGGTCGTATCTTTGTAAATGCATATTTATTAGATTTTGTTTTTCCCCTCAAATTCAGGGTGGTAAATTTTTGGGCTGCGTCTAAATTCGAGAGTATCTTAAATTTGAAGGAATATGGTAGTGTTGAAGGAATATGGTAGTCGCTTTACCACATCTCTGTGGTAAAGAGATGTGGTATACGCAATCTTAACGCAATGTAAATTCTTCCCCAAGAAGCTGAAGTTTTACCTTTGTGGATATGTGACTGGGTGCTGTTGCTTGTTTTTTTACAGCCTGTGGATGATTTTTCAAATCACAGAAATCCATAGGGATGAAGAAGAGCAGGTTTGAAAAAGCAAACAAGACCAGCAGAACAGCTTTTGCTGTTGAATAGTTGCAGTCAACCATTTTGCACCATGAGAAATTAAAAAGGTGATTTTGTTTTGGTCCTTCCTGTTGAAGAAGGTCGCATTTAGGCTTTGGACGACCTTTGTTTTGTATTATTTTTTCCTCAATTGAATACGAGGATAGTGGATTATGAATTTAAAAAATCTACAACATTTTCAATGTCAGCCATTGTTCACTGAAAAAAATATACAACTACGTACTACATGTGGATTTCGAAAGGGAGTAGCCACACGTGACCCATACCCTGACACGTCAAAATTAAGTCTAATTATGAGTGGTGGAGGCTAGCCGCAAACTTATATTGTGTAGCCAATACAAATACAGTAAAACTTGATAGACAGAGCATGATTGAAGGTGGAATACACACATAATGCCACCAATTTTGAGATTGCAGAAAACTCAAAATGGGTGGGATTCTGTCATGTCAGCCAATAGCAATACAGTAGACCTTGGAAAGCATGACGTAAGGTTTGAAAATGTATGGAACAGGCGCTAGAGGCTAAACAAAACCCACCCACGATGCACCGCTATTACAGATCAGTATGGTTATTGCACTGAGATTTATTTTTAAAGTAAAATACTTTTTTTACTTTTACAAAATTACACTTAGGCTTAGCCTCCATAGCCTTTCATGACAAGCTGCTACTGATATCTACATAAAACTCAAAAATAGCTATAACAATAAACACTGAACATTTCAAACAGTAAACACCGCAAAACAGAAGCCCGATATATAATATGACAAATATAATTTGTCAAAGTATGAGATTTGTTTTTGCATGTTATTTTTCATTTTATGCATGTTATATAGTCATTTGTTGTTTTATTATAAAACTGGATCTCTACTTCTTCTACTACTTCTGCTACTACTACTACTACTACTAATAATAATAATATAAGGCTAAAAGTTTGGTTAGTTGTGCTTAACAACTTGCATTTATACAAACATTAATAATAGGCTATACGAGAGATTTACATTTGCAGCCTCTTTTGCGTTAGTTCTTGTGTGTGTGTGTGTGTGTGTGTGTGTGTGTGTGTGTGGTTTGGTAAGGCTTTGCTGAAGACTAATGCCTGATTCTGCCAGTTAAATGGGATCTTGACTGCTGAAATCTCCTGAGCCACAAGCACAATTCTTGTTCCGGTTTACATGGGTTTTTACAGCTATTTTTATCGTGAGAAAGCGATTTGACCCAGCCCTTAAAGCTGCGCTGACCAAAGAACGTTCTTTTACTGTTTCACGATATATTCATGTGACAACGTCACACTGTCATGACTGCAGAGTCGATTTTTATGTGCATGTAAACCCAGCCAATGAAAAGAAAAAGTACAGGTACATTATTTAAGCAGTTGTAGCAACACGTGCGGACGTGTAACACTATATTTTTTTGGAACCCCCTACTTACTCTTTAATATACAATCAATTTGAACACATAAAACAAATGTACTGAAAAAATAGATACTTAACTGAGTAAATATCATTTTCTGGGATATACACTTCCAAAATATTCATATAGGCTCTTTCTTCCACAGTATTCTCAGGTTAGTGAAACTCTCCAGTAGTGAAGGCAAGCAAGGTCTGCAGTGGTAAAGAACAGTTTCAAGGACAGAAGAGCTCATTATTGCTGTATACAGGTTCTTTCCTGCCTTGAGTTAAACTTCTGTAGAAACAGAAAACAACAAAAACACCTCTAAAACTCACCATTTTGTCATCAACTATGCTGGTCATATCTAGACCAAAAACAGAAGCAGCATTATTGTAAGGGCAGCTTAAATCTGAGGACATGGTGTTTAGCTGAAGAGCTAGTTGGTGTAATCTAATTTTGTACATGTTTCTAAATGGGAATCTATTTGGTTTCATTCCAGTGAGCCAAGATACTTGAATAATGAGTATGATATATTGCAGGGATGTGTACTGCATTGGAGTCAGTAGCTTCAATAGCCCTTTAACAGTGTCTGGTAATGTTTAGAAAACTATGAATTATTCATAATACACAATTATTAAGAGTGTATCATTGCCTAAATGCTGTAGGCTTCTTTGTGTTTCTATTGCAATCAGAGACCATGCTTTGTTCCACTTCACTCTCCAGCCTACAAGGCACTCTGGGGTGATTTTACTCCAGCTTCAACTGTGAACCAACTCTGTTCTTATTTTAATTCATTCATCTTGGAAGTTTTTTTTTCTTTTCCTTAAAATATTTTCTATATTGCTGGCTGAGGTGCAACACCTCATGATCAGCAGTAGCTGGTAAATCCAGGACTACAATAATAGCAGAAACATACAAGCAAATTAATATTTCAGATTAGAAAGCCAGCATCCAGTGCTGGAGAAAAGGCAACAGCTTGTGAATACAAAAAATTGTTTGTGTAAATTCAAGGACTGTTTTTCTCTTAACTAAACACAAATGGTGCTGATGAGACTTTAGATTAAATGGCTTTGTTTAAATTCCCTTCGTGTTTATAAAGGCGTCAGACAAACATGCACAGCTGGTTTCACAGACCTCAATTGCCAGTAATCTTGGACTATCTTACCAGGGTAACATTGGATATTCCAAGATTAGTGCATGCTTTTGTACATTATATTTACCAACAGATCCTACACCTGTTCTAGTAGAATATAGAACTACAGCAGAATATTCTTTACATCTAAAAGAAAATAACTATGAAGAAACTCTTCATAACAAAGTCCACATTCTTGCTTATCCTGCATGGTATGTCCACTGTGGACAGAATACAGCAGGCCTGTATGTAAAAGTTAATAGAAAAGCTGTCAAAAAAGCTGGCAAAGATGTTTGAGGTTTGTGGGCTCTATTGCAGGTGGGAATAGTTCTATGAAAAGCAAGCCTGGTACTGTCACAATGAACCCCGAATCACCATTTACTGTTTCTTCTGCTTTTTTCCAAATCAGAATTGTTCTTCACTTTGTTGAGATGACGCTAATCTGTAACTGCAGAGGCAGGAAATAACTGATGTGCCTTGGCCTCTTGATTTATAGTTTGACCTTCTTGTTTAAATTAATTAATCTCAAAAGTATTTTTCTTTATCTTGAAATATGCTCTATAATGCTAGCTGAGATGCAACCTCTCATGAGGAGGCACATGTTTTTAACAGCAGCTGGTACTGTAAATTCAGTAGTACCACACTAGTAGAAACATACAAGTAAAGTGACATTTCAGGTTAGAAAACCAGCATCTAGTGATGGGCAAAAGGTAACAGATTCACTTGTATATAAATGTATTTCAGCCAAATACATGAAGTAAAACAATAGGGAACCGTGAGCAGGGCCAGCGAGAGCCGTCATGGGCCCCCATGGTACTACAGTCATCCGACTTTGTGGTATACTGTAGTCTAAACCAAGCAATGATACTTGCAATCTTAGCAGTGTCTGAGGAAGATCATTTCAACCGATACATTATTTTGATAATGGGTTTGAAGGAAACTGTCAACGACGCGTAGAAGTTTCAATATCTCAATTTTATTTACAGTATTGAAACTTTTTTTAGATAAGTGAATAAATTTTTTTTTTGGTACAAACTCCATGTGTAATAGTCATTAATCGGAAGCTTACTTAACATCAAATAACATATGTTTTTAGCATAAACTACATTTTAATGGTGTTGCTATACACTATTTTATTTATCCCGTACCAAAAATAAACCACTCATCTCTGCTCTTAACTAATAGCCTGTATCGGTAAATATATTTGTATTTTAAGCAATATAACCGATCATTCTCTAATTGTGTTTACCACCAGCTGAAGAAAGTACTTTATTTATTTTACACAATACAATTTTTCTAACAAACTGCTGCACCACGTTGTTTGGAGCAAATGATATATCTTAATAACAGAATAATTCATACTGTGGTATATATTGTGCAACTTTAGGGTTCTTTTAAAGTTTTTAAAAGTCTTTAAAAAAATACATAAAATTGCTATGCCTTTTTTTCATCTTTTTTGGTGTAGTAAAATATGAAATGCGAAAGTTCAAATCATTGTGTGAAAGGAAGTATTTGAAAGCGCCTGGATACACAATCATTACACAACAGAAGCACATCGGCTCGGTGTGCAGTACTGGAGTTTTTCTTTTTAATGTGGTGGTGGGAACGCAAAGGGTCTTATGCAGGGCTAGTTGTTTTAAAATATTTTATATATATATATATATATTTTTTTAAAGTTCTCCCTTCATCAGGGCCCCTTGAGCGTTGGGCCCCTCGAGGCATTGGGCCCGGGGAAATTTCCCGACCTCCCGCCCTCTCGGTGGGCCTGAGCGTGAGCATTGACTAGTTCCAGATTCTTGTACAGCAACACAGGAAGGCATTTTCTTTTTTTAACTGAAATGTAGAACCCTGTATAGTATTCTACCTATACCACATGATGTAGTGATGCTTTGAGGCAAAGCTTTATGCATTAATAAGCATGGTGATGGCCCTTCATCTCTAACAAAGTAACACAGCCAGCCTCTAAAAGCTCAATGCTGGTATGAAGGCTACAGTATAGTGGGGGGTGGAATCTAAGACCTCTGATCTCACTGGAAGGCCAAATAATGTGCTGTGTGAATATTGTTGCTAATTAAGGCCTTGACCACACTGTACATTTTAAACCTATTAAGAGTCATATTTGAGAAACTATGGAGGTAGTTCCGCGGTACTTCTTAAATCTCTTTTATTAAGTGTGGTATCTGTCCTTATCGGAACCTGTACGGGTCCTGTTGGGCTTAGGTATGTTAAGTAAGCACATGTTGTTCCAAGAGCGATAAAGAATTGCAACATGGAGCTGAAGCGTAGACTGTGTTAACTGATCCTGTTATAGCTTAGTTGAGCAACGTTTCCAGTGCTCTACAGATCAGAGTGTCGACAGTGTGGGGGGAACAACAATCCCTTGGTAAACTGTTTCAAGAGTTTAGGGCTACATCCCTGTCCTTGTTTCCCAAGAGGCAGAAGTATTTTTTTTTAGAACCTAAACTTGCACCCTAAAGCAAGGCCCAGTGACAGCGCTTCAGATTGCCACAGTGAGAAGTCACCAGCCCCGTGCAAAGACTAGTTGAGGTACCTTTTACACATTAAAGGCAAGAGAGAGCAGGGGCATTAAAAGTAAAAAAAAAACAAAAAAAAAAAAATTGTTGCAATTCTCATTTATTCTCTATTGGGCATTAGATGCAGAAAGAGGGGGCCCTCCAGATCTTTACGTGGTGCAGAAAGACGAGTCAATGTGAAATTGTGCTACATTCTTTGAAACACATGAAACTTTGAGCCATTGATGTTCTCGAGACCACTGTGCCACACTGCTTGCAACTTATCCTGTGTGCTCTGTTTTCGTAATAGCTGCCGTTACTGTGAATGTTTTGATGGAGAGTGAGATTGCCGCTGACACTCTAAAGGTAATATAATTTTTTAAAAACATTATCGAGTTTTGAAAAATAAAATTAATTTCCCTAAATGCAATTCTTCTGTGGTCCTAACCCTAATGTTAAGGGAGGTGTATTTTGGAATTAAGAACTGATTTAAATCTCAAGCTCAGTATTCGTTGCTGAGAAGCCTGGCCTGTCTTTCTACACCAGTGCCCTCCATTGTGTATATTATGGAACAAGCAGCCGGGTAAATGGGCATATACTGTATATTACATTAAAAAAAAAAAAAAAAGAAAGAAGCACATTAATAAAACACACCCCCCCCCGAGGCGTGTCCCTACTAGACAGTTTGATTCTGTAGCACCATTGGTAAATTGCTTGCTTCTGTGAGTTGGAGCCAACAGTTAAGATTGCTGAAGGAATCCTCTAGCCAAGGCATCAATAATTTAGGCAATATCTGTAGCAGCAGCAGGGCTTTGCCACACATACTGTGTGTGAGTTCTCATCCCAGGCTTTCAGACTTTTATAAGTCGATATTTATTTTATTAGTATAGGATCTCCAGTTCCACAAATAATACAGTACTTTATGTTGTCCTTCTTTCCAACATTTGGTACCCTCATTGACAAACGAATCAAGAGCTGCCAGAAGCACAGGGCATGGGAAATGATGAAGCTAAAGAAAGCGAGGTAACATTCCCTTAAACATGCTTACAAACCAGGAGGTAATTCACTTTATTAGAGCAACAGAAAATAAAAACAATTGATTTAGACCTTAAACAATGTATCAGATTTTCATAAATTGAATAGTTTGAAAAAAAATACAACAAATACCGCCAACCAGAGATCTAGTCTCCGTATTTCATTCTGCCAGAGAAGAGTATGACTCATACCTAGAACCGCCACAGGCAGTCATTGTGATGGTTACATTAAACAACGTCAATATTAAAATGAAAGACAAACTATCAGGTACGACTCAAAAGTTTTAGTCAGGCACCGTGAAACAGTGGCTCGTCCACTGTAATGTTCTCTCCTGGCTTGAAGCAGGCAGTGCTGTTTTCAATGAAGCCGTTCCAAATTTCTGATGCCAGGGCGCTTCTCGTTGCTCTCAAATCAAAACGCAAAAATCTCAAGATTTCTCAAACGATTCCGAGGCTTTGTCTTTGTAAAAAAATAATTCCCCATGGCGCAAACTAAAAGCTCTCCAGGTAAATGCCTTTGCCACCATATGCTCCACGAACATACAGGTTTGCAATAAACATATGTAATTCCTCCAATGACATTTCCCAGGAATCATCATTTTGTATCCTATGTGCCTCTGCTACAGTACATCGTTATTATTATTATTATTTATTTCTTAGCAGGCACCCTTATCCAGGGTGACTTACAATTGTTACAAGATATCATATTATTTTTTACATACAATAACCCATTTATACAGTTGGGTTTTTACTGGAGGAATCTAGGTCAAGTACCTTGCTGAAGGGTACAGCAGCAGTGTCCCCCACCTGGGATTGAACCCACGACCCTCCGGTCAAGAGTCCAGAGCCCTAACCACTACTCCACACTGCTGCTCCATTAATGTTTATATGTGATACGTGTATTGATTTGGTTATTATCAAACAAACACAAAAAATGCCTTGTGTGTTTTTTGATCCTCCCCAAAAAATCTCACAAAACATAGAAAATCTGTGTTTTTCCATGTTATTCCGCAGCAGACGGATTCCTAGGATCCCTGGTGATGACTGAAACCAGAAAAAGATAAACAATGTTATATTTCAGACATGTACCAAGCTGCTCTTTTAAGACATTTGATCTGGTGAGGCTCATTTAACTTGCTCTTTCAATATAAATTCACTCCCCATGTAATTAAAAAATACAATAAATAAATAACCTAAAATATTTTACTTTACGCTGGGGAGCTGTGGGATTGTTTCTGCTTCCTCGTGCTGCCTGTAAGAAAGATAAGGGAGTCATTGTTCTATAAGACCTGTACTCTGAACAAGTATTATTTACACAATGAGTATTGTTTTTTCAAATACTGCACATATTTTCCTACAGCTGTGAACAATCCAAGTCCATCTGTGTATTGCTAACTGGATAGTCTGTGTAGGACAGCGTACACAAATTTGAGACACTAAATAAATGGACACTTCTGTATATAGAAAATATCAACATACACTATTTATCATCTGTGGCTTCACATTTTGCCTTTGTTCAGTTAAGTAACTCACTTTGGCCTCCTATGGATTAAAAATTCTCCTTGGTGGTTGCAGTCTGACATTTGGCAGTATTCCTAGGTTTGATAGATTGTAATACAGTTCTAAATGTGCTGGTCGCCCTTTAGAATTTCAATTTTCAAAAGCCTGCACACAAAATGCGTCTTGAAATGTTGCATTATATGTTGCCCTTTCTTTCCTCTCATGAATGTCGACCACATTTACAAGTACAGCATATTCAATATACCGTCAATTCTAGTTAAAACAAGTTCTGATTAGACGTTTCCGGATACCATGAATTTTCTACGTGGTCCCGGATAAAATTTAGCAGTCGCTTATTGTAAATTACTTCTTATAATATGAATTTCTTGTTAGTGCAAATTATTTTGCATAAAATTAGTGCAGAGGATATTTGTAAATGTATTAACTTGCATCCAGATTAGCCTGTCTGTATTTTAGTGCTGTTTTGGGACTACTGATCCTATGATGCATTTCAAGTTGCCAAAGAGCTCATGCATCAATGCCATTTCCATGAAGCAGTGCAAAAAATGTGCACCATCCTTGCAGACTAAAGTGGAGGTAGTGGATGATGCACCACCATACAAGAAAAAGAAAGGTGTTGCTGCAGATTTCAATATTCCCGCAAACACTTTGTCAACCAATCTGAAAAACCGGAACACAACAATACAGGCCTATGAACAGCAGGTGCCAGTGTTTCCGATTTGATCAATACCTTGACCCTTGCTTTTGTGGTTTAAAAACTCCTGTGATCAGAATGGGACATGCAGTTCATTTGCAATGTATACTTTTTAGAAGTTCACTTACGACTGTATTTTCAATAAAGAGCACAGTGCTTTTAAATGTATAATACTTGTCATTGCTCTGTAATTGAAATGTGTTCTCATTGTTTCTGTAACAATATCCTCAGCATGTTCCAAAAAAATTTAATTTTCTTGCCATTGATGTCCAGTCCATTATATATTTCATTAAAGCATTCAATGTTATCATAAGCTGAAGCAACAAAAAAGTCTACATGTATGTTATATTCATTTTTGTTAGAAGTATTTAAGTGTTTTTTTTTTTATCAAGGATTGATTGATTATGCTATGTGCATTCCATTGCCACTGTACATTAATACCACAGGTTTATGAAACAACACAGACAGTATTTACGAGAAGTTATTTCATATTCTTCTGATTGGATGAGACTTTGATGGAGGCATCCTGAACCACATGTCCGGCTTGGCTGATATTATCAATCGGTCAGAGATGTGCTTGTATCACTCTGTTCCTTTTATGATTTCTGTTTGGGATTATAAAAATACTGTTTCTGTCAACCGTGTCTGTGTAAAGTAACTATACAATTACACTTACTCATTACACACACACACACACACACACACACACACACACACACACACACACACACACACATATACATATGTAATACATGGATTAAGGTTATATTTGCATCGAGTCATTTGAAAAAAAAGGCATAATACCGCAGTAGTGATGTCAAAATGGCATATTCGTCTAGAAGACTATACTTGACCTTTGACCCATATTTGACTCCTGTGCACCCCAAGACCACTTTCAAACACAATGTCTCGTTTTCAATCACACGACCGCATCCACAACTCATGCTTTTTAGGCACTTTTAACAAATCTGTCTCTGTGAAGATTTACAATCATCCTCCACCAACGGGAGTACCAAACAAGCGAGCGTGACAAATAATCTTCGACTCTGACAGCGACTAAGAAAAAAAAGCATATCCCATTGAAAACCTTTTCCTTAAATACGTTATTTTTTGCAGTTCATTATCTAACCAGCTTAATTCACTGTTCCTGAATTATCAAAAAGAAAATTATATTTAAGATTCTTTAATATTAACTTAATTTACATTATTATTATTATTTATTAAATTCACTTGCAATTTGAACCTTAACACCCATTTATTGTCATTTTTTTTATTACAATACTAATATCCATGTATTATAAAAAAAATAATAGATGGGCTTCAATGTTGTCACACAAACCCTAGATGGAATTATTTTGCAGTAACTCACTGAAGCCCCTCTATTTTATATTAACTGATACCTTTGCATCTCATTTTCTGTTCTCTTCCAGGTAAACAGCAATTCTGTTTAGTGATCCTTAATCAACCCTTGGACAAAGACTACTTTCACCAACTCTGGAGTAAAGGTATTGATTTTGTGATATATCTGAATAAATGTCCCCTGATGTTTTCTTGTTAACAATCTCTGCTACTGGAAGCCATTGGTTAGTTGAGGGGGGCAGGCCTGGACAGAGGTCAATAATCTTTAATTGGTCAGTTATAAGATACATAACTCACAATGTTGAGAGCTTTGGGCTCTGAACTGAAATACATCATCCGTTAACTTTATAACCTCCAAGGCATCATTTATCAGTGTAAATCTCAATGTTTAAATTAGGTGGTGGATCTGTCCAATACAAGCATGTGCATTGATTTCTAATTCACCTAGCTGAGAATATTGTGCCAATCAATATTTGTTTATTTTAGACCTATTTAAAATATATTTTAAATGGATAATAATATTTTTAGTGAATCATTAAAAGAGGTTAGATGTCACTTTATACTGTATTTGTAACTTCCAAGGTGGAAACAGATGATTTTCACCAAGCATTCGCTATTATGAGAGAGCATTCCTAACTGTGATATATTTCGTGGCCCCATACTGTAGCTACACAGCTTTGAATAAACCGGGATTGTTATTTATTTGTTTATTTAGCAGACGCCTTTATCCAAGGCGACTTACAGAGACTAGGGTGTGTGAACTATGCATCAGCTGCAGAGTCACTTACAATTACATCTCACCCGAAAGACGGAGCACAAGGAGGTTAAGTGACTTGCTCAGGGTCACACAATGAGTCAGTGGCTGAGGTGGGATTTGAACCGGGGACCTCCTGGTTACAAGTCCTTGTTAAATTTTCGTAATACGCTAGCTGTGCCTGTTGATAATTATTTATAAAGATACAAAAAGTATTCACATAAAAACTGTTAATGAATGATGTGTAATACCAAATTCATACCATTTAGAAAAGCATAGGTGAGCACGTTAGCTCAGGGAAGTTTAGCAAAGTATGGTTAAAAATTATACAAGTGTGCAGGGATGGAAATAAGACTCCCATTGCACAGCGGTTTGATCCACTCCTGGTTTTACTAATAAGACACATAAGCTTGTCACTGATACACAGTGGCAAATCAAGCTTGTATTAAAGCCTGGAAAGGGGGAGGCAAAATTGTAACAGTCAGCTGCTGACATTCAGTAGCAAATGGGTGTCTGGGATAGCCCTGTGGATCCATGTTGACATAAAAATGATATTATGTAAACTGACAGTGTTTGGAAGTAGGCTCAAAGCTATAGGGTGATGGTGAATGTCAACATTGATCTAGCTTGTCTTGTCTAAACAAATATGTGAAATGTTGCCCAGACATGCATCTTTACTCTGTTAATGTAACATTGCAGCTGTGAATAATAATATTGTATGTGTTTATGCATCTAAATACTCTCTGGTCAGTAATGTATGGCTGTAGTGTAGTGGTAAGACCTGACAAAGTTGACTCAAATCTCTGGTCATGCACACCCAGTTCAGTACTGCAAGGCTCCAGGACCTAAACAGACTTTAAAGGGCAGTACCACCTGTAAAAAATAAAACAAATGTGTAGATATACAGTACTGTGCAAAAGTTTTAGGCAGGTGTGAAAAAATGCTGTAAAGTAAGAATGCTTTCAAAAATAGACATGGTAATGGATTATATTTATCAATTAACAAAATGCAAAGTGAGTGAACAAAAGAAAAATCTAAATCAAATCCATATTTGGTGTGACAACCCTTTGCCTTCAAAACAGCATCAATTCTTCTAGGTACACTTGCACAATGTCAGGGATTTTGTAGGCATATAGTCAGGTGTATGATTAAACAATTATACCAAACAGGTGCTAATGATCATCAATTCAATATGTAGGTTGAAACACAATCATTAACTGAAACAGAAACAGCTGTGTGGGAGGAATAAAACTGGGTGAGGAACAGCCAAACTCAGCTAACAAGGTGAGGTTGCTGAAGACAGTTTACTGTCAAAGTCATACACCATGGCAAGACTGAGCACAGCAACAAGACACAAGGTAGTTATACTGCATCAGCAAGGTCTCTCCCAGGCAGAAATTTCAAGGCAGACAGGGGTTTCCAGATGTGCTGTCCAAGCTCTTTTGAAGAAGCACAAAGAAACGGGCAGCGTTGAGGACCGTGAGCGCAGTGGTCGACCAAGGAAACTTACTGCAGCAGATGAAAGACACATCATGCTTACTTCCCTTGCAATCGGAAGATGTCCAGCAGTGCCATCAGCTCAGAACTGGCAGAAAACAGTGGGACCCTGGTACACCCATCTACTGTCCGGAGAAGTCTGGTCAGAAGTGGCCTTCATGGAAGACTTAGGCCAAAAGCCATACCTCGGCGTGGAAACAAGGCCAAGCGACTCAACTATGCGAAAACACAGGAACTGGGGTGCAGAAAAATGGCAGCAGGTGCTCTGGACTGATGAGTCAAAATTTGAAATATTTGGCTGTAGCAGAAGGCAGTTTGTTAGCGAAGGGCTGGAGAGCGTACGAATGAGTGTCTGCAGGCAACAGTGAAGCATGGTGGAGGTTCCTTGCAAGTTTGGGGCTGCATTTCTGCAAATGGAGTTGGGGATTTGGTCAGAATTAATGGTCTCCTCAATGCTGAGAAGTACAGGCAGATACTAATCCATCATGCAATACCATCAGGGAGGCATCTGATTGGCCCCAAATTTATTCTGCAGCATGTCAATGACCCCAAACATACAGCGAAAGTCATTAAGAACTATCTTCAGCGTAAAGAAGAACAAGGAGTCCTGGAAGTGATGGTATGGCCCCACAGAGCCCTGATCTCAACATCATCGAGTCTGTCTGGGATTACATGAAGAGAGAGAAGCAACTGAGGCTGCCTAAATCCACAGAAGAACTGTGGTTAGTTCTCCAAGATGTTTGGGCCAACCTACCTGCCGAGTTCCTTCAAAAACTGTGTGCAAGTGTACCTAGAAGAATTGATGCTTGATGCTGTTTTGAAGGCAAAGTGTGGTCACACCAAATATGGATTTGATTTAGATTTTTCTTCTGTTCACTCACTTTGCATTTTGTTAATTGATAAATATAATCTATTAACATGTCTATTTTTGAAAGCATTCTTACTTTACAGCATTTTTTCACACTTGCCTAAAACTTTTGCACAGTACTGTATTTCTTTCACTATTATATACTATTAAAATATTCTTTCATTTTTAATAAGGAAGCCAAGTGGCTTTAACCGCCCGGGGCGTGTGGATATTAGAGTATATCCCACACCCTGAACTAACAAAATAAAAAATTGAAATTGCAGTTTTGAAGATTTACAGGCCCTTTTTTTAGATGTTCATTCTGAACAGTAGGTGGAGCTACAGCAAGAGATTTTGAACAACATGGTGTTTGATTCATTGTTGTCCTTGTAGTTGTCTGAGGAAGTGCAGCAGGACAATCACGCAGACCTTCTTAGCCACGTCTGGCCATGTTTAGTTGCACATCAAAATAAACCTTTCTCACAAGACCTGCGGCAGTGTCAGGTGACAGTGTTGGGGAAGAATTATTATTATTTTTTTAAATTGTCCTTTGTGATCCGGGAGTAGTGACAGGAGGTATCCATGCCACATTTGCGGTACCGTTTCACAGTGGCGACAAAGATGTTGTTTGCATTTTGAAATAGTCAGACAGTGGCATGTGGCAGAGCAAGAGCTCTGGCCATGTATATTTACTGGTGTTTGGTGGTGGTTGGCAGGATAGGGGTTAATTCCTCCCTGCCAAAAACAATATGGCTGGAGCCTTAATTTGATAATCGGTAATTATTGATTAATTAGGCTCCAGCCGCATCCCATAAAAGGAGAGCCCAGGGCTCCATTTGGAGAGAGGAGTTTGGTGAGTGAAGCTGTGTTGTTTTTGTGTCTCTGTGTTGTCTTTAAAAGTTCAGTGAAGGCTCTGCCCAGCCTGAACAGTTTTTCTATGTTTGCTTAAACCTCCGCCGCTAGAGGGAGACTGCCTATCGTATATCAAGGGACTGCTCGGCGGGAACATTCCAATGCCTTAAGTGGAAACGGTCTAAACTCTTATATGCTTTCAACCCTTGGGCTATTTTTATCATGCATGTTTTTTCTATTTCTTTCGATTTATGAGGTCATCTCCAGTGCAGAACTTCAGTCACTGCGATGCCCTGTATAGTATATCACGTCCTCCCCGTCTTTTTTCTGGAGCTCTGCATCCAATAAAATTACACAAACGGTCAGGTATTTTTTATTCGTCACCAATTTCAGAACTGTATCAGTGCAATTTGAATTGTTTTTACATTTATTTTTAAAGGCTATCTGCCGACAGTTCTGGACAATGTCATGTTACACTATATTCTGAATCTTTTTTTTTTTCCCTGGACCTCCCACATTTAATCTCATCAGGTGAAAAAAAACAAGCAAAGCAGATATATAAATAAATTGTTCATAACATTACTTACCAGTATTTTTATTTTATTTTAAATAAATGTGTAGCACTTGCTTATGCTTTTGTAACATATGGAGATGAAAGTGAGGAGAAGTAAAAAAAAAAAAAGCTGAGAAGTGGCAGGAATCTGGGATCCACTGCCGTGTTGGATTTTTGGCTCAGGAACCCAAATTGAATGGAGTTAAGATTCAGATTACACCTGAAATTATAATGTATACCAAATAATAAGTGAACTTTCACTGCTGATTTCACAAACCCAGAGATGCCAATACTAGAGAGTGAACAAAACAGCACCTGCCAAGCAAAATTAGGGAAATAGGGTCTGAGAAACTTGATGCAAGTAATTCAGTCAAATAAAGTTGAGGTAAAATTATATATTTAGTTTCAAGTGGAATCAATGTTTTCTTACCTGTGCACAAGGGCTGAAATAAATGCTGTACAGCATGTCTTTTCTTTTAATGTTCTTGTTCCTTTGGATCTCAAATACATCAGAAAGTCACTCCCTTTTAATTGTTAAAGGTCAAAAAAGAACTATGTCCACTTTCAAGTGTTCTTGTTCATTTCTATTTTTGTGGCACCTTCCTTTACCCCTATTGTTTGAGCTTTAATAATAAATAATAATAATAATAATAATAATAATAATAATAATAATAATAATAATAATAATAATAATAATAATAAACATTGAACCTACAAAAGAAGCCACACAAAAGACTTTCAGTGCAGCACACACAAGGCAAGAGCTCTTGAACTTGAGCTAATCATCCACTCATTTGGGCCTATTTGCAATACAAAGCATTTAATATTGTAAATGTTTCTTTTAAGCACAAAGTTGACATTTTCTGCTTCATTTTATGTTACCATGGGGAAAAAAGTAAGAAAAAAGTAAGAAAATATAGTGCTAATAAAAACAAACACTAATTGCTTATAAACAAACAATAATTGACGTGGCTGGGTCTGGTCCACTGCCCAGAACCACTCTGCAGCGTCCCCCACCAGACCCTGGTTCCACGCCTCTTCATACTGGGGGTCCCCGTAAGGGCAGTCCTCCCGGACGTGCCCAAACTCGCCACAGGCACTGCACATGGGAGCCCCTTCCATCCTCCACTGCTCCTGTTCGGCTGCCCAGTCCGGGGGTCCAAACTGACTGGGGACCCGGGACCACCACCTATTGCACAGCTGTTCCGGCTGCTGTTGTTGCAGCTGTCTGCAGCTCTTCCTCCTTTTTCCTCCCATCTTCTCCTCCCATCTTCTCCTCTTCCTCCAAAAGTAATACTAAAAAAAACGAAAAAACTGCAGTACCCTACTTCTGCCTGAGTCTAGGAGGCACTGGTGATCCCACCGCTGTCACCACGCGTGACAGGGTGGCTGAGTCGGTGACGTCAGGCAGAAGCAGGAAGGGAAACACACACCAGGCAAGTACTGCAGTTAAAAAGAAAGAATCGGCTGGCCGCCGTTTTTATTAACAAAAATAAATAAAATATTCAAACAAAAACACTTGCTCACAGAGCAAAATAAAAATGTAAATAAAACAAATCTCGGACACAAAACCAAAATAGACCTAAGGTCAAGGCGGTGCTGTAGCCTTCACTGTTCCTTACTTTTCTTTTCATTTCATTATTACTCGTTCTCCAACTCTCTCTCTCGCTCCAAAACACTCCACCACGAGCTGGAGAGCTGCAGGCTTTTTATATCATGGCCGAGGGGCCAGTTAGTAATCACCCTATTACCCCTCTGCCACAATCTGCACGGGTTTATTAATTATGTGTGACTGCCGGCTAGATTAACAACGCACTAGCCGACAGCCACACATTACCACAAGGTTTCATAAAACAAAAACAATAACAAAACCCACGGTGCTCGCCGTCATTTAAAACACATAACTAAACACAGAAATAATAACAGAATACACGGCGCCCCGCCGTCATAAATAATAATAATAATAATAATAATAATAATAATAATAATAATAATAATAATAATAATAATAATACTACAAAACAAATACAGGGGCGGAGGGGGACCTTGTTCTAAAATAAAATAAACAAATCAAATTTACAGGGCTGCTTGCCCTGTTACAGATGTATTTTGTCTCCATCAACATCAGGTCGCAAAGAAAAAGCAGGCGACAGGCTGTAGTTACTGACAACCAGCATGCGGACCGTTAAAAAAAAAATGCAGACTTAGTTATTGTTGTGTACGCAAGCATACAGTCAGTATATTTTTAACAGGAAAGCCTTTATAATAAAGGCAGAGACGGTGCTCATGGTTTGGAGGCGAGATATACATGCCTAATGTATGGATTATTCCAGGAGAATGGGGGTCTACAGGCTTCGTCAACAATATATAGGTCCTATATAGCAGCTTTAAACCTGTGTTTATGGCCAGTCATAGGATGCACTTTTGAAAAACATGTTTAATATAAAATGAAAATAAATATATTATTTATAATACAATTTTTAAATAGCTTTCAAACCAGCACTGTTTTTCTATTTTATAAATTGGTAGCACATACTTCAGAGGATCCAACAAAAATGTGTTACTGGGCATTTCATATGAGAGTTTAATTTGTCATATTGTCACAATAAATGAAATAAATAAATAAATACTGTATATATATATATATATATATATATATATATATAATTTCAAGGCAGACGGGTTTCCAGATGTGCTGTCAAGCTCTTTTGAAGAAGCACAAAGAAACGGGCAACGTTGAGGACCGTAGACGCAGTGGTCGGCCAAGGAAACTTACTGCAGCAGATGAAAACACATCATGCTTACTTCCCTTCGCAATCGGAAGATGTCCAGCAGTGCCATCAGCTCAGAACTGGCAGAAAACAGTGGGACCCTGGTACACCCATCTACTGTCCGGAGAAGTCTGGTCAGAAGTGGCCTTCATGGAAGACTTGCGGCCAAAAAGCCATACCTCCGACGTGGAAACAAGGCCAAGCGACTCAACTATGCACGAAAACATAGGAACTGGGGTGCAGAAAAATGGCAGCAGGTGCTCTGGACTGATGAGTCAAAATTTGAAATATTTGGCTGTAGCAGAAGGCAGTTTGTTCGCGAAGGGCTGGAGAGCATACATCGAATGAGTGTCTGCAGGCAACAGTGAAGCATGGTGGAGGTTCCTTGCAAGTTTGGGGCTGCATTTCTGCAAATGGAGTTGGGGATTTGGTCAGAATTAATGGTCTCCTCAATGCTGAGAAGTACAGGCAGATACTTATCCATCATGCACACCATCAGGGAGGCATCTGATTGGCCCCAAATTTATTCTGCAGCATGACAACGACCCCAAACATACAGCGAAAGTCATTAAGAACTATCTTCAGCGTAAAGAAGAACAAGGAGTCCTGGAAGTGATGGTATGGCCCCACAGAGCCCTGATCTCAACATCATCGAGTCTGTCTGGGATTACATGAAGAGAGAGAAGCAACTGAGGCTGCCTAAATCCACAGAAGAACTGTGGTTAGTTCTCCAAGATGTTTGGGCCAACCTACCTGCCGAGTTCCTTCAAAAACTGTGTGCAAGTGTACCTAGAAGAATTGATGCTTGATGCTGTTTTGAAGGCAAAGGGTGGTCACACCAAATATGGATTTGATTTAGATTTTTCTTCTGTTCACTCACTTTGCATTTAGTTAATTGATAAATATATATATATATATATATATATATATATATATATATATATATATATTCTTTGCAAAAGACTTTGTTATGGCATCAGTTAGGGTTGATATTAAAATGACAAAAGTAGGGAAATGCATTGTTAGGGTTTTTAACCCTAACAGCACACCATATAACTGATGTATCAACTAAGTTTTTTTTATAAAGAATTCCCTTACTTTTTGAGAATATAGTTATATTTAAAACTCTGTATCTTCTCTTATGGAGCACTAAAAGTAAAAGTGTCTATATTTGTAAACTTGTTTAAACACGTCACAGGTTTATATATAATACGCATGATTAGTTTTTCTTAACCTATTCACACAAAGCTTTTCAATAATTCAGCGTATTTAAATTATAATCACAATATAGTTTAATTTGTGTTAAGAAAATAAACATGAAGATGTGTTTATTATCTGTTGCCTGCAGGCATTTCGTTTTATTATTATTATTATTATTATTATTATTATTATTATTATTATTATTATTATTAGTTTTTTTAGCAGACACCTTTATCCAAGGCGACTCACAGAGACTAGGGTGTGTAAACTGTGCATCAGCTGCAGAGTCACTTACAACTACGTCTCACCCGAAAGACGGAGCACAAGGTTAAGTGTCTTGCTCAGGGTCATGCAGTGAGTCAGTGGCTGAGCTGGGATTTGAACCGGGGACCTCCTGATTACAAGCCCTTTTTCTTTAACCACTGTGTCACACAGCCTCCTATGTTTTATGTTTAATTAATTTTTTACAGTGTAAGCAGTTCTCTGCCTGCCAGGGGGGAGAGGTCTCATTCCCCCAGCTATCACGGCTGTAGTTATGCTCCCCCTGCTACAACTTTTTTACAATTTTTTTGCCAAAAACACAAGTCTGTCAACTGCGTGAGGTTTTAGTTTTGTACTTTTGCAAGTAACAGTGTTACCACAGGTACTGAAAACTCTCTCAGATGTAGAACTTGTTGCTGGTATGCATAAATACTTCATTGCAAGTTTGCTGAGTCTAGGTTGTGGCAATGTGTCCCGCCCCTGTGTGCATTTCTGTGTTATATGTTGCGAGTGGTGTGTTCGGTGAGTGGAGAACGGGTGTGGAGAAGGAGGTAAAATTAACGAAAATAAACTAAAGTAATAATTGATAGTTGTTTGACTCACCGTGTTTCGTTTGTCTGTCCATCCACCGTTTGTTTAAATGTTAGTCCATTTTGTTTGTCTCTTTATTTTGGCCTCAAGTGCCGTGTCCTGTTTTTCTGTTTAAAACCTTTTGTTTGTTTATTAAAATACTGAGCGCTGCCGCGACTCAGTTTCACCATTACTGCCTGTGTCCGTGTATTTCTCTCTGTCCTGAAGTCATCCCTGCAGCTAGCCTGTCACAAGGTAAATTAATCTGTTGAGCTTTCCACCAGATCATTGGATCTGATTCACCGTCAGCCAACTTTGAATCTAGGGTCGATAAAAGATGAAATATTAAATAGATCATGGGTGTGTGAGCCGGAATACTTCTCATTCAAGTAACTCAGAATCTTCTCTTTTGATTGACTTTGTTTGTTTAGTCTCATCTTCCTCAACAGCCAAAATATTGTTGTTAAGCAGATGCAGAACAGGTCTGAGGTAGGAGACACTGACATTGATATAGTTATGCAGCCCCGGGCAGTCGGTGCACCGCCCTCCTGTCTGTCACCAACACACTAAAGTCTGCCCGAGCTGCCTCTCTCTCCTCTGTCCTAATTCTCCTCGACTTCTCTGCTGCCTTTGACACTGTCGATCACTCTATTCTACTATCCTCTCTCGCTGACCTGGGAATCTCTGGCACTGCTCTGGCCTTGTTCTCCTCCTACCTCTCCAACTACACTTACCAGGTAACCTGGCGTGGAGCAACCTCCACACCTCGCCCTCTCTCAGTAGGAGTCCCCCAAGGGTCAGTCTTGGGTCCTCTCCTGTTCTCTCTCAACACCCGCTCCCTGGGCCCCCTCATCACATCCTATGGTTTCTCATACCATTTCTATGCTGATGATGCTCAGATTTTCCTCTCCTTCCCCACCTCTGACTCCACCATCCCCTCCCATATCTCTACCTGTCTGTCTGCTATTTCCTCCTGGATGCACTCTCATCACCTCAAACTCAACCTCTCTAAATCTGACCTCCTTTTCTTTCCCACCTCCTCCTCCCCCTCCTCTGATCTCTCTATCTCTGTTCCTCTGGAATCTACCACACTCTCTCCCTCTTCCTCCGCTAAAAACCTCGGAGTCACCCTGGACCCCTGCCTCTCTTATTCCCAGCACATCTCCACTCTGGCACACACTTGCCGATTCTTCCTGAGCAACATCCAAAGAATTCGACCCTTCCTCACCAACTACGCCACCCAGCTCCTGGTCCAGGCCTTGGTACTCTCCCGCCTAGACTACTACAACTCCCTCCTGGCTGGCCTCACTACGTCTGCCACCCGTCCGCTCTAGCTCATCCAGAACTCCACTGCCCGCCTGGTGTTCTCTCTGCCTCGCTTCTCCCACGCAACTCCACTACTCCGCTCACTCCACTGGCTCCCGATCACCGCTCGCATTCAGTTCAAGACTCTTGTACTAGCCTACCTCCAGACCCTCATCTCTCCCTACATCCCCACTCGACCTCTCCGCTCCGCCTGCACTAGAAGACTGTCTCTACCTCCTCTACGCTCCCCTGCCTCCAGAGCCCTCTCCTTCTCCACCCTCGCCCCGCAGTGGTGGAACGACCTTCCTACAGATGTCATGACTGCCCAGTCCCTGACCACATTCCGGCGCCTCCTCAAGACTCACCTCTTCAGAAAGCATCTGTAGAACTCCTCTGTTCTTCCCCTGGGACACGTATCACCCTTCCTTAAATGCGTTTACTTGCTCTTATCTGCCCCCTATTTTACTGCATTTAATCCTGTACTTCAGAGTACTGTAATCTCCCAAGTGTTTAATCTGTAGTATTTTGTATTTAATTGTATCCTGATGTAACTATCACTGACACTGTTATCTGCTGTATTATTGAATCGTATTTTGTCACACTTGTACTTGCTTGAACCAAAGTCATTGTATTTATCTTGCTCTTAATTGTATTATTACTTGTTCTGTGATACTTGAAATGTATTTGCTTACGATTGTAAGTTGCCCTGGATAAGGGCGTCTGCTAAGAAATAAATAATAATAATAATAATAATAATAATTGTTTTCACCTGACAGAACGTCTGTGAAATCCACCAATGTTCTCAAAGACTTATTTAATGAATCAAGCACATCAATGTCCTGCCATGTAGGTACTAAGTGCCTGTTTTTTCTATTTGCAGCTAGGACTTGTGTAATTGCCTTTTCCTGCTCCAGCAACCTTTGAATCATTTGCTGATGTGATCCCCAGCGAGTAGGTGTTTCTGTTATTAGCTGGGTCTGAGGTTGATTGAGCTCAGCTTGTGCTAAATTCTTTTCTTCCAGCTGTAAGAGAAAGTGCTCAGAGCATCTTGCAAACCTTGTGTGATCGCTTCACCAGTGTGGTCTTCAGGAAAGTATGTTTGCAAGCACTTGCTACATAAATTCCAATCCGAATCAGTGTAGTGTACAGTTAGGTTAATGTATGGTAATTTGTTGCCATCGTTTACTGTCTGCATGGGTGTTAGCACTTCCTAATTTTCAGGACTCAAAATATTTGGGGGTCCAGAGGCTAAAAAGATACCCAACGAGATCCAGGGGCAAATTGCTGGTTAGCGGTCAGGGCTCAAGATTATACTTACAGTGTCTGATTTTTGGGTTTTACCTGATTTAACCAATTTTTTATTTTTCAAAATTACAGCAGTATAGCTTCAAGGTTTTTGCTTTTTTTGCACACTTTTCTTCCCAGTTATTTGTTTTATGAGTGTGTGTTTAAGCCAAGAGTATTTAGATGTAACACTCGATCGTTTCTCTTTGTAAAACAGCACGGAGTAAAGTTGTTTAGTTTTCCTGAATGTTCTGTGTGCATTTATACTTGGACCTCCACTATGAAATAAAACTTGATTGGAACAGAGAAATGTTTCCATATACAGTGTGTGTGTGTGTGTGTGTGTGTGTGTGTGTGTGTGTGTGTGTGTGAGAGAGAGAGAGAGGGGACTACAGGATAAGGACATACTGTTTTTAAGTTTATGAAAAAAATACATTTGACTGTGCTAAACCAGTTGGTTAAATATTTCAATCTAAGAGGGGAGCAAATTTGAATGTATCTCCACAGATACAATATCATTTATGGAGGGAGATCACTGTTAAAAATATTCGTATGTGTAAAAAGAATTTGTACTTGTAATTACGAGTACAAATCAGAAAATTACGAGTACAAATCAGAAAATTACGAGTACAAATCAAAAATACGAGTACGACTCAAGAAAAGCTATGAGTACAAATCACAAAATTAAGAGATGGATATTACACAGCATGTGGACCTCTCTTTATCTTGCTGAAAATCCCCTTTGAATATTTATTCTGTTCATGAATATTTGCAATTTCGGACAGCACTTTGGTGATAAAGAGCTCTTGTCAGGCCAAGTGAATACATTGATTGTAGAAATAATAACACGTATGTGTTAAGGGGGGGTGTCTCTTAACAAATTCAGGTGAATCTTGCTTAAAAAAAAATGCAATCGTTTTCAAAAGAGAAAGCTTTGAATAGGAAATGAAGCAGACTTTACATTATAGAGATAGGAGAAAAGTCACCACCGGAACTCTTTGGATTCCCATGATGCACCGCATCGCGGGACGGGAAAAAGGAGGAGTTGACTATCTTGTGTATATAGATCTTTGCTGAGACTTCCCTTCTATCAGCAATGCAAGGTGCTGGACACATGCGCTGTTAAATACTCATCGATTGTTCCCCTAATCAACAGCCTGTCCTGTGACCTCTGCAACGTATTTTTGACAGTGATTTCACGCTCTAGCTAACTCATAATTTTGTCAGTTGTACTCGTAACTTTTTGAGTCGTACTCGTAATTTTCTGATTTGTACTCATAATTTTTTTTAAGTTGTTCTCGTATTTTTGATTTGTACTTGTATTTTTTATTTGTACCTGTAATTACAAGTACAAATTATTTTTACGCATACATAATCCATAATCATTCTCCTAATACAATTACGAAAGCTCAAAGTCGGCAGAGACTTAAAAATAAAATCCAAGATTGCCGCTGGATGAAAGTTAAAGCGAGGTTTGGTGCGTAAAAAAGTTTCTTACATGTTTAATATATTTTTTTTTTATTTGATGTGTTTACGTTATATGAAAACTGTTTACAAAAGTCAATTTGATTTTTTGATAGTTAAAATCAGAAATTATGTTTGCCCACGCTGTTGTAAGTGGATAACTACCGAAAACCAGGCTGTGTCTTAGGTCAGTCGACGCCATCTCACACTCGCACTCTTCCCAACCCACCCACGTCACGTGATCTTCGCATCCCACGGAACCACCTTTGGGAAAAATAGAATACTGTGCATTTTGCTGGCGCACTGTACCTGGAGACACTTCGACGTAAAAATACCCTCCCTTTCACATGACTACACCGCCCGAGACCAGTGTAGATAGTGACGGAGAAATGAATGCCGATATTTTTCCCCACAGAAATCTCACCAGGACGGAAATTCCGTCCATGATTTGACACCCATGTGTCTGGTTCATAGGGCACAAACATTTGAAAATGATTCAGAGAAAGATGTTTTTAGTAGGCTTGTCGGGCTGTCGTTTTTCACTGCAGTTACTGTATTCATGGGATATCGTTGCTTCAGGTGATGAAATAGGTTTGATGTGTTGCTTCCTTTAGCTGGCACGCCTTTCGAATATATTCTACAAATTATGGTAATTTGAATCAAAAAAACCTACTTACTGAAGGTGAGCTTTTCTTAGGTGTCAGCTTCTTTCCCTCATTTGAATGAAATGAAGTTACAACTTCACCGTTTTGCTCTTTTTCACTTTCGCTTCTCGCAGCCATTCTGAAGTGACTATAACTAGCGAAGACAACGTGAAGATCCGAACTCCCTAAGTTTATGCATATTGGGGAGAGTTCATCGAATGTAGTTTAAAGAAGTCCTTTTAAAGTTTAACGTGATCTGATTGATTAAATGGTTGAATGGGTGTGTGTTGTATAAAGTATTAGTTCTGTAATTCAAAATTGAAATAATGAAATGTAATAAAAATAAAAAGCTTAAAAAAACTTAGAGCGTGATTTAAAGTAGTAAAGAGAAATAGTACTTGTTTACCATGCTGACATCATGTATTCCTTATAGAACCTAATGCAAAAGAGGGAAAAAAACTGTTGGGTTTTGTGTGGGGGGGTGTTTAGCAGTTGGATTTGTGTGGGGGGGTGTTTAGCAGTTGAATTTGTGTGTGTGTGTGGGGGGTGTTTACCAGTTGGATTTGTGTGGGGGTGTTTACCAGTTGGATTTGTGTGGGGGTGTTTAGCAGTTGGATTTGTGTGGGGGTGTTTACCAGTTGGATTTGTGTGGGGGTGTTTACCAGTTGGATTTGTGTGGGGGTGTTTACCAGTTGGATTTGTGTGGGGGTGTTTACCAGTTGGATTTGTGTGGGGGTGTTTAGCAGTTGGATTTGTGTGTGGGGGTGTTTAGCAGTTGGATTTGTGTGGGGGTGTTTACCAGTTGGATTTGTGTGGGGGTGTTTAGCAGTTGGATTTGTGTGGGGGGTGTTTAGCAGTTGGATTTGTGTGGGGGTGTTTAGCAGTTGGATTTGTGTGGGGGTGTTTAGCAGTTGGATTTGTGTGGGGGTGTTTAGCAGTTGGATTTGTGTGGGGGTGTTTAGCAGTTGGATTTGTGTGGGGGTGTTTAGCAGTTGGATTTGTGTGGGGGTGTTTAGCAGTTGGATTTGTGTGGGGGGGTGTTTAGCAGTTGGATTTGTGTGGGGGTGTGTTTAGCAGTTGGATTTGTGTGGGGGGGTGTTTACACTGCAACTCAAGAGTGTATAATTGCAGGCTCGGAGACCTTGCTCTTGGTGGCCTATGCGAGCGCAGTTTCAAAATACGTCATCGCTGAATACGTCACATCCCTATCATGTGACAAGTGAAAAATAAGGCTGCAATCAATTTTGCTTTGCTCTGCTCACTTTGCTCACTCCTTGTGTTGTGAAACGAAGAGGTGTAGTGCTTCAAGAATTTAAAGTATATTTTAAAATACTACGACTATTATATTTTAACATACTATGACTATTATATGTATATAGAAGGTAATAATTAAAATGATTTAAATATTGCTGTGTTTAGCGGATTTCCAACAAAGGCTGAGGACGTTTCTGTAAAAGAGTGGATTGTAATTTATGCAAAAAGTACAAGTTATAAACAAATACAACATGAAGAAAGATAGGCTACTGCTTCTACCAACTTTTTTCATTAGTATGTAACCCTTATTAAAATGTTAAATCCCCAACGAAGACAGTAAGAGAAAAAAAAGACTCCCTGGCCAATGAGGATTGAAGTTGTCATTGACAAAAATACCCCCAGATTTGAAAAGTAGAATCCAGATTACTACTCTATGAATGCATAACACTAAACAAAGACAACAGGAACGTTAACAGAGGAAAACAACAAACAAGAAATATAACAGGACAGTAATTAAGATTTCATTAGCGGGTGGGGCAAGCAACAACAAAAATGTAAAATGTGAAATACCAAACAAGCAAAGAACGAAATGTATTTATTTCATATATTTTTCGCTATTTGATTATATCACTTTATTCAAAGACGGAAGAAGCTGTCTCTTCTTTTGCGTTTTGCTCTTTGCTTGTTTGATATTTTCCATTTCGCAATTTGAGCACAATAATTTGCTCAAACTTCGAAATAACCTTTCATTTCATTCTTTGATAATTTGTAAATCGTGACATAACACCTGTAGGGAAAACACAGTCCAATCATTATCAGGATAATTAACCTTTAATGCTGCACGTTGACCAGTCACACATTTAATTTACTGCAGCTACCAGATATCTTTTCCTTTCCCCGCCAACATTCATTAAAACTGCAGGAGCAAGGTTGAGCTCATCAATACTTACCAGCAGTAAAACACAAATTGGACGGATGAAACTTCTGGCTAAAAAGGTGTGTGGAGCCCTGGGGTTTTTAGAGTGTAGATTTACAGGGTCATCTGTTGTAAGATGTTCTTGCAGCAGAAGTTTTAATCAAAGGCAATTAATCAGAATTGCCCCCTTCCTAAACATCAGTGATTAATGTAAAAGGAAGATTTCAAAAGCTCAAGGTTTGTTTCGTTTACACTTCTAATGCTGCTTGAAGTATGTTAAGTATTATGTCAAGGCTGATTTCACACACCGACCAATTAGCATTAATTAATGTTTCCTTAGTTAAGGTAGTCCAAGATTAGTGCTGACCGGGGTCTGTGAAACTAGGCAGTAGAGACAATAACTTTGGTTTTGGTGATTTGAAGCTGGCTCAGGTATTGACAGAAGGGCCTATGTATGGTTTAGGTTGCTGATGGTTTATGCAGGGTTCTTCAATAGGTGGCCCGCGGGCCACAGCCTTTCTTTTGGCCCGTCAAGGGTCAGCTGTCCATCATTACAAAAGCTGAAATTGCTGATACGCAAGATTATAAGGTCGCAGCTGTCTACAGTGTATTTGCTTCCGCTAACAAGTGTTTTTTTGGCAGCCTAATACTGGAACAAATCAGCTGATTGGCCAAGCTTTAATTCTGATGAGCTATCATTTTGGCATGCATCACAAATCTCCACCCTTTTGCTTAGTTTTAGTGCCTCATTGGTTGAGCAATGAGAGAAGGCTTCATGCAATATGAAAACAGCAGTAGTAATATTATTTTCTTTAGTGCAGAGAAACTATCTGAATATTCTTACAAACATTGCTGCACATTAATTCGAAGCTAAAAATCCAGGTCTGTGTCTAAAATGGAAAGTGATGTGTGAGATTAACATAAAAAAACATCGAGTGATGCTTCAGATTTGGCAAGCAAGTCAGAATCGAGGGATACAGATGCAGGTAATGCATCAGGCAGCAGTGTGGAGTAGTGGTTAGAGCTCTGGACTCTTGACCGGAGGGTCGTGGGTTCAATCCCAGGTGGGGGACACTGCTGCTGTACCCTTGAGCAAGGTACTTTACCTAGATTGCTCCAGTAAAAACCCAACTGTATAAATGGGTAATTGTATGTAAAAAAATAATGTGTAAAAAATAATGTAATTGTATATAAAAATAATGTGATATCTTGTAACAATTGTAAGTCGCCCTGGATAAGGGTGTCTGCTAAAAAATAAATAATAATAATAATAATAAAGTGCTTTCGTTAGTTAACTTGAATGCTTGCTGCGCAGTAATTGTCAGAACATTTTCTAGTTTTAATAACATGCTGTTTTAATAGCATTACAGTGAGATTTGTATGCTTATTTGTTTGCAAGATGTCGTTTGAATACTGGTCAGGAAATTATATTTGCTTTCTATTTTTATTATTAATGGTGATCAAGCATTGTATCATATTAAGTAGTTATTTCTGAGATGTATTAGTTGATTGGTGCAAGTGCAGTGTTGCAACGTTTTGTTACTATATGTAAAGTGTTATTGGATAGACAGATTTTCATGACCATTTAAACAACCCCCACCACTCACCACTCACCACATCTTGAGCGCACTGTGGCCCCCCAAGGTTTGGACATTGCCTTATCTGGCCCGCCAGAGAATGGAATTGAGTACCAGTGGTTTGTAGGCATAAGGAAATTAGTTCCACTGGTTGTAGCACAAAATTTAAATATTCTGCATTATTGTTGCCCGGTTTGAGGGTATTAGACATTAAGCCTTGGAGTAATTGAGGACATACTGTATGAGGCAGAAATTCTTGGCTATTTACTGTGAGAGCATTTTCCCTTCAGGGCAGGGTTGAGACACAATGATTTGAGGGCACTGACTCCAGAGCATGACAGCTGTTGCTGAAGAAACACACCAAGATCCTTTCTTGATCCTAATTCTAATTATTTTATCTCAGTTTTCAGAATTGTATCAATAGTACCAAATAGTAATTACAGTGATTGTAGCTAACACAATGCCTCTTAATGTGTACCTGTCATGCTTCTTCAATGACTTTATATGTGTCTTATGTGCAGCTTCTAAAGAAACATATGATTTTCATTTTAAAACATGACATATTGTACTACACTAGGTAAAAAAACAGTTATCAGTTTGCTTGCCTTGTCCTCCAGGAAATCTGTTACGCATACACTTCCGAGGAAATAAAGTATACCTCCCAAAAGTTTATGAATTTAAAAGAAACAGGAAAGTTTGTCTTAGGAAATTATTAAGGCATGTTTTTTTTTTGTTTAAGTTTTTTTTACTTTTGGAATGAGAGGTGGTTTCTGTTTTTGTTATGATGCAGATTACTGCAATGGTCTCTTTATTCTTTTTTATTGGTCTGCCAAATAGGGTTCTGAGTGGGCTGCAGGTTTAAAAGAAAGAGCTGGATTCCGTATTGCCCATGTTTTGGAATTACTTTCAAGGTAAAACTTTAAGAAATGTTGTCAAGTAGATCTACATTTTGGCTAATGCCTTTATCCCTTCACTGACTTCCAGTGCTACACAGAGCTAATTTTTCTTTTTTAATTTTGTAGTATTTATGTACAAGGTCCTAACCCTATTTGTTGGGCATAGAGCAAGACTCTCTTCTCAGGGAGAAAGAAAGGGTCTGGGTCCAAAACTCAGGAATTCCATTCCAAAAAGTGTCAAGGTTCCAAACGTTGTTCAAACATTCCAAACTAACCTGTTTAGCTTGGCCAGTGCAATTGTTTAGGTCTGGGCAAAATAATTGCATTGGTGCAACTTTTTCTTTTATTTTAACCATCTCTTTGAACATCTAATTTTGTTGTTGTACACTGCACTAAGATGTATTACCTGATCAAGATGTTTCAAATGGTGGTATGGGCTTGTGTGGCAAAGTGGCTGCTGATTGGAAACAGGTGCAGAGGTGCAGAAATAATCACACACCAGGAAACTGTAATCCGTTTGGAAAAGGGGGCCTTTTATTTATAAATCCCGGTCTGGCGACCAAACAATAAACCTCCGGCAATACACACCAATGTGTAAAGCACGGAAGAAACAATAATAAATGGATTGCAGACCAAATAATAAACACATGTTATCTGTCCCACAATAATACAGTACATGGTCACCAGTCCGGGTGCGTGCAGTAGTGCTTGTGGTGGGTGATAACAATTATACAGTGACTGAGGTGTAGTGTTGTTCTGGGTAGTGCGGCCCAAGGCAACAGCTCCAGAGACGTGTTAGCCATCTATTGTTCCTGTCTGAGGAAAAAAAAAACGTTTTTTTTCCTGAGACAGGAACAGCCTTTGACACCAATAACATTGATAATGCATGGGTACATTTTGGTGTAATGAAAACTTTTTATATATTTTTCAAGTAATAAAAGGCACTGGTACATAAGGAATACAATGTAACTATTTTACCATTATGTATTTGTACTTCTGAGATAGAGGTTGGTTTTGTGTGTAAGGTGGTTTTATACTTTGATACTACCTATGTTGGTGGTCTACTGTATTACATTTGTTAATTTTAGTTCCAAACTTTTTGTAGCTGAATGCATTGCTGTTATATACAATAATATCATAGATATTTTGAGAATGCTCGAGTTTTAACCCTTTGCGGTCCTGTGTCGTACCAGGTCCGACATCATCAAAAAGACGTCAAGCACAGGTCTCTAGTCGTTTTTTCTCCAGAAAAAGACGAGAAAACCATTCAATGGCAGAGAGAAGCTGAAAAAAAGGGGTGGATCTGCACAATACACATAGCCCCGACACCACAGAGATAACACGGACATAAACAAACAAGACAGCTGCTTCTGCATCCAGCGCTCAAAGAATATCACAGACATTTGCAGAGCTTTTTGAGATGTTATAGTAATAAAATAATGACTTGGATCGCATTATTGAGGAGTTTGGTGATAAAACGAGTGATCAGGAGATGATTTATCGGTATGCACGACTATGAAGGGGTATGTGACAAATACAGCGAACAATGGGTGGGGCAGGGCTGGAGATGCAGTACTGAGTGTCCTGTTGATATGCAGTGCCTTTTAAACCTGTTTTACTGTGAAGAAAAATACTTTTAAACAGCGCGTCTAAAATAAACTGCGTGTGTGAAAATAGATTGGACCTGATGCACTGAATAACTGGACTGCAAAGGGTTAAAACAACATATAAATAAAGCAAGTTTTGGAGATTTTAATGTCAGCAACATTCTGTGTGAACTCCCATCCACTTCAAAGTCTGTCACGAATGACGTCACTTCCTTCACAAGCACTGGATCACATGATATTGAGTACTTGGCCTAGTTATTTGTAATGGGTAATTACCGCGTAGTCTTCTTTGTTCAAGACTGAATAGATTCAATTCTTTTAGCCTGTGCATATGACACACCTTTTAAACCTGGGATAATTCTGGTCACTCTTCTTTGCACTCTAGAGCAGCAATATCCTTTTTGTAATGAGGTGACCAGAACTGAACACAATATTCTAGGTGAGGCCTTACTAATGCACTGTAAAGTTTTAACATTACTTCCCTTGATTTAAATTTAACACTTCTCACAATATATCCGAGCATCTTGTTAGCCTTTTTTATAGCTTCCCCACATTGTCTAGATGAAGAAATTTCTGAGTCAACATAAACTCCTAGGTCTTTTTCATAGGTCCCAATTTCAGTATCTCTCATATGATCTCCCATATGCACATTTTTATTGCCTGCGTGCAATACTTTACACTTTTCTCTATTAAATGTCATTTGCCATGTGTCTGCCCAGTTCTGAATGCTGTCTAGATCATTTTGAATGACCTTTGCTGCTGCAACAGTGTTTGCCACTCCTCCTATTTTTGTGTCGTCTGCAAATTTAACAAGTTTGCTTAGTATACCAGAATCTAAATCATTAATGTAGATTAGGAATAGCAGAGTACCTAATACTGATCCCTGTGGTACACCACTGGTTACCTCGCTCCATTTTGAGGTTTCTCCTCTAATCAGTACTTTCTGTTTTCTACATGTTAACCACTCCCTAATCCATGTGCATGCATTTCCTTGAATCCCTACTGCGTTCAGTTTGAGAATTAATTTTTTATGCAGGACTTTGTCGTAAGGCTTTCTGGAAATCTTAATAAACCATGTGGTATGCTTTGCAATTATCCATTGTCGATGTTGCATCCTCAAAAAAATCAAACAAGTTAGTTAGACACGATCTCCCTTTCCTAAAACCATGCTGACTGTCTCCCAGGATATTGTTACCATATAGGTAATTTTCCATTTTAGATCTTATTATAGTTTCCATAAGTTTACATATAATAGAAGTCAGGCTTATTGGTCTGTAGTTACCTGGTTTGGTTTTGTCTCCTTTATTGTGGATCGGTATTACGTTTGCAATTTTCCAGTCTGTCAGTACAACCCCTGCCAAGTCAAGAGAATAGTCTAGTTCTCTGTTCCTTCTCAAGTGCAGTAATGTATTTTTGCAGTAATGTATTTTTTAAGTGAGGTGACCTGAATTGGCCACAGTATTCTGAATGGACCATTTTTTAAATTTTCACATAAGTTCCCTAGACTTGTATACAGAAATCAAAGGATAATTTATCATAAAGCGTGAAGTGACTGTTTTGTGAAATGCATTTAAAAGTTATAGCTATAAGTAATATGAAAATTGGTAACACACAGTATTTTCTTCTATACCAACAGATAACTATGTGCAGAAACTTTTTTAAAGACCTCTCTTGTCTGGTTTGATTACTTATTTGTAAGAATGGAAACTACATTCATACAAATCAGCAATACTCTTTTTAAAATGGAATCTAAAAGCATTTCATACCAAATCCCATTGTAATAACCTGCAAACAAAAATTGATAGAGGTTATCTAACTTCCATCTTAAAATAATTGCTTTGTAGGCAATCAAATTGCTGCAAAATCACCTGAACATTACAATAATAGTTTCTATTTTCAGTCTCACTTTTAACACATACTAGTCCTTGTATTGGTATTTCAGCCCCCTCATGAAACTTTGTTTTAAACAAACAAGCATGATTTTCCACAGAAGCACTGTAACACTTTTTTTTAAATGCCAAAACACACTTGGGGCATCCAGGGAGACTTACAATTGTTACAAAATACTCAATATGCTACATAGGCATATGGTTATGGCTGTTCTTTAGATTAGTGCAAAGTTATAAAGAAAACTGTAAACTATTATTTTTTTAAAGTTGTACTGTTTACTAATATTACATATGTTGTGTTTTGTGGTTGGAAAATTGTCTTAAACATGGAAAACCAATACAATGGGAAAGTGGGGTCAATTTAGCCAAGTGTGTTCCTGTGGGGAAATGCCATAGGTATTCTAGTGAAGCCATAATGGTTAGCTATTGGGCCTGAATCGCAATGTTCTTCATAAGTCACAGTGTGAATGAACTCTGCACCAAAGGGTTGAAAAGGACTGTAAATGAAATGCATTTTATTTAATGGAAAATGGAAATACACTCACATGCATGGGAATGAACTGGATAACTACCAGCCAGATTTAACAATAAAGACCAATAGATCAAATCCCGGTTACAGTGTCAACATTTTGTTCTGATTTTTTAAATGTTATTTGTATTAAACTTGATTATATTTCAACTGAATCCTGGTTATTTCAGTCGCTTGATTTTGACTTGTATTGCCTTTGTATTCATATATATATATATATATATATATATATATATATATATATATATATATATATATATATATATATATATATATATATAATATATATATATAATATATATATTATATATATATATATATATATATATATATATATATATATATATATATATATATATATAACTAATTAATTTTTTTCTTGACAATATTAAAGCTTAAAGATCATTGCACACTGGATCCATTATGTCATTTCACATCTGTCATCCGAAAAAGTCGTAAGGCCAGTCCATTGTACACTAGATGAGTTATGTCGTACTTCAGAGCACACGTGTGCAGTGGAGGCTTTGCAGTAAATATACCTATTTTCAATATTTTAATAAAAAATAAATACAATTCTGTTATACATAACTTTGAACACAAAAAAAAAATGTTAAATGTAGTATAAACTTTGGTTTAGTGACACACAAAATTAGATTTTCCATTTTGTTCAGGGAACCGCAAGAATCCACGTGTCTTCCCAGTCGTTTTTCATTGGTCAATGTATTTTTTAAAGCATGTCAAATCGGATCAAATCAAACTTGTTTCGATGCCAAAATTGACGGCAATTACGGACTCGGTGTGCAAGGTGCAATAGGGAATGCACATGATCGGTTGTTTCTACTTAGACGCATGTTAAATTTGGATGCGTTATCGGATCCAGTGTGCAATGGACTTAATTCGTTACTATCAATACTCAGTAAACAAGCAGTAAACATCTGAACATTGCTGTTGGTGTACCCTGCTTTACATCAAGTATGGATCCAGGTTAATTGTGGCAAATGAGATTTGGTCTTGATACCTTGACTGTATTAAGATTTTTCTCAATTGCAAACTGCAAATGTTTTAAAATTATAAATAAACAACAACGCTGCACGTAGGTGCCCAGGTGTGAACAGCGTTTACATTTTGCTACAGGAGAAAAAAAAATGGAGTAAATGTGCCATTAAATATGCTCTTGTAGTTGCCGAGTCTGTATTTATGTTTACAGTTAAGCCTATAAAAATGTATCCGTGTCAAATAGGAGCTTACACTGTGAATTCTGATATGGAAGAGAATACTCTCCTGCACTGTATGTCTCCCATTAAAAACAGTTTCTTCTAGAGTACAAGGTCATCTATGATCAATACAATTTAAACCAACTCTGATATCAGCCAAACCCATTTATGTAAGAGCACATAGTTCTCAGAAACTTATAACCATAAAACCTACCGTGCTCTTTGTAAAAAACAAAAAACAAAAAAAACACATCTAATAATGATTTAGGTCAGTGGTTTTCAACCGTGTTTTTCAAGTACCTCAAATGGTCCAGGTTTTTGTTTCAACCAGAAACTAAATAATACTGTTTTAAACATGAATCGTTTTCTGGTATAAATACAACACTTGCTTGAGGGATCTGAGACATGAAAAAATGTGTTGCTGACATAAATAATGACCCCATAACTGGACACCCAGAAGTGTGATGGTCTACTTATAAATGGCTAAATATATGGAACAAATTGAATTATCAGTAATTATTATTGAAATTTGTTTTCCAGAAATGCTTTAAAAGAAAAGTAAGGGCCTTGTTTAAATTCTGCAGACAGAACAGTCTCCCATTCTCATGTTGTTCTCATCACCCCACATTCAAATTGAATAAAAAGCGCTGCACAGCAGTAGGCACCTTGTTATTCAGAGATGCATATCATCTGTGCGCCATGCGGACATCACAAGACACAACACTACATATGTGCACTCTTATCATACTATGATGTAACTTGATTATGACATTCTATTTCACAAGTTTTTGAAGTATCAAAACCTGGTTGAGATCAGTTGAAGAGATATATGAGGTTGGGGGTGCTGTTCTTTAGAAATAGATGCTTATCTGGTTATGAAAACTTGGAAACATTTGCCATAAATTGCTGGTAAATTGGCTATTGGTATCGGGGCTGTATGGTGACTTGTTTTCACATTAAAGTGTTTTTAGGTGAAGGATGCCCTCAACGAAAAATACTTACTTTCTTTAGAATAAGTATGCTAAAATGCTGTTTTCTAAAGCACCTTTGAGTCCACCCACCTGTCTATCACAACTTATACATGCTCTAATTCAGATAACCAAGACACACTGTTGCACAGACACACATGTAGCATGCTGCAGGGTCTACGGGACGAATCCAGATTGCCCACCACTGTCTATTTTTAGTCTGTAAGAAAGTATTTATCTAATTTTGATGTTTAGGGAGCTTGTGCCTGACAGCAGCTCAAATCTTTAAGCTTTGTTCATTTATTTCAGCTACAATAAAGGCCTGTGCAGACGGAGGAGCAAATCATCTCTATAATCTCACGGCTGGGAAGCGTGAAAGGTGAGGACATTTTTTTAAATTTTTTGATTGAGCGGTACTGCGTTTTTGTTTTTTCCTGTCTAGTGGCAGAACCTTGGGCACTGTGATCTGACAGAGATGGATATGCTTGTGTTCAGTGTTACTGGACCTTTTTGGAAGACGCCTGTTGCCAAGTTCGGCGTCTGGGAATCAGGATCAAGGGACCAGAATGTTATGTAGTGCTGGTACTTCATTCATCAATACACTGTTTTCTGACAGGTCATATTCATTCATTTGGCGTGCACTGGCAGCATAGGTGTTGATTTTAAAAATAGATTTTGCTGGGTTTTTTTTGTATGTTTGGCTTGCATTCTGATAGATGTTTTGTGATGTAGTATTAAAAGGTAAGGACGGGACAGGATGAGTAAAGTAATTTATAGTTACAGTATTTATAACTCATAATAGTGTACTATATGTGTATCGTTGCTTTTACAGGTAGTCAGTCCTGTAAATCTGGAATGCCCTGATCGGGTAGAGACAGTACTGTTATGACTGACCCTTTGGGAAATCATTGTAGAAGTGCTTGAAATAACAAACAAGGTTTACTGCAAGAGAAGGGAAAGGAAAGGAAAAACTCCATGTCATGAATATAAGGATGTTATTGGTACTGCTGTTCAGGCCGAGTACTGAGATCCGTGATGTTGGCTGACGTGAATAGCTCTGTGAGTGATAATCGACATACTTGTTGCTCCAGCTTTAGACTAAGCTAGACTGTTAAATTTCAAATGTGCACACATTTAACAAAAATAAAAATACCTAATTGCATATTGTTTTAATATTTAGCTAAACTTGTACTGTAATGTTAGAGCTGCATCTAAGCTGGCTTAACGCTGTAGTCTTTGTGCAGTATTGCATCCTGACACAGCATTGTTTATCTCAGGTTTCCAGGTGGCACTGTGCCTGTTTGGATACCACTCATCTACTGTAACAGATTAAAAATAAAAATGCTTAGCATGGGAAAATAGATAGCACTTGTTGACATGTCACCTCCTTACTAGCTGTAGCAGGATTGGCTGTGGCTCTGGTTGTCATGGGTGTTCAGTAACTCAATGGCGCAGGTGCCTTTCTAAAAGTGTTGGGGCAAGGTCTGGGGTGGTGTGAATCCACCCTCCACCCCAACTAATTTTTATACATTAAAATTAGGGGTAGGCACCAATATCAATATTTTGATATGATATTGATATTGTTTGATATCGATAATACTTTCCATATCGCTATATCGTGGGATAAAAAAAAGTACGCTTGCAGAAACATTTTATTGCTAATACTGCTAAAAATAAAATCGCAGGGGCTCCTGAGTGGCGCATCCAGCAAAAGCACTCGCTAGAGTGCAGGATGCGCTCTATAGCCTGGACGTGATTTTTTTTTTTTTTTTTAATCATTATGGGGATACCCGGGTATTTTTCACAGCGGGTTCCCAGTTTTGGATTTTCTACCAGTGCTGATCTCTAATATAGTCAAAGGTTTATATTTTATATACCCCAATGGAAATTTGTAATTTTAAATAATTATAGGAAAAATCTTTTATAGCAAAAGTTTTGCTTTTGCTGATGTCAGAAGAACTAGATGTCTACAATTATTTATTTCAGCAATTTTTTTTGCAAAACTCCAAAAATGCTAATTTGAAAGTATTCATACCCAGACAAGGAAAATTAAATTAATAGCTACTTGAGGCACCTTTAGCAATAATAACCTCTCTTAAATTATTAGGATATTTGTCAATTAACTAAAAAAAGGAATGATTCTCTAGTGATTTGTGCATGATTCTTCAGTGATTTTTGAGCATTCTTCAACACAAAATTGTACTAGTTCATTCAAATTCTGAGGACTTCTCTTGTGCACAGCCTTCTTCAATTCATAACAAAGATGTAAGGCTGGGAATGGGGTTTTAGCTGTCAAAACAAGAGTGTAAAGAGTACTGCATCCCAAACATTACCTTCTTTACTTTTCTTTCTGTCTTACTTTAGAAAATAATTGCCAAACATCGGAAGGCATTGTAGCTCGGTCGATACAGTATTTGTAATTCTAGCACAACACTCTTAACTTGCTCTGTTACTTTGAAGACTCCTGCACAGATCCAATCCCATCAGTAAACACTCACTGGGGGCGGGGCAGGGGGGAGAAGGTGAGCTCAATCAATTGCAGATTCATTGAGTCAGACCTGAGGGGAGCAGAGAAGCTCTGCAGCTTAATGCAAAAAATAATTGCCGATTCCAAATTTTATAAAAAATAAAAGATTTCATTTGCTAAACACTTTACACAAAAATGATGCATCGGCTTGAATATGGATAGCTGTCTAATGATACGATGCATTGATAAATCGATGCATCGCCTCAACCTTAATTTTCTGTGCCATTAGATGAAAAACATCCCCATAGAAGAATATTACCTCTTTCATGCTTAACAGTAGGTATGGTGTTCTTTTCTTTGTACGCCTCACCAGACTTTCTCCAAACGTAACGACCTATCAGCGTGACCAAATAGCTTGATTTCTATTTCATTACTCCACAAAACCTTTGACCAGAACTCATATCCATCATTCAAATGCCGTTGACTCATATTGACTTATTGGTAATGCCAGCAATCATCCTATGCCTAACCCTTTTATACTCTCTAAGAATGTTCCCCTACAATCCAGCATTTTCTAGACTTTTCTAGAATTAGGTTCTGCATTGTCTTATTGAAATTTCTAGCACCTTGTAGACAATACTATCATTGCATCAAAGGGTATGAATACTTGAATTAGTATTTTGGGAGTTTTGCAAAAAATGCTAAAATAAATAATTTTAGACATCTATTTCTTGTAACTTTCCTAAAATTCTTTGTGTTCGAGAAATTTCTAGAAGTTCTACATTTCCATTGGGGTATAACAACCCCCAATGGGACCTGCAGAAATGTTTGTTTTATCAGGGTGTTAACTATAATAAGGTTTGGCATTTTTCTGTATCAGAATAATGAAGAAACTGCAAATTTGAATTGAACATCAATATATAATACTTTTATGAAGATTCCATCACATTGATCAGCATTTATATTATAATGAAAAAAACAACAACATGTTTTCTATGTTTCAATATCCAGTTTCTTTTCAGGCGTTTCTTCAACACATGTTTGATCAGCAATCAAGATGTTAAAATAGACCACAGGTTAATTTTAGTGTGTGTGTGTTTCAAGCATCTCCTTCCCTTTGTCCTGAGACTATCTTCACTTAATTTCCAACGGTGTGCTCTGGTCCTGGCTTCTGTACTGTGCTTAAAGTATTGGTTAGTGTTAAGATGTGTGTGTATCCTGTATCCTAACTTCACTATAACGAACCCCCATGGGACTTAGAGAAATGTTCGTTATATCAGGGTGTTCACTGTAATAGAGTTTGGCATTTTTCTATATCAGAATAATGACAAAATGGCAAATTTGAATTGAACATCAATATATAGTACTTTTATGAAGATTCCTTCACATTGATCAACATTTAAAGGGTATTGTGACAAGGTACTCGTGTCACATATGTGGGTAACCGCATTGCAAGACGGAGGAGTTGGAGTTGAAAAGATTTATTAAACACAAAACAGAAAGTAAACAAACGGGTCATGTGACGCTACCAATAATGATAACGCACAGAGGACACATACAGAAGACAGGCAGGCAGCAAGTCTCAAAAGCACACAAAACAAACCCGTTTCCACATATAAATTACACCAACACTAATTCCCCCCTGTGGTATGTTTAAAAGAAAACAGTAAAGAAATGAAAAAGGAAAGAATGTACACTTACATGCTGAATATAATTATAATAATTTATTTCTATTTATTTACTTACAGTGCTCACCCATTATAACACGCCTCGTTATAGTGCGGAATCAGTTATAACACGGTAGGGTCATGGCTCCCATTTGCTCCATAATGCCATTACAGTACAAACCTAGTCAGTACAACAAAGACAACTTTTATGGTGCCAAAATATAATGCACATAATTAGGTTTGTTGTTCAAAAGAAAAATAATCAAAGCTTATTTAACAGATATGGACACCTCACATAAATTAAATTATGTAGTGGCATTGACATCATAGTGTTGTACTGTTTAATTATAAAGCCTGCATGCTTTTTTTTTCTTTTAATTTAATGAATTACCTTTAAGCTTGCATGCAAGTCAAGCCGTGCAGAAAGCTGATTATTGTATTATTATTTTTATTATTTATTTCTTAACAGACGCCCTTGTCCAGGGCGACTTTCAGTTGTTACAAGATATCACATTATTTTTACATACAATTACCCATTTATACAGTTTTTACTGGAGCAATCTAGATAAAGTACCTTGCTCAAGGGTACAGGAGCAGTGTCCCCCACCTGGGATTGAACCCACGACCCTCTGGTCAAGAGTCCAGAGCCCTAACCACTACTCCGCCCTGCTGCCCCTATTGCTTGCTTGTTGAATGCTGTTGGTGTTTCTTTATGCTAATGCAATTTTTTTTTACCTTTACTAGTGACCAGTGCACCAGCACAGTGAGATTTAAGGTCTGAAACTGTCTGAAAGGTTAATTAACTCTGAATGAAAGGCAATAGATTGTAATTAAATAGTAATGGATGAGGTGATATGAGATATGACTGAATAATACATTTCCACAAGGCAAAGACAGAAATCCAGCTACAAATGTATTATTTTATTGTATATTCCATTTTGACTCCCCTCAGGGCATCAGTATAATTTGTTATCACTAACCTTGCTACCGGCCAAATGCAGCATTTCAGAAAGGATTTTGAATCAAAAAATATTTTTGACAGATTTTACATTTATTTTTATGTTTTTTTCATAACCTTGAAAGTTGTGAAATTTAAACTTTACTGTTTTATTAGACATAAAAATTAGCCTTTATTTTCATGTCTTCTAAAACCATGGGGGTTCTGATTTGTATAATACATGTTAGCCACATTCATGTATTTTATTTTTTATTTCAATCTGTTGCAGTCTCAGAAAGAATTATCTGTAATAAATAAACCCAATGAATATCATAAACTATTTATGAATATGTATGCCTTATATTATATTGCTTTCCATCTCCATGTGCATACTTAACCTTGTGTATAGGATTACATATGAGACTTTTTATACTGAGAATTTCAAAAGTAGTGTTTGTATGACTTGGAAACTGAGTTGAAGTGAAGAATTAAGTATGAACAGCTAGTTCAGCATTTAGTAATATAGTATATATGAAAAAGAAAACAAAACAAACAGACTACATTTGAAGTATTGTTTCTTTGGTTTTATTGTAATCCTTAAACTTAAACAATGGGCCTATTTGGAGGCTATGTGGTCCAGTGGTTAAAGAAAAGGGCTTGTAGCTAGGAGGTCCATGATTCAAATCCCACCTCAGCCACTGACTCATTGTGTGACCCTGAGCAAGTCACTTAACCTCCTTGTGCTCCGTCTTTCGGGTGAGACGTAGTTGTAAGTGACTCTGCAGCTGATGCATAGTTCACACACTCTAGTCTCTGTTAGTCACCTTGGATAAAGGCGTCTGCTAAATAAACAAATAATAATAATAATAATAATAATAATAATAATAATAATAATAATAATAATAATAATAATAATAATAATAATAATAATAATTGGAATAAAACAATCGGGCCGAACTAGAAACTATTTGATTGCAGGAAGGAACAGATCAATGATTGCATTTCACTGAAATAGTAGAGACTGCCTCTGTGTACCTAGTTTTAAAGTGTTACAGAACCCCCTGCAGAGTGAGTTCAAGAAACACGTTACGTTCCCCTTGCTGTATCCGTGTTCCCTACATCGCAGCAGGGTTTTTTCAACATATTCCTGATAGTTTTTTTTTTTTTAATTCACAAATAAACTAGGGAATTAGTTTTGTTAATTTTGCAAAGAAATAGAGATGTTTTCTTCTAAACATTGCAGTGTGTTCAGTTCATGCTCCCTCCTGCAGCAATGCTGATACTCTGCTTGAAATGAGTGGAGTTTTGCAGGAACAGAAAACTGGCATTGTTTCAGGTACCGGTAGGAGCATGATCTGGATACACTGCAATCCTTAGAAGACATGTTTTTTTCCTCTTGGTGAACGCTAATGAAAGCAGTACTGTACTTATAAAAATACAATGATGAGATGCGGACAGTACTGGGCACAGCAAAGGTAACTAAACATGCTTCTTGTAATCTTTGCAGAGTGTTCTGTAACGTATCTAGAGACCCACGTGTTTTAAGTGGTTTCTTACTGTTTTTTTTACTGGTGAAATTATTTTATTCCTCATGTGAAAATTCACATTTGCACTTGCTTTAAAATAGGCTGCTTGTATTTCAATATGCCTTTGAGTGTGCATTATCAAAGTGGAACTCATAAGTAAAAGAGACAAGTGAATACTCTGGCAGGGACACAGTCAAGCGCTCCTACAGCAGGAAACATAGGAGACGATATTGAGGTTTGAAAACAGCAAGATTTTCTGTTAAAAAAAATATCTGTAGCACTTCACGAGTACTATGTGTTGATGATTTTTTAAAGTGATTAGTAACAGTCAAGAGAATGGAAAAGAAGAATGGATCTGCTCGTTCTGACCTTTTGAGCTCAACAGGCTAAAGCTCTTTGTCCTTATTGAAGAATTGTACCGATAAGGCATGTTGTAACATATAATTGACATCACACATTAAGGAAAGTTAGGTGCTGCAACAGCAGTATGAATGTTCAGTAAATATATTACCTGCCACCTGTCCTAGGATTTCAATATATTTTCTAGGTGCACAAAATAATCTTGGTTTTCAATGTTGGTACAGCACACCACAGGACAAGAATCGGCAGATACATTCATGTACACTGACTCCCCAAAAACATTGGAAATCACAACTCTGGTTCCAAGCAGGTCCTGACTGATAGAGCCTGCAGATGTGTGCGATGTTTAACAGAAGTGCTAGTGACCTTTAACACACACCTGTTTCTACTTCAGCAATGCGCCAGGAGTTATGTGGTCCGTCCAGGTCACTAAGGCCAGTTAGTGTAACTGCAGCAACAAAAACACATTGCTAGTAATTTTAGCACTATTTGTGTTTGCTGATTAGAGAAACCATGGCATGCTATAACTGCAACTATAAAGACTGTCAGTGTAGTAAAAATGTTATAAATGTTAAACTTGAATGCGTATTTTCTGAAGAGAATTTCAAACTGTAGCAAGTAGCAGTTTGAAACTGCAGCAGGTAGTACAGTTCTGTAGCCAAATATTAACAACTGACAACTACAAACTATGTTGAAACCAACAGACGTAGCATCCTAGAACATAAGGAGTCGCCTGTGGTGGGGGAGAGCAGGTCGAATAGCCTTGTTGGGGGTCAGGGACCGGGCAGCCTCTGAAACTTTCAAGGAGCGTCTCTGGGGATCCACAAATTTGTACAAGGCTTTTTCTTTTATCAGGTTCATTCCTAACACCACGTCTCTGGAATTGGTTATTGATCTTGGAATATCTATTTGATGATATTAATTCCAGGAGTTGCTGCAGAGAGTGAAGACAACTTCACAGAGTATGTGCAGTAACAATAGTTTTGTGTATTTTTCTCTTCTGGGGAGAAAACAAAATGAAAACTTTTCAAAATCTCTCAAGAACTAGCTTGCAAAAGAAGAAGAAACCCATTACAGCAGGATCTCTTGTGCCAATGTGTAAAGAAAGATGTAAAGGAATATGGAAACTTTCACCTGGAAACAGCATTTAATCTACTAGGCTTTTACTTAAAGGTAGATCTGAATTGGTCTCTATCCACACATTTTCTCAACCAAAACTGTGTTTTTTTATTTTATTTTTTATTCTAGGTGGAATCCTTTTTATGTATTATTATGTTGTTTTTTTCTTGTCTTAATATCAAAAAACTCCTCCATGTGTACCGATGTGATGTTGTGACTGGAGTGCACTTGAAAATGAAGAGTGACATTAACTCCTTATACAGAATCCATGAACTGAATAGCTCAACTGTGCAGGATATTATTAGTTTTGTCACATGGGCTGATGGCAGTTAGACCATTGGTGTACTATACACTGTAAATATGACAAACACATCATGTGTTAGCTATCAGGATGGAAGTGCAAGCTAAATAAGTTAACCTGTTTTACACAGTCAGCTACAAGACAGTGAAAGTCTAAACTGCTAAAATGACACCTGTCTTCAAAACATACAGATACAGTACATAAAGGCAAAAACAATACACACAACAGAGGTGAACTCCCACTGATAATAGTTCTGCTAGTCTATGACTCAGAAAGTGAATAATAATAATAATATCACTCTTCTACAATGCAAAACCTTATTGTGCTGGTAATTGCTGTTTAGTGTTGTAATCGGTATTGAAACATTAGGCCGTGGTGTCATCGAGAAACCTGTCATTGCAGTTAACACTTAGAACACGAGTTAACACTCGCATAAACTAGCTGAAATGAACAGAACTTTGGAGGTGCAAAATAAAAAATAGAGATATCCAGTAAATCTGCAGTAGGCTACCCTACTTGCCCAGATTCCCTACTCGATAACGTTAATAATAATAATAATAATAATAATAAATATCTGAATCCGAATTCCACAGGAATGGTGCAAGGCTTTCTCCAGTAGCACAATGTTATATTTTTGTGTTGTTGTGGATCCAGTTTACCAGTAGTCCTCAGTAGATGTTAATCCACCCAGGATTTTTGTAACTTTCTGTAACTTCGTTCTGTCTTTCAGGAAGCTGATGTTAAGCCCAATATTTGTCTTTTTGAAAAATTCATAGAACATTATTTTTTTTTCCCCCATGGTTTTTCTTTCTTGTGAAACAAATCTTACCTATGACCTAGTTTTAAGATATTTTATTTCAGCTCTATACATAATCACTAAAGCCTGGTGCTGATGTCAGTAGCCTGCTTCAATACTATAGGAGACCACTGGCCCAAATTCCCAGTGATGCTAATTTAATATACATTTAGCTGTACAAACTAGCTATCAAAATAACAAAAGCGTAAAGAATAAAAAATACCTTTCTATGCTTTGCAAAGGGCTTATTATTATTATTATTATTATTATTATTATTATTATTATTATTATTATTATTATTATTATTATTATTGTTATTTTGCAAAGGCTGTGTTTTTTTTAAACTTTATAGCAACTTCAGTACTTTCTTATTAACTTTGCTTATAAAATGTGCAAATGGCAATAATTTGAAATGTTGAATAATTCATATAAAAATATAAATGAGTAAATAAGTAAACCATACTCAATGAAGAGGCCTCTAACCCCCTTGTTGTAGTATTATTATTATTATTATTATTATTATTATTATTATTATTATTATTATTATTATTATTATTATTATTATATATTTTTTTCAATTTGGTCAAAGAAGTTTGCCAGGGCTACTTTCAGCAGATTGCCGTTGTTAATAAAGAATTGCTTGATACAGGATTTAGTTATAGCAGAGAGTTGCTCTAGGTTACATCACAAATGGGATCTTCACTGCTGAAGTGTCGTGAACATATGGTACAGCTTTCAAATTTGGTCCCATATAAATCCTTACTTTTTGGTCAATTTGCGCTGCCTTTAGCATGAGAATGCGATTTACCCACCCATGGCCATGTACTTCCAATAGCGTGAGGAATGTGCATGATGTGTGCACATTAAGTCACATTCTCACAATAGAGAGAATTTAGAGTTTTTAAACTGCTTGTAAACCAAGCCAATGTCAATACCTCACCTCCTCTTGCATTTCGTTGCATCTTGGTTTGGTTTTGTTCAGCAGCCCTCAGTTAAATTTATATTTTGTGGTATGGTTATACTCTGGGAATAATTTGGAGACAAAAAGGTACCTGTATCTTATAATAATTAAGGAAGAGGGATTTTTGTTTCTAGACCTATTGTACTGACCTTGATTTGCAGTTGCTTCCAGATAGTTCTCATCTGCTTGTTGTTTGGGTTTTAAATAGGAAAGTGTTTTTTGTTTTTTTTATTGTTCATTTAATTATTATTATTTATTTCTTAGCAGATGCCCTTATCCAGGGCGACTTACAGTCGTAAACAAAAATACATTTCAAGAGCTCATGTACATAGAGCTCATGTACATAGAGCTCATGTTTGCAACAGCAACATTTTTCCCTCCTCACACGATTCATCATTTGCAAATTCTCGCCTGCGATCTGGCACAAATTAACCCCTGATTATACTCCTGTTGATGCTTCACTGAGTTCTGAAACAATATTAGTGGAACTCTGCAGTTCAGTGCTGCTACCAAGGAAACCCAGTTGTTGACCCCAAGTTGTAATAGAAAACATGTCTAAGAAAAGAAAGCCAGAATGGGGAGGGGGGGGGGGGGGAATTAAAATGGCACCACTTTGACCTGTGAGCTAAGATGTCCGCCACATCAGTGTCTGCAACCTTTTGGTTTCCGGATGATAAAGACCTAGTACTTCAAGACACTGGGCTGGTGTTACTAAAATTGTCGCAGCACAAGTATTGCAAAGAAAACTTAACATCATTTGGCAACCTTAGTAGACAAATTACAAAACGTTTTATGGGAATTCAAAACAGCACCTACAGACCATTTTATAGCCATGTTTGAAGTCTTTAAACAAGGAAGTATAAAAAACATAATATTAATGAATTAATAAATACAAATATTCATGACGTGAGGTTGAGTCCCCTTTTAGAGATTACCACACTTTCTAGGGAGCCGCATTGAACACAGCTGTTTAAGCTGTATTCCTGGATTTTACTTACAGTAAGTTCTATTACAGTCCCTGTACTGTCCATTACAAATTAACCTTTTCACTAATGCATTGTTTTAAGACGTACCAATGATACAGACCGTAAGGTCTTTATAGTTGGGACATGGCTCTATTCTCTGATCCCCTCAATAAGGTTCCATTGCAGAAGGTGTCCAGTGAACATGAACTCTTTCAGTGTCTTTTTACTGGGTTTTCATGCTCTTTTGGTGATTGCCTTGTAGATGCCTCTTTGTTTGTCCGCAACTTAGGTGTTCAACTTGACTCAAAGCTTTTATTTGAAAAACATATCTCTTCAGTGGTAAAGACAGTGTTTTGTTACTTATAGAGTGTGTCGTTTTCTGCCCCCTCGGGATGCTGAGATTCTTGTTCACACATGTGTTACGTCTCGGTTGGATTATTGTGATGCTCTTTATGTTAATCTTCCTGCTCGCTCTTTGCAAATGGTGCAAAATGCAGCAGCAAGGGTTCTAACCAAGCGGACAGAACACATTACTCCGGTCATTAAGCATTTGCATTGGCTTCCTATCCAGTCCTGTGTTTCCTTTAAAATATTAACGTTGACCTACAAGGCTTTGCACGGTCAGGGTCCTAGTAATATAAAGGACCTTCTTAGCCCTTATATCCCTGTGAGGCAGCTTAGATCCTCTAACTCTGGATTGTTAAAATGCATGGTTCCAAAACATGTTACTCTCAGAGAGTGTAGTTTTAGCTGTGTTGCTCCTTTTCTATGGAACTCACAACCAACTTTCATTAGAGAATCCACAACAGTAGCCAATTTTAAAAGTACCCTTAAGTATTTTCTTAACTCTTTGATTTTACTACAGTCTGCACTGTATTATAATACATTGTACTTTTTATGATGATTCATTTTATCTCTGTTTACCTATTTTATTGTATTTTATTTATTTATGTTTTTATAGAATCTAACTGATTAATTGTTATTCATTGTTTTTTTTTGTAATGCTGATTTGTGTTTTGTTTTCTACAGCACCTTGAGACACCTCGATGTGAAAGGCACTATAATAAATTAAAGTTGTTATTATTATTATTATTATTATTATTATTATTATTATTATTATTATTATGGTGTTAAAATCTGACCACATTATTGATACAGACTCACTTTTAGACAGTGTGCCCAATGTATCAATCATAGTGTTTGCTGTGATTTGGTTCATTTTGATTTTGTGATGGATGTTTTTTTTTTATTTTTGTTCCATGTGGTGTATCATCTGTATAATAATCTTTCTTTCAGGGACTTTTTTTCTCATTAAGAGCGAATGCATGCATTAATAATCTAATTAAGTCACTTTCATACTGCCTGAAAATGTCTAACATTGCAGTACCAACAATACCCACATTATTAACAATAGTTCAGGTGAAAGTACCAAGCTGCAATGAAAAAAAAGCATGTCATCAGAGTGTTATAGAGAAGGGCAATAAGGATATATGAGATTATAAATTAATATCAGAGTTATTAGGCTACTTCCAAAGCAGAATATTGGAGCCTAAATATAGATTTAAAAACAAAATATAAAAAGAGATCTATGGAAAGTTTATACAGTATTAAACTGCATTAAATTAATGGAACTTTGCTTGCCAGCACACAGGGATTTCCCAAATACAATTCTTAGGTACCCCTTGTGAAAGTTTACCACAGTAAATTTGCACCTTATTTTTGCAGTTTTTATTTTTGCAGTTCCCATGGTTTTACTATGCATTTAATATAGTTTACCACTATTTGCCATATTTATTTTTTTTAATAGGGTGATTAGAAAGTAAGCTTACCACATGAGATATGGTGAGTTGATGTGGTAAACTTACTTTCTAATCACACTGTACTTTACAGTGCTTACATATGCTTTGCCATGCTTTTACTCTGGGAAGCTTTTTTAAGGGGTATACTTTTTAAATAATAACTCTGAATAGGTACATACAAACACCAAGCAGTGTTTACAAACTAGTTAACCCAAGCAACAATGACCTGGAAAATGCATTTCAACAACGCCTATTTAAAACACGAACAGGTGGCAAGAGATGTTAAAGTAGATACCTTTAATGTCAACATTTTAAAGTATCTAAATTTTAAAACATTAAAAAAAACCTCCTCTGAACGTGGTACTCTGTCGTCCGATAGACATAACTTGAGTGCTGGATCTTTATGTAGCCAAAAGCGATGCTTAACTTCCATATCCTGTAAATCCAGTTATGTAAACCAGTTCTGGATTCAGGATGATCATCTCCAGCCAATATCTTAGTGTGGCTAAAGCTGATTGTAGATTGTGCTAGTAGGCAGCAGATTGACCATTACATTTAACAAAGATGGCCTGTTTCTCTTATTTTGTTTTATTTTGACCTCCAGAAATGACTTAAATTTGTTTTATTTTAATGGGCGAAGCGAGGACCTAAACTCTGCTTATTTGTGTGGTGGAAGACTTGCCACATTTATATTCATTTTAAGCGACACTTCAATTTGAATGTGAAATTGAACGTTTTGTCTTCAATTTGTGTTATAGCTGATGGAAAGGAAACTGTGTTGCTTACAAAATGCCAAGTGGAAAGGTCTCGTTTGGTATCAGTTTAATGTCACGGCTGACCTGCCATCGCTGAAGGTTATTTGTGTCCTCTTGTTTACAAGTGATTCATTTGGAACAAGCAATACTGGGAAGAGAGAACTTGAGCTTTTAAAACCCATTAGTGGTGCAAACAGACTGCTTAACTTTTAATCTCGTCATATACAGTATTTTAAATAAATGAATAAATATGACAGATTTCATAGATCAGGGAACATAAACCCTACATGTTTGGGTAGGTATTATTGTATTGAAGCTTTTAAGAAATTGAAACCTCTGGCACTATAAATCAGGAATATGAATAAGACTCCCATTGCAAAGCAGTTTGCCCTATTCCTGGTTTTACTGTGACTTTTAATCAGAAGTACCTGTACTTGTTACCTATGAACTGGGGCTAATCAAGCACATATTCAAACCTGGAATGGCTGAATAAATGCTCTCAGTCTTGTAAATACTAAAGATTATGTTTTTAAAATGTGTGTCAGGTTATCTTCTACCAGTCCCTATCCTTCCCCTCTAGCGTGATATGGGATAGGGGAGATAAAAGCTGAGGAAAGTACTTAACTGCTCAAATGATTTGTGTCTTTTACTGTGTTTTCTCTCTTCTTGCTTTGTAGCTTCCTGCCTGACTACATCAGCGGGGATTTCGATTCGATTAAACCAGAAGTCAAAGAGTTTTACAAGAATAAGGTACATTTAAAAACTGCAAAAATAAAACAATACACATACTTACAATACAGTTAGATGGGTGTGTTGTAAAGCAACATTATTGTATAGATTTTTTTTTTTTTTTTTTTTTAATAAATGTGTTTATAAATATAAATCCAGCCCTTGCCCCTGAAGAGTAATTACTGCTCTAGGAATCAGTGATGGAGATGACAACCTAACCTGGTAATACATGGGGGGGGGGGGGGGTGCCCAGCTGATTTTCAAATTGCTGGATGTTCGGTATACCAGATTGCAACTGGGATATCAATGATTACTGCCTGTGGCATGGTGTCCCGTCCCTTTGTGTATATATTTGTTTATTATTATAATTATTGTTGATGATGTATGTATATATGACAGTGAAAAGCCAGTGTTTATTTCTGTTTTATTATTGTGAGGCAGGACAAGCAAGGTGCTGTCCGCAATGTTATTGTTTATATTTTAAATACCTCGTGGGAATGTGTGACTGATCACCTACTGAGTATATAATTAACTGACAGTCACGCATTCCTTCCTAAACCTGTGCAAAAGGTGACCGAGGGATAATACAATAATTGATAGCTAGTTGATCCCTCGGTCAACCAAATAAAAGAGCCGCAGTTTGTCTGCTCGAGTGTTCAGAGTGGAGAACGAGAATGGAGACAGGAGGTACTAAAATAATAATTTGAAAAGATACAATTGCTTGCTTCTGATCTGACGTCACCCCTACAGCCAGCCTGTTCACTCTGCCTAACAAACTGGTCAGTCTACAGTACATGTGTTGAATACAACTGCTGACAGAAAGGGAAAGACAAAGACTACCAAATCAAAATGCACATTAGCCCAAACAGGTACTGGACAAGCTGTACTGCCCTGGACTGTGAAGGGGTGTAAAAGAAGGAACCTATTTCTCAGTTTTAAAAAAAAAAAAAAATCATGTTGTTACTGTGATTTTAGATTAATAATTGGAAACACGCTAGCAGATGTTGATGCTAGCAGGGATGCTTAATATTGCTAACCCCAGAAAACTGACAAAAGTTGTTTATGCTTCAAACTGTGCAGTGAGTGGGAATACAACATCTACAATCTAACAGCTGATATGAAGTAAGGAAAATCTAGTCTCTTAAGAACGTTATAAATATGAATAACAATAATACAAATCTTGGCTTGACACTCACACTACCCCTGCACACAGTCCTGGCTTTCAAAACTTCACATGTTTATGTATATTGTTGAAATAATCAGGTCCCTGGTAAATCTTCTCTGAAATGGTTGTGCTTATCACAGCATGACAACCTCACCTGAGTCTGTAAGTTTACTTAGAAGAGTTCTTCATGCAGCTATCAGGGAGAAACGGTTTATTTAACATCAAACTCCTGGCGCCTGATCATTGAAATAATTCACTACGTTTAAGGTAGTTCTGAAAACCAGGACTGGGTGCTGGGCTGGTGCAAGTCCCAAGTATTGAAGGCAATACAGCAGTGCAGAAGAAACAGACAGACAACAATAGCCAGGTGCAAGGGTGTTTATTGATTTTACAGTAAATAATAATGTTGTAAAGTGATACAGCGGTGTTTATCATTTCAGTTATAATCCCCGGGTTTGACCCGTAACAAGAAGTCCCGTTCTGTTAACACCCACATGTAACACAAAACACAGACACAGTTCTTTTAGTGAGTGATTTTAGTGCTCGTGGTGCGAAATAAAATTTGTTGTGATTAGGGAAGTGCTGGTGTCCGGGTTTGATGCTAGCCTGCAGCTACAGCTCCGGATCATGTTAGTAGTCTTAGAAACAAACAAACAGTTTACTTAGACAGATGAAGAAACACAACACTCATGTTTTTAATCACCGGTTCTCCTTTCAGGTTGTTCTAACCATTTACAAAGGACCAGATTACTTTCACTACGACCCCTTTATATCCTCCCTTGTGACCCCTTGGTTAGCGAGCGCATCCGCTCCTCCAATCCGTGGATGCCATGCCGTTTCTCATCTGGGTCATTGAGTTTGAGTACCGTAGCTCCGCCCCTTTTCTAGAGGGCCAGCTTCCACCTAACCCTGGGAATAAATTGTCATGCCATTTAGTCCAGGGTACTCTTACACAGCGCCCTTGCAGGTCGGGAGGGAGATCTAACACCAAGAATCATTCGATCTCTGTCACACCCACAGAAAAAAACGTAAAAACATTATAATTACCCTTTCACACCCACACACACACACACACACACACACACACACACACACACACACACACACACACACACACACACACCTCAAATACATTTGCAAATAGGTGGATAGGTGGAAGCACAGTCAACCAATTATTTCTAATAAAAGACAGTGCCTGTGCAGACCCTTTTGTTAAAACCACAAAGGGTTTTGTACTTTTAACTGTCAGTATTGGTGGTCCATTTAGAACGAGTAACGCTCCAAATTGGAGTTTAAAAGGTTATGGTAAGCCTGATTGATCTCGCGTTAAAGATTATCTGTTTGTAAAATGTCTATGTGAAATACTTAATTGAGCCCCACCATTTTAAGTGTATAAAGTATGACATCCTGTATTTTCTTGACAAATAATAAACAACACCCATATTACAGTATGCAATTTATTTTTCATAAAGGAATTCACATTCAGGGATGTAAATAAGAATCCCATTACATAGCAATTTGATCCTATCCTGGTTTTACTAGTTTATAAAGACACACTTGAGCTTGTTCCAATACACTGTGGCTAATCAAGATCGTAGTAAAACCTGGAATGGGTGAAACTGCTATGCAATAGGAGTCTTATTTCCATCCCTGACATTGCAACATTCACATCTATAAACCAGTGTGCCAGTTTCATTCTGTAAAAGGGAAAAAGACTGAAAACAAATTAAGAGGTTGTTTTTTTTCAGGTTGTACATCTGTTCACAACTTTATCTATTTTACAAACACCACCTTTAAAACTGGGAAAACAAGAAGTGATCTACCATGCATACATTGAATTTTCCTATATGGATAGTAATACATTTATTTGAGAAATACTAACTTAACAGTGTGCTACCAGTGGCAAATACGTTCCAGGTCTTTAAGTGAGATCATTCATGTGGATTTGTTTCAGTTCTCTTTTTTTTTCTCCCCTAATGCGCCCAACTAGAAATGCAAGCTTATAGAAACCGAAGATCAAGACCTAACAGACTTTACCAAGTGCCTGCGCATACTGGTGGATGAAATAAAGAGTAAGGATCTACAGGTAAATATGTTCTACTTTTATTTTGTACCACATTAAAGCCTTTTTGTATTCTTCTTTATTATTCTTGCATGGTACAGTGATGGTTTTGGTTTTGGTGGATTTATTTAATTTGTGGGGACTGTCTAGTGAACGAATGCTTTAAACTTTTTTTTCAAAAAGCAACAGAAAACCGATAGCAATTGTGTAACTAAACTATTTAATGTGGAGAAAGGAAAACATGCAGCATCTCTACAACTATTTGGTACAGTCGTTAGCTGTGATTCCTGTTCCTTGTCAATGCAAGTTCACACTGTGTACTGATTTTCAAAACTTTTGTCAGTAGAGATGTTTGCATGCCAAAAAGGACACTACGGTACGTTCAAATACAATGGACAATGTATTCTTGTTTTATTCAGTATTATCATACTATTGCACTTGTTTCTTCCATTTCCTTTATCTGCGAGCTATGTAACAGCATTCCACTTAAGTTTACTGTTGCGGCATAGCTATGGATAAAGGCTATTATTATTATTATTATTATTATTTGTTTATTTAGCAGACGCCTTTATCCAAGGCGACTTACAGAGACTAGGGTGTGTGAACTATGCATCAGCTGCAGAGTCACTTACAATTACGTCTCACCCGAAAGACGGAGCACAAGGAGGTTAAGTGACTTGCTCAGGGGCACACAGTGAGTCAGTGGCTGAGGTGGGATTTGAACCGGGGACCTCCTGGTTACAAGCCCTTTTCTTTAACCACTGGACCACACAGCCTCCTATAAAGGCTATGGCTGAAGAGGCTCAAATTCTATCAAAAGAATTAATAAAAAATGTGGGCTGCTATGTAACAAGAATAAAAAGCGTAATTAATTTTTTTAAGAAAATGTAAAACAAAATCAAAAAGTCATTTGTGCACAAAAGGTTTATGACGAGGTGCTTACCACAAGTAAATAAACTATTTAAAAAAGAAATGTACCTCTGAAGTAGTTAATAAAGTCACTTGGTCCAACAGTAGAGAGGCGTGGCAGCACTCTCATGGAATCAATAAATCTGAAATACACGGTAACTTTCGATGTGGTAGATGTGGTCACTGTTCCAACACTTATAATATGATGTTTTTTTCACACCTATACTCAGGACGCAAAATTCCCTATAAAAAGTTTTATTAACTGTAATTCGACATATGTTGTTTACTTGCTTAAATGCCCTTGTGGTGTCATCCATGTGGGACAAACTAAACGTAATCTAAAAATCAGAATTGCAGAGCACAAAGCAGCGATAAGAAACAACAATATAGATTACGCAATAGCTGGATATTATAATTAATTTAACCATGGTTCTTCATCTAACTTACAGAATGTCGTAAAAAGTCAAGCACTCACCAGGTATCTGCTGTTAAGCTTATATATTTATTATTATAACATCATTATGAAAAAACAATGAAGCGAATTAATGCAGACGCGTTGCGGCCACTGGCCTTCGTCAGTGCAGTATAGTAAACACGGGTCTGCATGAATTCGCTTCATTGTTTTTTCAATGCTTGAATCGGATCGTAGTCTTCTTTGCTCAAGACTGAATAGATTAAATTATTTTAGCCTGTCTGCATATGACATGCCTTTTAAACCAGGGATAATTCTGGTCGTACTCTTTCTAGAGCAGCAATATCCTTTTTGTAGCGAGGTGACCAGAACTGAACACAATATTCTAGATGAGGTCTTACTAATGCTTATGATTATTTAGATCAAATATCAGTGTCAACAGCAGATAAAAAGGACAGGTACCATTTGGCACCTTCAAAAAACTGTTTTACTGGGGAAATAGAAATGTAATGTCATTTCTGTTACATATTTTGAACATTTAGTTTTTTTTGAAGTCAGAGCATCCATGGGCGAACAGATGTCTGAAAACAACCAGATAGATATATATGTATATAAAACAGCAGCACCCTTAGTTGCTGTAGATACGTCAGGTAATCAGGAGGTTCACCACAAACACCATTAGGGCCTACGTTAAAAAATAACAAAATACAAAAGCCATTCCAGCCCACCCAATTCCCTCTCTATTGTAAATCGTAGTGCTGAATTCCATATGGCTCATCAAGAATGTATCTTCTTACACTACAGTATAACAAATAGGAGCAGGCCTTTTTCTTTTTTGCTTTTTGTCCCATCACCAGTTGTGTATTAAATGTCAAGAAACCTCTTAAACAAGCTAACATGATGAGAAGCATGTTTAGAATATATATTTTTTAAAGCTGATTTTGACAGATTCACATTTCAGATCATAATTATTACAACAAATGATTGTTTATGGAGCTCAAATTAATATATAAAAATAACTTTTGGCAAACGGTGCAAGTGAGTTTTTAAAACAATAACTGTCTTGTTGGTTATATGAACGTTCTGTTTTAGCTTTATTTTCCCATACTGAATTCAAGAAGGTGTACTATCATCTATGTAGGAAGTTTTAGCACAGAAGCAATTGATAGGTGTAACAAGGTCACAAAAATTACCAACAGAATGGCCCATTTCCTTCACTGCATGGTTTCACTGAATGCTACCCACGTTCACTATGAGGAATACAAAGAAGCATGAAAGAATAACAAAGGACCTACAATGAATAAAAAGGGGGGAGGAAATGTCAAAATGATATGATTCCATAGTCAGCATACCTTGTTTTATAATGTAATGGAAAAAGTGTATTGTGTTTGTTGCAATTTTATTTCCAACTGTGTATCAAATTGTGCAGTATATTTTGTATGCTTTTAGTGATTCAGATTCTCTCATTTCCATTTATACCCAAGGAGAGGCTGGCCTGCTTTTTTATGTCTCTTGTCAACATTTTGTTCATTGTGGGCAATGCTCAATTTCAGCACAACTAGGACAAAGTCAACATGCTGTATTTAAAACTACCATAAGACGAGCACAAAGAAGCAGATGCAGAAGTTGTTTTGTTTCCAATGAGCTTCTACAGCTGCAATGCCATTTCAAACACACACAAGTACTTTGTCATGTTTTATTTCATCTTAACAGTATCAAAAATACATTTTATGCCACTTTTTTTTTTTTTGGTGATAACCAGAACATATTTTATTTCGTCTGGGATACCAGCGCCTGTAGGTGAAATTTCCATAAACAGGTCTTTGTTTTGTCGTAAACGTTAATTACGAGAACTACATTTCTCACTCAACAGGGTACAGACAGGGGCTCTTTAATGGGAAAGAAGGCTATAATTGAACTTCATTGTAAGGCTATTGTCAAACTCCTATTGAGAGCTGTGGGATGTTGGACATTTGCTCAGTGAGAAAAATAGGAAAGAAGCAAGCATTAAAAAAGACAGATATATTAGGTAGGAGGGGTTTATGCAAGCCATGCTGAACTTGATGAACTATCTGCACTTCTAATGAAATGAAATAAGCTGACAGTACACTTTCCAACTGTATTGGAGTCTGCCTGGTGATAGGGAGGCAATTTGCTCTCAGAGGGAGCTGTAAAGTGTGAATTTCCATACCGAAATTAAAATACCAGACAGTACGGTCTCTTGGAAACTGATTCAATGTCAGTAGCTGTAAATATCTCACTAGAACCCACCTTCAGCAGACATACAGACTCATTCTGGTTGCATAACTAAAACCTAGTAGATTTAGTTAAAAAAAATACATTAAAAAAATCTCAACAAGGTAATTATAACTGCATAAATCCCTTGCCATAATTATGATGTGTCCTTTACAATTCATAAGCAAAGAGCTTTTTCAGAAATATATGAATTTTTTACATAATCAGTACCTTAATTTAGCACCTCTGCCATTTGCTTTACAGTTAGTGCAAAGCTATGAAAGCTAAAAGTTTCTTGGATACAGCGACATTGGAAAATAAGTTATAATTAATACCTAGAGAATTGCAAATGTTAATGTAAATTTAAAAAACTCAATACACAAATGGAAACTTATTGGCATACTTAGAATACTAGTGCTTCTCCACTAACCCCACAAAAATGACTGTTTCTGTAAAAACGCTTTCAAAATAACTAGAAATAAATTGACAACATAAAGAAGTGTTATATACATGGATTGTGATTGAAATTAGTCCAGGTAGTAATCATTAAATTGAACTAACTCAGTACAGTAGCTCTTGGGTATAGTTGGGACTAAAGTATTTAAACCCAACTGTATAGCTAACGCCATGAAAACTAGGCAGGGCTAAGGATTTATTTATTTATTTATTTATTTAGGATCTTTTATATATTAAAAAAAAAAAAAAAAACATATGCATGTTTTTAGCAGGGGGTTGGCTATAATTAAATTTGTTTTGTAAACTGTGTGTGCTACTGTGACAGAAATACAACGATTCTTGGTTGTAATTCACTTTTCCAAACTGGATTACAAGGCTCTGTCTGTTTAATTACCGCACTGCATCACTCCAGCACCTGTTTCCACTCATCTTGGACAGTCTTGATCATGAAGCAGCATACGATCGATCCAGGCAATGACCCCCCCCAAATGAATTATTCAACTACGTGGGACAGTAAAACATATCAGCCATGTGGAAAAATCTCGATCCATCACCAGCACAACCCCGCCCGAAACGTAATCCATTGTCTTGTGAAAAGAAGGCAATTTACTCCCCTCCCCCATATATACATACATTTTCCAATGACCTACCACATAGACCAAATGCATGTAATTAAGTGCTCATTAACAGGCTTATCCAGCCACTCACACAAATCTGATTCAATAATTTGCATTTCTTTTTTTTTCTAGTAACATAGCACAGGACAAAAGCATCATTTAAATAACAAATGAGAAAACAGTTTGAACAACAATAACTGCAATTTGTTGCTTTATAAGCTGTCAATAGCTTTTGAATGAAATTATATTAGCATTTTTTTTTTCCTTGGGCTTTTGCCCAATAATGTATTCTATTGGTTTCATTATTTTTACCGATGCTGCATGTCAAGTATCCTAGGACCAAGGAATGGACCAACTGGTGCAGCTTTGCCGTCATACCAACTTTTGTTTTCCACCTTTTGAAAAAAGCCAGAACACACACACACATAAGTTTGCATTCCTATATTTGTGGGGACATCTCATTGACTCGCACTATAATTTTATTTACTATTTCTAACTCCAGTCAGACCAGACTCCACACAGTGTGAAAGGTGACAACAAACAAAATGTTTTGGCCCTTTTTTTTTTTTTGAAGGCATATTTAGTTCTTAAAAAGGTGTTTTACAAAGTGGGGACGTCCCCACAACATCGTTTTTTCAGGAGTTACTATCTTTGTTAGGACATTTTCTCGTATTTTGTCTGCACATTGATAGCAATACCTGCCCACAGACACACACACTCACACACACACTTACTTCCCGGAATATCTGTATGTTAATTTGTCATAAAGGGGAGGGTAAATAGGCACTCCCTTCATTTAAGTATGTAGGCTAACTTATGACAACCAATCAACTGTCTGGAAACTGGTAAATCTGGTAATTACCCCAAATGTTTTTATGATCTCTATAAATACCTATTTGTTACAAAGCAAAAAATACCATTTGATTTTGAATCTTGCCGCTTGTAGAGGGAGACAGAGCATTTCCAATAATTTGGTTCATAGCCTCAAATTATTTGTCAATTAATTGTCAGTGATGTCCTGTGAATATTAACTGTTTCACTGACACCGATTGTTTTACCAGTAACCCTTACCGCACCCTTTGAGAGAGTGGAGTCTATTCAATTGATCTAAACAGTGGTGGATATAAAAATACCACCACCATTTCAATTATTTTTCAAATTTTTTCACACAAAAATAAAAAGACTAATATGCACTTATTGAATAATTAATTTTTAGGAACTTGGTGCCTTTAATTATTATTATTATTTACTTCTTAGCAGACGCCCTTATCCAGGGTGACTTACAATTGTTACAAGATATCACATTATTTTTACATACAATTACCCATTTATACAGTTGGGTTTTTACTGGAACAATCTAGGTAAAGTACCTTGCTCAAGGGTACACAGGCTGTGTGGTCCAGTGGTTAAAGAAAAGGGCTTGTAACCAGGAGGTCCCCGGTTCAAATCCCACCTCAGCCACTGACTCATTGTGTGACCCTGAGCAAGTCACTTAACCTCCTTGTGCTCCGTCTTTCGGGTGAGACGTAATTGTAAGTGACTCTGCAGCTGATACATAGGTCACACACCCTAGTCTCTGTAAGTCGCCTTGGATAAAGGCGTCTGCTAAATAAACAAATAATAATAATAATAATAATAATAATACAGCAGCAGTGTCCCCCACCTGGGACTGAACCAACGACCCTCGAGTCAAGAGCCCAGAGCCCTAACCACTTCTCCACACTGCTGCCCCAAACAGTGCAGGAGTTCATGTCAGCCACCAGTCAGATCAGTAAATCCCAGAGATGTGGACACATTCCTGTGCTTTCAGGTTAAAGCAGACCATTGTTGTTTTTTTTTCAGTTTATTAAAGCATTGGTAGGACTATAGCTTTGCCACAATATGATACCCTATTTTATATTCTAAAACAGCAGTACTGCATCCACATTACAGAAAGATTGCTTCAGGAGTGTTTAAAATCAAATGTCACCCCTTAAAAGCAGTTTCAGGTTACAATGAACTTGCATGAATACACAGGTTTCGTCAATCACAACCTACAGTAGCTACCGGTTTAGTAATTCTAATGTTTGCTTTGCACGTGTTTAGGTGAATGCTAAATGCAATTAACACAATGAAAATTAAAGTCTAAACTTACCTTTACAAACAGGCTTAAATATTGTATGATGATATTGTAATTGATACACTTCCTGTGTAATTTGTAGGTAGATTCCATAGTGACCCTTGGAGGACTCGGTGGACGGTTTGACCAGATCATGGCTACTGTCGAGACTCTCTTCCATGCCACCCACATGACTGACCTCCCAGTGATGGTCATTCAGGGCTGTTCCTTGGCTTACCTGCTGAAGCCGGTAAGGGTGTTCTAAGTTTCATTTCATTATGTATTTCCTTTCCAAACTTATACATTTCAAACTTTGCCATATTAATCTGAGCACTTTAGGGTTTTTTTTTTTTGTTTGTTTGTTTTCTTCAATTAAATCTATTCAATAAATCTGTACAAAAAAGCTGTAGAACTATAAAGTAAAATACAATTTTGTGCATATTTACTTCAACAACGTCAATTACTGTAACTGAGCAAAATAAAACATACACTTAAGATGAAACAGAAAAATACAGTATAATTGTAAAAGTGAGTAAATTGACACCAAATTTTTTAAAAAGACGTATTCTTATTAGCTACAGAACAAAAAGGATAGCATGTACTGCTTAGGATTAGATTGGTCATCTGCCATTGTCAATTAATGCCTGAAGATACCTGGGGGTACAATCAGTCCACAGCATGTATCACAAGTTGGTCCAGGTGTCGCCTGATGTCAAGAAAACATGTTTCAAGTCATGGTCTCATGCGGCGTTGTAGTAAAAAAGATTCATGTGTGTTTTGTTATCCGTGCTCTGTGGAGAAGCAGGCTCATTTGCTTCAATGGTAAAGGTGAAAGTTAAGCTGTGCTGTTCCATTACAATCTATTTTTTTTTTGCCAATGCTTAGGTAGTCAATCTAATTAAGGTTATAATGTTTTTTAGATGATCAGTACGATCAGTGTTCTTTACTGTATAAAAGTTGCAGTTTAGAGAAACATAATTTTCAGACAAGATTACCAATAGCTGTACCCCCCTGAGTTGTGTCCTGTTTTACAGTTTCCTTGAAACCCTTCAGTGCACAGACATACTGTATCTGAATTGTGTTCAATATTTACTTCACTAATTAAGACTTGTTTGATTGGAAAGGGGATGTTGGAATTTCCATTTAAATATTTTATTTGAATTAATTTTAATTTCAGATTTTGCTGGACATGGTTATTGAGACTGGCAACTAAGAATGCCTGCTGTGTCATGGGGCTTACGAGGCATGGCTTAGTAAGACAAACATAATTCAACAAGCCGGTCAGATTTCCAAGGCAGTTATTTCTGCATGAGTTTTAGTCCCTTGCAGATGCATGGGACCAAAACTAATGCAGAAATCCCATGCAATGCCCCCCCCCCACTACTGTGCTCATTAAACTAGTCCCTATAGGCTTTTGGATTGTTTAACACCTGTGCCACTACCTTGTCAGTACCCATCTCCCTCAGGTAAAGAGAAATGCATTGTTACCAAAAGACCTCTGGACACATGGCACCACCTGTACCTGTAATCACCAGGGCATACATCCTCACTTTGGATTGAATTGCAATATGAACAGGGGTTGGGGGTGGAGTACTACAACAACAAAGGGGGTAAGAATTCAGATTAATAAAAGGGAACAATGCTTTCCAAAGCCTTACATGTATGGGTGTGAATTACTTAACTAATGTAGTCTACTTTTTGTTTGAATTCAATTTGTCTCATTTTATATTTCAGTCATCACATCCTGGTGACTTTTTTAAGTGGTCTCAATATAGTTCTCAGCATTATGTCTAACCTCCAGGTACATCTAACCTCCAGGTACATCTGGCACACCAGAGTATAACCATTAACATGCTCCCAATAATAATTAATGGTTAGACTACCATGCTGTGGGCCTTGTTCTGTATGGAAAAACAGGGGCACGGCAATAAATAAACATGGCATCCCCTTGGTAGCAGTCAGGCAGCACTTTCCTATCTGGCATTGCATAATTTATCTGCTTTGTTCTCTAGAGCATGGCTTTAATAGATTGAACAATTATTCAATCTATTTACGCAATGAGTAAGTAGCATTCAGCTGTGTAATTTTAGCAATTAACCAATAAGACTGTGAAGAGTGTGACAAATTAATTAGTATCTATTGCATTTATATCACTGTATTCATTGACACATAGAAGTCAGGCTGAAAGAACTAAATTTATTTGGCCTAGAATGAATAAGAATTAAGGGGGTCATGATTGAAGTCCTTTAATATCTTAAAAGGAATCTTTAAAAATAAAAAAGTATATGTATATATATATATATATATATATATATATATATATATATATATATATATATATATATATATATACACACACACACACACCTAACCAATACTTTAAGCACAGTACATAAGCCAGGACCAGAGGACACCTTTGAAAATTAAGTGAAGATAGTCTTAGGACAAAGGGAAAGAGATGCTTGAAACACACTTTAAAAAAAAACATAGTTTGCTGAACACCTAAAAATGGTCAATTAAATTGATTAAAATTAACCTGTGGTCTATTTTAACATCTTGATTGCTGATCAAACATGTGTTGACAATCTTGTCACACTGACACACAGATAAATGACTGCCAATTTAAGAGAAATCAAATGCTTGTGTATTATCAGTCTAATAGTGTGCAGTTCATCTTTGGTAAACCCTTGATCGTCGTGCAACTCAAATTGAAAAAAAAGCTTTTGGCAGGAGAAGGAAGAAACATCTGAAAAGAAATTGGGTATTGAAACATAAAAAACATGTTGTTTTTTCATTATAGTATAAAAGCTATCTCTAGTAAACTCAGAAACTCAGTCCTTTGTTTATTTAAATCCCTTTGTTGCTATGTCAACATCAATTTAGTTGTCCATTTTTTGGCTTACTTGTTTATTTCCTTAAATACAGCTCTTACCCTAGAGGAGAACATCCCATGGCCATGAAAAGTTTCTTTGCTTATATGGTAAGCCATCTGTGTTTAGCAGAAGTATTGCCGAGCTTGCATCAAGTATCAGTAAACTTCCCAAAGGAAGTTCATTAAGAAGCTGGGTTCTTTACTAATACTCTTTGGAAAACACTGATGCATTTATTTTCAAAATTTAGAGAAACTATTAAAGTATATTGGCTGTTGACGGCTTTTGTGTGCAAATCCTACACATTGCATCACGACTTCCCTAGTGGGTAGAAATGCAACAGGAATACAGCATCTCTTGTTACTGCTTCTGGGAACATAGGTCTTTGTAGAATTGATTGTCCTCATGACGTTCAATTCAGAAAAGGTCCTCATTGCACAGCTATTTAGTGCAGAACACCCCATGACCTTGTCAAGTTTGGTTCCATATACAAATCAGGCAGTTCAATCTAATTTCTTTCTCCTGTATTGGGTGCCTAAGTGCTGCTGTCGATTCCCTTTTTTATTAGCGGTAAAGTTGTTTAGTAATGTGTAAGCAAGTACAGCATTGAGTACCACTTTAACGTTTAAAATAACACTACCCAGGTAAGAAATTAAAGTTACTTTCACCTCTGACTATAGCATCTACTTTGAGGTTGTGTGGTCCAGTGGGTAAAGAAAAGGGCTTGTAACCAGGAGGTCCCCGGTTCAAATCCCACCTCAGCCACTCACTCATTGTGTGACCCTGAGCAAGTCACTTAACCCTCTTGTGCTCCGTCTTCCGGGTGAGACGTAATTGTAAGTGACTCTGCAGCTGATGCATAGTTCACTCACCCTAGTCTCTGTAAGTCGCCTTGGATAAAGGTGTCTGAAAAGAAAAAAAAGACTTCAATTCGGGTAAAATCTGCAATCTGATTTATATATATATACAGTTATTCTATATATACTGTGTTCTTAAATAGTAAATGTAGTATTATTTTTATTTGTTTTGCAAAACAGAAATGTTATGTTTCACTTTCATTGCATTTGCACTGTTATTAAGTCTGTAATACAATGATGCATTTACGAGATTATGCTTCAGTCCATTTGATTTCAGATAATGTATTTTTTTAATCTTTTCTCTTTTACACAAAACAATATTATATTTATGTATTTCCCCTTTGTGTAGGTTCATAATGGAATGAAAACATGAAGTAACACACAGACATATTGTTAGGTTGCTGCTGCAGAATGTATTGTGAATGTGTTTTTTCCGCATCCACAATAAATTATTTTCATTTTGGTAAATTAAGTGGTATTAAGTTATTCTGTCATTCTTTTTTCTGCTATCAGTCAGTCCTTGTTTCCTATCAATCTGATATATCTGTCTGTTTGATGGTAGGCAATTCTCGATTTGAGACTTTAGTGCCTAGTTTTACACTGAATTTACTAGGTGAATTCATCGACGTTGCTTGCAAAAAGTGATGCTGTGTGCTGGGAATGATTGGAGATTAGAAGCAATGCACACAGTATTTAATCACACAGCTCTAAAAGTAGCGATCCATGTAATTGTGTTTATGTACTGTATTCCTACTGTTTCTACTGTGGTTGTGTACTGTAATTCCTGCTGTATTGTGTTCCCTTCCCCCTGTGTATTTCCCGCTGTTTGCTTGTCTACTCTCTGTCCGAGCCAGCGTGTGGTGCCTCCTGTGTCTCCCCTGTGATTGACTGTTGTTTGTCTGTGCCCATTGGTCTTGGTGTGTGGCTGAGGATGTGTGTAAGTTTCGGTACCCGGTTCAGCATAAAGGGGCGGAGCTAAGTTATAAAAGGTGCTGTACCGCCAATTATGATGTTCTGAAAGCGGGTTACTGTATTTGAATCTTGTAACTGAATCCTTTGTTGCTGACCGAGCTGTGGACTCGGGAACTGGGTGCGGAGAGAGCGTCCAGTGGTGCTGTAACAGAGCGGTCGACTCTGCTGAAACACTACAGTGTGGTTATAACTTATATGATTATTATTTTTTATTCCTTTATGTTTTCAGTGAACTCAAAATTATTAAGGTGACCAATGCTGTATTTTTTTTTCAGTGCAAGCAAATACAAATTCCAGAGATTCAGGGAATTCAGAAAAATCAAATTATGTATTTTTCAAAAATGCAGTTTTAGAAATGTGTATCTACAGTGCTTAAAAAAAACTTAGAACAAGGTTTAAAGTATTAAAGAGAAATAAGTATTTACTTGTTTACCATGCTGACATTATTTATTCCTTATAAAACTTAATGCAAAATAGCTGCAGTAGGGTTTGTGTGGGGGGGTGTTTTATAGCCAGTTGGGTTTGTGAGGGGGGGGGGGGGGTGTTTACGCTGCAACCTAACTGAGAAATCCGGAGCAGAGGTGGGCGGGCTACTGATCCCAGAGAACAGAGACGAGCTCTGCCTCTGGTGTTGTCCAAGCTTTGTGACTCATCCTCTCTCCCAGCGGCAGCGCTTTAACTGGATGAGCCACTCGAGGACCCCCTTTAGAGAAATGCTTTGCCTTTTTTTTTTTTCTGTTAGCACTAGTGCCAGTGGTCAGCATAACAGGATGTGGCTTCATTTACATTTTAAGTTTGAAAGCATAGAGGATTCCATTATGAAAAGGGAACATCAGTAGCAACTGGTGAAGGAGACAGAATGAGAGAGAGAGAGAGAGAGAGAGAGAGAGAGAGAGAGAGAGAGAGACTCACACACACACGAGCAGGCAGACAGCAAAAAAAACTCACCTTTTTCAACCTATATATATATATATATATATATACAGTACTGTGCAAAAGTTTTAGGCAGGTGTGAAAAAATGCTGTAAAGTAAGAATGCTTTCAAAAATAGACATGTTAATAGATTATATTTATCAATTAACTAAATGCAAAGTGAGTGAACAGAAGAAAAATCTAAATCAAATCCATATTTGGTGTGACCACCCTTTGCCTTCAAAACAGCATCAATTCTTCTAGGTACACTTGCACAAAGTCAGGGATTTTGTAGGCATATAGTCAGGTGTATGCTTAAACAATTATACCAAACAGGTGCTAATGATCATCAATTCAATATGTAGGTTGAAACACAATCATTAACTGAAACAGAAACAGCTGTGTAGGGGAATAAAACTGGGTGAGGAACAGCCAAACTCAGCTAACAAGGTGAGGTTGCTGAAGACAGTTTACTGTCAAAAGTCATACACCATGGCAAGACTGAGCACAGCAACAAGACACAAGGTAGTTATACTGCATCAGCAAGGTCTCTCCCAGGCAGAAATTTCAAGGCAGACAGGGGTTTCCAGATGTGCTGTCCAAGCTCTTTTGAAGAAGCACAAAGCGACGACAGCGTTGAGGACCGTGAGCGCAGTGGTCGGCCAAGGAAACTTACTGCAGCAGATGAAAGACACATCATGCTTACTTCCCTTCGCAATCGGAAGATGTCCAGCAGTGCCATCAGCTCAGAATTGGCAGAAAACAGTGGGACCCTGGTACACCCATCTACTGTCGGAGAAGTCTGGTCAGAAGTGGCCTTCATGGAAGACTTGCGGCCAAAAGCCATACCTCCGGCGTGGAAACAAGGCCAAGCGACTCAACTATGCGAAAACACAGGAACTGGGGTGCAGAAAAATGGCAGCAGGTGCTCTGGACTGATGAGTCAAAATTTGAAATATTTGGCTGTAGCAGAAGGCAGTTTGTTAGCCGAAGGGCTGGAGGCGGTACACGAATGAGTGTCTGCAGGCAACAGTGAAGCATGGTGGAGGTTCCTTGCAAGTTTGGGGCTGCATTTCTGCAAATGGAGTTGGGGATTTGGTCAGAATTAATGGTCTCCTCAATGCTGAGAAGTACAGGCAGATACTTATCCATCATGCAATACCATCAGGGGAGGCATCTGATTGGCCCCAAATTTATTCTGCAGCATGACAACGACCCCAAACATACAGCGAAAGTCATTAAGAACTATCTTCAGCGTAAAGAAGAACAAGGAGTCCTGGAAGTGATGGTATGGCCCCACAGAGCCCTGATCTCAACATCATCGAGTCTGTCTGGGATTACATGAAGAGAGAGAAGCAACTGAGGCTGCCTAAATCCACAGAAGAACTGTGGTTAGTTCTCCAAGATGTTTGGGCCAACCTACCTGCCGAGTTCCTTCAAAAACTGTGTGCAAGTGTACCTAGAAGAATTGATGCTGTTTTGAAGGCAAAGGGTGGTCACACCAAATATTGATTTGATGTAGATTTTTCTTCTGTTCACTAAATTTGCATTTTGTTAATTGATAAATATAAACTATTAACATGTCTATTTTTGAAAGCATTCTTACTTTACAGCATTTTTTCACACCTGCCTAAAACTTTTGCACAGTACTGTATATATATATATATATATATATATTAAAATAAACAATGTAGCTACGTAAACTGTGATTTGTGCGTGATTTCATTTGATACCTTTTGCATCAGATTCATAGTGTTAACAGGGTCTGTAAATCTCACCTACTTCAACCTTGCCTAGCTCACTTTTGAACGTATGGTGTTTGTCACTTTTTATTAGACAGATATTTGTTTTGATTATGTAGAAGCTGCTTTGTATTTGTTTTCAAAGTGATACAATGTAATCATTTCAGTGGTAGGATGCTTCCTGTATTTTGGATGAAAAACAATGTAAAGTTGATTTTATCATGAATAAAATCCACCCTAAAACTGTTTGCTGTAATGGACGTAGAGATGGGTGTGACAGTTTTATATTCCAAACTAGCAATGTATTTATGACTGAATTTATGTGATCTACAAATGTTTCAGACAGTGTGTTTGTTTTATGGCAAACTGTGTGAATCCTAGACTTCTATATGAATAGCTCTGTATGACTAACTTGAGATTTGAGGTAATTTACTGACAGTATTTTATAAATTAATTAAATATTATGTCTAATTTGTAAGTATGAATTAAAGTGAACTAGCAAAGCTTTTGAGGGTGTGTGGCAAAGTGGTGAGTGGATACAGGTGAGTGCAGTGCAGGTACAAATCACACAGACCATTACTAACAGCTGCAAGGGTGTTTATTGATAAATTACTACAATGTCCAGAGCCTTATGGCAAACACCTGTAAATAATAATGCTGGAAGTGATTACAGCGGCGTGTATCACTTCAGTTTTGTAAAATCCCACGGGTTTGACCCGCAACCAAAAAGTCCAGTTTTATTACCCACATAAAACACAAAGACACAGACACAGTTCCAATGTTGCGTGATTTAAGAGCTTGTGGTGAAAAGACAGTTCTCAGTGGAAAGTGAAGTGCTGGTGACCGGGTTTAATGCTGGCCTGCGGCTGCAGCTCCGGATCGTGTTAGTAATCTTTTAACAAACTAAACAAACAAACAACGTTTACAAGACAGATTAACAGAACACTCACGGTTTTTACATGCAGGGACTCCTTTCAGGTTCTTTCCTAACCTTTCACAAAAGGAACAGATCACGTCCGCTATGACCCCTATTTATATCCTCGCTCATGACCCCTAGGTTAACGAGCGCATCCGCTCCTCCAGTTCTCAGATGCCACACCGTTTACCGTCTGGGACGTTGAGTTTGGATACCGTAGCTTCTCCCCTTTTCTAAATGACCGACCTCCACCTAACCTAAACTGTCATGCCATTTAGTCCAGGGTACTCTGTTCCTTTTACACGGTGCCCTCACAGGTCGAGAGGGAGATCTAACACCAAGAATCATTCGATCTCTGTCACAGGGTGCTAATAGTGAAGTACGGACACTCACAGACACCACATTTTATGTTTATTGAGAAATACAATTTGAACCTCTTAACATTTTCTTATTAGTGTTCTCCGATTTGCAGATATGGAAATAGATAGGTGATTCAGTCATGACAACTCTTATACCCCTGAAATATACATTTTACAGTGTGGTATACAGTACATCTTATTTTAAAATTGACTAGTGCCGATGGTTGTCAGGGACAGACGGGATTACCTGTCAGGCTGTCTTTTTTTCTCTTTTATTTCGCAGGTATGTGGGAGTTATAGGATCTGCTTGTCAAGGTTCAGAGAGCTTCCTGTTTTACAGAGCTTCACATGTGGTGTCATCAAGTGACATATTTGATGTTTCTCCTTTTTTGTGTCATCTTGGACGTTGTTTAGTTTTAAAATGGAAATGTGCCCCAGTCAACCTTTCTTTTTTCAGATAAACTTGTACTGTGTGTGTTGTATAATTAGTGTGTTTCTTAATTAGTTTTGTTATCGTGTGAATCACAAAGAAAACGTAATTGAAGGGCTATGGAATGGAACGATGCCAGTTAAACAAGCAGTAATATAATGTAAGTGCAGCAGTGCCCTAAATCTTAATATTTTTCAGGGAAAATGATTAACCATTTGAAAGCAGAAAAAGTAAAACTGGACAGTGAAAAGAGAATCTGTGATGATCTGAAAAGCAAGGGAACTCCAACAAGCCAACAAGAAGGAATTGTTCCTGCTGTAACTGTTCAGATTTCAAGTTTCTTTTTTCAGTTGTAATTTTATGAACAGTATTGCAGTTATAGAATACTTAACAAAAGCAAAGGGAACATTTATTTACTGGTTATTTGCATTGCTTATACTGCACAGCCAGTGTATGAATAAGCTGGTGAGAGAACAAGAGCAAGAGATTTGTTCTAGTTGTTACATTGCTCTGGAATTGCTCTGCAACCTTCTGGCTCTGGGCATTTGCAGCAAACAATACACACATGTGGTCTTCATAACAGGTGTAACTGCATTCCAAACGAAACGATCTGTACATTAAACAAACGTGTCTGTTTCCCTGGCAGGATAAACGGCACACTTTGAATGTGAACACGGGATTAGAGGGGGATTGGTGCAGCCTTATTCCAGTAGGGGGGCCCTGCAAGACCACAACCACCGGCCTCAAATGGAACCTCCGTAAGTGGCTCTTCTTTATCTTTCAGAGAAAAACGTCTTTACGTCTTTCAAGAATATGGTCAGCCTTTTCTAATGGAAGGAGGGGGAGTAGCCTGAAAGCAAACTAAGGTTCCATGGCTGTACCTGGCTGTGTTCTGACACAAATATTTCACAGAAAATACCTCTGTCTTATTTGCTGCTTTTAACAGCAGTTGGCGTAATCATGCTAACAATTTGACTTTTATTGTTCAGATTCTGTTTTCACACTAAGCTTAGATGTAGTATTGAATACGCAGCCCTGATACAATGTTTTCACTGAATTGTGAAAAATACATAAATTTCAGCAAGGGGAAGTAAAAGTGCATTCAATTCGTACTGACCTTGGCAGCAGAACAGTCATGTTGAAATAGACCTTATCTAATACTATTTCTTAAAATAATACCATATGATTTGGGTGTTGCGCATGTATGAAGTCACCACGCAGAATGATTTAATGTAGACTAATGAACTCTTTTCAGTGTAAGCTCTTTGAGTGCAAGAGTAGTATTTGTACAATCTACGGCGAACTTCTCTGCATCAGTACTTTGACTTTTGGTGAAAAATGTTGATTTTGAAAAGAGTATTGCCTCTTTGATAGCTGCTTCGGGTGCTTGTGCTTTCCTTCATGGCTCCTGGTTGGGACAGCACCAGGAAATGCTTCTCATGACTCATCTGACTGCGAGGGAAAGTCTGTCTCTGGAGAGGATAAAGAAGCATCTTTAAAGGGATCTGCAAAGTCGAAAACCTTTTAATAAGATTGCTGTGATAGGAAATTTAGATTTTGTAAGACAGCAACTGTGTTACAGATGCATCATTTCTGTCAGTTTCTATTATCAGAACCTAGATCCTTCTTTTCCAATCCATTTCATTTGGTACCATTTATATGTTGACTGCTTTGTTCCATCCCAGAGCTGACTGCACATCAGGGGCTGCTGTTTTTAAGTGTTTGATAAGCAGGTTGACATTTTTGCTGTATCCTTATAGCGAGGAACCAAATAAAAATACTGATCCGGCAGGCGGCTGAAACATTGTGGCACGCTGCTTTTCATCTTCATACATCGAAATGGCAGCCTTCAGATTAGCTACACTCATATTGATGGCGATATGACAGCAAATCTTCCACTTTTAGACACATTAGCCATTTTCAGGTAGAAGGCAGGGAATACAGTTTTTTTTTTTTAATATTATTTTGGTGCTGCTTGTTCTTCTGAAAGGAGCAATATTCATGCATGTTTCATTCCACGAGTTGGGTCATGCTTTAAGATCCTGTTCAGTAGGAATCAGAAATAATCAATGTATAGGGTAATTAGAAAGTAAGTTTACCACAACAACGCACCATATCTCATATGGTAAACTGACTTTCTAATCACCCTGTATGTTAAAGCAGATGCTTCCTTTGATCTTTTTGCACAGAGAATAATTCCGAGAAGCATTAGAAAACTTTGGTTTGTTTGAAAAATGCATGAAGAAGTATGATCTTGGTGCTTCCCTGGTGTTTTCTTAAACCCTACAAGAAAAGTAGCAAATCCCTCAGCGGAATATTATGACAGAAATGCAGCTGCTAACTGATTAACTTTTTTTTATTGCTTTTCTGCTTGTACTTTTCTGAACAATTGTTTGTTTATTTCTGCTGCTGTCCTCCCCATTCAGGTCCCTCACCCTCTTTCTGTTTGATCCTCACAGATCGTTGTGTTTCAGGCTGGCACCAGGTCCCTTAGGTCTTACTTCCTTCTGCCTCCTCACCAATGCCATGTAATTTGCAGTTTATCAGCAGGGATAATTACTTGTGATGTCTATTGCCTGAGTTATGCATATATGACAAACAGTGCCCCCGTAGGGTGTTTATTAAGAAACTCTAATGACATCTGCTCATTGGGAGCCACTCTTGATTTGCATTGCTGGTGGGCCATGTGAATAACCAATAAGGAATGTTTTAAGAATCTGTCGGCTTTACAAAACCAACCAATACTACGGAGGATTTCAGGGTACTTGTATATAATGCTGATTAAGAAATTAGCTGGTAAATTGGTCTTACTTGACTAGTTTTATAGTTTTTGCCTCCAATTATGATTGAGGGTTTTCAAATGACAGCTGGAGTATAAAGTGAATTTATAGTACAGCCTAAGGATAATGCAGGCTAATTGTGAGTATGTTATCTGGGGATATTCAGGGGCTTCTGATTATTCCTGTGGTGTAGATATAAGACATTCGATATGTATACATTGCATTATTTGCAACTGTGATTAATGTTAGTTATAATGAATTGTTTTGTACCTATTTTCAGAGATTAAATGTTGTTGAGGCCTAAACTACATTTGGATAATAATGCCATTATCGGTCTTTATTAAAAAGACAGATAATGGTAACACTCCATTTTTCATTATGCTTTGTTAAATACAGAAATACTAAAAGAAACTTCAATGACAAACAACTAGTCTTTCTTAATGTCTTCAATGTGTGTAAATACAGTCGGTGCCACTTTATCAAGACACCACGGGATAACTAAAAATTTCCTGAATGAGCGGCTGTCCCAAAAACAAGAGGCATTTGAGACGGCATTAGTCACAATTTTATTTTTCTAAATGAAAAGAAAAATAATGAAATCACATCACATTATGATTAAATGTTAATACATAATTTAAAATATGAGTCAATTGGGTTATTTATTAATTCCTAAACAAAATGAATCGCTGTTTTTTATTTCTACATGAAATGAAAAATAATTAAATTGCATCTTATCACAAGGCGAGGCACCTGCAATGTTGGCACACCAACTTTCTTTGCAACAGCAGCCTGAGAAACCACAGGAGACTCCACCTCCTTCAAGAGTTCAACGTGGTTTACGCAAGTCACAGTATAATCACATACTCACTGCACTGTACTAAGCAGACTTGCCTTGCTCTGAAAAGTGATCTCCATTCATCATTTGAAAATACTGTATCCCAATTAACTTACTAAACTGTACATCAGCTATTGTTGATTTACTTATAGTGGTTAGTTAATGGTAACCTATTAATAAACTAATAAAGCAAAGGTCATCTAAAGCTGTCAAAACATCAGATCCCTACTTCGGAATTATCAGCTCCTAGTTGAGCATATAAATTGGGTTCAGTTGGTTAAGCAAAGTCGATACAGTTAACCTTGCTTAACTTGACTGGTGAATCACTCGATACCTTTGCTTAATTCGACAGACAGTCTTGGTCTCTGATTTTCATCATATAATATATATATATATATATATATATATATATATATATATATATATATATATATATATATATATATATATCAATTGGCTTTAAAGCTCAGGTTATTCGGGATAACAAGCTTATCAGCAGAACTTTCAAAGCGAGTGTTTTTGCATGCGAAACAATCGAAAATGCTTGAGTTCCGTGTGAAACTGTAAGCTGTTAATTCTGTATACTGTACATTTGTTAACTTTGGCTATTTAAGCCGTCAAATTAAACAATGCAAGTCAATAACTAAAAGTGTAGTCAACAGTTTGTGGTTGGATTGTTTTTGTAAAAATAATGCTGTAGTTATTTTATTAATTCTTATTTCAATTGAACTATACGAGTTGTACCGAGTTTGTACAGTACTGTATACTGTAATTGATTCACTGCAGTTCTTTCACCAATTTAGACTTGTAAATCCTGTAACACTGTAAACATTCTATTACTAGTATGTTAATGCCATGGCTCATGCGCACCCATGGTTAACTCGATGCCTCGGATAAGTCAACACTAAATGGCATCCCCTGTGAGATGTCGAGTTAACTGAGGGTGACGGAAATTTGTATACCTTTTTTTTAATTCATTTATAAACAGGATAACACTTGTTAATGTACAGCATGTGTTTGTTAATTAGTATACTAGTTTACAGTTATTAAATTAAACAAAAAAAGTACCACTTAAAATAAAGCGTGACCAAAACTGTGCATATTCACCCAGATTCTAGGTGATATTTGCCCATTTGACCTAGGAGCATTTCAATTTGTAGCTTTCTAAAGTCACCCAGTAACCATATTGTTATTTATTGTTTCTTTCAATTAAAATAGCCAGCAAAAGAAAAAAAAGAGAAAAAGATAAATCATGATGATACAGAAGCAACCTATTTTTAAAAATAATATTTTATTTTCTAAATATGAGCCTACTGACTCTCTAAATCCACTCTGTCCTCTGATTTCACCACCATAACCCATGGGTGTGCCTGAGTCAATCATCGAACACTCCCAGCAAAGGAATCAGGTTTTTATTAACATTAAATAATAATGATCTGCATGGATGGCATATCCTGTAGTTAAAAAAATATATATATATATATATATATATATATATATATATATATATATATATATATATATATATATATATATATATATATATATATATAAAAATACATCCATTCAAAGATATACAGAAGAACCTATCATATCCGAACCGGTAATATACGATACTCTCTATTAACCGATGGACCTCTGGCACGAGTCATTTACACAAGCTGCTACCAACTGAACAGTACAGATGGAAACTGATCAATGCACATTTTACATGGGTCTAAAACATTAAATTCAGATCTTAGCAGAACAGAATGGATTTACTTGCAGATAAAAAAGAAAAAAAAGAAAAGACAGTGTATTTGGGAATCCAGTTTCACATCTTATATGCTGTCTTTTTTAAAGTCTTGAGAAATACAGATGTAGTTTGACAAGTGTGAACTAATTTATTTTCAACACAGCTGTGCATCACAGATCATTCCTCATCAGAGTAGAGCAGTTTTAACATTAATCCTAAGTTTTCACGGTATATATATATATATATATATATATATATATATATATATATATATATATATATATATATATAAGAGCACTAGCATTTTCTTTTACATTACTATTCATAGTCTATCCCTTTTTTATGCAGCTAAATTGTGTTTTACACTCATTTGGCAGTCAGATACCAGGAGCATGAATGAAATAACAACTTGTTCTTTTGTCTGTTACAGTGTAATTACTTTTAGATACAAGGGTTCTAGCTGGGTCCTTTTAGGCTGCTGGCTTTGCAGAACAAACTACAGCCTTTCAGACAGCAGCTCCCACTGTGCTGTCATGTATATTTGTTCCGTAATTGTGCATCTGTGTATGTGGCTTAGTAGGAACTGAGCAATAGAAAAATAGAGAGAGACACAATATCATAAATTAGGAAATCTTGGATTATCATCACAACTCGGCCACATGTCACCTCTGGAACACCTATGGGTCCTAGAATGCCCATGGGCTCCTTTCTTAATGATTCTTGGAATGTCTGGCAGCATCTGAATCATTTTCTTTGACTTGTTGTGTTTTATTTAAGAGTCAAAATGACACAGGGTTTATATTGTAGTTGATTTGGGAGCTGATTTGACGGGCAAATTTGTATCTTTTTAAAAGTCATAAATGCACAGAACTGTTTCAATTTAAAATTATTTCCAATCCATAACTCTGTCTTTAACCCTCTGTGGTTGTGGTGTGTTTGTTTTTGTTTTGTTTTTTATCTGGGATAAAACTCCACAACTGCATATTTTTATTATTGGGAATTGTAACTGTCAATAGAATCATTCACACTACCAGTAAGAAAAGAGGAGAGGAACTGCAGTTAGAAAAAAATAACAACTGAAGCTAACACCAAACAACATACAGTGGTTTTATCATTTCCTACTACAGTAATAATGTTTTATAATATATTTTTATGCCTTTATATGTTTTTAGTAAAAATTCAACTGGTTTCATTACCAAGCAGCACAAAATGTTAATTCTGCTTCAACCCAGGGCTGGATTAAAGGACGAGGAGGCCCTACGCTAACCTATATATTTTGAAACGGTGTTGTAATTAACAGCCTGTAGGTAAATTGAATCTGCAAGGACAGCTTTCAGTTCTATGTCAGATGCATGTTCACCATTTAGACCTTGCAAAAGAAGTACAATGTGTAACACGTACTGATCTTGGGCATCAGTCGACTGTCGGCAACCAGACTGTTTTACCAATTCCATAATCTCCTGCTTGTGATACTCGGCAACTTTAGGTAAGTATTCACGTCTCAGCTGGGCTGATGAAGGAATCGCGCCACCATTTGCTACACTGAAGAATTTACGTAAATTGTGGTTGTCCAATTTTTCAAAAGGGATATTTGCGCTAACAAACACCTCTGTCCGGTCAAAATGTAATGTGTTTCACAGTTTTCAGTGGACTTTTGGAACACGGAAGTCACCATTTTTTGTTTCTTTGCAAGTAAAGCAGTTGCGATACTACACTCGATTTCCACCTTTGGCTTTCGGTGAATACTTGAATCTAAATGCTTGTCAACAGACGATTTTTGGTAGTGATCTACAGTAATGTTGCAGGACGTACAGAAGAGCTAACCTCCATCGCTGTGTAAAACTGCTGGATACTGCTTTGACGCAGTCTGCTGCAGACACATTTTTATCCATTTTCTTGCTTTACAGTGTGTAGTTTTTTGAATTTCCTGCCTAGATTGCATATACTGTAGTCTCATGACATAATCACTTCACAGCACTGTGCATGGCGAATGTTACACAGAGAGCTGTACAGTTTAGTTAATGTGATTTTTTTGTTGTTGCTGTTGTATGAAATAATGTATTTTTATTGCTTAAGAATATTGAAAAAATCGCAGTATTGGGCTAATTTCATGATTTCTGCGCAGTATATAAAGGGAGAGAAACAAACGCTATGGACTTAATTCCCTTCTTGCCAGCTGCAGAAGGGCAGCCTCCCACATTATACCTGTTTACCTTTACCTGCCTTTTTTTTCTAAACCACCTAATTAAAAAGGAAAGTTTCTAAAATGTAAAGAGGCATACCATGCACATTTGAGACAGGACAGGTTTTTAAATTGGCCCTAAAACTGAAATAAGTGAATGCGTAAATTGAGCCCGATTAATACATTATATCTGGCAGACTGATGCCTCTGATGTAGGTCTAGGGACGGATCTCTCCCAGGAGGTAGAGGGTGTGGGGCATTTGGTATTGTACATTAGCAGGAAGCTGCTTGCCTGAGAGACTCAGACGAGGTATGCTGTAATCGAGAAAGAATGAAGTTTCTGTGCGCCTCTCTTCTGTGTGCCTCTCTTCTCTTCCTGCCTGGCCACCCACATGCAGTTTTTGTAAAATGTCCCCAAAATGTCCCTACGCGTGGGTCCTACGCGTATAGGTTAATCTGGCCCTGCTTCAACCTTATTGGTTTATATAACATTTTAGTTCAACAAATAATTCACATTAAACAATGTAGTTCTGAAAATGTGGATTTGTGTGGGCATTTGTTTAGATGTGCAAATCTATTATTTTCTATTATATATATATATATATATATATATATATATATATATATATATATACACACACAAACTTTAATATAAAGTACCCTTTTTACCACTCCAGTCTTTCAAAATATAATTATACAGCCTATAACTCTTGGAAGAGTTGAGTGCTTTCTATTGCACCAGAACGTCATTGACCTGTATGAGCTATTCACTTGGTTCCATGATATATACCAAATGTCACCGACTATTTAATCACTAATTTCTGCAATAACTAAATGGATAAATAACCCTCCTGTATACTGTCCATTAAAAGTTTGAAGCAGTGACTGAACTGATACTTCATGATATAAAACTGAAACTCAACACAAGATTTCAGGCAGTAAACTACAGTATTTCTACCACCATTTTTTGTATTCCTTTTTTCTTAAAATGATTTATTATTATTATTATTATTATTATTATTATTATTATTATTATTATTATTATTATAATAAAGGTCCTGTGTTTGCTACTCCTGGCTATTCACATGCCTTGTGTTGTCCAGTAACAATGTTTTAAAGAACACTGCAGTAACCTGACGTCAGGCCCATCAGAGGGTAACAGCAGCTCAATTCCATTCAATTTGGCGATTTAGCTCTTCACAGTCAAATTCAAATGAAAGGATAGTATCCATTGGATAGCGTTGTCTCTTTATTGTAAGTACCATTAATGTGAAATTATTTATTTCGATTTACATTGAAAAATTATGTTTACATTATTTTGGCAAAGCCGAGAATTTTGGTAGTTGGTTTGATTGTGACGACAAAACCATTGCACAACAATTGAAAGATTTTTATATAATTTTATATCATCCAATTTGGTAGAAAGGTGTTTTGATTCCATATGCTCTTAGAAGGATTAAAAGGAATATTAAAAAAAAAAAACAAAAAAACAAACACCAGAAACACCAGAATGGTACCTACAGTATGAGTCTCAATTTAATCTAATGGTTCTAGTGACATTTATAAACTGTTTAAATGGCTTTATAATTTCACTAGAAATTAGAAATGTACGTTACTCCTTAGTGAATGTTGAAAGTGGTGTTATTATTAATATTATTACAGTCAAACCCACTTAATATCCCTTCTGTTAATGCCTCTTTCATTATCCCTCACATTTATCAGTCACACAACTGATTTCCACCCCAATTAATATCACTTTGGGAAACAGAAATGTATATGCAAGAACATTTACATGCAAGTAAGATGCTGTACAGTGTTGAACAATCTAGCATACATAATGTGTATGTGTGTGTGTGTGTGTGTGTGTGTGTGACAGGCTAGCTGTAGGGGTGACTTCAGGACAGAAAGGATACAGACAGACATGTGAAACCGAAGCACTGCTGCGCTCAGTGATTTACTGTAAAATAAAAGGTTTAAACAGAAAACAGGACACAGCACTTGTGGCCAAAATAAACAGACAAACAAAACGGATTAACACTAAAACAAACAGTAGACGAACAGACAAACCAACACGGTGAGTCAAAGAAACTTATATTTACTTTTTCTTTAGTTTAGTTTTTTTAATTCTCTCCTCTCCACACCCGTTCTCCACTCACCGAACACACAACCCCGAGTGAGTAAAACGTGCATCTATATATACTGTTGTGCCGGGATTCAATTACTAATTAATTATTCACTTGAATCCCAGCACGTGAACTAATTCTGTGCAACCCTGTGCTCACATATTATTACATACTTTAAATGCATGTGAAGTGCAATCCCAGTGCCTAAATACAATTATACATTTTAAACACTCGTTCTCATTACCCACATTATATCCTGTGTACCAACTACAATACACCAACATTAACACACTAAATGCAACATATAACACACAAAGGCACACAGGGGCGGGGCACATTGCCACAGTGTGGTTTTCATGATGGCAAATAAGTGTTACACTACCTATTGAACCCTATTGTAATCAATGCAATACCCACTGTATTTCTACATTTTGAGTTCCACAGTTAAACAGGACTATTTGTTTTATTAACGCTGCTTCTGTGGTTTATTTCTTTGTTTGTTTTATAAATGTAATGTGCCCAATTATTTTGCCCCCGATTTTCTCCCCAATTTGAAATGTACAAACATGTTTCCCGTCACCGCAGCAATTCTACACACAGCTTAGAAGAACTGAAGTCTTCCGATCCCATGACCAAGCCAGCTTCCTTTTTCACCCAGGAACTCGAAAGTGGATGTCAGCAAGCTTACCGACCTCTAGAAGACAAAGGCCGGCCGGCCTGAGCTCACTGTGCTCCTGGCCAGGAGGGTTCGCTATAGCACGATGAGGAGAAAGTCACTGCTGGTTTTGCCTCCCTAACCCAAAGGAGCACCAGAGCCAATGCGACACTACCTTCGGAGTCCCCAGCGAAGGCCGACTGCTTCGCAGGAAGGACTCAAACCTGTGCTGTACGACTCACCCTGCACACCATACAGCTGTGCTTCTACCAGAGGACACTCCTCTGTGACTTAATGTTTATTTTGACAAGATATTACTGAACTGATAAAGTCAACCCCCTCTTGTTGTCATCCTTTTCTATTGTTGCCCTTTGGAGTGGTATTGAAAGGGTTTGACTCTATTAGTATTGATACTGTTATTGCTGTTATTACTATCCAATACTACACCATATCAAAAAAGCCTTTAAGTGCTCTCTACTGCAATATATTACGTTGTCTGGGCAAACGTTGCTAGCACATGAAGGGTAAACATCGACAACCTGTGATTAATGCTTGCTTTTAATTCCAACCAAATAGAACAGCAGCAAAACTCGCATTTTAAACTGACAATAAAACTCAAACATAACCAAGTGTTAGAACATATTCTTCCGAACAATGTCTTGGGAGGATGTGACATGCTAATGCAGATTAATGATACTGGATTGTGCTGCTGAACTTATTCGCTTGGTTATCAAGTTGGCTGTCTCCTGAAAATAAAAAAGGAAGAAAACAATGGCTTACTATTCCTGATATAGGTTTATAAGGAGTGCTTTCTATAGTGAGTAAGCTAAAGCTCCAAATAATTGAGCAGTACAGTCTACACTCCACCTCACGAAGGTGCGCACTGACAGTCTGATTCTCTATTCTCTACATTGATGAAGTGTTTTTGGTTGCTTCACTCGATCCTTCATCCTTGACCATGACACGCTTGAGTGATTATAACTGAAGCATATGCACTTAATCACCTAATTAGTGAGACAGTTGATTGGACACTGGATATAGAGTGATTTCAGCTGTTGAATTTCAAGCTTGAATAAAAGCATAAAAAAGATCACAGAAAAACAAAACAAAATGCCACGTCTGTCAAGAGAGCAGCGCCTTCGTGCAATCGGCATGTTGGAGGCTGGACTAGGTCAGCGTACTGTGGCTCGCCGTCTTGGGTGCTCACAGCCAGCAATTTCAAACCAGGCGAGACGGTATAACCAGACACACTCTGTCAATGACAACCCACGAACTGGGGGACCAAGAGTCACAACACTTGCCCAAGATCGAAAGATCATTTTGCAGCATCTTCTTGATGTCAATTGTTAATCAGCACAATAAAAAGTCACTGCACCTGCTCTAAAACAGAGTTTGTCATTTTTCGATCACATCTAGTGAATTTTATCCAAATATAAGTGATACGTTTCTTTTGATGCTCAAATATAAGTGATACATTTCTTTTGATGCTTAGTTTATATATATATAAAAACTCCCGTTTTTTGGAATTTGAAATTGTACCAGTTTTGGCAGTCACCTTTGTAGAATCCCATTTTGTGGGGTAATATGAAGAACAATGTTCTGCAGTGGTAGTAAATGGATAACACTTGAGGTGACACTGTGCTTTTTTTCCTGCATATTTCCTAGGGGGTAATTGTTTATTCTGGGAAACCAAGATAAATGTTCCTCCTCTAGTCAGCTGTCAGTCCCAGAAAGGCAGCTTGATCATAATAATTTTGTAGAGTGGATCCAATAAGGGATGCCAGGATAGAAATGGATAAAAATGCTTGTTATTCATCCAAAAATCCTTTCAAATCAGTTTGCTATTCCACATGCTGTACTCAGTCCTAGCACCATTATTACCCTTATTGTTAATTAAACACCTTAAAGTACAGTACTCTGCTCACCAAACCCCTTTGAAAATGCAGACAGTTCTGCAATTATAAGTTTGCTTAACAAGAATGTAAATCAGGTTAAAATTTTGTATGCTTTAAAAAAAAAAGTTGGGTTAAATAAATTAACTTTGGCTGTAAAAATGTCAGTCCATTGAACAACACCAATGAGCTGTGTGCAATATCAATAAAGAGGCTAACTAGTTGTTTAACTTTTTGTATCAATATTTTACCATCTGTATCAATATTTTAAAGCTATTGAGTTAGCAATTGATATAGAGTTGCAGTAGCACACTTCTATTACTACACACACGTGATGATGGTGTACTTTTGACTGTGTTGATGTGATTTATCATGCAGCCACTGAAATCACATTCAAAAGGCTTGATACTCAATCATTGCATTCTGTATAAATAATTCAATTGGTTGTTGGATCTACTTTGAAGGTGTTATCGGCCGTTTCCTGTAACTGAAAGCATCTACAGTGGCTCTCAAAAGTATTCACCCCCCTGCAGTATAAAACAAAAAACACCTTATAATGCAGAATATCACCGTTATTCTAGTTTCCACCCTTGGTCAAGTGTAAAGTGGCTCTCAAAAGTATTCACCCCCCTTGGACTTTTCCACATTTTATTGTGTTACAACATGGAATCAAAATGGATTTAATTAGGAGTTTTTGCCACTGATCAACACAAAAAAAGGTCCAAAATGTCAAAGTGAAAAATAAAACCTACAAATTGTTCTAAATTAATTACAAATATAAAACAGAAAATAATTGATTGCATAAGTATTCACACCCTTTGCTATGACACACCTAAGTAAGCTCTGGTGCAACCAATTGTCTTTAGAAGTCACATAATTAGTTGAATGGAGTCCACCTGTGTGCAATTAAGGTGTTTCACGTGATTTCAGGTTAAATACACCTGTCTCTGGGAGGTCCCACAGTTGGTTAGTATATTTCCTAACAAAAACTACATCATGAAGACGAAGGAACATTCAAAACAAATCCAGAATAAGGTTCTTCAAAAGCATCAATCAGGGGTAGGATATAAGAACATTTCTAAGGCATTGAATATCCCCCAGAGCACAGTAAAGTCCATTATTAAGAAATGGAGAGAATATGGCACAACTGTGAATCTGTCTAGAACAGGCCGTCCTCAAAAACTGAGTATCCAATTGAGAATGTGTGGAAAGAGTTGAAAATTGCTGTTCACCAAAGGTCCCCATCCAACTTGACGGAGCTTGAGCAATTTTGCAAAGAAGAATGGGCAAAAATTGCAGTGTCTAGATGTGCAAAGCTGTAATTGCTGCCAAAGGTGCCTCTACCAAATATTGACTCAAGGGGGTGAATACTTATGCAATCAATTATTTTCTGTTTTGTGTTTGTAATTAATTTAGAACAATTTGTAGATTTTATTTTTCACTTTGACATTGTGGACTTTTTGTGTTGATCAGTGGCAAAAACTCCTAATTAAATCCATTTTGATTCCATGTTGTAACACAATAAAATGTGTAAAAGTCCAAGGGGGGTGAATACTTTTGAGAGCCACTGTACATTTGCATGATACCGATAGCTCTGATTTTGTATGTATTGCCATGGAAGGGGATTGTATGCTACTAACATGCTTACTAGTAATTCACAATTAAACCTTTGAAGAAAAATAGGAACATAAGAAAAAATACAAATGAGAGGAGGCAATTCATCCCATCAAGCTCATCTGGTTCTAAGAAGCTGATTGATCTCAGAAATTTGGCAAATTGGGTCTCAAAGGATCCAAGTGATTTTGCCTCAACATCTATGCTAATGCATAGGTTAGTGCATTAGCCCACTGTGTCACCTAGTTACCTACACTACTGTTCCACAGTAAGCATGTTGAAGCATTTCCATGAATTTCTCATTCCATGCCCCCTGCAGTTAAATACGTGTTTCTCTAGAGATTGCACGGATAACTAATTATATATGTGTGCCCTGACCCTTCTCATATTACAGTTAATATTCTATACAATTTCTGATTTAATTAGTTTGACTAATATTCCCACCCAGATTCTCCTAGAATGTGTGTCTAAAACAGCATAATTGTAACAATGTATTTCTAAAAGTATTTAGGATTTAACTGCAGTGCATTAATGAGATGTATTTATTGTTTTCCATTAATAAGCAATAATGACTTCAGCAAAGGGCATTTCATGGGGATCTATGACCAGTCGGGCAAGTTGGTGGCCCGAAGGCAAAGCTATTATAAGCCATCTATTACAGGTAAAATACTTTGAATAAACACCATTTTAAACCGTTTTAACTTTTCTTCATAACTGCTCGTTTAAGTGTTCCACAAACTCAAACTAAGCTCTATTTAATTGTGATATAAGCTAAATGTGTTGTGCTGTGTAGGGTATTTCTAGAGAATTAAAGACATGTTCAGTAACCAATCAGATTGTGTGTTTTAGTCCCCAACGTTCTATCAGGGTTATAATGTAATGTGATATGATAGTGGACTGCTCCCCTTACTGAAGGTATCGTTTAATCATCTACTTACTTTTTGGGCTTGTTCCCTCAGAGTTGTGGAGGTTTTAAAGTTTCCAGGCACTTCCAATGAAAACTTTAACTAATGAGTAATTTAAGATAAATTGGATGGTTTGATATTAATAACTTGTATTATTGGCTGTTACAGTAAGTAAGCCAGCAGTATGATGGGAAGGTATTATGTTCAGTATGTGCTTAATGTTGCTGTAGGTGCATTTATAGTTGTAATTGTAATACGGTTTATGTATGTTTTAAACAAAAAAAGATCAACATATATAGCATGTTTATTTAAAAAAAAAAAAATTGGAAAACCTGCTCACGGCTAACCTTACAAAATATAATTTAACAAACTACTGTTGTAAGGAGCCTACAGATTGACAACGTGGTCCAAGTGGTTCAGACCTATTACAGAATTCAGTTCATATTTGTCTCGGGAGATACTATTTTTTACAAAAGAAATGGTGAATACAAAGCCCAATACCTTTACCCAATTTCCAGAGTAATTGCAATATAAATTATAATAATATTAGATTATAATATTATAATAGTACTTAATGATTTTATTATAAACAAATTTCTCTATAACTGTTAGGCTTTTCCTCCAAATGCATTACTGGTGATCCTGTTGCTGAATGTTGAAAGAACCCAACTTGTCTCCTGGTCTGAAATTAACCTCTTAAAACCTTTGTTTCAGAGGAGTCTGTGGTCCCAAAAAATCTTGAATTGATTCAACTGCTACTTTCCTATGTGAATGCCAGTTTGAAACACACAGAAGATAAATCCACAGTTCAAATTATATATATAAAGATTAAAGTGGAGGAGGTTAATGGTGTAAAATACCACATTTCTGTTTGTCTTTGGTAATCTCATCAAAAGTTGAACATAAAAAGGTAGAAGATCTGTCGGAATTAATCAGTTCTGCAGGAGTTAAATCGACAGGGCTCATGCAGTTGGGATCCAGTATTTTTAAGACCTAGCGTTGAGGGCATGTAAAAAGTATATATAATGAAGTAGCTGCTTGTGGCAAAGTGGTGAGTGAATACAGGTGAGTGCAGTGCAGAGCGAATATAAAACAGACAGACAATGATTTCCAGGTGCAAGGGTGTTTATTGATTTAATTAACCATGTCCAGAGCCTTATGGCAAACACCTGTAAATAATAATGTTGGCATGATACAGCGGTGTGTATCACTTGGTATTTGTAATTCCCCGGGTTTGACCAGTAACCAAAAAGTCTAGTTTTACACACCAACACAAAACACAAACACAGTTCTTAGTGATAGTGAATACGTGCAAGTGGTGTAATACAGTTCTCTGTGAATGCAGGGGTGAAAGTGATGTCCGGGTTTATGCTGGCTTTCGCTACAGCTCTGGATCGTGCAACTGGTAGTCTATTAAAAACAGACGACAGTTAACAAAACACTAACAAACACAAGACAAAACTCACGGTTCACGAAACAGCACACAGACTCCTTATAGGTTTTCAACACTAACCATTTACCAAGGAACAGATCACGTATGCTAAGTCCCCTATTTATATCCTCGCTCATGACCCCTAGGTTAACGAGCACATCCGCTCCTCCAATCCTCAGATGCCACACCGTTTACCGTCTGGGTCATTGAATTTGGATACCGTAGCTGCGCCCCTTTCCTAAATGACCAACTTCCACCTACCCTACGGAATAAATTGTTGTGCCATTTAGTTAAGGGTACTCTGTTCCCGTTACACAGTGCCCTCACAGGTCGAGAGGGAATTCTAACACCAAGCACCATTCAATCTCTGTCACACTGCTGTTTACAGTTTTTTTTCTTCTTTTTAATAGAGGCTGTCTGGCCCTCTAGCTTTCTGTGTACCCACTGCAACACACTTGAGCCTGCTCTAAGAAATTAAAACAACATTACATGCTTCTGGATTAAGTCTTAGGTGAATGGTTATTTTTTTGTAAACTGTACAATTTAACTTGTAAATTGTATTGGCCTCCCTAAGCCTAAGTATTAATAAAGTGTAGATGGACATAAAACCCTGAACACAAGTACTGTACATGTGGCAAATAAATAATAGCCTACTGTTAAACTGTCACCACTTTAGTAGATTACAGAGCTAACAACTCCATTATCTATTTTGCTGTAATGCTGTTTTGAGGCTAGATTATAAAAAAAGCTTTTTTTTTAATTTAGCTATTGCTGCTGTTTTTATTAGAGAGCCGGATTCCAGTTTGCAGGCAATTTTATGGCATTATTCCATAGCCACAGGGAAAGAGAGGCACAAATGATGCAAACACTTCTGAAAATAAATTCTGGTGTGATTAAAACTAATGTGGTCTTTCTCTCTTGAGGTGTTTAGTGATCCCACTGCAGCCATCTTCACATGCACCATTGTTTTGTGAAAGAAGAGTAGATTTGCAAATCTTACAAAAGCAAATTTGTGAATTATTTAATTTTGAAGTAAATGGGGAGCCCTGTATTCCATTAACTAATACCAGAAACATTTAAAATGGCAAATGCTGATAATGTACAGCCAACTGTACACAGAAAATCAGCTAACCAGAATGCTTACATCCCCCGTATTAGTCCAGTTACTTTGCATTGTACTGAATTATGGCATTCCATTGTTATATAGCAGTAGTTATTTGTGTCCCTTTGGTATCCTAAATTAAATGGTAATGTGGTGAGTAAGAGCAGTTAAGAAAACAAAATGAGCAAAGGGTGGGACACTCCAGCCCCCATTGAGAATAGTTCTGAGACACTGTAATGTTCCTGACCCTGGATTTGCATAATAAATTCAAATGAAAAATCATGAGAACAATCAAAAAACAAAGCCTTGACTATTTAACATTTAGAGGTCACATGTCCTCGGTTTAAATAAATACAGAGTAAATATGCCCAGCAGTTTACCAACCTTTCATCACTCCTCCTTCAAAGCGAGCTGAACTGGAACACAGCTGGATGTGAACCAGTCAGGGGACACAACAGCAGAGCTATCTATCAACATATAAAAGGGAACCATGGGGACACCCGCCTCTTTCTTTCTGACTCCATGGGGCATGTGAAGAATCGCCCACTTTGCCAAGTAGTGAAAAGAGGTATATGCAGGCCAAAATATGTGGTGGGGGGTCTCATTGGGTCAGTAATATTTACACTGAAAAAAGCATTATCAAAAACACGTGTCTACAGTACTTGAGTTTCTGATCATTTTACCTCTCTCAGATGCCGATGGGGGAAAAAACATTTTGTCAAGATTTTAAATGTTAGCTTCCAAAATATTTCTATATGCATTAATCTTAAGGCACAGCAAACCTGCCATTATCTAGACTGTTTATCCTCAGTTGTTAATGTGTGCAATGCTTTTGTGCCCTGTTGTCACAGAAGCTTCAGTAAGTTTATTTTAATTGGGTGTGTGAACTATGCATCAGCTGCAGAGTCACTTACAACTACGTTTCACCTGAAAGACAGGGCACAAGGAGGTTAAGTGACTTGCTCAGAGTCAGTGGCTGAGGTGGGGTTTGAACCAGGGACCTACTGGTTACAAACCCTTTTCTTTAACCACTGAACCAAATGGTTGTAGGATTCTTTTCTGACTGGGAGTTTCCATATTAACAATTTGTTATAATAAGGTTATACAAGCCTCCCTGGTCCCATTTAGTTAGTTAATTTAGTAATAATGTAGGTTTTACTGTTTTACAATAAGGCGTAGATAAAATGATCTTGGGCAGAAACACTGAAACCTGGTTGTTTCTAATAGCAATTGGGGAGCTGTAAATGTGGATGGTTGGTCAAGTATGTTCTTTTTGGTAAAAGAAAATAGTGACCTCCATGCTGGATGACTTTGTTCAGTAAGTTTGAGAGCTATACCCATGGGTGTCACTTATTATAATTATAGGAAATGTGCTGAGGGAGTTATAAGAAGCTGTCTGTACACTTTGAGTTATTTGACTTGAGTATTATTTATTATGCATTGAGGGTTTGTGTGCTGGGGGGGGCGTCAACGGTCATAAACAGTGCACTCATATTTTAACAGATTGTTTTGTATTATTTCATCATCTTAGGAACTATTTTTAACAATGTTACTGCCTGTCTCTTTTTTATACGCCCGCTCTGGCTTGTTGCTTCCTTAGCTTTTACACTGAATTCATGTTCACATAAAAAGTTATGTTCAACTTTTTTCCTAGGCATTGCTGCACTTCATGGAGCTGTGAGATTTGTTTGTGACTTGTGCTCTGCTGCCCTCATCAGGACATCCATGTGAATAACATGGTGCATCTCAAACCTCATTCCAGTGACACAAGTTAATGTAGTCCATTAACATAATACTGTATGAGGCTGTGTGGTCCAGTGGTTAAAGAAAAGGGCTTGTAACCAGAAGGTCCCCGGTTCAAATTCCACCTCAGCCACTGACTCATTGTGTGACCCTAAGCAAGTCACTTAACCTCCTTGTGCTCCGTCTTTCGGTGAGACGTAATTGTAAGTGACTCTGCAGCTGATGCATAGTTCACACACCCTAGTCTCTGTATGTCGCCTTGGATAAAGGCAACTGCTAAATAAACAAATAATAATAATAATAATGTTTTAGCTGAAGGTGCTTGAGAAGAAATCCATCTGCACAACAGATGAGAATATTTAAAATATTGGTAATGCTGCTGTGACGTCCTGCTTGTTGCCTCATTTTGTTCATAGATCACTATTGCTGTGTTTCAGTGACTGTTATATGTTAGATGTTGAATCTAGTTTTAGGCTTTTCTATGCATATGCAGTTGGAGGTTGGTCTATTCTGCTACGCAAAAGTTTGATCATCAAAACATCTGGGGTTTGTAAGTAGTTTACCTTATGTTTACCTAGTAAGGAATTGTGTCCCATTTTCAGGAATGACCCACCCAACGTGTGTAGTTAATGTGTTTTGTGATGTTTTCATGTCGACCACCTTCACTGCTAAACGTGTCTGTTTTCTATTCCTGATGAGTGCCTGTGGCAGGGCGGAAGCCCTACACATGGGAAATATGTAGTTTTATTGTATATTTTTGCATTATGTGTTGTAAATTGATTTAATTAATTGTTTAACTGATGCTGTGCTCTGCCGTGGGCGATTACCTGTCTGCGTGGAGCAGCAGCTGAAAGCAATGAGCTGTTCCAGCAGACAGGTGGGCGTGTCTCGGCAGAGCGTTAGTATAAAAACATAGAGATCACTGTGATCGGGGCTGCTGCAAGGCCTGCCGTTTTCCGTATTTTGAGTGTTTGTACAGTCATGTATCGTCCTCTGTGCGCTACCATCGCTGGTAGCGTCACATGACATTATTGTTTACTTTTTGTTTGTTTATTGATTAAATCCCGTGCGCCTGTATCGGCGTATCAACGTCAATCTCTCTACCTCAGTGTCATCTGTGTTCTCCTCGGCCGCCTGAGGCAAGTATACCAGGACTCTACCACAGTGCCCTATCACATTTCAAAACCAAATTCCAAAGGCGGCTTCAAACTATTACTAACATTATACTGCTTGTCAGCGTTTATAATAATAATCATTAGCTAGCACAGCCATTTTCATGACCTACAAAACCACTCAAGAAGGCACACAGCAATGCTTTAGTGGAAATTAAATAGGCCATTTCATGAAAAAAGTTACATTGTTCTATTGGATTATCAGACAATATCAGACTACTTACAAACCCAAGAAGTTTTGATGATCAAACGTATGTGTATTAGGATAGATAACCACAAAAAAAAAAAAAAACCTTGGGATTGCAATTGGTCAGTAGGGTTACTCTCATGAAAAATTATACCATCGATATTAGAATAAGGGTAGCAGTGTGGAGTAGCGGTTAGGGCTCTGGACTCTTTACCGGAGGGTCGTGGGTTCAATCCCAGGTGGGGGACACTGCTGCTGTACCCTTGAGCAAGGTACTTTACCTAGTTTGTTTCCAATTTTGGCACACAAGAGTATTCAAAAGCCTGTGTTGTAAAGGAACACAACACATTTAAAAAAAATTCTGCCATTGACAGGAGTGAGTGCTGCTGCTGCCCAGTGTTACTTCCCAAAATCGACTTGTGGAGCTTATTATTAGTTTAGCAGTGCTTTCAGTAAAAACTCTGATTTAACCGAGAGCCCAGGGTGGATGAAAAAGCAGCCCTGTGTATTCATTTTTAAACTGTATGGTTCCCGGGAGCAGTCTAGATGCAACCATCAAACAGTGTGTAATGTGATCTGCATGCGGATATGTATTTCCTTCTCTCCATCCACAAGCTGAATTAGTTTGGCTTTCCATAGCAGCTCTGTTTAATACACATTTTCACCATGAGGTACGTTTTAAACTGTTTTAAAGCTACAATAGTAATATATTTAGAATTATACAGCATTATTTGTTTCTGTTATTATTATTCATAGTAGTAGTATTATATTTTTTATTGGCATAAACTGTTCTCTCGAATAATATAGAAATTATATTTCAAGTTCTTTATTGTGTGTGTATGAGAAGTAAAGTAACCACTGGACTTCAAATGTATTAATATGCTTAGAACAAGATGTAATTACAATAATTGGAGTAAAGCCATAGATTGGGGATTGTTTACAGGTACTAACAGCTTGATTTTTTAAACGGTCCTCCTGGTTTTGTCATCTCACCGCGCACCTTTAGATTGACACACACTCTTTGAGGTAAGTCTCACTCGTTGAGATAATCCACCCTTGCCACCTCTGTGTTAGTAATAGTGTTGACATTAGGGATGTGATAGGGCACTCATCAGGAATAAAAGCAGCAAAGGTGGACAACATGAAAACATCACAGATGAGTCTCAATAAACATGCTTTTCCAAATAATGTTAAAACTACACTTTTGTGTGGGTCATTCCTGAAAGTGGGACATGGCACGAGTCACCTGATTAGGTAAACATCACCAGGTAAGCTACTCTCAAACCCAAGATGTTTTGATGATGAAACTTATCTGTATTAGAATATACAAACCACCAAAAAATGGACTGACTATTGCTTGGTGTCTCCTTGCTTATTCATCCCTGAGCCTCTCTCAAAAAGACTAACAAGTGCGTGATGTCTTATGTGGTGACTTTATGATGTGTACTAATATGCAGCAGGGGCACAGTTGAGCCATCAAAATCATTTCTTTTGGGAACTGAGCTAGATGAGGCTAATGTTGAATCATGTAAATTATTTGAAATGTATGTAAGAAAAAGATATATGATAAAAAGCTTTACAGTAGCACTTTTCTAAAGATGGTGTGCAGTTTAGCTGCTCTTATAGAGAAGAGTGATGTGTGTGTGTGTTTTTCTAACCCAAGTTTACAAATGTAGCAATTAACTGTAGTTTACTGGCTATAATTTGTTTGTTTCTACCATTTGCATGTCCTGAGTTTGAGTTTTTTCAAGCCACTTTAGGTAGAGAGAGGTACATTATTTTGATAAAACATTTGTTTGATTACTTTAAGATGAGCTCTAAAGGTCAGTGTGCTTACAGCTCTATTGTATATTGTTTATCTCAGCCTAGCAAAATATGAACCATTATCCCAAAGTAAAACATTTACCTCAGAGTGTTTGTTCTGGGTGAACTATCATTCCAGTCATTTGAATATAAAATACTTATTTAAGGAATTGTGTCCCATATGGTCTTAAAGTATGTAGAGCTAAATACATTATTTTTATTACTATTTAATTATTTAGCAGACACTTTTATCCAAAGCAACTTACAGAAATTAAACAAAACATAAAAATACTAAATTAAAAAATGTAAGCAGTGTCCCCCACCTGGGGGGGGGCACACAACCCTCCGGTCAAGAGTCCAGAGCCCTAACCACTACTCTACACGGCTTCCCGATTGCCACTCTCACCGGCAGAGGAAGATGAATCTGTAGCAATCCTTAATCGGAGGCAGCAGAAACACGTGTGATGGACAGAGGTGAAAACAACACAGAACACTTGCAATGATGTTGTTATTGTTTGAATGAGAATTGAAAAGAAAAAACAAACAAATAAAACAAAATAATAATAAAAAACACTTTTTTTAAAATAAATAATTCCAGTAAATCTTTCCTAATGTATCATTACTTTGTTGATCTCACGTTTTCATTAACTTCCTGTACTACCCCTCATGAAGTCACTGAAATCCTTTTGCTTTTTGGTCCAGTCAGTCAGTGTAACTCCCTTGCCCTTCAAGATGTACCTCACAGGTTGTTTTCAATGCTGTTGACGTTTTGCCCACTACAAAATGCCGGGATTTAGGGACAGAATGCTGTGTTGTACCATCCAACATTAAAATCTTCTTATAGGAAAGAACCATACCAGAGTTAAATCAAGCTGCCGTGTATAAGTAAAATGAAATAAAAATAAACAGATTTTTTTGGTGATGCTGGGATGCCTGACAGTTTTATTTTGATACAGAACAGCAGGGTTTTTTAGAATCATTATTGATGTGTGGGTGTGTTTCTGTGCTTAAGGATGTACTTCAAATGTTTGTACTTAAGTTGAAAGTGAATTTAAACAACTAATATTTGGTGACGAATGGTCAATGGACATTCGGCCATATCACAAAACAACCACACAATTTGGCTCAATTTTCATTCTCTACTTGATAGAGGCCCAGGATTGACTCTAGCCAGAACAGTACCTTTTGTTTACCAATGTATGGTAAAACAAATTTTGTAACATATTTTTCAGTGTAATTCAGTTTGTCAAAATCCCATAATAGGGCCGTACTTTAAAACAGGGTTCAATGTCTGCCTGTTGACAGCCTGGCTCCATTCATATCACAAGTGTTAGTTTACTGCCAGCAGGCATTCCACATACAGCAGTAGAGTTCAATAGCGTCCTTGCAAGCTTTGTTTTATTTAGCAGTGCTTTCAAATACATACAAAGCCAGACGTGCAGTGTTTGTAGCTGTCCAAGCTCGGTTTTAAAACACAGCACTACCAACCAAAATCCAAACCCAAAATATATGTGCTGCATTATTACAACTGTAACATGATTGTTTGGTAATCTAAATTAGTATTTACAGTAAATAAATAAATACAAATGAAATAGAAATAATTTTGTATGTAGCGTCAATGCCAGCTGCAGTGTGTCCAGTAGAGGGCACTGCACAGTATTAAAATACTATTTTCCAAGCCATTCTGCATCGTACTGGTAGCTTGATATAAAGCAGGTTTTTTTCAGTTAATGTTGGGCAAGCTGCTGTTTGTGAAAGCATCCTAGAGCTACAGTCTAAATCTGTAAGCACATTTGGCAATAGGTCAAAACACCATTGTGATTTTCAGGTCAGATGATAAACATGGATTGCTTATCCAACTTACACTTCATAATACAGCCTCACAGTGGTGTCCATTGTAATGCAAGATTCTGTTAAATGGTTAAACCTGCCTTTTTAGCACATATGAAAATGCATGAATTGAAAACTCTGTATCTCTAAAAACAATAGGAAACGATCATAGAATGATGGATTAATTAGTCCGTTCTGATAAGTGTGTTGCACTCTGACACGGGCAGTGGAGCCAGCTCTGTTTTTTATGGAATAACCCTTTAAAACAAGTATGTCAGTAACATACACCCCCCGCCACGGCTGTAAATTCAGAATAAGAGCCATCAGTATGATAAACAAAATCGATGACCATGAAATATATCAACAGTGTGTACAGTGTAACATAGAATAATGGCAAGACGGGTAGTAATTTGGGTTTAGTCAGATGAAACGATTTTGGCCACTTTTGGTCAGTTTCACAGACCCTGATAAGCACTAATATTGGACTACCGAATCCGTAAGGTAGTCACGGATTAGTGTTAATCAGGATCTGTGAAACCAGCCATTAAAATAATGTGTATAGCATGCAATGTCTTTTTTCATCATTTCAAACTTTAGGGGGCCCCTTTCATAATAAGAGAGGTGTGCCTCACTTCCTTCTGTCACCCAGCTTCTTGACAGAAACATAAAAACCATCGTGGTGACTGCAGCGGGGACACTACTAAATGGAAGCAAGTTTATTTTATTTTTTTTAAATACAGGATTATCTGCCTTAAAATCACCTCACGTATGGTTTCCAGTAAGGCCTAACAAAGCTTAGTTAATTAAAGCTTAGTCATTCCAGAAAGCTCTTAATAAAATAAGCACTTCTTTTTTTTTTTTTTTAAATGGTGCTTTACAGTCACTACTGCATTGCCTGGGGTTGGCTGGCTGACTGCCCAGCGTTTACAACACATCAGAGGATGAGCAGCTGCTCCAGTCTTTCTGCTTGCATCAGCTATACAGCAAAAGCTTTCTCTCACCAAAGGTAATTAGGTAAAGTCTTAATGTGTAAGCTCCCTCAACCCAAAATAAATATAGTTTTCAAGAACTCTTGTACCTTTCAGTAGATATTACTCCCATTTTAAAGCCCCCATTTAAGCACTGAGCAGCTCCTAATTGCAGACAGATGTTAACTGTTTGTGTGACTGCTGCCACGTTAATGGTTTTTAAAAGGGGTGGTTTTATTGTTATCACTTTAAGGTGCACATTCTTTGCTATGAATTAAAGATGCATGCCTCGTTTTCATATAGCTAGTTCCAGTACTGGAGTCATGTCTGCAAATTGGACATGAGCATTTGTTGCCTGATTTACCCCCCACGCAGACCTCTTAATCTAATTCACAAGTGCAGTGGTCCCCAAATACTACAGAGTTCATATCAATCCTGCCCCAAAAAAGGTTTCTGTTATGGTGAGTTCAGAAATGGTAGGACATGTAATGTGGAGCATTCAGCAACCATTGTGACAAGAATGGAATTTATTTTTCTGTAGTACCTCCCTTCCGCACAGGATCTCTAGAAAACCTTTAGAAACATACAGCTCAATGAACTACTAGCCACCTTAAGATTGGAATTTGCACGGTTCGAGTCCAGGCTATTCCTTTGCCGACTGTGGACAGGAGCTCCCAGAGGGCAGTGCACAATTGGCCGAGCACCGCCCGGGGGGAGGGAGGGTTAAGTCGGCCAGGGTGTCCTCGGCTCACCGCGCACCAGCGACTCCTGTGGTCTGGCCGGGTGCCTGTGGGCAATGCCTGTAAGCTCCCCATGGCTGCGTTGTCCTCCGACGCTGTAGCTCTGGGTGGCTGCATGGTGAGTCTGCAATGTGTAAAAAAGCAGGCGGCTAACGGCACACGCTTCAGAGGACAGCATGTGTTCATCTTTGCCCTCCTGAGTCAGCGCAGGGGTGGTAGCGGTGAGCTGAGTTTAAAAAAATTAAATAATTGGACACTACTAAATTGGGGAGAAAATTTAAAAAAAAAAATTGGCGACTACTAATTTTTATTTTATTTATTTAAAAAGAGAGATTGGAACTGCAAATCTACCCAACAGTGATAATCTTATAATCTCAGAAATCCAGACAAACAGAGCAGAAACTAAAATAATCTTTATTTAGTTGTCTTTTGTACTTTTAAATGCATCACATTGTAACCAGCTGTCTTCAACAAAAAGGTCCAAGTGAAGCAATACAGAGAAACAGAGGTGCAATATCTTGAAGTAATAAATGTTTTACAGATTTTTAGCCCTGTTAATTCATGTGGATTTACTTACCCGGATTCATTCCAAGTTCCTGTGTATGTATCCAGTCTGCATTCATGCATGAATTAACACGCCTCACAATCCCCAGGTGGTAGAGTAAGAGGGTATTAGTGAAGAATAAACAGTGAATTCATTAGGAATGGATGGAGGGGAAAGGGGAACCAAAATGTTTTTTTAATCATGATGAACTAACAGGACTGAATTCAAAATTAATTAGTTCAGAAATCGGAGAAAGTGCATAAGACAGTCAGGTGTTATTCCTGAATACCTTATGCAGTTATTGTCCACATTAGAAACTAAAACCTTTTGACAAACAACATTTTATTTAACATTTATTTTTATTTTTTTTTATTTTTTGTGTGTTTTGCACTAATATAATATTGAAATGTTGTCAATACTAAGATCTGCCATTGTGCAGATCAATTGGATATATCCCATTATGTCATTTTCTTTTGTATGTAGTATTTAGGGTTTGGTGTTTTTGAACTCCTTTCAATTTTGGAGGTGATGGCACCAGGGAAAGATCAGGGTTGTATTACAGAGACGCTACAGTAAATTACACCATTCATTTCGGCTCTTCAACTAATATCAGTGTACTACAGGAACTGCTACATCTGGATGTGAAAAAATGTAGGCAAAATCCTGCCTCGCACAATTTTATATTCTTATTTATTTTTTAGCAGACGCCCTTATCCAGGGTGACTTACAATTGTTACATGATATCACATTATTTTTACACATTATTTTTTTTTACATACAATTACCCATTTATACAGTTTTTTTTTTTTACTGGAGCAATATAGGTAAAGTACCTTGCTCAAGGGTACTACAGCAGTGTTCCCTACCTGGGATTGAACCCACAACCCTCTAGTCAAGAGCCAAGAGCCCTAACCACTACTCCATAATCTTTTTTTTATTTTCACGCTGGCTAAATAAAGATTCTGTCCCCAAAGTCCAGCTGATTTCCCCTCACTAAGAAATGTTCAACTGAAGTGCTTTTTACATATAAATTGCTGTTGTTGGAGAAAGAGTTTTGAAGTATGAAGAGGTTCTGTGCTACTAAAGTCTGGAAAGAAAAAAGAGTTCTGCACAACAAAGCTTGTGTCCTGATACTTCTTGAGTGTAGTGTATATCTGTACTGACAATCAAAAGTTGCACAGAAGATCTAAGATACCATTTGGCTATGCAATATATTGATTATAATAATCACTTGAATACATGTAATTGTCCTAATAGCTAAATATAAAGACAGTATAGGTTGGATTGAATGCACTGTGTTCAATATTGAATTTAGGATTTGTTTAGCTCTTCTTGTAGTATAAAAAACAGTAAGCTAATCTAGTGTATGCCTATGGGTGGGCAGTGTGTTTTTTCTTTAATGCATGTGATGCCATTTTGAAATATGAGTATTTGATAAGTTTACTCACTTTAATGGCCTCAAACTCAATGAATTCAAGATATCACAGGTATAGCAGCTAATGTATTGGAAATTAATGTCCAGACTATTTTGTGTAACAAAATAGTGCAGTTTTATGAATATGTGGCCATGGACAGCAGGTTATTATACCACCATAAAATGTTCAGAAGTGAAATGGTATGAATTGAAGGAGAACTTTCATTTTTCTTCAAAGGAGATCTTATTAATAGTCAACAGGCAGAGGTATTTCCTAGATCCCGTTTAAGAGTGTATTCATATGTAAATGCAATAGAAGGTTAAATAACTAATTTGCTGCGCCTGAATTTAGCAATTCCCATGAATTCATTATGCATCAGGTCATGTCCCTCCCAATACTGACAACTAGAGGTCAGTGTTTGGTAAAATAATAATCGGCTGCTTTTTTGTACAGTGGATATACTATGCCAGCGGCTAAATTACTAATGTATACAGTATATTTTTCCTAAATGGTCCTAAAGATGGGTACAGAGCACAATACACATTGAATTCAAATTGGAATGCTTAGAAAAATATTCCCATCAAGCTGCTATCATCATAAAAAAGCATGCTGTTAAATGGTTGTATCCTATCCCCTAATGACATTTTGGCATTTGAAATTAGAATTTAATTGGTTTGGTAACCCCCTCAAATGTACATATTTATACAAGAGGCAAAGTGCAGTCAGTTAAATTGGTAAAAGTTATAGGAAGCACTGTTTGCTTGAATTTGATTATTATTTATGTTCTTTCAGATGATCAACTACTACAATTTGGAAAACTGGTCAGTACCTCGAATGCATATGAATCACACAACCCTGATGAGGACAGAAAGCTTGTGACAATACAGACAGACCAGCCCTTGATATGGAGTATGGGGATCATGAAAAGAGAACAAATGGACCAGGGGATGCTATAAAATTAGGCCATAAAAAAAAAAGTTGGTTTGTTTTACCAGACCACAAAAACATGCATGTACTCTAGAATGTAGAATTAAATTGCAGGCAAGAGGGAATCCTATTTTTGTACGATTTAAAAATACAAAAAAAAATGAACTCCCAACATAATATTAATTATGCTAAAGATTGTTGTATTTTGCATTACATAACTCTTATATTGCCTCAGGTAGAACAGGGCTGTTTAATTGAGTTGCACATTTTCAGTTTGCATACTCCTGTTTAATTTGTCCATATATTAATTTTAAAAACAGATAAAATGCTCTATTTAATGAAGTGCCTTTCAGGATTCCAGTAACATTTTCTCCTTATGTAAAAGATATAGGCCTATATTAAAAACAATAACCAATTTCTCAAGTGTTTTTTTCTTCAAAATATCAAAGCTTTTCAAAACCAAACAAATACACTGCTTCAGTTTATCTCCCACATTTATTAACATAGCCAAATACAAATATACAATGAATGTAAAAAAATTTAAAAAAACACACGCCCCCCTCTTCAGTCCAGATTTGTAGGTCAGGTCATCGTCTTTCAGCAGGTAAGAAGTTTAACCACCACTACAAAAAAAAAAAAACACACATTTCCATATTGATTTTTAAAATTCAAGCTTCATGGTATCAGGACGCAAGAATGCTGCTGTTTTAGTTACCACATTCCCAGTGAGATGATCAAGTATCTAGAGTTTATACATACAGTTTTAAAAAGACATAATATGCAAGGCTGTGATTATAGGCTGAATGCTGGTAAAATATATCTGTTTTAAGGCAAGACAATGTAGCAAAACTCTGGAAATCTGTACAAGTAGTAATGATTTATCATTTTTCTAGTAATATTGCAATTGACAATATACAATGCTAAACAATCCTATTTTTGTAAGCTTTGTACACAATTATATTACTGAATATTAAAAGAAATACAACTTGGATTTGCAATCATTTTCTTCCCCCGCTGGAAGTCAGGAATGTGTATTATACATAAGAGCAGCATTATTTTGTTCTGTGCATTTGTGTATAGGACTTTACTAGTAAGGAAAAACTAGCATGGTTTCCTAGACAGTTACAAGTACAAAGCAGCCTGCATAAAGCAGGTAGTGTTAAAATAGCAGCTATACGGAGCACTTACACAATGATGTTGTTGATGGGGATGTGGATAAGTTTCACAAAAAAGCCAATGAATCCCATAATTGCAAAACCAATTGCCGTTGCCATAGCAATCTTCTGGAATTCTGAATGTTAAAAAGGAAACATTTATATAAAAACAGGTCTCACTACATTACCCAAATGCACATTTATTTCTCTCTTCAGTTTGAAGCATTTCACAAAGGGAGTCACACTCAAGAGTACAAATGCCTACTGCATCCCCCCCAACCCCTTTTCAATGTTCAAAACGTGTACATGGTTTATAATAGTTATGAAAAGATACATAGCTTAGGTGGAGTCCATTTTCTCAAGAGACTGATCAAAATGGGTGTCAATAAGCAGTCCAATAACCTTTTGACAAAATAAACATTACAACACAAGAGCTGATACAACAGATATGTCTGTTTTACTTTGGAACTCGATGTTCACCTGGCAGTGGATTGATTATACTGGTGGTTTAAGAAAATGTATTTTCAAATCACACAAAGAACTATGAAACGTGTGTTGCGCTGGTACTGTACTTGCTACACACGTGTGTTATTTTAGAGCATGCAGTGGTGACAAATATTTTAAAACAGAACTCATTGACCCTTTAAACACAGCATCACTTTTGCAAGATGACACCCAAAAAAATCTACATAATTACACATTACCTTTTCGGTCTGGCTTTGTACACCTTTTGACAAGTCTAATGGAGTCCTTCACAAACTGACGACTGGGTTCAACGAACTGCATAACCTGGTCCATGGTGACTGCGAGTTTATCAAGTGGGGGGGGAAAAAGAAGGCAAGACATAAGTTTGTGTTTCTAAAATCAGATTCTCCACCTTATAAAATAAAAGGCAATGGGGTAGCATTCAGTCGTATGTTAAGGAATAAAACACAACCACCCACTAAAAGGCAGTCTTTACTATAGTATTAAATTCCAGTTCTTAAAATACTTGACAGAATTAATATAGGGAAGAAGAAATCAGTCTGTACTTAAGGTTTTTTTTTTCTTTTTTTTTTTTAAATTGTAACGTTTTGGTCGAAAACCCATTAGTTCATGCCGCAAAAATTGTTTTCTGTCTTGATAAAATGGATTAAAATTTTACGCTCCAAACCTTCAAAAAAGTAATTTATCTTGAATTCAAGTCTTGCAAACCTCGGAAACACTTTTTAAAGTTAAATGTGTACGGTAACGTACCACAGAATATAAAGTTATAACACATACCGTGACGCCATTTAAAAATCTACCTTAACATTCTCTACCGGGGGGTTAGTGCATTAAATCCTGTACTTTAGAGTACTGTAATCTGTCAAGTGTTAATTAATCTGTAGTATTTTGTATTTAACTCACTGACACTGCTCTCCTCCGTTATTTAATCGTATTTTTGTCATACTTATACTTGCTAGAACCAAAGTCATTGTATTTATCTTGCTCTTAATTGTTAGGAGGCTGTGTGGTCCAGTGGTTAAAGAAAAGGGCTTGTAACCAGGAGGTCCCCGGTTCAAATCCCACCTCAGCCACTGACTCATTGTGTGACCCTGAGCAAGTCACTTAACCTCCTTGTGCTCCGTCTTTCGGGTGAGACGTACTTGTAAGTGACTCTGCAGCTGATGCATAGTTCACACACCCTAGTCTCTGTAAGTCGCCTTGGATAAAGGCGTCTGCTAAATAAACAAATAATAATAATAATAATAATAATTATTACTTGTACTGTGATTCTTGAAATGTATTTTTGTTTACGACTGTAAGTCGCCCTGGATAAGGTCATCTGCTAAGAAATAAATAATAATACATATTCAGGTTTTCGTTAAAGAACTGATGCTATCATCAGTGCTGAAGAGTATATTACTATAATGTCTCAGAGTGTTTAAGTGGCATGTTAAATGGATGTGCGACGCTGCTGTAACTGCTTACAACTGCGTCAAATTTAGCTAAAAACGTTTTCTAAAGACCATTCTGTTACCATTATATTTAAAACAAAAACATTTCGTATACTGTTATTCAAGAAAAGCCGCTTCTGTGTACACGTACCTTGCACAGTAGTAGACACGACATTTAAAAAAAAAAAAAAAAAAATCATAATTTCCAACAGTTTCTAAGTTTACACAAAACAAGGGAGGTGTAAAAAAAAAACCCAAAAAACCCCGAGAACAGAAGCGAGTTGGAGATATAGGGCCTCATCACACTAATTTACAGTACAAATCGAGTTAAACAGACATGCCAAATTACTAATACAACATTGCTCAGTAAACTAAACATCTTACCGTCATACCAGTAATTAAAACATTTATATCACACACACTACTATATATGTAAGGTTTTGCCCTCCACTTCACTTGTCTTTTTGCGGCCTTACTCAGTGTGTGATTTCTTATTTCCACGCCAGTCAGCTGAGATCTGCCTTTTTCAGGAAAGACAGTTCTCGCAATTAGAAGTCGCAAAAAAAATAAAAAATAAATAAAAGTATATTACAATACACAACGCTATAATACTTTTTTTTTAGTTTTCAATAAAACACGATTTCTTACCTGTCTTAACACTCCCTGCCCTGTTACTGTCTTACGGGTTTTCTCTCCAGTATAAGGTCCACGTCGCTTTTCAGAGCCTTTAATACGACAAAGCTGACGTCGCATTAGGAACTCTAGGTTCTGCGCAAGCGCCGAGCGGAAACCCTAAGATTTTGACCTGGAACTGGAATTCACATTTTCCTGGTGTAACCTAGGAACTAAATTTGGGAGACATGGATTGGTTGATTTTTTTCATGGCTGGTTATTGTAATCTGATCTTGCATAAGTACAAATTAACACGTAACACACTAAACATGATTGTTCCGAAGTGGATTGTGTACTACAAGTTTCAGAAACGTGTTTATTTAGCACACTTTGTTTATTTAGCACACGCCTTTATCCAAGGCGACTTAGAGAGACTAGGGTGTGTGAACTATGCATCAGCTGCAGAGTCACTTACAACTACGTCTCACCCGAAAGATGGAGCACAAGGAGGTTAAGTGACTTGCTCAGGGTCACACAATGAGTCAGTGGCTGAGGTGGGATTTGAACCGGGGACCTCCTGGTTACAAGCCCTTTTCTTTAACCACTGGACCACACAGCCTCCTATAACGTGTACGTGTATAAAGTTAATCACTTTAGTGGAAATAGGACTACGTTTCTGTATCCAAACATGTAACCCAAATGTTTTGCTTTTTCTTCACTGGAGTTGCGATAGAATGACAAAACCATTATAATAGTAATGCTATCTAATAATAACCATGGCAATATAAATATCATATGGGAGATAATGAAATTGAAGAAGGAATCTATGAAAAAGACCTAGGAGTTTATGTTGACTCAGAAATGTCTTCATCTAGACAATGTGGGGAAGCTATAAAAAAGGCCAACAAGATGCTCGGATATATTGTGTTAAGTGTTGAATTTAAATCAAGGGAAGTAATGTTAAAACTTTACAATGCATTAGTAAGACCTCACCTAGAATATTGTGTTCAGTTCTGGTCACCTTGTTACAAGAAGAATATTGCTGCTCTAGAAAGAGTGCAAAGAAGAGCGACCAGAATTATCCCGGGTTTGAAAGGCATGCCGTATGCAGACAGGCTCTAAGAATTGAATCTGTTTAGTCTTGAACAAAGAAGACTACACAGTGATCTGATTCAAGCATTCAAAATTCTAAACGGTATTGACAATGTCGACCCAGGGGACTTTTTCGACCTGAAAAAAGAAACAAGGACCAGGGGTCACAAATGGAGATTAGATAAAGGGGCATTCAGAACAGAAAATAGGAGGCACTTTTTTACACAGAGAATTGTGAGGTTCTGGAACCAACTCCCCAGTAATGTTGTTGAAGCGGACACCCTGGGATCGTTCAAGAAGCTGCTTGATAAGATTCTGGGATCAATAAGCTACTACCAACCGAACAAGCAAGATGGGCCGAATGGCCTTGTCTCATTTGTAAACTTTCTTATGTTCTTATGTTTCTAGAGTAAAGTGTGTGACAAACTCATTTTTATAAACTTCTGAAACAATTTAAGGTTGGAGTTGAATGAATTGTAAAAAGGAACTGTTTATTAGCTGTGCCTGCAAATGACAAAAAAAGGTGATATTGTTTCAGAGATGGTTTTGTTTAATGTATTTATTGTATTGCCTTGGTGGTTTGAAACTCCTTCATATGACATAATTCCAGTACAAGCCCAATGTTCTTTTTTTTTTAATGACTGCAGCGGGTGTCCCTGGCTGTTGAATGAGTGCGTGTCAAGGGTCGTTCAATGCTGGACCAACACAAAACTGCTTGGATGGGGCACTAAAACAATGCGAAAGGTCTTATAAACTATATAGTCTGCATATTTAAAAGAATGATCATTATATGAATTGTCGTATTTTTATTTATTTATTATTATAAATTAACATGGTTCCGGACTAAGACATGCCATGTTATGACACGTGACTAAAATCTGAATTATACAAATATGGTCAGCTGGGGTAAGCGCTATGAGTGTACAGGAAGCTGTTTAGAGGCTTTTACCTGGTTTGATTGACATTATTATTATTATTTATTTTTTTTCTGAGAATATCTTTGTGAAAGTATTGGTTAGATACTCACTCTTACCCTGGTTGACCACATATGGACAGATCATCTCTACCCAGCTGAAAAATTAAGGTAGTTCCCTGACTCAGCAACAATCTTAAAGATGTTAGATTGGACCAATTTACCTTTGGAATGCTGTAGGATCAGCCACACACATCAGCCACACCCATCAAACAGCTTAGTGTTGTGGTAGGTTACATTTTTTTCTGAGATACCCATCGGCAACACACTGAACTGGTTGCCACATGAAAGTATTTCAGAAATAGTTTGGTAAATAACTACCAGAGTGCTGCAAAGTGCCACGATATACATTTATTTACTAAGGCAAACTTTTAAATTGTTACATTGTCAAAACAAACAAAAAGCACATTTTACAATCCAGTGTTAAAATATTTCACCATTCACCAGTCAGAATAACTAAAACAAGTACACAGAACCAATACCGTTTATTGTATATTACATTGATTTTAATCAATTGGTAAATGTGAATAATAAAATAATAATAATAAAATACAGACCAGAGTATAATCATTACATGTTTCTACCCTAATAAAACGAAGAAAACAACAACTTGCATTTAGGCAGAAGCAGTTAAATGAATGTGTTTATAATGTTTTTGTTCTTGTAAAAACTGTACACAAACTCCGCACTGGTGCAAATTGGTGGATGTTAAAACTAGAAGGCATGTTCTATTATTATAATTCAGTATTTCAATGGTTTGTAAGATTTGTGCTGAATAACCAACAGCAACCAAAAGAAGAGAGCATCACTTAAATCACTTAAGTTCAGAGAGACAATTAATGATTATTTCAGTGACACTATGTAAGTTCTGCAGTTTTCTCAGTCCCATGTTATTCCTAGCATTTGACAGCTGATGTCCCAGAGTTTCTTAGCTACCTCAACATCTGTAGCATTTTGTGAGCTAGATGCAGGGGCGCAGTCACTGTGGTACAAAGGACACAAAAGAAAAAGGTTTACAACAATCAGATGTGCCAAGAATCCTCCTTCGCTTACTACGTGTGTCAGTGTGTTATTCTTCAAGAAAAAGGAGATAAGGATTGTACAACCTAATCTAAAATATATATTTAAATTCAGGGTTTTTTTTCAATCAATGTTAAGTATCCAGATCTGTAAAGAAACAAAACATGACATTCCAATAGTTGTAAAAGCAATACCACAGTTAATAAACATAAACAAAGGTTATTGCTCTTTAACTTTGTAATTCTGGCTGTGTGTTCCATACATAGGGGGACATCTGTACACACGACAGATGCACGGGTATTCTGACAAATCTGTTGCAGTGATTGCTTGATTTCATATATGTTATTATTAAAAATGTTTTATTATATTTGGAAGGCAAACCAATATGTCTTAAGTGTAAATGGTAATATTGTGTAATGCACTTCCATTATGGATTGTAAATCCTGCAGGTGAGGCACATCATGAAAGTGTGTGCCATCAGACCCTGGTTTTTGGTGCAAAACTTTAACGCAGAGTCGCAGACATGTCCAATTTTCCTGTATTTCAAAACAAAACTTCAGCAATAAAACTGAGAACAGTAAGTAATACATTTATTTGTAGACCCTTAAGGTATTTGACTTCAAGACAAAGATCTCCCTTTTAATTTCCTGTAATATCCTTATTAATCACCTGTAATATCCTCCAGTTTCCTTTTGCAGCTCTGGTTCTACTGCACAGTAGATTGAGGTCTGAGCGCCTTTTATTGATGATTTGGTGAAAGGTTTGACTACTTGCATTGCAATCTTCATAGCACAGTTTAGGTGCCTTCCGAGCTCTGTATTTACAATCCCAGGGTGCAAGGCATACGTCGTCACACCCGTTCCTGTTGTATAAAAGAAAATGTACGCATCACTTTCATGGTCACCAACAAATTTAACATACAGGATTTACATAACAACAGCCACAATAAATGTAGATTTATAAAGCACTTTTCATGTGTTGTACATACAGCATACAAAACTACACTAATAAAATTAAAAGATACAGGCTTAAGCAGTTGCAAATGTATTTAAAATATATTTTTTTCCCACTGTAGTTAAACACTCTTTCATGATCGACTAGTATGTCGGTTCTAAGCTGGATTCAAAGGAGAAACCAGTTTTGATGCAAAATTTCACAGACCCCCTTACCTTCCAGCCTTTGTGCCAGCTCACGTGTAAATAGAATGTTTGCCAGTTTGCTCTGTCCATAGGCTTTCACTGAATCGTAGCTCTTTTCACTGTTAATGTCTTCAAAGTTCATGGTTCCCCAGCTGTGTGCAACCGAGGCGACATTAACGATTCTGGCTGGAGACGATTTCTTTATCAGATCAATCAGCAAGTGGACGAGCAAAAAGTGTCCTAACAACAAAAAACAAAAAACACTGGGCTGAGAAATAAAACAATACAATGTATTAATAAAATAAACACGGACAGGTAAACTAATGTAGTCGTTTGGGACTATTCAACCTGAAACAAAAACATATTGGAAATGTGAAAAAATGGCAAGTTATCAAAAGTGCCCAGCCATTTAAAAGTGCAGATATCAAAAACACAAGCCAAGTTTCAAGAAACCATTGGGGCAACCTTGCCCAGTATAAAGCAATAGTAATAACTCTATGTTTTAGTCTTGGCACTTGCACTGCATATTCTCTCTGGTCACAGCTCACACGCTCGCTCAGTCGCACCCACAGTTTCTCATTCAAATTCAGCGCTGGAGTGGCTCATCAACCAGTCACATCCATGCTCTGCAACCCCTGAAAACAACAACACACCTTCTCCCCACTCATTCACTCACCCCCCTTCCCATGCTAAGTAACAGCATGACCCGTTCCCTTTACAATACATGTAACAAATAAAAGACAGACAAGACAAACTGAACAGACAACAAGTCGATTTTAATTTTAAAGTAAAAATCTATGAAAACATGACGACCTTTATGTACAAACATCTTCACTAACATACAATTGAACAAGAACTGAGTATTTATTTTTTGTTTCATACAGTATTAAATGGCAGTGTTTACATGATAGTGAAAAATAAATAAATAAATATCAAGATAAAGAAAGAAAGAAATGCCTATGTACTGATTTATGTATTCATTTATTTCAATATGTATAATGTTTTACTTTTACCAAATATATCCGCTATCCTTCAGCATTGCTAATTCTCACAAAAAATGACGTTCCTTTTCGTCCACTGGGGACCACAAATAGCATTACTCTCATCAACCAGTATCTGAGAGGAATCATACTTCCTTGCGCCAATAGGGACCACAATGAGCGTTACACTGACAGGAAACCACATTTTTCAGAGATCAGAATCTCAGAATGATGATGATGATGATGATGATCATGATGAAGATGACTCAAAAAATCTCCAAGCTGGCTGACTTCATCTTTCAAAATACTACTGTTTTCTCAATTAATCATGTAGCACTGACAGTTATTAACACAACACGCTTGCAAACTGAAGGTTATAATTTCATCAAATCCTACGCATGCCACACCTTTTTAATATTTATATAAAAAAAGATTTTTGCATGCAAATGTTCCATTTTAAAACAGAAATAAATCATTTAATATAAATGATATAGGTGTCAAAATCAGTGCGTTCACTAGTATATTTCCATGTTGACTAAACAAGTTAAATGTCATTAAACTCGAATGTCCTGTAACATACAATTGCGTAGATAAAAGTGCCTGGTGTCTGCAAAAAAATACATTTGGAGAAAAAGGCAAACTAATGAGACAAACTAATGAGAGTAACAGGCACTGTAGGATGTTTCTTTAAAAAAACATGGTGGCAGTGTGGTCCAGTGGTTAAAGTCTAGGGCTTATAACCAGAAGGTCACCGGTTCAAAGGTTACCGGTTCAAATGCCACCTCTGCCACTGACTGACTCACTGTGTGACCCTGAGCAAGTCACTTAACCTCCTTGTGCTCCCTCCTGCGGATGAGATGTTAAATCAATGTCCTATTGTAAGTGACTCTGCATATAATGCACAGTTCACAGCCTACCTCTGGAAAGCGCTTTGTGATGGTGGTCCACTATGAAAGGTGCTATATACTTATAAAGATATTATTATTATTATAACTAGAAATTTGAGTTTTTGTGAACAAAAACAAAGCATGTGGTCTGAATCATTAATATGGCCTTGAAAGGTTTTATTTTTCCTACACGATAGATTTCCCAGAGGAGTTTATATAAATCAGTTATTAAAGTGCCATTCTTGGGTTACATTTTACAAAAACAATTTAAGCACTCACATTTACATGGCTAAGAAACTATCCGGGAAGAAAGTTTTATATAACTTTTGGAGCTTCTAAACAGTTTTAATATTCAGCCTCTTCCTCTTAATTTTTATTTTCTGAAGCTTCCTGTTGCTCAGGAAGGATAACAATGATGTTCAAAATGTACTTACATTTATTTGTTTTTCAATGCTTTTTGTGTGAATAGGGCCTTTTCAGAAAAAAAAGTCTGATTAAGATTTTTTCATGAATATAATTTAAAACCTCGAAAGAGATTTGCAGTTAAGTAGGTTATATAGGTCAAGACCTACCTTATATTACCAATATTATTATTATATAGGTTAAGACCAGATTTACATTTAAAAAAAAACAAAAAAACATTGTCAGTGATGCAGCTAGCTTTTTATGCAGGTTGAGGTTCACTAATTGCATGGAACGTGAAAAGTCAAGAAGGTTTTCATTCCCTACACTTCTAATTGTGTCCATACTTACCCAAGTGGTTGACGCCAAACTGCATCTCAAAGCCGTCCTTTGTCTTGGAGTATGGACACATCATGATCCCAGCGTTATTAATGAGAATGTTAACCTGACTCTCTTCTGAAAAAAAGGAAGAATAAAGTATATATCAATTTGTTTCGGTATGTTGGAATGTTGCCTGAGTTGCATTTTTGTTTTGGTACAATATCTACACGTATGCGTACAATATATTCCACTTTCTGTAGCCTTTAAGTGCCAGATACACACAATTGTGTACCCCACCATGTATACAACTGATGTGTACCCCACACAAAAGTATCTTCAGTATTCACTGTGCTAGCCCTTTCTAGAAGAGCATCTGGACTATCCCAAAAAATGTTGTTTGCATTTCCCATGTACTTTTTACATATGTTGCACTGGCAACATTTAAACAGTATGAAATGAATCCTGTGTGATACTTCTGTGTAGGATTTCAGGCTGACAAATTCATCTGTGAGTGGAAGCAAATGTAATTCTACACAGATACTGACTAACAGTGATTTCAAACTTTTGGAAATAATTAAAAATAAAAACTTCACAAAAACAGGTAAGGTTAGAAAAATATGTGCACCTACAAATACCAATTATATAACTAGGTCCATCACAAACATATCTCCTATCTATTTGTGCTCTATTATTATTATTATTATTATTATTATTATTATTATTATTATTATTATTATTATTGTTATTATTACAACTTGTTGCTGTTGCCATACTAGAGAACAATAAGATAAAAAGTTGTTTTGTGTGCATTTGTGACATACTGTATACTTAGCAAATGTTATTGAAATTAATACGTTTTTTTTAAACAACAGTTTTCACGCAATACCACGTTCACCAAACCAATTTCCAGAAAGCAGTATAGATGTGTCTTGACTCTAATGAGTTTCTAAATGTATTTCCTCTTGCTGATGGATTTTCCATGCACAATCTGCCAGCTCTGTGGAGCTTCTTTGTTTCCAATGGGTTCCAAAACAGTATTTAGTATGGTAAATAGTTTAAAACAAAAGGGGTTTTGTCTTTTGAGTTTAATTGCTGTAAGTTTCTTTCTGAGAGTTACAGCAGTCAGCCACTTGTGCTCGCTAATGGAGATTCCTGATTGCTGGATTTGTGTCCATTTGTTGGTAATGAATTATGGCAAATGAAACCTGCACTGCTCCAATGTATGCTACTGTAATAGAATTTCCTTTGCAAACCCCTAAATTAGATGCAAGGGGTCTCTCCCCTCTGTCTGGAGCCAGGGTTTGATAGATTGTTAATAATGTCCCTGCTTTGAAATGAATTACCTTTGTTAATTTGTTCTGCAAATTCCCTGATCGTCTTGGTGTCAGACAGGTCCAGTTTCTTTACAATGATGTTTTCATTTCCAGATTCAGCAATGATCTCTTCTTGTGCGCCTTCAGCTTTTTCCATGTCTCTGCAGGCCATAATAATTCTTGCCCCTTTGAAAAATAATTATAATAATCATATGGATATGGCACAAATTCATTAAAATAAATGTTATGTAACTCTCCCATGGAATGTCCAATAGAGTAAAAAAAACAAAAACAATGTGGCTTTGAAACAGTTAATGTTCAATGAACACCACCTGTAATGGAACTTTATTGAGAGAATCATAGAACACAGTTGTGTACCAACCATGTCAAAGCATGTGTTCTGTATCATTGATATGGCCATAGTTTAAAATGTGGGACTGAAAGGGTTATTTTTCTACTGGGTAACACTGCTAATGCAACTTAAGTAGGAAAACCAAACCATGTGTGTGCCTTTATTGGCTTGTGTTTACTTTAGCATGATATCATGACAAAAAACACAAATTTCAGTAATCCCCTAATGCTCAATAAAGCACTTACTAAATACAGTAATTCTAATAGGAATCCGAGTTTTAATCTGATTAATCTTTTAACCACATTTACTATTTTCTTTACCAACTGAGTGAGAAGACGTACCTCTCCTGGCTAAATCCAGGGCAGTCTCTTTACCAATGCCAGTGTTGGCACCAGTTATTATCACAGTCTTTCCGTCAAGCCTGGCATCTGAGGACCACGGACGACAGAAGAAGTTTCTACAAGAAATACAAAAAAAAGTTTCTTTCCATCGTTCAATCCCTGACATGCCATTTTAAGTGAAACAAATCCGGAGTAGGAGTTTCCTCCTTTTTTCTCAAAAAGTTTGATTTGACTTGTGATCTTTTACTTGACCCTGGTGGATTTCATCAACCACCAACCACAGCTGCCCTGGGATTACCCTGAAGAGTAAGTGGTTGATTGAATCCAGATTCCATGCTGAGGTACAATGCTCTTATCCCTGCATGCTACACGTCTCTTGTCCTATGATCTTAATAGTACATCACAATCTATTTTTCAATTGCTAAGCAATTCTGTGTGTTCTGTGTGTTATACATCTCCGGGCATGTACAGTGTGATAATATTGTAATCTTGCGTGACTAGATCTGTCAGTGCTTGACTCAAACAAATCAGAGTTTGAGATTACAGTTTCAACTCCAGAGAAGGCAAAACAGCATGTTATATTTAACTACTATATGTTATAAATTTGTATAACTGGCTGCCAACCACATTTTTTTCTGAGTTTCCCACTGACAAATGGATGTTTCTTCAGTGAGAATGTAGCCTATGCTTGTTGCTGCACCTTTATAATCTAGGAGATGAGCAGCTGGTGGGTTCTTTTCATACATGTTGGATTATAAACATAATCGCATTCTCAAATAACCGGATTTATTTCCGTTATAAAAATACCGCTGTCTTGAACAGTAACGCGTTACAAAAAGGCTGGGTATACAATAAAAATACATTTGCGACATTTTTTTCTTGCCTAGCTGTAACTGCAACTGCACTTCCACAAATAATTTCCACCGTGAAAAAAAAAAAACTTCAGTGCTATCTGGTGTACAGTTGCATACCTTTGCATATATTTGTTATTTGATTTTAATGGATTATTAGAAATAGAAACGCAATGGATTATGTTTAGTTTTATGTTAATATCGTATTGAATGTTTTACGAAGTCAAATTACTCCACTGTCGGATTAATCCAATTGTTTTACATGCTTAGTGATTTAGTTTTACATGCATCTGTAATGGGTACAAAAAAACAAAAGCAAAACAACCAACTCTTCATGAGGGTAATTATAACACTAATCCTAATACCTATGGCGATGTTCAGTGTATGCGCTTCCTGTTTTGCCTGCATGTATACAGATATTAAATGAGTAACTTGCATTTTAAAAGTACTAGTAGATATCCTGGACGTGTTCTTATACAATTACAAACAAACAAGCAGTGACTTACCTGATAGCACTCATTGCTTCAACTTTCCAAAGGTATCCCTACTGAACCGCCGATGCTGTATTTCCCTGCTGCTGGGAAGGAAGTCTGGCAGTGAATGAACTGCCTTGCCCTCACATCCCGAATGCTGGTACAAATACTGTACATGTGACACGGGTCACCCGTCTGTATCAGAGCAAAGCTAGCATAAGAATTAGTTTAACATATATTTTGAATGTTGAAACTATTTCAGTTTTCTGTTTTAGTTTTTTTTTTAAATAAGACGTCAAGTATAATTTTAATTATACCGAAGAAGCAAAAAGTTGTATTTTTGTAACACTTAAACTTAAAGGATACTTCTCCGATCTCACATTTTCTTGATATTTAATTTCCAGTTTGATGTCATCTTATGTTTTCTATCATTTTCTTTCTTGTTTCTTGCTTTAAATGGTTGCTGTGGATACATGCACTTCACACCGAATCACGTGTATCTAATTCATTGTGTTATTTTACATAATAAGCACACTTTTTAAAGCAATGTTTACAAACATTAAGGCAAATAGTTTACATATTACTAATCCTAAATGTATGTCATTTATGAATACACAATACAGCCTTTCTCATTGCATGGTTTTCCCCTAACAATTTTACGGTACATTGAAATGTACAATAAAGCACTGTACATTATAAAAATTTAAAAAAAAAAACCTTGTGAATTTGAAAATTCAGCAAGACCTTTTATTTCACTGCAAACTTTAAAGCGCAAACCCCTTCTTAATAAATTTGCGTGTGGCGTCATCCTAACCCCAATTTCACAATTTAAACAAAGTTGCCAAATAATTTTGCTAAATCATTGCTGGGAGGGGGGAATGTTTTGACATCACCTGCACTGGCACGTACACAATCATTACACAACAGAAGCACATCGGGTCGGTGTACAGTACTGGAGGTTTTTCTTTGTTGTTGTTGTTTTTTTTAATGTGGTGGTGGGAACGCAAAGGTCCTATTTAGGGCAACTTGTTTTAAAACATTTAATATATATATTTTTAAAAATTCCCCTTCACCAGGGCCCCTTCGGGCGTTGAGCCCGGGGAAATTTCTCCGTCTTCCCGCCTTCTCCTTGGCCTGGGGAGACGCTCCGCCAGCAACGGGTGCAGAATTTCTATTCATTAACGCGTGTTTCTTGCAGTAATGGATTTACCGCGCCTATTTCTGCCCGGTTTTCGCTTTTTTGATAGTGGTGCTTTTTCAGAGAATATACAAGTCCGTTGTCCAAATGCGTTGTATAATAAAATGTTTATGAAGCTGACTATGTTTTTCGATGCACCGTGTCATCGTTTATTTGTATATCTCCATTGTTTTGTTGAAGTTTCGGTTATTGGCACATTCATTCAAGTTTTCATTTACTGGGTTTAAAAAAAAGCTACTTTCATTTTAATCATTTTTACCTTATAAACACATTTTTGGCTGACTACCGTTGTCTCCTGCTTTCCTCGTGCGTATAATTGTATCTCACCTTATTACCTCTTAGGGAAGACTTGTACAAGAGTGATGTGTTGATTCATAATCAAAATTTCAGACGCGTTGAAAATGACAATAGCCAATTATATTCACTTCTCTACAATCTATTAATTAAAAAAATAGACACTTTTTTCATAAAATAAAAAAAGTAACTTAAAGGGTGCTGTGTTATTTTTTACAAACATTTTTTTACTAAGGTTGCCTATAGCCTAAATTAAATATCTGTTGTTTTGTGAAAAATGTTATCAGTATAACAAAGACAATATTCAATAGAGTTTAATTTTGTCTAACAGAGCTAGATAACGCCAAGCACATTTCACTCATGGAGGAAACAGGTAGTTGCTGGTATTTAGGGAAAGTAAACACCGGTCTCTCATGAAAGTTTGCTTTCAAAGGGTCAGTATGGACAAATCTAACAGAGTCGAGCAAATAAATTTTAGTTTGGTTCACTGTTCCCTTTCCCTGATGAAATATTATTGACATATTCTGCAGTACTTTACCTCAGAGCTTTAATGTATGTCTCTATATTGGTAACACACTATTTACATAGGTTCATCAAGGGAAAAAGTGGAGCATGAACAGCGTTTAGGATTGTCCAGATGTAGACATGTTCTCACTTACACATGTTTGTGACAATAAGAAGCTTACAGAATGGTTTCACAAGAGGGCAGGAAATAAATGATGACCCATTACCCCTAGAAACCTTGCTGCTTCCTCTTAGAAAAGAACTATTGCCACACTTAATGTAAAGGACAGTACTTTTTTAAAAAAACGGTATTTTTTAAATTTACATAGCAGTAAAAGGGCAGTCTACAGCTTTTACAGTAATATTGTTATCTCTGAGCCCAAATTAAACATGTTTTAAAATTAACCCTTTCACTGAAACATTATTACCCTCAATGATACAGACCACATGCTTTACCAAGGGTCTGTATAGTGAAACATTGTTTTTAATGTAATTTATAAACCATTCGATCTGATACATAAACCTTTCAGGCCATATTAATTATTCAGACCACATGCTTTGTTTTTGTTCACAAAAACTCCCATTTCTAGTTCTGTCATGTCCTATGTTAATTTTTTTTATGGTTTGTTTAAAATGCTAACTTCTAATACATTTTCAATATTAAACATTGTTTAGGTTAGTAAAAGATCTATTAGTTTATCTCATATATGTTTTGCTATATGTTGTATGTTGGTATGTGCAGCCCACAAAGCGGGGCTCAGAATACTAAAATGATGCTTTCTGTCCATCTGTTCGTCTTTCACACTACTTAACTGACAGACTAAGTAGGTTATGGATGTCACTGACACACAGGTAGACTAAGGCATATACATGCAAAGATTAAGGGAGCCTTTGACATTTGGCCTGCAGGTCAAGGTCACAGAATACAATGCCGATTTTCTGTTTTCAATGTTCTCACGGCAGGAGTAGAACCGATGGTCCAATTTGGATAACATTTTGTAGAATTGAACAGTTAAGTACAAACTTGCTTGCTATTGCATTTGAAGTAAATGTGTGAATCGCAACAAGGTCAAAATAGCCTCTGTTTTCACCTTTCTTAAAGTACCACAACCAAGAACCAAAACCTGTATTCTGTGACTTTCTCGATAAAGTTCTATTGAAATTAAGCATTATACTAGTAATGCATTATTGAGTCTTGAGTCTTAACATTGGATTTATGCACTCTTTGTTCACACTACCATTTGTTCTGCCAGTGGATACAGATGGAAGTGGCTGAGATATAGCAGGTCTTCTGACTGGTCACAAGTACCAGCTCAATTAATAATGCTAACACAGAGGACGTGTGAAGACAATTAAAAACAAGATGTAAATAACTGCTTGTGGATGAAAGGTCAAGGCAGTGTATTCCCAAAGAAATACACCAAGAGACCAATTCCAGCAAAGAGGGTTTAGTGTTAAAGCACAAGCAGCGTTTTCTTAACAGCTGGATATAAAGCCAAGTGTTATAAGGCAGTTTTCAGCCTCTAAGAAGAGCTAGAATGATTCCAGAATCAGACACTTTGCACAGCCAGGCTTCCTGGTGTTCAAGCTGAGGTAATAGAGAACCACAGAGAACAGTGCACCTGACTTCATTTGTCATGCTGTCTGTAAGCTAAGGTTGTTGGACAGAAGCAGTGGTTTCTGAAGAAATGTGAACAGATGAAAAATGCATTTGAGGCCTTCCTCAGAAAGAAAATAGTCTGTAATAGTTAATAGTTAACTGTATATTTATTTTTGTAGATGGAAGTAGAAAATAAGAAAACAAGGTTAAGGCTGTCATACTCTGTGTTTGTAGATTTTCTATGCAATAAAAGAGCTTCCTCATATCTTGATTTTACCCGTGCTGATATGTACGGTATGTTGCACCTAAATTATTTTCTCTGTTATTCCCTCACTGTGTTTGCCAGGACTTGGTTGCCATGGTCATATGTTTTTTTTTTACATTAATTGAATATTTTTCTTCAATCAATAGATAGATAGATATAGATAGATAGATAGACAAGCTTTTTTTAATAATGACACTGTAAGTAATAGTGTGTCCAGGGGGTGGTGCTTCAGCAGCTCTTCATCTCCACCTGATTCCCAGCAGGTGACAGCTGACTTTCCAGAGTTTCCGGGCAGACTCGTCATCGCTGGCAGCTCTGGAGCAATTGGCTGGGGTGCAGTTGCTGGTGCACAAAATATATATGTCACATATACTGTACATCATAAAGTCATATAGTTACAGTTGGATTCTGAATATGCACATGTATTAAGGTTTTTTTTTTAATGAAAAGTTAAATGGTCTTAATTTAAGGAGCTTTTGTTGAAAATGGAAATTGAGGACTTACAGCAATAGTTTCCTCACCTACTGGTAGGGTTTTCCCTCTGGGGCAGAAGCTGCAATGTGAGATAGAGGAAGCAGTGTGAGATAGAGGCAGCAGTGTGAGAAAGAGGCAGCAATGGGAAAGAGGCAGCAATGAGAAAGCAGCAGCAATGAGGAAGAGGCAGCAGTGTGAGAAAGAGGCAGCAGTGTGAGATAGAGGCAGCAGTGTGAGAAAGAGGCAGCAATGAGAAAGCAACAGCAATGAGAAAGAGGCAGCAATGAGAAAGAGCCAGCAATGTGAGAAAGAGACAGCAATGAGAAAGAGGAAGCAATGAGAAAGAGGCAGCAATGTGAGAAAGAGGCAGCAGTGTGAGAAAGAGGCAGCAGTGTGAGATAGAGGCAGCAGTGTGAGATAGAGGCAGCAATGTGAGAAAGCTACACTGCTACTGCTTGTGTTACACTAGCCCCACTCAGCATATTTGTATGCTTTGGTAAAGTCAATTATGGTATGTCCTAAATTGTGTAGTTAATTGAGTAAAAATCTAATATTATTATTCTCTGGTAAACACTAGTATGCTTCCTCACCAGTAATAGCCTCCAGACTCTTTTGCCAACTCTGGTGTCACAGCACAATATAGAGTGGTGTAGGCTCCCTCAGCTGGGGTTCTGATGAGAAACTGAAATGCTTTCACAAACATCTGGATAAAACTTTTCATGTGCCTGATTGCTCTTGTGTAAACAACTCCAGGGTCCACAGCGTAGACTGTCACCCCAGTCCCTGTTCACAGAGAGAAAGGAAATAATTACTTACATTCATTTCCATGCATATTTCATTTTATTTTACAAAATGGTAACCCAGGAATATGATGCATAGTTTCATACTTCAAATGAGATGTAAAACAGAGGTCCTCTTGTAAGTGACTCTGCAGCAGCAGTTGATGCATAGTTCACCCCCTAGTCTCTGTAAGTCGCTTTGGATAAAACTGTCTGCTAAATAACTTACTATTATTATTATTATTATTATTATTATTATTATTATTATTATTATTATTATTAATAATAATAATAATAATAATAATAATAATAATAATAATAATAATAATAATAATAATACTGATTTACTATTTTAGAACTACTACTGGAAGTAGTCATACCCTTATAAAAGTTGACCACAGTTTTGTTGCAGTTTTACCATGCTTTTCCCATGGTTATACTATCATTTACCATAGTTAACCCTGGTTTGCCATGTTTATGAATATGCTTTACCATCCTTCACTGTTCTTTACAGTGCATACCTATGCTTCATCATGCTTTATTACATGTTGCTATGCTTTTACTATGGTAAACTTGTATAAGGGAAAGACTTAAGGGGCAAAATAAGAATTTGGTTGCTATGGTGATATAGAGAACTGTCTGGGACCCTTTGACAGGGTGAGGGCCCCATGCCGCATTATTATGCTAATCCCTACATGAAAATTGGCTCCCGGGCTCACTCCTGTAGAAAGTTTTGAGAATCTAGCCCTACTGATTTATAGCCTCTTCACCCTATTCACACAAATTATGTGTGATCATCACATTTTGAAAACGTAATTGTGAATGAAATAAAAATGCAATCACATCATTGCAATGTGTGCTGATCAAGCATTATATAGGTATAGTACTGAAATATTTAGTTTGGATTTTGTTGTTGTTGTGCAATAGCTTGGTTAGTTTTTTTTTTCTTTTGTGGAAAGGTTTAATTCAGTATAGTATCATAACGTGATTTAGAATTTCTACTAATTAAAACGGGAGAATACAATTTAAAATAAAGTTCAGTTTGAATGGGGCATATCAAGCAAACCAAACCCCTAATAAAAGGAAGACGTGTTTCAGAAGTGCTGGATTATGCTTAACCTCCAGGGATGCACTGATTCAATATGAAGATTGAATGCAGCCCCACTTTACGACACAGTCTTGATGTGACTCAGTTGTTTTATAAAATGGTCATTTTACAGTGCTACTAGTCTATACAGCTCTTTTTTGTTTTTCAATCTTATTTTTAAATTATAATCATGTGGCTGACACCATGACTTGACATGTGACAAATTCTTCATGCACCCCCACTATGTGAATGGATTATATATGGAAATTATAATTGGTATGGTATATGCTTATAATCCATTATAAAACTGATGTCTCACATGGCAAATTCCTCCATGCTAACAGTATAAGCTGTGCTGCCTCTTCTTCATTATACAGTCTGGGAAATAACCCACAGCCATCAATCTAGCTGTCCACACTGACACCACAAGACTGTACAACAAGCAGGGAACTAATATAACGATTACGTTCAAATTCATATTTAAATGATGAAAGATGTAGGATTAATAGTCACTGAGACTTGTAAAAGTTTACCACAGTAAAAGCGTGGCAATGTGTATTAAAGCATAGTGAAAGCATTGGTAAGCATTCATTGTAAACCCTAGAAAGGTGTGGAAAAGCATATTAAAAAAAAACATGGCAAACCATGGTAAACTATGGTAAACACATGGTATAGCCAAGGGGAAAGCATGAGAATACTTTTAAGGATATGTTGTTTATTTTGTTTGTGATACAACTTTGCAAGTGAATCTTTGGTGCTGACCTCTGTTTGGGGGAACTCTAATTAAAACACAGGTTTTTATCGGATGCGTTTTTGTTTCTTTTCCAGGTACTGCATGTAAAGCACAGGTGCTGGTTTTCATTACAAACTGGCCTCTACGCAACACAAGAGGGATTTTTTATTCATAGTAGAGAGACTTCAGTTTTTGTTTTTTTTAATCCACTGTATTTGTTTAAAATAGTTGCTGCTTCTATGATGTTCAATGGGCCATAGCCATTTAAAACTGGATGTCTTACCTCTCACTAATATAATATTATCACAAGTCATGCATTGCTTTGCTAAAGTGGTCTTTTTTATGCTCAAGGTTAGAAGCAGATAGAGTCGACGTTGTTGAAAGCTCACAATATCACTGGATTCCTCAAATCCAGGAAGCAAAAAAAAAAAAACATGGTGAAAACTCACAAGTCAGCAAACAAGATGGTAGCCAGGCATATTATGCAATTGAGAAAAATGATAAACACAAAATAATAATAATAATTTTAGAGCAGAATGATTGCAAACAACATAAAACACGGTAAGTGAGGAAGAAAACAACAACAACAACAACAACAACAACAACAACAACAACAACAACAACAACAACAACAACAGACAACAGGGTATTATATTGATTTTGATTACTGCAACTAGATATGAAACAATGTGTGACATACAGACAGTCTCCATTATACCTCCCAAGATTTAATGCACTCAATGACCTGTGCTAAATATATCCTTATTAAATGTCATTTCAATTGGACAAGCTCTGGATATATGTACTATTTTAATGATGACATATATTATAGACAGATGGCAGTCTGACAGCCTCCATATACCCCCAGATTATGACTCAATACTTTGCCTCTACCACATGTCAGCGGGGGACAATGATTCAACACAGTTCAACATTTTCTGTTTGAAAAACATTTGTGTTTTAGCGCTGGCTGCCTGCTATTGATTCACTCACCTTCCAGCCTTCTGGCCAGCTCTCGAGTGAAGAGGACATTGGCCAGCTTGCTCTGCACATAGGCTTTCACAGGGTGGTAGCTTTTCTCACTATTCAGGTCAACAAACTGGATCTTTCCCATGAAGTGTGTGCTAGAAGAAAGGTTGATAATTCTGGCAGGGCTCGATTGCTTTAACAGGTCCAGCAGTAAGAAGGTAAGAAAAAAGTGCCCTATAATACAATAAAACAACAAGGTTAGAGATTGAACTGATTTAACAAAAAATCTAAAACAGAAATACGTTTTAAAAACAGGAATAACTGACTTTAAAATAATAAAAAAAAAAAAAATCAGTATTGCATTATCACAGAGGCGTGTTTTAACTGCTGGGTTGGGTTTTAGACTATACTGTATACAGTATAAAGGCTACCAACCCCCTCATGTGTGATGTTAGATTACTCCAGTCTGAGATGGGATGCATATTCCAGATAGATATAAAAAGAACTTGGGAAAGACCAGTGGAAATCTTTAAGGCCCAAATGCCTGTTTTTCACTAAGGAAAAAAGGGACGAAGGTAAAGACTTTTTAAAGTGTTTTCTTTTTGACTGTTTTTGTGAAAGTGTGGTTTGTCTTGTAATGCAACAGTTCATAATTACGTAAATAAGTTGCGGGCACCACAATCTCTGTGTTCTGTCAGCAGATCCCAAACCCCCTTTTACAGCCTGAAAAGGGGAGGTGTTGTAGTCTATGAGGTGTAACTAGGCAAACTTCCAGCTGATGCCATGGAACAATTGATGCTTGGTCCCAGTATCCAATTTTGATAGAAATTCTTACCTAAATGATTGACTCCAAACTGCATTTCAAAGCCATCAGTCGTGGTGGAATATGGACACATTGCTATTCCTGCATTGTTAATCAAAATGCTGACTGTCTTCTCCACTGGAACATGGGAAGACACAATAGTGATGTACCAAATGTGAAGTAAATTTAAAATAAATCTATTGATCAAGGGTGTATAAGTATAGAACAACATCATGACAAGTCACATGACCCCTCATTGCAGGCAGGGTTGTTCGGTGGTCTTGGATGATGCCACCCCTCTAAGGCTTTCATGTAAATTGAACCATTTACAAACATCGATTGTGCCAAATTCACAAAGCAGCACAATCTAGAAACAAACCTTTTTTTTTTAATTAAACAGTGCTACCAGTTTATTAAGCAATACCACAACATATGCAAATAAACTGCACAGTAAAACCAATGCAAACTAATAATACACTGACTGAATTTAGAGGGTGGTGTCCCCAAGTTTAGTGACTGGTTAAACATTTAGTAGTAATAAGCTAAACTGAAGCATATAGACAACTCTTGAACCCTCTACCCCCTTGCTGCATTGCCCTTTTACCCTATTTGCCTATAGAATACAGGAACTAGCATGACACTCTTCAAGTTGATTCCTAACGTGTAAACGTGTGGCTGAAATGAGACTGGCTTTCATCCAAAAGCAGCTGACTTGTATTTTCCACAGTATTTATATGTTTCATAACTTTAAAGTAACCCAAAATAATGGACAACATGTTAAAAATCTTGGTGTCACAGACTGTATTAGAACAAAGTAGACATTTTAGACCTGCTTGAGTTATTTGTTGAGACTCACTGTTGTAGATTTGTTCTGCAAATTCGCAGATTGACTTGGTGTCTGCCAAATCCAGTTTGCATGGGATGACAGTGTTGCTTCCAGTGTCATTAATGATGTCGTTTGCTGCATCCTTTGCTTTTTCCATATCTCTGCAGGCCAAAATAACCCTGGCCCCTGTAAAAGAAAAGAAAGGGAAGATATGGTGTGACTCCACATAGTGTACATTCCACTAGCTTTGCAATATATCCCATAAAGTATGCTGCCATTTCTTTTCCTAGCTTTAAACCTAAAAAGACACTTTTGAAAGGAAGTATCTAAACACATTTTAAATAGCTGAAACGTGACCCTAAAACTATTGTTAATATTTACATGTGAATAAAATTATGCTTGTGAAGAATGCTGTAATGAAAGTAAACTGGACAAGCAAATGTTTACCTCTCCTGGCAAGATCCCGAGCTGTTTCTTTGCCAATGCCAGTGTTGGCACCAGTTACTATGGCTGTCTTTCCATCAAGCCTGGCATCAGAGGACCAGTTCTTGATACGAACATTTCTGTAAGAAATTACATTAGCAGGTTACACAGATCTGCTCTACTCTGTAGACTTGATCTGCAAATCACATAACTTGCATAACTCACAGCCCACTGTGTGGATATTAAGTGATATTAGGTGATTACACTTTAGTTTCTATTCTGAAAATAAGATAATTGGTATTTTTTTTTTTGGTTAAAGTTAAAAAATAAACTGATGTTACAGAGCTAGTAGCAATAAACAACTCAGGAACTATGTAATAACTACTGGTTTTTACAATTGTTACAAGATATCACATTTTTACATACAATTACCCATTTATACAGCTGTTTTTTTACTGGAGCAATCTAGGTAAAGTACCTTGCTCAAGGGTGCAGCAGCAGTATCCACCAGGGATTGAACCCACGACCCTCCAGTCAAGAGTCCAGAGCCATAACTACTACTTTTATATACAAATTATAAATATTATAATTAGCTGTTTTGAATAAACTACAAACCCTCTTTAGAAACCATCAAGAAAGGTTTCATTAATACCAAACCGTCTACATTATGTGTTGCTTTTGTAAATTAACATTTAGTATTTTTATTTTGTGTTAGAAAAGTATGCAGCACAAGATGCACTGGAAGCTGACCAATAAAGATGCATTTCAATTCCTTCTCCATGGCTATTTGTACTAGTGATAGACATGATTTTAGCAGCACAAAAGAAAACAAAACAGGTTGAAGCATAATTGGCTTATGCTTTGTAATATTTTTAGCATCATGCTCTTACCTGACAAGCTCCATCTCTGTAGCTCAGTGAAACAGCAAATGCTCCCAGGCGTAAACTGTCTCTGTCATACCAGGCACTTTTATTTAGGTCAAATAACACAAGATGACTTTGAAGCAAGTAAAAAATGATGGCTTGTAATTATACTGTCAGCAACATACTGTGCCCATTGTTAAAATAACAAGCTGTGAAGTACTGCCCACATCTGGATAAGGGCGTCTGCTAAGAAATAAATAAATTTGCAGCATGATAGTGAAAAAACAAAAGCCTCTTTCTGATAAATCATGGTGACTAATCTTTAAAAGCATAGTGTGTTATACTCTTGTAACTTATTTATGAGGTGAAGCATGAAAAACACGAAAAGGCTTTTAATAGCTCTTTCTTTCTTCCTTTCTTTGCAAGTTTAATCCATCAATCTGTATTGAACAATATTGTACACATTTCTTTCCATCAATAAACCCTACTGATGTACACAAAAGTGTCTGATCTTCTTTTCATGACTTCCTCTAGATGGAAGTAGAAAGATAGCAGGCAAAGGAAAAATCTATTTTCTTTAAAGAAAGTAATGGTTGAACATGTGCTTCGTGAATTTAATACAAAAAGCAAAAAAAAAAAAAAGGTTCAACTCATTTTAATAATAAAAAGCAATGTAAGAAATGGAAGCTATGCATTTACTCGACATCATCAATCCAACATTTATTAAACAAGGATGGAAAGGTTACAAATCTCTCAGTTATGCTCTCATACCTAGGCTGTAAACCGTGTGATTATAAAATAGTGTTGGGATGGTGTTCTTTGGGTGATGCGCTGTGTTGGGTTTGCGGCAAACATAACGCTTTGCATTTAGGCCAAAAAGTTCCATTTTAGTTTCGTCAGACCACAGAACTATTTGCCACATGGCTACATAATCTCCTGAGTATGTTTTTGCATACTTCAAATAGGATTCAAGGTGGGTTTTCTTTAGTAATGGCTTCCTTTTTGCCACGCTTGGTTTCTATCTTCCACTGGGATAAAGTTGAAAGCTTCTGTATTAGAAACCTGTTTGTCTCCAGCAGCAGCAGAGTGTTATCAGCACATTTTGACAGCACATATAAAGCCTTTGATTGCAGTTTCACATGACCAGCAGGAAAATAGTGAAGAAAATTACACTGGATACAGAACTGATTGAAAAAATAAAAACTGAGAGTACTTGTAGTGCATAAAATCAGATAGGGGTGGAGAGCCAAAAGGGTCAGTGTGTGGGCCCTTACTGATCCTCATTTTGATAATGACCTACAGTGCCTATAGAAAGTCTACACCCCCTTGAACTTTTTTCACATTTTGTTGTGTCAGTGCCTCAGAGTTTCATGCTTAAATGAGGATTTTTTTCCACTTTTTTTTTCACTTATCTACACAACATACTTCACACTGTTAAGGGGAAAAAAGTTTTTGTTGAGAAAAAAATTATATATTAAAAATACAAAACTGAAAGATCATAATTGGATAAGTCTCCACCCCCTTGAGTTAATACTTGGTGGAAGCACCTTTGGCAGCAATTACAGCTGTTATCCTGTTGGGATAGGTCTCTACCAACTTTGCACACCTAGATTTGGCAATATTTGACCATTCTTCTTTACAAAACTGTTCAAGTTCTTTCAAGTTCCTTGGGGAGCATTGATGGTCAGCAATCGTGAAGACATGCCACAAATTTTCGATTGGATTTAGGTCGGGGCTCTGACTGGGCCACTCAAGGACATTTACCTTTTTGTTCCTTAGCCACTCCATTGTAGCTTTGGCTGTGTGCTTTGGGCCGTTGTCATGCTGAAAGGTGAACTTCCGTCCCAGTTTCAGCTTTCTTGCAGAGAGCAGCAGGTTTTCCTCAAGGACTTCTCTGTACTTTGCTCCATTCATTTTCCCTTCTATCCTGACAAGTGCCCCAGTCCTTGCCGATGAGAAACATCCCCATAACATGATGCTGCCATCACCATGCTTCACAGTAGGGATGGTGTTCATTGGGTGATGCGCTGTGTTGGGTTTGCGCCAAACATAACGCTTTGCATTTAGGCCAAAAAGTTCCATTTTAGTTTCGTCAGACCACAGAACTATTTGCCACATGGCTACATAATCTCCTGAGTATGTTTTTGCATACTTCAAACGGGATTCAAGGTGGGTTTTCTTTAGTAATGGCTTCCTTCTTGCCACCCTACCATACAGGCCAGATTTGTGGAGTGCTTGGGATATTGTTGTCACAAGCACTCTTTGACCAGTCTTGGCCATAAAAGCCTGTAGCTCTTGCAAAGTTGCCATTGGCCTCTTGGCAGCCTCTCTGATCAGTCTCCTTCTTGCTCGGTCATCCAGTTTGGAGGGACGGCCTGATCTAGACAGGGTCTTGGTGGTGCCATACACCTTCCACTTCTTAATAATCATCTTGACTGTGCTCCAAAGGATATTCAAGGCCTTTGATATTTTTTTTATACCCATCCTTGATCTGTGCCTTTCAACAACTTTGTCCCACAGTTCTTTTGAAAGCACCTTGGTGCTCATGGTTGAGTCTTTGCTTTGAAATGCACTACCCAGCAGAGGGAACCTACAGGAACTACTGAATTTATCCTGAAATCATGTGAATCACTACAATTTAACACAGGTGGATGCCACTTAACTTGGTGTGTGATTTTGAAGGCGATTGGTTATACCTGAGCTAATTTAGGATTGCTATTACAAGGGGGATGGACACTTATCCAACCAAGCTATTTCAGTTTTTATTTTTAATTAATTTTCTACACATTTCTACAATATTTTTTTCACTTGGAAGTTGTCGGGTAGGATGTGTAGATAAATAAAAAAAAAACTATTTTAATGCATTTTAATTCCAGGCTATAAGGCAACAAAAGGTGAACATTTTAAAAGGGGGTGTAGACTTTCTATAGGCACTGTAGATCATGACGCAAGCTGACAGATTGTTAAATTTGCAGATGCCACAATAAACTATGGGAGGTAGTGGGCACAGAAAATGCAGAGTTGGTGTAGTAAACGTACTTTCTAATCACCCTGTATAAAGAGAGAGTATATAGAGTAAATGCATAGCTTACACTTCTTACATTTAAAAAAAAAAAATGAGTTTAACCCCTTTTAATATTAAAATCAAGTAACAGGAGTTCTATAATTATTGTTGAATTGTGACAATCAATTTGCAGAAAATAGATTTGTATTTTCCCTGCTCTCTTTCTGCTTCCATCTAGAGGAGGTCAAGAAAATTACACTAGTGTCTTCTTTCATGTTTCATGTAGAGTCTCAAAAAAGTTCATAATTTCAGTATAACAAATACAGTACTGTTTTAGTTTTAGTTTCCTATGGGAGCATCCTTTGTGTTGCATAATTAATAGATTTGAATCATTTTCCAAAGTAGAACTTGGCTCATGAAATGTTACAGTTAGGTCGAAGGTCACACACTGTAGTTCAGGGGCTTCAGGGGTTCTGTGCCAGCTTGGAGCTCTGCTTAAGGTGCTGGTTCTATGTAGCCTTGTAAACAATTGCCAGTCTCTCTCAGGGTCCTTAAAAATGTGACATGCATCTTCTGCATTTTGTGCTCCAGTGAAGTAATGTCATGGGTTGTTTAATCTTGGTCTCCTGGACACCAGTGTTTAAAGTGAAAATCTGGAGCTGGGTAACCTACTAGGTCATTCCTTTTATCCAGTACAACATTTTATTAGAATATTTTATTGCAAGTATAAGTTAAATATATTGAAGTGTCTTCTCCTCATTGTTTAGCCCAAATCGGTACGATGAGCGTTCCCTTGTTTGGGAAGCAGTATTAGGTTTTTTCTAAATACGGTTTCTCGTAGCATGAAGGAATGAGACAGAATTTGTTGTGGCTGATTGTTTCATCATATGGTCTTTTTTGTTTCGGTCTTTCAAATTTCAACTGTCTAATATGGCGCATGGAATTGTAGTCTGTTTAAAATTTCTAGAAAACAGGCATATAGATCAGAGAAGGGAGCAAATATAATTTGTTATATATATATATATATATATATATATATATATATATATATATATATATATACACTACCGGTCAAAAGTTTTAGAACACCCCATTTTTCCAGTTTTTATTGAAATTTAAGCAGTTCAAGTCCAGTGAATAACCTGAAATGGTACAAAGGTAGCGGTAAACTGCCACAGGTTAAAAAAAGTTTAGGTTACCAAAACTGAAAAATAATGTACATTTCAGAGTTATACAAAAAGGCCTTTTTCAGGGAACAAGTAATGGGTTAACAACTTACAGCTGTTCTGCAGCAATGGAAATAAATTAAGCCTTGAAAGTTGATGCTAACAATTCCTACAGGTGTCCCAACTTTTGTTGATTACTTACAAACCCTCTGTCGGTATAAAAGCAGTGTTGGAACAGACTGTGTTACTACACCCTCTTAAGCATTATTTGGACAGTATTGTACTGCAGGAAGTAGTATATTGCTATCATAATGGCGAGAAAAAGGCAGTTAACAAAGGAAGACAGACAGACCATTATAACCCTTAAAAGTGTAGGTCTTTCCTTTAGAGAAATTGCAAAGAAAGCCAAGGTGTCAGTGAGTACAGTTTCCTACACCATGAAAAGGCACTTGGAAACTGGAGGAAACTCTGACAGGAAGAGGTCTGGCAGACCCAAAGCCACAACAGAATCAGAAGACAAGTTTCTGAGAGTCAACAGCTTGCGTGATAGGCGGCTCACAGGACAACAGCTTCAAGCACAGCTTAACACTGGTCGAAGTAAGCAAGTCTCAGTTTCAACTGTGAAGAGAAGACTTTGAGCTGCAGGTTTGACAGGTCGAGTGGCAGTAAGAAAGCCATTGCTAAGATGGCAAAATAAGAAAAAGAGGCTTGCCTGGGCCATGAAGCACCGCCAGTGGACTACTGAAGACTGGAAGAAGGTCTTATGGATAGATGAATCAAAATCTGAAATCTTCGGTTCATCACGCAGGGTTTTATGCGCCGTCGAGTAGGCGAAAGGATGGTTCCTCGGTGTGTGACACCAACTGTCAAACATGGAGGAGGAAGCGTGATGGTCTGGGGCTCTTTTGCTGGATCCAGAGTCGGCGACTTGCACAGAGTGAGTGGCACCCTGAACCAAAACGGCTACCACAGCATTTTGCAGCGCCATGCAATACCCTCTGGTATCGCCTAGTTGGTCAGGGTTCATCCTACAGCAAGATAATGACCCAAAACATACCTCCAGGCTATGTCAGAACTACCTTAGAAGAAAAGAACAAGACGGTAGGCTTCAAATCATGGAATGGCCAGCACAGTCTCCAGACTTAAACCCCATCGAGCTGGTTTGGGATGAACTGGACAGAAGGGTGAAAGCAAAGCAACCTAAAGTGCAACACATTTGTGGGAACTTCTGCAACAGTGTTGGGAAGAACTTTCCGAACAATATTTGATTTCCATTGTAGAAAGAGTGCCACGAGTGTGTTCGGCTGTTATATCTGCAAAAGGTGGCTACTTTGATGAGTCAAAATTTAGATTAAATTTTGTTAAACAAAACGATTCCACGATTTCTTTTTTATCTCCAATTGTTTATTTGTTCTATGCTTTAATTTCAGAGTACATAGAGACATTAAACTGTGTAAATTTCAATAAAAACTGGAAAAATGGAGGTGTTCTAAAACTTTTTACCGGTAGTGTATATATATATATATATATATATATATATATATATATATATATATATATATTTAGCTCAAAGAGACAATTAGTGTATGTAGCTTGTCATCTGTACTTTATATATATATATATATATATATATATATATTATATTTAAGGTAGGGAGAAGAACATTGTTTGGGAAGAGATTTGGTGGTGGTCTATTACTTGTGTCCTGTTTTATTTAAATAACAGTTAAGCTTAACTCACACAGTGAGAATTGAACTGTACATTTTTTGTGTATAATAGCTACGGGGGCTCTCCTTAGCGATTTCCTGAGCACTGGGGCGGGGCTGAACCCATGCTTTGGATGAGATGTAAAACCAAGGTCCTATTGTAAGTGACTCTGCAGCAGCAGCAGTTGTTAATGCACTTCATCTACTAGTCTCTGTAAGTTGCTTTGGATAAAAGCGTCTGCTAAATGACTAAATAATAATAATAATAATAATAATAATAATAATAATAATCTTTCAGACATTATTTTTAATACTTTCTCTGAACTGACTTCAATTTCACAAAATGTCTGACTCATTCTTTTTTAAATGATTTTATTTATTTATTTATTTTAAATATAATACACAATATGCCTGACTCATTCTTGTCTTTCATTTTCAGCTTCTAAGTGGCATCATTTGTATAGATGCTATGTGTATCTGTAGATACATACTGTATTATAGCTTGTGTTTTTTAGTTTCACTTTTTAATCAGTATAAATGGTCCCGTATTGTACATTAGTATTTTTTTTTTTTTTTAATGGTGAACATTGAAACAAATATATCACTCTATTTACTCTTGACAGGCAGCATGCACTATAGCAAGCTTTCTAACAATGCTGGACACAACATATCGTTATTTTTCATGCACCATCCATTCTTTTAAGTTACATTTTTTATAAAAGCGATATGGAAATGGTAAACTTAATGTAACCTGACAATTAGTGTATGTAGCTTGTCATCTGTACTTTATAAATACAGTTGCTGACTAGATTCAGTCTTGCACTAGCTTTGTAAAAAACAACCAGGAAATTCGATAAAATAATGCTGTTCTTTTATTTCTAAATGTGGTATGGGTATCAGAATGGATTTATTCTCTTTCCAGGCTGATCATTCATATTTTATATAAGTATCTGTGAAAGGGTGACTGAGCGGTGACGTCAGGCAGAGGCAGGAAGGTAAATAATCTGACACCCAAATACTGCAGATTTCCAAACAAAGAGACGCGGCTGGCCGCCGTTTTTATTAAGCAAAAACAAAAATAAATAAAAGGTTTTAACAAAAAGAAACTTGCTCACAGAGCGAAAATAAAACAGGTAAACAAAACAAAATCATGAACACAAAATATACGACGAGGCTGGGCAAATAGCCGTCACTGATCCTTTACGTTTTAGTTTCGTTTTAGTTTCGTCTCACTCCTCTCGCTCACTCTCTCCTTCCAACACCCCCTGAGCTAGAGAGCTGCAGCCTTTTATATTGTGGCGAGGGGTTTAACTAACTTGCAATTAATTATTCTATTACCCTCGCCACAATCTGCACGAGTTTATTAATTACTACGTGGATGGGGCTTCCCATCCACGTAACTAAACAAAACATAAACAAACAAAGCGGCAGCGCCGTCACTAAACAAATTATACTGGCTCGCCGTCATCTAAAATAATACAATAAAAATAAATAAACAATACAAAATAAACACAGGGGCGGAGGAGGAGACCCCGATCTAAAATAAATAAACAAAACAATGTACAGGGCACCTCGCCCTGTTACATATCCCCTTGTAACGCACACATGGCCCTAACGGCCACCTCCCCCTCAGTCTCAAAGTCCCGGAAGAGGGAAGCAAGTTGTTTCTGGGGGTGGCCATGGTGGAATCTCTGGCACCCCCAACTCTTTGTGGCCGGCAGCTCCCTCTTCGGGGCTCCTGCCACACCCTATCCTGCCGCTGAAGTGCGGCTGGGGGAGCTGGTCTCCTGACCTCCCCCTCTTCTTCATGGCCGGCAGTTCCCCTCCGTGGGGCTCCGGCCACCCAACTCCAGCAGCGAAACTGCTGCGGGGAGCTGGTCTCCTGACCTCCCCTCCTTTGTGGCCGGCAGCTCCCGTCCGTGGGGCTCTGGCCACAGCGTTCCTGCCACGAAATGCGGCTGGGGAGCTGGTCTCCTGACCTCCCCTTTCTTCATGGCCGGCAGCTCCCCTTCATGGGGCTCCGGCCACAGTGTAGCAACCCCAGGTGAAGCAGAGCGCCCGGCGACCCCAGGCGAAGCAGGATCCCTGGCGACCCCAGGCGAAGCAGGATCCCTGGCGACCCCAGGCGAAGCAGGATCCCTGGCGACCCCAGGCGAAGCAGGACCCTCGGCGACCCCAGGCGAAGCAGGATCCCCGGCGACCCCAGGCGAAGCAGGATCCCCGGCGACCCCAGGCGAAGCAGGATCCCTGGCGACCCCAGGCGAAGCAGGACCCTCGACGACCCCAAGCAAAGCGAAGCCTGCAGTGACCCCAGGCAACGGTGGCAGCGGACCCTCGGGAGGCGACGGCGGCAGCAGCGGACCCTCGGGAGGCGACGGCGGCAGCAGCGGACCCTCGGGAGGCGACGGCGGCAGCAGCGGACCCTCGGGAGGCGACGGCGGCAGCAGCGGACCCTCGGGAGGCGACGGCGGCAGCAGCGGACCCTCGGGAGGCGACGGCGGCAGCAGCGGACCCTCGGGAGGCGGCGGCGGCAGCAGCGGACCCTCGGGAGGCGAACTCGGGAGGGAGCCCCTGGCCATAGAGGCGGCAGCGGGAGCTCCACTTCTCCCTCGTACCCTGTATCCTGTATGGAGCAAAAGGCAGCCCCAGGCGTCGCGGAGCAACAGGCAGCCCCAGGCGTCGCGGAGCAGCAGGCAGCCCCAGGCGTCGCGGAGCAGCAGGCAGCCCCAGGCGTCGCGGAGCAGCAGGCAGCCCCAGGCGTCGCGGAGCAGCAGGCAGCCCCAGGCGTCGCGGAGCAGCAGGCAGCCCCAGGCGATCGCGGAGCAGCAGGCAGCCCCAGGCGTCGCGGAGCAGCAGGCAGCCCCAGGCGATGCGGAGCAGCAGGCAGCCCCAGGCGATGCGGAGCCGCAGGCAGCCCCAGGCGATGCGGAGCCGCAGGCAGCCCCAGGCGTGGCATCCCTGAGTGGAGCGGGCGTAGCATCCCTGGGCGGTGTGAGGCTGGCATCCTTGGGCGGTGCGAGGCTGGCATCCTTGGGCGGTGCGAGGCTGGCATCCTTGGACGGTGCGAGGCTGGCATCCTTGGACGGTGCGAGGCTGGCATCCTTGGGCGGTGGTGGAGGCAGAGGCAGCTCCTGCTCCTCTCCCCGGGTGATGGTGGTGGAGGCAGTGGCAGCTCCTGCTCCTCTCCCTCGGGTGGTGGTGGTGGAGGCAGAGGTAGCTCCTGCTCCTCTCCCTCGGGTGACCAAGGCGGCAGGGGCTCCTCCCCTTCTGGCGGCCAAGGCGGCAGGGGCTCCTCCCCTTCTGGCGGCAGGGCTCCTCCCCTTCTGGCGGCAGGGGCTCCTCCCCTTCTGGCTGCGGCGGCAGGGGCTCCTCCCCTTCAGGCGGCCAGGGCGCCTCCCTTCAGGCTGCGGCGGCAGGGGCTCCTCCCCTCAGGCTGCGAAGGCGGCAGGGCTCCTCCCTCTGGCTGCGGGCGGCAGGGGCTCCTCCCCTTCAGGCTGCAGCCGTGAAACCAGCAGGCATGCTCCCTCTGCTGGTGGCGGCGACGGAGGCAGAACCAGCAGGCATGCTCCCTCTGCTGGTGGTGGTGGGAGCGACACGCCGTCCTCCCATGGAGGTGGAGGTGACACCAGCAGGAACTCTCCCTCTGCTGGCGGAGGTGGGAGCGACACGCAGTCCCTCCCAGAGGCGGTGGAGGTGGAACCAGCAGGAACTCTCCCTCTGCTGGCGGAGGTGGGAGCGACACACAGTCCTCCCAGGGCAGTGGAGGTGGAACCAGCAGGAACCCTCCCTCTGCTGGCGGAGGTGGGAGCGACACCCAGTCCTCCCAGGGCAGTGGAGGTGGAACCAGCAGGAACTCTCCCTCTGCTGGCAGGTACCTGGGCTGTGGATGTTCGCCTTCCCCTTTTGGGCTGTGGACGCACTGGCTCCTCCCTCTTGGGCTGTGGGCGTTAGGCCTCCCCTCTTGGGCTGTGGACGCACCGGCTCCTCCCTCTTGGGCTGTGGACTCGGCCTCCTCCCTCTTGGGCTGTGGACGCACCGACTCCTCCCTCTTGGGCTGTGGACGCTCAGTCTCCTCCCTCTTGGGCTGTGGACGCACCGACTTCCTCTCCAGGTCCGTGTTCCCTTTCTGCCTCCTTCTCACCTTCTGCTCTCTCCCTCTCGCTCCTGGTAGACCCAGTTAATCATCTGGGTCATCCACTCCAAGGCCTCTATGAGCCCTGGATATCCTCTGGCAATGGCCTTTTCTTGCACATCTGGCTCCAGCCTGACGAAGTCCAAGAGGATATCCAGGTTGCTGTCCCCAGCAGATGTCTCCCCTCTGTTTTGAGCCACAGCGGGGTGCTGGGGTCCCTCAGCCAGCTCTCATACCTCTCCATCCTTCTCTGGAGAGGTGGCCTCTGTGGAGCACTTTCCCTCTTGTAGTGCCTCACCTCTGCGAAGTGCAGGCACCACGAAGCTTCCTCCAACCTCTTTCCTCCCATCCTTCTTCCCTCCTTTTCTCCACACGCTATAAACGGAAAAAAAAAAAAAAAAAAAAAAAAAAACGAACGAAAAAACAAACAAACTGCAGTACCCTCTTCTGCCTGAGTCCAGGAGGCGCTGGTAATCCCACGCTGGACACCACGTGTGGCAGGGTGACTGAGCGGTGACGTCAGGCAGAGGCAGGAAGGTAAATAATCTGACACCCAAATACTGCAGATTTCCAAACAAAGAGACGCGGCTGGCCGCCGTTTTTATTAAGCAAAAACAAAAATAAATAAAAGGTTTTAACAAAAAGAAACTTGCTCACAGAGCGAAAATAAAACAGGTAAACAAAACAAAATCATGAACACAAAATATACTGACGAGGCTGGGCAAATAGCCGTCACTGATCCTTTACGTTTTAGTTTCGTTTTAGTTTCGTCTCACTCCTCTCGCTCACTCTCTCCTTCCAACACCCACCGCGAGCTAGAGAGCTGCAGCCTTTTATATTGTGGCCGAGGGTTTAACTAACTTGCAATTAATTATTCTATTACCCCTCGGCCACAATCTGCACGAGTTTATTAATTACTACGTGGATGGGGCTTCCCATCCACGTAACTAAACAAAACATAAACAAACAAACGGCAACGCCGTCACTAAACAAATTATACGGCGCTCGCCGTCATCTAAAATAATACAATAAAAATAAATAAACAATACAAAATAAACACAGGGGCGGAGGAGGAGACCCCGATCTAAAATAAATAAACAAAACAATGTACAGGGCACCTCGCCCTGTTACAGTATCATTTTGCATTTTTTGTAATGATTTATTCTTTTAAATTAAAGCTAACAGGTGTGAGTCACCTTTTTATAAAAACTCACAAAACAAATATATTACAACAAAGTGCAGTAGAACATTAAAGTTTCAACAACACACTTATGAACTGATTAGTCAACAGTGCTCCAGATCATAATGGGCTTTTTACCATTTAAACACAGCTGTCCTGTGGTTTCTTGTTCCTTATGTTAAAGGTGTAGACCTTTTCTTAATACAGTCACAGACACTTCATTGAAGTTATACTGTACTATGCAATGTGTTCTTGTACAGTATTTAAACTTCTTTTATGGACACCGTCAAGCCACAGGGTGGCAGCAGAAACTAAAAATAACAGAATTGATGAGAACTGTAACTGTGAGAATGTGATCAGACATATAATTCTTTTCTTCATTTCAAAATTTGCAGCAAACTGTTTTATAATTAGAATAACATGCATCGTTAAAGAAGATGCTATCAAGAAGATGTTGATATACACTTTTCTGAAGTATATTAGTTAAACAATAAAGAACAGTGGGGTGTGCTTTACATGCGATTCGAGGACTGCGAACAGGATTGTGGGATAGGACTGCAGATGGAGTTTGATGGTTTTCTTTGGCTGGCATTCAGAAAACTCACTTACATTACTGCTCAGGGGACCCTTCATGAAATGAGCAGTTGGGAGATAATAACAGTAAGTACTATATTCAGAAAGAAAAGTCAGAACTCGCTTCATGGAGCGGAACCTCAGTACATGGATCCATCAAGTGTTTGTTAGGTTTCTGGAGTGATATGGTTATACAGCAGCAGGTGAGCAGGTATACTCAAATTCCTCTACATGATTGCCATTTACTGTACGTATACACAGACAGCCAAACAGCAGGATTTCTCTCTGTTGAGATTGGATTTTATTTAATGTGTGGTTTTGAGTTTTAGTTTTCTGACATGTACAAAAAATACATTAAAATAAGTAAAGTATTAAATTTTCTTTTACTTAACTTAAATATTTTTAATGCAAGGACTTGTATTGAGGTCCCCTTTGGCAGTTAATCAAAATTATAATTTCCAGTTTCCTGTGTGATTAATGTTTTTTTTTTTCAAATTTAGTCGTTGCCAATTATTTTTTTATTATTTTCTCCCAATTTGGAATGGCTAATTATTTTTAGGCTCAGCTCACCGCAACCACCCCTGCGTTGACTCGGGACCGCTTTTTTTCACATTGCGTACTCACCAGCAACCACCCAAGAGCTACAGCGTTGGAGGACAACACAGCTCTCGGGCAGCTTTACAGGCAAGCCCGCAGGTGCCTGGCCAGACTACAGGGGTCGCTGATGCGTCACTCGGTGAGCCCCCCTCTGTGGGATTAATAATTTGATGCGAAAGAGTAAAATTCCGTACTTAGAAAACATGTTTGAGGTTGAGAATAACTGAACTATAAGTTAGGCAGCAATATTGAAACTGGATGCAACAGTTCAAAAGTGTGAGTTCTGTGTTAAGTTCTTTGGGAAGTGTTGAATTGGCTTGCCTTAATATTTAGTCTTATCCTATCAACGCATTTGGTTAGGCCAAAGTGCCCTTATGTTGTAGATTTAGGAGTGTAGATTATTATTTTATTTTTTTTCCCACTGAAAATCTTGTGGAAAGAACTGGTGGAAAAATTCAGCAAATATTGGTGTGCTGGGAATAAATACAAAACCCCAAGCTCTTTGTTCCTTGGTGCTATTAAAGTACACCATACAATGCATTCCATACCTTGCCTTGCCATTTTTGTTTACCAGTTGCATGCTTGGTATGTGCCTTCCTTTTTATTTGCCCTGGCTGGGTAATGTTTGGAATGTATTCATCAGGTGATATGTTAATACAGCAGTTAGATGGATGTTTTATTTTTAGCTTTTACAGAAAAACACCTGATACTGATTCATCTTGGAGATCAACCATGAATCTTTGATTTATTCACAAATCTTTTCAAGTTGTTCTACAGTGGCCATTCTGATAAATATTGACACAAAATACCAGTTTCCATTAATATGGTTTGTGCAATAATGAATGAGTGGTAGCCATATTGCGTATCTTGTTGGCTTTATCGTAGCATCTAAATGTCTTGAATTGTATTTGTTGTGAGTTTTCAAAGTCTTTTGTCGTATTGGCAACCTATCCTGATGATATCACAGCTCTTTTTCAATACCCTTCTAAACCCAGCCATTGGTTTTCTCCTAACCTGAACTGATCTGTGGTGTGCCAATGCAAAATTGGTTACATTGGAAAATAACTCAAAAACACCCACCCATGCTACATCAAAGACGACAAAAGTCAAGAGCATGATAAAAATCATAAAAATGTATTTGTAAGGCTTCTTGCTCATATGAGCATGCTTCAAATACATATTTATGGTAAAAATGATTCCCTGTGCTCTTTTTTATTGTATGTTTTAAATTTAAAAAAAGTCTATCACCAAGACATGGACATTTAAATGCATGTTGCCTTTCAGTTTCCAGACCTTTCCACTGAAAAAGTACTTGGTGGGTGTAAAAACACCATTTAACTAATTTGTTGCAAAAATGTGTTCCAATTGTTATGGATAATTTGAGCATGAATTCAACCATGTTCTACAGGAGCTCTCGGGACCTCTGTTGCTTCAGAAAGCCATGGGAAGGCACTGACTCATACCATTAAATAGCAAATACCGTGTCGGTACATGTCCATGCTGTAAATACTGTAACCCTGCACACAACCAGGCCTGGATACCCAGTGCCCTGTTGAAACCTCCCTTATAAAAGGTACATTTGCAGTCATTTTGCAGTCTTGCCCATGCTTTTCAAGTGGTTATACTATGCATTTACCATGTTATAGCTTGGTTTGCCATGCCTTTTAACATGTTTTACCATACCTCTATGGACTTTAATATGCTTACCTGTGCTCTACCATGTTTTCGCTGTGCTTTACTACTCTTTCAGTATAGTGAACTTTTAAAGAGAGTTCCCATACATGTAACTGCAAACAACATTGGGGGTACCCGATGACACTCAAAAATAAACATTTAACTATCGGTATTTGGTCCAGTCACTACCTTGCCTCTAGACACTGTTACGTGTTGTACACTTGTGCTGAACAATGTACTGAATGATTAAGATCGCATTAAATACACAGGACACTTAATGTATACAAAAGTATAACAGAAATGTCAAATGTATTTATTTTGAATGAGCAAACATGTTTTATAACAAGCAATAAAGACTACCTCCCGCAGTGGTTTTCCACACAGCATGGTTCCAACGGCCCATCTAGTTCTTTACAGGGACAAGCCCTCAATGCATTTTTGTTGTGGTCCTCAAGTTCTGACATAAACAGTGTAAAACTCATGCATCCCCCTGAAAGTCTTCTGCTAAGCACTAATCTTGGATCTTATGTAAGGGGTCAATCAGTGTCTATGTTAGAAACCAGTCACACTGTAAATCTCCCTGAGACACACAATGCAAAGAATTAATGACAGTTATGTGGCTGGCTTTGTGTCTACCAAGGACTGAACTGAAACCAGAAGTGACTTAACCAGGAAGAGACCCTTTCAAACCTGGCCAATGAAACGTCCACCTAGGTCTAAAGCAGTTGTTTTTTTAATTATACCTGTTGATCCCTGTTTAGCATGGCCTTCCAGAAAATGTCCATGTGTGATGTTGCTGTACTTACTTAATGTATTTAATAGTGGCTTGCAATTCATTTAATAGCCGTTCAAAAGAACAGGTGCTGTATTGTTTGTTGAGGTTACATTTAAAATTGCAATAAAAAAAGTATAAATTGAATTCAAATAGTTTTTTAAATAGCTTCTATTAACACTGTAATGAGCACACACATTTATTTTAACTAATAAAACATAATGCAATTAATGTTCAGACATCCCTTCATTTATCAAATGCACAGCATTTTTGTCATCAGCATTGGAAAATCTCACAAAGAGACCCAATTGGTTGACCAGAAGGTTGGATTGTCATGTATTTAAATCCCAAATGACATTATTTATTTATTTATTTATTTATTTATTTATTTATTTATTTGGCAGGTGCCTTTATCATTAAGGAATTAATGTAAGTTCACAAAATGTGTTGTCCCCCCTTTTCTCCGCAAACTTCAGCCGATATCAAGTATGTGCAGACTTGTCACTTGTCCCATTTCTTATGAGGAAGACCCCATTGTCACACACACTTCTGCTGTGTCCACTGTGTGCTCTCCTCTTGAATAGGGATTGTGGTGTTCCTGACGGGCCCTTCCTTCCTGTGCTGTGTTCCCTCTTGCAATGGATAAGCTATATTAACTTGTGGGAGATAGTCCTGCTCCTGTTTGGTGTCGTCCTTAGAACTGCCCCCACTGTTCTCCTCTTGCACCGGACAGCCAAAGGTTTCCTCAGTCTTGTCAGTGCTTGTCTGGGAGTTTTGACTGACATAAACAACAATGACGTCTCCACTGAAGTTCATTACTTGTCCATTAGATATGAATGTGGTGTTTTTGTTCCCTGTCACATTTCCTGAAAAACAAAATTTACATTTTATGTAAAAAAAAAAATATATATATATATATATATATATATATATATATATATATATATATTAATAATAGAGGTTTAGTTTTATTATTACTGTTTTTTATTATTAAAATCAACATGGTTTTCTTTGAGTTTTTGTTTTAATTCACTAATTTTAAATTATTTTATTTTACTTTATGCCATAACATCAAGGAACTGTCACGTGATGTAATAGCTAGCTATATATATATATATAAAATATATATATATATATATAATTTAAAAGTTACCGACAATATATCCAAATGTATTCTATTTAACCAGAATAATAGCACCCTTTGATCACAATTAAGCACATTGGCACACTATAGCACTAAATGTAAAAATACATCTATTTATTTATCTTTAAATAAACACTTTAAACCACAGTTTGGGAACCACAGCACTTTAAAATACAATGGGCTACATTTTCAAAACTATGCACTCCAAAATTACTCTTTCTTTTTTTTCAGAAAGGAGTTACACTGCCAATAAAGTTACCACACCAGATATAAACAACTATGACATTTAACTTGGGAACTTGTAAGTAGCCTCAGCCACAGATTACAGTTGGCACAAGACAATCTCCTGGTGTTGCCCTAGAAGGTGCAGTCTCACAATGCTGACAGACACTGAAAGTAAACATTTTGCACCACAGCTTTTTCAGTGCCCTTCAAATACATGACCAGACAGACCAACAGTGCTCCATTCAGACTTGCCCATAGGGTTCACAAAGAGAGGGATTGAACCCACAATTCCCAACCGCTCTAATGTTTGTTTGGACAGATTGCTATTCCTAAAAGTAAATTACAAGTTGGTCAAAGAATTGCTCAGTTTAGAATAAAAGTTTAGCTTTTTTGTATTCTTTTTAGTTTCGTGCAGTGAGGGTTGATATCCTGAGGAACTGTAACTACTCCTGGAATAGAAACTATCTTTGCTGACTGGTCCAGCAAGTCCTGCCTTTCTAATGCAGCACTATACAAAATGTGACACAAAACCATCCAGAAGTGTTCTAACTGTGCTAAACACAATTCAAGTGAGCACCATGTGCAATATATAGATATAGTCTTTTTAAATGCATCACAGACTGTTTTTCTCATATAGACGTCGTCCAGTTCTAAATAAAGTATAGGGCAGGCTTTTGCTTCTATTCTAATGTTTCCGATTTCAACATCACGTCTGCTTCCTTTATTTACAGATGGGACTTTATGTGCTCTGCAAGTTATGAATAACCACGATCAACTGCAAGAACGGTGAGTTCAAGATGAACAGCGTGAGTAACTGTTCTTCCATGACTTAGTCATGCGCCACATGAACCATTATAATGCTTTCCACACTTCAGATGTAACAAAACAACAGAATGTTTCTATTATACTGTGGGAGCTGCAGTGTAGACTCCTGTCCCTAAGCTGTAGGTGCTAGTTAGGGCTGCACCACCCTACTGGAGGAGCTTTTCTAATAGACTACAATTAATCCCTGCCAGGAGTTTTGTCATTTATTGCTGTCAAACAAAAATGTCAGTTACTGTACTTTCACCTAGCCATCAGGTACGCCCACTCCACCTTCAGACTCTACTGTATCATGCTTATCTTTCAATAAGCATGTTCATTGTGTACAGGTGCATAACATACCCAAATCTGTAGTGCTGTTTCAGAGAAAGGATACTATAACAATACAAAATTCCCTTTCAAAATATAAACAAACATTGCGGAAGCCTTAGCGACCAATTACAGAAAACAAATACTTCTTAGAGGATTTAGTAAACAAAACAATTAAAAACAAATAGTCCATACTCCATAGCACAATAAAGGCACACAGAAAAAGTTATTACTATGCCAGTTGGGTGTGTGTGAAGCAGAATGATTGATAGATATGGCATCCTGTGAATGGAGCAGACATGTAAAATGGGCAGGCTAACGCAGAAAACTGGCTTTCTGTAAAGCTATGGAGAAAGAGGAGTTTGTTGTTTGGTAAAAGGCACCCTGCAATCAGTGTACAGGCCACCATCTCTAGACCAACATGCTGTAAACTACGAACTGTTTAAAAAACCATCTGAAAACCTGGATGCAACATCGTGCACATTTCATTTAGGAAAACACTAAACAGGTTACATAGACAAGTATAATAAATAACATCTTGACTGTTGAAACGGTTCATGAGTTCAAGAGTCAATTGTCAAAATCGTGTGTGTAACAGGGCGGAGGCTGGGCACAAACCAGCAACCCTGCACACCACAAGTGAGCATCATAAACACTTTGCAAAAGAGCCAGGCCCATTTACAATCGTGGTTATAGAGCTTTTAACTTCATCTCATCTCGCCGACAGCAGAAAGAATCCATAATGACAGTGCATCTCACAAGAAGTGCAATGACTGTACCTTCAGTGATAAGGTCACCCCCACTGTTAAGGCCACATTATGTTGATTCCTTGACTGGCTTTAAAAGTGAGGTTTCACTGTAGTATGTGAACTACTAATTATTTTATGCTTTGTCAGTATGATATTATTAATATTCTCAACAAATGTTTTCTGTGGTAAATGTTCTTGGTAAGCTATGGTAGTTTTATACACACTTGACTAATATATACTGTATATATATATATATATATATATATATTTTTTTTTTTGTGGCAGAATAGGGGGAGGAGGAGAGAAGAATGTAGTCCAGGAGGGGCTGAGGGACTACATATCCCAGAATGCCATGGGAGCGAGCCAGGATGAGGTTCACCTGGCTCTAATTATGAATGAATGCCACCTGCCTGCGATTTAAACAAGGAGAAATGTATGTTCAGGGCAGTCTCCAGTCTGTGTGAAGACAGAGGCTGTCACTGTGAAGAGACCTGTGTGGTTTATCAAAAGGTACCGTGTGAACCTTTTTGTTTGTGTGTTTATAATGTTTTTTGAATCGGTAAATGGCTTAGCCGTCCAATTTAGTTAGGATCTAAAGAAAAAGAAGTTTACTTAGTACTCCGTGTGGGAGTTAGGCTTTGTTTTAATTATTTTCTTTTATTTCTGTAATTAATAAAATCGCATGAAAGTGCTTAAGCACTTCAAATCTTGTGTCTGGGTCTGTTTTTAAGAGGCTACAAACCATACATTAATCTTTCACAATACATTTACACAAGGGAATTAGTAACACTATTCTCAACCTTAGTTACCCACTTACCAGATGCTGATGGAGGGTCTGAATTATGGCTTGATGAATTTGAGCTAGGGTCAGGAGTTTTACAGTTTGGGTTTTGTCTCTGTGTATGACAGTCTTCTGAGGGAATGCCCTCACCATTGCCACTGAGTGAAGACTGGACAGGACCATTCATTGAGTCCATACTGCAACAGCAGTGCCCATTCAATCTGTTTTCTGAAGAGGTTTTGCCAGCTTGATTCACAAAGCTGGGACCTTTATCCCCCAGCGTGGCTTCCCTTGTAGTGCAGCTACAGCAATCCACTGAAAGACACAGACTATCCTGCAAGTCGCCTTTGTATTCACAGTCCAGGCTTCCTGTGACACTCCCACAGCAGCGACTACAGTAGCAAACCTCTTGGAGGGATTTTGGCCTGCTGTTGGTGCCATTTCCACTACAAGAGCAGCTCACATTGTTTCCTATTGAAACAAATTGACTGAAGTCATCCTGTTCCCCTGCTTCCACAGGTCGTTTTAAATGGGACACACAGCTACATGAACTGCAGCTGCTGGATGCTAAGGGAGCAGGGCCATGGGATGCACTGTCAACTTCAGAATTTAAGGCACTCTCTTCAGTCTCATCCTCTACAGGTTCAGAACATCCTGCTGCTGGTTCAAGTGGAGCCGAGTCTTCATTCAATACATCACTAGTTGAGCAAGTATTCAGAAAGTCACGTGGTTTCTCTTCATTTTTCAACAGAAGTGTGACTTCTAGGACGGAATCATTTTCCTTCGGATGTGTTGTGTCCTGAATGGAGGGAGGAAATCAGATATCAATTTGGAAATGGTAAATCTGCCATGATGCAACTTTTATATTAGTAAATTAGACAATTTATCTTTTTTTTTTTTTTTTTGTGGCAGCTGGTGTCATCTGGCATCAGCATGAAGCAATTCTTTAGAATCTGAGCAATTCTCAGCCGCATGCTGACCAGCTTATGCCATATCAGGGTATTTCTCACACCGTGACTTGGCATGTCATTTAATCTCATTGGCGCAAGTATTCTGTGCTGTATGACTAGGGTCCAGCATTTTACGCGACCTGTTTTTTTCAATTGTAATTCCACTGCTGTTGATACTCATCCTTTACCATTTGCAAGAAGAATGGAACTCACAGCAAAGGTGCCACTTTCCTTGAATATAAAAATTAGCTACAAAAGCAAAAAAAAAAAGTGTCATATTAAACTTACCTGCTGTGTCCTTCCATGAACATTCCTATAGATCTTTCGAAAATCCTCTATAAAAAAGAAAGAAGCAAATCAGAACACCCCCCTGTCAAAAAATATTTTTTTCACTCAAATTGTGTGTAATTGTTTGACATTTATATGGGAATAACAGTTTCAATTATCCAAATGTAGTGGATTTTAGAAGATTTTAATTTACAAACAACCACTGAACTAATACAGAGAAAGCAGTCAATCAGGTTTCAATGCAGTTATGTAAAGTATATTTTAATTTGTTTAATATGATACTGAGGTTTACACTGATACAGTGTAAGTCTTGTAGTGTGTGTAACATGTATGGATATATACATAATAAATGTTTCACCAGTATGGTTTATGATTGAACTATTGAAAAGTCTCACTTGAACTGATATGAAACACAGATAAGGAAACACTGTGCACAGCATTCTTTCGTTGCTAGGCTTGGTTTCCGAGAACCCTACTTTCATTGGGCAACTGTAGTTTCATATACTTTTGGAAACTTGATGTAGGTGGAGTAATATTACAGTGGAAGGTGCTGGCTCAGTATTTATACAGTAATAAAACAATAGCTTAAGGGCAAAAGGTGACAGACAGGTTCAAAGGTGGCCTTGTGATAACCTGCATCACACCTAATCTAGTAAAAGCCAGACATGACATACAAGGGGACTTTGCTGATTGAGATGCTCATTTTTGCAGCAGGGAAGTTAAAACCCCATGGTGGATATTAAAACAGAGAACTGTTCTACCTGACGCCTTCAAACACTTACGTCTGGTTTTACAGATCCTGATTAACGCTTAGAATAAATTACCTCAGTTAATAAGATTAAAATAACAACATTTGAGGCAATATTTTGTTACATATCTGTTTTGGAATCTATCTTCCATTCATTCAAATCCAGCCACAGAATGACCAGGCAAACTGCACTGTTCAAAATGACGCTGTGTTGTTAAGCAGATGCAGAGCTTAATCTCAGGAGGTTTAAATAAACTTCCATTGTACTTATTATATAAACATAACACCCTATGAATGTTCCTGGAGTGCTGCGGTATTTTCACTTTTGAGGATGCCCGTATTTTCCGGATATTCAGATATTCTGCCACCCTCATTTGTGAAACAACTACAGAACGTTCATGGAGTATCCTCCATTTCATGTTAGCATTTGCCTTGTATTCCATGCTGCTCTGCTACAGCTAAATAACAAGAGGCTTGTAACTATGTCATATTTGAATCTGTAAAGTTGCAACCACGTTGAACTTGAGGCCATCTTGTGTGCTGTATTTCCTTCTAAAAAATAGTGTTTGATTATTTTAGTGAAACCAGCCGCCATTAATAAATTATAATGCAAAACATTTCCAATTTTCAAAGTGTTTCCTCCAGTCTTTAATAAACTCCTAGTACAAATATAAAACAATATCACTTAAGGTCATAGATCATTGTTTGTTTCTCAGTTTTGTATCCTTATCTTTTTTGAAAATTGAGCTTATGCAATAATAATAATAATAATAATAATAATAATAATAATAATAATAATAATAATCATCATCTTACCAGAAATCCCTTTCATCCTGTTTTTGTTGCAAACCAGGTATACGCCAAATGTTGACACAAGGATTATTAAAAGAACTACAACTACACATATTATCACATTCCCTACAGTAAAGAAAGATGGGAAAATAAATGTCATTAAATACTGTACAGGATGAGCTGTATGTGCCCAAACTGTCACAACACTTTGCTTTTCAGGAACTGATCATTTAAGACAGAAACTGCACAATTAGGCTATATTTGTAAATGGTGGTTATTGCAAAAACAAAGTAATGTATTTACTTCTACACTACAGTTGAGTATTTTATCTGAGCAAGAGCTTTTTAACTTTGCACTACGCCTGAATCTCAAAACACATTTATCTTGGTTTCGCTGCTAGCTTCAATTATAACATATCACAAAACAAACTCAAATACATATATTGTTCTCCTTAGAAATCCTTTAAAAATTAATATTGGTATTATTGGACCTGTGCACTCAAAAGCTACACAATTATATTTATAGTTAGTTCATATGCATCATATTTATCTTCAAAGTTCAGCTAGAGATATTTATCTTTTTCCTAAGCACATGCAGTGTGAAAAGCACTGTAAATGAACACTGAATATACCCAAAGCTGTAGTTGTAGGCCCACATTGCACATCCACTGTCTCATTCCCATGATGAACTTCAGTCTTTCCAAGAGACTTGCAGCTGGAAGGAAAAAAAAGTGCATAAAAAAACCCTTTATGCTGACTCTCATTTCTAATTTTATCACATTGTATCCTTCTAGTCTGGCATTTACCACATATGTATTTGATTTAATAACATACAGTAAATTCTTCCCATAGGAAGTGGTACACTAGTTAGTCATAATGCCACACAGTCTATAGTAGTCTATAGGAGCTTTTTGAAAGAAGACGGTTCCTTAGAACCATTGGATATTTACGCTACAAACAAGCTTTTTTTATAATTTCCCAGAAAGTAGTGAATTGGTTGAATTGGTTTGATTGACTGAAAATACATAGAAAATGATTTATTTGGTCTCATCATTTATTTTATATAATTTATTGCCTTGTGCCTAACAACTCGACTTAAAGTGTGTAATTTCACAACAATGCACACCTTGGCGTGTCATACTGCTGAATTAGATACTGCAGGAAGTAATGCTGGAGTCATAGTGGGTGTACCCTGGCTGCTATGGTCTTCAGAAACTCACTGTTGGTTCATTTTTAGATTTTATTAATTCTAAAGAGATTATCTCACTGCAAAGGTAGACACATGAATGCGCACTTACTCAGTCCACTGCTTGCAAGGTTCTGTTGCTGAGGAGACTGTTGAGAATGAACCATGGGGACACTTTTCACATAGATTGTTAGGAGTATTTGCTGTGGAGCGAAGATAAAGACTTCATGAGGTTGCAAGTTTTAATCAGATGTGGCATATCTCCAAATATTTAACTCCCCACCCTTTTTTAGGGAACAATCACCAGCTTCCCAGTGGAATGACATAATGATGTACACTACCATAACCATAACATTAAACCATTACCAGCTTAAACTGTGACATACACTGAATTATAGTGCACTTTTATGTTGTTGTGCCTAATTACAGGTTCAGAAATCGTAAGAAATCGCACATCTTATCTAAATAATAAAACAGTATCTCTGGCTCTCTGTAATAAAAAAAAGGAAAAGCCCTGAACCGTGAACGTCAACATGGCCCCTTCCTGCTTTCGGTGTTTTTTCATCTTTGGTGCGCTCTGGTTCATGACTCCACTTTACAACTCAACTCTCTTTTCTAGCTCTGGCTCAACTAATGGTAAATAACAGAGTCTTTGGTTACAATGTTTGGTTTCTCCCCTGCTTGCATTGGACCATTTTTACATGCCCTAACTATAATTATTGGACCTTCGTACTTGCTAGGCATCAAGTTTAAGGCTAATTGTAAAATAAATGTTAATTTCAGCTATTTTCCATTGATATAGATGTTTTATGCAATTTGATCATGAAGTAACCATATTTCCAATCTTGACTGTAATTTAAAAGAAATTGCAGAAATACATATTACACAAGAGACAAGCAATAGCTTACAAGGGACAGAGAGCTGTCTAACACTTTAGCAATTACCTCCTTGTATGACTCCATATCCTGGGCCGCAAACCCTCACTCTTTCACAGAACTCACAGTCCATGATTGAGCACTGAAAGCCAGGCATGCATTCACACTTCACAGGGGCTGTGTTGTTTTCATGCTGAGATGCTTGCAAGCCCCTCTCTGAAATAAACATTTAGAAACCATGAAAGCCTATATTGATCTCTCAAGGAAACATTTCAATGGAATGTTTCAGAATCCTACAATAAATATAGTGATATGAATGCTAGTTGCACTCACTGTTTATAATTGTGACATACCAGTACCAGTCTTGCCTACTGGCTCACCAATGGCAGAGATACAGTGGGGAGGGTTAAAAACCAACAACACTTGATGCATATAGTTAGTTGGTTGTTCCCAGGCTCAAGAAACGTACGGTTCTGTATGATGTTCTGTGCTGAAGCCATAGTGCCAAGCTATCTCTTGTACCATAGCAATACTGTCGGACTACAATACCTGACAAATGTGGATTTTACCGAAAATTTGCTTGTTCTGTACACTGGCTTTGCATACAATAAATGCGGTTTGCATTTATTATAATGCTGTCGTGTTCTCCATTGCACCCATGCTGAAGAAAGTACATGACAATAGTATTCAAACCACGTGTGCCTCTTCTTAATAAATTGGCCTTGTCTCTGGCTCTCAGGTGATCTGTACTATACCGATGATGACAGACGGGATGGCTAGTGAGGGTGTATACGAAGCTCTCTGCAATTCAAACAGTATGTATGGAAAATAATTTCTTCATACATGTTTGGACTAGCCGGAAAAATAAAAAGAAGCAGTTAAAATCAATATTATAAATGCTGAAAATGCTAAAAGCTTTAAAACAAGTCACAGTACAAAACAGTGATAATCTACAGTGTGAGTCCTTTTAATGCCAAGGTACTCGATATTGAGCTTACAGAGGTTTCTAACAGGACCTGCCACTTGAGCAATCTTATCCAATGAATGTCAATGCACATGCCTGACTGTCACAAGATACACCACTGCCATCTACACTGGTCAAGTGATTATTTAGTTAAAATGTAAGTAAAAAGCAGAAGCTTTACAGTATATCCAGTATTCCTCTGGAATGTTTAATTCCTTTTAGACATTTCACCTCTTCATTTCTGGTGTTTGCCAATCGCTTTCCGATAAGAAGTGAAACTGAGGTCAAGAGGAACTGGGATATTAACTGTATGACTGGCCCTAAATTCAAAGCTTCACCTCAATATGACATGGGGGCCTTTTTGAAAGTCATATACATTAATGCATGGCTAGAAAGACCAGTATAAATACTGTATGGAATATATCAAGTACAGTACATGTTTAATACCTCTTTTCTTTTATGTGCTCTTTTCATTCTATTCCCGAAAAGAACAATAGTAGCAACACTAATGGCGATCATGCTGTAAATATTTGTACTTGCTCTAAATAAAAGAATTACTTAAATAAAATAATAATAGCAAACACAAAAGATCACTAAATTACTTTTAATTAACTAGACTGTTTTCTGTTTTTGTAAAGTAATTAACAAGCATTACTATGAATTACTTAAAATCGTCTGTCCATTATTTTACAAATGTAACATTTGTGTTAATAACAGATACTAACCTCTGTCACAGATGTTTTGGGACATGCATCTGTTGTCTGTGTTCCAGTAAGGTTGGTATTGTTTTTCTCCACAAGGCTTGCAATCGGTGTCAGACACTGCCGTGCAACGAGCTGACAAGTACTCTCCTGCATTCAAGAATGACAGATTTTTTATTTTTTTTATTTGTATTTTATCAGTAATTATAACATTGTTTACCGCTCAGATATGCTGAGTAAGGTGGGACTGCCTAGAGAGGAAGTTGAAGGAAGATGAAGGACTAGTCCTTCAAAATGAAAGAGCTCCTACCTGGCTTGCACTTTCTGCAGCACTTTCCATCCTGCAGGTATTCACGCTCAGTGTTGCACTGAGAAGGTGCTATTGGGACTGCCTGTTAAATAGAAATAATGCTAGTTTTATATCAACAAAAGAAGCTTCATTTCATTGTTAGCAATGCCTTTAGCTTTAACAGAGTTTTTTATTGCATCATGATTCATGGTAAAACAATAGCAATAGCAGTACATTTTATGGAAGGAAAGACTCCTTGAACCCCTCATCCCGAGAACTGATCTTTTTACTGCTGCTGTACAGGACAGACGCCGTAAACTGACAATTCATATTTTGGGTACGACAGTAAAAAATATCAGCACCCAGGATGAGTGGAAAATCTGCTTCCAATCAGCTTTTAAAACACTGTATGCGGACGTTAATTGTGAGGGAAGGAGAGCCGTTCTTGTTTTGAAGTCATCACATTAATGAATGGATTTATTTAATACCTGCCAAAAAATACTTCTTAAAGGCAATTACAAGTACAAGTATCAGCACACCCCTAATGCTGTATTTACAGTGTCTATAGTACCACAATAATGTCAGGAAGACTTTACCCCTCGTTAAAAAGAAAAAGCCTGTAAATTATTTTTGGAGGTAACACAATTCAAGTAGAGATATGAAGAGCAAGCTCCTCTATGTTTTTTAGTTGGTAAAACTTGTAAAGAACGGTAATGACTTTTCATCTTTCCAACCCAGCATGGAACAATGCAAGTTTTGATTTTTTTTTTTTATTTAATAAATTTGGACTCGCCAATTATTTTTTCTCATTTTCTCCCCAATTTGGAAAGCCCAATTATTTTTTATTTCAACCTGGCTCACCACTGCCACCCCTGCACTGCTGTCTGCTTCTTTTCACTCTGCAGGCCTGCCATGCTGCCATCTCAGAGCTACAGCGTCGGAATACCATGCAGCTCTGGGCAACTTAAAGGCAGGCCCGCAAGCAGTTGGCCAGTCTACAGGGGTTGCTGGTGCGCGGTGAGCCGAGGACACCCTGGCCGACCTGGGCCCTCCCCACCCGAGTGGTGCTCAGCCAATTGTGCACCACCCCCTGGGAACTCCCGTCCACGGTCAGCAGTGGAATAGCCTGGACTTGAGCCAACAACCTCCAGGCTATAGGGCACATCCTGCACTCCACGCGGAGTGCCTTTACCAGATGCGCCACTCGGGAGCTCCCCTAGTTTGGAATTTAACATGCACGCTCAAATTGTAAAGTCTTATTTTCATTCAGAGTCAGTTTGACATCTCTACATGGGGCAGGATTCTGTGACAGAATAAAGGTACCATTCTGTTAAACAAAAAACTAAAAAAAATGTGTAGCACTTATTGTTGTTACCAGTATGTTAGTAAGAGGTAAGAACACATTTTTAAAGTCACAGTTGTTAGACATGTTTATACAAATCTAAAGAAACGTATTCCATGGGTAGCTGAGGCACTGTGAATTGCTAAAGACAATGAGACAAAACATCATGCCTCTGGACCTGGAAGTGTGTCCCAAACAGGACAGACCTCAGTTTAACATCTCTGCTGAAGGACGCCATTAGGGAACTAATGCAGTCCCTCTCTTATCTGGTCTGGACCAGTGGAACACCTATACAAATAGCACTGAACCAACACAGTTATATGCAGGAGTTACTGACCCCATATTCTCCAACCAAACCGTACTCTGAGATCACAGGATGCGGGGCTGCTGGTTATTCCTATGGTCAACAAAAGCAACACAGGAGGTAAGGCTCCTAAATTATGGAGTGCTCTGCCTTCACTTGTCAGGGAAGCTGGGCCCGTTACAGTTTTTAAGTCAAGACTAAAAAACAAACAAATGGCTTTCTTATCTTAGTGGGTTGCTGCTTTTGTATAATTATTATTATGTGTATACTTGTGGCAAAGTGGTTGATTGGGTACAGGTGCAGGAGTGATGTAGTGCGTGAATGAAACAGACAGAGATTATAATCCGGTTTGGAAAGGCATTTTATTTTGTTTTCCAGGTCTGGTGACCAAACAATAATCCCCCGGCAATACACACCAATGTGTAGTGCACGGGGTAAATGACAACTAGGATTGCAGTCCCAAATAATAAACACTAATATCCTCCCCACAATAATATAAACACGGTCACCAGTCCTGGGTGCGTGCAGTAGTGCTCGTGATGGGTGATACAGTTTATTTCGTGACAGTGATGAAGTGTTGTTCCGGCTTTGTGCTGGCCCAAGGTGACAGCTCCGAAAACATGTTAGCTGTCTGGTGATTCACAAACAAGACAATTACTAACAGACAGAACAAAACAAACAAAACACTCATGAAACTGCTACGGTCTCTGGGGTCTCTCGCAGTCCTTTTAGGTTAAAATACAAAACCAACACGAAGGAACAGATTGCGATTCTCCGTCCCCTTTTATGCCGTCACACATGGTAAACGAGTGCAACCGCCTCTCCAATCTGCGGCTGCCACATTGTATCCCTTCCGGGTCAATGTGTTCTTGCAACAGAGTCTCGTCTTCATCCAGACTGGCAGACTTCCCGACCCTGGGAAAGAACTGTCAGACCAGCCCATCCAAAGAACTCTGTTATCACTGCTTAGCGCCCTCACAGGTCAGAAGGGAGATTTACAACCAAGAATCATTGTATTTCTGTCACAATACTGTTATTTAAATGTGTTATTTAAATGGTCTGATTGTGGCAGTTGATGTGTGACATGCTATACAAATGTATTGTGGTTTGTTCTTTTTTTTCTGCTATGTACTGTACAGTGCTTTGCGATACTTTTGTATAGAAAGCACTATATAAATGCAATAAATAATAAATAAATACTACATCAGAGTGGTTTTCAGAAAGAACTGGAAAAGAGGCTAAAGTATTTATTAAGAATTAGAAGCCTGGGAATCTGAATGAAATGTGATCCTGTGATTCATTGTCATCCCAAACTATCTTACAAATTAACTCTTATAAGAGCATTACCAGTAATGTGATTTTCTTTTGAAGGGGGGGAAATCAAGTAATGGGCTATTTTAAGAACAGTACACAATGTAGATTAGGCAATTGTGTATTTTTGTATATTTTTCCTATGTTATACAGTTATACACTAAACTTAAAGAGCAACTTGGCATGGGTATGAAATAAAAGAGTTCTTAATGTATGTATTCTATTTGTTATTCAGATGAACTTTCTATACTTTTACGTTTCAGTCTTGAAATCCTGTGACACTCAGAATCACACTGTACATGTGTCCCCTTCCCTGCACCTGGTGGACATAAGAAATACCATATTTGTTCTATGTGATATTTTTACTGATGTATTTCTTAAATTATTAATGAGTCATTTAGCAGACACTATGCATCATCATCAACTGCTGCTGCAGAGTCACTTACAATAGGACCTCGGTTGTTTTGTTACATCTCATCCGAAGGGCGGAGCACAAAGAGGTTAAGTGACTTGCTCACGGTCCACGCAGTGGCTGAGCTGGGATTTGAACCAGGAACCTCCTGGTATCAAGCCTCTAGCCACTTCTCTAACCACAGGATCACCAAGCCTGCTCCACTACAAGTACAGAGCATTGCTGAGCTCTATTGAGGCCACATGGACACATGCCACTTACCTCTATTTGTAAGCAAGAGATTAAACTAGAGGCCAGGGGGGTATTTATCTTGCCAAAAGCAGAAAGTGCACATGGAGCATGAACCCATAGATAAGGCGAGGGTGTGAGCTATATGAATGACAAGCGTGCTGTTCTATTGCGATCCTTACATTTATATCTACAGTATATACTGTAATCACTTACAAAATTGCTGCAGCTTCCAAAGGGCTAGTAGACAACAATACCCCTCAAAATAACATATTTTCCAATAACAAATATTATTTTCCAAACAACCCTGACACTGACAAAGTAATGTTCCCAGGCCCAGCATCATCTGTGCTTGAGATGAACTTGGTTTAGTTGTAATTAAACTATTTGCTTTATATATATATATATATATATATATATATATATATATATATATATATATATATATATATATATATATATATATATAAATTTGGTTTGTAGAAGTATTCACCCCCCTGCAAAGTTTTCACATTTTGTTGGCACCTGAGCATACTCCACGATGCTTTCAAATTAGACTTTACATGTAGAATCTACACAAACTAGTCCATATAGATAAAGTTAAAAAATGCATATAGGATATAAATAAGTAAGATTTACAGAGAAAAACAGATTAATTTCAGTTGCATAAGTATTCAACCCCTTTGCTACTGCAGCCCTAAATCAGCTCAGGTGCAAATTATTTGTTTGAAAGGTCACAGAATTAGTGACATTGTTTCAGCATGTGTGTACTCAAAGTACAATCAGGGTCACAGAGACATTTGATGTTTTTTTTTTTTAAAGTTAAGGGTACGCTGATCAGATGTTGCTTAGACACAGTAGGATGGTACAGTATGGTACGATGCTTGTTTGACATGTCCTGAAGATCTGTTTTGGGACTGTAAAGATCAGCTGCCTTATAAATGATCTATTTATTTAAAATAAAAACACTTCCCATTTCGTTCTTGTTGCTGCTCAAAGGTTTCCAGATTGAGGTACTGCTGAGGTACCACACTTTAGCAATAGGAAACCTGGTTGTCTTTGTCAGACACACTTGGTGAAACTAAAAATGTATTAAAATGTGGTCTTAGGAATGCTTTGTCTTTTGTTCTGTATGATTGAACTGAGACCCATTGGCTTGGTTAGCATACTCTAGCCTCTAAACATATGTCTTGTGCTAGACTTGCACAGACAATCATAAAATTAGAGTTACATTTTAACTACAGTCCTGCCTCACGGTGTACCTTTGTGTTACTCATAGGATATTTTGCATATGATTTGCATAAGAATTAACATTATAACTTGAAATCATCCACAAGGTCACATCCTTGTCTTTTCAAGTACAACCCATGATACCTTTTAACAATGTACTATCCCTTACAAAAGATTCCCACAGTAAAAGTGTAGTAAAGCACAGTGAAAGAATGGTAAAACATGTCGGTAAGCATTGTAAAGACCAGCGAGCTGTGGTAAAGCATATTAATAAACATGGCAAACCAGGGTAAACTGTCGCAAATGCATAATATAACCATGGGAAAAGCATGGTAAAACAACAAAAATACCATGCACAAACACCGTGGTAAAGTTTTAGAAGGGATAGTTTCTGTAAATGGTTTCCACTCAGAAGAGTTAATGATTCACTATACCTGCAGCATTAAAATCTACCTAACAAGTGAAAGAAATATTTTGTGTTATATCTTAAGATATAAACATCAATAAAGACACAGGTCTTACATATTTTATGTTTTTTATCAGAAAAAAGGCACAAAAAAGGCTACTGTATTCCACACTTCCTTATTGCAAATAGGGTTAATTTCTAACCCATTTAATTAATGTTCTGCAAGTCAGGTATACTCCCACCCAGCAGCAGGTTTAAATAATTCAACAACTTCAATAGGATAAAACTGCTTGACATGCAACATCTCATTTACAAGTTGGTCCTGCAGCACGGTTGTAATAGCCATTAAAGAAAAAAATCCAATTACATATATAGTTAAATCACAATAATACATAACAGAATACAAACCTTATTCAAAATGGAATGCTCCTAAGTACAACTACACAGTTTAGACTGCTCTTAATGATATTGTTAATAGAGGAGGATTTAAGATACACAGATACTTGAGCAGTGAAGATGGCTTTTCATTTTAATGGTTACAGTATTGGCTGGTTTCACAGACCTCTATTAGCACTAATCTTTGATTACCCAATAGTACCTTAAGTAAGGTAGTCCACATGCTAATCTGGGTCTTTTAAACCAGACATATTAGTTTGACTTCAAACCACAAACCCAATGTAGTACTTGACCACCTTGATGCCCCTCCGATTGCCCCTCTTGCTCTCGCTTCCTTCTCTCCTCTCTCCATTACTGATGTCTCCAGCCTATTGCTGAAATCAACTACTGCCACGTGCCCCTTGGACCCCTGGCCAAAAAATCTCTTCAGTCTCTGTGCTTCTGATCTTGCTCCTTCTATTATGCACACTCTCAACCTGTCCTTGGTTTCAGGCCTGGTTCCTGCTACCCTCAAGACTGCCCGAGTAATGCCAGTGCTCAAAAAACCTTCAACTGACCTGGTTGTCTTATCTAACTTCCGCTCCATATCCAATCTTCCTTTTCTCTCCAAAACTCTTGAAAGGGCTGTAGCCAGTCAGCTGATGAAACATCTCACAGATAACAATCTGCTTAAATCTCTGCAGTCTGGCTTCTGGTCGCATCACAGTACTGAAACTACTCTGCTCCGGATTGTAAATGACCTTCTGCTTAATGTTGATGCTGCTGCTCCTCCTCGACCTAACTGCTGCTTTTGATACCATAGATCATAGCATTCTTCTTGACTGCCTTCAGAAATATGCTGGGCTCTGGAACCTGTCTCTCCTGGATGTCCTCTTACCTATCTGGACACATGCAGTCTGTTTTCTATGATGGAAGCAAGGCTGACGCAAACCTGGTCACTTGCGGTGTCCCCTCAAGGGTCTGTTCTTGGGCCTCTTCTCTTTAACATCTACATGCTTCCCCTGGGTCATGTGCCAACATAGCCTCATGTTTCACTCCTATGCAGATGACACCCAGCTCTACCTAAAACTAGACCCTGGATGTCACTCTGCCATGATCCGACTCTCAGCTTGCATCTAGGACATCGAGGCCTGGATGTCTGCCAATTTTCTTCAGCTCAACACTAACAAATCTGAACTTCTTCTAGTAGGATCGAAAACTCAGCTCAAGAATCTCAATATTGCTTCCCTGAACCTTGGAATCTGTCTGCTGCTGCCTTCCCCCAGTGTATGAAGCCTTGGTGTACTTCTGGATAGCAACCTCTCCTTTGATGCCCAAATCTCCTCTGTAGTCAAATCCTCCTTCTACCACCTTCGAAACATCTCAAAGGTCCGTCCCTACCTTTCCCTGCCGGATGTAGAGATACTCTGTCGTGCATTCATCTCCTCTCGACTCGACTACTCCAACTCTCTCTATGGTGGTCTTCCGTCACGTGCCATAAACCGACTGCAGCTGGTTCAAAATACCGCTGCTAGCATCCTTACCAGGTGTAAAAAACATAATCACATTACCCCCTGTCTTACCCAGCTGCACTGGCTACCTGTAAAGTTCAGGATTACTTTCAAAATTCTCCTGCTTGCCTAGAAGGCCCTTCATCACACAGGTCCAGAGTATCTCTCCAACCTGCTGACCCGCTACATCCCTGCATGCAAGCTGAGGTCCTCGGACACTGACTTGCTTGTTATACCCAAACAAAAGTGCACCACTCTCAGAAAGTGCTCTTTTAGCTTCATGGCCGCGACTCTCTGGAACTCTCTCCCAGTCTACCATACTCAGGGCATCTGTTTTTTTAATGTATATACATTTATTTTTATAGCTGGTCAAAAATGTGTGTTAGCTGGGATAGGTACTTCATAAAAACAATTACCTCATTTATTAATCCTATCATGCAATTAAGTGATCTTTGTCACGCATAATGTAATTATGTGGAATTTTTTTTTCACCTTACAACTTGTAACTTGTATTTCTGTGTACATATTGATATTTCTGTATGCATATTTTACATTGAAAATAATATTGTATTGCTTTTGTGTATGAGTTCTGCTACATGCTCAAATTAACTACCAAGACATTAAAGACAGCAGATTTGATGTGTGAGCTTTGCACATGTGATACAAGGCTAATAAGCTACTCAATTATACATCGACATGGATCCACGTCACTTTAAGAGTCTTCGGAAGTGCTTTAAATGACGAAAGTATGAATAATATTATATTTGTGTCAGTAAAACATGCAGTTAGACAGAGAGCTGCGGAGAGCAAAGTAGATGCCATGCTGCTTACTGGTTAACCACAAAGTCCTTGCCAAGTCAAGCAAGTCAAAATAGGCCAAACTCTGTAAGAGTGCAGGTATTTATACACGCTGATAGTGTTTGCAAGAGTCGACCTACATAGTATATCTTATACAATATTTAATAGTAAGAACAACACTAACATTTTGGAATATTAAATTACGGTGCCATTTTTTTTAACTATAGCATTTAATAGAGTCAAGATATGAAGCTTAGCTGAGGTTGCAGAATCCTAAAATAGTGGACCACTGTCACAAAGCTTTCATTTTAAAATTACTTCAAGATTGTTTTGTTTTTTTAAAAACTATTTTAGACTATTACTGTCTTCTTAAACAACAGTTTAGAACAGGCTTATGCATATCATTTTGATCAAACATAAATAATGCAGCTAAAGCTTGATGAATAGGGTCCCATAAAAATGAGGCCTACTGGTTAACACATTTTTAAAGATTAAACGGTCCAAATATATTATACAGTATGTCTTCATTATCAGTAAAGAACTTCAACAGGATCTACAATATTATTGTCTATATGGTTTAAAACTGTAAGTAAACATACTTTTTAAATGGCTGTATGAAATATAGGACCTCAGTTTTAAAGTAACTGTCAATTTAAGTGCTATTAACAATTGTAAGTCGCCCTGGATAAGGGCGTCTGCTAAGAAATAAATAATAATAATAATAATAATAATAATAATAATAATAATAATAATAATAATAATAATATCACTGTTTATATTGTTGTTTTCATTGGTACATGCAGCAGGGCAGTTTATTAGCACTATTGTAGACTCACCTCTGTTTAGGCTGGGGCCTGTACCAGATATTAATAATTATTATTATTATTATTATTATAAGTCACGTGGAAGTGGCCTGCTGCTTCTGATAGAATACCAGTAGGTTTGCTAAACAAAATCTAAAATGATTTCTTAACTGGTTTAAAAGTAGTGGCTTAATGAGAATGTATACGTAGATGCTTTGGTAAGATTAGAAAATTCAGTCAGAAAGCAGGTGCACAAATTCTCTCTTCTGACCAACTCATCTCCTTAAGGCAGGACTGCATGATCAGAAGAACATTACAACATCCAAGAGTAACAGGGTTCTTTTTTTAAAATCAAAATCTGCATGTAACATTAGATTACCGTAGTTATCCTCTGCCGTAAATAACACAAATTCAGGGAATACCAGTTTGAACACAGGCAAATGAGTATTACATAACTCTACAAATGGAACGCCTACATACTGTCTAACACATATTCAGAGTGTTTTTTATAGTACTTTAACTCTTTGATAAGCACAGAGTATGATTCATTTCAGAAACTATAAACACAATTGATGAGAACCGGAAATTCCTGTAGGAGAACAAAGATCGTGTAACAAGCTAACCCAAATTAGTAGCAGTAAAGAATTTCAATGTGCAGCACTGCACAGCCCCCACCTGGTGAGCAGACACACGAACAAACAAACAGCAGAGAGAAAGGTTGGCAGAAATAAAGAACAATTAAGGTTCATTGGGGGCTATTGGATTTATTGTCAGATTACAGTCACTTGTTGCATCACGAGGTAATGGTACATGTCACATGCTTATAATTTGTTGACAGAGCAAATACCGGGACTGGTATTTAATCTTTTGTGGTCAAGCATTGGATTCTGAGGGATCTTGGTGTGGTCAGGATTCAGCCTTTCCCTATCGTGGTCTGCAGTGGTAATTCTAATTTCTCACTTCACAAAGGTGTATTTATTAATACATTGTTGAGACTGAAGACCATGGAGACTGAACTCTGTGGCTGTTTGAATTCCCTTTCTTACCCCACAATACAGTACATGCTCAAGTCTGCTCTGCAGGGTTCAGTCTCACCAGTGACAGGGGAGAGAGAGGTTTACATGCCTTTTGTCAGTGTGCTAAATTGTGTTGGGGGTTTTAATTTAATTTGTCGATTCTTAAACCAGGGGCCAGTTTCACAAAGCACATCTAGGCATCAGTTCAGTTCTACAGAAGAAAATAGATTGAAATAAAAGAATACATCATCATCTCTCAAGAACCCTGAGTTCAAGAATATTGTACAGTGTCCACAGGGAAGATAAATCTAACTTGAAAACCGTTCCATAAAAATAAAAATAAAGGAACAGTATGACGTGGAATGAAGGGCCATCATTTCCACCCTGCCTAATGATAATGCATGCCTTATTTAGTGTATCACACATTGTGTATATATTTCATACTGTATATTCCTTCTGCTTTGAAACAACATATATTTTTATATTGTGTATATGACTATATTGGATATAAAAGTGGGAGATTCTTGCCTGGATCTCTACAATAAAGCATCAATAAGAGAAAAAAGCAAAATATTCTAAATTATTATTATTAATAATAATAATAATAATAATAATAATAATAATAATAATAATAATAATAATAATAATAACTTATTAAAATTAGGTTCAACATACATTTATGTTGTTCTGGTATCATGACAATTTTCTTAATAAATAAGCCAGTTTCCTCAAAGAGATACAATCTTGCAAGAGAAAACGAAAGTGGAAAATTCCACCTGATGTAATGCCCCAAAATGTGTAGTGAATTTCCTACACAACTGCCTGTCATAGAACTCTGGGAGCTGGACTGAACCAACCCTGGGGGTTTTTACAAAATCATTTTTCTGTTTCCTTCTTTAATGATACAAAAGCATTGATCCAGAAACCATTAATGTGACTTTCATTTACAGTACAGCTCTTCAAATGTATCTTTGGCCCTGTAATACTTAGAGCATATGAATAGAGTTTTAAACATACAAATGACATTTGAAGTAAAAACAAAACTGTTGGCTTGCTTATTCATTTGGGCTTTACACTTATACTTAATCAGAGTATTGTGGGATTCATAACCTTGTATCAATGTGTATCATTGTACACTACTGTTTGACAAAAAAGATTCAGTTTACATGGCAAAAACTGTCTTGGCTATCACACGAGAACTTTAAATTGCATGCCAGGTGTTTGGTTGAAAGGCAGTTGTATTAAAGGCACTCTGTCATGCGTGAAGGATGGCAGCGTTGTTGCAAAGCATTTAAACATGAACATAGAGGCAGGCATTTAAAGTGAAGCTTTGACATTTTCTGACAATTCAGTTTGAAAATTATATTATCTGATCTCCCTAAAAAGTGTCACTTAGGCACTTAACGTAATTGAATACAATAACAAATATAGTGGAGATTGTACATGATAAAGCAGATTTATAAGTTTTAGGGCGGCTCCATTAACATCTGTCTCTCTTTGGAAAGGATAAGATTGCCATGTTATTATACAGCTGGCCGCTGTATTTATGTAATTGCAGCTGTAAAATAAATAAATAATTTTAAAAAGAAAACATTAGGAAACACAGTCTGCAATGTTTCTCCCCAGCTCTGCATTTCTAGTGACTCATATCAACATCAGAAATCTACAATGTACTGTACAAAGAAACATTATCTTGGAGCTCTAATACATCTCTAATAAGGAAGAATCACATTGCACTGTAGACTGCAGCTTACTTCCCTAGTTGAGTCGACTCATATTGCTATGCTTCACACATTTTGGATATTCCAATCATTTGTGTTAAGGTTTCTCATTACAAAACATGTTGGAAAGGACAAACATGGAAAGCATGTTTATCTCTTTCATATAAAATAAAAACAGGAACTAAGCTGGGTGGTTGGGGACCTATTTATTTTTGGTTTGAACAGCCACATTGGTGACCAGTTTTATCGATCACCTCAGGCCTTGGTTTTACTGGCTCAGTTTTCAAATGATGTAATCTAGTCATTCAACATTCATTATTTTTACAGTTGACAATTGTTAATTCGTTTTGGAGTGAGTGAGTGCCAATTTTGAGATGTTTTCAATTTTTAAAATATTTTTTAAATATGTTTTTTAAATAATTGCTGCTACATCCAGGATTTGAAAACATTAATAGATTCATATAATTATAAGCACATGTATTCCATATAACAGGCTATAGCAATGCAGTGTTAGAAATCATGTAGTTTTAACAGGAAATTTAAAATTGAGATTTCCACTAGAAATTCAATTCATGTAAATGTTGGCCGATCTAAATAAAACTGTCCTATAAATCACCAAACAGGTAGATATTTACTGAAATACACTCAAGACACGTGCATGAAGGTTTGATTAAGATACATGCATGGAGGTTTGATTTTTCCCAACCTTGTTTCTCAATTATTATTGTTTTATCCACCACTGTTTAAGTCAACTGAATAGACCTTACAGTGTTGAGGTATTTTCCAGTATACTGGCTCCTAGGATATGTTTTTGTGCTTATAAAATAGATGTACATTTACTTACCACAACATGCATACCCGCTATAGGTCAAGCTGATCGTTACTCCAGAATTGCATTTATTTTTACGTTATTTAATATTGTTACATATTCATTATATAACAGTTCATTTTGAAACTCCAAAGAAGCGCAAACTATATACAGTCAGTTTTCTTCAATGTGCACAATTTATTTACAGGCTGTTTGCCAGAAATACAAGCCTGTCGTCCTGCTCTGGATTCAAGGCAACACACTTTTTTTGTTTGTTTATATTGAATACACAGAGGTTCATACTTACAATGCATTTTCAAAACTAATTCGCTGGTAGGATGGGACCAGCAAATCAGAGGCCAGTTAACATGAGTAGGAAAAGAAGAGCACGCCAACTGCCTGTCTGGCAGAAATTGGGCGTTCGGTGCATTTTTGTTGATAAACTTAAATAATGTTCTTAACTGTGCGCGTTGTAATTACTTAATCGATTATCCAGTATTTATATCGATGTGCATAATGAGGAATGGAATCGATCGAAAAATCGATTTTCGATTTAATCGTAGCAGCCCTATTGTATACCAATGAGATGGCTCCCACTTTACTTGGCAGTTTAAAAAAGTGAATAATAAAAGGGTTTAGCATGTCAAAGGCATGGCCCAACTGAAGGTGATTTACTGCCAGAGATTTAGCAGTTGGGGGAAGCATATTCTTACACCATTAATTATAAGTGAGACACATTGAGGAGTCCACTTAAACAGCCTCTAAAGTTCACTGCTCTTGTGCACTATAATAAAAATAACTATTGAGGAATTTGCATAACGGCAGAAAAACAGTTTTTACAGCTTGGGATTCTGCAGCATGTAATATGAGAAAATATTCCTGATCGGTGAACACTGTAATCAAATCCCCTTTTAGATTCTGCTGCTGGGCCAGCTTCCAGTCGGAAACATATTGAGGTTTTACAAAAAAAAAAAGAAAAGTAGATGCATACTGCAGTTGACTCACCCTCGTTTAAATGGCCTCAGCTTATTACAACCACTGTCATTTATCAATCAATCAATCAATCTTTATTTTATATAGCGTGTTTCATAGTGGACAATCATCACAAAGCGCTTTACAAGTTACAGTAAAAACAAAAGGCATAATTCATGAAATACAGTAAAAAAACCTTTTTGGACAACTGTGAGAAAAACCCATGGTTATTTAAAATCTTACAACCTTAAAGAGCCGGGTTTATCTGCATTCATGGTTATAAAGTTTTTAACCTCATCTCATCTCAGTGACAGCGACAAGAGACAGAATCTGTAACGGCAGTGGCTCACAACACTGCCCATTACACTAGTAAAGAAAAAGCAATTCAGACTGAGTAACCTTCCAGAGAGTATAGGAGGAGACTGCAGGTCTGAGGCATGTGAATTGGTCTGTGGGAAGTACAGTATAGTATGGATATGGTACCCCACCAAAAGCAGTCTGTGACAGAATTTGTGTTGACCCTATTTAAATAAACCAATAAATAAACATACACTATCATCAAGCTAAATCTGCCAAAGATCTCTGTTGATTTGCTAGTGGTACTGTAGCTACAGAAGCGATAACGTGATACTTTCAAAAGGCTATACATTACTAAAATAAACAACAGCTTTCCAAAGACTGACAAGATCGTCAGAGCTCTGAAACAACAATATACTTTGGGATGATGGAGGACACACAAAATGGGATATCCAAAATGTAGACTACAATGTAGGATTGCCATACGTGAGTTGTGTTTATGCAGGTGAATTTACTCAGGTAATGATTACGTTGCTATGTACCTTGAAAAACAAACATAGGCAATAACTTGTGCAATCATAATGTGGTTATAACCTCTATGTACAGTACACATGTATACCTCTTATCAATATAGGAGACGTTTATGTTTGCAGATGAGGCATAGAATATTGTGCAGTTTTTTGTTAAACCTGCAGCACTGTGATATGGTACAAGGTGTAGAAACACAAGTCCGAAGTCTCCTCATCACATGACCAATGAGTAAATGCCATGAGTCCTATCAGCTGTCTCCAGACACTCACAAGTCTAGTAACCTTTAGAAGCAAGGAGGTGTGAGACAACTTCAAAACAGAAGATACCGTAACTTTCTTGTCTTTGTTTTCCAGTGCGTTGATGGATGGATGAGGTCTAACTTCTCAGAAATTAAGTCAAGTAGGCACAGTTTTGGCTCATGCTCTCATCAGTCGTGCCCCAGAAAAACATTAAACTGAAATGTGTCTTTCTGTACAAGAACAACAAAAAACACCAAAGAACAGCAGACATGGGATAGGTACTTGCTCTGAATGTTTCAGCATACTCCTTTCCCCTTTTCCTTTTGTGATTCAAAGTAACTTACCATCCATTAGACACCAAAGAACCAATAGGATTCAATTACTGGACACTTCAGCATACCTATTACCTTCAGTATATTAAAACACCTCACTGGTCTACCTTGATCAAAGCTAGTAGTGCACTTCTGGGAGCTGTAAAATTCTATAATCAATATTGATTGCTAAATGTCGAATTGCTGTAAGCCAGTGTATGTATATCTTCTGGGAATCCAATAAAAAAAGTAAACATATGTCCCAGCTCACCAGCGGTTACTGTTAATTTCAGCTGGGGACCACAAAAAAACATCCAATGTTGGCACATTGCATCTTAAACAGAAACAGATGTGTGTCCATCTGGAGAAATATACTTTCTAGCCAATGGCGTGGTGACCAGCAACCAATAACCCAGTTATTTTGATGCTCTGTAATAATAATATGTTTAAAAACCATGTAAACATAACACATATAAAATAAAAGTAAAGTTAAAAGAAAAGTGCGCGCGCATTCTATCGTCTACTTGGAATGCAGGGGTGTTTTTGGTTCAAACCCCAGAACCCAGAATTATGGTTTCATTTCCAAACACGTCCCACATGACCCTGGAAAATCTGTTTCACCCCGGATATCGCACTTCTGCCCTGGCTACTAAACTGGAAGCAACCAGAGGTTTCTAACCACCGATTCAGTTTGTCAATTTGTCTGAAAAGCTGTGTCTGTATATGTGTGTGAGTAAATTATCTCAATCAGACCAGCTACATATAAACACCAACTCACTCCCTGTCAGTTACTTTAAATTTATAAACTCCCTTCGGTGTCTCCTAAGAGTATGTTCTCTGTATTAACGTTTGTATGAACGGTATTATTTTGTATTTGTTTACAATGAAAAAAAAATGAAATAAAATAAACAAATAATAATAATAATAATAATAATAATAATAATAATAATAATAATAATAATAATAATAATAATAATAATCCTACCTTGGTGTAAAAGTTGACCTGACACAGCAGTACAAGCATAATCCAACCTTGGAAAATCCACTTTGCTGTAAAATCCATTCTTTAACGTTATTAACAAACAACTTCTGTCCAGCAGAAAAGAAATGGAAAAAAACACAAACACATATATTTCTACTACCCAGCAGAGTTCTCTTCTTTTACGTATCTATCACTTAGTGTGTATTTTTTTCTGGTGAGAAGAGCAAGCACATTGAAAAAAAGTATCTGAATTTGAAACCCTGTAATTCAGAAGCGAGCTGTACTTCCCGACAGCCCAGTCGCCGGCACACAGTCACCCACGCTGTGTATGTGTAGTTCTTCATTCTTGTGAGCTCTTACAGGATCTACTTTTGAGGAACTTGCATTACATATTACAAGTCCCTCCCTCACCTCACTGATCTTTTCTTTTTTTTTTTTTTTAAAGCAACGTCCTTGTTGATGATATGCAGGTCGTGCTACTGTATGCACTGTATAGCTGTTTCACAGTGCCCAGTTACTTATAAGTGAATAGACCATGATTCTTACTTCTCTTGAGTTTATTTGAAATGGGGTTTCCATGGGATTTACAAGCTTGACCTATTCTGAACAGTAATGATTTCACAATGCTGGAGTTTCCACAGAGTAAAAACTTTATTTAATCCATTGAAGTAATATTATGCAAACCATTTCCTGCTTTAGGAAAGGGTACTTATTATAGTATTTCTAGGAGCAGTAGTGCCAATAGTAGATGGATTCTGGGCTGGAAGCTTGTGGCTTTGACTGAATGGTAAGGGTAGTTCTTCAGGTTAGGATTTAGGTGCATTGACTGATGCTTAATGAAATACTACCCAGTCTTTTAAAATCCATTTTAATGTCTCTTATTAGCTTTATTAGCGTTATTACTGGTCTTCCAGAATCATTTGGTTCTTCACCTTTTTTATGTTCATTTTTTTGTTCAGATTCAATGCAATAGATAAAATGATTTATCCTGCCAGCTTTGTTGTAGGCCACATGGTCTGACTGCAGTTAGATTGCAACCTCTTTCTAGGATTGTGATGTTGGAATTCCTTCACTGTACTATGGAGATGTGTGTTTAAAGCATGCTTGGAATGGGTATGTCAGGGTTATTTTGGCTTTATTGAACAATATGTCACCAATTGTTTAATAATTATTCATATAGTAGTGGTAATGCTTTAGTGTAAAGTTTTGTTTTAGGAGTCTATATCAAACCACAAAGAAGCATTGATGCTGGGGAATAAGTAGTATTTGCATTGCAGAACACTAACAAATCTTTGTTCTATGAGGGAATCTTAACAAATAATTATATGTAACCATTCTCAGAGAAAAGCCACGATGACATCCAGAATGCTTCAATTACATCTGCAAAGAACGTCTGTCACACTTCTCCGGGATTTACCCTGCTTGTATGTGCTTTGCCTTGCTTTCACAGAATACCGATACAAAACATGATTGTACTGAACCTGTGAAAACCCAAGGGGAATTTGCTTTTATTTTAATAACATACAGTATTTATATAATAATGCACTGTTATTCTCTCCCCCCACCTTAAAATGAAAATGCATAATCAGTAAATGAATTTAACTATTCTGATGTCAGTTGCAATTCCATTTTCTATATGGTTTCAGTTCTGTTTCAGTCAATGTGATATTATTATTACATTTCTTTCATATATCTCTAAATGGATTGGTGTTTGGTGTGGGTTTTGTTTCCTTTATTATTCCTCATTGCATCATTTTTAATTCAATTATATTAGATGCAATAAATAAACTGATAGTTAAATACCAACAGCCATCAACACAGTTTTGTTTAATAAACTGCTAATCTGTAGTTTGTAGTAAAGATGATGAATGGTGAAAACAGTAAAGGTATGATTGTTTAATTATTGCTTATGTAACAGGGCAGAGGCTGGGCATAAACCGGTGACCCCACACACGCAAGTGAGCGTCTTAACCACTATGCAAAAGTGTCCGCAAACACAACAACCCTGCGCAGTCACTTAATACTGACATCTTGTGGCTGATGGACCAAATTACAGGTAAGCAGATGGTCCTGCAAAACTGGCCTGATAACTGTTAATAAAAACTATAAAAACACTAAACCAATACATTTTTTAAGTATAGGATGTGGTTAATAAAAGGTAATGTTTCCCCTGAAGTCGGTACTGTTACCAAGCAGACCAAGACCTGTGCCTGCTCAGGCTCTAGAACCAGTATGCATTATTACATTAAAATCACACAAGCCAAATTCACCAACTGAGCTGGAGTCTGCAGCATTTTGTGAAGTCCCTGATTTGCCTTTGAGCCATAACTGCAAAAGCAATGTCTCTTTATTACTTATTTTATAAAAGTAATCTCTAGTTGATGCAAGACTGTAAGCTTCTCCTTATTCTTAACCCCCCCCCCCCACCACAAAATACAGCACACTAAAAACAATTAAAGACATAAATGCTGTGTTTCCAGAGCCAACTATTTATATTTGTTGTAATATTTTCAGAGGTCTCCATTTTCGAAATGTGTTTACCTTGGATACGTGCAGTTACCCATGTCAATCAATACCAATCAATGAACTTTAATTCAAACATTTAGTTTATTGAGAAAGTATTATACACTGATGTACTGTTTTAATACCATTATTACTATACCATGCTTACTTGTGTTAAACGCTTTTAATATCACTTTGTAATATGTAAATACACAATGAGACTGGCAATGATACGATTCAAATGTAGAGAAATAAGCACCAATACATTTTTTAGGAACACTTATTTATGAACTCTGTTGCAAATACCAAAGTTCGTACTGCAACTGTTACAAGGTGGTTAGTGCCAAACTATAATTTACCAGGTTCTAACTGACCGAGGCGGCCACTTGCAGCTGTGTCCGGAATCATTGTTGTCAGAATTGCATTAAATAGTAAATCACATTGTCCTGAATAAACACATTCCTTTGTGTTGCGGTGTTTTTAATGTTATAGGTTACACAATAGATGTCATTTGCATACAACTTGTTAAAATGGAAAAAAAAACACTTTACCATGGAATTTCCCACCTATTGTTCTTCACAGGTAGATTTGAAGAAAATTTGCGGGACAAAATGACACCCCTATGAAATGTATTATGGACACAGAATCGAAACCGGGAAAAGCTTCTTTCTGTTTCACTTTTATTCATGATCACAGATCATCCATTATATGTTATATGACTTTCAAATTGGAGTTTTAAACAATACCTTGTTGGAATGTGAGTATTTATGTATGCATGTGCTGAAAAATAAGGTTTGGTGCATAAATGTAGCATTTTTCCAGTGGATAATCAAGGACAAGGAAAAAATGTCACAATCCAAAGGTAAATAATCTCAGGGTCTTATTATTTCAAACCGTTATGTCTAAAATTAAAAGATAATGTGATCTGTTCAGTCCTCTCCATGAACCATGAGAAATCCTTTGTGAAAAAAAACATCACTTTTGGCTACTGCTACATACCCTAAAACATACACCAAGACTACAACAATGTCACAGACCTGCAGGAAACAATATTCTGCCATGCCTTAGAGATGCAGAGTAAACATTAGGCTGTTCTTGATTTTGATTCCTTCATTATAAAATGGGTTAGGTTTATTTTTAAGTGGCTCTGATTACACATTAGGTACCGTGTAACAACATACAGTAGATATTACTGTCCTATTGTACAGAAATGTAAGTACATCCATTTTTAGAGGATTGGGAACTAAAATAATTAAAAACCTAAAGTTTAAGGTTGAACAAGGAGGCTGTGTGGTCCAGTGGTTAAATCAAAGGGCTTGTAACTAGGAGGTCCCCAGTTCAAATCCTGGCTCACTGTGTGACCCTGAACAAGTCCCTTAACCTCCTTGTGCTTCGTCTTTTGGATGAGATGTAATTGTAAGTGACTCTGTAGCTGATGCATAGTTCACACACCCTAGTCTCTGTAAGTCACCTTGGATAAAAGTGTATGCTAAATAAACCCTGAAAATAACACCATTTTCCCCACGGCTTTCCCAGCCATGGCAACATCCATATTATTGCACTTTCTGTATGTGTAGCTGAAACAGAATAATAGCCAGGAGAGCTGGGTTTGGATCTTAACCAAGTCAATGACTCATTGTTTCACTTTCCTTCATGTGGCTCAGTCCTTCCGGAGGAGAGAAGGAGAACCACTGGAAAAGAGACGTCCTACTGTATGTTCTGCAAATAAGATGTTGTTCCCTTCAGAGTTCCAGTGCTAGAGAAGGCCACTACAATACATGTAACGTATAGCCACAAACAAGTTTGGTGCCTCCTAAAAACATCCTAGTTGAATATATATATAACATATTTATCATGCAAGGAATAATCAATAACTGCTAAATGTTACCACTTGCTGTCATTTGCAGATAGTATTATCATGCAGTTTTTAAAAAAATAAAAGCTTATGGATTGTGCTCTGTGGGTAAAATCTTTAAATGAATAGATGGGGAAGTGGGAACTACGGTGGCTCATTAAGGACAGTAGAAATAATAGACATGTATTGTGTCGAGATCAGAAGATACATTTTCTCAGGATCTCGACATTTCAAACCGCATAAACGAGATCACAGAATAAAGCCACCATATGGAACCACTGTATTGTATAGAAAAGTGTGAAATGTGCTTCAAGAATCAGAAACCCTCTATTTGGAAGTTTCCTAAACTGATCCATGATAGCATGCTGTGAAAAAACATCAGCATTATTTAGTTTTTATTATTTATTTTTACATTTATCTGTTGTGTTTGCAATTATTCTTAGATGTTCAGAGTCCTGTTGTTCTAAAGTCAAATAATTGGTCTTTGATTAACAGCTAAGCTGTTTACCAGCAAAACTTGCAAAGAAAATGTACAAAATGAAATTTACTGGTTGCATAAGTATTCAGCCCCTTAAGTCAGTACTTGGTAGAAGCACCTTTTGCAGCAATTACTGTTATGAGTCTTTTTTGGATAGGTCTCTACTTGCTTTGCACAGTAGGATGGTGAAATTTTTGCCCATTCTTCATGGGAAAATTGCTCCAGTTCTGATAAGTTTGTTGGGGATCGTCGATGGACTGCAACTCTCACCATAAATTTTCGATTGGATTCAAGTCAGGACTTTGACTGGGCCATTCAAGAACATTAATTCTCTTCTTGTTCAACCAGCTTTGTGCTTCGGATCATTGTCCTGCTGAAATGTGAATTTCCTGCCCAGTTTCAGAGTCTTGGCTGACTCATATAGGGAGTGGTTAACATGTAGAAAACAGAAAGTACTGATTAGAGGAGAAACCTCAAAATGGAGCGAGGTAACCAGAGGTGTACCACAGGAATCAGTATTAGGTCCTCTGCTATTTCTAATCTACAATAATGATTTAGATTCTGGTATATTAAGCAAACCTGTTAAATTTGCAGATGATACAAAAATAGGAGGAGTGGCAAACACTGTTGCAGCAGCAAAGGTCATTCATAATGATCTAGACAGCATTCAGAACTGGGCAGACACATGGCAAATCACATTTAATAGAAAAACGTGTAAAGTATTGCACACAGGCAATAAAAATGTGCATTATAAACGTCGACCCAGAGTACTAAGTAGCGAAATTTAGTCGTTGCCAATTATTTTTTTTTTTTTTATTATTTTCTCCCCAATTTGGAAATGGCCAATTATTTTTAGGCTCAGCTCACCACTACCACCCCTGCGCTGACTCGGGAGGGCGAAGACGAACACACTCTGTCCTCCGAAGCGTGTGCCGTCAGCCGACCGCTTTTCACACTGCGGACTCACCATGCAGCCACCCAAGAGCTACAGCGTCGGAGGACAACGCAGCTCTCGGGCAGCTTACAGGTAAGCCCGCAGGCGCCCGGCCAGACTACAGGGGTCGCTGGTACGCGGTGAGCCGAGGACACCCTGGCCAACCTAGCCCTCCCTCCCCGGCGGCGCCGGCCAGTTGAGCGCCGCCCTGAAAGCTCCCGTCCCTCGGTCGGCAAAGGAATAGCCTGGACTCGAACTCGCGATGTCCAGATTATAGAGCACATCCTGCACTCCACGTGGAGCACCTTTACTTGATGCGCCACTCGGGAGCCCCCCCAGGCGACTTTTTTGACCTGAAAAAAGAAACAAGGACCAGGGGTCACAAATGGAGATTAGATATAGGGGCATTCAGAACAGAAAATAGGAGGCACTTTTTTACACAGAGAATTGTGAGGGTCTGGAACCAACTCCCCAGTAATGTTGTTGAAGCTGACACCCCAGGATCCTTCAAGAAGCTGCTTGATGAGATTTTGGGATCAATAAGCTACTAACAACCAAACGAGCAAGATGGGCTGAACGGCCTCCTCTCGTTTGTAAACTTTCTTATGTTCTTATAACAAGTACTGCTCTTTTTAAGCTGGGTATTTATTTCATGCACATTTTGGTTTCATAGATGATTTCTTCCCCATCATTTATTTTTTGAAAGAAGCCTTTGATCGCTTGCCAAAATCATATTTTGTTAGTTAGTGGTGTACATTTGCAAGATTTTTTTTTTTTTTTTTTTAAATCCCAGGACATTTAAGTGTTTAAAAGAACAGAGGGCCTTTTGACAAATGGTTTGTTTCCAAGAGAACTTGTAATGCAATCGGAAGCTGATATAATGTGCAAAATCACTGCAGCCTGTTCAAGAACTGTGTTTTCACCTTTTTTAAAAGGTCCTGCTATGAAAATATTTCTAACCAGTAGAGTAGATCAACAACATTTGGCCTTATTCATAAAAGTTTCAGCAATGTGCAACTTCTTAGGGGGCAAATTTTAGCAATTTGCTGTATTCTAATAAAGTTTAGGCAGTGTTTTATTGACTACATACCTTAGAATATGAGCTTTATTATTGTATTTATTGATACAAAGATTAACGACATTAAAAATATTTCAGAACAAAATGAAAAAGGTGTCCTGGAAGTAATGTATTATGACTGCACTGATAATTTGATGTGAACAATGCAAGGTACAAACAGTTCTAATGGGGATTAATAAGGGAATTCCCTCATTAATTCAATTATTATTATTTATTTATTAGCAGACACCCTTATCCAGAGTGACTTACAATCAATAGATCAGCTAGCTAGAAATGAAGTACAAAGTGATTTATTAAAACAAAAGAAACCAAGATACGAACATACATACATCCATTTTATTCGTTTAAATGACTTTTTTTTGACAGAAATGTTCCAAACTGCATGTAGTTTGTTCTACCAAGGAGTCTATAGACCCAGCCTCTCGCATCTTAGATCTCACAGCAGCAAAATCTCATGGATAGATAAGACTTTCACAACTAACTTACTTATGTGATATTTACAGGTAAGTGAATTACTGAAGGTTTTATGTCTGTCATCAGGAAACATTTAATAAAGAATTAAGTGGAAAATGGCCTTTTAACATCATTTAAAAAAACTAACCAGCAGCCCTATCAAGCCCTCCCTGCCAGCAGCAGCACCAATAAGTACAGAGCGCTTCAAAAGTCCCCTGCCCGCTTCACAGATATGATTGGTTGAATGGTACACGCTATGGAGTAATTCAGCTTGGCAGGTATTTCAGTGGACGTGGGTAGTATTGTTGGCAATTTGTGTCATAGTGGTGCTCATCTCATTGGCCAATGGCTTGCATCTTTGAAATAACATTACCCATACCAGCTTGAGTAAAGTTAAAAACAGAAATACAAAAAGGTCCATTAGAAACAATGGGAGCCTACTGTTACATCCCTCCCCCAAAGTATTAGTCTTTGCCAATACAGGTATTCACATTAACACCAATCTTACCTGAGGTTTGTTGAGCTGGACATACTGCATTGCTCTCATCACAAAAATATATACAATAAAACACCTAAACCTATTGTTTTCTCGATTAATCACATACCTCTCTATCTTTCCACAGTGTGTGTATTTTCCCAATCATGTTGTTGGCATAGTAATAAAAAAAACAACAACAACAATCAAACTCATAGAGAGACATTACTGCTCGTTCCAATACAACTCTAAATATCCAAGTGATCTTTACAATATCATTCAATACTACAAAATAACGGCTGTAAATTCAGACCTATAACAATTCCATATGAAACAGCGGTGTTCCTCTTTATGAACATGGGGGCCTTGGTGTAACTAGAACTTTCATTAAAAAGGTATTCATCACTCTTATACTGTTACTCTTACAAGATTCTGCAGGAATTCACATGAAGTTGCCACCAATACTGATGTCATTTTATTAGGGATATTTCTGCATGATATTTGGGGATGTAGATATGACTGCCTTGCTATAAACCCAATCCCGTTTTAAGCCTTTGAGTGTTGTATTCCAAAAGGCACAGGGCTGGTGGCTTATGAACCTATCCATATAATAAAAAAGCAGTCTGCATGACTATCACAATTTAAGTACACAAGTATTCTTCACTTTTATTACTTTATGACATTGACTTCAAATTGACATTATACAGGTACCGATCTAATAATTCAGTGTATTATACAGCTATTTACGTCCAAAAAAATAAAATTAAGCCCAAAATATTACTATCCACTTTATAAAAACCATGTCAGAAACACAGCAACACAAAACAATTGAGACAAGACAGGGAGGAGCAAATTTAACAACTTTTGTAACCGACCACATATTAAAAAAAAAAAAAAAAAAAATTAAAACAAAATACAACAGATATACACCAAATTAAACCAATTGGAGTGCACATTTCTTTGGAAGTTAAAGTTGAATAAAATTATTAAATCACCAGAAAACATAATAATAATAACAAACAAGCAAACAAGCAAAAAAGGCAGATGATTGAGTTCAAGTTCGAGGTGCTGGACTGCAGGAGGCCTGTGTTAGTGTCAGGTGAGAGCAGGGCCTTCATCTTCACTTCTTCCTCTGGAATACATTGGCCAACATGGCCCCAGAGGTGGTCAGCTGACCCATTTTGTTGAGGAACTTGGTCTTTGTGTCTTCACTCACAAGACTTGCAGCAATGGACATTGAACTGTAAGAGAAAGGAAAAGTCATTCTATGAAATGCAGTGTTATGCTTTCAGGGTGTGATACAAATCAACAGAAGGAAAAACACCCTTAATACACAAGTACATCAGATTAATACTGTATTCACTGCCCTGAATGTAAACAGTAGAGGTATCGGCATCAAACAAATGTATATCTACATCTACACTGTATCCCCAATAAAAGGTTATTTAGATGCATGTAATACAATGTAATGATGATTACTGCCTACAGACAGCTCTAACCTGTCTAGAAAATATGCATCATATTCATATATAGATTGTTTTATTTTATTGTCATTTTGTGAACTTCACAAATCTTTAACGCTAGAAAATGGGGCAGTGGTGATGGTGTCACAGCAGGTTCCTTAATTAATTGAAAGCGGCAACATTTAATGTAACTACAAATAAGGACACAATACAGCAATCAGATGGGGATGGGATGCACAATGTTCAGTATATTTTATGCATTCTCTCCCAGGCACACTTCTCTTTTTAAAACCCACATTGTGATATTACTCTCCAGCTCAGTCATGTAGAGGAAAAGGACTGGTGAGTAACTAACAAAGCTGACATGCTTGCTTCTATAAAATACATTTGCGGTTGAGATTTATATAGGGATTTTTTTTTTTTTTTTTTTTTTTTAAAAGATGCCGTTTTCCATCCTCTGTGATACAGTGATAAAGCTCTGTCCACCAAGCGGTCTAAATTCGTATGCCTGCAGTTTGAGTTTGAGAGAACTTTTGCATTATCTAATAACCACCAAAATTCCATATTTTAAAACTAGATACAGGGACCTATTCCCCAAGTAAGTGCCAAGACAGAAGCTGATTTCACAGATCTAAAGAAATACCCCGGCTGCAAGGTTTAAATAGAGGATTCACAATGCTTCCAAGTGAGAAATGCCAAAATAATGAATGAGTGAGGGATGACAAAAACACGTCAAAGCCATTATCAAAAACAAAATACCAGAAACACCCACATGTGTAGTATAAAACTAGACCTATTTTGGTGTGTGGATATTCTGCTATTACAATGTACAATTTCCTTGCAATATTGTGATCTTACGGCAACATTAAAATGGATTGGAATAGCTGGGGAATAAAATTGCATAAAACACTTCACATTAGCTTGTTTATTCATATGACCACACATGACACAATATCAGTTCAAAGTAAAACGAGTGCTATTACCCTTGAGGTTCCTGAACCATCTTGTTTTCCACCTTCTGCTCACATTCCTTTATCATGGAACTTAAAATAACCTGAAAGAAAAACAAGAACGTGGTTAAAAACGTAGCTTTTGAAAAAAATATTCAACCAGTAGTCTTTTCAGAAGCTGGAATAATTAGTAAGCATGGCAAATAATTCTCTCAATAGGAAACAACAGAGAACCATACAGAACACACATAATAGTAGATTAAACAGGCAAGAAAGAAACATTGTTTCAGAAAACCTTAATTTAAATATAAACCATATAATTGTACAATACATATTTTAGAAACCTCTCTTTTTTAAATTAAACTGTTTTATATGTAGTGCTGGGACGAACACAGGATTTTCATGTTCGGATATTCACTCAATTTAAATATTCGTTCGGATATTTGTTTGTTTTTCAAAAAGTAATAAAAGCCATTATATTGCTCTGAACGCAGGCAGAGACAGCATAGCAGCAGGGGCAGGGGGCGTGGCCGTGGCCCCTGTGTGTGTGCCTTTATTTTACAACAAGACCTTACAATATGTAACACGTTAAAATAGAAAAATATCCCAGGAGTAAAGAATAAGTTGTGTAGGCCTTACTTTACCCCAGTGAATTAACTACAAAACAAAGGATGCCAAATAACAGTTCAAGTTAAAGTTAAACATTGTTTTGTTTATTACCAAAATAAATAGTACATAAAGTTGACAACGCATTTTATTTTATTTCTGTTTACACAGTAAACAGTGGCCATTGACACTTTTTCATAAAGTAATAACATGAGGTTTACTTGTGGCTTTTTGTAGCTGAACAAGCAAACGAAAACTGAAATTTAACTTTAAACACTTCAAATAAAACAAAAATGTAGAAATGGCGTTGTAAAGTGAAGGGGGAAAAAAACCTCACCGTTTTGGTTCTTGTTTATTACATTCCACAAAACAGAAAGTCACAACAAAACACATTATATATATATATATATATATATATATATATATATATATATATATATATATATATATATATATATATATATATATATATATATACACACACACACACACACACACACACACACACACACTGACCAATTCTCTCATATTACTGAATTACAAATGGTACATTGAAATTTTGTTCTGTTTGATATTTTATTTTAAAACACTGAAACTCAAAATCAATTATTGTAAGGTGACATTGGTTTTATGTTGGGAAATATTTTTAAGAAAAATAAAAAACTGAAATATCTTGCTTGCATAAGTATTCAACCCCTGTGCTGTGGAAGCTCCCAGTTTACACCGATGAAAGAAATTGCCCTAACGAGGACACAATTACCTCACCATTGGCCTCCACCTGTGAACCTTTAAAGTTTGTGTCACATTTTCTGGATAAAAAACCCACTGTTGAAGGATCATTGGTCAGGCTGTGAATCTGAAGGAAAATGAAGACCAAAGAGCATTCTACAGAAGTTAGAGATAAAGTAATGGATGGAGCAAAATACAGGGAAATACTGCAAGAGAACCTGCTTCAGTCCGCTAAAAAACTGAAGCTTGGGAGGAAATTCACCTTTCAGCAGGACAATGATCCCAAGCACAAGGCCAAAGCAACATTGGAGTGGCTCAAGAACAAAAAGGTGAATGTCCTACAGTGGCCCAGTCAAAGTCCTGTTCTCAATCCCATTGAGAATCTGTGGCACTATTTGAAAATTGCGGTCCACAAGCGTCGTCCAACCAACCTGAACAACCTGGAGCAAATCTGCCAAGAAGAATGGGCCAAAATCACTCTGACACTGTGTGCAAAGCTGGTACATACTTACCCCAAAAGACTTAAAGCTGTTATTGCAGTGAAAGGTGGCTCTACCAAATATTAATGTGTGGGGGTTGAATATTATGCAAGCAAGATATTTCAGCTTTTTATTTTTCTTAAAAATATTTCCCAACATAAAACCAATGTTACCTTACAAAAATTGATTTTGAGTTTCAGTGTTTTAAAATAAAATATCAAACAGAATGAAATTTCAATGTACCATTTGTAATTCAGGAAGTTGGGTACTGTTTAAGCGAGGCATTTCAGAATGACGTGCTTGCCTCTGTCCCATGAGATTCTGGATCGTTCTAAAGCAGCACAACACATTTTTGTCCCAGATGGCTTTTCATAGAGATCACTATGCATGCGCACATAATCTGTTTTTTTTTCTTTTTACTTTTTGCTGTCTGAAACTTTTAAATTAGAGGCTCAAGAGCTGCTGTGTTGCTTCTGTGTTTAATATATTATATATATATATATATACATATATATATCTCACATATTACACAAAGCTCTTTTTCATTTGCCATTTTTTGAAACTGTTGTGCAAATTCTGGTGAGACGGTAAATAAGAGCAAGGTATTTTTGTCATTTGTAGCGAATACAAACATCTGATTTTTGTATCTGAATGCATGTCAAAAAATATTAGTTTGAATATTCAGATATTTGTCCCAGCACTATTTATATGTGTATTTGTATACAAAGTGATGCCGTCCCCATTCTTCAACACCTTCCTTCCTGTCATAAGCCAACAGCTGCTTCCCTTATTGACTGACATGCTTTTCAACCAGTAACATGCTTTGGCCTTGAAGAGACTGCTAAAGTGAAATGACCGAGGAAGTGAAACAAGAACAGACTAACAACTGAGAACTCTCTTTAACCGCGTGTACCAGAATTAAAGAGCATGCCAGGTAAAATTTCTGGGAATATTTTGTTTGCTACAACCACAAAGTAATTTTACATAGCATTCTGTTTTACTTTGCAGTAAAAAGTGAATACATTGGATATCAACCTGCCACTGTGTGTGCACATATTTACAGATTGTGTCTTCATGTTTACTTTATAGATTACAGAAGCACATGACTGAAATTTGAATAAAACTACCATTTGCCTTCTAAATATTACAACAGTAACATTGTGTTTAAGATAAGCATCTAACTGTGTGTAACACGTACCATTTAAGCCCCAATTTCGTCATGCTATTAAAAACAAATTTCACATAGATTATGATTTCTGGAAACTGCAATGAGTAGTTATTTAAATCCAATACTTTTCTTTAAAAGAGGAGGGATCCCGAGTCTGTGCGGGAGTTGCAGTGGTGAAAAGGGATACAAATAATAATTGGGCATTCCAAATTGGGGAGAAAACCGGGGTAAAAATCATTGGCGACAACTAAAATTATAAAAAACTAAATAAAAATAAATAATATAGCTGGCATGTGAAAATTGTAAACTGGTGATAATTAATGCAATAAAACTAAATAACCATGTATTTAAGGTGTTAAAAAATAGACTTGTCTTTAAATTCTAAATTAGACAAGTTCCAGCATAAAACAGTACAGTATTTTTAAAAAATGAATCCTGATCTGATCAGTATGTAATTACAGGTATATATATATACAAAAAATACAACAATCTATTTGTATAATAATTAAGGAAAAAAAGGTTAAAGAGTAAAACGGATAGCTGGGAGGCAAAGGCAGGAGGGGGTGTCAGACAGCTCTGCAGACTTGAAAGAAGCCTGGTGATGGGAGTTTTGTTTGTGTTTTTGCTTTGTTTATTTGCTAGTGTAAATAAATGTGCACAAAAGCGTTTAACCTCAAGGTGTGTGTGAAGCAGTCCTTCTCAACGAGTCTAACCTGTCCGCATCTAAAACGTATCTTATGGTTAAAATATTCTACTTTGAACTAACTGAATAAGTTCTGCATCATAGCTAGGGTTCAAGTCCTCAAGCTTTTGTGCGGAAAAGCCTGCTCTTGTTTTGGTAACTATTAAACAGCCAAGTGTACATATTTATCATGTAACCAAGTCTTCCAATTTGTTATTTTAAAATATTTTTTTAACCATTACATGTCAATTAGTGTATCAGGAAGGTGCCAGAATTGACAAGACAGAAGTCCCCCAGTTAGCAGGTTCAGCACAGATTACTGAATCAAATTTCACAATCTTTTATCTCTATTACCTTGATTAACATGGCAAATACAAATCTCTTACACAGGACTGCTGTGGTGGATCGCCCAAGTGCCTAAACCCAGATGGAAACTCAAATATTTAAAAACCCATTGATCTTTCAACTATGCATACCTGCAAAAATCCACAAAAAAAAAAAAAAAAAAAAACCTAGCAAAAACCTTTTATTAAATACTGGTAATTATAGTGGCATAAACAATAGTTTTTAACCAAATAAATATTCCACAATGTGCACTATGCATGTAGCACCTCATGTTCAGGGGAAAGATGTTCCATGTCAGTTCTCAGACACCTCAGACCTGGCATAAAATGGGTTACCATCAAGTCTTCCGAAATAACTGAGAGAGTACTGTTAAGGAGCATGCCTGTTCATTTCATGTATGTTGCCAAGATGGCAACAACTACTATAATCCCACAATGAAAGGAAAAAACACATGCTGCTAATTACTTCACTATAAGCCAACGGTCCTTCCAAAGTATTCGTTTATTCAGCTTATTCTAGATGTTCTTAAAACACAATAATACCGACATCAACCGTACAAATACTATTTTTATTATTATAATTACATGTATAATAATAATAATAATAATAATAATAATAATAATAATAATAATAATAATAATAATATGCACAACCATTTATTTTTGGTTTTTCAAAAACAAAATAAGGCAGTGTTTTTTCTACTTTGAGGTACAGTGACTTTTTATTGTGCTGATTACAAATTGACATCACGAAGATGCTGCAAAATGACCTGTCGATCTTGGGCAGGTGTTGTGACTCTTGGTCTCCCAGTTCGTGGCCTGTCATTGACAGAGTGTGTCTGGTTATACCGTCTCGCCAGGTTTGAAATTGCTGGCTGTGAGCACCCAAGACGACGAGCTACAGTACGCTGCCCTAGTCCAGCCTCCAACATGCCGATTGCGCAGGCTGTTCTCTTGACAGACATAGCATATGTTTTTTTTTCTATGATTTTCTTTATTGCTTTTATTCAAGCTTGCAATTCAACAGCTGAAATCACTCCATATCCAGTGTCCAATCAGCTGTCTCACTAATTAGGTGATTAAGTGCAAATGCTTCAGTCATAGTCACTCAAGCAAATCATGGTCATGATCGAGTGATTAAAATGAAACCAAAAACATTTTGTCAATGTCCATCATTTATATTCCTGATTTTTTTTCCGAAAATAAATGTGTTATAATAGTGATTCTTTTGATGCTCGGTACATAAAATCTGCTGCTTTCAGCAAAAACAGCATTGACCCTGGTCCAAATTAACAGGACCACAGGCTAATCTTATTTGCCCACATCCTGCTTTTACAGTGGATATTTAATAAACAAAGTGATCAGCTGACATCTGCTGTGGTAGGTTTGGAAACCATAATGTGTTGGACACTGCTAAGGTCTGACCTTAGAGGGTTGTCTGGAAGCGAATCTAGCCTTAAGCATGTCAAGGCTTTGCTATGCTGTGGGAAACCTACGCATGTGCTGGGAAATGCAACCAAAATGACAGACTTTTCCTGTTTTCAAGAGTTCTTCTCAATATTATTTCAGAACACATTCAAGTGTATTTCTTTTGGGGTTTACTAATGTCAAAATGGACTCCTATGAAACAAAACCCTGTAACAGTATTTGTTGTTTTTCTGATGCACCGATGACATAGACAGAAGAAAATGTAGAGAAAACACACTGTACACATCCCATATTCAACACATTTGGAAGTGTTTCAAATATAGCTCAGACAATTGGAGGTCAGTATCATGAGAAAGCTAATTCACAGGGCAGTATATGGCGTTACTGTTTGTAACAAAAGTTGGTGCACAGTTTAAATCGGATTTATTAAAACTATAAATTCATGGTGCGAAAGGATACAGCAACAGGACAGTGCACTGTAGGCTTCAAAGAGCTGCATGGCGATGTCTTGCCTCTTGCTTTCCACCGTCTGCGTGTTGTTACCAAGAGCCAGCTTGTGCAAATGAGGAAGCACAACTGAAAAACAAAAACAAATGTGAAGAAAACCAAAAGGCGTAATTACACCTTGTTTCAGCAAGACAAAACAACCCCCTTATTCTTAAAATTGTTAATTGTCACTCTTGACTTTGCTGTGTAAATGTGTTCAATATTTAGAAACATATACAAACAAATCCCCAATCCTTCTGCTCCGTTAATCCTCTGCTTGCATTCCTGTTGCTCTTCATCACATGCCAAGACACAGTAGCCCCAGAAACCGAAGAAGCTGTCTCTTCTTTTGCGTTTCGTTCTTTGCTTGTTTGATATTTTACATTTCGCAATTTGATCAAAATAACTTGCTCAAAACTGAAATAACCTTTGATTTCGTTCTTTGATCATTTGTCAATGCTCAAAATCGTGAAATGGTTATTTTTGTCGGTCATCCTGACTATGAGTGTAACTAATAATATATAAAAAGAAGATTTTTTTTTTTGGTTTTGATTCCCCGATTCCACAGCTTACAGATGACATTCATAACCTTGTGTTGCATGAGTAAACCCTGTATAAAACCGCTCATAATTAGTGCCTAGAGCAGTGGTCCTAATTGTTGTGTACGTCACTCTGAAGTTGTATCCAGTGAACAATACATCTGCACGATGAGTGCACTTTACCAGTAAGGTGATAGATTGAGGAATGCTGTATCGGAGTCGACGTGAACACTCACATTCATCCCTGAACCTGGGCTCAGCATTCGGTCCAACCCTTCCAAATGTTTTGATGATCTCCATCTGCAAAGAATGCTGATCCTGATACTGGGGGTCTTCTAAAAAGGAGGCCAGCTGCATCTTCACTCTTTCCAACAGCTAAAACAATCAAAAGCACTGGTCTCAGTATTCAAGCCTCTACATGTATTGGTGCCTCCACTATATCCACAGCTTACTAAATACCTGCAGTGGTGAACATCCAGGATACTCAGAACCACCAGCTTAATGAAATTATTATTTCACATTCAGGTTGACAAGAGAGACAAACTGGTTCAACAATTCAAGATTATTTCCTGAAAGGTCTGTGGATTTTATTGGTAAAAAGTGATGGGTGGGTGGAAATGTTTCACATTTAAACTGAACCTTACTGGATAAGGTGATCTCAGCATATTGAACACTGTTAATTAAGTCCATGTACTATTAATACAAGCTGGAAACACATACCTCCTTTTGCGTAACTGTCTCCATGATCGTACCAAATGCAGGTATTGTAGCTATCCTTACAGAACTGGAAAAATAGGAAAATACACAACGATGTTTACGTCACATCTGCTGAAACTAATCAACAGGCAAAGACCAAAAAAATAAACCTTACGAGAAGAAAAAGAAAAAAAAATGAATTTGTTAAAAGTAATTCGCACCGTATGCAAGCATGGAATCATTGATATGTTTATTCAGATGTCAGTGAAAACCAAACCAAAACAATGCTAAAGAAACAGAGAGGGTTTTATCTCGGGGTTGCATTAACTCACAATTCAGGATCACTGGACAAGGTAACAAGGGCTGGAGCTACTCTCTTGTCAATTAAGGCTTCGCTCATGCCTCGCAGAATCTGCTGCAACCGGTCAAAATGCAAAAGAGAAACGGGCAGGTAAAAATAATGGAGTGAAGACCTGGGCTAGCTGCGACTGCGGATGGGCAGGCAAACTCACGGTCACCTAGCATGCAAGCGATTGGTTAGCGACGTCAACCACCTGTGAGAGAGGTTAGTGGGTTACTTTACAGCAAAGCACACACCCTCCTCCTTGGCTTCAAAGAGTCACCCACACTGCTTATACGGCTATATCAAAAGATACTGACCGAAACTATAACAGATGCTTATGGAGTTTTGTTATGTGATCAGATCAAACAAGGCATACCAAAAAAAGCCGATCACTATACCTTTTTGGATCCTTTTTTTAAATGTATTCTGTTTTTGTGAACAAAATACAGATTGATATTCCTGAAATGATGCTTTAAAGGTCCAAAACAGTGTCATGATTATCAACAGAAAGCTTTGCGAACGGGCATAATTCATTCTGATAATTTTAATAAACAATTTGATCTGAATGAATGGACGTGGAACACACTGTGTACTGGAATGTCTGCTGCGTTTGAGGTACATGAGGCCACTGGCAATTTTTGGTATGTCTGGTTTTGGGTTTACACACAAAACACAGCACATGCTTACATTCAAATTTAAAAGGTGTAGCAATGAAATACCAAGTGAAAACAGAGGGGATTTGCTTAAGGAGCCAAGGCTGGAGGGAATGCCAGATGAACAAGGCAGGAATAGACTTACATTTCTGGGTCACTGGAGAGAGTAATAAGTGCAGGAACAACTCTCTGAGCTACTAGAGTTTCATTCACCCCCTTCACCAACAGCTGATTGGTCAGAGCAGGGTGATGTCACACGGGATGCATGGAAAGAGCGAGCACAGTGTCATGGCACATCGCAGAGAGAAAAGGAAAAAACAAAAACAAAAAAAACGACAAAAAACACAAAAATATAACAAAAGCAAAAGCAAACCAAAATATTAAAAGGCCAAGCACATAGTTGTACGCTACTGCTTCACATTGTGCGAAGGAATGCTACAATATACTAGCACTCCTCATCTACTCCCGGTTTAAATAACAACAAAACCAAAACGCTGTGGGGTTTGTCAGTTTTTAAAGAAAGTAACGGCAGACATCAAGCAGCAATAGCGGGTTGAAAAGCCGTCCTCATTACTGGCCAGTTTAGACTGGAGGTGTGTGACTGACAGAGCCAGGATACCAGTTACTGTACACTTCTATCAAAGCCCCTGTTCTTGTCATAGCCTCAAGCCCCCACCAATCATGAACTAAAGTAATTTAATTACAAGGGTATTAACTTCTATTCTTGTCATAGCTCATTGCCATTTATGGCCCGAAGCGTTGACAAGGGGAAATGCGGTAGAAATCAACTCCCTTTCCAACAGACATGAGGGTACTTTGTATTGTACCTATCCTGCAATACATTAGAAAAGGATGCTTTAGAAAAGGATATTTAAATCATCTGCAATTGCCTCCATTATAATAATGTTCCTCATTATTGTCGTATAGTGGCTGTATTTCCACACCTAATGTATCTGGGAAAGTGCCGATTAATGGGATACTTTTCGATCATATGCATTTTCTTTATATCTAATTTCTTACTGGTTTAATGTGTGTGTTTTCTCTACTGAAGCCCCCTTCCCAGCATGCTCTGTGCATGCTTTCAGAAAATGCTGATAAATTTGGAAAGCCCCTTACAAATAATTATTTGCTACCACTGAAAAAGCTGAAATTCTGATACGTGGAAAATTGAAGACAAAAAAATCACACAGCTTTTTTTCAACTTGCCTCAATGTTTAAAAAAAGAAAAATATTGAAAAGGTATTTGTTAGTAAACCTGGCAAACATAGACCTCAGCAATACTGCAGTAGATAGAAAATGTATAATGGGATTTGGAAACAGTTAAGACGATGCAATATTATGCAAAATGGAGATGGTATAATGTCACTTTAACTTTTCAGTGAATTACTTTTTTGCCAAAACAGATTATTTATAAGGTTTGGCAAAACATGTTTATATACGACTCATGTTGGAGGAGCACGGCTGTAGTGCCATTATGTGACTGAGAATTCATTATTTAATCAAATATAATCAAGGTAATTCAAGAAACAACTTGGAGTGAACGGTGTGCTAACTATGCTGAGCCCTGAAGGGCCAAACAGCAAACAATATTGTCAATCCCAGTACAATGTAGGAGTCGTATCCTTGTATGCACGGATATTTGTTTTTACATTATTAAAATAGCTTTTATATTTTAGCAATTGCACTTAATTAGAATTGGATAAGTGTAATTGATCGCACACACCTTTTGTGTGAACAGCTTGTACAATTAGTCTATAGTGGTATCATGCCCTTCAGTACAGCTCCAGCCATTGGCAGGAAAGAAAGAGGCTTCTGCAGCTCAAACAGACTAGAAACCGCGGCGTCTATTTAACAGTGGTGTCTCGACACTAACTACATGACTCAATCGGGTAATGGAAATAAAACATCCAACACTGCCTGCAAGTTTAGTGTACATCTGTCAGGAAAATATGCATCTATGACACGGCTCGCTGCTAGATGAGGACACCTACTACAATATTAGCCTCCAAGATGACCCAAAATACCTTCTTTAAATACTGACACATCTTTTAAAATCTGCTGTACTGGAGTATAACTCCTAGCATTGACACTGTCTCTCTCTCTCTCTCTTGAATGAGGAGGATTATCCGGATTTTCTGCTTTCCATGGGATTTTACTGCATGCCATAAATCAACTTACAAACGGTAGGTGTGTGTGTACCAGCAAGTGGCAGCTACACATCACGCTGCAGCGAGTGTTCTTGTAAAACAGCTATTTTTTTTTTTAAGCATTATAATTAATTTTTTTACACCCCACCCTGGTTACAACAGGGTTCAAGGAAGCTGATACATTTTGTAGGCTTTAGTTCTTTACACCCTTGTAAGTGAATCACAAAATGCAAAGCCGAACAACTTCCTAAATGATAATGCTTCAACTGACAGCAGGGTAACGAGCGTGGGGTGTGAGAGTAGGCTTCCTACAGCACAAGCCTAGTCTGCTGCTCCATCACACAGTACACAACAATTGTTATTCTGACACATCATTTACTTTTATATACATATCTGTCATGCATCTATTAAATACAAAACATTTTCCATTTACAGTTTTTTTAAAGCTTGATTATTGGTATAGTTCAAACAGAGGCATGAATTGCTAACTTACCTCAAACATTCTTGCAGCAGTGCAGCGCACAAGTGCCGATGTGTGGACTACTCCATACCACAGGACTGTTAACAGCAGCTCGTGGTATGCAGGGTTGGCACTGAAAAAGAAATCAACAAATATCTTTGTTAATAACAATAACAACAACAACAACAACAACAACAACAACAACAACAACAACAACAATAATAATAATATCCAACATTTACACGAGAGATGAAAATTACATTGTTTTTGCATTTGTTTTGCATTTTTACATTGTTCTTGCATTTGTTTTTGTTTGTTTTGTTTGTTTTTATTATAAATTTAGTCGTTGCCAATTATTTTTATTATTTTCTCCCAATTTGGAATGGCCAATTATTTTATTAAGCTCAGCTCACCGCTACCACCCCTGCTCTGACTCGGGAGGGCGAAGACGAACACACACTGTCCTCCGGCGTGTGCCGTCAGCTTTTTCACACTGCGGACTCACCATGCAGCCACCCAAGAGCTACAGGCGTCGGAGGACAACGCAGCTCTGGGGCAGCTTACAGGCAAGCCGCAGGCGCCTGGCCAGACTACAGGGGTCGCTGGGCGCGGTGAGCCGAGGACACCCTGGCCGACCTAACCCTCCCTCCCCAGGCGGCGCTCGCCAATTGAGCCGCCCCTGGGAGCTCCCGTCCTCGGTCGGCAAAGGAATAGCCTGGACTCGAACTTGCGACGTCCAGACAATGGGGCGCATCCGGCACTCTACGCAAGTGCTTTTACTGGATGTGCCACTTGGGAGCCCCCTTGTTTTGTTTTTTTTATAATAGAGTACAGCTTATAATCTCTTTGGTCAAACATTAGGTGTATTATAAGGCACCAGTACCTTAAATGAACAGTAATCTGTCTTAAATCGCCACAGATTTCTTTAAATTACTGGGTTTTTTTTTAATTCAGTTATTAATGTATGAACTAACCATTAACAAAAAAATATAGAACAAATCAAACAGGTAATAAATGTAGGAAGTTTCCCTTTTTAATCTCTGGTGCTACCCGTTGATGTAGTTGTCTTTAATATAAAAAACAAAAAAACCAACTGTGATATAAAAATCAACCAGAAACCACACAAGCAAATGTAAGAATTAACAGGATTTCTTTTTTTATTACACCAGCTAAAACTACTGCCAGAAATTAAAGAAATGTATTTATTTGAAAAATAGTTTGAGATGATGATTCAAACTTGAACACGCAAAGCATGAGTCAGACCAGACTCACACAGATCCTGAGTGTGGTTCTGTGTGAGTCGACACACTTTAAGGATGTTGTTTCACAACCGGTTTTGTTTGACAGCTGGTTGTACTGCCTGATGCTACAAAACATTCTCAACAACAGACCTGGGGTCAATTATGATAATTACAATTACAGCAGAATTGTTTGCAATTACAATTACAGTATAATGCTATTTTGTTAAATTACAATTCTGCTGCAGTAATTACAATTACACTAAAAAGTAACAAACAACTACACACATTAACATGTTTACTCATTTATTCTAAACAAGCAAGCAATAATCACAGGTACAAATACACAAACATACTATATCACTTACTTTCAAACAAATGGGGTCACAATTACAACAGCAATTCACCCCAGGTCTGCTCAGTAATACAAGAAGAATAGAGTACTAGCTATACAGTATATCTTCTGACACTTGACTGCAGTTATTGTATGAAATGTGATCCCATGTAGGTTCCTAACATGCAACTAACCATGCTGCTTGCTAACAAGATGTCTCCCTGAATGAGTTGCTACATCTCAGCAGGCCTGCCCTGTATAAATGTTTTTTTAAAAAAAGGTTTGACTAGCAAAAAAAAGTGTCCCTGCTTCCATTAAGAGTCTTTGCCGGGGGTTGGGATCACTGGCTTTGACCATCAAACTCACTTCACTTGCCACTTAAGCTGACTTTAACCAGTTTGAGTGAAGGGTTATTCCCTGCAAGTAGTGTTGAAATGTGCTTCATTTAAGTAAATAGCCTATATTAAGCTACTGTATTTAAGACTAAACTTCAAATGTTGACATTACTAAATGTAAATGTATGCCTTATTAGAAAAGTCTGCTGATCCACACTGATCCCAAGCATTATTTGTAATAAAAACATAACTTGTGCTAGCCAAAACAAAATAAGCTTTAATACTGATATTTTCCAACACGGCAGTATTGACCACACAGCTTTTTAACTAACACACAATCCCCACAGGTTGTTACATATGCCATTTATAATCAATATGCTAAAGCAGGGTTTTAAAACGGTGTACAACTTTAAAATAAGCAGATCAAAGGCTTTACCCCAGCTCCACAAATGAAGCTTTTAGGCTGTCAAGAGGCGCGTGTGACAAAGATAGGGTTGTCATGACATCCTCCAAGAATCCTATCAATAGCTTGCGGTCTTCTTCCTAAACGAAAAGACAGAAACATTTTAGGAACAAGCCCCTTATTGTTCGTAAGCAGATTGGTGTGAAGTGGAGCCACACAATGTTTTTCTCTTACTTGATTATAGCACGTTAGAACACCTGTTGCATAGATAGGTACTGTGGCCTTTGTTAGGATGCCGTTTCCAGCTGTGGCATCTAAAAATGAAGAAAAAAATTCTGATTGGCCTAAAAACAATATTGATGTAGCCTCATCCTGGTCTAAATACTGCACTTGTTTTGACAATTAGCTGGGTTCTGCTATAAAAGATGGTACAATACCGAAAGAACCAAGGCTTTAAAATACATTTTTTGTGCCGAATTTACAAAGCTTATTTAAAAGCTTATTCTTTTATTTATTTATTTTTTTAACTGAAATGTTATTGAAACATTTCAGTTTGGAATGCGTATATTTCAACTAGCTTTAGTACAGCGACTGCTTCCTGTGCTGTTCCTACTTCCTGTGCTATAGTTCAAATGATCTGATCAGAGTCAGACTCGGTACTAATGGGAATTAAGCGTTTCCAGGAAGAAGCTGCAGCTTTAGATATGTAGTGTTTTTGTTAACTGCATGTACCATTTTTATTATTATTTGCAACTTAAATGCAGCTACCTCAGCTCCACTGTTAATACCTTAATACCAGTAATAATACTACCAGTTGTGAAGTAAAATGAGGATCTGTTGATTAAAGACCAGAAACATTACTTACCAATGTTTTCTTCAGAAAGCCGGAGGATTTCTTGAAACTGTGGTTTCACCTAAAATAAATAAATACATACATGCATACAGTGTTACTGTAAATTATGTTATTGTTGGGGATAAACATTTCCAGTAAAACAAAGAAATTGAGAATACATGTGCATTGCCAAAGGAAAAAAATAAATAGAATTGGTCTAAAAAACAAATAATAAAACAAAACACATGGACACGTACTTTTGTATTTGTAAAGATTTTCCCAAACGTTCTACACAACCTCCAGAAGAATCTGGAAAATTCATGGACACAAGTTGTGGAAGAAACATTGATCCTGCCAACTATTTCTATGAGCTGCGGCAACCTGAGAAAAGCAAAAGAGGAAGACAGCATGAGAGTTCAGAATTTAGAACTTCACAGCTTCAATTTGTACTATTCTGTTCGATACCAATCAATTCAATACCAGTCTGTTCTGTGTGTCCCATTTTAAATGGGGGGATTCTGTTAGTTAGTGTAGTAAACAGGGCACTCCACAGAGAAGAGATTGTATCTCAGGGACTCGTGCCTGAAGTTGATAATATTGATTACAGAATTCACAACCATGTTAAAGTGAGCGCCAGCGGCAGCAACAGGGGGTGGAATGAAGTAAAAAAACAAACAAAAAAAAAACAAAAAACTAAACACAGGTTTATAAATTTAGATGGTAGTGTTTAGACCAACAACTCTTTTGGTCAGATTTATTAAATGTGTAACCATTTTCATAACAATATTTATTTTGACATTCATTTATTTGTTTTTTGTAGATATGATTTTACAATGAAATGTTTCAGAGAATCTGTTTCTCAATTGCAGCGTTAAAAGTCAGCATGTAAGTTTCCATAATGCAAAATGGCATGTCTTTTACTAGCTTCATCTATACAATACCGTTTTATTTTGTGAACTACAGGACTGGCTTTTAATTATGTTAGTCATTGCCTGTTATCCATGTGCAGACTGCCCATGAAAGAGAGCATCTGACTACACAGTGACCAGAGATGACTGTTCCAGCCAGAGTGCAAACCCAGAGTGTGTGGACAGAGAGAGAGAGAGAGAGAGAGAGAGAAAAAGAAAGAAAGAAAGAAAGAAAGAAAGAAAGAAAGAAGCAGGCACTCACAGCTGGTTGACCACCCAGAGCAGGCTCTCCCATCCGGTGGTCCCCTTGTGCTCCAGCTGATAATCGTAGAGCTGAAGCAGCACCGCCAGCTGTTCTCTGCTGCCAATGATGTTGGCCACATCCTGGAGAGGCGAGGCTGGCCGAGGGAACCTGGTAACTGAAAGAGCACATAAGGGAACAAAATAAGCTCAAGTGACCAAGGGCTGAAAACGAAGGGTCCCAGACATTAATCGGAGCTACTGAACCCTGAGGGGGAGGCCGGGATTTGGCAGGTGCTTGAATGCTCCAATGCTCCTTGCGAGCCTCCAGTACAGATCATCAACTCTGCTGATTTGAATGAACAAGATCTTTGATCTGTGACTAACCACAGCTTTTATTTTTTTTTACATTAGCAGGTAGGGGCACCAAATGACAGAACAATGTCTGAAATTATGCTTCAATACAAAAAGCGGGCATTCCAGGTTTCCCAGGATGCTTAGAACACATCAATGCGATCTGGCAACAAATTCAATCAGCTAAAAAGGAGAGGAAGGAGCTCCATGTGACATTCCTGGATTTGGCTAATGCATATGGTTCAGTGCCACATGAACTTCTTTGGGCAGCATTTGATTTTTTCAGTATACCAATGACAATAACAAATCTAGTCAAAGCCTACTTTGGAGATTTGCAATTTAGTTTTACAACTTCAGAATTCAGCACTACATGGCAATGCCTAGAAGTTGGAATAATGGCAGGATGCACCATTTCTCCACTGGCTTTTACCATGGCAATGGAAGTAATCATTAGGGCATCAAAATGGGTAGTGGGAGGAGAGCTTGGCTTCTGGAATGCGACTACCACCAATTCGAGCATACATGGATGACATGACAACCATGACTACAACAGTAGCCTGCACTAATCGGTTATTGGGCAAATTAACCAATAACATTGAATGGGCACGAATGCAATTCAAGCCCACTAAATCAAGGAGCATCTCTATAATTAAAGGTAAAGTAGAAGATAAAACGTTCTTCATTAATGGTGAGGCAATACCAACAGTGTCTGAGAAGCCAGTGAAGAGCCTTGGGAGATGGTACGACGGGGATCTAAAGGACACAGTTCGTGTGGGAGAAGTTAGACAACAAGCTGTGGAAGGGTTGAAGAGCATACATAGACAGCAGCGCTTTACCAGGCAAACTAAAACTCTGGTGCTTTCAGTTTGGCCTACTGCCAAGGTTGCTGTGGCCACTGACTGTGTACGAGGTTTCTTTGACAACAGTAGAGAAGCTGGAAGCTTTAATCAGTTCACACATCAGGAAATGGTTGGGAGTTCCACACTGCCTCAGCAGAGTGGGACTTTATGGTAAAGGAATACTGCAGCTACCTGTCTCCGCTCTAACCGAGGAGTTTAAGTGCGCCAAGGTCCGACTGGAAATGACATTAGTAGAGTCACGCGACAAATGCGTAAGGAGGCAGCACCTGTGTTGAAAACTGGAAGAAAGTGGGTGGCAAAGAAAGCTGTGGAGGATGCAAAGGCTGCCCTTCAATTGGTGATATCATGGGGCAAGTTCAGCATGGAAGAGGGGTCTTGGTCTCAGTTCAGCTCCTCCTACATGGCACAAGGCAGCCCCAGCAACGGAGGAAGCTTGTAGTCAACGAGGTGCAAAAGCAGGAGGAGAGGATGAGGTGTATAAAGGCCATTTCCCAGGGCAAGCAGGGAGAATGGATGAGATGGGAGAGTATGGAACAACATAAGATTGGCTGGCAAGACCTATGGTCAATGGAACAGAGCAGGATCAGTTTCCTTATAAGGTCAACATATGATGTTCTCCCATCACCACAGAACCTAAACCTCTGGGTAGGAGAGGATCCCTCATGTCCTTTGTGTTCATCACCTGCAACATTAAGGCACATTTTGACAGGATGTAAGGTGGCTCTTAGCCAAGGACGGTTTACTTGGCCATGACCAGGTGCTGCGATGTTTGGCCTTAGCATTGGAAGACAAGCGTAACATGACCAATAAGTTGCCACCTGTTCCATCAAAACATTACACACAAAAGACAACATTCCTCCGCCCAGGAGAGCAACCACCAAGAAAAGGTGTTAAAACCAATCCTGCTCAGGACAACTGGAAGCTGCTAGAGACTGGAAAATGCTGGCGGATGTTGGTCAACGGCTTATTTTCCACCTGAGATTGCCACCACAAACCTTCGACCAGATATTGTCTTGTGGTCTGGATCAGCACGCCTTGTTCACCTGGTGGAGTTAACAGTGCCATGGGAGGATGCTGTAGATGAGGCGTATGAGAGGAAGAAACTGCGGTATGCTCAACTAGCCACTGAAGCGGAACAGCGAGGATGGAGAGTCTGGGTTTACCCAGTGGAAGTGGGATGTCGAGGATTTGTGGCACACTCTACAACCCGGTTTCTCAGAGATGTCGGATTCAATGGCCAAGAGTTGCGTCGCACAGTGAAGAACTTATCTGAAGCAGCAGAGAGGAGCAGCAACTGGCTGTGGTTGAGACGGAAAGATTCTGGCTGGGGATCTCAAGCACAATAGAAAGAAAGAAAGGCTGATATACAGGTAAGTAAGCTGGGCTGAGTTGAGTGGGGGACGGAGGGGGTGATGCTGGGGCGCCAGAATCACCGTCGAGCCCTCTTGAGGTGTCGTGGGCTGGTCGACGAAACACCGAGGATGGAAGGTGCCCACAGAGATGTACCCTACTTAGCTCAATCCAGGCGGTTGTCATGCTGATGCGCTGGGGAGACCGCACTATGGTTGATCCCGGAGCCAGCATCGCAGCCGTGTGTGTGCTGATGCGCTAGGGAGGCAAAATAAGCTGATCCCTGGAGCCAGCATTACACTTCAGCCATCAACACCAGACAGAAGGATATCTACATCATCATATGGAAGGAAGCGCAAATGGATGGAGACACATATGGATCACATTAGTTTACTGTGAAGCTACGTCTTAGTTGGTGCTTATCTTGGCGAGAGCCAAGTTCAAATCAGCATGAAGTTTTAACATCTACTCTCATGTAATGGAAATCATTTTTAGAAGAACTGTAACAGTAGAATAAACTTTATTTTAACAAGGGAATTGCACACGTAAGCATTTTAACAGAATGCAAACAGAGAGACCTGTACTGTTCTATTTTTATTCAATCTAAACTGAGTCATCATCTGCTATTCAGATTCAGTTCCTGATGATAAAATAGCATCAACATGGTCATATTTTATATAAAACACACACACACACACACACACACACACACACACACACACAAGCCCTACATTGTAATCTGTGGTGAGAGAATCGTGGCAGGATTTCCGTGGTGGCAAAATTGGGAAGTGACAAACTGGCACATGAGTACTCCATTCATCTAGGCAGTTTGCATGAATGATACAGCACCTGAGTTAAAGGCATGAAGCGCTGAGCCTTCTGTTTTATCAATTGAAAGTATTCAATATAAAAGTATTTGGTTTTTTTAAAAGGGTTGAAAAACATTACATTTTTTCAGTGCATAAAATGACTTAACGCTATATCCCAGATTAGATGACACTACAGTCTGGGTGCTACCGTACAGACACGGTAAAGTACCAAGGTAATGCACATTAATAATAATAATAATAATAATAATAATAATACATTTAAAATTGTCGGTTTATGTAAATATATCAGCACCACGGATGTGAGGATATTTGCTTCCAATCAGCTTTTAAAACACTCTGCGGAAGCTAATTGCCATTGATTGGTACTCAATTATAAAAGGTGAGGGAAGGATAGCAATTCTTGTTTTGAAATCTAACATTGAACACCTGCAAATAAATACTGCTTAAAAGGCAATTACGAGAACGAGTATCAGCACACCCCTAATATTAATAAAAGAACATCGATCGTTAACAACAGAAGGTAGAAGTAAGCTTTGTTATTGAACCTTCTATATGGGTCCTAACTTTTATTTTGCTTTTGAATTGTTCAGAACAGCTCCATAAAAATAAAAAAAACAGACAACCCATAAAAGAAAAAATATATGAATTGCTCATACTCATGAAACTACCAAGCTTGTAAACATGGGGAGGGAGATGTGTAACGAGCACTATTGCAACCATAGCCTCATTCTCTTTTTCATATAGGTGAAGTCAGCACGCTGGGCAGCTTTTTCGTTAGAAATGAATTTTACTGGAAACACGGGTGTGTCATTTTACAGGAAACTCTGAGTGATATTGCGCCACCCTGTTCTGAATTTATTATTATTTTTATTTTTTTTTAAAAAGAGCATAATCTGCACTTCCAGTGAATCACTGTGGAGATGTTTCAACATGTGTTTAATTCCAGTCTTTTATTATTTAAAAATGAATGACTGACAGGGATGGCCCTGAGGAAGTTTCTATTAAATAAATTATAATTGAGGTATATTATATCTTACCTAACATGTATACAGTAACAATTCAAATATCTATGAAACTTGTACAGAAAGGTAAAGGTGAGATTGAAGCTAATGAGCCCTTTTAAGTTCTGTGCTGTGTTTGAATGCTTGATGGTCCTGAGAACAACTTATATTACCTTCTATGGGCAGCACTTCTCCATGGAGCTTGGCTATATTCGTGAAGGGGGCATTCTGTATCACCACTGCAAACAGGGCAGGGATCAGTGACTGGAGTGCAGACAGGTAAATGTGGAGCTTATGTTCATCCAGTCCGTGTTCTCCTTCCTAGAAAAAAAAACAAAAAAACAAAAAACAAAAAAAAAAAACACACTGTTCAATTCAATCATTTAGCCAGACAGCAGAACTGTCCACAGAAATTCACTGTTACTGAGGATTCCTGCTAATCAGCAACTGAAAATTCTTCCACAGAATGTCTTCACTGATAGTACAGCTCTGGCCAAAAGTTTTGCTTCACCTAGAATTTTAGGATTGAGACATACTGGTAATTAAAGAATAATAATAATAATAATAATAATAATAATAATAATAATAATAATAATAATAATAATAATAATAATATGAACACAACTTAGATCTTATTTAACATCATGTAATCCAATAAACTACAAAATGATATCGCAAAAGTCTACCAGAAGCCATAATAGTAGTACAGTATTTCATGTTAGAGTTCAAAATGTCACATTTTTCAATTTTTCAACTTTTTCGTTAAGTATATGGGAAACTACAAAGCGGTATGCATTTCAATTTGTCAACATAACATTATTCAGCAGGTTTCATTCGATTTTATGAAACAAAATGTGTTAATTCTACAGGTTGATTCAAAACATTTGGCCACAGCTGTAGATGGTTATTTTGTAGCAGTAGACTGGCTCTTGGATGGGGCAGGCTGCAATAACCAAATCCCTATTGTTTTGCCGTGGAATTTTATTGGTTTATGGCAACATTTCAGAGATAAATAAAATATATATATATTGTTTTATTCCTCTGAAAGTCTGCCTTTGCATTTCATCAAAATGGAGCACAGCAATCCTTGGTTTCCTCTCCCTGTCCAGGACCAATGACAGCTATCAGTATAATCTCAAAACTAGGAACCTTTCTATAAAGTTGCTACAGAAATTCTATCTGCCCTATACTGAAGCAAGTGCAAAGGTAATTCTCAGAGGAGAATAAAAAAAGTGTAACTTCAAGACTTCAACTTTACAGTTTTTTATTTATTTTTTTTCAAACAAGAGCCTGGGTGGAGGTTCAATCTGAAGTCAGCACTGATGGTCTCAATATAAAGGCTGGTCCATAGAGGGTTTAAGAAACTATGCCCAATTAGTCACAGAGATTTCTTAAGTAAGTGAAGCACAAATGGTGATACCATACTGGCATATACTGTCCATTTAACGTCTCTTTGCTTTACAGTGGCCAATGCAAACTCCCTGTCAGGAAGGTTGATGATTTGCTTCCAATACAATGAGAACCTACCCTGAGCAGCTTCTCAATCCTGCTGAGCAGTGTGGGAATGAGCTGGGACTGCAGGCTGCCCAGCTCTGTGGTCCAGGCAGCGAAAGCTGGGACGAACACCTGGTGTATTGCACTGATTACCCTCTCTGAGGGGTCCCCCAAGGCCATTAGCATCAGCTCAAAGCCCTGCAAACACAAGGCAAGATGCACTTAGGACAGGACCAGCAAGTTAAAAACAACAATAACTAGAATGAATATCATTGAGGAAACACAATCATCAATTGCCTACTTGACTTTAAATTATGTGGTCCGGGTGGTGCATTTTTGATCAGGACAAGTTAGTAAAGTGTTGGTTTTGTGATATGCAACATTTGCTTTTTTGTTGTAAAGTTATAATGGTATTACCATGGTAATTATACCAGTGCAATTTGATACTCATTACATTTTTCTAGTACACAGCAAACTTTGACATGCCATAAAATACTTGCACAGGTCACAAGAACAATTCAGAAATACAAAAACAGAAATGCCCATATTTACATGTTAACCTGATGATATTATGAGTGTACAGAACACCAAAAAAATGAAACAAACAAATACATATACAGTTAAATCATAAATGAATCGAATGTGTTAGTAAAACTTCAATGCGTGGTCATCAAGTTCATCTTACAAAACTGTCCACACAGTCAGTAAATGTTACTTGAACTGTACCAATGTTATGACTACAGCAATAGTTTGCATAGCAATTGTCTTGCCAAATATTTTCCCATTTATGTATTTGCATAAAAGGTTTAATTGTTCTTGGGGGGTGGGGGGGGGGGGGGGGTCATTCTTCCGAGAAAACTGGGAATGTCAAACCGTTCTTCAAAATGACCCACAGGCATCACTTTTGAGACTGTTCCAAATTAATTGTCAGGAATCCTTGTAGTCATGGATAAACACTTTTCAACCAAACCTCTACTGTTAGGCTTGTTAAGCTCATTTGACACAGGGAACTTTATGGATATGGTTTATGATAAATCATAATAAAATTGTCAATTTGATGATTCTTAAAAAAAAAAAAAAAAAAAAAATTATATACACTACTGTTCAAAAGTTTGGGGTCACTTAGAAATTTCCTTGTTTACGAAAGAAAAGCAAATTTTTTGACCATTAAAATAACATCAAATTGATCAGAAATACAGTGTAGACATTGTTAATGTTGTAAATGACTATTGTAGCTGGAATCGGCTGATTTGTAATGGAATATCTACATAGGCGTACAGAGGCCCATTATCAGCAACCATCAGTCCTGTTTTCCAATGGCACGTTGTGTTTGCTAATCCAAGTTTATCATTTTAAAAGGCTAATTGATCATTAGAAAACCCTTTTGCAATTATGTTAGCACAGCTGAAAACTGTTGTGCTGATTAAAGAAGCAATAAAACTGGCCTCCTTTAGACTAGTTGAGTATCTGGAGCATCAGCAATTGTGGGTTCGATTACAGGCTCAAAATGGCCAGAAACAAAGAACTTTCTTCTGAAACTTCGTCAGTCTATTCTTGTTCTGAGAAATGAAGGCTATTCCATGCAGAAATTGCCAAGAAACTGAAGATCTCGTACAACGCTGTGTACTACTCCTTCACAGAACAGCAAACTGGCTCTAACCAGAATAGAAAGAGGAGTGGGAGGCCCGGTGCACAACTGAGCAAGAGGACAAATACATTAGAGTGTCTAGTTTGAGAAACAGACGCCTCACAGGTCCTCAACTGGCAGCTTCATTAAATAGTACCCGCAAAACACCAGTCTCAACGTCAACAGTGAAGAGGCGACTCCGGGATACTGGCCTTCTAGGCAGAGTTGCAAAGAAAAAGTCATATCTCAGACTGGCCAATAAAAAGAAAAGATTAAAATGGGCAAAAGAACACAGACACTGGACAGAGGAAGATTGGAAAAAAGTGTTATGGACAGACGAATCTAAGTTTGAAGTGTTCGGATCACAAAGAAGAACATTCGTGAGACGCAGACCAAATGAAAAGATGCTGGAGGAGTGCTTGATGCCATCTGTCAAGCATGGTGGAGGCAATGTGATGGTCTGGGGGTGCTTTGGTGGTGGTAAAGTGGGAGATTTGTACAGGGTAAAAGGAATCTTGAAGAAGGAAGGCTATCACTCCATTTTGCAACGGCATGCCATACCCTGTGGACGGCGCTTGATTGGAGCCAATTTCCTCCTACAACAGGACAATGACCCAAACCACAGCTCCAAACTATGCAAGAACTATTTAGGGAAGAAGCAGTCAGCTGGTATTCTGTCTATAATGGAGTGGCCAGCACAGTCACCGGATCTCAACCCTACTGAGCTGTTGTGGGAGCAGCTTGACCGTATAGTGCGTAAGAAGTGCCCATCAAGCCAATCCAACTTGTGGGAGGTGCTTCAGGAAGCATGGGGTGAAATCTTTTCAGATTACCTCAACAAATTGACAACTAGAATGCCAAAGGTCTGCAAGGCTGTAATTGCTGCAAATGGAGGATTCTTTGACAAAAGCAAAGTTTGAAGGACACAATTATTATTTCAATTAAAATCATTATTTCTAACCTTGTCAATGACTATATTTCCTATGCATTTTGCTATATTTCCTATTCAAACTCATTTCATGTATGTTTTCATGGAAAACAAGGAAATTTCTAAGTGATCCCAAACTTTTGAATGGTAGTGTATATATATATATATATATATATATATATATATATATATATATATATATATATATATATATATATATCTTAGCAGCATATCCAGGGCGACTTACAGTCGTAAACAAAAATACATTTCAAGAATCACAGTACAAGTAATAATACAATTAAGAGCAAGATAAATACAATGACTTTGGTTCTTATAATAATAATAATAATAATAATAATAATAATAATAATAACAATAATAATAATAATAATATGGTTAGCGCCCCACAATAGGACAAAAATACACAGTATGATTAAGAAACGAAGTTACTGGATGTACCAGCTTGTGTCGCCATTTATAAGATTAAAAACCAGCTCCTGATACCTTGGTGCAGATGGATGGGATTCATACCTGGGTATATTTATCAGGGTCATCGATGTACCCCATGATGATGCCGAGGCTTTTGACCACAGCTTCTCGGACCATGTCTGCCTTGTCTTCTGTCAGCATCTGCTGCAGCATTGAGAGCACCAGCGAGCTGCGAATCTCTTTCTGAAAGGACAAGCAGCAATATAGGTGCTCAACAGCATCGCATAAACATCTATAAATATCATTGTACTGCTTGAAAACGTCTGCTCAGGACACTGCAGTACATCCAGCAGGATGCTCCATATATCCCCAGATTCTAATTACTGGATAATTGCCATCAATAAAGCGAGATCGGAGGGATATGCATTGCAAATGGGAATAATAAAAGCAGTTTTATTAATGGCCTGGGGAAATTCTATGAATAAAACCATGGACTGTTTATATATAAACACACAGACAAAAGACCAAAAACAGGTGCCCTATGATCTTCTGCAAAGGAAACAAGCTTTCTTACAGGCAAATAAGGCGCAAGGGCTCCGCAAGACTCTGCCACCAGCAGTCTTCTCTCCGGGTACTTGTGGGTGATCTGAAGGGAAGTTAAAAAGAGAATACCAGTGCTCAAGTTCAATGGACACGAACAACAAAAAACACTATCTTGCTACAGTGAAACAGTGCCAAGCTCCTGATAACTTTTGCAAGTGGATGCCTGTTCCTTGCTTGGCATGGCGAATTAGGGCAACAAAAAGGGCTCTCAATAGATTTTTTTTTTTTTTAAATATACTTGTCGCCAATGGTTTTTACCCTGGTTTTCTCCCCAATTTGGAATGCCCAATTATTTTTATACTGGTTCACCGCTGCAACCCCCGGCGACTTCGGGGCGGAGGCTGAAACACACGTCCTCCAAAACGTGTTCCTGCCAATCCATCATTTTTTGCACTGCAGATCCGCAGCAAAGCCATCAGACCTATAGTGCCGGAGGACAACACAGATCTGATGGCTTTACTGCAGACCCGCAGGCGCCCTATCAGCCACAGGGGTCGCTGGTGCTCGGTGAACCGTGGATTGCCCTGCCTCCCTACCGGGCGGCGTCGGCCAATGTGCGCGTCCCCTAGGAACCCCCTGTCACGGTTGGCAATGATATAGCCTGAATTCGAACCTGCGATCTCCAGACTATAGGGCGCATCCTGCACTCCACGCCTTTACTGGATGCGCCACTCGGGAGCTCCCCAATATAAGAAGTTTAATACTCCCAGCCTCTCTAAAAGACCTGGTACAATCCTCAATGACATTTTAATTAAACTATATAGAAACCAAATAAAAGGTGGTCTATTCTGATCCAAATATCAGTTTTAAAATTAACTGAATGCCCCCTGTCAGACACAGACATCCCATTTGTTTGTAATCTCAGCAAGGGGAAGTCCACTGAAATACCATACTTCCAATTAGATACCATAAACATCTCGACTGACTTTTTCAAAACCGGTTATTCTTGTATTGGAACAATTATTATATGAAATGTCAAAATTAACCTGTGATGTGAGATAGTCCAGCTGCTTCAAGGTAAGGAGTCTAACATGAACATACTGCATGTTAAAAATGTGAACTATACAGGAGTACACATTAGGTAAGATTTAGATTATTTGTTACCTCAACTGTTCTATACATTTTTTTTTTTTTTTTAAACACTCCAGAATAAATATTGGATACTGTGGGTTCCTCTCTGCTGACACCACTGGGATGAAGAGTTCATTATCTCTCATATTTTAAACGACACGTTTGTGCTTACTTGTTCCCAGCACTGCGGTAGAAGCTCAGCTTCGACACGCGTTGCTCCAACATGACGTGCAAATGCCACACATCCCGTCAAGATCATCTGTCTGAAAACAAAGTGGCAACCAAAACGAGTTAATAACAACAACAACTCTGAGGAACGGAGGCCTAGGTAGCATTTTGGGTAATGGTTTATTATTAGTTTCCATACTGGGTGAAATCTCATACAAACTCACTGCATTTCTTTAACCACTTAAAAATATGTGGTTAAAATATATAAAACTGAATAAAGCTTAATTCTTTGAGCAATGTAGTGCTAACCCACACCGGTTCATTTAAAAAAGGGCATCTCTATTACAGCAACCTTTTACACAAAAAGCAAAACCAAAAAGTAAAAGTGACTTCTCTATGCAGTCTGACAATGGGCATAGGATGGATGAAAGAAATACAGGATAGCAAGATTTTCCTTTTGCTTTTTGATAATTGTTGCAAAGCCAGTGCTGTCACAAGTTGACATCGAGGCCCTGATTCATGCTTTTGTTAGTTCATGTGTTGATATAGTTCACAACGGTCAGACTTTTACTGGTCTTTCAGATGTCTCCTTAAACAGATTGCTGTTGATACAGAACACTGAAGCGAAAACCCTGACCCATGCTCAAACTAGTTATCACTTCACTCCAGTTCTTAAGTGCCTAAACTGGCTACCATATTAAGTTTTGCTTCTGGTTTACAAGGTAACTTCCTACTCCCTATGTCCCTGGCAGCAGTCCATAACTAGATCTTTTTGTAGCGCCTAGATTTCGACTAAAGATCTGTGGTGCTCCGGCTTTTAGCTGCTATACTCCACAGCTCTGTAAATCTCTCCCCATTATAATCAGGAGTGCAACGTATCTTTTTGATCAGTCTATCTTATATTTAGCTTTTAATCTGGGCTACTTTTGTAATGCATTCTGGCATAACAGTGCAAAAGGGACAGTGTAATTGGTAAAGTTTGGTACAGCATATAATTTAGAATTGATGAAAATGTGGGTTACTGGTGTATTGCCCGAGCACTTCAACTGATAAGAGATATTAACAGTTCCCTTTTTTGGTAAATTAGTGTCCCAAGATTGCACACAATATTGTGAAACCAGGACTGGCATCCTTGCAGTCTGCAGAAAAAATCCCCTTACCTCTGCTCATCATCCGGCCTCTTGATAAGATTGAAGAGAATGTGCAGAAGCTGATCTCTCTCTTTGGGCTCAGGGTGAAGGCAGGCCGTACATAAAATCAGTGGGATCAACTCCTACAAAGGGGAAGATAGCGTTTAATGTACAATGCATTGGGAGGAGATAATATTCTGTTTACTTATAAGAAAAAGAAGAAAACACTACAACTATACAGGAGGGAACAGAGCTTTCCGACAAAACATTCAGTTAAGAACACTGTGAAGCAGCAGTAGGAGCTGAAAGGTAGCAGCTCTGGGTCAAGCTGCAGCCACCCTGCCCTGTCACTGCTAGTTGTCTTCCATTATGTGTTTGAAAGAAAAACACATTCTGAGAAACATATCATTTTATGACTGTAACAGCAGGTATTTCTGAAATGTCCGTCTTCAAATTCTTTCAAAATATTGATTCCTATTCACAAAGATTTAACTTTGGTTGACATTCATGGGACTAATGCTAATGTTAAAAAACAGAAGTGTCATGAATATCAAACTGTATTTTATTATTTGTGAATAGGATGCATACTGTTTTACAATTTAAAAATACCCAAAGTGTGCTGCTTTCAAACCTATTGTACTTCAGGAAAGATCTGAATAACTATCGTATAGTGTTGTGGCTACAAAGGATCAGTGACAAGTATAATCCTGAGATGCCTCTAGGACCTTACAGTTAGGCATGTTTAGGCTGTTATATAGTTGCTATTGAAACAGTTTTTGTTTTGTTGCGGTGGGACTAAAATGGGTTTTAGCAATCAGCCTGAAAGATTAATTATTTTTAAGATGCAAAATGTTATTAGGCCAAGCCACAAAATGTAGTCTAAGCACCTAACTGCAACACATCTATCCGCCAAAAATAATAGTTCACAACGGTCAGACTTTTACTGTAACACTAGCCAAAACTGCCTTTGACTAAGATCAGGTCTTAAATACTGTAGGAAATTTTACTAAATAAATGTTGGTTCCTGGTTTTTTTTTATTTTTTAGTAGTTTTATTATTACTAAAGAAACAACAAGGATTCATGCGATGACCTTCAATATAATGGACACAAATTGTAATTTAAATAATTTTTTTGGTAAATGTTCTACATAAGTGACTGTGAGCTCAGTAAACCATGTTTGTGCTTTGCTTTTGTCTACAATTGTGCAAAAGTGTTTTTTTTTCTTTTTTCTAACACAAAAACTTTATTTCATTCTCCATACCCCTTAATACACTAAATGAGATTGAGGTATCTGGGCCTCCTAGAATCTCCATCTTAAACATTTCAATGGATATAAAGGTGTGTAAAGTTATCAGTGCATTTTTGTTTCCTTAATGCCCTATGTTTTGCTGTCATTGTACTTCTCCTAGGGTTACTGACACACCCATAGTGAATGACTAACTTTCTTTAGAAGCCTACTGTAATTCATTATATTAGACACTAGAAATTCTACTGTTTTGTGTTGTTGCACTAGAACAGTTCAAGGTTCTAACATCCAAAATTGTGTTTACTGAACTGGGCAAATAAAAATCCTTCAAAATGCATTAAATGTCCCATGAGTTAATTCTCCAAAAATCAAAGCAATAATTGAAAGATGAATTGACAAGCTCTCACTAATTTGTCTGACAGTTTCACACAGAGTCTCCTATAAATATGTATATCTGTATTCATCATCCTCTCTTTCTAAACCTGGAATATTTGTAATCATCAGAATTACAGCAAGTGTTTACACTGGGTGCATACATTTTGTTTTACTGCATGTTTAACACAAAATCAGCTAATACTAATGTGTCGTTTTCAATACAGCCAGACATTAAGCTTTAGACCTCAGGCTCACCATGTGAACCACCACACAGTGTACATATTTCCCTCAACATTTTCTAAGAAACTATAAGGAAGGATGGGTCTGTCTGCTTCTCCTAACTGAAAGCAAAGTCTGAGAATGTGGCTTAATGGCAGTGTGATTCGAGAAGCGATCAGCAGATAGATAAAACATTTAAAAGTTGGAAGCAAGGTAACAGTGAGGAAGTCACTGTGATCAGCAAGGTTTTCTGTAACCAAATCTATTTTCTTTTCTGACAGCACACTTTAAAGCAAGTACCATGCAACCCTCTTTAATGTACTGCTAGCCAAAACATTTGACTGCTTCACTTTCTATCGAAGATGTAGGAGACCCTGGCCGGTGTGGATTTAATAAATTCTGCCCCAAAATATACAACGGACACAGAACATCTCTGTGGTACACAAGCCACACAATTGCACAGTATACAGCATAAATCTGATATGCCTCCTCTTGTGACACATACACTATTGACTTGAAATAAAAGTGTGAACACCTGCCCAATTTGAAAACACCTGCCTTAGCTGAGAAGTGAAAGACTAACTTGATACATTTAAATTGTAAAATCTCCTTTTAAGCTGGAAACATTACTCTCTCAGATGTGTCAATTGCCCCTCTTAAGAGGGAATGTCGGTCAGTTTGAGCTCCTGTCAGCAGCTATAAATGTTTAATATCCCCTAACTGCAGTGCAAGACAAAAAAAAAACATCCTCACAAATACAATCTGAAGTCTTCAACTGCTCAGCAGTTTTATAGAAGTGGGAGATTTAAATCGATACAAAATCACAGGAAACTGCTGGTCTTCAAATAAAATTTAACAAGGACTAGCTACTGTAAGAGATCAAGATATGATCAGAAGCAAGCCAGTCAAAATACTAAAATAAGCATTTTTTATACTAGCAGATGCAGGAGGCTGTGTGGTCCAGTGGTTAAAGAAAAGGGATTGTAACCAGGAGGTTACAATCCCACCTCAGCCACTGACTCATTGTGTGACCCTGAGCAAGTCACTTAACCTCCTTGTGCTCCGTCTTTCGGGTGAGACGTAATTGTAAGTGACTCTGCAGCTGATGCATAGCTCACACACCCTAGTCTCTGTAAGTCGCCTTGGATAAAGGCGTCTGCTAAATAAACAAATAATAATAATAATGTTCAACCTTCATACAATATGTGAAATTCAAAACATTCAGTTTAACCCTTTCCGATTTCTCATCATACACTGCACTCTGGCCAAGCAAATAATATGTCTGTCTGGTGAAAGAGCACTTTTAAGAAACTGACAGGTGATTTACACGTTTGCCTGACCAAAAAAACATTTCACAGGTTTACAAAAAAAGAAAGCAAAAAAAGAGTCAAGTTAGAAAGCAAAAAGAGCCAAGTTGCAGCCTCTCTTTAAATATATCTGCCACGACAGGCTCAGCGTTATGCGGGAGGGTATAAATACAATTTCAAGCTCCATTGTAGCTCAGGGAACAAACAAGAAATTGGTTCTTCCGATAACACTGTATAGGAAACACCTAGAGAGCCGAGAACAGACCTGGGGTGAATTACAATTGGAGTTGTACAATTCGTAATTCATTGCAATTACACTGTCATTTGAATTGTAGTTGAACCTGGGCACATCTCCATAATTGTACCATATAACTGATCAATTACAGTTCAATTATTCTTGTATTTTCAACCACACTTGGTATTTGTACTTGTGATTATTGCTTGGTCATTTAGAACAACGTGTTAATATGTGTAGTTGTTTATGTAGCAAACAATTGTGCTGCAATCGTAATTCTGATTGACTCCAGGTCTGGCTAATATATTCAACACCCCTTCTTAAATACAGTGTATATAATATTTGTATAATTCTGTATAGGGCACTATACGACTTGTTATACCCCAATACATCTTATTGCTCAACAAAGCAACAGCTAGATATTTGTATCACTGGCTGTTAGCCGTTCTGTGGCTGTAAATCAGTAGTTTCTTTTCACTCGATATGGGATAAAGGCGTCCCCTTTTTGCTTGCAGAAGTTTAAGAAGCCAAGTAGGTTAACAAAATAAAACTATTTCAATCCAGAGATTCAAGCTTGAAATGTTTGCCTAGCAAAAGCATTTACCAAAGTAAATGGTGCATTACACTAAACGGTAACCAATCTCTCCACTCGACTGATTTTACGAGACAGGCCTTGCAGTGTTTGGAAGAGGAGAAATGAGGAAGTGCTTCCACTCCCAGTTGTTGTTTTTCCAATACCTGGAGAGATTCCAAGCCCTCTTAAACTGTCACTTCTAATGCATAACTGAGTCATGCAAATTTAGTACGTTAGTTAAACCTTCAATGATATTGTTTTGTTAAGCCACCTGCTTAACAAAAAAAAAGTAAAAATGGAACACACAGTAAGACTAGGCTTGTTTACCTTTTTTTTTAAATGAAATCTTGATGTCCAACTTTGTAAGGAAAGAAAGCGGAGCCTGTTTTTTCCCTTTTTTTGGTTTGGGTTTGAGAATAGCAAATATTTAAATGTTTGTGTTCTATGAGATGAAGTTTAAGTTTTGTTATCATATTCATATAAAATATGAAGAGAGAGAGAGAGAGAGAGAGAGAGAGAGAGAGAGAGAGAGAGAGAGAGAGAGAGAGAGAGAGTGGGGTTCAGGGTACTGTAAATATTTTTTTAAAAGATGACATTACTTTCCATGCAGTTATTTTTGCATTGGCAGTGAATGGCTAACATTTTGGGTACCACTGCACTTGTGGGATGACCATTTTTGAAGAGGGGACGGTTAACCATTCAGGGATACCAAAATGTTTAGTAAAGAAGGGTTCTGCGTGGAAAACGGATCACATCTGTTTGTCATTAAAATAAAATGGATCCCATTTTGTTGTGACCTGCTCACTGACATCATTGGCATTGAAAAGGGGTTGATTCAGGGATATTTAGTAAGCAAGGCAACTGAGATAGAGTAAAACAGTCAAAAAGTGTCCCAAGCACCTTAAACCAGCAGGGGTGGTTGAACACGGAGTCACTAAACTGCCCATTCAAAAAACAGCCTAATTAATAATAATAATAATAATAATAATAATAACAAAGTAACGTTGTTTCTTCATTTTATTCGGATAGATTTTCAGCCAACACTTGGCATGATGTCTCTCGGATTCAGCACTCTCTCTCAAATAACTTGCACGCGGAGTATTGCTTCAGAGTGAACTACTGCCAAAAATCAAGCAAGTCAACATAACCATCAAGCAATCTTTTTCCAGTCGGGAAAAAACGGACATCAAACCTTTTTGAAAGAGCACTTCTGTGAAGACTATGCTCTATAGCTCCACCTGGTGTTACAAATCAGCATGTTAAATGTTACTTCCAAAACTTTTCACAAATTTGTTAAGTACTGTATTTTGAAAATATAATTAACCGTTAAAGAAATTAATTATAAAAAACATCAATAAAACACTGCTAAGGAACAAATCACTTTCCTTACCAACAGGTTTGGTAAACATCAAATACAAACAGTATGTATTAATAAAGAAGTTTTAAATATTAGACTGTTAAGGCGAAAACATGTTTTCACCCTATACTATACCTTTTTAGGCAAAATTAAAACATTAATACATTAAACATTCATTAAAGCATGCTGTCTGGATGGCAATGTGAAAAACTAATTAAAAATGGGTTTATGGAAAAGCACACTGTCGAGCAACAAATACTGTAGGCCTCTTGATTATTAAAAGAAACAGATTTATTTTATTTTATTTATTTTTTAAAGGCTGCTCTTCGCATAGCAGCAGCCCTATTTATATTTACTCCTAAGGTTAATTGCAAGAAGGAGCAGCTGCATAAGACATGAAGCTTGAGGTTTTTGGAACATGAAACTGGCCTACAGTATATAAAGCAGTAAAATAAAAGCAAAGCAGTTAAGCGATTAGAAAAAACAGTGGTAGCATGCAGTTCCATTTAACTCACCTGACAAAGATGCACAACCATTCTCTGGGAGCAGAGACGCATGCAGAAAAGTAAGAAGATGATTGAAAGTAACAGACTGTCACAAAGTGAAAAATGAACATAGATGAAACCAATGGTCCAGATAAGCTGCGTACCTGCCACTTTTATGCATTAAAAAATCCCAAATCCGCACTAAATTTAAATTTAATGCGTAAAAATATGCATAGCAATTTTGCTGCACAGCTTGTCTGCCTCCCATCCCGCCTCCACTAAAACTTCCACTAACAACCACTCCACTTCCACTCCCAGAATACAAGGTCTTCAGGTTACTACGAAACTGTACACAAGGAAAACCAACCCAACTAACATTATCCAATCTCTGGCTAGCCCTGTTGTCTTTGCAGCCAATCACAGTAAGAATAAGAAAAATTCAAAGCTACACAGGAAGCGTAAACACCCCAGTCCAGCTACAAATCCAACTGGAACCATCGTCAGAGGCAACCGCTAAAAAAAAAGGTGCCTATAATATTAAACAAACTGTTTTATAACTTATTAATGCATTTCCTTATTTTATTCATATGTATGGCTTTATATTGAAGTTTAAACATGTTCACAGAGTTTAAGAATTGAATGTTAAAATAGAAGTAACGTAATTAATTTGCATTTAGTGTGATTGACACCTTGAAAAACATGCGCTGTGCCAATAAAGAACCTCATAGAACACACGCGTGGTTGTACAGTAGTTCAAAGTAACATTGTAGTTAAAACGGAAGGCTCTTTTTTAATGCCTACTCAATTACCATTAAAGATTGTACAGTATTTAAAAATCGAGAGTACTCATGACTTCAAGGTAATGTTGTATTTTACCCCCTGAAAATACATTTTACTCTCTCAGTGTTAATTAGAGGGTAAGTTACTCACAGACAAAAACTGGAGCGCTGGATGAAACATTAAAAAAAAAAAAAAATCATCAAAATCAGTAATCTCAGAATGAAACAGCTTACTGTAATTACCTCCCGTTTAAGCTAGAAGCACGTTGAGGCACGATGTGCGGTAAGCAGCGGCCCAGCATCAGCGTGACGCTCTCTTCGTTGTCTGCAATACGGGATACCTGTGTGGGGCAAAACACAGCCTGGTCTGTACTAGCAATCTAGTAATGCGGCGGGCTTATCGAAGCCTTTTGCTGATTTCATATACATAGCTTGTAATGACCAAGACATTGTTGTCTACCTCTCATCAGCAAAACAAACAAACATTCTCACAAGCTTCTTATATGATTTGTTAATTAGCCAGTTGGTTTCCAGACTATGTACTCAGTATGATATACAAAGAGCCCATGTATTCCCCATTCATTTCCTGTGTTACAACTAAAAGAAAACCTTATAAGAGCTAACCATGCTTTTCCCATATTTTTACTTTGTATTTATTGAGTGTTACTGTGGTTGACCATTACTATACATTACCATAAGTCTCTGGGATTTATTATTATTATTATTATTTGTTTATTTAGCAGACGCCTTTATCCAAGGCGACTTACAGAGACTAGGGTGTGTGAACTACGCATCAGCTGCAGAGTCACTTACAACTACGTCTCACCCGAAAGACGGAGCACAAGGAGGTTAAGTGACTTGCTCAGGGTCACACAATGAGTCAGTGGCTGAGGTGGGATTTGAACCAGGGACCTCCTGGTTACAAGCCCTTTCCTTTAACCACTGGACCACACAGCCTCCTATCTAGCCTCCGATCTGATCTTTATTACAGGTCAATGGTAAGAGTAGAAAGTAGAAAGGGAATGAAAGAGACAGGAAGTTCCAACTGAACAACCGGTCGCAGGGACTCGAGAACAGAAGTTAAAGAAAAGCAAGTTCAGAACCGAAGGAATAAATCACTGTGTAGATGAATACTGCTGCCGATGTTCTTCAACCAAATAAGTAATAACCTGTTTATTTGAGATTCTTCTGTTATTTTGTATTCATTGTCAGTAGCCCTCCTTTTTCCAGTACACAATTTCTAGTACTTGTTTACCTCTGAGCCTAGACGGCTGTCGACCGACATTCGACAGAAAGACAGCAGCGCTTGATGGAATGCAGGGGATAGCTTCCTGTAAACAATCAAAGAGGGATTATAAACTGGGAGCTGTGCGATATGGCAATGCTTCTTCATCTTCACGCATAACATACTTTATAACCTGCTCTGCATTCAAAACACTTGCAAAAAGTCTACTTGAGGAGCAGCATCTTCTCTCCAGATAGTATCAGCAGCGTTACAAACAATTATGAAATGTCTGGCAAAGGACCGGCCATATTGTAACTCTTTGGTGTGGCACACATTAAGAGCAGGTCATTCTGATAAGGGGAATGATTTTTGTTGCAGAGTTATGGGAAACACCAGGCGACAGGGCACTATGCTTATCTGTAGGCCATCTGCATGGTGTTCCACTCATAATGCACATTACCAGTATATTGTTTTCCTTCCCCCTCAAAAGTAAATCACCTCAAGTGAAACTGGGAATTGAAACCCAGAAACCCAGCTGTGCGTTTGCCTTCCTCTTTTGTCACAATAAGGATATTGATTCTGAACCCATTGGTATACCACATCTGTAGGAGGCTTTTAAACGTTCATGCAATAATTCATTTATTGCTAGGTTGTCACTGAATATGCGTCTCGGGTGACAAGCCTATTTATCTTGAGATTTTGTATTTGCGGATGTTTCAGTGTACTGTTGCATGCACCTCAGTACAGCACACTAAATGCCAGAGCAGCAAGACTGAATGGATTATAATTAATTCATATACTGTATATACATGTTAGAGCAGCAGAGCAGTGTACAGTATATGCTGTATATTCTTATATACAAAAACTGATCACATATTATTCCCTAAACCTGCACAGAAATGAACCTCTAGATTTTAAAGCATGTTGTTTAACAATATTTCTGCATTACGTTTAGCAGTTATTTCTAGCACAAAAAGAATGCAATTCATGACGGTTTAGTAGTTAGGAAACAGCTGCACCAACAACTAAAAGCAAGCAGCTTTAAAAGACATCCCCCCTTACCTTTCTGTGATGTTTGCAAGCAGCTTTAAAAGACATTCCCCCTTACCTTTCTGTGAAGTCTGCACCCATTCTGAGTGGTTCTTGTTGCAGTTTGTCATAAGTCTGTGGTAAGGTGCTGTGACTAGAGGTTCGGTGTGGTAAGGTGCTGTGACTAGAGGTTCAGTGTGGTAAGGTGCTGTGACTAGTTCAGCGTGGTAAGGTGCTGTGACTAAAGGTTCGGTGTGGTAAGGTGCTGTGACTAGAAGTTCAGTGCGGTAAGGTGCTGCGACTAGAGGTTTGGTGTGGTAAGGTGCTGTGACTAGAGGTTCAGTGTGGTAAGGTGCTGTGACTAGAGGTTCAGTGTGGTAAGGTGCTGTGACTAGTTCAGTGTGGTAAGGTGCTGTGACTAGAGGTTCGGTGTGGTAAGGTGCTGTGACTAGAGGTTTGGTGTGGTAAGGTGCTGTGACTAGAGGTTCAGTGTGGTAAGGTGCTGTGACTAGAGGTTCGGTGTGGTAAGGTGCTGTGACTAGAGGTTCAGTGTGGTAAGGTGCTGTGACTAGAAGTTCAGTGCGGTAAGGTGCTGCGACTAGAGGTTTGGTGTGGTAAGGTGCTGTGACTAGAGGTTCAGTGTGGTAAGGTGCTGTAACTAGTTCAGTGTGGTAAGGTGCTGTGACTAGAGGTTCGGTGTGGTAAGGTGCTGTGTGTCTAGAGGTTCAGTGTGGTAAGGTGCTGTGACTAGAGGTTCAGTGTGGTAAGGTGCTGTGACTAGTTCAGTGTGGTAAGGTGCTGTGACTAGAGGTTCGGTGTGGTAAGGTGCTGTGACTAGAGGTTCAGTGTGGTAAGGTGCTGTGACTAGTTCAGTGTGGTAAGGTGCTGTGACTAGAGGTTCGGTGTGGTAAGGTGCTGTGACTAGAGGTTCAGTGTGGTAAGGTGCTGTGACTAGTTCAGTGTGGTAAGGTGCTGTGACTAAAGGTTCGGTGTGGTAAGGTGCTGTGACTAGAAGTTCAGTGCGGTAAGGTGCTGCGACTAGAGGTTTGGTGTGGTAAGGTGCTGTGACTAGAGGTTTGGTGTGGTAAAGTGCTGTGACTAGAGGTTCAGTGTGGTAAGGTGCTGTGACTAGAGGTTCAGTGTGGTAAGGTGCTGTGACTAGAAGCTCAGCCCTTTGTTTCTCTACAGTAAAGGAGCAATCTCCAGCACCATATAGTATGCAGATCTACAGTAAACACAGTATAAAATACATTGGAACTAGATGGCGCGGACTCTTACAGTAATTCAATATGAGCTACATATGTCTTCCACAGGCAACAGGAACTGAAGAGCAGCTCCTGAACTCAAGCATCCTAAAATACATAACATTGCAATCTTGGTACTGCTTAGAGCTCCCAAAATATACTCCACTCCCAAGCACTGCTAATACAGCAGCAGATGGTTCAACTGTTACTAATGACTTGTGTGGAGACTGAATAGCGTACACTCAACCAGGGCACCTTGGTTGCCCCATTATAACAACACTGTATCTGTACAGCATCTCTCAGATGGTAAAGTCCTACCTGTTGGGTTGATCGAACTGTACAGATGCTTTGCTCCGGGATGCCTGATTTTTTAACTTTGTGTAGTGTGCGGACAGTGTTTCAGCAGTAGGGAGGTCAGAGTGTGTGTTTGCGTTAGTCCCAATGGAATTAGGGATATGATCTATCTGTGCAGTTCTGCTGACTGCATCAGGGCCTGTGATGTCCAGATACTGTCCGTTGTCAATGGGGTCAGGGTGAGGCACTTGATCCGACGCTGGCTTCCCTGATTTTGATGCAAACGATGGAGCAGTGAGGTTCTTTATTTTAAGGGCATCTATTTCACTGAAGAAAAAAACAAAAAGAAGTCACATTATAAGTTTGTATAAACTGTTATCCACCTTTATTAGAAATCACACATTTATTTTTGTTTCCAGGTTTAAGATGCGATTAAAAACCACTTGCTTCCCCCTCAACCCCTAACCCCCACGGAAACAAAAAAAACAATACCTACCCCTGAAGCTTTTTGATCTGTTCAGCCAAAAGATGCTTCTCGCTGTTTAAGAGATTGATCTGGTATTCCAGGTCCTTCACTACAATGCTTTGCTGAAATAAAGACAGAGAGACAAATTACTTTCTAATGTAATATTTATGAAATTACAATACTTTGTGGGGTTTTTTTGTTTTGTTTTTTAAAAAGAGTGGTATTATTTCTCTCTAGAGCCTGTGAAACCCATCTTGACTTCGGTGTGGTGCTTTCCCATGGCTGGTCTTTGTTACCTGTGTTTGCTCGGCAGTGTGAAGGGCCTCTTTGGTGGTGGCGAGAACCTCAAGCTCCCCAAGCTTCACTCCAACAGCAGCGTCGACCGCGTCCCTGGAGGCAGTCTGGTGGCTCCCGCAGCTCCGGTAAAGCTGGAGCAGGTCTGGAGGCTTTGGAATGTTCAACCCGACATCGTCCCACAGCTCATAATCCTGCATACACAGGGCCGGGAATACAATGGGAGGTAAAGGATGACAGCAGAGAGATTCCTTGTTTTAACCAGAAAGAAGCCATTCACTTGCTCCAATTTGGGGAGTTTAATGAGGAATGGAAAACATTCAGGAATCGGGTTATTTAATTCCACTCCATACTAATGTGGCTTGGAAGGGATGGTCACTCTGTGCAAAAGATTTACAAATTACAAATGTATGATTTCAACTCGTATAAAATGAAAGGGAGGTTTTGGAATTATGGTTTTAAACAAACATTCTCCTATTTGCATTAACATTCAGTGCTTTTTACAAGAGGTCTCGTCATTTTACTGCATTTCCTGTACGTACCTATGACATGAGGTCTCGACATAATTGAGATAATTGAGTCTCTTAAAATAAATATGATACACTGCAGCTTTCTGGTCATGTGGGCTCCCATTTTTACAGTGGCACAATACGAGAGGTACAGTAGGTTTTTTTTTGGGCTTGGCATCGAATGGCTAAATACTGTAGCTTTAGTATCAAATTTCACAATTTTCAATGTGTAGTTTAACTTTACATACAAATGGGTTTCAGTTTCTTTGTTACAAAACTCCCCCCCCCCCCCCCCCCAAATAGCCTTTTAAGTTCTAAAACCAAATGCTTGTCGGATTTGCCTGCTCAAGCACTGTATTCTGCCTGATAAATCCAGGAGTCACACACACAGCATCACAGTTACCTGATCGTCATTTTCATCGGAAAACGTGATTGCCGAGAGTTTGTAATTATTCTTTAATAGATATTCATTCACAAGAAAGTTTAGTGCTCTTTTTTCAAGAGGTCGGATTGCTTCCTGGAAGTGAAAAAGAAAGAAAAAAACAGACACACACATTAGGGTAATACTCAAAACATTTCATCAGTATAATGGGTATGCTTGTTTGGCACCTCAGCAAATTATCTCCCAGTTATTAATATAGTGTGCATATGGTACATGCCTTACTTAATTATCTCATTACTTTCCAAAAGAGCTTCCTCAGAAATAACAGTTAACAGTCTGATTTGTGACTATTTATTACATTATTATTATTATTATTATTATTATTATTATTATTATTATTATTATTATTATTATTATAATAATAATAATAATAATAATAATAATAATAATAATAATTACATGTTAACTGGTATACTTGCATAGTACAGGGGATTCTTATAGCTTTAGGTAATGTTTTTCTCTCAAGAAAAATAAAATATTGTAGACCTATCTCTGTCACACAATCAGCCCAATTTTGAAGTTCTACAAGAATTAACAGAGAAGAATAAAGTAGTTTAACTGTATAAAATGATCATTCAAACTTCTCAGAACAAGAATCAGCTCCTTGCTGCAACTAAGCTGTTGTTGGAATTCGGTGTGATCTGACACAAATGAACCCCTGGTTTTATTGCTTTCAGAAATTTTGCATTTGTACCTGCTTCAAAATAGGGCCCACTGTCTCTCTCTCTCTCTCTCAAAAACATTGACATGTTCTTTACACAAACAGACTCAAATTGTAAAAAGATTCTCACCTGAATTTCAGGACTTGATTTATAATTCTTTCGTTCCTGTGAAGGAACTTCACTCTCTGCAACAAACAAATAAAATAGAGGTTTGTATGCACCCATGCATCTTCCAGCCAGCACTTGAGCAGAGTTCAAAGCATAAAGACTAAAGAAGTAAAAGTATAATGTACGCCACCTGCTGCCTGAGTCAAGTTGGCACGAAGGGACTGAATGGTCTCCTTGGCTTTCCGTAGTTCAAACTCCAGGACTGGACAGGGAGTGGTTTAAAAACACACACAGGCATCCAACCAAGAAAAGGAAACAAAAAATAAAAAAAGAAATAAACAAGGATGGGCATGGAAAAAAAAGATAAAAAAAGAAAACGGTACAGTTTGTTTGAAATAAAATAATAAAAACAAAATATAAGAGCACATGCAAACTATGAAACTCATGAACGCATGCAGCAGAGGTTACTCAAAAGCAGAATGGTGACAGTTTTTCCATACTCAGAAGAGCACTTTAGCTCAACATGAACAAGAACCAAAATCAAGGAAAATGCCAGGTACTAAAGACTATTTGGTCAGGGCATTTTTTTTTTAATTGGCTATATATTATATATTCTAGCCAATTTAACTTTTAGTTTTGGGTCAACAGACATACAAGAATACTAGGTACAACACTCCAAAAGCAGAATTGTTAGCTTTGATATGAAAGCTTTTATACTACTGAATGACATGTGGAAATAAATAACATAAAATAAAACATTCCACCTGACCCATGTCACTATTAAAAGGGTATATAGCTAAAACAAAATATTAACTTTATTTTATCCTTCCCTAACCATTTTTGATGTGGTTTCTTTGAGCTTGTTAGGATTCACCTGGACTTCGTTCAACAACATAAACATTTGCAAACATTGGTTCTTTTGTTGCACAGGAGCGTAAACAAACAGACTGGAAAGTAGTGTGTGGCAGTAAAGGTACAATTTCCAACCCCCTGTTATCTTTCTGATACTAGCTGTAACAGTAGCCTTTTTTGTGATATTCTGTTGTTGCTCCATTCAGTTTCTAACTGACTTTACTGTTCAAGAGAGCCCAGGGTGGTGCCTCTGAGGAATGTTATAACTAAGCAAAAGGACATTTGAAGCTCGGGACAAGCAATTTCCTCCCCAGCATTTATTCCGCATTCCTGTTAAATTAAAACTGTACTGGAGGTGGATTTGAAAACAGCTGCTCTTTAGCTATATTATTCCTGCTAGTGAAAATGAATAAACTACTTCACATCCGAAACTTCAGTTAAATGTATTTTGTCCACTGAACATTCCACCAACTAAACACCCTGTCTTGCAATGTTCCTTATTTGGTGTGCAGAATCGCACAATGGGAGGGGGCAAAATTAGGCAAGGCCAATTGGAGGTTCTGTACACTTTCTATATGACCGCGTATACTTTTGGTTTGTCCCAGACCATTTCCACATCCTGCACACACCTACTTCAATGCACTAGTTTGAATAAAGTTCAACAAGCTGTCAATAGGAATGTCTATGTGTCCGAGGACACCAGGTATGGCAGCAGTGGCGGAACAGAGTAGATAATATTGTGCAGAACATCCTGGAATCCACTATCCTATTTCTACCACAAGTATTTTAGACATGTAAATTAACTTCATTTAATGGTTCACACAATTTTCTTTTCTGCTTTGCATCGAACTAATGCAGAGGAAGCCTTAATTAAGACTATTTGGAGACTATTTTGAAGTGCTCTTCGAAAAAGCATGAGAAGTACAGAATACTTTGCATATATCTGTGCATTTAATGATCTGCAGCGATGATGCTTTTAACAGGCTTTTAAGGTTGTCTGAGATAAGACAAAAATAATAAATTCCTCATAATGTTTAGACTATTAACTAAAACATGTATACAATAGACAACCATACTGTGCAAGCAGTAGCAGCCATGTCTGTCTTAAAATGTAAATTTAAAAAAATTCCTACATATTTTATATTGATAATGATCTACAGTATCACACTGCTGATCCAAAATGCACAAAATGATAAACAAAAACAAAATGAAACAAAATTTAAAAAACAAAAACACAAAACAAAAATAGCTACTGCTGGCAAATGGATTGCTAGCCAACATATGGTGTGTTGTCCAGTATTGGAAAGAGAAAAAAGTATCAGAAAGCCAGCAAAACCCATGTCAGACGGCGCAGTAAGGACAGAAACACAGGAGAATCATGGGCAGCATCTCTTTCTTTTTCAAAGGTTGGAGTGGAGGCATGGAAGCACCACACTGGTTTCAGCTACTAACCTGAACCACAGGCTCTCTCCTCTGCTGCATGGTTTCAATACAGTACTAGCTTTCCCAATTCCACTGATTAATACTGGTACCATTGAACTGTGCAATTAGTATTACATAGAATTACATTGTCATTGTGAGCCCCCCGCCCCCCCCACCCCCCGCCCCATACTTACAAGATTCAGGATCACCTTCCATAATTGTCAGCTTAAATGAGAGACCCAGCAGCTACAATATAACACTTACTTACAATATAACACTTACTATTAATCAACAAGTGAAAGGGCTACAAAGATGATTTCTCAGTACCACTGAAACCAACTGGAAGCCACTAAAAAGGCAAGCATGAATTCCATTAAAGGTAACATTTTATAGTACAGTAATGGATTATTCTTCAACACACATATATAAAAAAAAATACATTTTTTAAAAAGAAACCGTTTTCAGCTTGCCTCAGGCTTTTCCAGTATGATTTCCTGGTTGCTTGAACCATTTCTCGTGTGACAGGATTTTCTTGCAAAAATATTATTGGATTACATTTTGTTTTTTTAAATAATCTCCCATGATATGCAATTCATTAAAAACCAGGCCAAACAAAACAAATGGCACTGCAAACTGATTAGGTTTTAATGCTAGAAAAGCATATCTTAAAAGGCTAAATGTATTGCAGCACTAATGGGGACGTTACTGGACACATGCAATGCACTCTGTTACTCTACAGAGTAGAGGATGCTCCTGTGATTTTGCATTCCTATGGGATGAATCCTAATTTATTTAGAGTGTAGTCATAATGTTAACCAGTTAAAACCTAAAATATGAAACCCTACCAGTTTCACAGACCCTGAGAAGCACTAATTTTGGACGATCTAATGATACTTTCGGTAAGGTAGTGCAAGACTAAGCTAATCAAAGTCTGAAAAAGCAGACGTACAAGTACAGCGGTAGTCATGTAAACAAGTCTGGTAGGTGCAAGAAAAACAGCTACTGTAGCCTGGATAAAAAGATATCAATCCACCACCAAGGCCTCTCTCAGCTGCTCTATCCTGGAAGCGGACAAGAACAAACCCAGGATTTAAAAAAAATAAAAAATAAAGAATAGTGTGGAAGGGAGCAGAAAGTGGGCTGAGACCTTCCTAAAATAAATCATTGACACCCACAATTTAGAAAGTTGGCAGGGCACACAAAGTCTTATTGTAATACATCATGTGATACTGAAACCGGATGGAAGGAACAATGTGACTCTGCAAGAGGCATCTGGGAGCCAATCAAATGGTTTCTTCCATCAACAGCAAACCAATGGTGTGTTTGTATGGTATAGGACTTTCTGTTTGTAGTTTGGAGTGAATTTAAAAGAAGACATCAAAGACTTTACTTGAACAATATTCAATAAACCTATGAACACATTTGTATTTATTAGTTTTAAATCAAGAGATTTGAGAAGGTTTTGTTACATACAGCATCACTGTATGCAACAAAAATCAGCCTGATAACTGCTATGAGTGTCAATGTTACTGTACAACATATTGAATACAATTATGCACAATATGCAAATGCCAAAAAGAAGACTGGCATACAGTACAATACAGTGACTGAACTCTTAATGTACTCCAATGAAAATCATTCAAAGAAGAAGCCTTTCCAAGAGTGCTTTGACAGGCCCACGCAGTACAGGTCTCTCCATATAGCCATCAGACATTTTTGTTTTTTTGAGACTGCTGCTTCATGTTGTGTTTACGGAAGCCAAGTATATTTAAAGTGCAATGCTACTATAAAATGATAAACCCCAGCAAAACAGTATTTAGGAAAGAAAAAAAAAAAAACTAAAAGGATTTGGACAACACTTGACAATAAATGTCTTGATTCCCTAAGAAAACCTCATCTGCAACAGCACAGACAAAAGAGTAAGTCTAAAACGATATGGCCACTGTCAATGTGGATTTAAAATATCAGGGATGATGTTTATCCCTCTGTTCTGTGTGAACACTAATTTTATTTTAATACTGCTGAACCAACATCTGCTACAAAAGATTAACCCCAACCTCTGTTACTATAAGGACAGACAATGCCAAAAAGGGTATGCTGGTGGTTGATCGGATTAAGATAATCACTTCATTTCAAGCATATTTGTCCATTTATTTATTGAAAAGATGATATACAGTACACCCTCGCTATAACGCCCTTAATTATAACGAACCATCGGCTATAACGAACCTGGCCCCTGGATCCCAAATAAAAAAATATAAAACACACACTGTCAACATCCCGGTCTGTACACACAGGATGCCACTTCTGCAGTGAAGTCAACTCTTGTTTAATAAAAAGCGCGCACTGTGTAACTATGCATCCAAAACGAAAATAATTTTATGTTGCAACAAAGCTGGAAACTATATTGATCATTTGAAAAAAAAAAAAGGAGTAACGCAGGATAATGCAAAGGCAGAATACTGCATACATGAGTCAAACAGGTACGTGTCATTCTACTTTTCTTCACAATCTCATCTCATTAACTTATTCCAACAGTTTATAGTTCATTTTGGTTGTCCTTTCGCTATAACGAACCTCTCGATATAACGAACAAAAGTTTTGGACCCCAACAGGTTCGTTATAGAGAAGATATACTGTAATAAGCCTGTAGATCTGATGAATTCAGCGGTCAGTCAAATATGCATCCAGGAGACAAGTGGAATACAGATTTATAGAATACTGTATGTTTTTTCGGCCTCTTGGATGATTCAAATTGGCAAAGTGCTGCTCCCCTAGATTTTTTTCTCAAATTGATTAACATGTAAGGGTTGGTGACATGATTTAAAACCTGCTAGTACAATACAGAGTGTAGGATGTGAAAACTATTTTCCCTTTCCTCCACTCTCTTCACTTTAAGTGAAGAGTATTCATCCAGAGACAGATGCAGTATTAAGATATATTGTAAATAAGACTTAATAAAACTAGTTCATTCATAGTTACCATGTGATGTACTTACTACTGTCCGTTTTACCAAAAAATATATACTTGAAGGAAAGACAACAGCACGAAGAACTGTACTATAGTGTAAAAGTCAAGCAGACAAATATTTGCTTGAAAAAAAAAAAAAAATACTCAAAAAAGTGTATCAGAAATATCTCAGTATGAGGTGTAAGCATTTACTGTATATCCCAATGAATTGCCTGTACTGCATTGATTGAGCTATAGTAACTGTCTCAATTATTAATGGTTACAGTCTCACTTAACAGCAGAAATTTGAATGCAACTCATATAAAGCTGGGGAAATTAACACCAAGACCTCTAAACACAGAAAAGAACACAACACCTAAAACAGTAAATTACAAATGCCTTCTGCCAAATGAACTCCCATTTACGACAAAGAAAAGTGTTTCTAGAAGGCTGTGACGGAAATGTACTTAGCTTGTGGGTCTTAATATAACACTGTAGCCTCACTGGACTTGCACACTTGATATGATTTTACATACAGTACATGTGGTGTATGCATTTATTTTTATATTGATCTCTACTGTACATATGCCACTTTCCTGAATTGTTGCTTACCTGCCACACGCTCATCTGTCTCTCGGTTTCCATCATCAGAATACCGCGCAAAATCCAAGGAATCCAAAGTGCTGATGCTGCCGGCTCGGTCTGAAAAGAAAGAGACACAGCTATCAGATTACAAAGGCAACTAAAATGAGGTGCGAAAAGAACAGCACAGGGGTGGGTTTCCTGTACAGTGCAAGGGGCACAACACAGAAATGAGACGGGCCCGTCCCAAAATGTGTTGTTCCACCCCAACCGACCATTAAAAAAGAACTCCCACCTGAAACTACTGTATATTTGTATTGCTAGTTTTTTTTCTATTTATACAGTATATGCTTTTTGAAATTACTTGTACTAAATGCAATAAACTAAAAGTCATATACGTATAGCCAGCAGGTGTATACTATTCCCTTCCATCCCCCCAGCAACCAGCCTTACTGTACTTTCACCAAACAAAAGGCGTTATGAGAAGCCTGTTGAAATAATGGTGTTTACATTCACAAATGAATGACTCTTAACAATATCCTGTACCTTTAAGGACTATTTTAAGGAATGTTTTGTTAAGGAATTTTTAATTCATCGGACATGTAGTGGGTCCCCCTAGGGGACTGATTCAGCTCAGTGTGTCTCACTGATACTGTACTGCAGTTCATTGAAAAATGGGCTTTTTGAATAAAATTGTGTTTGCAGTATACAGCACTTTTGCAGTGTGCAAGATTGGATAGTATGTTTGTGTCCTGTTCTCTTTCCATTTGGCCACTCCCTACAGTCCAATTTTCCAGTAGCCAGACAATATTATTATTGGACGAGATGGAAGACAGGTAATGGAGTAGTTGTAAATCCAAACTCTATCTGACATACGGGATTCTATTAAATTAATCTAGGCCTATTAATAGGAATAAAACATGGGCTTGTCCTTACTAATACGCACAACAGCGGAACAGGATTTACTAGAAAGGTATTTAATAAAACACATACTGAACACAGACTAGGCCTAATTGCAAAGGCATGCATGTTATCAGAAACTCCTGCATGGCCCTGGCAAGGTTTTCTTTGTAAAATCAATAAAAGATCATGTCATTTTGTAAGTATACACTATATTAAATTTGAAAATGTAAATTAAATGTTTGTCAATTTACTGATAAACCAGTTAAAAGACACTACTGTGATCTGCATTTCATTCAGTTCCACAGCAGTGCAATACTGTACATCAGCTGACAGTAAACACACCTTATTAAAATGCTTTCAGTTGAAGTAGGTAAAGACAGCTGCCCAAAGCTGTATCAGGAGATAATTGCCCAAAGGCAGGATAATAAAAATAAACAGGAGCACGGTTGTATAAATGCAGGAATTGGATACTTCAATGAGATTTGAGGAAACACTTGCCACTGTAACAGAAAGTACAATTTCATGCTCTGCATTCCAGATTAGTGGCGTATCAGAAACATTGCCTCCAAGTCAAGTCTTGCACATACGTTTCACTTGTGTCACTGCAAGCGTTTTAAAGAAGGCCAGGTCTGTCAGTTGGGCTGGCCAGGGAAAAGACCACTGCAGTAATATAGGAAATCTAGGAGTGTAATATGCCATGCCCTGAAGACTGTCAAACTGTAAAAAGTACCTTGAGCTACAACAGAAAATTCCAATGTCTAAAAAACATTCCTAACCGATCAAGAGCTATTTATTGGTGGTTACTGCTAAAAAAGACAAAATAAATAAACACCTTTGATGTTTTTTGTAAATAACACACAATAAACAATTTCATTACTGCCAATAGAAGTATCTGTAATTTCATAATACAATTCACTAACACAGTATTAAGCTACTGTATGGGTATTTGCTGGGACAAATATCCAAATCTTCACTGCAAAAAGTACCATGTTCATGTTCAGTCTTTTAATTCCTATAACAGAATTAAAAGACTGCATCAAAAAGATACCATGCAAATGAAGCCAATGCACATATGCAGTCTAAAACAAACATTATTATTATTATTTATTTATTTCTTAGCAGATGCCCTTATCCAGGGTGACTTACAATTGTTACAAGACATCACATTATTTTTACATACAATTACCCATTTATACAGTTGGGTTTTTACAAGAACAATCTAGGTAAAGTACCTTGCTGAAGGGTACAGCAGCCTTGTCCCCCACCTGGGATTGGACCAACGTACCTCCGGTCAAGAGTCCAGAGCCCTAACCACTACTCCACACTGCTGCCCTGTTCTATTGTTCATCTCCCTTATATTTATGGGGTACCTGATCTTTAAACTTTTAAAAACACATTTTGTAGGTGAATAAATGCACCAGACGTGCCATGAAACAAATGACCACCATCTTAGGGGTAAAACAGTATTTTGGTTTTTGGGCCCATACAGTAATTGGACTCATTTGTATTCAGACAATACAGCAGAGTATATTTAATCTGTAAATTAGGTAATATACAAGTGCTTTAAGCAATTGTGGCCTTACTTAAAGTCTCAATAAAATTGCCAGATCGATACTCTGCCCTTTAAATTTAGTAAGGCTGGCTTTACTTCTTATTTCAATGTACTGCAATGAAACATTCTTCTCTCCTACAGTAAACATCCATTTCTTGCAACAAACCATATCTGAAGGCTGTATTACAGTATGTCATTGATGAGAAATACAGTAGATTGTAAAAAAACACTATTTATCCTTGTGACTGTTTGGAAGCAGAGATATTATCCTCATGGGCATTCATGACTGAAAAGTTAAACCACACAAAGACACACACGATTGTTGTATTCTGGCTCTCATTGTATTGTTGTTCTGGTACCTGAAAGGCTGGGTTTCAACAGGCTGTGAGAAGAAGAACAGAAAACAAACAGTTTAATGAAATATAGCAGATGGCTAGAATTGACATATTGACCTGTGTGTAAACAATCGAGTGCTGCATCACCTTGGAACCAGGTTCACACACAGCAGTGGGTGCCGTGTCATGGTGGACTGCAGGAAGCAAGACAAGGCCACAGGAACTGGTTATGCAGAGCTGGGAATGACACTCCATTTTTAAAGCAGACTGAGTCTTTGCAGGTTTGCCAGCTTGTTTCTGACACAGAAGTCATCCAATTCCAAGGAAACTTCTTACTCTAGTTGACAAAATTGTGCCTTTCTTAATGTCTATTTTGGATTTCCAATGCAATGGGAGTTATTTCCTTTTCAAATGTGCAGCAGGATTGTAATGAGCAATTTGTCCCACACTGTTACAGTTCTACCCAAAATATTACCCTGTCATTGAATCTTGTACCTACTTGCCAGTCACTGTACAGTAGCAGTTGTTTTCATTTCCTAGAACTGACCATAACAAATCAGTTTTGTCTTCAGAAAACATATAAACAATGCAACATCTTCTTTATATTATTGTATTCCTGTTTAATTGCCCGAGACATTTAATGGACCAGGATGCTGAAATTATATTTCAGGTAGCTGGCCAACATGACCCCATTCACCTACAGTAGTTTTAGAAATCTGATTTACTGTTCCAAGAATGCGAACTTCTGGAAATGGAGTTAGAAAATAGATGTAGAAACCTTGGCTCATTCCATCTCATATTGTCTGCAACATTTCAGCATGTGTCTTCATTTATAGCAGAAACTTCAGGTTAGCTACTGTGTAGGCCTTGCATCTTACTATAAGCAAGTCAGGTTTCAGGTCATGCTTTTGGCCAAACAAGCAATCTTTGTAGTTCTATATGCATTTGACGCATCTACTATCCCTTTAATTAAATCACTTAAACATATTCCACATCTCTGCAGAACCATCTGTACCACTATAGGAAATGATACATATTTTCAATGCTTGTGCTGAAGGATAAGTAGAGAAGCTAGATATTTACTGCATATTAATTATATTCATTCAAATGAACACCAATTGTTCTATCTTTGACCAATATTACTATATGATATAAAACATCGCTGAATTTTCATCTATCAAAAAAATAGGAGTCAATTAAAGAATTGAGTAAACAGGTTGAAAAAAAAAAAACAAATTGATTGGGAGTTATTTTTCAGAACAACCTCAGGTCTTGCATTTGGACAAAGCCAGTTTTGATAATAAAATCATTTACTAACTTTTTTGGCAGTCATGTGACCTGCCTCGTGCAGATGGATCTCCATGAAGCTGAAGGCAAGAAGAATTTAGAAACCAAACTTACATGAACATTACTAGTAAATGAGTGAGTGTTACTATTTTTAACATGCAAGTTAGTTGCTGAACAAAGAACAGTGTAGTGCTGAACATCCCACACAATTTTAGTTATTTTACAAGGCATCTAGGGCCTGCAAAATACAGTAATTCCTAGAAATACAAAGCTGATGAATGAAGTCTAAGAAAAAATAATAATCAAAATAGTTTATTTTTTTAAATGTTTAAAGGAGCACTTATGTTTGAGAACTACAGCACTGTAAACAGGCCATCATTTCATAAACCTGCATTGAAATGTACCCTTGACAATGCTATCTAAACAAATGTGAACAAGTACCTTTAATTTCCAGGAATGTGGCATTTTGTTTCATGAAGACACACCCACTGTATACAAGGTTAATGTCTAATACAGTACATGCAATTTTAGCAATATTGGGACAATTAGGAGATCCATCTCACTACCACTTGGGTGTGAAGTATTGCATAAAAATCTAAACTCATTTCAACACTGAAAGAAAACGAAATAGTTCATATAATGAATGGGAGAAAAACCAGAATGTCCACTTCGCAGTGGTTGTTGAGAGAATGCAGTAAAACCAGCTTTGCTGCCAGGATCACTAGACTGTGCTTAAAGAACCCTTTACTATTCAAAGCAAACCATACAGGACAATAAACCACCTTGTACCATGAACACAACACCTCAGCTACAATTATACCAACACAGGACTGACCTGTGTTGGGAAAATTAAAACAGGACTTGCCAGATCCAGTAAATCATTCACCCCAGGCCACAACAATCTTTGTAACCGACTCTTGACTTGGCATTCTCAGTTTTCTGAAGAGGTTTTCACATTCCACCACAGTGCAGAATCAATGGAATGCTAACTCTGGTGTGCGTTCTTTAACCAGTAAGGGTTACTGGTACACAAGTTTCACTGGATAGTACTGGCTATAATGTACAATACAGTGCGTGTTCACATAAATATTGTATAATGAACACTGCCAGTCAGGTGGGCTGTAGGGTCGTCACTGGAACACTGCCAGTCAGGTGGGCTGTAGGGACGTCACTGGAACACTACCAGTTGGGTATTATTATGCCAATTCACAAATGTTTTAGATTTGTGTTTTTGAAATGCATAATGTTTTTTTCAGAAAGATTGCAGCAGCAGCAAAAAAAAAGAAAAAAAAAATCAAGTTTAGGGCTAAGCATACACCAACATTTTTTTTTGCTGAAGAAGCATACTGGTACTGTATCTTGGAACAGACTGTTGCTTGCAGCTTTACTGAACTTGCTCAGAAAGATACATAATAATAAAACTGAAATCACTTGCTTTAAAACAGGAAAACAGGAATCAAAGATGAAATGTACTGTATATTCAATTGAAGCACAACATGTCTGTTCAAATTTATCTCTGGGTACCTTTTTTAAATTTTCCCCATAGTAAAAGCCTAGCAAAATGTAATAAAGCACAGTAAAAGCATGGAAAAGAATAGGTGTGCTTTGTAAAGAATAGCAAAGTACAGTAAAGCATATTAATAAACATGGCAAACCAGCTTAAACTATGGTAAACACACAGTATAACAATGAGACAAGCATGGTAAAACTACACAAACACAGCGGGAAACTTGCAGAAGGGTAAGGACTGCTCAGAGAGAGGGTTGAGGGTCAATGGATACTGTACTGGTTTGGAACTTCAGTACAAACATTCTTGTTTCTGGACTTTTTAAAAAACAAATGTATAAAATTAAGTCATTTAACAAGTAAGGTTTGATATTCAAGCACCTGTTATACACTGTTGCCGGTTCCTTCAACAAAGATCAAGTTCAGTTTTGTGAAAAGGGCCCTCGAGTTGAGATGCACTGGCAGTTACAATAAACAAATAAAGTCAAACTGTGCCCACGCACTGTGGATGGGAAAGTACATTTCCATAACATTACTTATCCATTGTAATCTGTTTGTGGCTGGCTCATGTGGAAACTTCAGTGCAAATTCTGTACTAGCCATGTTTTGAAACCTTGAAGAACTGGCATTCACATGTTACTGCTAGTAAAACTGCACAAAAAAAAAAAAAAAAAAAAGCTAAACGGATGTTCATTCTAAGGCTCAAAGACAGAAAAACAAATCTATGAATGCAGGCTCATCCATGCTGTGCTGTAAGTGCTGCGTACAGAACTCCCTCTGTGCATTTGCAACATCACCAGTCTGTCATTTCATACAGTGGGAGGACTAACGGGCATCACCCAAGCTGAATCTTGAGCAACAGAGCAAACCTTGGAGAATCACTGTATTTGACAAAATCTAATTTTGGAATCTTTCATGTATTCATTTAAATTAGATAATATTGCAGTTTTCCAAATTATACCATTGTGTCGTCAAGCAGATCCAAGTAACCCTCCAAATTCAGATGCTATTGTACTTGTTATATCAACAGAATACTCCATAACTGTGCTGTGGGTATTCCACTCATGAGCATAGCGACAAACAACCCACTCGACCGCTTCGTAACCATGCTGGAAACACACTCTGTTGAGATCGACTCATTCAGATCCTGCGGCAACTGGAAACAAGGCATTAATTCACTTATCATGCATAAAAGCGAAGACCCCTAGACTGAATCTCTTCACACAATCTCTTCACAAAATGGAACTGTACCAGTGGCAGCATATTACATGCCAGAGTGGCAGTTCTGGAAACAAAATATATTGCTTACAGCCAAACATGGACTTCATGATTATGTGTTTAGATGTAATCTAGAGTCCCAATGCATAAAGCTGTAACTCAGTATTGAGTTACAGATTTCATTAAGAGCCAGTACCATGTCTATCTACATAATAACAATACCTGTAAGATGCACTGGAACTTGCTGCATTGTTTTCCGTCATCCCTGATAACTTGAAAGAAGATGCAGTACTTTTTCGGGATACTGAAACGCTCCAGGCAAGCCCAATCGATCCCGAAGCATGGGGGCAGTGTTTACATTCTTGCTCCTGTCCTGGAATTAGTGTCCATGGTGCACCTTGATTAAAGTCAGTGGATGCACCTATTCTCAAGCTAGAGTTCCCCTGGGCTAAATTACAAACAGCAGCTGCAACATGCAAGACGTCACAAACAGCAGAGACAGGAGTGACTTCACAGTGCATGGGTGCTTCACAGCTCCTGATGAGTTTTCCCTGATGGCACCAAGCAATACAAACTCCTGCTGGAAATAGGGATGCAACAGATGAATGAAACACAGGGGACTACTGGTTGGGTTTTTTGACATAATGTCTGAAGCAGAGTCATGATGTTAACTCCATTCTAAACTGAATGCTGGCTATGCAGGAGAAATGGGCATCTTGTGTATTGGCTACTGTATTTATGCATTCATTCAATAGGCTACGGTAACATACTTTAAGAAGTAGCTAACTATTTAAACCTTTTAAAAACAAGTCAGCATTATTTTTCAGCTCGCACTCAGAATTTGTCAGTTTTATTTCTGGGATCTAAATGGAAAATGCAAGAAGTAATTTATTGGGCCACCATGCAGGAGGCTGGTCTGTCCGACATGGAAAACTTTTGGGGCTGAGGGGCTGTACCTGAGGAGATCTCATTGTTGAGTCATGCCTGGCTCTGGCTGGAACTGTGTACAGTACACATACTAGCCTTCAGGAAAACACATTCCGTTACTTATTGGATTTGTTTGACCTGCTCTCACAGTGTTCATTAGGGAGTGCCTCTGAAATGCAACCAAGATAAATAAAGAGATTGGTTTTGAACTCTACTGCAATGACCTTGTTCTTACAACTGTAACACATTAGAAAGCCACCCCTGTTCAGCCTTCTCACACACATTCTCAGAACCACATCTCTGAGGCGATTTTCATTTTGTAACCCTGTAGAATTCTCACAGCTCTGCTCTTCAAGAATGACTCACTGCATGAGATTCCAAACCACGTTCAATACTATTACCCTGCTGTTCATAGTTTTTAAATTGTCCTTCATTGCAGACAAGCGTGTTAGTGTTGATGCAGCTTGGGTTTTTTTGCATCTCATCTATGCTCTTATAGCTCAACAAACAAGGGAAGATGCAAGAGATTACCTACAGTATTATCACGGCATGTGAAAGTAAAAATGTGACCGATAAAAATGTAACTGCTTCAAGATATACAGTACATTTCAAACTGCTGTACGATGTCTCTCTCTGCAGCAACGGATACAGATTACAGTCATGTGAAGTTATTTAAGATATTTAACAGTATCAATACTACTGCACAATAAAGTTACAATGCAAAATAAATATATTAATTGCAAAAAAAAAAAAAAATCACCTACTTTAACAAACGGTACCTTTTAGCAACCTTTCTGAAGGAAAAAAGCTCTCCTAGACTACAGGCCACAAAATAGCAGCACCCATGTGTTAATGAGCACAGAGCATTCCCTCAATACGCACACACACACAAAAACAATTAAGATTGGGACAGGGTTATAAAAAATTAATTAAAAAAATGAGAATGCAATGTAGAGTGTACATCTTGTTAAATGAGATCAGATGTAGGGGCCTGATTACATGTATTCATTAACTGTAGCATACAGGCATACAGTACTTTTCATTGCAGCACAAAACACTGCTTGTTTGTAAATTAATCCAATACCATGCTACTGTAAACTGCCAGGTTTAAATAAAATGCCAATTCCGAGACTAGCTGATGAATAATTATATCCATTACAAGCGTATTATTAAATATAAATTTGGACGCTAAACTTCAGCTTAAGGTCTGCAATAAAAATTTTGGGGAAAAAGAAAATCCTGTATTTCCAGGACCTTGCTGAAAATGGGCCCTATAACACCAGCTACAAATGTGACTTGAATACATCTTTTATGAGGGGGTTTGCAACCATTCCTAGTGGTTCTGCTGCTCCAATTTGAGTTAATATCATGTTTTCTCTAAATCTGCCTTGACCTGGCTTTGAGCTGGTCTAGACAACCCTGTGGGGCAGCTATCCTCATTCCATTCAAATCACGTGACAGTGTAATCTAATGTAATCTAATGTAATCTAATGTAATGTAATTCTCACAACTGGAGAAACAAAATCAAGAACCACTCAGAATAAATACAAACACCATAAAATAGACAGCAACATCAAATAAACACATTTGTAGCTACTTACAAGTCTCTTTCAGGAATCACAGAGTATACTGAAATATGTCTTAAAACAAAGCTTTGTGAATAGGGCCTACAGTATAACCTAAGGTAAGAAATCTCTTGGGTACAACATGAGGAATCTGTCTGTGTCAGTCCCTGCAATATGAGCCTGAAGATATCATGCTACCGTATAGAATGTCTTTACCTCCAATATGTTCCCCGTCCCTGGGGATATGCTGTATGTCTGTGGCTAAATACCACAGTATTTAAAACATCCATTAAGGACCCCGAGACAGAAATACAATGATTCTTGGTTGTAAATCTCCCTCCTGACCTGTGAGGGTGCTAAGCAGCGAGAACAGAGTTCCCTGGACGGGCTGGCCTGACAGTTCTTTCCCAGGGTTCAAGGGAAGTCGGCCAGCTAGGAAGGGGGTGAAACTCCATTGTAATAACGCATTGACCCGGAAGGGCAACGACGTGGCAGCCGCAGATTGGAGAGGCGGTTGCACTCGTTTACATATTTATTCTGCAAGCAGAGTGCTTCATCCCGCCTCAATTCACTCAATCCATACCCTGTCAACAACAGCAATGACTGAAAGACTAAATACACAAAGTGCTTCAAAGTAAAATGATAGGCTGCCAACTCTTGTTGCTTAGAAACAGAAACAAGGTGAAACTCCTTCCTCCCTAGACTTACTGTTCAGGTCAGCCCTACACAAGAGGAAAGTAAAAGTGAAAAACTATTGCACTGCACAAAGTAATTACCCGTCTAGACAGCAAAACCTTTTCTGTTTAATGAAGCGAACAAAAAAGCTTTTAAATCGATGTTATAACTTTCTTATTAGCACTGGCTGATTGTACAATATAATATGATAGCTATGCAAAATTAAAATTCATAATAAATCATGCTTAAGAAATTGACCCAAACAACACTACAGACTTGTCAAAATTCCAGTACAGATGTCATCCTTTGACTTGGCACAATGCCATTTTTTTAAAAATGTTGTACAGTCTTGGTTTTTTGTAATTTAGAATACAGTTGTAGTCAAAAGTTTACATACCCCAATGGAAATTTATAATTTCTAAAAATTTCGCAAACAAAGAATTTTAGGAAAAATCTTTTGTAGCAAAAATTTTGCTTTTGTGGATGAGGAAAAAAAAAATTACAAGAAATAGATGTCTACAATTATTTATTTCAGCATTTTTTTTTTTTTTTGCAAAACCTCATAAGAGGACATCTATTTTATACAAAGGAGACACCTTACTACGGAACGGACAAAAGCAAACTCTCTTGATTTATTAAAACTTATTGTAGTGTAACACTGAATAGGAAGCATGGGATTCAAGCCTTATCAACTACATTGTACGATCAAACAACAGGATGACCCTAGATGTTTATATTATCCATGTCTACTGGTGCCAGAATTGAATGTTGCTGGTGCTATATGAGGTACCATATTGCTAGAATCTAGTGCCATAGTGCCAAATTTGCCATTGGATGGCGGGGACTATTCTGGAAGCATTCATAATAAATGAGTCCATTAGTGTTACAGTACCACGATGTCTCAGTACGTACTGTACCATCAGCAAGTGTTGCTGCTAAATTGCGTTTAGTGCTGAACAGTTTTTAGCAGATGGGACAAATTTGTTGTTGTAGTCAGATGTGTGTGTGTGTGTGCAATATATATATATATATATATATATATATATATATATATATATATATATATATATATATATATATATATATATATATATATATACACAGTACTGTGCAAAAGATTTAGGCAGGTGTGAAAAAATGCTGTAAAGTAAGAATGCTTTCAAAAATAGACATGTTAATAGTTTATATTTATCAATTAACTAAATGCAAAGTGAGTGAACAGAAGAAAAATCTAAATCAAATCCATATTTGGTGTGACCACCCTTTGCCTTCAAAACAGCATCAAGCATCAATTCTTCTAGGTACACTTGCACACACTTTTGAAGGAACTCGGCAGGTAGGTTGGCCCAAACATCTTGGAGAACTAACCACAGTTCTTCTGTGGATTTAGGCAGCCTCAGTTGCTTCTCTCTCTTCATGTAATCCCAGACAGACTCGATGATGTTGAGATCAGGGCTCTGTGGGGCCATACCATCACTTCCAGGACTCCTTGTTCTTCTTTACGCTGAAGATAGTTCTTAATGACTTTCGCTGTATGTTTGGGGTCGTTGTCATGCTGCAGAATAAATTTGGGGCCAATCAGATGCCTCCCTGATGGTATTGCATGATGGATAAGTATCTGCCTGTACTTCTCAGCATTGAGGAGACCATTAATTCTGACCAAATCCCCAACTCCATTTGCAGAAATGCAGCCCCAAACTTGCAAGGAACCTCCACCATGCTTCACTGTTGCCTGCAGACACTCATTCGTGTACGCTCTCCAGTCCTTCGCAACAAACTGCCTTCTGTTACAGCCAAATATTTCAAATTTTGACTCAACAGGCCAGAGCACCTGCTGCCATTTTTCTGCACCCCAGTTCCTGTGTTTTCGTGCATAGTTGAGTCGCTGGCCTTGTTTCCACGTTGGAGGTATGGCTTTTTGGCGCAAGTCTTCCATGAAGGCCACTTCTGACCAGACTTCTCCGGACAGTAGATGGGTGTACCAGGGTCCCACTGTTTTCTGCCAGTTCTGAGCTGATGGCACTGCTGGACATCTTCCGATTGCGAAGGAAGTAAGCATGATGTCTCTTTCATCTGCTGCAGTAAGTTTCCTTGGTCGACCATTGCGCTTCACGGTCCTCAACGTTTCTTTGTGCTTCTTCAAAAGACCTTGGACAGCACATCTGGAAACCCCTGTCTGCCTTGAAATTTCTGCCTGGGAGAGACCTTGCTGATGCAGTATAACTACCTTGTGTCTTGTTGCTGTGCTCAGTCTTGCCATGGTGTATGACTTTTGACAGTAAACTGTCTTCAGCAACCTCACCTTGATAGCTGAGTTTGGCTGTTCCTCACCCAGTTTTATTCCTCCTACACAGCTGTTTCTGTTTCAGCTAATGATTGTGTTTCAACCTACATATTGAATTGATGATCATTAGCATCTGTTTGGTATAATTGTTTAATCATACACCTGACTATATGCCTACAAAATCCCTGACTTTGTGCAAGTGTACCTAGAAGAATTGATGCTGTTTTGAAGGCAAAGGGTTGTCACACCAAATATGGATTTGATTTAGATTTTTCTTCTGTTCACTCACTTTGCATTTAGTTAATTGATAAATATAATCTATTAACATGTCTATTTTTGAAAGCATTCTTACTTTACAGCATTTTTTCACACCTGCCTAAAACTTTTGCACAGTACTGTGTGTGTGTGTATATATATATATATATATATATATATATATAGTTTTGCTTGGGTTCCTAAAATAGTTTGTTTAGGTTCCTGCATCGATTAGCTTTATTTGCATTTATTGTAAGTGTCCTTGCACACAACGTGCAGTGTGTATTTTGGGGGTGGTTTAGTGTTTTGTATTGTAGGGAGTGGTCCGAACCAACTCTAGCTACAACTGCAGGAGTTTTTTTGCCAGAAGCTGGCTACCAGAACTCTTAAATTGGGGATGTTTAAATTGGGGGTTCAACCAACACTCCCTAATAGAAGCCTAGGGGGTAGATTGGGGTTGTACACGCACCCGTATAAAAAGCACCAGAGGCTGTGGTTTAACGGACACCCCTTACAGAATGGCTGGGGTTTAAAGGGGGAGGCAGCAGATGATGACCATGTGGGAGAAAGGGTACTGTACATGACACGGTGAGAACCCTGCACGTGATAAATATGTAAATAGTTTGTGTTTTGGTGGTGGTTTAGTGGTGTGTGTGTGTAGTTAGAAAGGATGTGGTCTTACAGTAACTTGCCTTGGGTTGATTGATCCCCTGCCTATTAGATTACATGATTGACTGTCAATTACAGTTGATTAACCTGCAAGGCAGGTAGAGCATATACAGGCAGCAACTCACCTTACTTGCTTTGTTTATGTTAAATAAAAGTATTCAATAGCATTGTTGTTTCTGTGGCCATCTAATCTCCTGCCGTTTTTGCCTGATCGCTTTTACAAGCTTTTCACAATGGGCAAACAGTTTAGCACCAATTTACACCCAATATATGCTGCTTTATAGGGCAATGCGCATTCTTGTCCAAGGCAACACCCAATATATTTATACTGTAGCACTCAACCTGTTGTCACTTCTGTGCCCCAATTTTGTGGGGGCGTTGTCTATGTCCCAGCTGTCTCGTTCATGGATTTATTTTAATTAGCTGTCCCAGGGATGGTGGTCCCTGAGGGATCAGAGCCTCTATACCCTGAAAGATGTATGCAGCACACATTTGTGTGAATGGACAGCCTCTCGTCTGACTGATTAACTCACATTCAAATGGCATCCATGCCATATACAGAAAAGTGACCTCTGCACTGCACTTTCAATGATAGATTATATGACCTTTCAACTCAACCTTTTGATGGATGGAGATACAGGGCCTAACGGTCTCAGCCCAGCTGCTACAGTAGCGAACAGGTGTTTGTTATAAAAAATGAATTATTCGTTATTAAGGCACATTCATTAAAAACCAATCCCTTGATCTGTAAAACATGTTGCCTTTACCACTGTAACTCAGAATGGAAATTTCCACCCCACTTTTGAGCTCAAGATACCCAACCTCGGAAATGTACCTCGGAAACGTTTGGTACAGTACTCAGTGGTACGTTATTGAGTAGCACTTAAATAATTCACTTTTCACCCAGGAGCAGCACAGTCCAGGTGCTGTGAATACGCACAGTCAGCTTACACGTACTGCCTCTATTACACAATAAGCTAAACGAAACCAAAGTGGTTTACACCACCAGCATGCCTTTAATACACAGTATGCTTTAGCGTTCTAAAACTCCAAACATTTTTTATTTACCTTATAGCAGTGCAAATAAATGAAAAATAAAAAGGGTGTCTGCGTACAACTTCATTTAGACCTAAAAGATAACAGGTGGGAGGAAGGCAGTACACTACTGTCCACCTCTGGATGTTTGGATTTGAATCCAGCTCCTATCACACAGGTGGTCACAGCAGGTGGATATTAGCCCACAGGTGTGAGGGGATACGCTTATGGTGTCTGCCGGTTTATGCCTGACTGTAAAGCCATTGTCCTAGAATGCATTTATACAACAAAACAAGCAGGAACAGATCTTTATTTGACAACAAGGGCAGGCTATTTCATTGAGCAACTGTATCGTCACAGAAACTGAACACACTTGGGGGATGTAATGAAATACTGTTCCATAAACCGCCATGATACTTAACTAATAGGAGTTTATTTCCCTTTATAATTCATAAAATGCCATAACCCTGTTTGTCAGCAGCACAGCCATATTAACAAGGACGCGCAGGAACAGTAGTTACATTAAGAACCCAAGTGATTCGTTCCACAGAATTCAATTAACAATGCAGCTATTTATCACAACTTTAACTCCAGTGTGAAATATAAAATGTATACTTAAGAAAAATAAAACTGGCAATGTTATAAAACTTGCGTAATGTTTTATTTGTTTTAATTAGATGGGCTCCGAAGTCCACCAAGTGGTTTATAGTAGCATTACTGATGTGGTTTCCTTTCACAAGAAACATAGAGAATACAGAATACTTCAGAGGATAGGGTCCTCTTACTTCCTTTCACTTCTCCTAAAATTCAATAATTAGCAGCACTGTTTGAAGGCCTGCATGAAGCAGCTTTATAATTCTCATATTAATACTCTGGAAAATATGACTTGAAATTGCGTTTAAAACCACACAACCCCTTCTCTAGCGTGCTGCATTGCTTACTTTAGGCTTGGAAACACATCTTTGATAGCATTAGTACTGTACTATTTCTTATTTCACACACCTACGTTTTATCACCTGCTGTGGAATTGAGAAATTTACTGCAAAAAAAAACACACAACAAAACACAACTTGAAATCAGAAACACCGTTTTAACGCAATTCTAGTAAATTCCAATCCCAGTACTACTGTCAGTACTGTAAAGAAAAGATACATTATGTTTCGTTCAATATATATACGTGTTTTTTTTTTAACGTGGGATCTACCAAGCTGTTTCCATCAGGCAAATTATTGGGCAGGTCGGTGCACCCATTGTAACATCGTGACCAATTTCAGGAAATAAAACGTTGATCAACCGTGACATTGGAAAAGCAAAGCCAAAAACAATTATGAAAAAAAAAAATCACGAAATTATGAAACCTGTGTTATAATCCTGGATATTTATTTTAACAGATTTTCCACATTGGGTTTCTTTGTAATATAGAAAATAATGTTTCACTGCAACAACAGTATTGAATACTTTTTTCCTTGGGAGGTAATAATAAAAAAAAGGCACTTACTGAGCTGTCCCGACTGTCCGAATCCCTGATCCTTGCAAGCGGGTGGGGTCCCACTCTGCCTCTCGAAGTTACCCGGGTTGGAGAAGTAATCCCGGAGACGGGGCAGCTCCCTGCCGGCCTCCAACAGCTCGGTGTGGAACTCAAGGGCCGTGAGGACATACTGATCCCGAAGCAACTGAGCAGCGATCACATCCACAGGCACCCGGACTTCTGCAACACCTCCTCCGACTGCAGCTGCAGCAGCCACAGAAACACCTTCCACACTGGGACTCGTCCTACTGCTGGACAGCAGACCTGCCGGCTCCGAGTCAGCTTGCGGCGAGAGAGGTCCGCTCAGCTGCCCCGCCGGTCCATCGCTAGAGCCCCGCTGGTTGTCAGCTCTGTCCGGCCTCCGCTCAGCCTCCTCCTCGGAGTCGCTGAGATTAAACGGGTTGACGCTGCTGCCGGTCGCCATTTTTTTTACACTAAAGATTTATTATTTCAACCCCGTCTTCCTGGATATATCTGCGATCAATAAATAAAAACGCGAGACTTTGTGGGCTTTACCGAAATGTCATCTTGGACCCGCCTCCTGCCCTCTTCTTGTGGAGCCGGGATTGGGTCATGCAAAGCGGAGATTGGCAAGGTTGGATTTGTGGGCGAGGGATGCTTGACAGCTGAAGTGAACCTCGCTCAGAAAACGAGCTGAAGAGATATATATCAGTTTAGCTCCGTTTGTAAATTACTGGTTAGTAAAATAAAGATAGTGCTCTCCACACATAGCCATGTGCCAACAGTTCAATCAGCCTCATTTAATAAAAATACAATATAGTTTTTCTTTTTTTCTTCTTAAATAACTATGGGGAATAGATGTGGTATATTTTAAATTGGACATCGTTTCATGGGTTGAATTGACATTATTATTATTATTATTATTATTATTATTATTATTATTATTATTATTATTATTATTATTATTATTATTATTATTATTGTCTTAAACAACTACAACTCCCAGCATACTTTGCGGAACCCTTTGGTCAGAGGTCAACAACAAGACCAGGAAGTTGTGGAAATCCATTCAAAGTCGTTAAGAAGATATTTTTTAAGGTTGGAATTAACTATTAACAATTAAAAATAATACTAATGATCGAGTGTTTGAGATATAAATACCCTGTATGTTCCTCTGTATAATAATAAGCACTGGTACTGTAGCATTAAGTTTCTAAAGGCTCTCGACGTTCAGTTCATTCGTTAAATCTGACTAGCTCGTCGCGTTTCCGAACGGATTTATTCTATTAGAAACTCTTTCTTATTCTGGTACTTTTAGTTTTAAAGCTAGTTGTATGTTTCAGACCACCCAAGATACATTAAAACCGCAGACCCGTCGACAGTCATTAAACCCGCAAAATAAAAAATATCGGTAGAATCACAAGTTTGTCATTATGAACATGAGTATGTACACTCCATTCAGTGGAGGGTTCATCTTAATTCAAGTTGCATATTATACAACTTTAAATTAACCAATGTTGTTGTTTTATTTTTTCTTTTATGAATTAGAAATGCAATTTTAATAATTTAGGTCAGATTAATCATTGACCAAAATGTTCTCAAGGAAGGGGGATACCCCGAACCCATGCTCATCCGCAGAAGTAGTTTGGACCAGCATTCCAATTGATGAAACTTGGTACCTATGCGTTTTAGTATGTATGCCTTGAATCGTGCAGTGCAGTGGAGTGTAAACACGGTAGTCATAACTATTTTTTAAAGCTTGCCATTTGTCTGAAGACAACATTTGGCCCCTTGGCTTGTTAACTGAGAGTATAATTTAAAATACAGTTAACTGTTTTCATTAAGTCATTTTCAAACTTTTTTTTTTTTTTTTTAATTTAATATTTCATAATGTTAAACCCATGATGAAAATGTCGGATATCTTGTGTTTGCAATGTCATCGGTATATTCTTTTACAAATTACTGTTTTCCTTCACAAGTTAAAAAAGAGCTTGACTGAAAATGAGTACCCCCTACTGCTGAAAGTCCTAGCAGGATCATTCATTCCATATCTAATCACACCCATATTTGTAATCATGCTTACCTGCTTTATATTTTGTAAAAATGACTAATATGAGGTACACTGCCGCTAGAATCTAGAGCCATAACACCAAAATTGCACCCCAGTTTGTCAGTTAAAGGGAGGAACCTTGTGCCCTGAAGCTAAACAAAATCTGGGAATGTAAACACACTGGACTGTTTTTTTTTCTGATAGAGAGCCCAGAAGGCTAACCTGTGGAAAGGATTTTTTTTGTTTTTTGTGGGGTGGTTGCAATTAGTTGTCACCTGCTCTTGAGTAACCTGGCTTTATGTTTTTTTTTATTTATCAATAGTGTTTTGGCGGCACCAGAGGGTTTGTTCCATCATGAACATGTTAACATTTTTTGCGGTTGGGCTGATGGTTCATTTGGTGTTCTTTGGCTCAATATTCGACATCTATTTCACCTCTCCATTGGTCCATGGCATGACTCCACAACAGCCACGGCTCCCGGCACCAGCCAAACGACTTGTGTTGTTTGTAGCAGACGGTCTTCGAGCTGACAGCTTTTATAAACCGGATGCAAATGGATCCACCAGGACACCTTACCTTAGGTACAGTGTTTGGAGCCACAGTTGCCTTTACAGGAGTTACAGTCATATGAAGAGTTTTAAAACAGTACTTTACAGATAGGGAATTTAAATAAGACTCCCTAACTGCATATGCGTTTCAATCCTCCATGATTTACAGTTAATGAAGCCCAACCTGCTTTTCCTGTCTTGTTTGCTTAGGTTTGAAAAATCCTGTCTGACAGCAACATAACCCTTGGCAGCTACACATTATGCACTTATTTTGCTGGTCAGCCTTAATTTTTTGGCCCACTGTAGAAAATAAAACAGCAACAGACTTTGTGACAATAAGGAAAGCAAATTTTGCGCACAGCTGCATTCATTCTATAAAATACAGCCTCTTGCCTTCCAAGGTCTAAATTGTTGTTGCAAAGAACAGCAATTAGGGGGTCTTTACTTGTGTTTCCATAACCTAAGTATTCAATTGTAAATAAAATAATAATACTTTCTGTCTCAGAAATGTGATTGAAGAAAAAGGCAGCTGGGGTGTGTCTCATACTCGTGTTCCAACTGAATCCAGGCCTGGGCATGTAGCTTTGATTGCCGGATTTTATGAAGATGTAAGCGCAGTTGCTAAAGGTTAGTGCAAATCCAATCTTGGCCACCTTCATTTTGCTACCAGCTTGTGGTTAGTCATGTGATACACCAGTCCCAACAGGCGGAAGCAACTGAATAACTAACTATCTATCTTCCCTTTGAAGATAGATAGTTAACAGTTTTTAAATTTAATATTTGGACTAAAACATTAAAATAATAAGGACATGTTCTTTATTGGAGTGCCAAGTCCACCGGATGTTCACTGATTTAAGGTACTGTATACTTTTGGTTACAGCTTTTCCCTGGCCTGTGTGTGATTTGTACTGTTGAGAGAGAGATACAAGACAGCAGGATTTTACTTCTAGTGCTAACACTTCAATTATAGGACAAAATCTTTTTTTTTTTTTTTTTTATCAAAATGCATATTTGTCCCAGAGGTTTTCTTCATTCTTAAGACTGAACTGAGGTAAGGAATATGTCAGCTAAGAATTCATGTTTCAAAGTTACATGTCCCTTAAAGGTAATTAGAAATTCCATTCCTTGAGAACCAGAAACGTTTTACTATTATTTTTAGCTATAAATAGTAACAGCTTGCATGTGTTTTAACACAGGTTGGAAAGAGAATCCCGTGGAGTTTGATTCTGTGTTCAATGAAAGTAAATACACATGGAGCTGGGGGAGCCCGGATATTTTGCCAATGTTTGCAAAAGGTAAAGTGGACGCCCCTATGAGCTGCATCTCTGTTTTTCCACTTTACCAAAGCTTCACGTTGATCATTTCTTCCTCTGTGCTTTAGGTGCAAGCGGGGATCACGTATACACACACACATACCCAGCTGAGGACGAAGACTTTGCTGCAAAAGATGCTTCCAAGCTCGACACGTGGGTCTTTGATGAAGTTAAGGTAGTTGAACATGCTATTATTTTTGCATGCGCCGTGTTTTAGCACACACGTGTAAATAGGCTGTTCTTCATGGTACTGATGAATATATTCCTCCAGAAAAGCAGAAACATCTTGCACACATTGCGTGTAATCTGTGCCGTCCTTACTTAAAATAGCCACTCCCTTCAAAATAATACAGCAAAAATAAAATATGAAATACTAACCCTTTGTATCTAAGCTTGAGGCAAACCAGAGAGAGGAAAATCTCAACTGGATTTAACTGAGTTTCCAGTAAAAATTGGAATGGCTCAAAATACTATTGAGTGGCCTTATTTGCATCTGGGTTAACTGCCTACTGTACCCTGTTTTTTAGAACAGTATTCTCTCATCAACCTATTTATAGTACAAGCTGTACATAATGTGGTGAATTAATATCCTCCTGCATGCATGGAAATGGAATGAGATAGAATTGAACAGCAAAGATTTGCTACTTCTGCTTGAAACTTAACTTATTTTCTGAAATTAAATGATATAGTCTATACTAATGGTAATGGTCTCTATACAGAACTTCTTTCAATCTGCAAAAGGAAATGAAACATTGCTATCACAGTTACACAAGGAAAAGATTGTGTTTTTCCTTCATCTACTTGGCTTGGACACCAATGGGCATGCTCACAGGCCTATGTCAAGGTATATGATTTTTATATATATATATATATATTATTTCTAATCAACAGTTAGACTTGAGTTCAAGACAGGTCTTTAGAGTACATGATTAAAGTCTTTAAAATCGTAAAAGAAATTGACATAGTTAATCCAAACCAATACTTTAAAAGAGTAAGTAGCGGGTTTCTGAAAAATATAGCATTACACGTCCCCACGTGTTGCTACCACTGTTTTAGTAACGTACCTGTAATTTTTCTTTTTATGCACTGATTTGAGATTTGTCCCCTAAATCACTGCAGGAAGAGTGATTTTTAAAAACCAAAAAAAACCCTGACTTTTCTGTTCCGTACCACATCATGGATCATTATTGCTGTGTTACCTGTTTGACAATGTGGGCAATAATCATTACACTATTAGTGCACTAGAGCAGATATTTTGAAAAGAGCTTTGATCACACTGCGTACATGCCTAATCTCAGGAGATGTGATCAAATTCAAAAACAGCTTTATTGGGTGTACACGTCATTGCACTTGACACAATAGCGTATTACATGTAGTCAGTTTGCCCCAAAATGATTCTTATAAGCGGATTGCTTGATTCTTAAAAGCAGATTATTTTACATTGTTTGGTATGCAAATTATTTTGTCCCAGTGGTTTTGATTTCTAAATGTGGTTGATTCTTATATCAATGATTCTTATAAACAGAGTGCACTGTATTTTAAAAGCATTCCTCATAAGATGCATGCAATCGTAAAAGCAGAGCAAAGTGTACTAAAGTATATTAAATCACAAATAAGTGTTTAAAAACTGTGGTAAAATGAATAAATTATTGAATAGTTGACCATGGTACACTTTTACTGAAAATATCCTTTATGTCACAATTTATACAAACATTATACAATGAAGCATCATTTATGAGCAGCCCTTTCTGTCCATTTCCTTATCTGATTTAGGGACTATCTGGAGAATATAAAGATAGTTGATGATGGTATTAAAGAGCTAGTTTCCGTAATTGAGGACTTCTATGGAATGGATGAGAAAACAGCATATGTTTTTACTTCTGATCACGGCATGACTGACTGGGGTAAGACCTAATACCATCACCATACATACAATGGCCAAATGAAACTGTGTTCATCATCCCCTAATATTGTGCTCTTATTTAAGCAATACAATGTCATTAATTAGCGTAAGTACCAACTTAATAATTGTTTAATTCAGCTGGTCATTTCTCAGTTCTCTTAACCTGAAGGTCTTGTTTTTATGCAGGAATTTGTGTCCTCAATGTTCCCAAAGTGTCTCTTTCAGAAGAAATATTTAACTGTGTCATTCACTTGTCCCACAGTTCCAGTAAAGGGTGCAGCAAGTGAAATAGTGAAATAGAGTTAAAACTGGAAGGGACTCAAACTGTCCAGCAAAGAAAACACAAGGAATTTTGCTCTATATTCAACTGGTCAGCAAGAGGAGCAGTGAAAATAGTGCCAAGGCTTTGTAGTGTAGGATTTGAAAACCTTAAGGGACCATACCTAGGGCACTCAACTAGTTTTCTAGCCAGTTTAGCTGTTGCCTGCCTCAGGACAAGCAGCTGTATAAACTAATTGTAGGTATTTATCTAGGCTGAGTTGACCCTTGGACAGAGATTAAACTGATAATTCAAAGTCCAGAGGCACATTTGATAACAACTCACATTTGGCTGAAGTAACTTAGATTGTGGTATTCTACTGAGCTCCTCCAGGCTAGCTTTATTATTTGTTTATTTAGCAGACGCCTTTATCCAAGGTGACTTACAGAGACTAGGGTGTGTGAACTATGCATCAGCTGCAGAGTCACTTACAACTACATCTCACCCGAAAGACGAAACACAAGGAGGTTAAGTGACTTGCTCAGGGTCACACAATGAGTCAGTGGCTGGGGTGGGATTTGAACCGGGGACCTCCTGGTTACAGGGACCATACTTTAACCACTGGACCACACAACCCCCCCCCAAAAAGTTGGATTTTAAACCCTACTGTCTCCGATTTACACCAAACTTGGTTCTTAGAATTGTTTCAGGCAAACAAGCTCAAATTTGTAGACTGATCGGCTCAAACGTTATAGAGAGGTCAAAATGTGGTTGATGGGTACCCCCTTGACGTTAACCAACCTTTTACTCAAAATGGTTTGGGAGGTGTTATTCATTTACTCATGTCATCTGATTCAAATTTAATGTTTGTTACCTGAAGATTCGATTCGATTCGATTCGATTCTCTCCTCTCCTCTCCTCTCCTCTCCTCTCCTCTCCTCTCCTCTCCTCTCCTCTCCTCTCCTCTCCTCTCCTCTCCAAACATTCATCCTTTATTCTTTTTATAGGGTGTGACCTGGGGTAATTGACAATCAATCATTCAGTTACCACAGCCACATTCCACACTTTTCAATAAAACAATCACACATTTCAATTAAACAATTACATTCACATGTGGCTGTGCATTGTTGAATGTGTTTTTGTTAGTGTATTCACCATTTTGTTTCTGTGTATTTGTTTATTACAAAGCGCAGTAGCGCAATTTAACTTGCAGCATTCTGTGTCTGACTCTCTGTCCCTGCAATACTATCTGGACTAGGAGGCTACCGCACCACAACTATCCATAGTAGGTTTCTGATGGGTCTGTAATAAGTGAATCTAAAGTTCCACTTCCCTTATGTACTTTACGGATCCCACAGTAGGAGGAGGAGCACCGATCTTCATCTAACATTTATCATAAGCTCCTAGCGTCCTACAGATGTTTTGAATTGCATTTGGCTGTAATCTGGTAAACTCTTGGTTATCTATAAATGTTTTTAGCCTTTCAGGTTTGTGTCTGTTTTTTTTTTTTTTTTTTTTTTTTACTAATTTCCTTTGAACAAATGACAGGCTCTCATGGAGCGGGCCACCCATCAGAAACTTTAACTCCCCTTGTTGCTTGGGGAGCTGGAGTCCAGCAAGCCGAGAGAGTTACAGCACAGAACTTTGAGGATAATTTCCTCCAAGGTAAGGCACAGCTCCAAACGGAGTAACACAGCATAGACATAGGAAATGTAGGAGTGGTGATTGCACTGCTGGCTTTGGAAATCACAAGCTAGTAGACTACTGTAAGCTGCCCAAAATGTCTTTTTTAGAAACAGACTTTGATGCCGAACAGACAGTTCCATTTGGTCAATCAATCAATCAATCTTTATTTTATATAGCGCCTTTCATAGTGGACCATCACATAGTGGACCATCACAAAGCGCTTTTCAAGATACAGTAAAAAAAAAAAAAGCATAATGCATTAAATACAGTGAAAAACAATGCATACTATATTAAATACAGTGAAAAACAAAGCATAATACATTAAATACAAGGCTAGGATGTGAAAATTCTAAAACATTGTGGATGCGTATGTCATATAGAATCATAAGAAGATACAGTGAAAGATCAGAAGTAGCAAAGACACAACAGCTAATAGCAGATGTCAGGCTTAAAGAGCATGGAAAGCAAGAGAGAACAAGTGGGTCTTGAGAGTTGATTTAAAGCGAAATGCATGTGGGAGCACAGTGTGAGGACTTGCTTCACGGTATCCATGGGTTAGGATTTCCAAACACAGCGGTGCTGCTCATGCTAACTGCTTGCTGTTTTGATGCTGTTACTTATTATCATTTGCTCTTGTTTACTTTCAGAGTGGAAACTTGAGAACTTCAAGAGGTTAGATGTCAACCAGGTAAACACACCTTAGACCTGTTTCTTTTCTCCATAAATTGTTTGCTGCCTTTCCTTAACTTTCAGTGTTTAAACAAGCGATACAAATAATAATGAGAATAATAACAACCATTTCAACATCTCTTGTTTTATTTGCAGGCTGATGTAGCTCCATTGATGTCTTCCTTGATTGGAGTCCCAATTCCTCTGAACTCTGTAGTAAGATAATCCAAGTGAACAAATGTATCTTCTCCATTCTATTCGCACTTGCCAATAAAATAGCAGAACACTTAATTAACAGAGCCTTCACTAGCTTTATACCATACTAGTGTAGAAGCCTGTGCCCAGTTGCATAAAACACCTTGATTACGTTTCCACATTGTTTTTCACAGGTTCTATAAGGAATACAACCATTTTGACGACATAACACTCACAAGTTGGGTGACGTTGTTATAGTTGTGGAGGACCAACAGAACTTAGATTCACCACCTGTTTGTCTACCTTAGTCGTAGAAGCCTGGTTTTCTTTCTAATGCTGATTTAAAGTGATGCGTCACTACATCAAGTAATACAATCAGTATTATTGCAGTTTTACCATGCTTTTCCCACGGGTTATAATATGCAGTTGCCATAGTTTACAATGTATTACACTTTACTATGCTTTTACTATGGTAAACTTTCATAAGCATACCTAGTTTAGTCCATTTGATGTTTGAGTTTAAAATTCTAATACAACATTGCAATTAACCATGGTCATTTTTCAGTTTCACATGCTTTTACAGGGTTTGGACAGATAAATACACAACAAATGTAAATATCAGGGTTGTGAACTGCTGTAGTTTTTACAGATATAAAGATTTACTACTAAATAACATGACAATAATATCTCCCTTGTTGTATCCCTTCTAATGCTTTGTTACACAGAGACTGAACTGCGGTACCTGTGTTGTTTATTGCAGGGCGTCCTCCCTGTGGAATATCTGAACAGCAGCAACCACTTCAAAGCCGAAAGCATGCTTGCAAATGCCATTCAAATTCTGGAGCAGTTCAAGGTAACTCATTTCAGCTGTCTATCCTAGTCTCACCTCAGTGAAATACATTACTCCCCATATTAAGAGGGTTACAAAAACTCTATCCTTAAATAGACAGAATTTAAGGCTGTAGATTCAGTCGGTAGGTTTTTAGGCCATAACCGTATGAACATATTCATTTGGTTTGTGGCTTATATGTTCATTAACTAGGTTGTGAACATACTCTTTTTTTGGCAGAGGGTTATAGAGAGTGTGTGTGTGTGTGTGTTCTGAAGTGACGGCACCAATTGTCAGTACAGTAATTCTAAGTGAAATTATAGTGCAGCTAAGGCATGCGCAGTTAGACTGTAAAAATGGGGAGCCAACTCCAGGACCGCGATATATCCGAATCCGCAGTATAACGAGGGGCGATATAACGAGGGGTGGGTGTACTTTTTTCTTTTATCACAGTGTAATTGGATAAGATTGTGTTGGTTTTGTTTATTATGTTTATTTGTTGTTCATGAATAGCTATGCTGTTAGCACTGAATGAACACATTATTATTATTATTATTATTATTATTATTATTATTATTTCTGTTTAAACCAGTACCAGTATTTTATCTTGTCAAATTAACTCAATCAGTCCCTGGTTCAATTTAATTGGTCTGACTTGTATCCTGTATATAATGTGATATCTTGTAACAATTGTAAGTCGCCCTGGATAAGGGCGTCAGCTAAGAAATAAATAATAATAATAATGTGCTACTGGGCTGATTTAGTCATCTGTTCTTTGCAAGGTTATGATACAGTATATAAGCACAAGAACAAGTATGTATCAGTATACAGTATCAGGCTCACAGACGTGGAGGTCAGTGTTCACACCTGACATGTGGAGCAACAAATTGAGGTTGAACAGGAACGCCAGGCCATTCCTGTTCTCACAATAGGTGTAGAACCAATGACCCAATATAGAAAAAAATGACACATTTCCATTAAATTGAAGAAATTCGTGCCCACCATCTTCAGCAAGTCATTGTGCAGATGCTACGAAAATGACCAGAATTCATGAATCTAGTTTTATATTTGAAGATAGTGGTGCCTTGTTACCTGTCAAGTATTAAAATTACTTGAAAATGTAAATCAGTATTCAGATAGCAGTATCTTGTGTTACCAAACTGTAATTCTCCCAATAAAACCCTGATTGCAGGCATTGATGGCTGGTTGCCAGTCATTGTGAAAGAGATCACTAAACAATGTCTGCTAATCAGGATTTTTGTGATTATGCACCTCTATATTTTACCCTTTTTAAATGATCAGTTCAGTTACTGCTGTGTTGGAAGTGTTGTCTGTTTTAGCCCTGCTTAGTTTTAAAAAGTACAGAAAGTAGCTATAAATGTGTATTTATTTATTTTTTTTTACTGTTGCCTTTTCTATCTAATAGTTTTGCTAATACTCAGAAGTCTGGTGTTCAGGTGCTTCAGCCCGAGTTCAGTGCTGCTTTCCAGCGACAGTTGGCTGCCATAGACATTTGTAATGCAGGCTATATCCTCTAGTAATCTGCCTTTAGGTATGCTGGCAATAACCTGCTGTTGCACAAGATGGTGCTGGCGCTAACAAATATAAAGACACTTTGGCTTATCCAGCCGCCTTTACATATATCTGTAACTAGAACTGAAGAGCAGAGCCCCTCAACATAGTGAAAGCACTTTAACACAGACAAATCGACAATACAAAAACTAGTTGAGTAATTGAAAAACAACCACATAGAGTGATTGAAAACATCATAAAATTAAGGGAACTGAAAAAAAGAACATTTAGTTTGAAGCTACTTTCTTTGAAATAAAAAAGGTTTCTATATGAAAGTACCATTGGTCAGTTACTGTGTGGCAGTGACCACTATTAAAGCTTTGTGCATTCAAGTTAATAGTAATAAGTAATCAGATAGTACCCTTAATGTTACAGTTTTACAGTTGTATACTGTTATGTCAGTGAAATGCCACATTTTGATCATATACCTGGTGTTTCTTTAAAAGAAAGTCTTTTTTTTTAAGGTTAAGATGGCTCAGAAAAAGGCAACGACTTTATCATTCCTGTTCACTCCATTTAAGTAAGTAGCTTTCCATTTCCAGTGCAATAAGATGTATTTGCTTGTTCCGAGTCATTATCCTAGCAAACCATATGGGACTTGTGAGACAGATCCCAGCAGAAAAACAGAATGCGCTTTAGAAGTGTTAGACGTCAGATGTGTTGAAGCTGCTCAAGTGTAAAGCACTCCATGTGTTTGCTAATCTGGTGCTGCTGGATGCGTTGTTCTTGCAGAAAGGCCCCTTGCCATGTGCTGCTTAACTTTTAGTGAAGTGTGGGAAGAAATGTGATTTTACAAGAAAAACAAAAACAACGTCTGCATCCGCGGGATATTTTTTTCTTTTTAAAGGAGAAAAAGCAAATGCTCATTTTACTATGGTCTGAACACTTGGAAATGTACTGAGTTAGTGCTTAAAAGTATTCATCCATAGCACAGTCAGTGTCTGGACACTTTGTCAGGACCTGATTGGATGTGGCATAACCCTGGTGTGAGGCACGTTCTCCTGCTATACTGTGGATCCCTTGATTACTCTAGAAGGCTGAATGAATGTGTCATCACGACCATCTGGCTGCCTCTATTCACCAGTTGGGTTAAGTATGACTGAATTGATTAACATCCCTCAAGACACCTTCTCGCACCTTGTGGGGTCTATGCCACTTCGTGTCAAGGCTGTGATCAGGGCAAGTTCAAATAACAACACCGTCAGGCCTTATTATTGGTAAACTTGTGCCACACAGCATTGTTTGAATAATATAGATGTACTTACGTATTTGTAAAATTCCATAGCGTTAGTTGTAAGTAAACAGAATTCCTCTTTATAGGTTGCTTCCAGAATCAGAACAAGCAGATTTCATACGCAGAGCAAGATCTCTTATCCAACACGGCAATTATCACCAAGCAGTAAGTAATGAACAGTGTTTTAGGGTAGACGACAATATCTGTTTAAAACATTATGTTCAGGGTCAACGTGAGAAATGTTAGACTTATATATAATGTCCAGCTAAAAAGTGACAGCAGAGCCAATAAACTGTGACATGCACAGAGAATGGAGTTGTCAGTGTTTACCAGGGTCTGGCCTCTTTATATGGAACATCCCCAGAAAGGTGGTCTATATCAAAGTACTGTTTGTCCGGATTATCTCCATGACCAGACATGGCACTATTCTGGATGTTCTGTTAGATAACTTTAAGATAAACTTTTAGATAAAGTTTTGTTCAAGATCATCCAGTTTTGATTCTGTCTTGATACTGTTCCCTCCAGATCAGTGTTTGCAGGTCTCTGATGAGCTTGGCTTTTGAAGGCCTGTCCTATTACCATACCTATGATCGCTTCTTTCTGGGGGTCAGTGTGGTGTTTGGCTTTGTGGGCTGGACGGCATATGTCATCCTGATGATCCTTAAAACTCATAACAGTCTCCACAAACCTTCCACGAGGAAGGAAAAGGTAAAACAAATAAATAAATAATAATCGCCTGCTTGATTACTGGGGATACCACATTTACCACATTGAACCAAGCATGTTATATATCCCTGTCCCTATGTTTTATATGTTATAAAATTGTGTTATTTAAAAAAAAAAAAAAAAAAAAATCCTCACGATTTATTTGCTGTTTTTCCTTCAATTGACAGGTATCAAAAGATGCCCTCCTCCCTAAAGTGTTTGTCGGCATCTCTCTAATGATAGCCTTCTTCCTGCTGATACAGGCTAGTCCCTTGACCTATTACATTTACTGCCTGTTCCCAGTCCCTATGTGGTATGCAGTTTGCAAAGAGTAAGTGAAAAAGATTATCAAGTGCCCTATACTTAAACAATAAACTGTAAAACAATTTTCAAGTCAAAGTTTGTGGTTTGTGTTTGTGTTCTCTAGTTCATTGTAATCACTTTTAATAAAAGGAAAGAACAGTCTTAGTTGCTTTTTAGTGAAACATTGTAATGTTTTTATACCATACTTTTAGTTTATTTTAGGAATACTAAAGTTTTTTCGGCTGGTTTCACAGACCCCGATTAGCACTAATATGGTACGACCCAATGTAACCTTAGGTAAGGTAATCCCAGATTAGTGTTAATCAGAGTCTATGAAACCAGTCATATGTGTTTTAAAGTTATTTTTTTATCAAAATAATATTTCTTTTTTTGTAGATACAGAACTTGTAAAGAACTTCTGAATTCAGTAAAATCCTACCCATTAACTCAGAGCATTGGATTGTTAGTGATGTTCATTGTGGGAATTGAATTGTTGGTAAGTTAATGGTATGCAGGTGACTGGACTGCCCCTCACATGACTGACTTTGCACTCGTTTGACATGTGCTTCTGTATCCCAGTAATGCATGCTTCCTGAGGAATTGCCATTCTGTGCGCCATTCTGGAAAACAAATTTCCACTGGACCTAGAAAAAATGTTGAGCAGTAATTGAGGAATAGTCAGATATTCCTACAGGAAGATAGCGGTATTCCTTGTAGACAAGTCATTTAGAATCATAGTGTCATTCTGCTGCCCATGGTGGCTCAACGCCCTGTTTATATGGCAAATGCATATTTTTTTTGTCTCTAAACCCTGTATCTTCATTATAATTGTATATTTGTGATTGGGGAACATATTATTTATTTAGCATGTTAACAGTGGTTATATTTTGAGCTTTTGTTTTTCAGTGTTTGTTTATTTTCTCTTTCAGTGCTTTTTGTAGGTAACCAAAATCAGTGTTTCTCTGGGCTTTTTTAATACTGTCTGACTCTGCAAAAGTACGTTTATGCACCCTGAGAGCTGAGCTCAACACCATTTTCTTTGATTGTTTTCAGGGCTGTTTTGTCTGTGTTTATCAGTTAAACCCTAAAATAAGAAACCTTAATAATATTACTGGATAATGTTTTATAAATCGATATAACACTTTAAGGTATTATTTTTAGAACCCTAGTATGTCGCAGGAATTCACCTTTAACTCAATTTCAGGTTGTGAGCTTTTTCTATCGGGCTATGCTAACCCTTGGACTCATTGCACTGGCTGGATGGCCAATTGTGTCCAAATTGTGGGCTCAAACAAAGGTAGGCTTGAATTTGAGAATACAAAAAGAAATGGTTGATTAATACAGTAGGTGTAATCCGTTGAGTATCTATTTTTGGAAATATGCACAAATGTATTAGAATCTGAAACCTAGATCTTGTCATCAATTTGTTATTTATGTGAATGTGTCAAATGAGTCTGATAAAAATAAAAATACAACATGAATTAACATTTAATCAAAAACAGAAGTTTGAGAGCTAATTGCATTTGGGCATGTGACAATATATTGTATAAAGGCATCAATTTGAAGAAGACTAGAGGTGCCAGAGGTAAATCATATTACAAGGCTGTCAATGCTAACAGGGTTTATTGCCTAGTAATTTTGTTCATGGCATGAAATCAAGTCAATTGGCCCTGCAGCCTTAATGTATCTCTTACAACCTAACCAATGCTTTAAAATCTTACCTCAATGCTTTAAATATTCAAAATATTTCAAATAAAACTCTATCACATGAAATGACTAGGGACCAGGACACAGCTACAACTTTTCATCAATAGTGTTGTCATTGAAATATCTGCATATTCTAAACTGAAGTATACATTTAAAGCAAAGAACAAAAACACATTCAACAGAGGAAAAGGGGTCCCAGGAGTATTACTGACAGTGCTACTAAGATGGAAGGCAAGGGAGATACAACAGTGACAATCGCTTTTTTACTGTCCAAGCCTTGACTGTATAATCAGTTAGTACACAGAGGGGTGTATTGTATATTAAGTTTGTAAAAGCTGCTGGACAAAGGTGACATCCTTTTTTTTTTTTTTTTCTTTTGTTTTACAGACAAGGTCAGTCTGCTGGATAGTTGCATGTTTGTTCCTGGCGATGTTCCCTTTAATGCCTGTGGTCGGGAGGGAGCCTAATATCAATCTTGTGTAAGGCGCACACCTTTTTCTTGCAACCAATATCTTTTGACAACCTACCAGTAAAACATCAGTAGGAATAATACATAATAATAAGTAAATAAAAATATGTAGTTGATAAAGCTGAAATAAAGCAAACATCGGACTCATAAGTTATTCCTGGGATCAACCCACACTTCAAAGAATGGCACAATGTCCCCCACTACTCTTAGGGGGGTATATGTTTTGTGAGAGACATTAAAATGACTGTGTATACCTCTGTCCCTGGAGCAGTTGTTATAGGCAGTGCTGACTGTATTTTAAAGTTCTCCTTCTTCTTTGTTTTTGATAAGCTGGTCATTTACAGACAATGCCTTGACAGACTGTAGTATACCCTCTAGCAACACCTTTGTATTTAAGGAAGTAACTTTCACCTATTTTTTTTTTTACATGGTTATATTTTGTGTATAATTTTTTTTGCAGGACCGGTGCTGGATTGTTTTCTCTCATTATCTCTTCTTTCTTTCTGGCCTCCCTCTGGAAAGCAAAGAGCAAAACCTCCAGGAACTGGAGAGACTTTGAAGTATACTTCTTCCAGGTGAGTTCAACTGATCCTACCTGCACCTACAATCCTGTACATGTAGCTCTATAAAACAAAGTCTGGGCAGCACCACAAAAGCTAGGTGGTTGATGAAATCCAGAATGCAAAGCTATTAAACGTATTTTTGTACTTTTTTAAAAAGTTTAATATATGACATGCTTTTATGTAGTCCCAACCAACTGGTACCTCAAAAGCCAGTAGGCCTAACTAACTTAAATCCATTTGCACAATGGTATCGTATCTCTGATGTGTTATATAACATTGTTCAAGTATTTATCCTAATGCCATACATTTCACTAGTCATTTAGTAATTGGCCTTGTCATTTTGTTTATGACCTTCAGCAAACCTTCTAGAAACTAGTTAATACTACCAGCCTGGCAAGTGCAGCCTATTACTATACACACTTGGATTGTGTTCACTCACGTATCCCTGTTTTTTTACCATGTTTTCCCCCCAGTGTTCATACTATATCTTAGTATTGCTATGTAATGACTTATCTCCACCTAGTGCCTCTATCCTGTAGCCTAGATACTACACTAGGGGGGTATGTGCTTTATATTATTTTATTTAGTAAAATATGGAGTGTGGTATATCCCCAAACTACCAGAACTATGTTAAAAAAAAAAAAGTTAATATTTTATAAGAACAACTATTTGTGCCAATGTGTTTAACATTCTACCTGTTTTCTGCTTGTATTCAGATGCTGAATATTGTTTTGTGCACATTTGTTGTGAACAGTACCCACTCCAGTTTGAGCCTCAAGCAAGGATTACCATTATTCAACCAGATTGTCAGCTGGACAACATTAGGTATGTTACATAATAATACATGCCTTAACATTTTATATGTTTTGTAACCATTATAAATTGAGGACACAGTGTTAAGAGTATACCTTACATTTTTCAAAAATGTTGAAATGGAATTATAATTAAAATGTGAAACTGCATATTTCTTTTTATCTGAATTGAGTAGAAAACATGAGAAATTGTCAACAAAACAGTTTTCTGTAGAATAAATATACCATGTAACAAGGAGGCTGTGTGGTCCAGTGGTTAAAGAAAAGGGCTTATAACCAGGAGGTCCCTGGTTCAAATCCCACCTCAGCCACTGAGTGACCCTGAGCAAGTCACTTAACCTCCTTGTGCTCCGTCTTTCGGGTGAGACGTAATTGTAAGTGACTCTGCATCTGATGCATAGTTCACATACCCTAGTCTCTGTAAGGCACCTTGGATAAAGGCGTCTGCTAAATAAACAAATAATAATAATAATGTATGCATGTTATTACGTGGGTGCAGGCAATGCTTGCATCATTGTGAACATAGCTGACTGAAAATGCTTATTTCAAATGTTCTATGGCTAAGCTCCAACCTATGAATTGAAGTTAAAGTTTTTTGTGACTTTTCCCCATTGTTTCTTAGTGCAAAGTTATTTAAAATAATAGTTGGTCATACAACCAATAAATGAGATTGATTTCACTTGGAATGATCCATGAAACAGTGCAGAGTCAAGGCTGCTGATGGCAGGCTACTGTAAATGTCACCAAGGCTCTAAGTGACTTGTGCGGCCTGTCCTGCTATAATAACTGCTCCTACTCTCTGTTACAGCCTCCTCATTCGTGGTGCCTCTGCTGAGCTCCACACTCCTCCTACAGCGGCTGCTGGGCATATTCCTGTCTCTAGTATCGACTTACCTCCTCCTCAGTACAGGGTAACCTTCGACACTCTGCTTCCAATTGCAGCTTGTGTGTGCTGCTCATGCTGGAGAGTTGGATATTGTTCGATATTTTATTATTATATACTTTTGGCACACGTAAGACTGTATATTACTAAATGGAAATGTAATATACACTCTTATTAGTGCCATAAAAAATATCAGAATCTATAATTTGTTTTTTGTTGAGATCATCCCATAGTAAATAATGTACAAGGAGATAAATGTGCAAAAGCCAATTATATAATCTCAGATGAAATATAAAACTATGTAGAATCCTCAAATACAGAATCAGACAACCTGTGTGTGAGCTGCTATAGCCGTATTCACAGCAGTTAAAGCAGGTTTTTGCCCCTGGATGGTGAATAAGTTCATTATTCCCTAGAGCAATTGATATATTCTTTAAAAGAAATCACAAGCATTTGGGTTTTGCTACAATATAGACTGCCCATGTTCAGATCGATTGTCAGCTTTAAAAAAAATGCCTTAGGTGTGAAATTCCATTTTAATAACCAGTTTAAGCCTCTTATAGTTAAAACATATAGTTTTCACTAACATTAAAATGTTTAGGATCAGAAGACTATATCATAGAAAAGTCTCTGCTGTTATAATTCTGATGTTTTTTTGTAGTGAAAATACTATTTAAAGATTTGAAACTTACATAATGAACCCAGAGTATTTTTACAGTGTCTCCTGTACTTAACACTGTAAACTGTCAGCTACATAACAAGAAGAGAATATATATGAAAAACACACATATGAAAGTGACAGATAGAAAATAGCCTTAAGTTAATATTGTTAGTTAGCTGTTTGCCAATTTGAAGTTATTAATACCAAATATTGTGATGCAACTTCTTCTTACTAAAGTTGTAAGGCACTTCCAAAGCTGTATATACTTTTATTTCTTTTGTTCGAGACTGAATGCACTATATGTTCTTTTTTTTAGTGCTTTTAACAAATAAGTACAGGTGCAAGGTGCAAAGCAATTATACAGTTACCATCCACACAGAAATACAAGTAGTACAGCTGTGCTAATGAGAAGTGTTACGCTGTTGCACTTTTAGATGCGAGGCACTCTTCCCCCTTGTGCTGTCCTGGTTGATGTTTGTGTGGATTAACATGGAACAGGAGACCATGCAGTTTAAAGGCATGTCTCCCAGATTAAAGGTAAAGTGGAAACACAGCTGTGCCAAATTCTAATGGGTTTGGTGCTGTTTTGTCTTGTTTTTTTGTTTGTTTGTCTTTTTTTATTTGTGTCCTTGGAAGTCTAAGTTGAGAACACAAGCTCATTTGATCAGGTTTGAGCCAGGAGGGGAAAGGAGACGCTTGTGTATTTATGTGAGCTACAGGTGAAGGTTAGGGTTGAGGGAATCTTTTTAAAGCAACCCTTTTGGCTGAAGTGTGAAACTTTTATTCAGCCTTTTTTGTCACACTGTACTGTAGATCAAAGTTGCTGCTGCTTCAGGGTACTGGCCACATTGTGTGCTGTATTTCATTTAGCTGCAATCAGAGCTTGTGATATTTGCATTTCCTGAATTATTTATGTCCACTGTCATTATTAAGGCACAGTCTTTGTCTAGCAGCTGCATGAATATAAAAACTGTTTTTGCTGTTAGTGAGATTTTGCTTAACAACCTGTTTTGTTTCCTTTTCTGCAGCTTTCCAACATCGACTTTTCTGAAAACATTGATATATCAAAGCTGCGACAGCTAAGGCTTGATGATATACGCAGATCTTACTTTTTTGTATCCTTATCCTCTGGCATGGTGCAGCATGGCATTGCTTTCACAAACACAACCAGCAGATGGCGCTGTTAACCCTGTTTCTGCACAGTGTTCCTTTCTTCATTTTAAATACGTTATAAAAAAAAAGTTAAGTTATAAATACCACTGTACATGGAAGATGCAACATGTAAACATGATCCTTTTCTGAACAAAAAAGACATGATTTAAACCTATAGTGCATGGATTCCAAAAATACAACGGAAAACTATGATGTATAAATATCTCATATATGGATATTTAGATGTAAAATTGAAAACATTAAGTTTAAGGGTTAAGTTTTCCTCAGCAGAGCTTTCAGGTTTTCTTTATAGTTACTGCATTTTTTGGAACTGGAAATATAGCGTCTATTAACAGGTAAATATCGATTTGAATGGTTTTATTAGGTGCTTTTATAAGATCACATGTAATACCTGTATCTCAAAACCACTCCTTTACAGTATATCATTCTGTATTCCTAGTTTTGATCCTGCTTCAGTATACTGCTTTCTGACCGTGTTTAATCCTTTCGTTATGGGAGCACTGATGATGTGGAAGGTATGTGTTTCTTATATATTTTTTCTTTTATAGCAGTTACATGAAACACTAAAATCATTGCTGTGTTTTAAATGTAATTACTGATGAGAAATTGCTTTTATTTCCAACATGAGTCCACAAACACCAGTTCTTAGTAATGGTAGTCTATGTTTATTAAACCTTTATTAAAGAAGCGCTGACCAAGGTTTAAAATCAATTTTCTTAAGTGTTATTAACACTTAGTAGAACTTTCTTCTGTTGAAGATCTCTTTGCCCTTTGCTTATAATTTATACTTCAATTTGGAATATGCACCCATTGCAAAAACAACAATATCAGTATACCGTAGGTAAAAAAAAATAGTTGATGCTGCTTTACGGTACCAATCAATACATCTGCTGTAGTTCAAACTTACTCCAGTGGATTAGCTACAATCAGACCATATTTGTATAACCTGAATTAACATAGAAAAGTGAAGAAGGAAAAGATTCTCTGCATCAGTAAAAGTGGAACAGTAAAAATGTTTATAAAGGTTAGGTAGGTATTGATTTTAGAGCACTGGTTAGCACTCCTTTAAGACTGATTCAGCAGTGTGCACAAGCCTACGTTCCAGCTCAGGATTTTCAGCCCCTAGGTCACATCTGTTCTCCCTAAGAAAGATAATAAGTGAGGCAATTATGTAGAGGTCTAAAAACTTACAGCAATGGAAACTAGACCGCTTCTTTTTTATTTTGTTACTTTTGTGGGCAAACAGTTTAAGGGTATACTAAACAAGGCTTTTATCTAAAAACATCCCGTTGTAGGGCCTCAGATCTGCCTTCAGCTTCTGAAGGGATGAGAATGTAGTTTAGTACACACTTGCAAAGATACACATTTATGCTGCCAGCTGCCAGTTGTGGCTCTAATCACACTTTGTAGTTCATATTTTCCTTGTGGGTGCAGAACTCAGACCCTTCCATTGTTTTTTAACCTCTTGCACTAGGAAGTTGGAGAGGGAACAAAAAAGAGACGGGACTTTTGTTGACTGATGTACTCTGACCCTTCTGCTTTATTGATCTGCCGCTAATAAGATTCAAGTTTAAAAATTTGTCTCAGGCAGGGTGAGGTAGAGTCCTTAAGGTACACAAGGAATTGAGCGGTTGTTTAAATGGGTTCTTATTAAAATAAATGTGAGAGTGACTAAAGATCATGAGGAAACTGACAATTTGGATAAAGGGTTAAAACACTGATGGCACATGTATAGGGCAAGTGACTTCTGATTTAATCCGAAGCTACTTTTAAATATTAGGACTTTTTTTATATATATATTTATTTTATTTTGTATCATAGCTATATAGTTTTTGTACTGTTCATTTTTTATATGGAGTATTCTATTTAAATCCCAGTTAAAAAACATAACTAGCTCACAGATTATTTTTACGAGATATACAATAGTTTTGTCTGACCTACAATTTGCTCTGCATACTGCAGAGGTCTTCAGTAATGTAGCATCCTTGGTGTGTTTCGAGCTCTTGAGGTATTTGGGCTAACTGACATACATTAAATTAATTGGAGCCATAGATCATTGCGTAGTCTGTTTTACCTTCAAATGATTAATTATTCAAACAAAAGTTAATTATTTTATATCAAATGTACTGTCAGTGGCCACCAACCATATTGGCCGTCCTTTATTGAATTGAGAAGTAACACCTAATAAACACTAGTCAGTATACACTATATTATGCATAATGCATAAGTTAAGTGGCTGTGTTACTGTTTAAAAAAAACAAAAACAAAGCCTGTTTGTTTGACCTGGTTTTATGAAAATAAGCAACATAGCAAGCTGGTATTTGAATGTGCCAATATTATTATTATTATTTGTTTATTTAGCAGACGCCTTTATCCAAGGCGACTTACAGAGACTAGGGTGTGTGAACTATGCATCAGCTGCAGAGTCACTTACAATTACATCTCACCCGAAAGACGGAGCACAAGGAGGTTAAGTGACTTGCTCAGGGTCACACAATGAGTCAGTAGCTGAGGTGGGATTTGAACCGGGGACCTCCTGGTTACAAGCCCTTTTCTTTAACCACTGGACCACACAGCCTCCTATGGGGTACCAGTGCTGCATGCCCTTCCTAGAATGTTTTGTGTACTGCTGTTTTAAAATAAAGCTGTTTAGTGACACTCATAGCTTTGTGATAATGCATATTGTAGGTGTACACTGGCTACTAAATCATGAGTTATCCTACTCTAATAAGCACTGCAGTCAGTATGTTTCTCTTTTGTTATGCAGATTCTGATACCTTTTGTGATTGTGATGTGCACATTTGAAACCATTCAAGTATCAACGCAGCTTTCTTCAAAAAGGTACCTTGACATTACATACGTTTTCTTGTTTTGATGTACTGGAGCCTGTTGATTATTATTGTACTATCTGACATAAAAAAGAGAATATAAAAACAATTCAAATAAGTGAAGGGCCCTTTTTTAAAATCCTATTTTATGACTGAACAACAATATGTAAGTAACAATGTTTTTCTACTCGCTGTCCTGATAAGGCGGACTTACCAGTACTTATTTAATGTTTTCTATTTTCCTTTTACTCAAATTACATTCATTTTCATATTGCATGTCCCTTAACATTTGACAACGTAGATTTAATAAAATAAGTGGGAAAACACAGCCCAAAGAACCCACTCCAGATATTCCCCAGTACTCCCCAGTTCCCCATGTCACCCAGTTTTCTGAAGGATTATCCAGTAAATACCATTTTGACAAGGCAATTATACCACCCTATATTTACTGCCAAAGTAATTCCCTCCAGAGTTCAAATTCAAATCTATGTGTGATGTAAGCACTGCAACACTATGTAATGTGTATATGTTAAGACAAGCCACATGTTTGTTGCTGTGCTGTAGCTGTGGTATAGTTTAACAGGAAGGTTAAGTAAAAATGGCAACAAAAAAAAAACTAAAATAGAAGGACGCAGTTCCGTCTTGTGGAGAGTGCTAAAGCTTTTGTTAATTTTTCTTTCAGCCTGTTTCTGATAGTGTTGGTCATTTCTGATGTAATGGCTTTGGTAAGTTAATCCTTGTGTTGTACCTGGAGGGGGGACTGGCAGAGAATGGTTTTTATATTGACCCTTTGTACCTGGAGGGGGGACTGGCAGAGAATGGTTTTTATATTGACCCTTTCACAAGGAAGGGATTTACTGTATTATTATTAGTAACAAAAACAAGCAATAGGTATACCTTCTTTTCTTAAATAAGAACATTTCCAGCACTCATTTTACATTACTGTAAATTATTATTACAAATGCAAAGGGATGGGGAGAGGTTTAAACCATTCCATTAAAAATGTCCTGACAAGGCAGGACCACACAGGAGCTAATGTGCATGCAGTGGTGCCCTTAGTGTGTGGTACATAAATACGCTAACCTGGAAAGAATAGATTGGACAGAGACCTATATCATCACCCACTTGGCACCTGCCACATGTCACTGTTTATGAATATTGCAAAGGGGATTTAAGTAGTTCAGACTGCACTCAAAGGGAAGCAGGTATAGTTTATAAAAAGGTAGAAAGGATGTAAAATAGGGGACTCCGGTACACATTATGTAAGGTAACATTAGGTACTCAAAGAGGGTCTGTGAAATCTGCAGTAAATGTTTGCCATTTCTGATTATGTCAAAGAAGCAAATGATTTCCTTGATTCTCTGGAATTGAGTTTTCCTAGTGTGGTCTCTTTTGTATTGCACTCCATTCTTCTTGTCTTTTGCAGCACTTCTTCTTTCTGGTTAAAGATTATGGAAGTTGGCTGGATATCGGGACAAGGTACGTTAACTTCCTCCTCCATTGAATTCTCTCGTCATTTACTGAACTCTGTGTCTATCCGGGATGGTTTTATTTCAAGTGCAGCATATGGTTATACTTTAACTCTAATTTTGTTAATCATTCATTACTCACTCACCAAAACAAAACACAAGCCTGTTTTTCAGGCAAACCCAATAATTATTAGTATTTTACGAGTTGAAAATGAATATAATTTGCTTGAGTTTTTAATGACTTATTTATATTTATGTTTATGGTACAGACATTCTATTTACAACATGCCGCACACACAAACAGTTCCTGTTTTTACTTCAGTGAATTACATTTGCATGCTCAGGCATACGTTACAGTCCTGTACAATCATTAACTAAGTATTTCCCTTCAAATGGTGTAGATTTGTAAGGGGATTTCCATTATTTTCAAATGAACTGAAGTTCTCAGTCATGAGATCTTCTCCTCAGTAGTACTAAAAGTGTTTTTTTTAATTATTTTTTATTTCAGCATCAGTCATTATGTGATTGTGATGTCCATGACCATTTTCCTGATGTTTCTGAGCGTATTGGCTCAAGTCCTAACCTCAAAGAGAATCCTTCTTGGTGGGAAATTGAAACTGCACTTCGTATGAATGTTGGCATTCTAAAACTGCTGAACAAAAAACAACTGTCATACATTTCCTGTTTGCGCACACGTTTTGTGTCCCTGGGAGTGCTGGTCACTGAAAACATCTGTGTCAGGGAGGTCCACTGGGTGACTCTTGAGGTAAGCACAGGGCTGTCTCGATTTAGAGGTGAAGGCTGGACATTCAGTAGTGCAAAAATAAATGTTGGGTAAGTGATTCAATATGTAACCTGTTTATGAGCACACAAATACTGACATGGTGTGCATTCCAGTTTCAAAGAGAAAAATACATCACATGTATATTGTTTGTTTTGTTTATAATGGCTCTTTAAGACCTCTCTTGTTATCGATAAGGCTCTGTGGCAGGGACTGGCTTTGTTGTTTGGGTTTGTAAATAAAGTTTGTTGTATTTTTGTTAATTTGGCAGGGATGGGGTTAAAAGAAGGGTGGTTTCAATCAACAGGGATAGACAGGCACTGGCAGTTATACAAACAGTTGCACAAAATGTGGAAGAAGAATGAAAACAAAACACTGATCAAAACTACAAAAAAAGAGGTGACCGTGTTTAGCCGTGTTTGCTTCTTCCCGTATGTGGTGCTGATGCATGACTAAATAAATGACTAATATTAACAGGTCTGATTTGAACTACTTACTTATTGGTTTCCCTGTGCTGGGTGCATTTTTCTAAAGGTTAGAAAGGATTTGTTCCAAAGCAAACCTTTTTCAAATCAGTCACCAGGGAGTACAGGTGTTTCTGGATAGTATTGCAATTGCTATTTCATTGACTCTGGAATGCTTTCATGTAATAGTAATGTGAGGATTTTTATGCTTGTTTATGTTTTTTATAACATGAGAACTAGTGGAATGCTTATGTGTCAGATTAAAAAGAAATTTGTGAATAAGATGCTATGTTGTCATGTAATGTACCGTACTTCAAAGTAACATTTTAATAAATAATGGTATAATGTCCACCTGTTTATTACTGTCTGTATTTAAAGAGGAACTTGGTACGGGCATTAAAACACATTTCATGTAGTCTTCTTAGATTCAATTCCTAGGTCATTTTTCAGTCATCACATGCAGGAGTTTATTGCACAACTGTGGCCAAACATGGCTCTCCAACAAGTACTAGGTGCATTTTAAGAGCCCAGTAATTTTGTGACATGTACAGAAAAATAGCATTACATTTATCCATGTGTTCAGCTTTCTTTAGTCTCATAATCGGAATGGAGACTTTGTCTGATTCTGTTCAGGTAGGTGCCGACCACAGCTCCGTGGTCAGACATGCGTTGTAGGACTTTTTTGGGAAGAAGCCAAGTTGATGACTCACACAGACTACCAACCTAACCACCCACATCTAAGATCCCAATTGTGCCATTCCATTGTATCTCATTGCTGTGTGTGGGAAGAGGGGCTTGATGGATTGCTGTGAAAGCTAGTATAAGGTCCTGTTCAATTTTTGTTTCCGGAATCAGTGGCATACAACTTTTATTTATTTTTTTTTTACTACAAGTTTTTTTAAGTACTACAAGAAAGATGGACTACACCTAAATAGGTCAGGGAAAAGTAGATTAGGTGGTAATATTGAATCTAATTTAGTAAATTATTTAAACTAGGAACTGGGGAGGGGAGGTTGTTTACAGGGGGCTGCTATGAAACAAAACAGAAAAGAATCAAAGTTCTAATATCTAACCGGGTTTATTACCCTCTGCTATTACCACCCAGCAGATTCGAAGGTGTATGTTCTAGTAATTTGTTACATGTCCCTGTCACCTCCGTTAAACCACATGATCCTGAAAATACTATTTTACATCTGGCTTTATTTAATGTTAGATCTCTGTCAAATAAAGCGCCCCTGATCAGTGAATTTATCATGGAGTATAACCTTGATATTTTATTTTTAACCGGAACTTAGCATGGAGTTGATGACAAGGTTTCTTTGATCGAGGCTTCTCCTCTAAATTACTCTTATCTTCGGAGTGTTCGTCTTACTGGCCAAGGAGGTGGACTTGCCACTTTCTTCTGCACTGAACTTAAAATCAAACAAGAAATCTTGAAGGAATATTTATCCTTTGAATTACTAATACTAATTATTGATAACAAATTACCTGTTCTTATTGCAATTGTATATTGTCCACCCAAGTCTAATTTACTTTTTTTGGACTGAATTTGGTGATTTTTTAAATCTATACTGTTTGTTAACTATGATAGGGTTCTTTTATTGGATGACTTTAATATCCATGTGGACATTGATACTGATTCTAATGGTTCAGAATTTTTGAAGCTATTGGATTCTCTAAATTAGGTTCTACTCATAATCATGGGCATACTTTAGATCTAGTGATTTCTCGTGGTTTGGATGTTCAAAATGTAGTAACTTCTGTCCTTTCTATTTCTGATCATCTTGCAATTCAAGAGTTAACTTGGGTAGTTAACTCTTTAACAGCTACAAAGGTTTGAGGCTTTTAATGTATTGCCAGTTGCTCAGGCTGTATCATTAAATGAGTTGGTTGACGCCTATAACACCTGCATCACTAACATTTTTGATACTATAGCTCCAGTTAAAACACGGAGGGTGTTTTCCAAAAGAAGCACTCCATGGTTTAATGATTTTACTCGGAAACTGAAATGTGATGGTCGTAAATAGGAACGCAGATGGAAGAATTCCAAACTGCATGTTCATTATCTTGCGTGGAAAAGCCACCAAGTTAAATATAAGAAGGCTTTGTCCCAGGCTAGATCTTTATGCTTTTCTAACCTGATTGAAAAAAATAAAAATAATTCTAGATTTGTTTTTGCATCTATAGATAAATTAGTAAATCCACCTTCTGTTACTTCTATCTCTAATATTGGTTCAATTTTTAGTTGAGTTTTTAAAATTCTTTCAAAATACAATTACTGACATTAGACATCAGGTCTTACAGACTCCTTCTATTATGGACCTTTCTTCCTGCTTTGAATTAACTAGACTTGATAAAGTTAAGATGGAGGCTTTCTCGTTGGTTACTTTGCAAGAGCTGACAGCGTTAGTTAGGCATATGAGGTCAACCACTTGTGCCCTTGATCCTATTTCTACTAAACTATTAAAAGATGTATTTAGTGTTGCTAATATAAGCATTTTATCAATTATAAATGAATCACTTTCATCTGGTATAGTTCCCTCTGCACTTAAGGTTGCATTGGTTAAACCCCTGCTTAAAAAATGTAATCTGGATCCTACAGTTATTAACAACTATAGGCCAATTTCCAATCTTCCATTTTTAGCCAAGGTCTTAGGTCTAAAGTTTTTGCCAATCAATTACTCAAATTTCTAGCTTGTAATGCTTTATTTGAGAAATTTCAGTCTGGATTTCGATCTGCACAGGGTAGTAAACAATCTTTTGAAAAGCTCCGACTCTGGCTTTCTTTCTATTTTAATTCTTCGTAGTCTTAGCGCTGCCTTTGACACCGTGGACCATTCCATTCTATTAAACCGGCTTGGGAGTTTAGTGGGATTGGCAGACGGTGTCCATTCTTAGTTTAGGTCTTATCTTTCCGGTTTCAGTACGTTTCTGTGAGATGAAGTCTGATTTGTCAGAGGTTGTCCGTGGTGTTCCTCAGGGTTCTGTTTTAGGTCCCCTGTTATTTTCATTATATATGTTTCCTGTGTGGTCCAGTGGTTAAAGAAAAGGGCTTGTAACCAGGCGGTCCCCGGTTCAAATCCCACCTCAGCCACTGACTCATTGTGTGACCCTGAGCAAGTCACTTGACCTCCTTGTGCTCCGTCTTTCGGGTGAGATGTAATTGTAAGTGACTGTGCAGCTGATGCATAGTTCACACACCCTAGTCTCTGTAAGTCGCCTTGGATAAAGGCGTCTGCTAAATAAACACATAATATATATGTTGCCATTAGGTGATGTTATCCGCAGGCATGGAGTGCATTTCCATTGTTACGCAGATGATACTCAGCCATACTTGTCTTTCAATCCAGACAATCCCTCTACTCGGGCGCTATTAGCTGCTTGCTTTGCGGACATAGAGTGTTGGATGTCACAGATTTTCTGATTTTGAATTCACAGCACCAATTTAAAAAAAATGTTGATTTATATAAAATAGATCTTAGCAGCATTTCCTCAGAACTAAAACTTGAAGCAAGAAATTTGGGGGTCATTTTTGATCCTGTTCTATCATTTGAGTCCCATATTAGGAAAATTACTAAAGCATCTTTTTATCATTTGAGAAATATAGCTAAACTTAGATCAATTATTTCTGTATCTGATGCTCAGAGGCCAATTTAATGCATGCCTTTGTTTCATCAAGAATCGACTATTGTAAAGCACTTTTTTTCTGGGATTCCAAAGTATTTGGTATCTCGCTTGCAGCTTACTCAGAATTCTGCTGCAAGAATTCTAACTAAAACCAGAAAAGGTGAACATGTCTTGGCCTCCTTACACTGGCTTCCTGTGCAGTTTCGAATTGATTTTAAGATTTTATTTTTAACTTATAAAGCCCTTAATCGATTACAAGAGCTGTTGATCCCATACATTCCTAAACGGAATCTTAGATCTCAGGCTCTTGGTTATTCCAGGGGTAAATACAAATAGTATGGGAGAAAGGACCTCTTATAAGGCTCCTATATTATGGAATGCTCTGCCTTTTTTTGTCAGAGAAGTCTTGCTGTTTTTATGTCAAGCCTTTTTATTATAGTCTTTATTATTGATATCCAAATACATAATTGGAAATGTATTTACTTTTATTTAAAATAGTCTTTTTATTATAGTCTGTTTTTGTTTTATTATGCTGTGTGTACTATGTTTTCTGTAAAGCACCTTGTGGTCTATGACATAAGGTGCTATATAAATGAAATAAATAAATAAAATAAATGTTCAATCTCTCTTGTACTGTATTCATTTACAAGTGGCAATAGACCTGTGTGAAACTGATTAAACATGTATTTATCTCTAAAATGTTGTATAATCTGTTGCTTAAATTGTCACCTGCCAACAGGAATTTTATATTTATTTTTTAATGCTGCGTGTAAACATTTAATGAGGATCTGCAGAATAGAACTGACTGGTCTGTTTGGTCTGTATGCTAAAAAAGAAAAAAAATCTTAGAATCCACAATGCACGTCTGGTTGGTGCTATGGTGGTATACTGTAGCATACAAATAAATTTTTTAGGTCACCCAAGTGGTTTTTTGGGTTTACAACATAAAAAAAAAAAAACACTAGTGCCAATTCACGACTGTTTGTATGCATTCAAAATTCATCACATACAGCTGTAGTAACTAAAATGTGGCTTCAGTACATTTTCTCTTTGTGATCCTTTCAATTCAGTTCTGTAGTGAAGAAATGAAGCTGACAAATGGTTTTTGATTCAAAAACACTTTATGTACAAGAAAGGTATACCTCCAATACAATCATATAAGCACGAGATTTAAACTGACTTTGGACAAGGCCTCAGTACAGCTCAGTGCATAAGTTTGTATTAGAAAGCACGGATATCCATGGAGTCAATTCGAAAGAGATGAAAAGACTGACAAAACTTTACAATGTTTGGCATTTATACCTTTGTTGGCAAGTGTTGACTCCACTCCCATTTGTCTTACTTCTGTCCAATGATAGGGGTTTCCACTCTATCACTGCACATTCCCTCTGGGGGGGAAAAGGGGAGGGGGGTTGAATACCACATTGTACCTAGCAGGGTGCACCCCTCTTGTCTTTCATTTCCCCTCCCCCATCTCACACTATCTCTGCTAATATCCTGCCTTTTGGCATTTAGCTCCAACACTTATCTGTGACTTCCAGTCGTGTTAGGGTATGCAAAGCTGCACGTAGCTGGTTTTGCCGATGGGAAATGAAAGAACTTGAAACTTACACAATACTGCATATTAAAACAAGAAACAAAACACATACACACACAATTTAAACATAATGATTAAAAACAACTTAACTATAAAAGAAAAACACGCGCATAATGTAAAACTTATCATTAATAACATAATTACTACCTCATGCAGAAAGCCATCACTACATTCCTGTTGGTTGTTGAAATAGACATTCCACTGTAGTTAGTTTGTTAGTTAACTTGGTACAGTATGAAAGCTAAGATACATTAATATCATACTGTGACGAGGTTGGCTGGTGGTGACATCAGGCCAGGAAGCAAGTAGACAACAGAGTGGTGAGTGAATGAAGAAATGCGCTGATGCGCCAGCTTATTGAAAAATAAAAAGGGTGAACAAAACAAAAGCACTTGAAACAAAAAGACGCTATGGCCAAAATAAACAGACTAACAAACAGACGGACACGGAACAAACCAGTGTCATGCTGGTGTTTAACCAGCACGCCTAGCAATTGTTTTCTTTTGATTTATTTTACCTCCTTTCTCTACTCACATTCTCCACTCTGAACACCCAACTCCGAGTGAGTGAAACAACGCATCCTTTATGCAGGTGTACCGAGACTTGATTGCTAATCGATCATTCAATTGGAATCTCTGTACATCTGCATGTAAACTAATTGTGCTCCCCGTGCTTCCATACTAATACCCATTTTAATCTGAACGTGGAGTGATTGTGCAATCCCTGTGCCTAAATACAACTATATATTTTAAATCACTCATGATAACCCACAGTCTGTGCACCAACATATACATTTCAGCATATAGAAGCATCCCAACAAGGATTGGAGGCCAGTGTGTGCCAACATTTTTTCTCCACAGATGCATACCGTGTATATGTACTTTTAGAATTGTCAATCTCTGGTCATTTCTCATTTATCAAATACTTTGACAATTTTGTTTTTTGACAAACATACACTAGTCTGCAGTCTGTCTGTGTTTTTTCCCTCCATAAAATATCCCTTCTGAAAAACAATGTTACACTCAATAGTGCTGAAAAAAGCTTCTAGTCACAATGTTTGTCATTGATTTTTTTTTTAAATTAATTTTTTTGGTATTTCTAAAGTACAATTGACTCTGTTTAATAGTTTTTAGATGATATGACTTAAGCAGTGATGCAGTGGGTTGCCACATCTTCAGACTTGCTTGTTATATTGTTATACAAATATTGGGAAATTCTGAAACTTACAGCCACAACGAGAAGATATTCTTAACGGGCCACTCTACAAACTGTCTTCTGTATCAAACACCAGTAAATATGCAGCTATAGTATGCTCATTTGTATAGCAAACCCTAAGCCTTACAGTTGTTGTAGCTAACAGAATACTTTTCAGAAATCTTACCTGTCGGACAATTCCACTGACTATATAGGGCTTGTGTGCAGTTTTCAAAGAAGTTATATTGCTTGTTTAACTTGCATTATAACTTGTGTTTTTATTTTAAAACATGTCATCTGGTACCACACTAAGTTAAAGACATTTATCAGTTTGCAGCAAATATGTTATTTTTTGCACTTCCTGGGTCATGTCACCCAGCAGTGGGGTCAAGGATCTTAATGACTAGAATGCTGGCTACTGACAGGAAAGGCAGCCTGAAGGGGTGGGGACAATTTAGGTGACATGGCCTTGAAAGTGCAAGACTATTAGAAAACAAGGTCTGCAATCAGAGATATCTTTACTCTAATATGTTACCAGAAATGTTTTAAAATGAAAATACATGTTAGCTAAAACATAGATTTATTTCAAAATTACACATTTGAGATTGTAATAATAAAAGACTAGCTGAAGTATTTAGTATGTAACTTGGAAACAAAAACTGATATGTATATGGGCAGATGTGCAAATGGCATGGCTTGCACAGAAACCTGTATCTCTGAACAACAGTATACAGTTAGTATGATATTACTTATTGTAACAAAATATATATTTCAAAACATGTGTTTCTACATCATCTATATACAAAACAGAACATACAGACAACATGAAATCATCAGTAAAATGTAAATAAACTGTTTATAAACATTTTGGAGGGTGATTTTTTATAAATCCATTTAACTTTAAAATTCCTTTTGAAATAATTTATGTTGTACCTTTCAAATTGAGTCCAGTAATATGTGCAATAATAACAACTGTAGCGGACAGTACAGTCAGATCAGGTTATTGCTGGATGTAATATACACTGTTTAAACTTGTTTGAGAGTTTCAAGTTCATGTTTTTTCTCTTTCCCCCTATCTCTTGCTCAAAGTAGATTAGATGCAGCTTTGAAGCTCAGTCGTAAAAATTCCTTTGCGTTATCACAAACTAAAATCTCTGCACAGGCCATTCTGGCAGACTTTGAAAAAAGCCAGTCCTGAGCTAGGAGGACTGATCAATGAAGTTGACAAGTGAATTGTTAATCACGAGCTGTGGGAAAGGCCAAGGAGTGGCCACAGACAAATTAACCAGTGTTTAAGCACGTTGTGTGACGTTAAACACCACCCATAAATTCAACAGTCCAATCAACATGGGTCAGCGCTTAATTAAAAAAGACTGGGACAGGCAAAGAAAGAAGAAGTGGTTCTGAGAAATGAAATGAAATGAAAGCTGAACTGCTCTGAAGAAAGTTTCTGAAGCTTGGAGAAAGCAATGGTAAAGTGTGCTGGAATCATGGGAGAATCTATGGTCTGAAAACTGGCTAAAATCGTTCTGAGAAGGCTGAAATCAGCTTTGAAGAGGGCCCTAGCTCCTTGCTCTACGAGAGACTGAAACAATAAACGGGACACTGCCTTGATCTGAAAGCGGGTCTTGGTTTCCACGTCGCTCCACGAAACAGACGGAAGCATCGACAGCAGCTGGACCTAAGGTCAGGTACTAGCCGTACAGAAACCTTCCGACAAGTCAAAGCTAATGTTGCAAGACTATTGGAAATCAACAAGCTACTTCCTCTGAAAATAACTATTTGTTTATTGCGAGCTGACGCAATACAATGCGTACTTCAAGCAAAGTACAGTCTTCTTTCGTTGGAACTTTAGATCCAGAGAGAGAAAAAGCTGCAGTGTTCATCAACAAAGAAGATTGACTTCTTTGTTGAAAATCTATAAGTATTCAACATATCAAATATTAAATATTCGAGAAATTAACTGTAGCTAATGCTATCAAGTTAGTGGAAAGATTGTTCTAGGAAAAGAATATAACTTCCTGTTTTGGAGTATGTAAGAAATACATTTTATCATTGCCCCATTTCTGAGTTAATTTGAATATAGAATCAATTGAGGTTGATAACATATTATTAGTTTGGTACAACACGTCTAAACTAAATTAAAACGGTAAAACTAATTTACTAAATTAGGTACAGGAATGTTGGATTCCATTCTGAATGGGAAGTTGAATTAATTCTTGTGCATATTGATATGAAACATGATCGATTCAACACAAAACAAGTATGGAAAATACTAATGCAAAGTAGACACTGTGTAATCAGCCATAATTAATATTAGTTTATTAACCATGTATGCTAGTAATGTGGTTGTTGTAATTGTTTGAGTAAGAAATCAATGAACTGTATACTATTCACGCATATCTAATCGCCTTTCTTTTTTATTTTATAAATTTAGTCGTCGTCAATTATTTTTTATTATTTTCTCCCCAATTTGGTAATGGCCAATTATTTTTAGACTCAGCTCGCCGCTACCACCCCTGCACTGACTCGGGAGGGTGAAGACGAACACACGCTGTCCTCTGAAGTGTGTGCCGTCAGCCGACCGCTTTTTTTTCACACTGTGGACTCACCATGCAGCCACCCAAGAGCTACAGCGTCGGAGGACAACGCAGCTCTCGGGCAGCTTACAGGCAAGCCCGCAGGCGCCCGGCCAGACTACAGGGGTCGCTGAGCCAAGGACACCCTCGCCGACTTAACCCTCCCTCCCCCCGGGCAGTGCTCGGCCAATTGAGCGCCGCCCCTGGAAGCTCCCGTCCTCGGTCGGCAAAGGAATAGCCTGGACTCGAACTCGCGACGCCCAGACTATAGAGCGCATCCTGCACTCCACGGGGAACGCCTTTACTGGATGCGCCACTCGGGAGCCCCCTGCTAATCGTCTTTCTGTAATATTAGATTTAGTTGTGCACCCTTTTTATTCTTAAATAAAATATTGTTTTATATTTATATTGTTTTATATGACTGTCGATTATTGTCAAGGGAATCCGAGTCCTACATGATCCCGAACTTGAATAACGTATATCTAATTTCTTACATTTTGCAAGATTTGCACTGTACAGAAATCCACTTGAACTTTTACTATTGCAAAAAACAACAACGTCGAAAGGATTCCAAACCGAATATTTACCCTTTCTGCCTCTGTTATGCTAAAGTTATTTAAAACTGGATAGGAACAGGTCGACATGTGGGGCATGTTGTCCGTATCCTCCTTTGTAAAAACTTGTGAAAAGTAATCATTTAATATATTTGCTAATTTATTTTCTTCATCAATTTGTATCTCTTATACCATTATCACACAGAAATGCAGCTACTGTGAAGTCTCTGAAACGTTTTAACGAGTGTGTAAAATACCCTTTCACACAGCATGAAATTGCGCAATCTATGCCGGTGTAATACCGTCATAACCCTTTCACACAGCCAAAGAGATTGCGCGAGTACAACTTTCAAACCTGTCAATCACGACCTAACACATGCACGCAGTGCTTAATTTGTAAAGAAAGAGGTGCCGGGACGCAAGCAATGACAATAATACCGACCCTAAGAAGAGCATATTCAAAATAATAACCCGTTTATTTGAAAGAATATTGTACGTACTTGTGTTAGATGTTTACAATCACGTATTCTACATTAAAAATAAAAGAAGTCCAGAAGGACGATATTGACGAAAAAACGCAGCCGTCACGAACATTGGTTTGACCCACGGTTTGCACTATTATCAGCGATGTGTAAGCAACAGAAGCTGCTGGTAGATTACAAAAACGATTAATTAAACTTAGGCTAGGTAGTTGTTAACTTAGTATGTTTTATTCTCTATTAATTAAATTATATTCATTGAAAAAGGCAAGAGAACCAGATTGTTATTATTTTTATTGTTTTGGTTTAATATAATATAGCAGGCTAATGTTCCTATTGAAGTAGGCTACAATATATTTATTTCATTAAAAAGTTGCCGTTGTTCTTTGTTGAAATTAATGTTGAGCTTTCATATTTTGTTGTATACTACTCATTTAATCAAACCAAGTAGTGTAAGAAGTTGCTTGTATCGTTCATGACGTTTTTCAAATCAAGTAACTTATTTGTGTATAGAAAACGAGAATAGAGTTGCATTGTCAGTGTCCAGTGTCATCTTACTTAAAAGCACTCAAGCGGAAATCGTAAAGTAATTTAAAGTAAGCTACAAACGTGGCAGCGGACTGTCTCTCTTTAACGCGCACGCAAGAACTTGTCGACTTAATGCAACTGTGTTGAGATTTTAAAAAGAAAGCATTTTATGAGATTTTTAACTATAGGTACCAGCACTATGACTCAACTCAGGCACAAATTAAGCACTACGCTATAGTGACGTGGCATGTTGACTTTGAAACCACACCCACTATAGCACTTCAGTGGCGGTATAGCCTTTCACATAGGCAGTTATGATGGTTCAGTGCCGTCTATAAACCACCTCGCGAGGTGTTTCAGAGACGGCATAAAATATGACGGTTCTGTGGCGGTGTGGAGTGTCCGCCTATTTATTATTATTATTTGTTTTAGGCGGATAAAAGCGCCGCGTCTTTTGTTATTGTTTTTGTTTAAAAAAAAAAACAATAACAAAAGACGCGCGCTTTTATCCGCGCCGCAAACAAATACAAATAATAATAAATAGGGGCGGGACACTCCGCCACAGGCGGTATAAGCAATTCACACAGACCTATAAGCCACTACAGTGGCGGTTCTGAACCGTCATAACTCCTCTGTGTGAAAGCACCTTAAGACTTTTAACCTCCTCTTTGAATGTGCATGTATGTTTGTTTTAAATTCACAATAACAATAAGATCATTTGATTGTAATTGAAATTGGACCTGACGCGCCTGAGACACGCTGAATAAATGGACCGCAAAGGGTTAATGTACCAAAACCCTCTGCTTATAATGTGCATATGAAAACTTCACCTATATGCATGCAGGGATTAGTTTGCTGTCAGGATGGTAACAGATTTGGCAACAAAACCTCTGTACCATTTTGGAGCTCTATAGCCAAAGGTGTCGACAGTTACAAAAGATTATGAAAAATAGTTGTTTTTTTTACTGTGCATTTGCTTCTCTTTTTAACATATGGAAACATTTCTAGCCTCCCAAACTTAAATCAATTAATTAAATGTTCCCTCATCTGGTGCTGGCTTCAAATATAAATCACTGGATCTTCCTTTTTGCAAAGAGCAAGAGCAGTGGCTATGGCTAACAAGCCACAGTCACTGCTGCCCTGTTGCAAATGAACATCAACATGTTCAATGGATCAGCAGAGTTCAGCTATATACTTACAGAGCATTTCAGCTCTGGAATGACAGTACTACTCATGCTGTATAGACCTGAACAGCAGAATCAGACTGTGAATGCACATTTGAAACTGTTATCCAGTGGTTGTCCTGTATATTTAAAATTTGGACAAAGGGTCTTGTGACTGTGCCTATCAGGAAAGACCTAAAACAGGACACCTCTGTAGCCCATCAATAAAGGGATTTTCTTGACTGGGTAAGTATTGGGCCTAGTCAATATGAATATCCAAAAGCGGTGACCCATCACAAATAACATGAAGGTGTAACTTCTCTATTCCTCTGCTGATTCTTTTTGCTTTGGCTATGGGCTTGCGTTCAGTGTGGGGTTCCACAGTGCACACAGCATCTAGCTGTTTTTCATTTTGTTTGTCGATACCTGCAAAGAAAGAAAAAAATGTTTGTTGTAAATGATATACAATATCGATTAACATCATGGAAAATATAGTCACCTTTATAACAAACAGTTAGATCATGGGCCAGAATTTGTGACTGGAAATTTAATATTTTGTTTCCAACAATACTACTGGTATGTATGTATGTATGTATGTATGTATGTATGTATGTATGTATGTATGTATGTATGTATCTATCTATCTATCTATCTATCTATCTATCTATCTATCTATATGTATACCCTTATCAGATTTATGTTCTGGTAATGGTACACTATCTTCCTTATCCACTGCTAAACAATCCCTTTCATCCTCCATCAACTGGCTGGATAAATTACATACACTGTCTGCAACCCCATCACTCGCAGGTGGGCTTGGAGTAGATGTCATACCTGAAACACATGAGGGACTACGAGAAACATGTATGTAGGGTTTTACATGTGTCAGGGAAGTTTAAAAAAAAAGGTTTTCCCATTCATATTTTTAAGAACTGCACAATTGTTGAAAATCTCATCTATTACATATGGGCCAATCCAATCAAATTTCAATTTATCTCCCTTTTTGCCCAGCTTTACCATATTCCTGTGAAGCACCTCATCTCCCTTTGCAAACTGAAAGCACTTCACACCCTGTTTTATTTTTCTAAAGTGTCTGCTTATCCTGGGATGCAGAAATATTTAGCCTTACATTTTCAAAAATATCAGTCATCTGGCTACTGTGTTCTTCTACATTATTACATACACCAGTAACACCTTCTGCCAATGATTCTCCTGATGAACTGCCAGTTTCAGAAAAATGTTTCTGATCTCTACCAATCATTAGAAAAAAAGGTGAGTACTTTGTGGACTCTTGCCTGGAAGTTCTAATCACAAAAAGAACAGGCTGCAGAAAGACATCCCAGTCGTCCTGCTTTTCATTTACTAATTTGGACAGGGCTCTCTTAATATTCTCATTTGTTCTTTCAGCCTGCCCATTTGTCTGAGGATGATATGCCGAGGTTATGAGATCTTTCACCCCAAACTTTTCAAACAACATATTGTTTACTTCATTTACAAATTCCCTGCCTTGATCTGTTATTATTTTGCCAGGGGGTCCATATCTAAAAAAAAAAGACTTCTCAAACAAGATGACACCGATTATGCAGTTTTATCTTTAATACTAAAAGCTTCAACTAAATATTCCAGTCTTGTGAGTTTTAGCAAGGAATGACACTGAGACAAAGTGTCAAATGAAATATCGGGTCGGGCCGGCTCAGTGTTTTATAAATAAATGCATTATTACATTTTAGAGAGTGTTTTTTTCCTCTTGCAAATGCAAATGCCTCCTAAAATTACGTCCTACTTATCATGGAATGGAGTATGGAGGCTGTTGATATAAAAATAAAGCTGTCTACTGAAGAATGTTTAGCAGTGGAAAGTTCTGTCGCTGGAAAGGGTAAATATTCGGTTTGGAATCATTTCGACGTTGTTTTCCGTGATAGTAAAAGTTCAAGTGGATTTCTGTACAGTGCAAATCTTGCAAGCTTTTACTTAAATATGACAGCAAAAAGTCAGAAAATTCATCTTTGCAGCAGCACACTGAAAAAGGACGTGTTTGCCATGCAGCAGGGCCAAGTCAGTCGTACATGGTAATTCCGTGGTTTGAGAAGCTTAAATGACATTGTTTTCACCAGTTTTGGCATCCAGTGGAAACGTTGTTGTTAAGACTCTGGCATTGAGTTTAAAGTCTGGTGTGATATAATGACAAGTTATCGACATATAATTTGATGTTCAATGTTAACTTTGAACTTTATCCAAACATGATGCTAATATGTCTGTATCTGAGACTACCAAGTAAAATGTTCATCTAACTGGATGCTTCGCTCAGAGTATTTGTTTTCTTTTTAATTTGCATTTTGACTCGAAATATGCTTTCTGTATTTCAATAGCATGCTTGATATTATTTATGGCGATACTGGGGTCGGGTTGGGTCGGGTATGAAAATAATTAAAATGTCTTGGGATCAGGTCGGGTTCAGATTGGCCATGGTCGGGTTTTATTTTTATACCCGAGCTGACCTTTAACCTGAGGTGATCCAAAGGCGAGCGTCCTGGTTTTGCGGTAGAATGTTTAGCCTCACATGTACAGTACGTCTAAAAAGTGAGTGTCTTAAATACCTGAGGTGACCTACAGACGAGAATATATAGGGCAATAAATAAATAAACAGATTAAAATGTAAAGTATGATGAGCAGTCACAAAGCTTTTATACTTGGGTCACACACAATTTCAATAAATTATATGAACCAAACACACACACAGGGACGCGAACGTTTCCAAAGATAACAGTTCACATTGTTCTTAAATTCAATGACTAATTTTTTTTTAATCTAGATATATATATATATATATATATATATATATATATATATATATATATATATATATATATATATATATATATATATATCCTTATATTAATATCCTTAAATTATAAAAACCTTGATATTTTCCTACCTAAAGCAATTAGGCAGCGTATCACAGTCTGTCATTCTACCACCAAATAATAAAGTGGAATAGTTGTATGCTTCATGTAAGTTTAAAATAAAGCACATTCAAATATAAAATAAACCAAAATAAAATGTATTTATTGCCATTGCTATTTAATATAGACTATTAATAAATACATTTTTGGGGAGTTTCTTTTTTTTAAAGTAACTAAATGCACGCAATCGTTTAAACAGGAACTTTCACATACAAACAGACAGTTGACTCTACGCCAGTGAAAGGCATGCGTAAAATAACAGGCACAAACCAAAGTCATAAATCAGCAAAAAATGATAATACATCAAGTGTAAGCGCGAAACTTCGATATTATAATGAGATTCGTACATTTGCATACGAAAGTACTTTGAAATGAACAGTCCTCATGAAACTACGACAGCAGGGATGCCTTGTTTTTTCTTGTTCATGGTTTCTGTTAGTTTTAGCAATGATGAAACACCTTTTCTGTAAGTACTGTATAATAAAATCACTTCCTTATTTTTTTTGTAGGATCATAGGTGCATTTGTTTCCTGTTAACATTTCATGCAGTTCTTACTGCAACAATTGTGTTAGCAGCAAGCAGAGCGAGCAGCGAAGAGTATGGTTTATTCTGGTGAGTTAAAAAAAAACATTTCTGATGTACATGTTTTAATATATATCTTTAAATTAGATTCATAGTTTTAAAATGAGGTATAATTTTGTCTGAACTCATGAAACAGTTCATGGAATATTCAACATTAACAATTGCTTGTTATAAAGTGTGATCAATAAAAGTAGAAAGATGTGTAGCTTTACACAAAATAATGTGAGGCGTTGATGATAACAAGTGTATTTATGCTTGTTCTGGTCAGCATTGCAGTTTTTCCTTTGCTAGCTACAGAAGATGTTTTGCAAATGTAAAAAAAAAAGTTTAGTTGCTTGTAGTTTTGTACCCCACAGTAACATGGATTTGATTGTGATGGTTATGATTTTTACATTTGGCTGAATACTTTGGTCCCAATTCAAAATCCTGAATAATGATAACATTAAATGTAATTGTATGTCTTTATCTTTTCTTTAAACTTTTCTTTATTTTATTTTTTTAATATTCACTAATAACCATTTTGAGTAGTTCTGGATACTGTTGCTCCAATATGGAATAGGCTGAAGTGTCTAAAGTAGCTTTAGTTCTATCAGACTTTGTTTTATGTTATCTCAAACATTGCCTTGGTTACCTTGGCTCAGCCTAGCTGGCATTGTGGGTAATACGTACCTTTAAAACCCAATTGAACTACAGAATGCAAACATGTACAAATCATGTGGAAATCAAAGTGATTACTCCGTTCCGCACTCTGTAAAGATGTTCTCGAATACGAAGCTATCTACTGCTATGGGCAAAAGTTTTGCATCACCTTCATAAAGTCGAATGAAACCTTCTGAATTATGTTATGTTAACATATTGAAATACATAATGTTTTGTGGTTTTCCATATACTTAACGAAAAACTGACAAAAACTGAAAAATGTGACATTTCGAAATCTAACGTGAAATCCTAAAATTCTAGGTGATGCAAAACTTTTGGCCATAGCTGTATGTAGAAATTTGTTGTAGAATGTTTCAGGGGAAATCTGGGTAACCTATGGGCAATGTTCCCTCTAATTTGTTTTTGTACTGAGCGGACTACAAACTTTTCTGAGCATTACTTTTCTGTCAATGGGCAGCTTAGTTGAATACTAAATAAGTGACATCATGGTTAATATAAACTGCCCATACCACTAAACAATGATCACCAGCAAACGTAATTGTCAGTAAATGCAACACACGCAACAAATAAACTCGAAAATATCAGCTAGAACAAGGCACTATAAATGATTTTAAATAGACTAAGGGTTTAACATCATCTAATCCCACTTTCCATCCTTTCATCGCCTTCCTAGTTCCCAACCAAAGAAATAACATATCAGTGATCACACTCACACACAGTATTATCTACGATCAAAGAGAAAAGCAGGAAGCACACACCAATGCAGTTATCAAAAAGCCCACGTACTGCTATAACATAACTTTTCTGCATTTGTATTATTTTTTTATTTTAAATGGTGTTGAAAAGATGTTGCCGTCTCTTCAAGTTTTAAAATAGTGAGGTCACTTGTAAGGATTTATATTTCTATGTACTGTACTAAAAAAATAGTACATTCTTTCTTTTTTTTATAAAAAAAAAATATCGCTTAACCTTGCAACGGTGTCATACCTTTTCTTTTCCTTTGTGTTCGTTTCTTAACTTAACATGCAGTCCAAATGAATAACAATAATACTTAAAAAAACCGATTTGCAAGCGCCATCTTCTCATCAGTGTTAAGTTTTACACTATGTCGAGAGATGAGTGGGTGGGCACTGCATTGTCTTAAAACGCACTCGATTGGCTATTGCTAGGTAGCTCTTTGTTTCTTTGAACCAGTAAGGTTTCCTCGATGTCCAAACTGATATACGCAAAGCAGGTGATTGACATCTCTGCGGTGGTGCAGTATTTGTATCCCGAAAAAAATATACAGTATTGGATATATTTTAAGGGACCTAAAGCTAGATGAGATTTTATGAAGTGAGCATGTGCGGTGCTGCGCGGCCTGATGTTTTTGGTGCGTGACACCCGCCAGTTTGCTACGCGGCCTTGCACATGCAGAGTTTAGAGGGAACATTGCCTGTGGGTATAAAAGGCATTAAAAGCATTGAAATGTATCACTGTGATTGGATAATAAATGATAATATGATTTAAAAATTGTATCTAAAAGTTATTAATTTAAATTTTGAACTGTTTTTAATTTCATGCATTTTCTTTACTTGGAGAGACCAGACTTTGATGTGAAACACAAGAAGCCTTTCCACCTATCAACGCTTGTTGCTTGCTAGCACCTTGTTAGCTCCAGCGCCAATTGTTTCCTAATTAACCCACATCACACGGTAAATTATTGCACTATTTCTTATTTAAAATTTATGTTTATGGTCTCTTACTCTTGGATTAGTTTCTAGGGTAATCCTCATTTTTAATGAACTCCACTTTTTAATTAGGAGCTTATTTTAATCTGTAATGATAACCATTAATTAATTATAATAGTCATATAAAATAAAAATGCAGCCATATTCACACCTTCTGTAATTACGTTTGTTTCATATTTTCCTTTACTCTTAAATAACAATTATATTCACATTGAATGTTTCATAGACAGGATAAACATGTATTATCCTCTTCGGTCCTTTTGTTCAGTATACTGAATGTTTTTCATTTGAAATCGCTCACACTGTCATCAGCTAGAGAGCCCTAAGGTACGGATGTTCAGAATACTGAACATTCAATATTTCGGAGTCCCAAATATTGGTCTCATATTTGGTTTGTGTTCGTGGTCTAGTGTAAAGTAAATAAAGCGCTTCACAGCCATATTTCATTTTCTATTAACAAACCTGGTCTCAGGACCAAGGAGATGTTGCTTATTCATTTTACCAATGCACATCCATAAAGCACAAGAACGCATTGTGACCCATACTGGACCCGTAAGCTTGGAGTTATATGAATAAAATACAGTTTCATATTCATGGAACTAGACTGGTGTTATTTTTTTCCATGCAAAAATACAATTAAAGTTAATATTACTGTGATTAAATTTGATCACGGCACCACTATCATAATAGTGGCATTAAAACAAACCAATAACATTTGTAATAAAGATAACTGGAGATATTGGTAAAGCTCCTTTTTGTGTGGTTCCTTATGATGGCAGCTTCCTAATTCAAGTTTCAAATGCCTGTAACTCAGGCATTGTCTTGTAAACTGGTATGTTGTTTGCCGGCCACTTTAAGTAAATCTGAAGGATCTCCTTTTTGCCACTGAGGAATTGTTGGAAGGATAAAGCCAATTGTATCCTAAATTTGATAACTTGACACATGAAACCACTTTCTTTCAAGATGCATACTATACCTAATGTCTTCCATTTTAACAGTGCATCCATATTCCGATAATCCATTATGAATCTAAAAGGGTTACACCTTTCTGTTGCACCCAAGGTAGTGCTGAAGGGGGAGGGTGGGGGGAAGGAGACAACAAATCATATCATTCTCTAAGAATAACAGAAGGGTTATGAATATAAAAAGAAAAGACTAACCTTGGTAGTTTAGTTTTGGGTGACTAAAATATAGCACACCCTTGTAATATATATATATATATATATATATATATATATATATATATATATATATATATATATACACACACACACACACACACACATATATATATACAGCTCTGGAAAAAATTAAGAGACCACTGCAAAATTATCAGTTTCTCTGGTTTTACTATTTAAAGGTATGTGTTTGGGTAAAATGAACATTTTTGTTTTATTCTATAAACTACTGACAACATTTCTCCCAAATTCCAAATAAAAATATTGTCATTTAGAGCATTTATTTGCAGAAAATGACAACTGGTCAAAATAACAAAAGATGCAGTGTTGTCAGACCTCGAATAATGCAAAGAAAATAAGTTCATATTCATTTTTAAACAACACAATACTAATGTTTTAACTTAGGAAGAGTTCAGAAATCAATATTTGGTGGAATAACCCTGATTTTCAAGCACAGCTTTCATGCGTCTTGGCATGCTCTCCACCAGTCTTTCACATTGATGTTGGGTGACTTTATGCCACTCCTGGCAAAAATTCAAGCAGCTTGGCTTTGTTTGATGGCTTGTGACCATCCATCTTCCTCTTGATCACATTCCAGAGGTTTTCAATGGGGTTCAGGTCTGGAGATTGGGCTGGCCATGACAGGGTCTTGATCTGGTGGTCCTCCATCCACACCTTGATTGACCTGGCTGTGTGGCATGGAGCATTGTCCTGCTGGAAAACCAATCCTCAGAGTTGGGGAACATTGTCAGAGCAGAAGGAAGCAAGTTTTCTTCCAGGACAACCTTGTACTTGGCTTGATTCATGCCAAAGCTGCCCGATTCCAGCCTTGCTGAAGCACCCCAGATCATCACCATCCTCCACCACATTTCACAGTGAGTGCGAGACACTGTGGCTTGTAGGCCTCTCCAGGTCTCCGTCTAACCATTAGACGACCAGGTGTTGGGCAAAGCTGAAAATTGGACTCATCTGGGGTGCTTCAGCAAGGCTGGAATCAGGCAGATTTGTCTTTGTGAAGGACGATGAATCAAGCCAAGTACAAGGTTGTCCTGGAAGAAAACTTGCTTCCTTCTGCTCTGACAATGTTCCCCAACTCTGAGGATTGGTTTTCCAGCAGGACAATGCTCCATGCCACACAGCCATGTCAATCAAGGTGTGGATGGAGGACCACCAGATCAAGACCCTGTCATGGCCAGCCCAATCTCCAGACCTGAACCCCATTGAAAACCTCTGGAATGTGATCAAGAGGAAGATGGATGGTCACAAGCCATCAAACAAAGCCAAGCTGCTTGAATTTTTGTGCCAGGAGTGGCATAAAGTCACCCAACATCAATGTGAAAGACTGGTGGAGAGCATGCCAAGACGCATGAAAGCTGTGCTTGAAAATCAGGGTTATTCCACCAAATATTGATTTCTGAACTCTTCCTAAGTTAAAACATTAGTATTGTGTTGTTTAAAATGAATATGAACTTATTTTCTTTGCATTATTCGAGGTCTGACAACACTGCATCTTTTTGTTATTTTGACCAGTTGTCATTTTCTGCAAATAAATGCTCTAAATGACAATATTTTTATTTGGAATTTGGGAGAAATGTTGTCAGTAGTTTATAGAATAAAACAAAAATGTTCATTTTACCCAAACACATACCTATAAATAGTAAAACCAGAGAAACTGATAATTTTGCAGTGGTCTCTTAATTTTTTCCAGAGCTGTATATAATTTGTTTATTTAGCACACGCCTTTATCCAAGGCGACACTTACAACTACGTCTCACCCGAAAGAGGGAGCACAAGGAGGTTAAGTGACTTGCTCAGGGTCACACAATGAGTCAGTGGCTGAGGTGGGATTTGAACCGGGGACCTCCTAGTTACAAGCCCTTATATATATATATATACAGTGCCTATAGAAAGTCTACACCCCCTTGAACTTTTTTCACATTTTGTTGTGTCAGTTGTCACATGCACACTTTGACCAGTCTTGGCCATAAAAGCCTGTAGCTCTTGTAAAGTTGCCATTGGCCTCTTCGTAGCCTCTCTGATCAGTCTCCTTCTTGCTCGGCCAGTTTGGAGGGACGGCCTGATCTAGGCAGGGTCTTGGTGGTGCCATACACCTTCCACTTCTTAATAATCATCTTGACCGTGCTCCAAGGGATATTCAAGGCCTTTGATATTTTTTTATACCCATCCCCTGATCTGTGCCTTTCAACAACTTTGTCCCGGAGTTCTTTTGAAAGCGCCTTGGTGCTCATGGTTGAGTCTTTGCTTTGAAATGCACTACCCAGCTGAGGGAACCTACAGGAACTGCTGAATTTATTCTGAAATCATGTGAATCACTACAATTTAACTTGGTGTGTGATTTTGAAGTCGATTGGTTACACCTGAGCTAATTTAGGATTGCTATTACAAGGGGGGTGGACACTTATCCAACCAAGCTATTTCAGTTTTTATTTTTAATTAATTTTCTACAAATTATTTCACTTGGAAGTTGTGGGGTAGGATGTGTAGATAAATGAAAAAAATATTTTAATGCTATTTAATTCCAGGCTATAAGGCAACAAAAGGTGAAAATTTTGAAAGGAGGCACTGTATATATATATGTGTGTGTGATGCACTCTAAAAGCATTACAAGTATTTTCTTAGTTGATTTAAATCTTACCAGACATTGAGAAAGATTCCTTGTCCAAACATTTATCATAGGAAATGAGAAATGCTATGAACTTGTAAGATAACCATTGGTATACTGTAGTATAATCTCTCTTTCTTTGTTTTTAAAGGGAAACAAGAAAGAAAATGCCACAGCTGGATAACATAAATTGTTCGTCAAACTTCTCATCAGACAGCAATGTAACATGCAGCAACATGCAACGAAATGCATACAGTATTGCTTTGATCACCATATACACTGTTGTCCTTATAGGAGGAATCACAGGCGCAACACTCATGATCTGCATCCTGAAATCAAACATAAAGTCTGTGATGACAACTGCTGTCTTAAATCTTATCGCGATACATGTTGTCTTCCTCCTGACTGTGCCTTTTCGGATGTATTATTATGCCAGCAATAATTGGAGCTTGGGGCCAGTCTTCTGCAAGCTGGTCAGTGCTATGATCCATGCACACATGTACATAGCTTTTGTCTTTTATGTGACTATTTTGGTGATCAGGTACCTCACTTTTTTCCAGAAGACAGGCAGGGTGGAATTCTACAGAAGACTCCATGCTCTGGGCTATAGTGCAGCAGTGTGGGCAGTCATGCTCATTATTGTTTTACCAGCCTATATTTCCCAGTATGGAAATTCCAAATATTATTGTAATACAACATGTTTCCACTTTCAGGGAGAGCTTGAGAAGTCATCGGTGCGTATCGTGAACTACACAATGATTGTCATTATGCTTACTACAGTCTCTATATTGTTCTGCTGCCAGCTGTACATATTATGGAAAGTTGTAAGACAATATAGGGCTGACTTGTTTGCTCACCAAGAGTTCTGGGCTCAGATAAAAAGCCTGTCCTTTGTGTTAGTCATGATAATCTGTTTTGTTCCATACCACATGTTTAGGATCTACTATTTACAACATGTCAAAGACAGCTCCAGTCTGTCCCAGCAAAATGAGGTCTATCTGGCCCTCACTGCTCTCAGCTGTTTTGATCTGTTGACCTTTTTAGGAAGAGGCTCTTATTTGTACTGCCCTGCTTCTTGCACTTCAGTAAAAAGCGTATTTCCTTGCTGCTGAATCCATATCCAATCAAATGTGGGTGAACTATACTAACAAGGTACCTAGGGTTCTGGCCTAATATGGCCCTTAGTAACACCTACATATGTTTTTGTTCACAAAAGTGGTCAGTGTCTGTTTCAAGGAATGAACGTTGACAGTCCTAATGCAGAAAGCAATATCAAATAGTCCTTGAGAACTACCAGCACTCATGAGCCAGGGAGCCCATTAGGTCAAACCAAAACTCTACTAAAGAGTTTGAACAAGTGGAGGAAATACAACCTTTCCCCCACAATATTCAGTTAGTAAAGAAAAAAGACAAAATGGTAAAAACATTAGAAATTAATAGGCAGCTGTCATTAAAAACACATGCTTACCATAAGGTGAAAGAAAACTGCACATAGGAGATGTTCAAGTATAACATCATCAAGCAAACCACATTAGCAAATCACCTCCATGAGAACATGCTAACTGGGGCTGGAAAAATTCTAATTTAGACCACTTTGATCTCACAGGATTGTCCTCCTGCTGCTGTGAGGTACCTGGAGTTATTTCAGATGTAACACATGCTGCCTGAACACCTGCTCTATCATTAGCTTAAAATATTCAATTATCTTTGTTTCCAGTAGGCACGCTAACAGTATGTACCAATATACAATATTCTATGGGTCCTCAGTCAGGATGCTGGACAGCATTGGGGACTTCGAGTCAAGAAAGTCTCTGATGCTCTATTCCAGGGATCATATACAGAACATGTTTAGTAATGTAAATAAAGCACATTAAAGTAAACCCTTCTTTCAGTTGTTATTTCTTATTTTTAAAAATGTACACGCATAAAGTGTTAATTAAAATAAACCATGCATCTTCTATCTAATTTTATTTGTAATGTTATTTTTAAATATAAAATAGGATTATTTGTATTAGTCTCCACATGGAAATGTTTTTTTTTTTTTTTTGCTGTAGGTAACTGTGTCAGGTTACAGGTCGGGAGGGAGATTTACCACCAAGAATCATTCTATTTCTGTCACACCAACACAGATGTGTTTCTGAATAAAATCCATACAGTACTGTATTTTAATTTGAATTGCTTAAACAGCTTACAAAGTGCTATATACATTGTAGTGATCTCGGTTAACGCAGGAAGGCGCATCACACAGGGCGAGGCAATTCCCACACAGGCGGAGTGCTGGCGCGAACCCAGGACCTCTCGCACTAAAGCATAGCGCCGATACCCCTGTACAAAAGACGAATTGCCTCGCCCTGTGTGATGCGCCTGATTTAGATTTTTCTTCTGTTCACTCACTTTGCATTTAGTTAATTGATAAATATAATCTATTAACATGTCTATTTTTGAAAGCATTCTTACTTTACAGCATTTTTTCACACCTGCCTAAAACTTTTGCACAGTACTGTATATATATTTATACTGTATATATAGTCAGTTTTAACTACCTTGTGCCAAGCCCTTTATATTCATTTAAGATAATGAATTAGTACTGGATCCTGTTGTGCTTAATTATGTATGTGATGCTAAGGTTCTGTTTAGTAATGCACATGATTTAACAGGTTTACATGTACATTTATGGATTCACTAGGAGCACAAGACTAATGTTAACCTTTAGGTGTAATTCGGTGGACGCTGTAGAGGGTGCTCTCTCGCTGAGCTTCCAATTTTTATGTTTGTTTTTGGCTTCTCTAGCTTCCCTGGCAGCTCTCAGTGGGGGCGAGATTAGCTCTAAATTACTTTCAGGTGGGGGGGGGGACAGTTCAGTTTCAATCAAGTCCCAGTCTCTCTGCCAATAGCTCTCTCCACTCTATTTGGTCAGGTAAAAAGAAAGGGCGTGACCAGAGCAGTTGGGCAATCCCATTAGGTAGCTTGCATATCAATCTCTCCTTCTTTTTTATTTATACACCCAGCACTGCTTCCGCCCCTTTGTCTGTGTTTGTTTTTTGTCCTCCTCCTTCACTTTCTCTTATTTCTAATACCGCTCCGTCCGCATAGGTATCCCTCTGGGGGGGAAGTGATTTTCACTCGCCCGACCGACCGGGTCGGCCTCCTGCCCAAGTCACTGCCATCCCCGGCGGTTCCTCACTGGCTAGAGGGGACCCCCGGCCACAACTGTTCTGTCGCAGCTCATGCACTAGCCTCACCAAGGCCAGAACCTTGCTATCCCATCTACCTCGTTTCTTTTCAGGTCCGAGCACCTTTCTGCCCCTTCTGGCTGGCTGAGTCCCCACCTGCCGAGCCGGGCCCCGCCAAGGGGTTCTCTATTTTTCGTCTCTCCAACACGGACCCGAGACTCTTTATCCTAACTCTCCACGCCGCCCAGTTGCCAGCCACGCTGCCTGGGGATGCTGCACTGAGTAGTGACGGATCTATCCCTTTGTCTTTTATGTCTCTCATCAAGAGTGTCTTCTGTGTTTGTCCTCTCATTCTCCTTGTTCGTCCAGCAGCTAAGAGACGCCGCCTGGTTCTGACCTGGACTGAGAGCTTTGTCCTTATTGTTTTGTCTCTCATTCTCTCAGCCGGCCAGCAGCCAGAGGAGACTGCCTGACCCGGTGAGACGTGAGAGTTCAGAGTGTTATATGTCGTTGTCTTGTCAGCTCTTCTTATCTCAAGCTTTCCAGCTTTATGTCTCTAATTCTTCTTACACAAGCACCCCCATTCCTCAAATTAAACCCCCCTTATTCTGCACTAATCAAGCCCTTGTAAGTGACCAGTGAATTGTGGGTTAAAATGACAATCAGGATTCCTGATCCCATATGCCATTTGACAAACCTATGTTGGTATTATTTTTGGTAAATCAGCAGAAACAGATAATAACAGGTCTGAAGTACAACCAAAAACGTTGTTTAAGAGAAATGACATTGAGTATACATTTGAAGAAATAGTGGAAATGTTTGTCATGTAATTCACTATTATTGAGTGAGACATGATTAAGTGAATCCTCTTCTGAAGACAGACCTTCTCTATGCCCGAGCTATCTCCCAGAAAATTAGGTAAGTGATCATGATCTGATTTCTGTTTAAAACTAGGTGCTGCATTTGTTGTGTCTAATGATAAATGTTGATGCTGTAGATGTGTAGCTTTTGAATATTGGAATCAATAAATGGAGACTTAGTAACATAGAATTGGTATTGTGTGCACTCGTAGGCAGACATCAACTTAAATGAGTTTCCTTACACAAGAGGGGAAAGTTGTGTTTATGTCACGATCACAAGATCAATTTTCTCAGGATCTTGATATTTAAAACCGTTATACTGAGATCACAAGGTTACAAAAAAGATGATCTGTGCTGCACCTTATTCAGTTGCGTTTTAGTTAATATTTTCAAATCTCTAAAGGTGTTGTTAAAAGTTTTTGCTTATTAAGGATTAATTCACAACTATAGGTCCATTACTGATTTTTTCTTTTTTTAGGTCCTATTTCATTTGGAATAGCATTTTTTTTTTTTGCTAAGTGCATAGTGCCAACTGGTGGTCAAACATTTGATATCATAAAGAAACATGAGCGGCTGTCTCATAGCTTAGCTTAGTATATATCTTCCATATGTTTACCTAACATTATCTAAACACTTAACACTAAAGAATCACTGTAAATTATAGAGTTGTTGGGGGTGACCAAATTTTATACCTGTTGAAGTTTTTGTTTTATCCTTTCCCTAAATAGTTAAACCTGAAGAAAATATACAGAAATGCAATGCAAATTACAGTTATCAGAATATTAGACAAAGGGAATGTTCACTTTATTGGACCAATACAAGTAGTAAAAAAATAAATAAATAAATCACAAAACAACTGTTCCCGCTGCACCGTCCCTCCCCTTTCCTGTATTTTAACCAGCATGTGTGTTTAGTAACTTTTTCAGTCCTCCTACTCAGACGCATTAGCTGTGCATCCAGTGTTCTTCATCATCTTTTAAGAAAAACTAAGCTAGGTAAGACACAAGTGACTATTTCATGTTTTTTTGTACAAACTAATGAATCATTTATTTGCTTAAAAACTGAAATATACATACTTGTCATGTTAAAAAGTACATTTTATACTGTACAGCGTGTGAATACAGTTTATTAATAGCAATCTAAAATTACAATATTAAGACCTCTGCTGGTTTCACTTTAAAGAAATAATGACAGAAAGACACCTGGTGAAATTTGTTGTATGGGTAAAGCCAGATGGAGAGTATTTGTCTAGTTGATGGAATATTATTTATTACATTAACCAATGTTAAGTCTTGTGCTAGAGTCCTAATGCAGCCACAGCGTCACAGACGCGGTACACCTGAGTTTACTTGGCTAACAAAACTGCATACTCTGTGTGTGTGTGTGTATTTAATAAGACCCAATGAAAATAACAACCTAGAAGTTTCATATATTGAAAAAAAAAAGAATTGCAATAAGGCTTTGCTAAATGGTGCTAGTATTGTGTCAATACTAGAAACCTGGAACTGGGGGGCCCAGTGCCTAACCCATAGGGTCTTCCTTGTTATAGTCCCTCTAATATGGTGCATTAATTTGTAGCTCATTTTTAATTCCTAGAAAATAGGCATATAGAGCATAGAAGGAAGGAAGTATAAGGTTTCTTTCATAAGAGAGGATCCCTCTGTGAGGCTAAGGTCTCTCTTTGATCTGATCTAGAACTGGTTAAAATATAAATTCCTTGAATTGTATGAATATCTTCAAGTCAATATATAGCCCAAGAGCCTATATTTTATTGCAACCTAAGAGCCTATGTTTTATTATATTTTGCATTGTAATATGTTAGGAGAATATTGTGGACATCTTGCTTTTACTAACATATTGTTTAGTGTGTCTCTCCTTATGTAAACAGTCCCAAGTTCTTCACCTGGGATAACCAGAAATTTTTGTAGTCTATCTGAAGCAATCCTTTCGTAATCTAGGAAGCAATCCTTTCATATTTTTCATATAAGGTAGGGAGAAGAACATTGTTTGTGCAGATTTGCTGGTGGTCTGTTACTTGTGTCCTGTTTTATTTAAATAACAGTTGTTCAGATTGTCCCGCACAATGAGAATTTAACTGTACAGTTTTCACATATAATCGTCTGTTCCTCATTGTAGTTCCTCCACAAACATTCATTTATCCTATAATATTGTTTCAGCTCCCCTTGGCCCCTTGTTTCATATAGTAGCTAGGGTGGCACTCCGTAGCGATTTTCTTCCACACACTTTCACCACTGAATAAGAAAGCAGGTCCTAATTGTGATAGAGCAAGTTGTAACCAACTTTTAACAAGAAATGCCCCAAGCTTCCTTAACAAGACTTAATCTCAAGAAATGTGACTAGTATACTATATTTACATGAAAACCAATAGTTTCTGTTCATAGAGCTGCCACAGGACAGCATGTGGTGGAATGTGGTTTCCAGGAATACAGCTAGGAAGGGGAAACGTACAAGTTGTTGCAAATTTCAAACTATTTCCTCTTTTAAAAATGGTTATTTTAAGTTTTGTATATTTTGCAGCCTGTTTAAATTGCTCAAATTGTCTCTGGAATTGGTTCCCTCATTGAAAAAGATATGAACATTTTTGTAACACACTGCACCTTTTTAAAGGGAATTATTATTAAGATTATGTTAATATTTAGTTGCAATACCTATATATACAGTACTGTGCAAAAGTTTTAGGCAGGTGTGAAAAAATGCTGTAAAGTAAGAATGCTTTCAAAAATAGACATGTTAATAGATTATATTTATCAATTAACTAAATGCAAAGTGAGTGAACAGAAGAAAAATCTACATCAAATCAATATTTGGTGTGACCACCCTTTGCCTTCAAAACAGCATCAATTCTTCTAGGTACACTTGCACACAGTTTTTGAAGGAACTCAGCAGGTAGGTTGGCCCAAACATCTTGGAGAACTAACCACAGTTCTTCTGTGGATTTAGGCAGCCTCAGTTGCTTCTCTCTCTCATGTAATCCCAGACAGACTCAATGATGTTGAGATCAGGGCTCTGTGGGGCCATACCATCACTTCCAGGACTCCTTGTTCTTCTTTACGCTGAAGATAGTTCTTAATGACTTTCGCTGTATGTTTGGGGTCGTTGTCATGCTGCAGAATAAATTTGGGGCCAATCAGATGCCTCCCTGATGGTATTGCATGATGGATAAGTATCTGCCTGTACTTCTCAGCATTGAGGAGACCATTAATTCTGACCAAATCCCAACTCCATTTGCAGAAATGCAGCCCCAAACTTGCAAGGAACCTCCACCATGCTTCACTGTTGCCTGCAGACACTCATTAGTGTACCGCTCTCCAGCCCTTGGCGAACAAACTGCCTTCTGCTACAGCCAAATATTTCAAATTTTGACTCATCAGTCCAGAGCACCTGCTGCCATTTTCTGCACCCCAGTTCCTGTGTTTCGTGCATACTTGGTCGCTTGGCCTTGTTTCCACGTCGGAGGTATGGCTTTTGGCCGAAGTCTTCCATGAAGGCCACTTCTGACCAGACTTCTCCGGACAGTAGATGGGTGTACCAGGGTCCCACTGTTTTCTGCCAATTCTGAGCTGATGGCACTGCTGGACATCTTCGATTGCGAAGGGAAGTAAGCATGATGTGTCTTTCATCTGCTGCAGTAAGTTTCCTTGGCTGACCACTGCGTCTACTGTCCTCAACGTTGCCCATTTCTTTGTGCTTCTTCAAAGAGCTTGGACAGCACATCTGGAAACCCTGTCTGCCTTGAAAGTTCTGCCTGGGAGAGACCTTGCTGATGCAGTATAACTACCTTGTGTCTTGTTGCTGTGCTCAGTCTTGCCATGGTGTATGACTTTTGACAGTAAACTGTCTTTAGCAACCTCACCTTGTTAGCTGAGTTTGGCTGTTCCTCACCCAGTTTTATTCCTCCTACACAGCTGTTTCTGTTTCAGTTAATGATTGTGTTTCAACCTACATATTGAATTGATGATCATTAGCACCTGTTTGGTATAATTGTTTAATCATACACCTGACTATATGCCTACAAAATCCCTGACTTTGTGCAAGTGTACCTAGAAGAATTGATGCTGTTTTGAAGGCAAAGGGTGGTCACACCAAATATGGATTTGATTTAGATTTTTCTTCTGTTCACTCACTTTGCATTTAGTTAATTGATAAATATAATCTATTAACATGTCTATTTTTGAAAGCATTCTTACTTTACAGCATTTTTTCACACCTGCCTAAAACTTTTGCACAGTACTGTATATATATATCTTCTAATGCTGCATTTCATGTTTTTGCAGGAATTTGAAGAGGGAAATGTATATCAACAATGGGACAAATGAGACCGTAGAAGATATGATACACATGAATAGCTCAATCTCACAATACAATTATGCTCTGGTAGCCATCTACAGTGTCTCGCTAATTGGTGGAGTAGTGGGAGTCATTTTTATGACTGTCTTCTTGTTTAACAGCAGCATAAAACTTTCCGTCACAACGACCTCTATCATCAACCTTGTCTTGGTACACAGCGTGTTTCTAATCTCTGTCCCATTTCGCATTGAATACTTTGCCACAAATGAGTGGAAGCATCCGTTTTTCCTCTGCAAATGGGTGAGCATCTTCATCCACTCCCATTTATACATCTCCTTCATTTTCTACATTGCCATCCTGATTCTACTTCCTATTGTTCTTTGGAAAGGATATACATTTCTACAGGCCCCTCCATGCTTTTTTGCCAGCTGTCTGGTGTGGGTGGTTGTGTTTGTCAGTATTTTCCCACCACTCTTCATTCAGTACGGCAAACACGGCCATTACAGTACCAACAAGTGCTTTGAGTTTGGGAAAGAAATGGAAAATCCTTTTGTTGCTTTACTGAACTATGTTATTATCATCACTGTTTTGTTGACAGTGTTTGCATTGCTTGTTTGCCAGTTGGTGATCCTAGTGAAAGTTGTAATGAAGAACAAGACCAACTTGCTGTCCCGTCAAGAATTCAGGGCTCAGTTGAAGAACCTGAACTTTCTTATGGTGATCATCATCTGTTTCTTCCCATACCACATATTCCGAATCTACTACATTCAGCATAGCCAAGGCAATGACCATACAAACCATTACAATGAGATCTGTTTGGCTATCACATCTTTATGTTGTTTTGACTTGCTGACATTTATAGCAAGAGGCAGTTGAAGAAGTGCTCATGCTGTTTCTCAAAATGACCAGTGATCAGATGGCTGTGACTGAACCTGGGGTTATGAGCTCCCACAAGCAACTTACTTATTTTTTGCTTTTCTGTAACATGTTTGTTTTTCATTTACCATGGTGTAAATGTATATTCTGTACGCCACTCTTTCTACGTCACTTGTTTTACCAGTTAATTAAGTTCTCATTATATATTTCAGTTGCTCCGCTGCTTAAATAAAGTTTGCTCCAGCCCTGAGCTGTTATTTAAGGTATTTTATTTAAACTTGTGTTGTATCCCTTATAAAAGTTTCCCATAGTAAAAGCACAACAAAGTGTAATAAAGCATAGTGAAAGCATGGTCTAGTTAAGCACCGTAAAGAAGTGCATGGTATGGTGAAACATGTTAATAAACTAGTGTATACTATGGCAAATGCTAGTATAACCATGGGAAAGGTATGGTAAGGCTGCAAAAATACTGTGGAAAAATAACATGGTAAACTTTTCTAAGGGAAATAGTGTAAGGAAATAGTCTAAGCTACAAGATTTTCAGAAAGGAAACGATAGTGACCAGACTGGAAATAAACAATTTAAACATTTAATTTAGGAGCCAGAAATCTTGCCTGTTTTGCACATCCATTAGCTTCAGAAGTTTTGAAAGAAACAAATGTTATAACGGTAACACTTTAAAATAAGTGTCTGTAATTCCACTGTAACTAACAGGATTTCCTACTGATTTCAAATGAAATTCTTACTGAATTCAAGTGTCACAAGCATGAGTTCATGTCATTCCCTTTAATACAAATGAAATAATCATGAACAGACACTTATTCTAAAGTGTTACCGTTATAACACACATGTATTTTTACATTTTAAAACATGCCCGCTCCTTCTCCACCCTTGCCCCTCAGTGGTGGAACGACCTACCCACGGATATCAGGACTGCTCAGTACCTGATCACCTTCCGACACCTCCTCAAGACACACCTGTTCAGACAGCATTTGTAAACTCTTGACTATACTAGACTATATGGGACCCTATTGTACCAGTACTTGCATCAGCTTGTACTTGCACTGAACTGCTCCATACCTCGCTGTATTCCACTACTGCTCTTAATTATAACTATTCACTGTATCTTGTACTTGATGTTACTCTTACAGATATCCATACGCACGTTTTTGGTAACTGCTTAGTTGAAATTGTTCTTATCCATTTATTGTACCTACAATGTGCTCTTAATGAACTTAACTCGTATAAGCAAATACTTTTACTGTAAGTTAACTGCTTTTAGTCGAACTCACTCTTAAATGTAATTATTTACTGTATTCTTTACTTTGCTCGTATTTGAATTTGACCTTATTTTCTACTGATTTTACTTCATTCTGATTGTACTTTATAACTGCTCTTAACTGTAATGTGATATTCTGTGATGTGATTTCTGATTGTACTTTTTAACTGCTCTTAACTGTAATGTGATATTCTGTGATATGATTTGCTCAACTGCTTAAATAAAACTCCATCCCTCTGAGTTATTACTAAAGTGTAAATAAAGATAGATTTTTTTTTTTAATAATAGTAAAATAAATAAAAACTAACATATTTCATTGATACTAACTGGTGGGTATTAATTATGTGGTACATAAAGAAATATCCCATATTGAGGTGTTGGCCCAAGCTCCTGTGTGCGATCACATTGACAGATAGTTGATTGATTATAGATGGTCCTGGAGCCAATCCGTGCCAATGTAAAATCTAGCAAAACAGGTTAAGAAATAAATACTGTGAAAGCAGGTGTGTGACTGGAGGAAGGACTTGGGACGGGCGAAGGTTTGGAAACCATCTGGCTTGCTTCACTTTATGAATCCTGATTTATCAACTTGAATAAACTAAACAACGGCATGGAATTGTAAATTGTGATTGTAAAATAGATGCACGACACGACCATCTCACAGCCTTATACAGCGAGTTTCAATTTTTTTTCAATTTTTTACTATATTGTCATGCATTTAAGCTCGAGTGCCACTTTTCAAGACAGAAAAAAATGCTCATGCAATTATATTACTTCTGTTTCATGTTTTTACAAGTAAATATAATAACATTTTTTTATAAGTTACTTTATTGTCCTTCTGTTTTGTTAATCTGTTACCATGAAAAATATTTCCATATCCTTAGTGGTAATAATCTCATAAAAAAAAAAAAAAAATCTACTCTGTAGTCACCGTGCCTGTCACACTGAATACATTCAACTGAGAAATGTTCAGAAGAAGTACATTAAACCTCTAATAATGCATTGGCCCTTATTTACAGTCTATACATATGTACTCTTTACTCCCGATAAAGTCCTCTTTGTAACACCATTTATGTTCTTTGCCTTTGAGGTAATATTTAAACTGACATTCAGAAAGTCGACTATTCTTAGTTTTCTGTTTTCTCTCAGACGCTCACTGACCTGTAGTCACTGTATTAAAAAACTGGAAGAAGAATGCAGAGGGAAAATTATTGCATTGTGTTTATTGTAGGTACAATACATAAAACATTATATAATTAATTTAAAATTAACTAAAGCTCCTGTGGGGCTCCCGAGTGGCGCGCGCATCTGGTGAAGGCACTCTGAGTGGAGTGCAGGATGCGCCCTATAGCCTGGAGGTCTCTGGTTCGAGTCCAGGCTATTCTATTGCCGATCGTAGACGGGAGCTCCCAGGGGGCGGCACACAATTGGCTGAGCGCCACCCAGGGGGGAGGGCCCAGGTCGGCCAAGGTGTTCTTGGCTCATGGCGTGCCGCTCCCGAGTCAGTGCGGGGGTGGTAGCGGTGAGCTGAGCCTAAAAATAATTGGATATGCCAAATTGGGAGAAAATAATAAAACAATAGGTTAATATTGAATAATTTTGAATAACATTTATTACTCTTGATATACCAATTGATGATATTCTCCAAAACTTTTTTTAATACTCTACACAGTTTTGACACACAGGTACTTTAAAATATAAGCTAATATAAGTATGCCAACACAATTAAAACTGATTTACAGCAACAACATGAAATTGATTCTGTATGTTATTTAGTGTTAAATGTTGGGAATATAGCAGATGCAGGGGCCTATTCAATTGAGCTAAACAGTCTAAATAGCACCACTGTTTGGATCAATCAAACAAGGTGAAGGTTAATAAAATCAAACATCTAATCCTGCATCAGTGTCTTAGAGTCTTAAGTATATTTCTGTCTGTAAATACATTTATACTACCAATAGGGGGTCTTGTTTTATTGATTTAAACAACAGCAGAATGCAGAATATTTGCCATCTTTTATAATTAATAATTATAATTAACCTATATTGTACTTTTGAACTAAATAATTTACAGAACTGTTATATTTTCTTTGGTCATAATCAGCACATATTTTTTATTTAAATCATCTTGAAAATATGAGGCCTTGTTATTTATCACCCTTGAAACAGCCTGTGCACAAATGAGAAGTCATGTATACTGTGGTGTTATGAATGTTTCACATCATCCATAACACCAAGCACCTAGGTAAAACAGTTCAAATCAAGAACAGGACAGTGGTTGACATGCTGAGGCAACAGCAAACACAAACAGCTTCACAGTATTGTATAATCAAATTCAAGTTCAAATATTTGTGAGATAATGTATAACAAATTAATCAAAAGGAGTGAGTTTATTTTTCCTTTTCCAAGAAGCATTGCTTACTTATATCCTAGCTTCGTGGAATTCCACCACTAAGAATAAGCTACTAATCGCAACTGAGCACACTTTGGTTTCACAGAAAACAAAACAAAAAAACTTTGGTTTGCAGATATGAACCAAAGAGCTCAACCACAAAAGTACCCTCATGTTGAGTCTACTAAAGGAGGTGGAGCGAGTTTCAGCTGAAAATCTGCTTGCTGGAAGAGATCAGTCCGACCTCCCAATGTGAAGCCATCTGAGTTTTGCCTCGCAAGTTCTGTTAAAATAGAAAGCTGTTGAGAAAAAACAAAACAAAAAGACAAGGATATTAGACAATGTAACATAGTTTGGCATTCAGCAGCAGCAGCAACCGCCCTGCTTCTTGCATCAAACTGTGCTAATAACTACCAACATTTCATTTTATTAGCACAAATCTCGAATGTTATATACCCATATAGCGTAGGGCATTTATTGTCAATTTAACATAAATCATGCGCCTTGTTAGATAAATATATTTACATCCCTGAAAAGATATTGTTTTTACAGACACTACGCTCCTTCTGTGATTAACACATTAATTTCTTTGGCATTAATTGCACTCCTATGTCTTGTCTTAACTCATTCCCTGCATCACCATTTTAATATACTTGACTGCATACAACACAATGAGTGCAGTCAGTGTTAGCATAGAAAGTTAGTCATATAACTGCATTATGGAACAAAGGACTTGTGAAGGGGAAGTTTATTTTAAAATAAAGTTTGTGACGTATTGTGACAGAGTGACTGACTGGTCTGACGTCAGGCAGAAGCCGGAAGGAAAACTGACACCAGAGAGTACTGCAGGTAAAGTAAAGAATCGGCTGGCTGCCGTTTTTATTAATAACAAAAAATAAATAAAATATTTAAACAAAAAAACACTTTGCTCCCAGAGCGAAATAAAAGGTTTAAACATAAACAAAATCACAAACACAAAAAATACACACACTGTTCCTATCCGTTTTACTGTTTCTCTCTCTCAGTTCTCTCCACTCTCGCTCTCTCCGCTCCTCAAACACCCACCCCCAACATGGAGAGCTGCAGGCTTTTTTATATTCAGGTGACCATCTCCAGATTAGCAACAGAATTAATCACTTAATTAATTCGGGAGATGGCCACCTTCTGCACGAGTTTAATTATTCCTGGCAGAGGACGAGCACCAATCTCGCCTCTGCCAGCACACGTTTTTTAAAAAGTAAACAAAACAATAACATACGGCGCTTCGCCGACATAAAAATAAACAAACACAAAACAATCTGCACAGGGGCGGAGGGGAGACCCGATCTAAAAGTAAACAAACCAAAATGTACAGGGCACCTCGCCCTGTTACACGTGACAAATTCAGTTTCAGAATCAATAACATAGGCTACATCTAATCTGAAGCTCCACCTGCGTGCTAAATACACTTTCACTTCTCAAAATACACTTAGTAACAACACAACAACAAATGAAACCTGTCAGTTTTGACAGAGTATACTTTTAGAAATTCAGGATAGCTGCAAGCCCATGAATCAAGTACGATACTATAACCAATATATATATATATATATACACTACCGTTCAAAAGTTTGGGGTCACTTAGAAATTTCCTTGTTTTCGAAAGAAAAGCAAATTTTTTGTCCATTAAAATAACATCAAATTGATCAGAAATACAGTGTAGACATTGTTAATGTTGTAAATGACTATTGTAGCTGGAAACGGCTGATTTGTAATGGAATATCTACATAGGCGTACAGAGGCCCATTATCAGCAACCATCAGTCCTGTGTTCCAATGGCACGTTGTGTTTACTAATCCAAGTTTATCATTTTAAAAGGCTAACTGATCATTAGAAAACCCTTTTGCAATTATGTTAGCACAGCTGAAAACTGTTGTGCTGATTAAAGAAGCAATAAAATTGGCTGCCTTTAGAGTAGTTGAGTATCTGGAGCATCAGCAATTGTGGGTTCGATTACAGGCTCAAAATGGCCAGAAACAAAGAACTTTCTTCTGAAAGTCATCAGTCTATTCTTGTTCTGAGAAATAAAGGCTATTCCATGCGAGAAATTGCCAAAAAACTGAAGATCTCGTACAACGCTGTGTACTACTCCCTTCACAGAACAGCGCAAACTGGCTCTAACCAGAATAAAAAGAGGAGTGGGAGGCCCCGGTGCACAACTGAGCAAGAGGACAAATACATTAGAGTGTCTAGTTTGAGAAACAGACGCCTCACAGGTCCTCAACTGGCAGCTTCATTAAATAGTACCCGCAAAACACCAGTCTCAACGTCAACAGTGAAGAGGCGACTCCGGGATGCTGGCCTTCTAGGCAGAGTTGCAAAGAAAAAGCCGTATCTCAGACTGGTCAATAAAAAGAAAAGATTAAAATGGGCAAAAGAACACAGACACTGGACAGAGGAAGATTGGAAAAAAGTGTTATGGACAGACGAATCTAAGTTTGAGGTGTTCGGATCAGAAAGAAGAACATTCGTGAGACGCAGACCAAATAAAAAGATGCTGGAGGAGTGCTTGACGCCATCTGTCAAGCATGGTGGAGGCAATGTGATGGTCTGGGGGTGCTTTGGTGGTGGTAAAGTGGGAGATTTGTACAGGGTAAAAGGGATCTTGAAGAAGGAAGGCTATCACTCCATTTTGCAACGCCATGCCATACCCTGTGGACGGCGCTTGATTGGAGCCAATTTCCTCCTACAACAGGACAATGACCCAAACCACAGCTCCAAACCATGCAAGAACTATTTAGGGAAGAAGCAGTCAGCTGGTATTCTGTCTATAATGGAGTGGCCAACACAGTCACCGGATCTCAACCCTATTGAGCTGTTGTGGGAGCAGCTTGACCGTATGGTAAGTAAGAAGTGCCCATCAAGCCAATCCAACTTGTGGGAGGTGCTTCAGGAAGCATGGGGTGAAATCTTTTCAGATTACCTCAACAAATTGACAACTAGAATGCCAAAGGTCTGCAAGGCTGTAATTGCTGCAAATGGAGGATTCTTTGACGAAAGCAAAGTTTGAAGGACATAATTATTATTTCAATTAAAAATCATTATTTCTAACCTTGTCAATGACTATATTTCCTATTCATTTTGCTATATTTCCTATTCAAACTCATTTCATGTATGTTTTCATGGAAAACAAGGAAATTTCTAAGTGACCCCAAACTTTTGAATGGTAGTGTGTGTATATATATATATATATATATATATATATATATATATATACACACACACACACACACACACACACACACACACAGTGCTCACTCTTTATTATGCTATAGTGGGGAGCCATAGTTACAAGACCGTGCTATTTGTGTTCCACCTTATAACTAGTATAAAAGTGCTACTCTAATGGCATTATGGAACAAATGGGAGCAACGACCTTACCGTGTTATAACCGATTCCACACTATAACGGGTGTGTTATAATGGGTGAGTATATATATATATATATATATATATATATATATATATATATATATATATATATATATATATATATATATATATATATATGATAGTATTTACAATTAAGAAGAATATAAAACTGTTACTCAATGAATGCTTAGTTTTATTTAGACAATTTTAAGTTATTAATAAATGAGAATACTTTTTTTTTTTTTTTTAAATGGCAATGAAAAACATCAGTAAAGGTTACCCTTTTAAAGGAAACTGATAAGAAAATATACAGTATCACTTGAAATGCATTAAGGTGTGTAATAAACTGACTTCATTGTGATTTAGCAGTTGGTTCAAACAATTTAACAGCAAATGCTGGAATGTTTCTGTATAATTCTGTGTAAATAAATATAAAACTATAAAGGAAGGGCAACAATATTAATCCAGAAATAGGACAAAATGTTTTTTTTATATGCTGGGTTGTTTTTTGGATGATAATAATAATAATAATAATAATAATAATAATAATAATAATAATAATAATACAAATTTAGCTTATATAGCGCTCTTCATGCAAACATTCCAGGGTGCTTTACCAAAGAACTATAAAAAGCCTGTGTCTAATATGTAATCCAGCTACAAATAAACAGACCCAAACAAATACGTTTTCAAACAGGATTTAAAAGATGAAATTGTGCTAGCATTCCTGATATGAATCGGGAGGAAGTTACAAAGATGGGGGGCATTATAACTAAATGCCCTGGCTCCGACAGAGTTAAAATGAATTTTAGGGACTGTCAGAAGATTACCATTTTCCGATCTCAGAGAACAACCAGGGACATATTGGGTCAGAAGATCTTGAAGATAAGAAGGTCCAAGACTATATAAGGCCTTATAGTAATAAGAACTTTAAAATAATAATAATAATAATAATAATAATAATAATAATAATAATAATAATAATAATAGCATCAGAAATAAAACAAACTTGAATGAGACGGATGCAGTAATTGTATCAATTAAACCATTCTTTCTGTACCTGATACTGAAAGATTACTATTATACCCTGTTCTCTGTTATCCTTAAATCTGTTGTCACTTGCAGCTTGTTCAGAATGCTTGCACCAGGGTTCTGACTAAAACTAAGAAAAGTGAATACTGTACATCATCCCTGGCTTCCTTGTATTGCCTTCAAAGCAACTTTAAGATTTTGTTTTTAACTCATGGCTTTGAATAACTTAGTAGCTGTATTGTATATTATATTATATTATAAATGTAATTGATCGATTGATTGAATAACTAGTTATTTACAGGAGTTACTGAACCTGTATTTGTGGACATCAATGTGTTGAGTTTTTGGGTACTTCTTAGGTAAAGAAGTGAGAGAGGAATGACTTTTTGGAGTGATCTGCTTTATTCTGTTGGGAATGCTACGTCTACTGCTGCTGGTAATGTAAGATTAGAGCTAATCAAGGCTTGTTAAACCAGGCCTGGCTGCCACCTTTCTGCAGACCTGTGCTATACCCATGAAGCTGTTTTGCTTCCTGGTTCTTCAGTAATGTTTGCTCCACTTGCTTCTATGCTATACTGTGATGCATTAAATAACTTACTTTAAAGACAACTAAAAGCTTGACTTTGCAACTGTGTGGCATGACCTATTATCTCACAAGGGATGTGACACACATCACCACAAACTCTTTGCTTCAGACCAAGGGAACCAATTCCCATTGCAAATCTTAGACAAACAAACCAGGTTTGCATGAAACATTTCAGATGAATTTTTCAATACACAGATTGAGGGAGTGGAACTTTCTCTTTGAGCATTAATATCACTCTAATATTTAAGAGCAATGAATAATAACACGGTTTGCCACTCAAAGTATGAATTGAGAAAAAGAGGATTCTAAATTCTACTAATATAAGCCCGTCAGGTTGTTTAAAAAAAAAAAAAAAAAAGATTTACTTTTACTTGCTCAGTTAATAATAACTTGACAACAAACAGTATCATGACCCTTTTGACATATATTTAAAAGAGAAGAATGTACCTGTGCTTTATGACCGACTGTCCCGTGTGTAATTGATGTCCACTTCTTGTTAGCTGACAAACATTTCAAGCAGGCCCACTCCCCTTGCTGCCCCTCTTGTTGACTGAGACTGCTCTGTAGACAAGCTGTGTGATAAACATGACCACAGCTGCAAAGAGACAACTTTAATGAATACACATGTTTTATAGGCTGCTAAACACGACTTTACCCACATGTAATATTTTCAGCGCTGCACTTTCAGTTATTTTTATTTGTTTATTTAGCAGACGCCTTTATCCAAGGCGACTTACAGAGACTAGGGTGTGCGAACTATGCATCAGCTGCAGAGTCACTTACAATTACATCTCACCCAAAAGACAGAGCACAAGGAGGTTAAGTGACTTGCTCAGGGTCACACAATGAATGAGTGGCTGAGGTGGGATTTGAACCGGGGACCTCCTGGTTACTAGCCCTTTTCTTTAACCACTGGACCACACAGCCTCCTTAGCCTGGGACTCTTGGTACTGGGACTCTTTCAAGAGGTCACATGTACTGTACATTCCCTGGACATTAAAAACACACACAAGTCATTGGAAAAGCAGCGACTTGTAATGAGAACTTATTTGTAGGTGTTTTAAAAGCATGTTCCTTGATGCAACCTCTTGAAGCTGACTGCCTGGTCCATGGGAAGTGAATCCTTGAGTGTTATCATTAGAACTCCAGCAATGTATGTTGATGCATGTAGACACAAGGCTTGCAACTATTCAGAAACAATCATGAGAAAATAGAAGGATCTCAGGAATGGCAACATTTAGAGAAAACCACCACAATTCCAGTTAAACATGATTAACGGGTTAAACTCGAACATGTTGGGAATGTTTGTTACCAATCAGAAAAGCCACTATAAGAAGCCCTCCATCACTTTAAAAGATTTATTGAACATGTATTTGTGCAAAATACTGTATCTGTACAGCATGTACAGTGTAGTGAAAAAGTATTTGCCCCCTGTCTGAATTTCTGCATTTTTGCATATTTTTGACACTGAATGTTATCAGATCTTCAACCAAAACCTAATATTAGATAAGGGACCCTGAGTGAACAAATAACACAAAAATTTGATACATATTTCATTTATTTATTAAAGAAAGTTATGCAACACCCAATGTCTCCGTGTGAAAAAGTAATTGCCCCCTTAGACTCCATAACTGGCTACGCAATAACTGCAACCAAACGCTTCCTATAGTTATTGATTAGTCTCTCACAGCGCCGTGGAGGAATTTTGGCCACTCCTCCATGCAGAACTGCTTCAACTCAGTGACATTTGTGGGTTGTCGAGCATGAACTGCTCGTTTCAGGTCCTGCCACAACATCTCAATGGGGTTTAGGTCTGGACTTTGACTAGGCTATTCCAAAACTTTAAATTTCTTGTTCTTCAACCATTCTGATGTAGACTTGCTTGTGTGTTTCGGATCAGTCTTACTGCATTACCCAGCTGCGCTTCAGCTTCAGCTCACGGACGGATGGCCTGACATTCTCCTGTAGAATTCTCTGATACAGAGCAGAATTCATGGTTCCTTCAATGATGGCAAGGCATCCAGGTCCTGATGCAGCAAAGCATCCCCAAACCATGACACTACCACCACCATGCTTGACCGTTGGTATGAGGTTCTTACTGTGGAATGCAGTGTTTGGTTTTCGACCAGACATAACGGGGCCCATGGCAGCCAAAAAGTTCCACTTTTGACTCATCTGTCCATAGAACATTGTTCCAGAACTCTTGAGGATCATCCAGGTGCTTTTTGGCAAACTTGAGACGAGCATTCATGTTCTTCTAGTGAGCAATGGTTTCTGCCTTGCTACTCTGCCATGAATCCCATTTTTGCCCAGTGTCTTTCTGATGGTGGAGTCATGAACACAGACCTTAGCCGAGGCGAGAGAGGCCTGCAGATCCCTGGATGTTGTTCTAGGGTTCTTTGTGACTTCCTGGAAGATTTTACGCCATGCTCTTGGAGAGATTTTGGCAAGACGGCCACTCCTGGGAAGATTCACCACTGTCCCAAACTTTCTCCATTTGGACAATATGGCTCTGACTGTGGTTTGGTGGAGCCCCAGAGCCTTAGAAATGGCTTTGTAACCCTTTCCAGACTGATAGGCATCGAAAACTTTTTCCGGAGGTCTTCAGGAATTTCTTTTGTTCGTGGCATGATGTGCCTCTAGAACCTGTGTGCTGACAACTTCACTCTGATGGTAAAGTTAGTCAGATTTATATTGGGCAGGGATGGCCCAAATCAGGCCGGGTTGTTAACCAAAGTACTCAAACAGCTGACCCTAATTATCCCTTTCATTGGGTTGAGTTAACTGGGGGGGGGGGCAATAACTTTTTCACACCTGATAAGATTGCATGTTTGATTACCTTGCACACCAAACAAATGAAAGAAGCACCAAACTTTGGTGTCATTTTTTTCTCTCAGACTCCCTCTATATACTACTACAACTCACAAAAAAATCTAACCAAATACAATGTGAAAAATGTGCAAAAATGCAGAAAATCAGACAGGGGACAAATACTTTTTCACAGCACTGTAAGAGTATGGGAAAGACTGTGGAGAAATACTGAATATTAAATAAACTGGCTTACATGGTACACTTACTACTATGTACTTTTGGCTAAACATTTTAACACTAGAACCGTCAGGGCAGTCATTTTGACAGTTTGAGGTTTTCAAATTTAAATTACTCTGCATGACTGAAAGTTATGCGGTTGTCTGTTTATGACTTTTCCTAAATAGATGTATTAAATACCCTGATGGCATTTGAAAGGCAGGATCACGGAAATAAGGAAGTTATAATCCCACCCACCTAGAACTGCCAAAGCCATCACTTTGACTGCCTTTTACAATACATGTTTTTGTTTTGAATATAACCTACAATATTCAATTTTAATTTTATATACAAGCCTGTTGTTATCTCTACTGGACCTGGCAACCATCAATGCACCGGGGAAAATATCAGTAGGAGAGATTTTATCAGCAGCTCAACCTGGATTCTGTGCTGCACGGACTAATACACGCAACAAAAAACATGTTACTTTCGTTTTACATTCAAAACTAATTTTGTTTCTACAGTTTTGCATGTACATGTACTTATTTACACACTAGTTTGTTTTGAAATGTTTATTTTATCATAGTTTTTCAATTTTTAAAGTAGTGCTTTACATGTAATGTTGTTGAAGCTGACAGTAATGTTGTTGAAGCTGACACCCTGGGATCCTTTAAGAAGCTGCTTGATGAGATTCTGGGATCAATAAGCTACTAACAACCAAACGAGCAAGATGGGCTGAATGGCCTCCTCTCGTTTGTAAACTTTCTTATGTTCTTATGTGGTAAGTTTAAAAAAAAAAAAAGAACCTTTTGTGTTTAATTGTTCATTTAAATACAGCGTTTCAGCGGTGCAGATGATTGATATGATGTGCTTGAATAAAACTTTTGAGTTGCATCCGATAGTTTGTCTTTCATTTTAATATTGATGTTGTTTAAAATGTAACCGTCATAATGACTGCCGGCGGCAGTTTTAGGTATGAATATAACCGTGGTGGTTCTAGTGTTAAACCTTCACCACTTGGCTACAGTTTAAACTCAAACTAATAAAAGACACCAACAGGATTCAATCTTTGAAGTTTCGTTATCTGACACATTCTAATCTTTTCACCCAATATCAAGTGTTTTATTTCAGTCTTCTAGAATTCATTTAGGGTGGTCAGCTACTTTATCTTTGACCACACCCCTTGTTGCTTTTCTGCAACCTAACACCCACAGCATATCTGTTAAAAGACAAAATTCCAAATGAATACGTTACAGACTGACAGGCTGTGTACATTCCTGTGGAAATACCATAGTCCGCATATTGATCATGGTCCAAATGTCAGAATTCTCCAGTCAAGTGATTTACTTCAACAAAGCTAGCAGTTTTACAGTGTCCTCATTCAAAATGTTTCCTTCTGACACTCAAGATGGTGATCTGCCTTTAATTTGAACGAATCTCCTATCTTCCTGTAGCCCTTTTTGGATTGCATTTGATGATAGACTGTTTAATACAGCCCTCAGAAACACGTCACATCACCAAGTACAGCTGATAAACCACAGGAGTTTTCACAACAATGAAAATATGAAGTTTCCATCTTAAATGGTTTGTAAGATATTAGCAGTAGTAGCTGCACAGAGGGCGCTCAGGGATGCTAAACTAAGACTTCATTTGTTAGCAAGATTTTAGCAAGCTACTTAAATACCAGCTAGCTTTGTATTGGGTATTAAACAGCAATTACAAAACAGCCAAAGTTGCAAAGAAATGCTACATGCAAATATCTACAAATGAGTCCCAACAAGTCTTACCTAAAAACAATGATCGTTGCCCCAGCTCGGTGCTTATTGTACTGCTGTGTGCAGACTCCACAGAGCTTGTGGGCCGGAGAAAGCCCTCTGGTGACTGTTGCTCTCAGACTGCACAGGGACCAGTGCAGATCCTGGTTCAGGAGGCTTTTTGTTGCCTCTAATAAGGTCTGGAAAGCAGAATGAAAACAAATACAATCAGCCCCTGTTGTCTGCTTAATACATTAAGGCACAGTATAGCTTTCTGCACTCTACATTGCTAGAAACACGCTGTTGACAGCCCAGGTTTTTAACATTACCCAAAGGTCATTTATGCTGCAGCTGTTCACAAAGTCCCTATGGAAGCCAACCAATCATTCTTCTGCTTGTAGCAGTATGAGGATGTACACATTAATGTACAGTAATAACCTGAAAACAATTAAATCAATGTACATGTAGTGTAATTAAAATAATCTAAACATTTAATTGCTCATTACTAGTTAAAATATCTATATGCCGGCTTAGCAGTAGTAACGAAATATCAAATTTGTTTATACACAAAAGAACACATCTCCTTACAATAAAAGCCCTATATAACGCAGCCTTCCGACCAACATTTCCATTTTTGTTGAACAAATGAAAGCTTGTTCTGTTTTAGTCAGCACTGTAGGAGCTAAGATTATCTGTTGTCAAAAGACTATCACAGATTGAGAGAGTTTTTATTGGCTCAGACACTTTTTATACAAAATATCAATAAAAAAAGATAATCCTGAGAGATCCACTGCAATATTTCTAAAGACGCATTACTATAAATTTAAGGAAATTTGAGGATGTCCAACAGGAATAAAATATAGCAGGAAGAGACACTGCGTTTTGTGGTGAGCTGGATATTTAAAAGGGTATCACAAGACTGCGTGCTATTAAAAAAAAAAGAGAGGAAATGTCAAAGTATTGTATTGAAAACCAAAACGCATATACAGTACCTTCTCATAAACAAATGTGTCGAGCATTCCTAAAATGATGCCCTTTATCTCTCCATAGTTGCCCACACTGTAAACAGGATCCTATTAAAAAAAGAAGAACTCCTAAATCCAGTTCATTTTGCCTTTTTTCTTTGGAGTGATGCCAAATTATGATGACATTAATGAAAGAAAAATGACATATAAATAGTAAAGCTCTCTACTTTTATATCCAGTCATTTATTATCTCATAAAATCACATGAGTACTGTCTAACTGGTGTATACTGCAATTGAGGTTCCTGTTTTTCAGGTATAACACCACCATTATATTTTGGTTTATACCGATGCTGAACAGCTATATAATACAAATAATACTAAACTATAATCATGTGTGGAGATGAGCCGGAATGAAAATACTGTTTAACTAATTATCTGCCCTGTGAATTAGTGTAATCCAAAACAAGTACAAGTGCTTTCAAAACTTCCCAGGGGAATGTCAAACTGAGCATATATGTGCTCTGTGAATAGATTTTCTATATAAGTGCCAGAAGATGTATAATTTGTCATGTATGTCTTTTAGGAATGTAGGAGATCCAATCCAAACTTACAGACATCATATCTATGTCAAAGCAAATGCATCTTTCACAACATTGTACTGAAAGTAAACCATTTACTGCCATTCCTACTTACTTGAATGAGCCTTTGCAGTATATCTGTAAGGGGGATGTAAGCTGCCATGCCTTCTAGCACATCTTTTGTTAGAGCCTTCAAACCTTTAATTGAACAAAATGTAAACAGAATATACATTTGGATGCAAAAGCATTATTGTGCAGGATCTGTCACTCATTGCAAACGTCTTGCTGTGGGGAGTTGCTTCAATGACTATTTCCAGCTTTCCAAGAGGCCCCAAGCTTTAGCATTACTGAAGGACAATCTTTCTCACTCGTGATGATTTTTTTGTATTTATTCTGTGGGCTTCAAAACAACTACAAGCTATAAATATAATATTTTTGTTTTGTTGAAGTAAAATTAGTTCTAACAATTGATTTATGTCAGTCTATATTTTTTTCCCACATTTCTATGGGTATGTTGAATTAATGTATCCATATATTGTTAAGTAATGTTCTTTTTCAATTCTATGATGTTCCTATGCCCTATATTTTGTTTTAATTTTTTATAAAAATTATATTTAGTAGTTAAAATGAATTACCGGCAATACAAAATGTATATACAAAATGTATTGCCTAATGCAAAAAAATAAGTAATTTAACATAGACCACATACAATAGTGTTCCTATGTTGATGCCCAATATCTTGCTGTTTGTTCAGCAACTTGTTTGCATTCAGAACTTTATTAGAAAATATTGCTGTGTTGTTTAAGAAGTGAAACAGCTGCTGTTGTGGTGGTGTGCTAAATAAAGCTGCTTATTTGCCTACATCCACTACATTTCTGCACTTCATCTGAACCAGAAACTATGGGCTGTACTTTAGACCAGTTTCACACATGAAAGTTGGAGTTAAAAATGTCTGGCTAAAAGGGCTTTCAACTAAACTTGTATTCATAGCCTTTAGCTATGCGTGGTTAAATGTGAAAGATGGGCAGGGTTTGTTCATGTAGGCTATGCATGCATTAGATCAAGACTTAGCTGCGTCTCAAATTTTGAATACGTCACTAAAAACAATTTAAATATGCCTAAGTAATAATCATGCTTTATGAATATAACCCTACATTGTTAACAGTGCACAGCTCGTGTTGATACACATGCATGTATGTTAAGGACTTGGCAGCTGTGGGTTGAAATGGTTTGATGTGGTGTGAAAACACTGAAGACAGACAAGTTGTCGTCTTAGAACAGGGCCGGGCCGGAGCTACAGCTCTGAAGAGGGTATGAGAATATAGTAACTCAGAACAAAACGAAGACTCTGCAAAGAATCTGCAAGGTTGGTCAAATTCTACATCAAACCTTGTAGTACAGTATGTGTGCTTTCTGTTACTGAGGGATTCACCAAGGCTGTACAGCCCAGATTTACCAAGCTTTTGATCCAGTGCAAAGTTTAAGTAGAATAAATACATTTTTCGAAAACTAGTAAGATACATAAATAACAAACAAAAAGATACAGCCCCACTGTTGCTGTTTTACTGGAGAGTGCACTGTTGTTCTGTACAGTACCATTCCCTGCAATTCAGAACCAGAAACTGTTACAGTGAAAAGCATAGAAGTGAAACTCACCATCAGCTTATTGCATTGTACTCAGTGTTTCTCACTGCAGTTTGGGAGTAGAAGTGAGGAAAGCTGTCAAAGAACTGTAGACGGAAAGCAGGTGGGACTTTAGCAACTGTGTAATCATTTCAAAGCTTCTTAGTACTCACTGTTTATTACTTGATCTGGTAGTGAAGACTGTAAGTGCTCTGCTGGTGACATCAATAGGTCCAAAAGAGGAAACCAGAGTTCCTACAAGACAAAGAAAAAAAAAAATCTAATTTCCTTATTTCACTATTAGTCAGTGTTACATGTTTGGATTTTGTCATCTAGAAATGCTGAACTGCCATATACAAAATGTAACCCATTGTTCATTTACCGTCAGCAACAGAGATCTACAAATATTCTGTAATACTAAACAAAACTACACGCCCTGACTGTTAAAAGTGATTTCCTCAATAGTTTATCTTAGTCAGGCCTTATTCACAAAGTGAACTCAGTATGAACATGTTTGATATTCATGAAACTGGTCTAGGCTATTTTTAGGATTGTTTTCCAACAGCCTGGAAATGTTTCCTGCATTAAAAACAATTTAAGCCAATCTAAGGGGAATGTCACATAGTTTGTAAACATTAAGTAATACAATAGTAAAAAGATTTCTATCATTGATATGTCTAGAGGTTGAAAACAATGTGGCACTGAAAAGGGTTATTTCCACCTGAATGATTGAGAGAATCATAGAAAACATCGCACAGAATACAGCTTATAAACATATAAACATCTGAAAATGAGTAGCCTGTATCATTGTACAAATCCAGTATTGAAACTAAAGTGAAATACAAATGTTTACAATCTATCTATTGTTTAGACTAATTAAGACAAAAAAGTAAAAAAGTAATATTTGTATTGATTGAAATGTATTATTTTCTATATATAAAGCATTTTATATAAAACTGTTTCTAAAAAACCTGTAAATATAAACTCGATGGGTTAAATAAAGCTGGATAGTCATTCAAGACTGCTGTTAAAGGTACCAAAATCAGTTTTATAAATATAAACCTTTTTTGTAAATCTTAAAAACAGTCTTAAAATAACTCATGTGAATGGCTTCTGATATAGGAGGTGTGATAGTTTTAGACAAGCTTCTACTGAAACAAAGGTAACAGCCCTCCCCCTCTTTACAGTTAATAGGAGTTACACTCACTGCATGTTGAACTGAGGTCAATGTCAATGTCATAATCACCAATGTTCATGCAACCTTGTCACTATGAAGTCACTGCCTCAAATGGTTAGACACGGCTTTGCAAAAAAAAAAAAAAAAAACCTGGCAGGAAACGGTGTATTTTTCTTGTACGACACCCACAACTGACCAATAGAATCACTGACCAATGGAATCATAGAATACCTATGTGTACCAAGTATGAAGCCAAGTGTTAAATCTTTACATCCAGAAACCAAAAAGTCACATGACCCCAATATGGTGGCCATTTTAGGTCACCAGTCAAAGTGATGGGTGCTGTTAGAAGTCAGCAGTGGCAGTTTTGCAAACTCATACAAGCGCCTCTTACAGGGATGCTTAAACATAGGGCCCTATGTTTAGGCAAGCAGGTGTTGAGTAAATACTCCATGCAGGAATGACAATATAACTCCTATTGCATTGCAGTTTATGCTATTCAAGGGTTAAATATATGAGGGTTACTGCCTCTTTTACGTCATTGTTTAAATCATTGAAAGAAAGGTACTTTAGTAGTGTGTGTGAGTCTCTTAAGAGCATTTTTGTCTTTAAAAGTAAACAGACTGCCACAGCTGTTCCTGTGTTTAATATTGAAATGGTATTAGATATTAGATCTGTCACTGTTTAGACCCCCTGTGTCGGTTTTACTCGATTAGAAACCGGTTGACTGCATTAACATATTTGTTTTTGTAACAGGCAGTGTTGTGTGATATCCTGCCTTTCGGTGAGATGAGGTTAAAGCTTTAAAACCACAAATGCAAACAAGTCTGGCTCTTTTGCATAGGTGTTAACTCGCTTGAGTCTACAGGTATAAAGCTCCAATGTCTCTCACCTCTTTCTGTTGTGTGTCCAGGGTGCCAGAGGCTCGCTGACAGAAACCAATGGTCTGCTTCAGCAGTGAAGGTACAGTTTGTACAAATCCACTATCGCTGGAGTGAATCGCTGGACCTAAAGTCAAATACAAATGTGTGTAATCTATATATTCTTTAGACAGACTACGTACATCGGTTTTGGTTGAAATGTATTTTCTACATATATATAAAAAAAAGTATTGTTCAACTTGCATATTAAATTAAAAAAATGAAAATTGGAACTTGTAATTTCATTAAAGACTTTTTTTTAGTCTGATTTGGTAGATTAAATAAAGTCAGATAGCCGCGAAAGTTCCAACAGTAAATTTCAATTTTCTTTTGTAAATCTTAAAAACAGTCTAGCTCATTAGTAAGATTAATAATCAAAACTCTGTGTCTCAAAATAGCTTCTCAGCAGGAGGTATTAAAGAGATGTTGATGAGCCTTTGCTAAAACATAACAGCCCCCCACCCCCTCTTTACAGAGTTTAGTAACAGCAGATACACTGCATGCATGAACTATCTGCATCGAGTCCTGGTATCTGTGAAAATAACCTAAAACCAACCTTCCTTCCCCATGGCTGATGCTCCACATTCTGTTAGGGTGTGTAGTCTTGACTTCATGTGCTAAAAAAGAAACCACTTTTTTTGTAGGTAAAGCACCAATACTTTCTCACAGAGCAGCTAGTTTGTAAAAATATACACATTTTCCCATGAAAGGGGTGCTGCATACTGGAGAGCTCTGGCAAGTTCGTGTTGGTTCTGCTGGGCAACTCGTGTTGTAAAAAAAACATCCCCTTGTGACATTGTGATAAGATTAAAATGACCAGGGCTGCGTTCAACAAGCAGAGCGCTCTGCCTTAGCGCTATGTAACATAAATTAGCTGTTACTGAACAGTGTGTTATGAAGAGAGAACTTTCAAGATGGTGGAAAACACAGGACTAGCTGTGCTTTTGGATGAATTTATGGAAGATTGTGCAGAAAATCTGCTGTGTAATGCCTCTATTGCACTTGCATCGAGAGCCAACCCCATGGCTTTAGCGGCAGTGAATTCAAACACATGCGAGAGTCCTGTACGGATTGAAAACTACATTGAGAGCATTGTTCCTCAGTACTGTGATTGTTACATATTGCATGTTTTATTTGCAGGTGGCTACAGTGCAGTTTACACTTGCAATTAAGATGTTTCTATTCTAAAATAAATAATAAAAAATTATAAAATAAAAATAAAACTTTCCAAAAATAGAACAATTTATTTTTTCAACAATTATTCAACCCAGTAACATTTTTATACAGCAAAAAAAAAAAAAAACTTTCCAAATAAATTATTTCTTCAATGATTCTTTGAATACATCTGTGAATGATTTTAGCAGTTAGAGTCTTTGTTTTGTAACCTTCTGCATTTCCATGAGCTCCTGTATCTGCCTTTTCTGTTCCTCTGCAAAGTCTTACAACTGAAGTACTACTGTTTGTTTGGTTTTTCTCTCCAATATGATTTAAGTCTTGTAGTACATATATCATTTTGTTTATAATTTGTCTTGGTTAGATAGTAATGTAACACTGCAAAAGTACTTATTTTAGTAAAGTTCTCTTATTCTACCGTCCCCTTTCTGCCACGAAAAAAAAGGGTTTAAAAGTTTTTGGTGTAGCCTATACAGTGGAACCGTCACATAACCGCCCTGATCAATTAACCACCTTGCTAAACAAATAAATATTAACATTAGGCTACGAGAGTAATGGTATTGGCAGCAAGTACAGCATTACAGCAATCAGCCTTTTGGTGCGTTCCCCTTTAAGAGAGACGGGCTGTGTGATATTGGCAGCGTGTTGTTGTAGCTTTTAAATGCATTTGAATTAAACAAAGCAAGCTTCATAAACGCAACGCTTACCGGCCACTTGTTTAAAATAGCCAAAGCAATAATTAAACCAAGCTGCTTATCGGCTGTTGGCTACATCAAGAAAGAGTGCAAAGTACCGTGACAGAGATATTAAGAAAGCAGAACCAGGGAGTGTGATAGCGAGAGAAAGGATCGATGCTGTAAATCTCCCTCCCGATTAGAAAGGGCGCTGTGTAAGGGGGAAGGTAAGCTGCCTCCTAGATCTACTACCTCGGTGGTAGCTGGAAACCGGAAGGTAACCATATTAGGAGGTGCGCGTAGCTGCAAGTACTCAGGACGATTCCATTGCAGTCAGCTGCGGGGCAGCCCTCTATTGGAGAAACCAGGCGACGCGTTGACTGCAGGGAGGAGTTTGCTGGGTACAAAGGGGAAGCAGCTACGTCAAAACCTCCCCTTGCGCTGAGTTAAAAGCGATCGGCGGAGCCGATGTTGTTGTTTTGTGATTACGTGTTTTGTTTTTTGAGTGTTAGCAGAGGAGCAGGAGGACGGGAGGCTGTAGCCAGCGAGCCAGCACATACCCCAGAGCACGCCCCTCATCGCACAGCACTTCACAGCACAGCGCACGCACCACAAACCCAGAAAGAGAAGAGCACATTTTCGTGCACGGAGGACTGTGGTTATTGGAGTGTGTTTTGTTTACTTTTGTTTTAGCAGGACGCTGAGTTTTGCCCCATTACCATCGCTGGTACTGGGGCTTATTATTATATTATTATTATTATTATTATTATTATTATTATTATTAATTATTAAAACCTTTTTGTTAATGGGAGAATTCAGTCTGGACATTCACTTTCTACTGCACCACACCGTTCAGCGTGTCACAGTTGGTGATCAGAAGAGGGACTCGGGATGGATGCCGCGCATTAGGAGCAATATTGAGGCGCAGGAGCGAAGACACCAGGAGGGAATGGCAACCATGATGGAGCGGATGCATGCCATGTTCCTGGAAGCCAATCGGGGGACCGGCGACAGAACCAACGCCACCCTTACCGAAGATAAGGGTGGTAAAGATGTCGCTGGAGGATGATCCTGAGGCCTATTTGGTAGCCTTTGAGAGGCAGGCAACGGCAGCGCAATGGCCTCGGGATTGGTGGGCTACCCAGTTGGGGCCCAATTTGATTGGGGAGGCCCAGGCAGCCTACCAAGCCTTAACCAATGAAGATGCCCTCAACTATGATAGAGTGAGGCAGGCCATTCTCCAGCGACTTCGACATCACGGAGGAAACCCACCGTCGCCCGGTTCGGGAATACCAGCGACCCCCAGGACTGCGACCCAGCGTGGTGGCACAACAGCTGGTGGACCACGTGACCCGGTGGCTCTGCCCGGCACCAATAGCGCAAAGCAGGTCACCGAGCTCATTGCCATTGAGCAATTCGTGGCGGTGCTGGGGCCAGACACGAGGAACTGGGTCAGTCGCCACCGTCCCACCACGCTGGAGGCAGCGGTCAGATTGGCTGAAGGGTTCGAGGGCGCAATACCTGCTGCTCCAGTGGTTGCCCCACCTGCTCCTGCCTCCAATAGACCGCGGCGGCAACACCACCACCACGCATCACCCCCACTACCCACGGACCAGCACTGCAGCGTCACCCCATGGGCGGCCTCCCTCCAACACAGTGGAGAGCGAGGCGACCCCAGCGGGTAAGAGCAGAGTACCCCTCCCGCTGCCAAACCGGCAGCGGGACACGCGAGGCTCCGTGGGCACCCTTTCGCCCCACATGTTACGGTGCCAGAAGGTCGGTCACCTGGCGGAATTGTCCAGTGGCCATGGAGTGTGGGGTGACCTCCCATTACGTCCTGACAGCATCAGGTAAGACCAGGGGTAATGATTGGGAGGGGCCTTGTGTTGTTAATGTACGGGTTGGTGAGGTGAGCACCCGCATTAGTGGACTCAGGATGTGGGCAGACTTTAATTAGGCGAGCTCTATTAAAGGGGGTACCTTGGTGGTCACGAGGGGTCGTGGTCATTTCCTGTATTCATGGGGATAACAAGGACTACCCCTCACCAAATTAGATTTGACAGTTGGATGTCATGCCCGCCGTGTAATCGTGGCTGTGGCAGAGAAGCTGCCATATCCAGTTATTTTAGGTCGAGACTGGCGCATTTTGACAGCATGATTAATAAAGCGGTAAAGCCAGTCTCCGGTAAGACCATGGGAGCAGCGGGGAAACTATTGGTAATATCTTCCCGCTGCACACCGACTTGTTCCACTCTCGATTTAAGCCCAAAAAACAAAAAAAGCGAAGGGTTGAAAAATGGGAGGGAACATTAATGAAACAAGGTTGGGGTTTGGTGGGGAAGCCTCAGGATCAGTCAAATGTAAGGGAAAGGGGTTGGGACCCAGTGTGACCTGCGGGGGCAGGTTACTGAGGCCCCCAGTGCTGAAGCTACTTTAGCTCCGCTCGATATCCCGAAATTCTGGGACCGAGATGTGGACCTAGCATTGGAACAAAAGAACGATCCTTCGCTGGCCCACATCTGGGGGCAGGTTCGGTCTATCGAGGGAAGGATGTAGAGGATAGCCGGCGCTTACATATCCCCACCACATTATTGTCGGGCATTTACTGTATAGAGTATCCCAAGCCACGAGCACAAGTCAGATTGTAACACAATTACTCGTTCCCCAGTCTTTTCGACGTGAGATCATGCGGTTGGCTCACGATGTCCCCTGTTCGGGCCATTTAGGTATTGATAAGACTCGGGAGCGAATATTGGCTCGATTTTATTGGATGGGAGTGTTTAGTGAGGTGGCGCGATATGTAGCGGAATGCCGGAATGCCAGCAAGTAGCGCCGGGCGGGTTCGCCCGGCCCGCTGGTCCCACTGCCCCTGATCTCAGTTCCCTTTGAGCGCATCGCTATGGACATAGTGGGTCCATTGAGCCAGTCTGACTCTGGATATACGCACATTTTAGTAGTGGTGGACTACGCGACCAGATATCCAGAGGCAGTACCATTGAGATCCACTAGTGCCGCAGCCATTGCTAAAGAGTTAGTGAATATTATATCGAGTAGGGATTCCAAAAGAAATCCTCACTGATCACGGAACGAACTTCATGTCACAATGTTTGAAAGAATTATACAAATTGATGCAAATTAAGTCGATCCGAACCTCCGTTTATCACCCGCAGACGGACGGTTTGGTGGAACGTTTTAATCAGACCTTGAAACAGATGCTGAAGCGGTTTGTCAACCAAGAGCAAAAACATTGGGCTAAACTCCTCCCTTACCTAATGTTTGCAGTGAGAGAGGTGCCTCAGAGTTCGACCGGGTTCTCTCCCTTTGAGCTGCTGTATGGGAGGCAACCACGAGGTATCCTTGATCTTGTGAAAGAAGGGTGGGAGGAGCAAACAAAACCTCTAAAAACATAGTCAAATATGTAATTATGTTAAGAGACCGCCTAGCATTGGTTGGTCGTTTGGCGCAGGAGAACCTAAAACTAGCTCAGCATCGCCAGGAGCAACAGTACAATAAACAAGCACGTATTCGGACTTTTCGGCCAGGTGATAAAGTACTGTTGCTACTTCCCACATCGGAATCTAAGTTGTATGCTAAGTGGCAGGGGCCATATGAGGTGGTTCGGGAAATTGGTAAAGTAAATTATGAAATTAGACAACCCGATCGCGAAATAAAACCGAAATTTATCATATCAATTTGCTAAAACCCTGGAATGAAAGGGAGGCCCTATTTGTAGCTGGTGACAGTTTGGAAGAGGATTTTGGTCCTACTGTCAATCCACCAGCTACAACTCATATTCCAATGGGGAACAGTTACTTCGGATCAGAAGCGAGAGCTCTACCAGTTAGTGGAAAGGTTTAATGATGTTTTCTCTGACTTGCCCGGCAGGACTAATGTTATTTCTCACGCTATTATTACTCCACCAGGGGTCAGGGTCCGGGAGAGACCGCATGCGGATCCCAGAGAGTCGCAGGGTTCCTATTCGCAAGGAGGTGGAGGATATGCTTGAGCTCGGAGTCATTGAACCTTCCGGAGCGAGTGGTGCAGTCCTATCGTGATGGTGGGCAAGAAGGACGGCTCCACTCGGTTCTGCGTGGACTTTCGAAAGGTTAATGTCATCTCCAAGTTCGATGCATATCCAATGCCCCGGGTGGATGAGCTCCTCGACCGACTGGGTAAAGCGCGGTTGATTTCGACCTTGGACCTGACGAAGGGATACTGGCAGATTCCACTGACTCAGAGCTCGAAGAGAAAACTGCTTTCTCTACCCCAGATGGCTTGTTCCATTTCGGACCATGCCCTTCGGGTTGCATGGAGCTCCTGCCACCTTTCAGAGACTGATGGACCAGGTCTTAGCTCCCCATCATCAGTATGCCGCCGCCTACATTGATGATGTGGTGATTTTTAGCTCCACCTGGAAGGAGCACATTGTTAGAGTTTCAGCCGTCCTCCAGTCTCTGAGGGAGGCGGGGCTAACAGCCAAGCTGGGCAAGTGTGCATTTGGCAAACAGGAGACCCAATATCTTGGCTACATTATGGGTAATGGCGGGTGAGGCCGATCGCCTCAAAGTCCAGGCTGGTGGAGGCGGCGATCCGAGAACCAAGTCACAGGTGAGATCGCTACTGGGGTTAGCCGGCTATTACCGCCGATTTATCCCGAGTATGCCACCATAGTTAACCCCTGGTAGAACTCACCCGAAAGGCTGCTCCAAAATAGTTAAATGGACAGGGCAGTGTCAGGAGGCATTTGATTTGATCAAGAAGCGACTCTGTCAAGCTCCTGCTCTGATTTCACCAGATTTCAGCAAAGAGTTCATCCTGCAGACCGATGCCTCCCACATTGGTCTGGGGCGGTTCTGTCCCAACAAGTTGACGGGTAGAACACCCTATTATTTATCTGAGCAAAAAAATGGCTCCTAGGGAGATTAACTACTCCGTCATTGAGAAGGAGTGTTTAGCCATCAAATGGGCTACTCACGCTCTTAGCTATTACTTGTTGGGCGTTCTTTCTCTCTTATCACTGATCATGCTCCTTTAAGGTGGTTACATACGATGAAGGACAATAACGCTCGGATAACTTCGGTGGTATCTGGCGCTGCAACCCTTCCACTATACAGTGAAACATCGTGCGGGTAAGGAGCATCAAAATGCAGATTTTTTTCAAGGGAGGGGGACCATTGGGGAATGTAGAGTTGGCCGAGTGTTCCTTCGGCATCACTCTGAGGGGTGAGATATGTGATAGCGAGAGAAAGGATCGATGCTGTAAATCTCCCTCCCGATTAGAAAGGGCTGTGTAAGGGGAAGGTAAGCTGCCTCCTAGATCTACTACCTCGGTGGTAGCTGGAAACCGGAAGGTAACCATATTAGGAGGTGCGCGTAGCTGCAAGTACTCAGGGCGATTCCATTGCAGTCAGCTGCGGGGCAGCCCTCTATTGGAGAAACCAGGCGACGCGTTGACTGCAGGGAGGAGTTTGCTGGGTACAAAGGGGAAGCAGCTACGTCAAAACCTCCCCTGCGCTGAGTTAAAAGCGATCGGCGGAGCCGATGTTGTTGTTTTGTGATTACGTGTTTTGTTTTTTTGAGTGTTAGCAGAGGAGCAGGAGGACGGGAGGCTGTAGCCAGCGAGCCAGCACATACCCCAGAGCACGCCCCTCATCGCACAGCACTTCACAGCACAGCGCACGCACCACAAACCCAGAAAGAGAAGAGCACATTTTCGTGCACGGAGGACTGTGGTTATTGGAGTGTGTTTTGTTTACTTTTGTTTTAGCAGGACGCTGAGTTTTGCCCCATTACCATCGCTGGTACTGGGGCTTATTATTATTTATTATTATTATTATTATTATTATTATTATTATTAATTATTAAAACCTTTTTGTTAATGGGAGAATTCAGTCTGGACATTCACTTTCTACTGCACCACACCGTTCAGCGTGTCACAGGGAGGCAGGGACTTCTAGAGTTAAGAAAGAAGCCATCAGTTGCAGGTTACTGTACATTGACCATTTGTTTTGTATTTTTTTTTTTTTTTTAAAGCTTTGCTTGGAGACGACTTACAGTAAACCACATAGCAACACTGTGTATTTGTAGCCTAATTAATCTCGTTTACGTTTGCTTACTTTTAAAGTGAAGAATTTCCCTGCATTTAAAGCAGTTTGAGTGTTGTTTTTGTTCACTAACCTATTTATGCATTTGTAAACGTCATTTTCTATAGATGTTCGCAAATCACACAACAGTCGCCGCACTTGTATTGTAGTCATGTCTTTTGTTGGCTTTTAATACATGCATCACTACTATACTCGAATTCAAGGCATGAGCTATTTTTGAGAAGAAAAAATGGTTTAAAAGTCGTCTTAAATTCAAAGGAATACAGTATCTAAATAATATTTAAGCAACACAACACAGAAACACTTAACGTCTGTAAACACCATACGTGCAAAAAAACAAAACAAGCTTGAAATGGCATTCAAAGCTACATAACTTTTTTTTTTTTAACTGGTAGGTTTGTTTTTTTGCTTCATGTTTTTTTTATTTGATTTGTTTTAAGATCCGGCTGTAAACTTACCTCTAAGAGGACAGAAAATGCTCCCTGTATATTCCCTTGCATCTCTAGGAGAAATGCCAAAGCATCATACACCTGATGTTTCTGCACAATCTGAAATAAAACACACATATATAAACATATTAAAATAAAAAAATACATTATTTCTAACTTCTTTAAGCAGGTACAGCCTTGTAGCACTGGCATCACTCAATCTCAGGATGTTCACTTTATACATCATTCTCTGTTTCAAGTCATTTCACTTTGGTACCTCTTTAAAACTAGAATTTATAGCACATCTCTGGCCACAGTAAAGCTCTCAAACATGTCTAATCTCCAAGTATAACTGGTAAACCAGAGTGTAACCATTACCATGGTCCCCATGCAACACAATGAATGTTGGAAATACATTAGTAAGAAATACACATCGAACAAAGTGGTACTTCTTACATCCACTAGGAGAAGGGTGTTGCTGTACTAAAGACACTGAACCTAAAAAAATAAATACATTAAACATGCCCTTACTTAATACAGTGTAATGAATGGTCTCATACCATATTCCAATTTAGAAGAAGTGGTAAACAATGTGAGGATCCTATATTTACATCCTGAAAGGTTAACTATGTAGTAGCTCTTAATTCCACCAAATCTCTGTTTGTAGGTCGATAAAACACCTCTGAAAGGTCAAACTGCCCCTTGACCAAGGCACAGATGTAGACCCTAACTACTGTTTAGTTGCCACGGGTTACTGACCTAATTTTTTCAGCATTTAAGTCAATTGTGTCTTAGAGCAAATGCAACTTTAATTTATAAATGTCTTTATAAAGTAAACTAAATAAAGTCAACAGAACAAAACACTATGATAACATTAGAGATGTATTTTGTAAGTACTACAGGAAATAAACATTAGACAGCATTGTACCTTGACTGCCTCCTCTGGCCTGTATAAGTCCGACAGCTTGAGGAAGCCCAGGACTTGGTCAGAATGATTCTGGCACAGTAGCTCAATATACATTTCATGGAATTCATGATTCAACAGGCTGGCATCTTTAAAAGGCCATTGCTCCACTCTGCAAGAAACAATTTTATTGAAATTGTAGTCCTCAAAAGTTTTTTGCTTTTTAATTATTATTTAAAGCAAAAATAGCTAATAAATAAGATGGTTCGCTCTAGTCGGTTCTTACAAGTACATTTAATAAATAGACTTGAAGACAAACTGTCGAGTTTATTTTGTTCAAAATCTACCTTGGATTGAAAATGCCATGCAGAAAGTCAAAGAGAAGTTTGGAATTCTAAAAAGAGAAGAGAAACATTCAGCTTGCTGTGTGAGACAGATAACATGAGAATTACTGGGAAAGATTTATCAAAATAATAATCCAACTTACAAAACATTAGCATGAGCAGTAACTGTAAAGACCTTAGTAATCGGACCCATTAACATCTCAACCAGTAGGCCTCTGGTCAAAATACAAGTTCATAAAATTACTGTTTCTGTAGTCTGCTGGCGAATGTTGAAAGAAGACTGCAATAATAACTATAAACCACCTGCTGTAGTGTTTCCATGATTAAAGGAATGCTGTCTTGAAATTTCTGCAGAATCAGCATTGCAGTCCGGTTGGGGCTCAGTGTCAAGAGTTCCTTAAAATTAAAATAAATAAATAAATACACACTGTAAAGGTTTTTTGTACAATTTCATAATAATGCTAGACATGTCTATTGTGACACTTACTGTACTTTTTTTTTTTTACAATAAGACTACCATTGCATTGTTTGTGAGCTCAAGTCTAACCTAAAGGTTTCAATGGGTAACTCTAATCTAAACATCACAGCGCATCACCTGGTAACTAAGTATCAGCTGTATTCATTTTTGAGTATGAGATCTACATGTTTAATGGATGAATACACCATTCACTGATAAGTTTTGCATTACTCACTTAGAATCCTCATCTATCCTCTATGGACACCACAGTTTGAAGACTCATTGTGCTCCTGCAGCTCATGGATAGGCAATTTTGGCACATCCATTACATTGCAACCAGACCGCTAATTATTTAATGGACCTACAACAGGGTCAGTTAAATAAATGAAGGGTCTGGCTGGAGCAAAGTCCTGCAGTGGAATGGACTGGAAGTGCCCAGGTTGCCTACGCCTGCTGTAGTCAGTGCAGGACTAGAATGTATAGATGCCAGGCCATGGAAACAAGGATGGGTGGTATAAAATTGAACTTGATTGTGGAACACTGCATATCTATTGCTACTATTTAAATCTATAATTGAAGTACAAAACTCCATCCAACCCACCTCTTGCAATATAATTCTCAGATGGCTCATCAAGAAATCTAATTCAGTATCACTGTGCTGGAAGAGTGATGGAGGGCCAAGATCATATGTAATATTTTGGTTACAGAGCCCCGCTGACTAGTTGTAATAACAAATAATATAACTGTTATACTTGCTTACCTGTATGTTACAAAATACCTCATTCTGAAATGCTATTTTTTCTTCATTTGTTAGATCAGCTCTAGTGATGATGTCATTTATGTACCCAAATACCTGATCCTGTTGTTAAAAAGTAGACATAATACATAATTAATACAATTATTATGAATGCAGGTGTATCTACCTTTTGTAATTAGTTATTTCCAACTTAAACTTGATGTCTACAGTGTTAAAATCAACCCACCCTTCTTGCTGCATCTTTCAGGTAGCATCCAACAATGCTGGTGTAAAGACGTCTTTCCTCATACACAAACTCACAGATTTGGTAGCTAAAAAAAGAAAAAGGTATGTTTTCGTGTACTTTAAGCAACTGGAAGAAAGCAGGCTAGTGAAGTGGCTACTGGGCAGGCACAACAAAATGGAGTTGTAATGTAATTGCACTATTTTTGTAAAGGAGATGAAAACCCATATTCCCGAAAGTTTAAAATATTTGTCACTTAAAAGTCTGTTTTTTTTTTTTTTTAAAGCATTTTGTCAAAAAGTCAGCCCAGTTCAGAGACACTCGGTCCTTGAAAGAGACAATAACCATTAGTGCTGGAACGAACACGGGATTTTCATGTTTGAATATTCACTCATAATTTAAATATTCGTTCGTTTTTCAAAAACTAATAAAAGCCATTATATTGCTCTGAACACAGGCAGAGACAGCGACAGCATAGCAGCAGGGGCAGGGGGCGTGGCCGTGGCCCCTGTGTGTGTGCCTTTATTTTACAACAAGACCTTACAATATGTTACACGTTAAAATAGAAAAATATCCCAGGAGTAAAGAATAAGTTGTGTAGGCCTTACTTTACCCCAGTGAATTAACTACAAAACAAAGGATGCCAAATAGCAAGCTAAACGTTGTTTCGTTTATTCCCGAAAAAAATAGTACTGTACATAAAGTTAACAATGCATTTTATTTTATTTATTTTTTTCATTCCTTGCTATTGCCGTTTCTTCACAGTAAACAGTGGCCATCGACACATTTTCATAAAGTAATAACATGAGGTTTACTTGTGCCATTTTGTAGCTGAACAAGCAAACGAAAACTGAAATTTAACCAAATTAAATACTTCAAATAAAACAAACGTGGAAATGGTGTTGTAAAATGAAGGGGAAAAAAAACTCACCGTTTTAGTTCTAGTTTATTACATTCCACATAACAGAAAGTTGCAACAAAACCGAAATTGCCAAGAAACTGAAGATCTCGTACAACGCTGTGTACTACTCACTTCACAGAACAAGCATAAACTGGCTCTAACCAGAATAGAAAGAGGAGTGGGAGGCCTGGTGCACAACTGAGCAGAGGACAAATACATTTGAGTGTCTAGTTTGAGAAACAGGCGCCTCACAGGTCCTCAACTGGCAGCTTCATTAAATAGTACCATAAAACACCAGTCTCAACGTCAACAGTGAAGAAGCGACTCCGGGATGCTGGCCTTCTAGGCAGAGTTGCAAAGAAAAGCCATATCTCAGACTGGCCAATAAAAAGAAAAGATTAAGATGGGCAAAAGAACACAGACACTGGACAGAGGAAGATTGGAAAAAGTGTTATGGACAGGCGAATCTAAGTTTGAGGTGTTCGGATCACAAAGAAGAACATTAGTGAGGCGCAGACCAAATGAAAAAGATGCTGGAGGAGTGCTTGGCGCCATCTGTCAAGCATGGTGGAGAGCAATGTGATGTACATATAACATATACAGTCTATATAAAAATCACTACACATTTTCAGGAAGCTGGTTACTTTAAGCAAGGCATTTCAGAATGACGTGATTGCCTTTTTTCTTTCCCATGAGATTCTGGCTCGCTTTAAAGCAGCACAACGCATTTTTGTTGTAGATGGCTTTCCATAGCGATCACTATGTGTCTTGTAGCATAATCTGGTTTGTTTACTTTTTGCTGTCTAAAAATATAGAGGCTCAAGAGCTGCTTTGTTGATTACGTTTTTTAAATTTTATATATATATATATATACAGCTCTGGAAAAAATTAAGAGACCACTGCAAAATTATCAGTTTCTCTGGTTTTACTATTTATAGGTATGTGTTTGGGTAAAATGAACATTTTTGTTTTATTCTATAAACTACTGACAACATTTCTCCCAAATTCCAAATAAAAATATTGTCATTTAGAGCATTTATTTGCAGAAAATGACAACTGGTCAAAATAACAAAAAAGATGCAGTGTTGTCAGACCTCGAATAATGCAAAGAAAATAAGTTCATATTCATTTTAAACAACACAATACTAATGTTTTAACTTAGGAAGAGTTCAGAAATCAATATTTGGTGGAATAACCCTGATTTTCAAGCACAGCTTTCATAGCGTCTTGGCATGCTCAACACCAGTCTTTCACATTGATGTTGGGTGACTTTATGCCACTCCTGGCGCAAAAATTCAAGCAGCTTCGGCTTTGTTTGATGGCTTGTGACCATCCATCTTCCTCTTGATCACATTCCAGAGGTTTTCAATGGGGTTCAGGTCTGGAGATTGGGCTGGCCATGACAGGGTCTTGATCTGGTGGTCCTCCATCCACACCTTGATTGACCTGGCTGTGTGGCATGGAGCATTGTCCTGCTGGAAAAACCAATCCTCAGAGTTGGGAACATTGTCAGAGCAGAAGGAAGCAAGTTTTCTTCCAGGACAACCTTGTACTTGGCTTGATTCATGCGTCCTTCACAAAGACAAATCTGCCCGATTCCAGCCTTGCTGAAGCACCCCCAGATGAGTCCAATTTTCAGCTTTGCCCAACACCTGGTCGTCTAATGGTTAGGCGGAGACCTGGAGAGGCCTACAAGCCACAGTGTCTCGCACCCACTGTGAAATGTGGTGGAGGATCGGTGATGATCTGGGGTGCTTCAGCAAGGCTGGAATCGGGCAGCTTTGGCATGAATCAAGCCAAGTACAAAGGTTGTCCTGGAAGAAAACTTGCTTCCTTCTGCTCTGACAATGTTCCCCAACTCTGAGGATTGGTTTTCCAGCAGGACAATGCTCCATGCCACACAGCCAGGTCAATCAAGGTGTGGATGGAGGACCACCAGATCAAGACCCTGTCATGGCCAGCCCAATCTCCAGACCTGAACCCCATTGAAAACCTCTGGAATGTGATCAAGAGGAAGATGGATGGTCACAAGCCATCAAACAAAGCCGAGCTGCTTGAATTTTTGTGCCAGGAGTGGCATAAAGTCACCCAACATCAATATGAAAGACTGGTGGAGAGCATGCCAAGACGCATGAAAGCTCTTAATTTTTTCCAGAGCTGTATATATATATATATATATATATATATATATATATATATATATATATATATATATATATATATATATATATATATATATATATATATATATTAATCTCACATATCACATCTTTTTCATTTGCCATATTTTGAAAACTGTCATGCAAATTCTGGTGAGGGGGTAAATAAGTGCAAGGTATTTTTGTCATTAGTAGTGAATACGAACATCTGATTTTTGTATCTGAATACATGTCAAAAAATATTTGTTCGAATATTCAGATATTTGTCCCAGCACTAACAACCATAGAGAAAAAAAATTCTTAACATGCAGTGAGAGAAAGTAATAAGCCTCTGGATGCTTACAATTGCATTTTCTCAGCCATTGAAAGCAGCTTGTCTTCATCAAAGTAAATAGCACCTCCTGCCTGCAAAAGTTCCAGCAGGGCCTAAAATAAACAGAAATAAAACAATACTATTCCCACATAAACAATGCAATAATACCAAAAGCATTGCAAGACTCACTAACAAGGAAAGCTATAGGTATCCTTTTCAAGTGGACCAAATTCTGTGGTCCTGATTGATCACCTAAGCAAATAATGTTATTTTCAGTTAATTCACGCCTCAGTGATTTTGCAACAAAAAATAATTAATTGACGAAACTGGTTACCCCCATTGGTCCACTTGCGCTAGAATGACCCATAGATAAGATATAAGGTGTGCTGAGAGTGGTGACTAGGCCGAGTCCAGCACTAATATTATGGCAGTTAAGCCTCAGTCAAAGCCAATCGACCAGCTATAGAATATACAGCAGAATACGTTAGATGAGATTCTTCCAGATGTCTGGCTCAGCCTGTGCAGTGTACCCACAAAGTGATAAGTAAAGCAGTACAACACAGGGTAATATAAAGCTGAGGTATCAACTGCTTTACTGCCTACCTGCTGTCTTTCTGTATGCCGGGTCCCATCCTCTAGATTACACAAAAAATCAAGAACCTGAATGGAACAAATATCACACTTTTTTCAGTAACATGTCATTAATGTGAATATCCCAGCATAACATATGGAACTTTGTATCAAAATTCTTATGAATTGATTTAAAAAAAACAACATGGATTCATATAGTAAATGTGTCATACAGGACAAGTAATATCAAAAACTGTATACCAAGTATTTTTTTGTGAGTATAAAAAGTAAAGACCAGCATGTGTCCAAGATAATACATACTTGGTCAAAAAGCTGCATGTTCACAAAAAGGGCGTTTTCAGTTTTGGCAATCTGACGAGCTAAGAAAGTAAAGAGACAGCCGATCTGCGATGGTGTAAAATCAACACTCTCCAGCATAACCTACAACAACAACAACAAAAAAGGACTCAGTCACATGTTTCCATTCGCCTCTTAGACTGTTTCGAAAAAAGGATTTCAAATTAGCCCTATTAATTACCATGAGCAGGCAAACACAATCTAAACTTGTACAGTATGTGGGCTAGCAGGAATGTGTCTATCCGATTCACTTTGACAGAGTAAGACATGTACTAAGAGTGTTCAGATGTACAGGACCCATGTTTTATTCTGTGTACAGGCAAAGGAGATGGCTATCAATTGCCTAATTTCCAACCTCTTTACTGTGGAAGTCCTGACAAAAGAAGGTTTACCAGAAACAATTACATGCTTACATTTGTGTTATCTTGATTTTGTATTGTAGACTGCAGATGGAATTGGTGACTGCCTCAATTTAATGTGGAAACAATTTTACATCTCAGTTTCATTGCCATAAAAAAAAACAAGGTTTTCATGTAACTCCCATGTCTTCTACAGTAATTACACAAGCAAAAGCAAACACATATTATTTGTTATCAAACTCACCTTAAGTAAGACATCTGTAATTATTTGCAGAAATTCAACAGCTTGTGAATACTGCTGCATGTCTTCAAATGTCTGTATCATATAGAGAAATAATAAATATGCTGATAGAATATCTGGATAGAAACTGGCAGAATGGTTAAAAAAGCATAACGCTCTCTACAATTGACCATGCAGACAAAATAATGTATCTGACTATATCAAATCCATTATATACTGTAGTGCAAGCTATGGATAAAATATATGCATTGATGTGAAGTGGTTAATACAAAAAGTCTCCAGGAGCATTTTCTCCATATTGTGCTAGTCGGTGTACTGCCTCCCAGTAGCAATCAATTTCATATTCTCCTGTAGCTAGAAACACTATTAAAGAAGCAATGAACAATAATGTTGTACAGACTACTATCTTAACCCAAATTAATAATTTACAACAGACTTTCCATAGAATTTAAGAAAATGTATAATTAAGAGCCATTCAGACCATCTAAGCTCGTCCGGTTTCTAGTAGCTGATAGATCTCAACTTTGTTGATTTGGGTTTTAAAGGATCCCATTGATTCTGTCTCAACACCACAACTAGGTAACCCATTCCATACCCTCACCACTCTCTGTGTGAAGAAGTATCTGTTTTCCTCTGTCCTAAGTCCACTTAATTTCCAACGGTGTCCTCTGGTTCTGGTTTCTGTACTGCGCTTAAAGTATTGGTTAGGATTAACTACATCAACTCATTTTAAGATTTTAAAGACTTCAGTCATGTTCCCTTCTAATTCTTCTTTGTTCTAGGCTAAAAAGATTCTGTTCTTTCAGCCTACCTTCACAGATCATTCCGTTAAGCCCTGGGAATTCGCTGGACTTTCTCCAGGGCCACAATGCTCCTTTGGTAGTGTGGTGACCAGCACTGGAGGCAGTTCTCTAAGTGTGGTCTCACCAGTGCATTATACTATCCATCAAGCTTAAGTTTATTTGAGCTACCTATTTATTTATTTCAAAATCTTTTGTGTTCTTACCAGAGCTAAAACATTGAGGAACTCCCGGGTATTGCACTTGAGAAGAGTGCGGATGTAAGGGTGCGGCCCTTCATCTGGATCAGCATTCTTTGAATGTAATCTTGTTAGGCAACTGAAAACCTGTAAAACAAATGAAAAAGGATGCAGTTTCAGAACTTTCATTAGACTCAGAAATACATAATGCTCCATCCACAATATAAATTATTTATTATTTTGAAGTGAGGTACTACTTGACTGCTTCAAATTGTTTGGGCTCTTATGAAATCATCTTTTAAAAATGAAAGAATCCGGTTTGTGTTAATCTGAAGGTTAGAGGGGTTTTTTTTGTATGTCAAATGTCTTTCACATTACCTCAGTCTTGACAACAGGAACAAGATCTTCAGAAATCACTCCCAAAGGATATGCTCTACCGGTTAAACTGCAACTGCATAAATAAATAAAACAATATTTGAAAATAGAAATGTGCAAGACTTTAAAAATATATATAATTTGGAAAGAAAGACAAAAAAGTAAATAAAGGAATACAATTACAAAAGCACCCCTTGTGTCACAAATAACTGCATTCCCTCAGTATGCATTCACCTCATAGGATACACAGACACAATGCCTTGTGATGCATTTATTGGTAGTGTAAGTTACAAGAAAAAGACCCCCAAGATACACACAACCAGTGGCGGCCAAATTGGGTTACTTAACAATTGGTCTAGAACTAAAGGACTTTGACAAATGTTGTATATTTATTACTATAAAACTAGTCTGCAAAAAAATGGCTTTCCGGGTATATTTATTTGAAAATAATACAACATTTTGTGGGCTACTTATAAAAATCATCCTCTAATTACACCATAATATCAAGAGACACTTATACAGTATCCCAGAATGAGGATTCTGGGAACCATGTGAGCTTTACCTGATGTAGACAAGAATCTTGTTGCCAACAGCTACAAGTTCATCTGTAGCAATTACAAAATAAGAGTATGTGTGCATTAATACAGGAGATAGCCCCTTACGTGCAAGTTGTTAAGCAGACATTTAAAACAATGCCAACATAAGCATAGTACCTGTGTTTTCACTTTTCAAAGCATTCTCCATAGCTTGCATCATTTCCTGTGGACCAACACAAAAAATAACGTAAAGAAATAAAGCAACTGCAATACCACATGAGCTGAAACTACCCAGATCACAGATTAGAACACCTTACCTCTATGGGCGTGATGAAATCATTCATGCCTTTGTTGTAAACATAGATCAGAGCATCAAAAAGTTTATATTTCCTTGTTAACAGAACGATCTGCAAAGCAAAACACACACTTAGGAAACATACATTTTACGTTGTGCACCGTGATACATTGTTGGCTCTCAACATGCATCCAAATGGCAGTATCTAATTGTCCAAAATGCATTTTAATAATAGTTATATTTATCTGGTTCACAGCAGTAAGTTTAAAAAGTGTAGCAATCACTTACCTGGTGTAGATCCAAGGTTGTTATGTCCAGGTGAGTTATAAGTGACTCAAGAGCATCAAGCATTCCTCTATCCTCGTAATACACAACCAGTTCTTTCACAACTAAAGGTGTGATGTCCTTTAGCCTGTCAGTAAGTATATAGGGCTCAAGGCACTCAAACAGCACCCCTAGTGCTACAGCATTGTGGTTCAGCTTATCATAAACCTCCCCAAACAGCAGATCCCTACGTTAAAAAAACAACAACTCACAAACAGCAACTTACAAAGGAACAACAAAACTGCTGTCCTATAAAACAATTTCAGAGAAATCGTTTTCTTCTAAAATCACAGCAACAGTTTAAATACCAAAAGAATTTACTGCACACGTCACATTGACGTTTTCTTTCGTGACTATTTCCAGCACCAGTTGCATGTTCAGTATGATACAGTCCATTAATGTAAATCTATCTTAATGTTGCAAGGTTGCTAGAAAGTAGGAACAAAATGACCTTACGTTTTATTGAATTTGAAGCAGCAGGTGACACAAAGTGGTATTGTTTTCTAAACAGAAAAAAATAAAAATGTTATACACTGTGTAGTCTTTTACATCGTAGTTCAATAGGTAAAAGTGAGAGCCATAAGGTCCCTATATTCACAAAGACATGAGGTTCCTATATTATTATTATTATTATTATTATTATTATTATTATTATTATTATTATTATTATTATTATTTATTTCTTAGCATAAGCCCTTATCCAGGGCAACTTACAATTGTTACAAGATATCACATTATTTTTACATACAATTACCCATTTATACAGTTGGGTTTTTACTCGAACAATCTAGGTAAAGTACCTTGCTCAAGGGTACAGCAGCAGTCCCCCCACCTGGGATTGAACCCACGACCCTCCGGTCAAGAGTCCAGAGCCCTAACCACTACTCCACACTGCTGCCCTATATTCAAACAAATGGATGCCCAACGGGGCCACTTAGCCTTCTAAGGGTTTCAAAATAGCTCAGTTTTCCAATTGCTAATTCAACCAAGCCCAATTACCCACATAACTGAGGTCAATAAATAATAATAATAATAATAATAATAATAATAATAATAATAATAATAATAGGACTTAAATTCTTTCCTTTCCTGCCTCTTTCCCAGAGTTACAGGTAACAACTGCTTTACTCAAAGCAATCTCTTAATTACATGAAGCAGAGGGTGCAGCACTACAGTGAGATAGTAAGCAGTGACCACCTTCAGACAATGAAAACCAGGAGTTCCTGCTGCCCAGCTTAGAAACAGAAGGAATGCTTAATTATGGGACTGTCCAGGTAATCACACATAACTGCAAGAACAGAGCTATACTATAGTAAAATGCATGGACTAAAACCAACCTGAAAGTGCTCCTCCATTATCTCCAACTTGCCTTGTTCAGGACACCTCCTCAGAGATATCTCTACATAATTTAACAGCATTTCAGCCACCTACAATGAAACAGATACATTACATAATAATTACATTATTTTAAGAAAACTGGTTTTATTGTTTTTGTTATAAACTAATTTCAAATCAGCATTATAATTCAGGAATCTGATACCTATATCAGAACCATGTCTATTAGCCTATACACAAAATTAGCCCCCCTAGTCGTTTACACTCATTTGGAGGAATACTTATAAAAAACCACGTATTTAATAGGCCTATAAAAAAGGAACCTGTATTTAAAAAAAAAATGTTGTTTTTGACATAACATTTAGGTAACTTAGGTCATACAATAGTTGATCAAATGCACAGAGATCAGTGGGCATTGAAAGCATAAAACTGTGTATAAATTCAGTTATTTGCTATCACTCAAAGGGCTGAAGTCTTTAGATTTCAACTATGTGGATATTACTTTAATATGGCAGCATGTGTGTGTGTGTACTCCCATTTGCTCAGAGTTTTTTCATCAAAATCACTGGCAAGTGTGTTTTGCCCTAGCGTTAGAGGTTTGCCCCATCATCAAAATCTGGCCCTGTGTGCGTCACAATAACTAAACGTAACGGCTAACACTTAGCACAAAGGAAGCAATCTCTGTGCTCAATACCCCTGTGTGACGGGGAACACCTCGCCCTGAGTTTATTTGTATTATTTGGGTATTATTATTAGTACTGTTATTATTATTGTTTAATGTATTTGTGTTTATTTTTATAGCTAAATGTAGTTTGGCAGGGACGATGTTTGCTTCTCATCTCTGCCAAAATACCTCAGTGAGAATGCGTGGTCGGCAGCTACTAATTTAATGACAGATTGGGTGTCGACCACGCTCATTAAAAAAACCTGTGCCTCATGTGGTTGAAGGGTAAATTAGGTAATTGACAACCAGTTAATCCCTCGACCACTATATATACCGGCAGCTGTGTGCTGGAAGGGCTGGAAAGTGGAGAGTTGTGGAGAAAGGAGACGGAGACAGTAAGAGAAATAACAATTGCTACTCGTGCTGGATTAAGACCAGCACGATACTTGTTAGAATTATTGTGTTTGGTTATTTTGGCCACCGTGCCGTTTTGTTTTGTGTATTTTTCTTTGTAATTTTTGATTGAATAAATAAGAGCTCATGTGTGACTCAACCCGCAGTACTGAGCCTGTGTTTACTTCTTGGTCTGACGTCACTCACCAGCCATCCGTGACATATGGTGTCAGAGTGGGACAACAGCACCTCCACGTACTCAGGCCAGGAAAGTACATGGGGAATCATCCTGGATTGCATCCACTAGCTCTCCGTGGTGATCCTGGATTTACCCTTAAAGTGGTTGATGCAATCCAGATGGATTCCCTGATACTGGTAAATGCTCTAAGAAAATCCAGCTGTGTCTTATCCCGGCAGGGCATAGGTTGCTTTACATTTATTTTCAGATAATAACATCTTGTCCAGTATATAAACGTGTTTATGCTTTATTAAACAATGCTTTATTAAACATGTATACAATACCTTATTTGCCACTATAGCTTTCTTCTTCTGTTTTTTACCAGAAAGACCTAAAGGAATTTTAAATATATTTTTAAAATTATGGTATCACACTGGCTGTAAAATACTATAGCAATGAAAGGAACTGTTAAGAGATAGAACTGTGAGAAATAATATTGTAGTCAGAGGACTTACTGTAAAACTACACTCAAGAACAGATTGTTATTGCAGTCTTGCAAAGATAACTCCACTCAGCAGATGACAGGCTAATAAATACAAATAAATAAAACTAACAGTCCGGGTCATTTGTAACTATTTCGGAAAACAGGCACTGGTATTGTGTAATTAGTTATATAAGGGTTGTTTTTCTGTAACAAGCTTTGTATTGAAACAGATAATATGTACCAGTATATTTGTGACTGGTGAAAAGCGAGAGATAGATACTATGATAATCAATGTATTACATTTTACGCATTGATGAAGACATTAGCAGAAACACTACTTGACTTTGTTTCTTTAAAATAGCTACCTACCAAAGACAGCTTTGGCAGTTCCGTTGAAAAACACCCAGGCCAAACCCAGTGCTTCTGCAAAACGATCTTGTTTTACAAGGAAGTTGATCCGCTAGAAGATTTAAAAAATTATAAAACATCCAATTAAAAAACAATACAAGAAAATGTACTTCTCGTAGCATTTCTTAGATATAGTCTAGTAGTTCTTACCTCTTCCCAAGATCTTAAAGACACAACATGCACCGACTGGGAAAATAAAAGCAAAAACGAGTTACAACTGATAATATTAATATCATACTCACTTCACTGGCACTACTAGCTAGAGCTCAGTATTAGATAGACACCTGATTTATCTGCAGGTTGAGGTTAAAACACCATTCTTCAATGTCAAACCAGTAGCTTCATTAAGATACAGGATTAATCAATTTACTGGTGACTTTTAGAAATTAATAACATGACTACATTACTGTGATACAGTATGATATTATAGTATCTGTACCACTGTATATCTTAATAAATCATTATCATTTACAGTGTGTGTGGTCATTCTCCGTATGAAAATAATGTATGTAAAAATAAATAAATTAAAGGGAGACCATTTAAACTGTACCTTAGCACCCAGTAAAACAGTTTCCCCACCATGAGTGCACACTGATTGATACGTGGCCTTCTCTCCTATTTCAGCCTTCAGAGAAAGGAATTGTTGTTAATCTATGTTCACATTAAGTTTCATTTTAGACAGAAAACATAACAAATCAATATCACATGTACAAAAAAATTAGTGTTATGAGAGTTTTGTATTGAAAACTGTCCTGGGATAAAAAGTTTAGACAAGTTGTTGTTTTAATTGCAATTTAAAAAATCAGGAAAAAAATAATTTAGAGCGCACAAAAAACACATCTCGGTCGGGGTGAAAATGATGGATAGGACAGGTTACAGCAAACCAACATATTCCTTATTATGGCCTTATGTCACACTCACAGCTTCCTTATATAGTTAGTATCATGATCCCTTCAACATTTCTGTTGTCATGCTAGTCATACCAGTGTTGGGCTGATGTGCTCTCCAGGAGTCAAGGGCCTGAGAAAACTGCTGGTGTGAATCAGCTGCATGTCAGGCAGGTCCAACAGCTCCAGCTCCTCTTGACTTTCTCGATCCAAAACGTGCAGCTTGTCAACAGGGTCAATCAGAAGTAGAGTCTGCGAATTCATCCACTATGAAGACATACATATTTTAGAAAAGGTTTACTCAGTAAAGCCTAATTGACATTTCTAGTGGGTCCCTTGTTTGGTAGGCACATTTCAATTGTAGTTGATTGGAATAATTCAGTTAGTTGCATGTTCACTTACTTACCTTAACATTTACTATGTCATACTGATGATTTGCCTCCATAATTCTGACACATTCCAGGCTTTCCCCAGTGCATTTAACCTGGAAATTAAAAGCAAAGCAAACAAGGTCATCTCGATTCAATCAAATCGTTGTGTGTGTTTCTTTGTGCACCAAATCACAATATGTAATTATCTGAAGTAGATCATTTGTAACATGCATTTACCTGGATATTGATACATTTTTTTACTGTTACATTATATTACATCTTTGTATTAGTGTAGCTACACCAACATATTATAATGGAGATGTGGCAGGGCTGAAGTATGTGTTTAATATGGTAGGGCTTTGGGTAGAATCCCCTTCCTGCTAAAACATGTGTGGAATGTGGCCAGGTGCTAACTGATTCATTGATTATCAATTAGACCTGGCTATAAAAGCTGGAAGCAGCTCCAGCGAGTGCAGCAGGTTATGCTCCCTGGCTATGCTTTGAACAAATTTTTGCTTGGGTCCTATTGCAGATATTTAGTTGGTTTGTGTTTTATTTATTTTTCTTTAATAAAAAGTGGGTGAAAATCGCTTTTAAATTGCAATCCCCTGCCTCCGCTATTCTGCCAGTAAGCCTTGAGTGACTGGCTACCCTTCCACAGACTATAAGAGAGTTAAGTTGATAAGTGCTTAATAAAACTTACATGAAATAGTGTCATAGAGGAGCCTCTGCAGAAAGCCAGCACTGGATCAACACATTCCTTGATCAACATGAAGTGCCAGGCCAGGACTGGAATGCAGTATGGGTCAGTCTATTTGTATACAAAACACAGTATATACAATAGATTGTATTCATTTTTAATAAAAGTAGCACATTTACAGAATTATATCCAATTCCATCAAATAACCTGGGTTATCTGCTGTTTTGTTGAGAGAAAAGTCTTATGGCTCACATTGTAATGCTATAGGTTATTAAATCATCATCTCAGTGCAACTTGTTAGGGCAATCTTTAGCACATATTTTAAAACAAGAATCTGGGAAACAAATATGCCATTCTGACTGCCTAGGCAAATCCCACTATTACATGTATATTCTGTCGATGTACTTACTTTTTCATGATACTGCTAGCTCTAATTGTGTTGCGTGGAGGTTTGTTACTAACACACTTGTTATTAGTAGAAGTAGCAATATTAACAGTACACACAATTGCACTGTATTATCTTGTACTGTATACTTGTATTGTCTTAATTGATGTTGGTTAAAACAAATGTTTTACACAGTTATTTACAAGCTTCACCTGCTTTATTTAAGTTCAACACCTGCTCTAACTTACTCTGGCTTTGAAATAATTGACAGTTTTAAAAGTAAACTAGTTAGTGAACACGTTGCTGGAAAAAATGACTCAACAGGTTTTGCTCCCGCTAGGTGACATTACTTCCAAATTGAAAATACAACTACAAGAACAACTTTTAAAGGGGTAGATGTGTTTACCTTTAGAAAGGGAGAAGCGTGTATCACCTGAAGCACTGGTTTAAGACTTATAACCAAAAGCTGGAAGAACAAATTGTGTAAATGAAATCAAATGCAGTACATTCATTACAACATCTACAGCATATCTTTAATAGCACATACGTTTCCTGAAGATATATGCTAAAGGAATGTTTACCTTTTTTAAGGAAACCATGGCTACTAATGAGTACTGTGCTGCTGGATGTTCTAAGAAATCCTCTGGGATGCGAAGAGGCTCAACACAGCACACCTGCCCCTTGTCACTGCTAAAAAGACAGCGTGCTTCACATGTTTTGGTTCCCATAGATCTTCTGCAAAAATTAAGAATTCAAAATGGTGTGTTACAAGAGGTATTGCAACACTTGAAAACAACTAGTTGGCACATGGGGGGAATTATTTGAGAATGTCACAAACAAATTAGGCTTCAAAGGTTAACAGATAAAAGTTACCAGACTTGCCATTTTATTTAAATATTTAATAATTTATTTAATGATTAATGAGTTAATGATCATTTTCAAATTATTTTTGGCCTTTAAAAGCACACAATATTAATAACAAAATGACAGAACATTTGCTGAACAGGCTGGCAAAGTCATCTTATTAGACTAGGCTCTAGAAAAATAATTTACAGTCAGTCATTTTAACTGGAACAATCTGATGCTAGAATTGTTGTCATGCAATGAACTTCTAAATTTACAACTGTTAAGGTTTGTGGCAAATATGTTCCCATATAGCAGGTTTGAATCTTCTCCAAATCAATGGATATTGTACTTACTTGAAACTAAGCTCAAACACTGAACCCGTGCTGTCACTGCATACAGCCACAGATGGGTCGTCTGTGAACTGTAAAGTGAAATTAGACTGCATGAGAACCTGCACTTACATGTAAACATTTATGTAACTTTAGTAATATGTAACTTTTGAAAAGTCTAAAAAAAATATTACCACTGCAAAAATAAATACATAAATATCTACCTTAAAATCTATTTTGGCTAACTGCGGCAAACTGGCAGCATGTTCAATAGCTGTCAATTCTGAGATAAAAGAAAAAACACTAAAGGCAACATTAACTGTAATATCTGTGCACTGAAGTTATGTTTCTTAAAGTTGAACGTCTGAGGCTACGATAAGTGTAGTTATACATAAATACCTGTCAGTATAGTATGAGCAATAAGCATTGGACCTGGCAATGACGGGCATAGGACCCCAAACGACAGAATGGTGACGGTAACTGAAAGATTAGCTAGTTTGCAAAATATTACATGCAATGTCAGTCCCAAGGATCTAGAGCTCAACAAAGTTTAACTGTTAAATCAGGCATGATACTGACCTTGATATTGAGAACTGTAGTGCCAAGAGGAAGAACGTTGGTAATGGTCCTGAGGAGCTTTCCTGTTTCTAGATCCCATTGAAGAATCTGAAATCCAAAACAGGGTTCAGCATAAAACTAGATCTGTAAAACAGGAATAATCTGCCGGAACTGGATGTGATGCTACACTTACTCTTAATGATGCTTTTTTGTGGCGAGGGACAGACTAATGGTTACACTCAGGTGTACCAGATGTACTTAGAGGTTAGACATGATTCTGAGAGCCACAGGGGTGCTTCAAACTCCTGAGTTTTAAAAGGTCAACAGGGTGTGAGGACTGAAACAGTAATGATACAAAGTGAATCTAAACAACAGGAAGAATGCATTTTAGTAATATCGTCAAGAGTAAAAGTTTATGGACCGAGGTTGACAGCTGAGATACTGTGTAATCCCTACACAGACGCTTGCAGTCCTATGACTCAATTGTATTCTGTTTTTTTGTTAATATACAATCCAGCTATATTAGATTTTTATTTGTGACCAACCTTTATATAGACCATTACGATTGTCATTGAAAAGAGGGATGAAGAGAATACTGTTACCTGTCCTTTTGTAAACCCGCTGACTATCTGAGTGCAGTCATTATTAAGGCTGAGTGCTGAGATGGCTCCATATTGGGCACCAAGACTTGTACTACCCAAGCACAGCTTCAGCACCTGACTAGGGTCTAAAAAAACCAAAAAACACATGTATGTCATTACAGACAATTCAAGAGCTATCAGAATGACAACAGAGTTGATAACCATGACATTACACAAATAAGAAATGATATAAACCAACCTTGCTCCTTTTGTAAAGAAACGTTAGTTCTCTTACCAAAGATTAGGATCAGTCCATTTGATGTTCCAATTGCTATAATCCCACAGACAGCCTGAAAAATGTAATGTTATTGTGATTTTTAAAATTTCCCAGAGACTAAATTCTGTAAGACAATTACCAACACAATCCTGAAAAGGCAGGTAGAACGAAACATGTGCCTTACCATTGCAGTCGGTGTGCCTGCATCTACTTTGTTCTGAAACAAAAAAACAGATTTTTTAAATTTTTTTTATCAACCTTACTCAACAAAATAAAGCAAACAAACATTGTATTTATAGGATATAAATAAGAGTCACTTACTGAGGCTGAAGTAATCTGTGCAGATAGGCCTTTTAGAGTGATATGGTGCAAGACTGCCTCCTGCTTGATGGCTGGCAGTGGTGGCTCTTTCATCCTAGAAATATGAAGTGTTGTCAGCTTCATGTTTCTTGTAGTATTTCTAAAGTGATTGTAGCTAATAAAATAATTCCATAAATCTTACCCTTCTTGCACTTCTATTAGATATATAGGTATCAAATGTGCAGTTTAGAAAGAAACACATTTTAGAGCAAACATTTTCATTTTAAAACATGATATATGGTACTACATTAGGCTAAAATATATTCTCAGTTTCCATGCCTTAGTCTCAATATATTACACTTCCTAGGTCATTTATCCTCAGCAGAGTCTTCTGGGTCAAAGCATCCCGCTGGCTGAACGCTTGTCAGTCAATAGGGCAAACAGCTGGTTGGTTGAAGGGGTGGGGACAAGTTCACTCTGTATACTGTAGTGCTCTAAAGTAATTGGAGAAGGCTGTTTTAAAAACAGACAGTACAGATGGCATTGCCTCAAAGTGTGTCCTTTCCTGGTTTTACTCATTCAAGAAAACATCTATTTTTACCACTCAGAAGTTGTTGAATCTTTGGCAGCTCGCTCTTCATCTTCTTCAGTGTTAGTGTTGCTGCCGTCCTCAGGCATTGCTGACAGCTGAGAGAGCTCCTCAGAAAGGAGAAGGTCAACATCATGGTCACACAGAACATCCTGGGTGGGGGTGGGGGGGGAACAAAATTAAACACAAAAGGGTTGATTATTAAGCTTTTGCTCCAGTGTAATGTTATCCCCATCATTCCACCATGAGAAATAAAAAGCTAGTATTGTTAACTAATTACTGCCATTCAAATTCAAGTACAGAACCGGTTACACATTGTTAATTTTACCTCACTTAAGATGCTCTCCAGAGTAGGTGGTGCTTCTACTTGAGGGATGTTATACTCCTTGTCGTCCAGCTAAAAGGTAAGCAGGGATTTTTCAACATAACCTAACAATTGCATTTGTTAACAATTGTTAACAAAATATTCAGTTCAGTGAGCTGTAAGGATGACACCCTGGGAGGAAAATCTTAATAAAATACAATATAATGTATTATTGTTATTATTGTGCTACTGCTTCAATTGTACTGGACACTGTATCATTCATAACACCTTCATAAAGGCTACATAACACAGAAAAACTACATAAATATAAAATACAGAATACCAAAAACAGAGGGAGCAGTCTCATTGGCTAACACATACTACCATACCAGTACAGCATGGAACATGCACAGATTCACTTTGCAACCAATTCACTTTGGGTGGAATGGGGTAGGGTAGGGTAGGGTAGGGTAGGGTAGGATTGGAGTGCAATTTTATAAGCACCATAACACACTCCAGGGTGTTCAAATACAGTCGAACATCCACAGACCCAGACTGTTTAATGGTACTTGACATCCCCTAGTGATTAACACCCCTAGCCTTGTGGCTACTGGACGATATATGAACACCCTGCCATGTGTTACTGCTTTCATAACCACTTTGAAAACTTAAAATGTGCTGTCAGAACAATAATGTACCACGATAACACTACAAAGTGATAATATAATAGAGTTCAATAGTTACAGTAAAAGTGTTAATACTACACGTGCTTTTTTTTTAATGAATTCTTATCTATTATGTCAGGTTTATGTGTGATACTGAGAGATTATACACATATGCAGACTGTGCGGTGTAGGTTTTAAAAAGGAGTTCAGCATGTTACATAGGGTTTAATTTAAATAAAGTGCAATTCTTATCATTATCATGAGACTACAATGTCAGTTACTACAGTACCAGTTTTGTGTGCGATATTAAGATAATATGCCACTTGGCCATATGGAAAAAATACTTTGTTCATTCTCAACAGCATTTATTGAAGCACTTTCGAATTACGATTAAACGTCCATTCAGTACAGTCCGTAGGCAGAGATATGAAAACACAGCATTTCCTGCTTCGCCTTTGTCTTGGGAGAATGACTTGAGGTATCTCAACAAATCGGTCTTGTTGCGGCATCATAAGAGGAAGAGTGTGTGTGTGTGTATAGCCTATAAGAACATATGACATGGCTTAAATCCGGTTTATATAGAATAAATAAAAGAACGAAGTAGCGTTTAGTTTACCAGTAATCCAAAGTGCAGTGGGAAGGAACCTGGCTTCCGTTAATATCCTCTACTCTGGTGTGTACAGCATGTGATGATGTTATCATTGCACTATGTTTTAAACTGCAACAAACAGACTGCTTTATTATGTAAATGCATATTTTCGTACCTCTTCAGCCTCTGGCAAGCTGATCCCTGAAAATATATCAGAAGTCGACAGGTCCTCTCCCTCATTTTCTGACATTCTATTAACACCAGAAAAACACACTGCAGTTTGGAGCAGTCTGATCATGCGAGTGAACGACTCGATCACGTGACATGGTTGTTCACGTGATTGAAGTACGGACAACAGACCAAAACCAAAATTTATTTTATTTTATTTTATTTTGGTAAATGTTTGCGTTGCTTATTTAGCTTTTTTTTGTATTTGCAGTAGGTTAATTTAATTGCAGTTATTGTATTTGTTGATTGTAAAATGGCGGATTATTTAAATAATTGTATTATTCAACAAATTCAACGGATAACGTAATGTGACTCCACTTCCTTGCCAAGGTCAAGCTGAAGAGTGCGCAGCGCACTCTCCAAGTAAACAACATAAAAATGTTGAACACAGCTAACTCTTATAAAATAGTTTACCAATAATTTCAGCACCCACTCAAATACACACAATAGGCCTACAGTCCGTTTTACGTCATGTTGAGGGACATTTTGAAATTGCAGTTGGTCAGCCTGTAGATGGCGCCATTGTTATGTGAAAAACACGCCATTGTCCACTGATCGCAACAGATTCATCCCGCATACATTTTTTTTGCTTATTTATTTCTGGTCTTCAAAAACGAATTATGTATTTGTTGTTATGGGCATTTAATTTACTCATCTGTACCAATTTAACATATACAAACAATATACTATATCACATTATTGATAGAGAAAAAATAAATGAATTAATACTGTGCATAACCTGTGTTATTGAGATGCATTATCGATTTTAATGATTTTAATCAGTTCCAAACAACAAACAAATACATTGTAAGGAAGTGAGTACCAGGGAAGCACCTGTTTTTCATGTCGTTTTTATTTGTATAATTTACTACATGTTGAAATGCGATGTTGAGGTAAAAAGTGGCCTTCATACAGAGTTGAAGTTCAATAAGAGAAAGAAATGTTAATGGAAATGTTAATGTTAACCCTGGAGTGCCCACGCCATCTCGCGGTGCCAAAGAACAGAACTTCGTCAGTTCAAAATTACATTCTACCGCAGTGTTTGAATAGCAGTTAGAATGCCAGTCAGTTAATAGAAAAGTAAAATGCGACCATCTTTATTATACAGAAAGTATGGCCCCTTCTTAAATAAGCGGCAGTTGCCAATATTATTATTGTCGTAGTCGTTGACTATTTTGTACAATTTAATATGAAGGTAATTAGAGAATGGATTTTGGAACCGAAATAAGAAGACTTTTAAAATGTAAAAAAAAAAAAAAGTGTACAGTATGTTAAAATGATATTGCTATGCTGGGATTTTAACAGATATATTTGTCTGTAACTGATTAGGCCCATTGTCATTAGCATTATAAATAACTATGAGATGGGCTGAACTATGCATATATTTGGCTTTTCCTAGAAATGAAATCATGGTAGGCAAAAAGAAAGAACTTCACTTACAGGTTTGCATACATTTTAACAAAATGTAATATTTTGATAAAAAATCATGAAAAAGTATGGTCCATTTGTTAACTATACACTGCTTGGCCACTTTATTAGGACCTATACCAAGTATTAGGCTTGCTTGCCATGTGCCTTTCACCATTTCTGGCAGTGGTAGATTGATTGTAATAGTGCAGCTCCTATAGCTTTATAGTGTGGCAGGGATCACATGTCACAGGACCTAATAAATTAGATGGGCCATGTATATTTAGGTATTTGCTGTATGTTCAAGTGGTATAATGGCATTGTGTCGCTTCAAAAATGTAATATGTTTTTATGGTGTCATTTTAATTTTTTTAGGTTGTAAAAAAATGTCAGCTAAAGGCTTAACAGGTGTGTGCAGATCTGAGATATTTTATATTCATCAGAATTAACTATTTTTGGTATCATTTTATTATACAGTATCCTATCATTGTCAAAAAGCCCTTAGAATTAAAGTGAAAGTCCCTTAAGTTATACAACAGGCCATCCAAAATGCATGTTGTTTTGTGCATTGCGGGAAATGACAAACTTCATGTTTCTTTTTATTGAACACAATCCATTGAATGGCAATCACCCAATGGCAGGAAAGGTCATATTACCTGTAACAAATGTAATTAATGGGGAGAGAAAGCAAAGTTCAGTACATACAATACTGTATTTCAAACGTACAGTATATTAGAACATAAGAAAGTTTACAAACGAGAGGAGGCCATTCGGCCCATCTTGTTCGTTTGGTTGTTAGTAGCTTATTGATCCCAGAATCTCCTCAAGCAGCTTCTTAAAGGATCCCAGGGTGTCAGCTTCAACAAAATTACTGGGGAGTTGGTTCCTGATTCCCACGATTCTCTGAGTAAAAAAGTGCCACCTATTTTCTGTTCTGAATGCCCCTTTATCTAATCTCCACTTGTGACCCCTGGTCCTTGTTTCTTTTTCAGGTCAAAAAGTCCGTGGGTTGACATTGTCAATACCTTTTAGAATTTTGAATGCTTGAACCAGATCACCGCGTAGTCGTCTTTGTTCAAGACTTAATAGATTGAATTATTTTAGCCTGTCTGCATATGACATGCCTTTTAAACCCAGAATAATTCTGGTCGCTCTTCTTTGCACTCTTTCCAGAGCAGCAATATCCTTTTTGTAGCGAGGTGACCAGAACTGAACACAATATTCTAGATGAGGTCTTACTAATGCATTGTAAAGTTTTAACATTACTTCCCTTGATTTAAATTCAACACTTTTCACTGTATATCCGAGCATCTTGTTGGCCTTTTTTTATAGCTTCCCCACATTGTCTAGATGAAGACATTTCTGAGTCAACATAAACTCCTAGGTCTTTTTCATAGATTCCTTCTTCAATTTCAGTATCTCCCATATGATATTTATAAAGCACATTTTTATTGCCTGCATGCAGTGCTTTACACGTTTCTCTATTAAATATCATTTGCCATGTGTCTGTCTAGATAATTTTGAATGACCTTTGCAGCTGCATCAGTGTTTGCCACTCCTCCTATTTTTGAGTCGTCTGTAAATTTAACAAGTTTGCTTACTATACCAGAATCTAAGTCATTAATGAGAATTAGGAATAGCAGAGGACCTAATACTGATCCCTGTGGTACTCCACTGGTTACCTTGCTCCATTTTGAGGTTTCTCCTCTAATCAGTAGTTTCTGTTTTCTACATGTTAACCACTCCCTAATCCATGTGCATGCATTTCCTTGAATCCCTACTGCGTTCAGTTTGAGAATTAATATTTTATGCGGGACTTTTGTCAAAAGCTTTCTGGAAATCTAAATAAACCATGTCATATGCTTTGCAATTATCCATTATCGATGTTGCATCCTCAAAAAAATCAAGCAGGTTAGTTAGATATGATCTCCCTTTCCTAAAACCATGCTGACTGTCTCCCAGGATATTGTTACCATATAGGTAATTTTCCATTTTGGATCTTATTATAGTTTTTATAAGTTTACATATAATAGAATAATAATAATAGGGCTTGACCTCAAGTCACAATCTCTCTCACACTGAAGCTGATCTAATGTTAAGGGGGCTAAGAGTATGTACTTGATGCCAATAGTCACTGTGTTGCATGCAACCTCATCTTTAGGGATCAGAAAGTTTAAGGGCTAGATTCGCAAAGCTATTTACTCCAAAACACCATTTACAATTCTAAAATGAATAAGAAACAAATCAAGACGACTCACAAGCCCCAGCATCAGAAGTCCGAGTTGTTTATCTTTGGTTTGGTTACTTTATTGTCTGTTTCATTACTTTGTGAAAATATCATACTAGTGACATTTTGGAGCAAATAGCTTTTATTTAAATTACTCAATCATTATCGCCAATAACAACAAACTTAGTTAAGCAGTGAGACATGTTTCAACAATAGGGTTTTATAAAACATTTTAGTAAATTTCTCATCAAACACAGGTTCAACCTCATTAGTTCAGAACCAGTATTTATTATTGTGTGTATTCTCCATTGGCAGAAGCTCTTTTGCTTTAAAACAGCATGCTTTTAAGTAGCCTTAACATCCCATAAGTAAGCAACATCCTTTCCCCCTCAGAGGAGACCCTTCAGAAGATCGGTGAATCTAGCTTCACTATTGCAATGCAGAAAGAAATAATGCTAACAGAAGAGCAGGCAAAAGGATTTTATTGGAAGCGTGTGGGCCAAGATTAATTTCCAGTCCTTGTAAAGCATATGACAAGGTGACTTGTTGCAGATCATTGTGCACCATAATTAAACTCATACTCTACTTATTACTATGACTAACATCACCCATGGCACATTTCAGTGGTCCTATTCTGGCATTAGCTTTAACACGAGAGGATGCAGTGCAGCACTGGAGGAATTTACTGGGCCCCAAAAAACTTGAAGATGCAAAAGAGAAGGATCCAGAAAGGTAACTTTTTTTTTATTTTGGTTTGCAATACCAAATAACAAAACAGACAACAACTGTGATAAAGGTAACTGATGGAATTTTATGAAGTGTTTATACAATGGTAGGGATCATTATTATACAATGGTAGGGATGTATGTGATTGTGGGATAGCACTTTTTAGGCAGTTGCGTGTCAATATCCCGCAATGACACACACCCTTAAGTGCTATATTGCCTAATTATATGACAGTGGAATTGACTTCTTCACTTATTTCTAACACGATTCCAAGTCAGTATATCTGTACAGAATCAGTATATCCTTTGATAAACACAACGTAAAAAGGCACAGCTCAGCCTCCAACCACTGAAAGAAACTGACACAACTTGTACTTTTAAAGTGCCTGTCTATCATATTTGATAAACACTGACCAGCACTTTCAGAAGACAAAATTCTCATAATTGATCGTATGCAGTTACTGTACAGGTAATATGATTTGACTTTCATGTATGCTTGTCTGAAAAAATGACTTTGCCCCACCCCAACTTTTAGCTGAAAGTCAAATTTTCACTATTAATTTCCAGTTTTTAATAACCATGCGTAAATAATGCCTGAGGGACAACATTGCGGGACACGTGAATAGAAAAAAAAAAACTGCCTAGAAGTAGTTGCTCTGTGCATTGAATGATTCAGGGTTAGGGTTCGGTTCAGATAACGAAGACGTGGAGTTCGGCGGTTTCAGGTCAGATGATACAGACTCTGCAGTCTGATTGATTATGCTTTCCTGTTTTGCTACAATCCATATTTTTAATTTTTGTCTTTGTTTTTTTTTTAGACACTGCAAGAGCTTGTGACTCAGGCACCATTATTTTTATATGGAACATTTTAATGCTATAGATCGTGCTACTTTGGATGTTACTTGCAGAGATTATGTAATGCCCTTTATTTTAGTGGACCGACAATTTCATGTTTTATATATGTTTTAAATGTGTTAACTACGCTTCTTGATTCTTTACCATGACTGTGTGCTGTGCTCTACCTTTGAATTTTAAGCATGCATTATTGTAAACTTAATATTTCTACCTAATGTTAAAAATACTTCCTCTGCAATAATGCCTTTAATTTTGCCCCTGCCTGAGTCAACACCCCCGTAACAATATATATATATATATATATATATATATATATATATATATATATATATATAATCTCTAAAACACATATGATACAGTTTAATGAGTGACAATAGTGCAGTGCTGTACCGGGCTTTTATGCTGGCCCTTAGCGACAGCTCCGAAACGTGTTAGCTGTCTATAAAACACAAGTAACAATTATAAACAAGCCAAACAAACACTCACGATATTTTATAAAATGCTGCACGGGTTATGTTTCCGTAACCAAAGCGAAGGAGTAGATTGCGATTCTCGATCCCCTTTTTATGCTATCACGCATGACCCCTTGGTAAACGAGTACAGCTGTCTTTACTATCTGCAGCTACTGCGTCGTTTCCCTTCCGTGTCTATACGTTACTGCAACAGAGTCTTGCCTTCTTCCAGATTCACCGACTTCCCGGCCCGGGGAAAGAACTGTCAGGCCAGCCGGTCCAAAGAACTCTACTTTTGTTGCTTAGCGCCCTCACAGGTCGGGAGGGAGATTTACAACCAAAACTCATTGTATTTCTGTCACAGACCCTCAACATCGGGCATTACCAGGCATTATGGACCATTAACTTGCATCTCAAGCCCTATTACCCAAACAGCCTATAATGCCTGGTAATGCTCTCTGTGGCTGGTACCCTCTGTGGTAATGCACCATTTTTGTGCAACTTGTAATAAAAACTGCACTGATACTTAGTTTTACTCTGACCACTTACAGTAATAAAATGTATTTGTAGTCCGTAGCGGTCAGTACCACACTGGTACAGACCGAGGGATGTGCTCTGTCAGTTCGTCTATTGACATTTGTTTGGTTTCGCCTGCATGCAGAGTTTGCCCTAGAGAACATCCCCATTAACCAGCTTCATGGCAGTTCTTCTCCTGAAGAGGCAAAGAAAGACCTTGAGTTTTTCTTTCCTGTTGAGCAGACTTTGGCTGTTATTAAACCAGATGCCTAGAAAGAACACAAAGGTAATTGCTTATACTCTATCAATCTTTCAGTATCTACACTACCGGTCAAAAGTTTTAGAACACCTCCATTTTTCCAGTTTTTATTGAAATTTACGCAGTTTAATGTTTCAATGTACTCTGAAATTAAAGCATAAAACAAATAAACAATTGGAGATAAAAAAGAAATCGTGGAATCATTTTGTTTAACAAAATTTAATCTAAATTTTTGACTCATCAAAGTAGCCACCTTTTGCAGATATAACAGCCGAACACACTCGTGGCATTCTTTCTACAATGGAAATCAAATATTGTTCGGAAAGTTCTTCCCAACACTGTTGCAGAAGTTCCCACAAATGTGTTGCACTTGTAGGTTGCTTTGCTTTCACCCTTCTGTCCAGTTCATCCCAAACCAGCTCGATGGGGTTTAAGTCTGGAGACTGTGCTGGCCATTCCATGATTTGAAGCCTACCGTCTTGTTCTTTTCTTCTAAGGTAGTTCTGACATAGCCTGGAGGTATGTTTTGGGTCATTATCTTGCTGTAGGATGAACCCCTGACCAACTAGGCGTATACCAGAGGGTATTGCATGGCTGCAAAATGCTGTGGTAGCCGTTTTGGTTCAGGGTGCCACTCACTCTGTGCAAGTCGCCGACTCTGGATCCAGCAAAAGAGCCCCAGACCATCACTCTTCCTCCTCCATGTTTGACAGTTGGTGTCACACACCGAGGAACCATCCTTTCGCCTACTCGACGGCATACAAAAACCCTGCGTGATGAACCGAAGATTTCAAATTTTGATTCATCGGTCCATAAGACCTTCTTCCAGTCTTCAGTAGTCCACTGGCGGTGCTTCATGGCCCAGGCAAGCCTCTTTTTCTTATTTTGCCATCTTAGCAATGGCTTTCTTACTGCCACTTGACCTGTCAAACCTGCAGCTCGAAGTCTTCTCTTCACAGTTGAAACTGAGACTTGCTTACTTCGACCAGTGTTAAGCTGTGCTTGAAGCTGTTGTCCTGTGAGCCGCCTATCATGCAAGCTGTTGACTCTCAGAAACTTGTCTTCTGATTCTGTTGTGGCTTTGGGTCTGCCAGACCTCTTCCTGTCAGAGTTTCCTCCAGTTTCCAAGTGCCTTTTGATGGTGTAGGAAACTGTACTCACTGACACCTTGGCTTTCTTTGCAATTTCTCTAAAGGAAAGACCTACACTTTTAAGGGTTATAATGGTCTGTCTGTCTTCCTTTGTTAATTGCCTTTTTTCCCAAGCTCTGATTCTGATCGTGTGGCATAAAAAAACGGCACAGTTCTTGAGCCAGATTAATAATTGATCCAATAAGTTATTCTGTGGTAAAAGCATAGTAATTTCTAGTAAAGCTTTAGCAAGTATAAGCACAGAAAAAAAGGTGAATGTTTTGTAAAATGCTTAATGACAGCCAAACATTCTGCCACATGGTGTTGTTTGTCTTTATTAGATATTTTATAACACTTGGTTAGTGAAATGACCAGTTTCAATGTGCTTTGGTTTGGCTCACCATCCATTAAAATTAACTTGTGCTTCCAGAAACAGTTGGCTCAGAAAGCAGACAGATTGACTTTGTATACTGGGTTGTCCATTAACCTTCTCCCTTCCCCTAGCTCTGTGGTTGCTTGACGTCTTTAATTCATCACCACAGAAAATGCAACACCTACACTCCATTACTCAGTACCATTGTACACAGTAGCCACATCCTACGCCACCCTTTTCTGGTTCCCCTAAGAGGGCAGGGTGTTCTTGCTAAAAATGAATAACAGAAGTTAGAGTTCATATTTAATTGTTTGTATTTTATGGAATATTACACAGTCCTCATAAACACTATTGCTGCCTCATATTTGACTCAGTGCTGATCCCACAAATTCATTAAGAGACCCCTAGGTTGGAATAATTATGGAACACAAACTGTAACCTCATTAACAACATCTATTTTCAAGAACTACTGATTCAGTTTAACCACCTTAAATGGCAGGAGTGTCATCTCACATTGTCAATTACAATGTATGGTTATTATAGAGCTGTAATGTTTGCTTTTCTGGTCTGTGGGTAATAGATCAACATACCCATGTAGTTTATGAGACCATGGGCGAAGTAATTACATATATGGAGAAGGAAAATTATGAATGGGGTTTTAGTAGCTTAGTTGTCATGTTTGCTTAGAAGGATAAAATAAAGGATAGCGTGGATCTATACTAACACAAGCAGGGAGTTTGATTGCTGTGTAAGAGGTTTGATTTCTTCTCAAAAATAATTAATCTTCAGATAAAGTCAATCAAAAACAGTTTATTGAGGAATCAAAATGCAAACAGGAACAAAGCAAATAAAATGTGATACATCAGTGAACTCACGTACAAGTCTCAATTGATGGTGTTCTGAGCTGGCATCAGTGTAGATGTTATTTACTTCTGAGCTGAGCTTTCATGGCATCAGAGATGTTGGCTTTTTTTTGAGCTGGCATGGCATGGAGATGTTAGTTTCTGAGCTGCGCTAAGAAATTACTTAAGCTAACTTATGTAATTTCCTTGACCAAATTTGGTCTTATTTCCCTAGCATGATGCATGGTGTGAGACAAAGCGCATTAAAACTGAACATTTACGTTTTTTCTTCACTTTACCAATGTCAGCAGAAACCCAGATAACAAGAAGTTACATTTCAGAGTTTTACTAAATTCTCACAGGCAGCATAGCGCTATACCCACACATCACAAGGTCGAATGACAAGGTTGGTGATCGCACCAGCTATGTACAGCTTAATTTTAAGAGTTCATTAACCCTGCATTGATTCAGAGCTTACATTAAACACAGGAAAATCACACAATGTTTACAGACAGTTTCAATGATTTCTCACCTTTCACCATTTAAATGGGAAGCATAAGTAACAGGTTGTATAATGAAAAGGAACAAAGGTGATGAAACAGTAAGAGCTTGTGCCATTTAACTAGAACAATGTGTACACTGCTCCACACAAGGTGCATGTTTATCAGAAAAAAGTACCTGTTCCAATTGTATAATTGTATAGTTATTATGCGTTCCGTGACACTTACCTTAAGTTATAGCATGTCAGTTTTAACAAAATTAAATGGTTTTACAAACAGTTTTAATTGGTTTGATTATGGTTTGTATATAGGCTCAAAACAGCCTATTAAGCAGAAACAAAAGTTTTATCATCCCTCCAAGGTCACAGCTGCACTCTGAGTTATTAAAAGCCAGTTACTCCCTACAAGACCAAGGCAATACATAGGCAAGAGTTTCAAAATCCTTACAGCTGTGTTATCAGATGTGCAGCTTTTTCAGTTAACCTTTCCACTCGTGCACTGCCTGTTTCATGAATGCTTAAGGGCACATGTAGACATTTTTCTAAGAAACTTGGCAAACAGAAGAAGCTTCACTTATAAGGAGAAAATGTGTTACTAATTTACATTTTGAGATGTGAAATGTAAAATGAGTAGGGCATTATTTTGCCATATCCATTACAGACTCCTGCCAATTTTGCAGCATTTATATGAGTGTCAGATTGAATAAATAAACCTTTCATTTACATAGGGAACATCCATAACCAATTTTGGCAATCTGGCTTGAGCGGTGATGTCAGATCCGGAAGAAACACACATAGCACTGCAAGTGAATGTGAATGTGCTGCTTGCGAGTTTATTAACACAATAAAATGTTTAAACAAAACAACTAGACAAACAAACAGGGGATGAACACGAAACAAACAAGTATTGTGCTGAGCTATGGCAGCACGAATAGCAATTGTTATTTTATTCTCTTTCTCTCTCCCGTTCTTTCACCCTGAACACCCAACCCCGAGTTAGTGATTCGTGCAACTATATATACAACTGTGCCAGGATTCAATTACTAATTAATCATTCACTGTAATCCCAGCATGTGAACTCATTTGTGCAATCCCCTTGCCCACATATTAATACACATTTTATCTGCACGTGAAGTGATTGTGTAATCCCCGTGCCTAAATACAAATATACATTTTAAATCATTCGTGCTACATAGCCCAATTCCCAATTTATACCCTGTGACCAGAGGGTCGTGGGTTCAGTCCCAGGTGGGGGACACTGCTGCTGTACCCTTGAGCAAGGTACTTTACCAAGATTGCTCCAGTAAAAACCCAACTGTATAAATGGGTAATTATATGTAAAAATAATGTAATTGTATGTAAAAATAATGTGATATCTTGTAACAATTGTAAGTCGCCCTGGATAAGGGCGTCTGCTAAGAAATAAATAATAATAATAATAATAATAATAATAATAATAATAATAATAATAATAATAATAATATATCCACACCAACAATAACACGCCACATACAACATAAAACACAAAAATACACACAGGGGCGGGGCACCCTGCCACACTATTGAGCAGTGCTGAATTTAGAAATACTAAAAGAAACGTAATGACAAAAGTTTAAAATCTTTTTCAGTGTCTTCAAATGTTGGAATGTTTTGAGATTCACTACTGTTTTGGAGCAAGAACTTGATAAAATGTGAATGGCCACCTAATGGTCACATTAAGAGAAGTGGGTGTGTGCTCATTTTTCATGAATGGGACATTAAGCTTGCAGAGGTGTGAGTGACTAATTAGTCACATAGGCAAGAATGGCAAAGAGAAGAAAATAAATAAGTAGAAATAAAAGAACAAAATAAAGATGTGAGAATTAAAAAAAAAATTGATACAAGAGGTAAATAGAAATATGAGATGGTGAGGGAGAATCATAGGTGGTGTGAACATTTTTTCTCATATAGTGGTGTCATTTTGTTCATTCCAAGTGGGCTATCTGTTATTAATTGTGCTTTTGCTTGTTGTTCTTTGGTCTGTCTTTCTTTGAGCATTTTGCTTGCATATGAAACTGATATGCGTGCCTGCAGTTTGAAATCGTGATCATGTTGATTGAAATGTAGTGAGACTACAGGGAGTCTGCACTCCCAATGCTGCCAATAGTGGCTGGTGTTCTTGTGGTCTTTTACTTTTCCATTTGTTAATGGAAAACATGTCAATTGTAGTCTGTTTTGTGTGACTTGGGTTGGGTGCCAGATTGAGCTGTTGCTGTTCTGTTGTTTTTTTTTAGTTGTTTGTATTGGATGGAGTTGCGCTCTGATTTAGATGGTGCTGGATTTTACAGGTTGATTTCCATTGAAGCCTGTTTGTATAGCTGTTCCTTCAAGAATGGGTCCAAGGTCCGGGTACATTTAATTCCACTCCTTGTGGTATTCCAACCAAAATTGTGTTATGCTGGTTTATGATGTTTTTGTGTGTGTGTGTGTGTATTGCCTACGTGTGTTGTTTTGACAGCACATGCTATTAATTTCTCCAGAATGTGTGCATAGGATAACTTCTTCTAAGCATGTAGAGGTCTTCTAGACAGATTCTGCATAATGTGTAATGCTTGACTAAAAGGGATTACATTAAGTTGTAACTTTACATGATTTTACTTGTAATGTAAGAATTGTCAGTTGGTTTGACATAGAGGCTGGTTTTAATCAATCCATCTATTTTTTTGACAGTGGTGTCCAGGTAGTCTACTTTCTCTGTAGAAGTGATAAATTAAAATGAAATGTTTTTTTGTGTATGTTGTTGCATTTTTGTATGAATTCCGGTAGTTCTTCCTTGTTTTCCAGCCAGACGGCAAATATGTCATCAAAATATCTAAACCAATAAGCAAGCTTTCTCTCCCCTTATTTGTCTCTGTGTTATCAATCTGTGCCATGAAGTTGTTAACAGAATTCTGTGCACAGTTGTTCTCAGTGCTGTTCCTTGAATTTGGAGGTAATTTGTCACAAAGTACATTGAGAACAAACAGAAATATGCAAAACAAAAATGGGGCATGAGTAGCATTTTACTTTTTAATAATTGCTTATCCCAGCCCCGGATGTAATACGAATCAAACACAAATGCAGCCTGAAAAAATCTTAATACCTTACTTATAGTTGTCAGCTCAACAATCTATCGTTCTTAAAACCAAATAAAAATAATAATTGCATGTCGCACTCAGTCTCACTCGATTCGTCTCAAGTCAGGTAAATTGGCCGGACTGTCTCTTTTAAAATTTTTTAAATACATTGAGATTGTGTGTTTATTTCTATCAATATTAATTGATTTCCCAATGTTTTTATGCAACTTTTCAATAGTCTTATGTTCCAGGAATATGGAGGATTTCAGAAGAATGAACAGATCTGTTTGATAGTTTACGCTTCTTTTGAATTAAGGGTGCCAGGTATATAAACTTTGAAATACCATGGATCCTACTCAGATGAATAATAATCAAATGAATGGAGAGTGTCAATAATTCTGGGCACCACTGTATATAGATATAGATGTAACATGGCTGAGATGTTTACTGATTGGAAACGATGGCCATATATACTAGTACGTGACAGTGATCAGACTACTGGAGGCCTGCCAACAAGGTAATGAACATTTGATAGATTTCAGGAGAAGGCAATAATGTCCTGGTATATTTATTAGAACTGTCATTGAAATTTCCCATAACTAAATCCATATCATAGATCTGCTGAGTTGTGTATGATGTAATGTTATTTACTGCACTATTATTTGCTTAACCTTGAAGCCTCATAGACCATTACATCACCCTAGGTTTGGAACATCAGCTTTCCCCAAGCAATGCTGTAGCCTTATGGCTGTCATTCTGTGTGTATTAATCCATTGCTTGAACAGTATTGAATATACTTTTCAATAAGCTCTTAATTTACTTAAATTGAGTTAAAAAGCAATACAATTATGGTACTGCTGTGAACATGTGTGAATGCCAAACTAGTATATTATGTATGTAATTTGTCAGATTAAATTAAATTATTAATTAGTTGAAGTGAATGCAGAATTTACACTAGCATTTAGTTTTTGTAGAATCTTGTCATACATTCTGATTAATTTTGGAATACATTGATCAAAAACTCCAGGTGCCTTAATGAGTATTAATAGTCCCTAAATTATGTAAAAGTACAGTTGCCTAGTGAATAACATAATTTGAGGTTGATTATCACTGACCGATTTAATGCCCTGCTGAAGGTCTATTTAAAATGCCATCTTGCTTCAATAGGGAAGTCAGAAAAGTTACCTGTTTGCAGGTTCTAAAAGCTGTATTAGTCTTACTTGATCCCATTCGGTATATATTGATGTTTGGAATAAGGCACTGTTCCCACTGCTGATTCAGAATATAAACTACCTTTCTGCCACTAGGTTATTTATTCTGCCTTTAGTCAAGCATCAGTGGATTTCTAGATTAATGATTCATGATTTATTGTCATTTGTGTGCTGCAGAAAAATAGATTAATTTAGTCTCTTTTAATCTTTTTCATAACTGTAACAAATTAAATGAAACCAGTAAAGCTGAACGGTGACTGAAATGGGATGGCTCCAGGACACAAACATGTCTTCTGTGTGTGATGTCATCTGGAGATATTTTGAACTGATTGGCTAAAGACTTAAACTGCATGACACAGTATGACCCCAATGAATTCGGACATTAAACCTTGCATATTATAACTGGAATGCCTGTAAAGCAGGGGGCAAAGTTGGCTTTTCCAGTAGAGGTCTTTAATCCAATTTAACCTATATTCAGGCCCTAAGGGAGCCAATTATTATATTTGATTAATGACCTTATTAAATTTGTGATTGTTTACAAAACACCAAAGTGCACTGAAAAGGATGATTTCCAACTAAAGGTTGGTCGTAGCTGTCGGTCATACTTTCAGCCAGTCTGTGCTGCTGCCGGTGTCGACTTGTGACTAGGGTTGCCAACAGGCTCCACAATCCCGCGATACTGAGACAGGATTTTAAAATTGCCAGTCTCATGAATGAAGTGAATGTGTAAATTGGCTCATATATATTTTTATAAGCAGCAAACAAGTAAAACTGATCAGCTGTTCTCCATACTGCCTCCGATCAAACGTATTGAACAGCTGAGCAACATTACTGATTTGATGGGGAAAGTAATTGCATACAGAAAATAAATAGTGATGTTAACTTATTAGTGACTCAAATATATAAAAAGAATAACAATAATATAAATAAAAATAATTTGTATTCATTATTATTGTTATTATTATACAAGTGGTTGCTGAGCATGGTAGTCTATGTAAGCACCAATATTCATTTTATCAAAGGTTAATTTAAGCTTTAATTTCATTCAGTTTAGAGGCAAATTTAAAATCCTGTTCATGTTTATTTGGTTCCTCAAAAACTTGCTCTATCACGCTTCACTGACTTGCAACCATGGGACAAATGTTGGATTTTTTCATCATCCGACCCTGTGTGTTTTGCGGTCGCAGGCATACAAGAAAAGTACCATCCCCAAAATGCATGACAATGTACCAATTAAGAAATAAATGTTTGTTTTCTTAAGTCCCCCCAAAAACCATGAACAAATACTTTTTTATTGGGACCAGTGACTAAATAATAATATAGAGTATTAACTATAGGTAAGTGTGTGTAATAAGCCTGTTAAGGGACATCTCATAGGCCACGAGACCATAGATCACTGAGAACCCAGAGAAGCCCTTAACAGGCTTGATTACACACACTTACCGATACTTAATTTTTTATTATATAGAGAGAGAGTTGTAATCGACCAAACACACAAACACAAATATTGTAAAGCTGAAGAAATACATTTTTTGTCCCCGGACCGCATCTTGGTTTGTCTCTGAATATTGTAGAAACTCGTTTCCAGGCGAGTCGGTATTCAGAGAGATGTCTCCCCACATGAGGTCGTGCTGCTTCTTGGTCCGGAGCACGAAATGGAGACCATTCAGAAGAAATACCCTGTTCAGAGCGTTGCTGCGTCTGCTCCTGAAGTAAACAGCAGATTTATTTCATCATCTGTGAGAGAGTCAGCCCGGTGAGGAGCGTTTCCCTTACCCCTTTTTTTTGAGAAACCATTGTTTTGCACGTATTGTGCCTCTCGCTTTTAGGAAATTTTGAGTGACATTTTTCTCAGTTTGTTTAGAATTCTGACAGGGTGATGACGTCACTGCCGTGGCCTGTAATCGATTACAGGCCACAGCAGTGTAGTCACAGTCTTATTACACATACTTATTATGGTAGTAATAAGACTGTAAGCTTCACCAAGCTCTTGGGAGATTACAACTCTCCATATATAATAATAATTACAGTAATTTACTGATTGACAATACCATCTTACTTTTGCACTGTATATATTTTTGCCCCCTCCCATGCCCCCCCTGTAAATACAATTATTTGATTATGTCCTAGATAGCTGTTGTAGTGGGGAATTTATCCCTCATACTTTCTGAGCTGGGGAAATATACATTGTCCACACAGTTAACTTCAAGCTTCACTGCTATTGAGGATTTTAAAAATCACATTCATCTTTAAAAAAGATTGTCTGGAATCTGAGCAGACATGGTAAGGTGTTCTGTCATAACATGTGGTTGTCAAGCAGGTGGATAGGAAGCTGGCTGCAACTGAATTTTACTGATGTTCTGGGTAATCATTCACTTGTCAAGTCCTATACAACCTGGAACCAACTTATATAAATGCTACACAGTTGTGTTATGGAGACAGTTTCTAGATGCAATTTTTTTTTGTCCTAAAGGTGGCCTACAAGGACTATACAGTGCCTACACAAGTCTGGTAATGCCCATCCACAGTTTTTGCAAATACTTACAGACTGTTTGTTTTCCCAAACGGTAAGGGCTGTGACACAATATGCCTATTTTGGAGAGTTCATTTTCCTGGCCTCTTTTAAACTTGATCGTAAAAAAAACCTTTTTCTATTCTGTGTCAGACTACATAGCAGGTTTGTGTGTAGCTTCTATGTGTATCATATCAGACCTCCTCACAAGGAAGGTGTGGGAGGAAAGAAAGCACAATCATTTCAAAATGTTCTTATTTTGTATATCTGATTGTAATCTAAACATTCAATTTCCTTAACAAACAAAACCATGCTGTGGTATGTATGAATCACTGAGACACTACTCACCATCTAAGTAGGAACAGGGGCCTATAATTAAAGAAGCTATTTGCTTACCTAGAACATTAGCCATTGCTTGCTGCCTGCTAAGATTTGGGAAATTGCATGTGCCTTTAAACTTTCTGGAAATGTTGTATTTGTTCTTGACATCTATCATTCTTCCATTCTAACCTGGATTATGATGAGGTAATTTCTTATAGAAAAAACATTTGAAAACTGCCTATGATTTAGGTCGGGGCTTTGACTGGGCCACTCAAGAACATTTACCTTTTTGTTCCTTAGCCACTCCAGTGTAGCTTTGACTGTGTGCTTTGGGTCGTTGTCATGCTGAAAGGTGAACTTCCGTCCCAGTTTCAGCTTTCTTGCAGAGGACAGCAGGTTTTCCTCAAGGACTTCTCTGTACTTTGCTCCATTAATTTTCCCTTCTATCCTGACAAGTGCCCCAGTCCCTGCCGATGAGAAACATCACCATAACATGATGCTGCCACCACCATGCTTCACAGTAGGGATGGTGTTCTTTGACTGATGCGCTGTGTTGGGTTTGCGCCAAACATAACGCTTTGAATTTAGGCCAAAAAGTTCCATTTTAGTTTCGTCAGACCACAAAACTTTTTTGCCACATGGCTCCAGAATCTCCTGAGTGTTTTTTTGCATACTTCAAACAGGATTCAAGGTGGGCTTTCTTGAGTAATGACTTCCTTCTTGCCACCCTACCATACAGGCCAGATTTGTGGAGTGATTGGGATATTGTTGTCACATGAACACTTTGACCAGTCTTGGCCATAAAAGCCTGTAGCTCTTGCAAAGTTGCCATTGGCCTCTTGGTAGCCTCTCTGATCAGTCTCCTTCTTGCTCGGTCATCCAGTTTGGAGGGGCGGCCTGATCTAGGCAGGGTCTTGGTAGTGCCATACACCTTCCACTTCTTAATAATCGTCTTGACCATGCTCCAAGGGATATTCAAGGCCTTTGATATTTTTTTATACCCATCCCCTGATCTGTGCCTTTCAACAACGTTGTCCCGGAGTTCTTTTGAAAGCGCCTTGGTGCTCATGGTTGAGTCTTTGCTTTGAAATGCACTACCCAGCAGAGGGAACCTACAGGAACTGCTGAATTTATCCTGAAAGCATGTGAATCACTACAATTTAACACAAGTGGAGGCCACTTAACTTGGTGTGTGATTTTGAAGGCGATTGGTTACACCTGAGCTAATTTAGGATTGCTATTACAAGGGTGGTGGACACTTATCCAACCAAGCTATTTCAGTTTTTATTTTTAATTTATTTTCTATGAATTTCCAGAATATTTTTTTCACTTAGAAGTTGTGGGGTAGGATGTGTAGGTAAATGATTTTTTTTTTTTTTTTAATGCATTTTAATTCCAGGCTATAAGGCAACAAAAGGTGAAAATTTTGAAAGGGGGTGTAGACTTTGCAGGCAATTGTGGAAATTGTGACTTACCGGGTGCTTCCATTTGTATGCCAGCAGATTGTCCGATGATATAGTCCCATTCTGGCTGGAGAGGAATCAATGTCATGGTGCTGTATAACAGTTAAATATTTTGCTGTACAAATATATGTGCTGAAGGTTGTCTGGCAGATGTTATTGTTCTTGATATCCAGTAAAATAAAATGAATGGATTAAATCTTGTCTCTGAATAACTGACCGAAATTCACTGGTTTTCAGCTCTGCTATGTAGGAACCAAGCACTGAATTAGACAGCAGCAGTATAATACCTGTGTGATATAAAACATTTTCCCTGGACATTGCCATTTAAAGCTTTACATAACAACGGCACTTGCTATGTCTTCAGACTCCATGAGAGATCCCCCTCAGCTGCAAACACACTTCAGACCTGACCTGAACACCCCTTGTATTTAGTCCTGGGCCTCTCACAAGCGAGACTGCCAATTGCATTGCATTGAGAACACCAAACTGATCTCGCCTGTGACCTGGGCAGACTTGAACTAAAATCAAGCCATCAGAGGTGATAGGCATGAACGGCTATTGAATTCACTTGTATATCATTCTCATCACTTGCTGTTGCTGCCTCCTGCTCACTTGGGGCATATTTCTCTACTCCAATCTTTAATGAACTCCTTAAAAAAAAAATGAAGGCTTGAAGGAGTTGACAAAGTTCATCCTAACCAATACTTCAAGCGTAGCACAAAACCAAAACCAGAGAACACAGTTGGAAATTAAGTAGAGATACAGTACACTTAGGATTGTGAGGAGACACTTTTCACACAGATAGTGGTGAGGGTATGGAATTGGTTGCCTAGTCATGTTGTTGATCCTGGATCACTTGGATCCTTTAAGAGCCAACTTGACAAAGTTGTAAGATCAATCAGCTACTGGGAATTGGACAAGCAAAGGTGGGCCTAATGGCTCCTTGACTCCTTTCAACCACAGTTGTACAATACATATACCTGACTACACTACCTACAGTATGTAATGTGTAATAATCACCCACTTGTGAACTAAGTGAGTAGCAGTCACAGAATTAAGTGAATAGACCCTTGTTACATTTTACAAACCTTTCCCTGCCAATGTCTTGGGACTAAATGTGATCATGTTGAGAAAAAAAACTCATTCAGTAAAGGGTAAACCCACAATGTATACAATACATTACCAGGACAACAGCTTTTAACATAGACATGCATTAAAAATAGCTTTTGAACAAAACACTTCTTAGTCTCTTGCAGTAATATATTTTATTTCTGTAAGAGGAATGTTGAACTTTGAAAATGTATGAGGGAATGCTGCACATTGTGGTCCTATTGTCTTTGTGTTATGAAAAATAACCATCTGTTTAAAAAATGATGTGACATAAACTTTTAAAAAGCTGTTCCAGCAGTTTTGTTCAACTCAAACAACATTGAGGCATGCAATTAAGCCTGCTATAAAAATAGGTGATCCTGAGATTCACTTACTTATTATGCCTGAAATAAATCCAAATTCCTTGTAATGTACATTCATTACAGCTTCAAAGTAGCACTATCATTTTGATTTAATCCAGGCCTTAGTTCCATAAGTGGTCAGTGAACCTGCTGAATATGAACCTCCATTTTTAATTAAACATTTTCTTTACTAGTATTCCATTTTTTTTTTACTTTATCAGAAAGCATACCCTGACAGTCAACAGTGATTACATTGTCCAATTATCAGTAGAACATTATGGACTTAAGTTTCCCTTTCCTGAATACCTGCTTACCACTGTGGGAGACAAGCTACTATACCTCTTCTAGTAAGAGAAGGGTTTAAATGACACCTTCAACATAAAAGCTTTTTTCAGACTGGGTTTTTTTATACTGATAATATTTTTTACATGAAACACCTAAGAGATTTTAATGCCTCTTTCACTTATCTTGCTATGTATGGGGCAATTTGTCTTTAAAAACTGTTATGAAAAGTAGCCATGTGTCCAAATTCTAACTAGATTTGGCTTATATTGTCCTGGCAAAAAAAATTGAAAAATATCCAGTAATGTTTGTTAGTATTTGAAAAATCATCTAAGCAACCCAACAGCTCTTCTGAGTGCTACTTTTATTGTTGAATTAGTTTGAGGTTAATTTTGGCATTGCATATGGCCTGCATATGGGTCACATCATTTACTAACAAAACAGCTTCCAATTAGCCAAAATTAAAGGACAGAGATTAAGTCCAAGCCGGGGACTTCTCAACACTGTCAAGTTATTTTGCGAGTCCCTAAGGAACATCTTTTTTTCATACAGAGAACTTTTAAATAAGGAGAAAACAACAGAAGCCAGTCTGAAGTAAATACACATTCTAAAAAAAGAACATTTCTCAAAAAGTGTAAACCAAAAAAAAACAAAATAGATATCTGAAAACCATCATAATTAGCTATTTTTTGGCACACAGTACTGTCACAAAAGGCATAACCAGATGCTGTCAGCAAGGAATATGGGAGAGCACACATTGTGATAATTATGAAATGTGAGTAAGCTTGATAAATGATAACCACACGTTTAGTGCAAAACCATTGGCACTGGCTGTAATGTGATGTGATATGCTGCAGGAATAGTGTATGAGGACAGTGAAGGGATCTGTCCAACCCTCGTCATGCAAGGACGTCACACATTTCAAAACTTCACTAACACTTATGGTTTCTTTGATCTTGCATCTCTCTGAGTGTTCTTGTTTTTTCCTGTTTTCTTTGGACTCCCAGGGGTTGAACTTGACGTCTTTGGGTTTAGTTTAGGGGTTTGTCCACTGCGGCCAGCATTCTGGCTCTTTTCATGGTTTACACGCAGCTGCTGGTCCTGTAATCTTTGTTCCCATCGCTGTTAAAAGACAGTTACAACATTTTAAAGGATGGTGCTTTTTGGATCACAGTTGTTTATGAAACCATGAAGAGCCTTTTTTATGGTGTTGGGAAAGTGCTACTTCTTTGTTTAGGAGTGTTATGGTTTACCAGGTTTATTTCACTCCTGAATGCTTTCTGTACTGTAATAAAGTATTCTAATATTTAAATATTCGTTTGGATTTTGAAAGACTATTGAAACATTAAAAACTCATGTTGTTCCCAGAAATATTACAGTATTATCTACCTCCTCTTTCAATATATGAGGCTTCATTTGGCCATTTAGAAACAAATCTTAACATGCTGCTTCATAAATTGATCCAAGCACCTAAACCGGAAATTACTTCAAATATCCTAGGATCTGATATGAAATTAAAAGCGAGTTTTCATTTACACTGTTCATTATTCTATATATTTTTTCTGTTTTACATGTTTGTTACCTTTTTTACCATAAAATAGTTTGCTGCCAGTAAAACACAAATTGGGGATTTGTGCACACTAAGATTTTTTAAATACAAAGAAAAAAAAACATAATAAAAGTAATTTAGAAACAAAATGCTTATTCTGGTTTATAATGGAGATGCTGCTTCAGGGGAGGGCTACAACATACAGCAGTTTGAGCCACACTTGAGGTATAACAGAAAAGATCAATTCACTCAGCTTTACATTCAGAGCATGCCCAATGCACAATTACGTATCAACACTGTCCCTGTCAATTTCAGGAACATGATTTCTTATTATAATATTTAAAAATCCTTATCACTGCTACTGCAAAGCAGCACTTACAAACAACATGTCACCTTCACTCTTAAACTCTTTACAATTTCTGTAGTTGATTTGTAGCATATACAAAGCTTATTACCTTATACCTCTTGACTAGTTGGTCTTTCCATCTTTCAACAAAGCAGCCTTCCAGCAGCATCAGCCTGGAACAATAAAACCCAAAGCATCCTTGATAAGAGTGATTAATAATGCCTATATTTCTGTAAGCAATCTGGTATTTTGCCTAATCAGTTACCAAATATAGCTACTTTAACAAGAACACACAAAAATGGGGGTACAGTTTGTAGTTTGTTCATACTTATGTTATTTATGACTGAAATGTTACCAAGATTTCTTTCATACTACAATTGTTGAACAGATAATTGAGACGTATTGTTGACTATACTATGAAACTAAATGGCTGTCTAAAAGAATCAGGTACATTGGCACCTTAGCATGTAAATTGAGCGTTTCCTTAAAAAACAATTATAGTTCCATACACCCAAGTCGAGGTTATTTTGTCAGACTCTGACTAGAATTATAAAAGCAACTGTATTGCTTATATCAACTTGCTACTGCTATTCCCCTGCTTAACAAAAGTTAACAAAAAGCTAAGGCGAATGTGCATTCTGAGAAGCTGGGAGAATTGTGCAGCTTTCCAGTTTGCAATAAAAAGTGCAAAAATCAATGTATTGTTTGTGCCGTTTACACTTGTATAGTACATTTTATATTTTGTTTATATGTTGCGTGATTGTTTTTTTAAAGGTGGATCTTTAAGCACACTGTATAAGAAGAACGTCTAAGCTATCTTCAATAAAGGACCTGTGTTACTTAATGCTGGTTCTGCAATGCTTGAATGACTGTGTTTTATACCACATTAAATGACTATAGATTATTTAATTTGTCAGACTTTTGCTTTACACTACTGTGGTCAAGTCCATCATCTATGTGGTATATTCAACCCCTGAAACTATAAACTTACTTTCTTGCCCATAGGACTTAAGGTGGCATCAGGTGGGATCCTAATACCTACAGCTCAGTAAATCCAATAACCCTAAGAATGTCTGGAAAACTAAAGGATCAGAAAAATTATATGGTACTCCAAGTAAGCTGTTACGCTGCTGAGAAGTAAGAACCTGTTTAGCCTTGGTTACCTTTTTATAGTGCTCTATATTATAAGTTTAATCTTAACTAATTTATTTCATTGTGTGCAAACCAGGGAATGGAGGGGTGCCCAATACAAATGCAACAACTTGTTAATCTGTAGCAACATATTCTACTAAATTAAATATTTCAAAGGATCAAAATTGACATTTAATTGCAACATTTGGATACTGTCAAATACTTATTTTAAACGAAATTAAATATTTTACCACACCATTAAATCATTAAAGGATTAAAACATTAACGCCTGATACAAGTCGTCAACAATACATTGCAAGCTAAATTACAGCAGACTATTGACAAATGTTTATCTCAAAAACGAGTACGTGATAATAGTTGAATCTGCCTTGTAATGCTTTTCGATCATCAATGAAACAGGTCCTTACCGTGAGCGCCACTGGTAGCACATGATTAGTACATCCTGATTAGGGGAAAGCTGTGGACACTGGCAGGATGAGTTGGTGATTATAGGAACATGAGCACTCGGGATGGGAGTTAAAGACTTCAACGTCTCTTTAACCTCCACCACTGTTGTTATTTCATTGCAGCCACTTCTACTTACTCCTTTAACTTTAGCATGGATAACTAAAAAAAGAGAGAGAACCAAATGTGTTAAAAGGTCCAATACAAGTCTAATAATCGTTATTAATCTAAAACCTGTAGCTAAATAAATGAATCACTCAGTCTATATAACAACATAATAAACAACGGGAAAAAAAGACATGAACAGAAATAGATGCGCACCGAACCTGTTTTACACACATTTAATGCTGCCTTGATGCTTCTGGTTCGCTTTCTGCATGGAACACTTAAATTATATTCCAAAATTAACCGAAATAAAGTTAACACGATCCTGAAATATGGATGTATAGGTTACAGAAGGGCATTTTTTAGCCAACAACTAAGATGTTAAGACACAAATTGAAATGGTCTGTTGTCGTTTATTACAATAGGATATCTGAATGCTGATAAATATGAAATACTTACCATAGCTGTATTTCTTTTCAAGGTAAGTTGTTAACGTTGGCTTAATTTTTCTGCATCTGCAGCTATCTGTTGAAACATATTTTAACCGTATTTAGTTTGTGAGAGCATTTAAAAATGCATTACTTAATCCTTTTTTTTTTTTTAAAGAATTCTGTACAAAAAATATCAGGACAGTCTCAACTGAAGGACCAATTATAAAACAGGAGAGCAATTCGCCTTCTGGACATTTAACCTCCATTTTATTAGACACACCTGAACTCCAGCTTTTGCAGTCAGACGCTTGTGGTCTTTCATGGAGCATCATGTCCCTTGAAAAGTCCAGCCACTTCACATCTGGGTTAAAACACAGACCATAACTAAAATTAAAACACACGTTAAAGCTCCGAGACACCCCCTTGTCTGATTTAAATACTGTAGTATTTTTTTCAGATTGTAGCCCACAGTTGTTATTATTATTTAACGGATAGTTATTGGAGGTATTAATTAATGATCATGTTAATAATAATAATAATAATAATAATAATAATAATAATAATAATAATAATAATATTATTATTATTATTATTATTATTATTATTATTAGCACATTTGAGCAATGTACACATTGAGCAATTTGAACAATTTACAATTTATTATGTCTTTGCACACTTACAGTGCATGCATATTATTATTCTTTACGCATTGCATGCTTCTAAATTGTTTTCCAACACTTACCAGCAGTTAGCCTGCTTCATGCTTTAAAATGCAACTTGTGGATTTTAGTGCTCACCTTCAGGTAAATCGGTGACAATCGCCTCTGGAGAGATGCAGACCCCCCTGTCATACACAGGTAAGTCGTCACACGCCAGGCTTTCCGGCCAGCTGTGGTTGTATCTCCGCAAGATGGGCTCGCAACCATCGCGGGCTCTCTGGCACACAGACTTGCAGGGTTTGATGGGGTCGTGAAGGAATTCAAGGGTGCAGATGGGTGCGTACATGGCACAGAGGAAGAATCGCAGCACTGAACTACAGTCGATATTCACCAACTCTTCGTACTGCTCAATAGCCAAGATGGCATTCTCCTGGGTACTGTGATGGAGGTGGTTGGGCATTCTAGTGATGTTCCAAGGCATGCTCTTGCACATAGGTATCTTGACAGGCTCACAGGGAGCACCCCGGACCAGCACACCTGCGCTGATGCACAGAGACACCGCAGCAACTACAGAGAACATTTTAGTTCATTTATTTTCCACACAAATCACCTGCGGAACAGTCTGGAATTCCTTTTATATCTAACTTTTTTGAAGTACAAAACCACGTCGAGAAGGACGATCCCTACTTGCAGTTAATCAAAAAAAAAAAAAAAAAAAACAGAAAAAAAAACAACCAGCAAATGCCAATAAATCCCAGCAGTCTCGGTGCAACAGGCTGATGAAGTAAGTGAGGATGGACACCCTTGAATTTTATCATCAGGAGAAGCTGTCCGCTTGGAGATTGAGCAAGAGAGCCAGTTCATTGAAATTACTATGGGACTTGATTTAACGTGGGATGAATACTAACACCACAAGTGACGCGGGATCTTTCCATTTCTTTTTTGGCTGCATCATTTATTATTTTCCAGACACAGTGACATCATCCCCATTTCGTTTAATCCCTAGACATCTTCACTAAATTCTTCCTGTCCCCGATTTTTGATACACTTTACACTATTTGCAACGAAAGGTACCTGTTTCATGAAGCTGAAATACTGTCAGCCCCAAGGCTGAAGACGAAATTTAAGAGGAGTATTGAACGCTCTAGGACTGGTAATTTTTTTTTGTTTACTTCAAATATAATGTACATTTGCAATCAAAGTATAAAGCTACAATTTAACAATGACACTACGCTGTTCTTATCGTGACCAGAAGGGGGCTGGTATTCAATTTTCCAAATGTGCACTTTGTGAATTTAAATTAGCGTTGGTGTCCCAGCAGTTTGAGGCGCAAGTATTTGCAACCTTGTAAAAGTCAGTCAGTTGCAAGTATCTGGACATTATATGAGACAAAAAATAATAATAAAATGGTTGAAACAACTGAATAGCTATACAAATAAATCTGCCTTTTCTGAAACTTCTGATAAATGCTCTGACAAAATTAGACAAAAACCCTGTTTTAGAAACTACATAAAAATGAATAGGCAGGCGTAATTGTCCAACTGTATGCAAATAAAAAAATACATCATTATGCATTGTATTTAAAACATGCCTGGGTCTGGAGAATAGACATACCTCTGCGTGCTGTTGCACAAAATGACATTTCTGCTCCTATTTTGGGACCTGCCCAGGAAGAAGCAAACAAGGCCTCAAGGTGCCAATCTAAATTAAGAAAGACTGATAAATGTCTGTGTGCTTTACAAAGCAGGGCAGGATAATAATAGCAAGAATTCCCAAACTGCTGCACAGTCACGTACACATAACCGGCTCAAGAAGTAAACCTCTAGAGCAGGGATCTCCAATCCTGGTCCTACCGGTATCCCTCCTGGTTTTTGTTCCAACGGTACCCTAAATTAATTAATTTAACCAATTAAGCTTCTAATATGCACTTAATTAAGCAATTTAGGGTACAGTTGGAACAAAAACCAGGAGGAATACCGGCCCTCCAGGACCAGGATTGGAGACCCTTGCTCTAGAGGCTTTATTAAGAAAACACAAACATGTTTGTTCACCTGTTGATGTTGCTTTGTTTACAAATTAATCGATGCAATTACAGATGGTATTTGCAGTTAAGTAATTAAAGCTGTGAACATAGTTACAATTAATGTTAAACTATTTTGTAGAGCTTATTGATTTAAATGCATTTAGCAAACTACTCATATTGCGCTTAGTCAGCAATGTATATTTAGGTTAATGATATTCACATACCCCTAAATATCTATGTATAGAAAGTATAGAATATTGTAACTCTCAACTATACAGAATTATTCACTACTATAAACTACAGCAAGTTCCTATACTATAAAACTACTACAGGCCTCTACAGCAACAGTATATGGTACTATTAGTACTTATAGTATTATGGAAAACAGTAAGAGTACAATAGGATTCTATAATATGATTATAATTTTATATAAGATTCTGTCTCGTGACAGAATCTTATATAAAACACTACATAATACTATATAATACTATAAAGTTATATACTAAGTAGTACAGTACTACACAAAAACTATAGGGCACTAGATTAATCCTAAGGTATGAAATGCATTAAATTATAGGCCATGTGTATTATTTTCTAACATATGTAATATGAAACCGCACCAAAGAAATATATTAAAATGAATCATGATGACACACAGCTGTTGAAAAAGGTCAACCCATGAATGATTAAGCATTTTTCAATCCATGGCACTGAATTTAATACAAAACAACATCACTATAACTGTAATAGTTCATTATTTTTCACTTCAATTATTATTTGAACTAAGAATTAATCGTATGTTAGTGGTGTAGGTGTAGTGGTGTTGTATATATACTGTATATGTGTGTGTATATATATATAAGAGATGGGCTTCAGTGAGTTGCAGGAAAATAATTAAATCTAGGGTTTCTGTGACGTCATAAATTACGAGACCGAAGGTTGAGTTGGAATTGTTTTCCTGTAACTCACTGAAGAGGCCCATCTATTATTTTTTATAATACTTGGATACCCTTGTGATGCTAATATTAAAGAAGATGAGGTTCTGCAGTACAGTTTGTTTTTTTAAAAGTAGTGTTTCAGTGCTGTACAGATGTTCTATGTTGTTATCTGTTTCTCCAGTTTCTCTGAGATACGAATGTACCAGCTTTACATCTTTTTTTTTTTCTTAACGTATTCTCATTTTGTTGTTAATGAACATTTCTGTACTGTGGATGTTGTCGAGTGATTGAAAACGAGACATTTTGTGTTTGAATTGAAAGTGATGGTCTCGAGGAGTCGAATGGGTCAAAGTTCAAGTATATTTTCCTCTAGAGGAATTAGCACTTTTTGACGTCACTAGTGTGGTATTATGCTTTTTTTATTTTTTAGAATAGCTCAGGATGCAAATATAGCCTTCATCAATGTATTATATATATATATATATATATATATATATATATATATATATATATATATATATATATATATATATATATATAGGCAGCCTTTAAAATTATGCATTTAAAAAAATAATAATCCCAGTTTCCCTTTTTATTGCTTGATTCATAAGCGTAATATCATGAAAGTGTCATTCAGTGTAACCACACCTTTTTAAAATAATTTAACTTATGTACAGTTTCTATACACTTAACTGTTATGTATTTATAATCTTAAAGGAAGACAGACACATTAATAGTGAAAAATTGTTATGAAAACTTTATTGGTTGTTTTGTTTTTGTTTTTTAAAATCACTGAGTTAACGTTTGATATGGTAAAGAAAATTCACAATTTAATTTTAGATTCATTGTTCAATATGTAAATGAAACTTACTGAAAAAAACATGAACTACAATATGAAAGGAATGTAGTCAACATCGGTAAACAGAGGAACACAGAAAGAACAGAAATTTAACACAACATGGGAAAAATAACATTTTGCATTAGGCACTTTTGACAGCACATCATCCTGCTGATGACAATGGAAAGTCAACATCTACCAGGTTTTTGTGAATTGTATCCAGTCAGAGCTGCACAGTTTGGAATATCTGGAAGTGGAAGGCTCTGGCTCTGTAATTACTGCAACAATGTCTGACTTGTAATAGAAAATGACGTCAGAAACTCTGTGCCAAACAAATGAATTCTTATCATCTAACTGACACATGCAGTTTACTTCAGCTTCTAATTCCACCTCCTTAAGGACTTGCCCTACGTATGGTAGCTCATCATACCTCACAAAAACAAATTGAAAACCCTTCAACTGGTAAATTGCTTGCTCGCGGCTGCCACCAGGTGGCGTTACAGGTCATTAGGGGTGCTGTCACAATATCAGAAAATGTATGGGTCTGAAAGTTGTATAAGTATGCAAAGTTTCACACTTATATAAAAAAGTGCACAATCTTGCCTATTTGTTATGCTTATTGGCTGGACTATGATGTGTTGTCAGATTCTGTATCATATAGGGAAAAACATGAAAAAGCACCTTGATCGCCTTTTGGTAAGGTACACTTTTCTTGCTGCAGGATCTTGATTAATACTGGCTCTGTATCGAGTTACCTTTTCCCTGCTTGACAAGGGCATCTGAAAATTTGAAGAACAATAAGAAAATTATATATAAATCTGTAATGTCAAACTTGGCTATTCATAAACAAAGTGATGTCTATTGGCTCTTAATAAGTAATCTCATAATAAGTAATCAATGAATCTGTTAAATTCAGAGCTCATGCTTGACGTCATGTGGTGTAACCATCTGGACACTTTGGTGTAACCTGTAAACTGGTTACACCAAATGACATTTTCCATCTAATGCTAATGCAACAGGCCATTATTAGGCCACCTATACACAACAATGACCTTGAACATATTCTATAACAATCACATTTCTGGTGAGATATTGATTTTGAAAATATTTCTTTGTTATCACCTTATTCTAGATGTTACACCAAATGACATGTAGTGATTTACATGTCCTGTAAGGAGTTATGCATGTGCATTTTTAAAATATTTATGAGAGACATACTGCCCTTGGTCCACATGTGCTGGGTCCCTTTCCGACTTCCTCATATACTGATGTCATAGGTCATGGAGTCCTCAGCAAATATGGTCTAAAAGAGCTGTTTGATGTCAAGTTACACCATAGGACATTGGAGGACATCAATTTCTTGGACAAAAGTGTTTCTAGTAAAAACCTCATTGTAAATTAGAATAAGCATACAACATTTCTCCACGTATCAAAAGACCCTCACAGAATTATGCCTATGTATTTTATTAATTGTTTTATTCTGAGTTTGATAGTTTTTTTATAACTTTATTTGCATGCATAAGCTTTCAGATGGTGTAGCAGGGCGAGGAGCCCTGCACATGAAAAGGGGGCAAGGCAAAGCCCTGCCATAAATGTATTGTTTATTTTTAGAACGGGGTACCCCTCCGCCCCTGTGCAATTTATTATTTTGTATTTGTTTTGTTGTATTATTATTATTATTATTATTGTTGTTGTTGTTGTTGTTGTTGTTGTTGTTGTTGTTGTTGTTGTTGTTGTTGTTGTTATTTATTTATTTATTTATAAATATTGCGGTGTAGTCTCGTTGTTTTGTTATTGTTTTATTAAATGTTACAGTGAAGAGTCGTAGGTTTTGTTTGGCAGCGTGGATGGGAAGCCCCATCCACAATTTAAAAACCTCGTCACCTGCATATAAGCCTGCAGTTCTCCCTGCTCTGGGTGGGTGTTCTAGGAAGGAGGAACAAGAGCGAGGTAAACTGAAAAAAAACAAAACTAAAATAAATCTGTGTCAGTCAAGGCTACTGCCCAGCCTGACCGATTTATTTATTTTTGGGTTCAAGATTTTGTTTTTTTAACTGTTTTATTTTTGCTCTGTGAGCAAGAGTGTGTTTTTTTTGTTAAACCTTTTATTTTATTTTTGTGTCTGAAAATAAAAACAGTGCACACCGCGCCTTTTGCACTGCAGTATTTTTGTTTGTTTTCTTCCTGCATTCTGGCCTGACATCACCACTTAGCTGTCCTGTCACACATGGTGTCCAGCATGGGATAACCAGCACCTCCTTGACTCAGGCCGGAACAGGTACTGCAGGTTTTTGTTTTTTTTACTTTTTGTTTGTAGGAGAAGAATAGGAAGGAAACAGCAGCAGTGATACCTGCAGCACCAACAGCAGCAACAGCTGCCACCAGGGGACGTCGGCCAGGTCTGCGTTGTAGATGAGTGGTGCCCTGGTTGTGGGGAGTTTCAGCACACAGTGGCCATCTGCCCCACCCAATACCAGAGAGAGGAGTGGGCTGCCTAAGCGAGCCAGGACCAGGCACCCCGGGGAAGACCCCAGAAGTGGGAAATACCAGCTGTGACCGCAAAACGGGAGAGCAGCTGGGATACCACTCTGGGCGGTCATGTACAACTGCTGGTGCCCCATCTGCGGAGAGCGGGGGCATTCCCCACTCAACTGCCCCCTCCTACCAGAGGGGTGTCTGCTGCACCCATCCCCACCAGCAGAGGGAGAGTGCCTGCTGGTCCCCTCCACCACCCACAGCAGAGAAGGTAGACCTGCTGTGCCCACCGCCACCAGCAGAGGGAGAGTGCCTGTTGCTCCCGCCTCCACCAGCAGAGGGAGGATACCTGCTGGTTCCATCTCCGCCAGCAGAGAGAGCATGCCTGCTGCTCCCCCGCTCTTGGCCAGAAGGGGAGGAGGCCCTGCCACCTTTGCCGCCAGAAGGGGAGGAGCCCCTACAGCCTTCGCTACCAGAAGGGGAGGTGCCTCTGCCTCCTCTACCATCACCACCTGGAGGAGAGGAGCAGGAGCTGCCTCTGCCTCCATCTTCACTAGGGGGAGAAGTGGAGCTCCCGCTGCTGCCTTCATGGCCGGGGGCTCCCCTCCCACCGTCGCCTCCAGAATGTGGCTGAAGCCCCATGAAGAGGGAACTGCCAGCCACGAAGAAGTGGGGGGTGAAGGACCTCCCACCATGGCCGCCCCCATGAACACCTTGCTTCCCCCTCTTCCGGGACTTTGAGGCTGAGGGGGGAGGTGGCCAAGTGTGCATTGCACGAGGAGCCCTGCACATGAAAAGGGATCAGGTTTTTTCAGCCGGGCGGCAACAGCCACTTTGCCGACTGAAAAGGCCTGGGGAGAACCCTGGAAAAGACATGTCTGCTAAAATATGTGTTTCTTTCAAAAATGTACATTTGTGATCTTTAAATAATGAATGGATATGCATGGTGGAAAAAATACTTTAAAGTAATGTCTGCTGCTTGTTCAGCATCCCTACTGTGACCAGCCTCATTTATTCTATTTAATGGTTTAAATGTTTCGAAAACATGAATGTCATTAGCCCATGTTTTTCACCACACCCATACAGAAAAACAAAGGGTCAGTTCTTCAGGGTTCTGTGGTTCATTTTGCAAGTTAACTACATTTCTGAAAACATTGGTACAACATCATTGGTCATTTGCAATGCCACTCAATCAGCTTTCAGCTGAGTCTTCCTTTTGGTTGCACTCTATATAACTCCAGAGTTGTTCTTTACTGTTGAATGGTTTGGCCTTCCTGACTGTAAAGTTTGCAGAGTCGACAATTTATTACAATTGGGCTGTTTTGAGGTTTTGAGATGGGGGGAGAGAGAGAAGAAACATGGGATTTAGAGTGGTTGGCAAGTTGTCATGGTTTGGGAATTTGGTTTTTGACTTTTCCATAAAATAGTAGAGCACTTAAATCCCTAAACATCTTAGCAGAGCAAACTTAATATTTATACAGTAGTTTAAAGTAAGTATACCTCAGTAGCTATATTGATTGAACATATACTGCTATGAACTTAGATTAAACAAATTTCCTGATACTACGAATTTTCTACAGTCGCTTATTGATTCACTAAACACAATACCCCCCCGGTAAGAAAACATTGAATAATATTAATCCTATCATGCATTTCGAGTTGCTATAGTGCTCACCCATCAGTGCCATTTCTATGAAGCATTGAAATTAGTGTCCTGTGCAAAAAGAAAACTTGCATTGTCTTTGCAGACAAAAGTGGAGGTGTTGAAAGCAGTGGATAATACACCTCTTTCACTTACACTGTATTTTCAGTCAAATGCACAGTACTTTTAAATGTATACTACTTTTTTTATTGTACTGTTATTGAAATTAGATTTCTTCTTACTAAGAATCCCTGAGTTCCTCTTTAACATGGTAATAGTGGTATCAGTGAACCCTAGACCCAGCACAGTCTGTGATATGTATGCAGGCCACAGGTTGCAAACAAGACAATCCTCTCAGATTTCAGCCATTAATCCTATCCATCTGTTATACCACTGGCCCTTGTTCAGCTTGTGCTTTCAAATTTAGACTAGCCTTGCCCTTCTGTTCCAACTGCAGACTCCTTGCAAAAGTTAATATGGAGTTGTCACTGCATCTGACTTTCTCATCTCTGAAAGAGTGTACTGAACCTGCATACATGCTGCAGTATCAACATTGTACACAATGTAGTCGAGACATTGACTACAGGCAAGTTGGAATTAGAAATGTGGAAGAAGGTGTGTTTATGTTCTTCTCATTGCTCTCCCTGCTGAAGAATAACAAAACAATACACATTGTATGTTGTAGGGATTGGAATTAGCAAACGCCCTCTGAACACTTGTATTGTTTTTCAACAATGTCAGCACCTGTACTTTACTGTAGTCTACATTCAGATACAGTGGAAAAAGTGCTGATGTTTAGAAAGTGTGTCTGCCAGTTGGGTAGTGACACCTAAATCACCTTTGTGTTGACATCACAATGAATCTGTGCTACTGTTCAGAATGTCTGTAGTTTATAAATGACCGTCTAGAATCTGTTTCTGTCTATTAGGAAAATGGAAACATAGCTAAGACTGGTACTGTGCTAAGCAGGTGTGCAGGTTTGGAAATACCCACGTGAATGTTCTCTTAATAACATGGTGTTCAACGAGAGGAAATCCTTCATGAGATAATGGAGTATCCAGTAATAAATGTGTACTTGTGTACTTCCATAAAACAACCTGTTCACCTGTCAAAAGCAGTATGGCAGGTTGTATTCTTTAGAAATGTGGAATTAGAACTTAAAGAAACAGATATGGGAGGTCGGACATTTTAAAATGTAATTTTCAATTTCAGAACATTTGTTTTATATAAGATTGAGATTAAATTGCTTTAGGTTTGCCCAGATTATTGAATAGCTGTTTTGTAGCATTTACAATTATATATATATATATATATATATATATATATATATATATATATATATATATATATATATATATTTTAAAAATGTACAAAGTTTAATTTGTGCTAAAGCTATATAAATCTGTCCGTTGAACAAAACTAGAATGAACTTCTGTGCGTGTACAGTATGTACCATAAGATTTCTGAATTTCTTATATAAGTTTTGCTCCAAAAAAAAATCCAGGTTAGTTTACTAATATAAAAATGATTCTCACTAAGGTGGAGTATTCCACAGGAATGTTAAGACTTCTGTGACTGAAGTCTATAAATACGCTATTTTTATGTTTCTACCTGTTAGCTGAGGACCTTGGTCTGTACTCTTGTCAGGAGAGAAATAGTAAACTTATTCCTGTCAGGTTTTATCAGCATGGGGCAGTCTAAACATGTGCTGTGTTGCAGAGTGACCTTTTCCTGTGCAATGGAAAATGTTCAACAGGGACAGTTGTATTTTTATACCAATATTATTTACAGGTCTTGTCCTTCTTGGTAATGCTTCTTGCATGGAGTCGTCCTTGAAAAATAAAGTGCGAGCTATGCATGTCTTTTTGTAGCTGTGTTTAATATTTATATAACAGCAGGGCTCCTCAGATCTATTGGAATTCCCTGTTTAATAATATTAAAACATAACATTGGAGCCAAGACTCTCAGAATTATTGAAAACACTACACTTGGGTTAGTTGCTTGACACTCATGATGTGTTTAATAGTTACTGTACATAACTATAGTTGTAAGCATGACCTGTAACTATTAAACCCATCATAATTGTTAGGATCGATTTCTTCTGTGTGTCAAAATGGTTATTGATCATTCCAAACTGGGTTCACTATAAATGCACACCCATGGAAAGATGGTAGTCAGGCAATGGCCTAACAGTTAAAAATCCAAATATTTCCAGTTGTAGTTTTTTTCATACTTTTTCAACTTCATAAATTTCCCCCTTCATCAGCTAAGTTAGCCTGAAATGCTGTCCTAGAGTTCGGGTACACATAGACTACTGTAGCTATCTTCATGTATGTGGTCTCCTAGACCCCCATGGGTATATAACAAGATGTTTAAGCTGGTAGAGCTGGTATATTTAAATATTTAAACAATAGAGCACAACAGGGTGTGTGTCATGGGAGATCACCAGGCCTCAAATGTGTTGTAAAGCCGAGTTCATTCACCCGCAGAAAAAACACACATTAGTGCTGTGCTGAGACTATACAATGGCTGTGAGGTCATTTGAAATTAAAAACAACTGACAAACATAGTGTTAAAGAGAATTGCAGCCATGTCCTTTCAGGCATATGTTTTCTGTATGTTTGTGGTTTACATTTAATATGCAACGGAACAGTGTGTTGTGTTCCAAGATTCTTTTTTTTTATTTTTTATTGTGCTATCAAACCAGACCTGTCTGCATCCAATGATTTATGAGGGTTCACTAAAATATACAAATTCCATGCAAGTCCATGTCAATTCTTATTATGAAAAATGGCCAGTGGTCTCTCTTTAAATAAGTGCAGTTGGCTAGTGAATATGATCTTTTATTTATTTATTTATTTTTAACTCATACTGTTATGTAAGTATTAACCCCTAGAAATGCTTGTTTATGTTTTGATGAAAGGTTTGCATACAGTACAGTGTATGCATGAACCAACACGCTCCTTTACTAAGTAAGTACAATAGCTTAACATTACATTTTCTAATTTTTTGTTTCACTGTACCACATAATTATTCTGAGATGTTCTTGATGCAGTTACTCAACTAATTTTTTTTTTTTTCAGTTTTGATAATTATGTGCTGCTTTTCAGTAGCATGCCATAGACATGTATAATAAAGGCTAGATCAGTCGAAGGGTCTTTGTATTAGTTAGCTCCAGCACCCTCTAGTGTACAGCCGTGTATTGCCATGAAAACAAAAGTAAAAATAAGAAAACTAAATTTGAAGACAGACTCTTTAAACTACTGTAGTATACATTATATAATTACTTTTAAAGGAGTGCTAACCAAAATCTAATTTCTTGCCACTTTTTAGCAGTTTTTGGCATATATATATATTACAACAAATTAAGCTTTTAGGTATCCGGAGAGAGCTGGTACTTCTATTTTGAAGAGGCGCCAGTAGTGAGTTAATGGTCTTATTTATAAGGCCATTAACTCCAATGTCAGTTTTAATCTATGTTCTTTTTTGTATTCTTTCACAAACCTGGCCAGTTAAATGTGATGTTTATGTGTTGTTCCCAAGTTCTTTGAATATATCTACCTGTACCAGAGTAGGCTGATGTTTCAGATTGAGCAGATCACAAAGCAGTGCTCCAAGATATCTCTCCCTGATGCTTGGGACCCCTATGATATTCCAGATAAATCCACCTGAGGATCACTATTTCATTGGGGGACCCGATGATAAGGTAGAGGTGCAGGAATGGTCAGACAGAAAACCTGCACGCAAAAGTAAGTTTGCTTTGAAGCTATTATCTGCATCACATGTCCCACTAATCTTGGACTACCCAATGTTGAATTGTGTGAGGCAGTTCAAGAGTTAGTGCTAATCAGGGTCTGTGAAAACAGTCCTCCATTATAAAGTAGTCCTGAGCGCCTCTGCATTGGCAGTTGGCCACTAGTTGGAGGTAGCTGAGATACAGCTCTGTTTGTAGTTCTGAACCTTGCTTTTTGTTTGTATGATTTCTCTTCTGTAAGTCGACACTAACTGGGGTTGGTTTTGTATCTGAGATACAACAAGATTCCAACTGTTTAAAACCACTCGATCTAATATGGCATACCCCTTAGATTATGGTAGATTATGTTTTTGTTCACAAAAACTGCTATTTCTAGTTTTCTGGAGTCTCTTTTTTCTGATGTATTAATGTTGCTGGTGTGTATATTTCCTGTGATTAGAATTGTATGCATTCACATGCAATTTATGTACATGTATTCATTTATAGATACTGTAGATAGATAGATGGTTACATACATACATACATGACTGATATTGAGAGATAAAGGAATTGTCCACCTTCAGAGAGTAAACACTCTGTCACTTTGTTCCCATCTGGGTTTTGTCCCTGGTCAATACATTTGAAAGACTTTTCACAGCTGTTTTTAGCTTTCACTTCTCTCAACAGAAGAACATCAGGTCCTTTATGTAAACTTTGCAGAAACCTGCACAAGCTATTTTGATTTCATCTTACGGATGATAAAGCGCACCTTTGCATATATGTGAATTACATTCCCATTGACTTTCTCTTTTGAACTGTCTGCAGGTTAGGCACTTTTTCAAACCCTGTTCTACAGGTGCCCTTGGGAGCCCATACCGTCAAGCGTTTGAGGAAGTTTTTTTCCACTGGATCCACAAAAGTAGACATTGGGGTTCCCATAGGATACCCTTCCCAATGTACAAGTAAATGAACAGGCTTTGTTGACCTTAGAAACGGTTGCATTACACTGGGTAACCAAGTAGAGCTTCCTCCCTGAGGATTCAACCTCCTTGCCATGGGAGTTTTGTTTTTCAGCCCATTTGTATTCATTGAATCTTCTGTAAATCGATTAGTGTTCACAAACAAAAAGCGTGAACTGAGATACGTGGATAAACAGCTTGGCTGACAATGATCTAAATGTTTAAGCAGACCAAATAAACCTTGTTTGCCTTTCCACGTAGCTATTTGCATCAGTTAGGTACCCGGTTCCCTGGACCTTTGTGGAGACTTCTGTATTCAGATACTTGGTTAAGATGGTTTATAAGCAATAATGTTCTCATGGCTGGCAGCGATTCAATCTTATTTTCCCAGGACTGTTGATTAAGCTATTGACTGGTTCTTGTGTTCCATAGAGCCTGGTGTATTTGCTGGTTTTACTGTATGGTCTGAAAGCCTACTGAGCCTTTTTTAAATTTAGTAATAGCCAACTATTTTATTATTTTCTCCCAATTTGGCATATCCAATCATTTTTAGGCTCAGCTCACTGCTACCACCCCCGCACTGACTCGGGAGTGGCGAAGACGAGCACAAGCTGTCCTCCGAAGCGTGTGTCGTCAGCCGACCACTTTTTTTCACACTGCAGACTCACCGTGCAGTCACCTCAAAGCTACAGCGTCGGAGGACAACGCAGCTCTGGGCAGCTTACAGGCAAGCCCGCAGGCGCCCGGCCAGACTACAGGGGTCGTTGGTGCGTGGTGAGCCGAGGACACCGTGGCTGACCTAAGCCCTCCCCCACTGGGCGGCACTCTGCCAATTGTGCGCCGCCCCCTGGGAGCTCCTGTCTACGGTCGGCAATAGAATAGCCTGGACTTGAACCGACGACCTCCAGGCTATAGGCCGCATCCTGCACTCCACTCGGAGTGCCTTTACCAGATGCTCCACTCGGGAGCCCTCCAATTTGATTCCTTGATAGGATTCAGTGATGTCTGTTTAATACATTCTTCTGTTCATTTCAATATACACAAAATCATCAGAGTACAAACCTTGTATTTGCATTCCCCAAAGGTATATGCAATAAAAGATACTTACATTCAATGACAATCATTTCGATTCAGTGACATGTATGTCTTTCACAATGTCTCCATCAATAAATGTTTGTCATTGTCATTGAATTTTATATACAGTATTTCTACTGTATATACACCACCAATGAGTGTTTTATTGTTATATCCCCAAAGGTATTTTCAGCTTCCTTACTTATTGAAACCTGTTTACTGCTTTTCATTGTACACACCACAAGGTGCCTGTAAAGTGATCATGTACTTTTCTCAGATAATGTGGATTCCATTCCATGTACTTTACATTTCAACTTCTTAAATATTAAACATACTAAGAAAAAAATACTGCTTCTGTGTCTAGTAGGCCCGTCAGGGTCACATTTTAAAGAGTAATATTTACAACCAAAGTAGTTGTTGCAGCTTACAAAAGGTACTGTTTAAAATCTATTTTTACTACCCTGTATAATGTCTGAATCCTTCCCACGCATCATACTTAATAGAGAAACTGTTTGGTTTTACAGCTGAAGCCTGGGCTGGAGTTTACACAGTCAAGGACTGTTACCCTGTGCAGGAAAAGTACACCAGGAACTCCAGCATGACAACCTCCACCCGCTTTTTTGATCTACAGCTTGGGATCAGTGACCCAGGCGTGTTCACTCCACCCAGCACCTGCCAGTCGGCCCGGCCAGGAAAGATGAGTGAAGGCTGCTGATTGTGGGCACCAGCTGCCACAGACATCATCAAAAATAATATACCAAAAAAAAAGTCCCAGCCTGCTGACATGTTAATTGGATTTTGAAGCTGCGAGAAGTCACATGGGAGCAGTAAAATGCATTCTAATTTGCTAGTTAGCCAAGGTAATATTTTAACTCATTAATGTCTGGTTTCGTAGACCCTGAATAGCACTAATCTTGGATTACCTTAACTAAGGTAACATCCAAGATTATTGCTAATCATGGTTTGTGAAACCAGCCGTAAGTGTTTACAGTTCATGTAGAGAACAAGTCTGATTGTAGTGAAAAAAAAAAATTATTGCATGCATTTTTCCAAAAATCCTTTTCCCAGCTAAAGAGGAGTCTCCAGCACCTATATACTGTATTTGTATGCTGTTGAACTTCAGTCTACTCTACAGACAGCTCTCATGTTCTCTTGTTTGTTTGCATCTAAGTGTGTCCAGAGCTGCACACAAGGTAAATCTACTTGAAAACCACGATTGTGCAGTTGATTCCTAACATTCGGATGTATCATTGACATGCCTGATGCCAACACATGTGACAGGACTGTGTTGCTGATTGTGGACAATGCATCTAAAACATGCGAATTGTGTTCTCGAACTTCCTAATCCCACTTTACAAAGCTGGGGCTGGAGCGTCAACCTGTGTTCGGATACCAGTTATTAGTTTTTTTTTAATTTTTATTATTATTATTATTATTATTATTATTATTATTATTATTATTATTATTATTATCCAGGCCCTCTAGTGGATGCACAAGTAACTCTATCAATATCATTGTGAAAGAAAGAGAAACTCCCAGCAGCTGACTCTGTATTATGACATTATTGATCAAAGGCAGAATAAAGAACTGAGTGACACTGTTCATTGTGTTTTTAGTTTATTAACATTACCTTTTTTTCTATCTATTATAGATTAAATAGAGTCTTTTCTATGTGATGAAATATGATGAAATGGAGCTCAGAAAGGAATTGCTTTTAAGACACATATCTTACAGCATTTACATTACTTCATGTAAGGATTATCAGAGTACCACAGAACATGAATGAGTCACTACGTAGGAAATATGACAGAGATAAGTAATTGATAAATTACCCATCTATAGCTCAGTTTTTCTTGATTTGCTTCCCTGCTGGAAAATGTGGAAGTAGGCCTCAATTTCCTTTTACATTGCTTCCCCACATCTAGACAATGTGGGGAAGCTATAAAAAAGGCCAACAAGATGCTCGGATATATTGTGAGAAGTGTTGAATTTAAATCAAGGGAAGTAATGTTAAAACTTTACAATGCATTAGTAAGACCTCACCTAGAATATTAATACAGTTCTGGTCACCTCGTTACAAAAAGGATATTGCTGCTCTAGAAAGAGTGCAAAGAAGAGCAACCAGAATTATCCCGGATTTAAAAGGCATGTCGTATGCAGACCGCCTAAAAGAATTGAATCTATTCAGTCTTGAACAAAGAAGACAACGCGGCGATCTGATTCCAACATTCAAAATCCTAAAAGTTATAGACAATGTCGACTCAGGGGACTTTTTTGACCTGAAAAAAGAAACAAGGACCAGGGGTCACAAATGGAGATTAGATAAAGGGGCATTCAGAACAGAAAACAGGAGGCACTTTTTTACACAGAGAATTGTGAGGGTCTGGAACCAACTCCCCAGTAATGTTGTTGAAGCTGACACCCTGGGATCCTTCAAGAAGCTGCTTGATGAGATTCTGGGATCAATAAGCTACTAACAACCAAACGAGCAAGATGGGCTGAATGGCCTCCTCTCGTTTGTAAACTTTCTTATGCTCTTATGTTCTTATGTGACTTTCTGAAGCATATCGTTGTATCTACCCTGAATCTGACACAGGCTAAATCTCATCATAGATACAGTGTATAATAATGTTGTTTCCAACTGCAAATCATTGTGGTAATATGTATTTTTCAATGATTTGCTAAACAACATATTTCTTTTGAAACCAAGTTTTACTCCGCCTGTGGTTTCCACGGTTTCCTTGTATTTATGTAGTAAACACAATAATCTACCTTGGAGGTGTGTTAACTCTAGAGCTATAGTTGTGGATGTCCAGTAAAGGTTAATTTTAAGGACACGACTGGATTATTAAACTAGAAAACTACACTACTGATTGAATAATGATAATACTTTCCTGTTTTATGACTGTCATTCATTAAAGGAGTTCCAAATAGATTTTACATTTTCCTTACTATTTTGTGATTTTTGCAGTCATTCTGAATGCTCTGGGTTCTGTTTCTCCAATATGGAATTACTATCATGTTTCTCCAAATCTGCCTTTACCTGTCTAAGTGCCTGGATTGAACAGCTTTCCTCATTCCATTAAAGTAATACAACAAAATGACTGACAGCCCCGCCTACTCACTCTTTATATAGAAGAAAAATGATAAAAGATCAACACTGGAGCAACAGAACCCTGAACCACTCAAATGATTTGAAACATTGTAGCATAGTAAGGGGAAACTAAAAAACAAAAGTGCATTTGACGCAGTATGTCTACATTACAGTTTGATACAGAGCTGCACAAAGCTGCATACACACATTGTAGTTCTCATCATGATGGTGGAGGTAAACTCTGTATTCATCCATTTGGCCTTTGCCATTTTATCCTAACATGTTCTACAGCCCAATATGGTCTCCACTGTTTGTTATTATGGTGGATCTGTCTCTTAGTCTAGCTGTGAACTGCTTATATGAATCCAATTACCTTAAATGCACTGTGAAGCTATCTTTGCTCTCTCACAACCCCTGCAATGGCTGTATAAGGAAGTACTTGCAGACAATACTATTTGTTGGAATGTGCACTAACCTGAATCCAGAACCACACCGAATGATGAGGTTACCATATTTGGGCCTTTATCAGAATAATACAGCATATGGTCTCCAGTAGTTCATCCAGCACTGAAGTGCTGGGTCAATCACACAATCAGCTTATTGTTGTGAAACCTGGTTGTGCTGAGTTACAGGGAGCGCTGCATTGACCTTCGTGCTCCTGCTGGTTGAGAAGGACAAAACAGCCAACCATTGTTCCACCTCATCACACTTCAATGATACCAGAATTCCTAGGCTGGACCCTTGCCTCCAGGGCTCAGTAGAATAGTAACATCCGTCTTTAGTCCTCCAGGTCAGTAAATGGGTTACAACAGTGACGCAACATTAGAATCGGGCTTTCCTAATGGGTAGGAAAAAATGGGCAAAAATTGGTTTTAAAAAAAAAAAAGTATATTGAATTCTTCCTTTGGTATGAGCATGGCAGTGGCTGGACCAGGGTTTTGCAAATGGAAACTCTGAATTTGGATGGTTGATGTTTCTGTCACCTTGAGAGAAATGCCTTGTTTGTGCCTTGGCCAAAATACCAAAAGACAGCCAAGGAAGGACACCAAGCTTTTGATCCAGTCACCTTATTGGTCAGGGCTGTAAGCCAATGAGAAGCAGAAGGTGGTGTGCTGCTCATCAAGTGTTCATCTTCAGTCATGTCACTGATTGTGGTACATGAGAGGTATATATTATATGAAAACTACCTGCCTCTGCTGCCAACTGGTCTGCATCTTTCAAGTTTGTGGCTTTTATAAAGTTGTGCAGGTACAGTATATATGTGATGGGAATGACTCCCACAAGGGCAGTGTCAGCCTTCTATACTGTACACGAATAGTTGGAGTGACTAGGTTTCAGTTGTGTTTAGAGATTATTAAAACAAATTAAAAAAAAAAAAAACTTAACAGGGAATATCAAGTCTCATAAGTAATGATAATTGTCTAACTCAGTCGGTTACCAGGCAAAATTATGTTTTCTCATTGATTTACATATTTTCAAATGTGCTGGGTGTAAGGGCTTAGTAACTATGCTATATAATCAAGTGAAATGAGAACTTCAAAAGGTACAATGTTGAAAATGATTCATTTTCTTCCATGCCCATAATCGGTCCAATAAGTTAATGACCTGTGTGACTGTGCCCTATAAATATAAAATATCTAAGCTTTTACAAACAGGACATATAGAGATGCATGAGGAGCAACTCTAAGCCACCATTGTGCTGCTGCTGATTCACGGAGAACCTTCAAGAGCAATACGACCCATAACCATTTTTGCTGCCTGCCTCTTTCCCCAAATACATTTTACTAGTTTATACTACCTGGATAACCATTCATTCATTCATTCATTCATTCATTCATTCATTCATCAGGCTACAATACAGTTTTAGCAAACATTCCCATCCCTGATATTATTATTATTATTATTATTATTATTATTATTATTATTATTATTATTACTGATTGGAACGATAAAGCATTAAGTTAAAGTATACTTAACATATCTCGTTAACCACAAATAATTTGAAATATTAGGCATTTGTATGTTTTTGATTAAGATCAGAATTTACATTTAACTTTGAACTTTCTGTGCATTGGTCCACATTTATTGTACTGTATTTTGTTGGTTTTAGTTTAATTGCCTTTATGATTAAATTATAATATGTAGTATCAAAGTTGGGAATGTTATGAAGAGAGCATCATACAAATGTTAGAATTCAATAAAACCACGAATAGCAAATCAACAAGAAGAAGAACAACAAAAGTCTATATGGGTGATAAAGCAGTAAACGTAAAAATCATGGGGTGATGCAATAAATATGGCCACCACTGTATCCAAGCAAACAAACAAACAAATAAAAGTGGTATGTACAGTAAGCCTCCTCTCAAGCTTGTCCTATTAAACTTCAAAATATGCAGTGATAGACACGTTTTCTGTGTTTTTGAAGTGTATCATCAAAATTTTCATTTAGGGATACACATTTTTTGTTCCTAGTGTCTAGCCTTATTCAACTACAAGGCTCCGAAAGACTGATTTGATTGCCCCACGGCTTATTATTGCCGTGAGACATCCTGGAAGAGAGTGTGTCATCGGTGGGAAGGCACCAACGTTAGAGCAGTCTGGGTTAAAAAAGAAAAGACCACTAATGACCACAGTGTTCAACAGAGAAAAGGTAACGAGACAAACTTGTTTCTTTTTTGTGGTAACTAACTGTAATATTATTTCTCAGATTAAAAGTCTAACGCGTTATATTTCCTCGTTATTGACAAACATAATATTATTACTGTAATGTGTTACTTAATTAGCGAGTTACCCCAACCCTATGTAGTATTTTGTTTTAGAAGATGGCCTTCTATAGTGACCTGATCTTCAGCGTGTGACACCTGCTGGTGAAACATTGTATTTCAGTAGTAATCTGTGACAAACCAGTTTCTAGTCTGATTTCGCACTCTAGTGTGCAGAAGATACAGGACAGCCATGTTAACTAAACTGCATTTCACCTTTCTTTTTTAATAAATGTGCATATTATTATTATAAGGAATTATTACCTTGACATTCTAATAACTGTCCCTTTGACCAGTGTATGTGTAGACCAGAAGCCTTTTTTCCTGTATTCCTTAACATGAGGCATCCAGTATTGTTTTGTTGTTGTGTAATGCAAGATTTGTGTTGGTCCTGTTTACCAATTTATAAAGATTGTTAATGAATCCAGCTGTGGTGATATTGCTCAAAACCGTCCAATGGAGAATTATCATGAAAAGGCACCTCAGATAATACATATTTGAATAAACATTAATAAATAATAACTCATGTTTATAAGAAACATGAGTCAAACAAGACTCAAAGAAATTAGATCCTCACTATTGAGTTAGGAAATAGCTAACCCGAGTGTCATTCTCCTCCACTGACAAGGGGGCAGTATTTAAATGACAGGTTACCTCTAATGCGATGAGCAGGTCAATACTGAACACTGCTGTTTTTGCCATGTTGGACAGGCCCGCTCCCGCAGCTACTTTTGAAAGAATGTCTGCGTTATTTTTCAGTAAAAATTGAAAATGTATGAAAATATTGCTCAGGTGACCATGTGCTGTAGGAGATGAGTCCCTCCAACATGAAAAAGCAAGAGAAGGCCAAAGCACGAAAAGATACAGTTGTTCATAATGTAAACAGGGTGCATGCACACGATTATGGTTAATCTGTGATACTGTTTCTTTAAACACAAAATATTTCTGGGTTTGCCGTGTTGCTTCATAGCTGATACATTGTAGAAAAATGCTACAGCTAGTATGTCATTAATATTTGGAATAGTTTGTGTTCAACAGCACAGCTAGTATGTCATGATTAATTATTTGTAGATATTAAAGTATGCAACGGATTATCCCAGTGTATGAGAAGCCTCATCAATTAGTGCCTTGGCAGTTTAATTTCTGACAGAAGGCGAATGTGTTTTTTTTGTGCAGTGCCAAATAATATATTTGTTTCTGAACTAACAACAGACTGTTTCTTATTATGAATGTTCTTAATATTAAGATTTAATAACAGTTTCATACTGTATGACGGATTATCTGATAAACCTGGCCTGAACGTTTCTCTTGGCCATGTGGTCATTTTGGTGAACTGGATGCAGTACAACAGACAGAATTGCCAGTAGTGTGCGTCTTTGATAATATGGTTTAAATAATGTAATTATTGTTTGCAATGTGGGTTAGATGCATCAAGAAAGAACGTAACCAAATGCCAGCTGAAAGCTGATCATTAATGGTTAGGGTCAGGGTCAGGGTCAGGGTCAGGGTTACAGTTATTATTTATTTCTTAGCAGACGCACTTATCCAGGGCGACTTACAGTCGTAAACAAAAATACATTTCAAGAATCACAGTACAAGTATTAATACAATTAAGAGCAAGATAAAATACAATGACTTCGGTTCTAGCAAGTACAAGTATATGACAAAATACGATTCAATAACGGAGCAGATAGCAGATTAAATGACACTTGACAGATGACAATACTCTAAAGTACAGGATTAAATGCAATAAAATAGGGAGCAGATAAGAGCAAGTAAAGTGCATTAAGGAAGAGTGATAAAGTGTCCAGAGGGAAAAGAGGAGTTCTACAGGTGCTGTCTGAAGAGGTGAGTCTTGAGGAGGCGCCGGAAGGTGGTCATGGACTGGGCAGTCCTGACATCTGTAGGAAGGTCATTCCACCACTGCGGGGTAAGGGTGGAGAAGAAGTGGGCTCTGGAGGCAGAGAAGCGTAGAGGAGGTACAGCCAGTCTTCTAGTGCAGGAGGAGCGGAGAGGTCGAGTGGGGGTGTTGGGAGAGATGAGGGTCTGCAGGTAGCTGGGTGCAGTCTGCTCAAGGCATCTGTAGGCGAGTACAAGAGTCCTGAACTGGATTCGAGCGGTGATTGGGAGCCAGTGGAGTGAGTGGAGCAGTGGAGTTGCGTGGGAGAAGCGAGGGAGAGAGAACATCAGGGAGCAGCGGAGTTCTGGATGAGCTGGAGCAGACGGGTGGCGGAGTTTGTTGAGGAAGGGTCGGTTTCTTCGTATGTTGCTCAGGAAGAATTGGCAAGTGCGTGCCAGAGTTAGGGTTAAATGCGAGCTGAGAGCTGGTCAGTAAGGGTACAACCCCAGTCCTCCATTCATTGTCAATCTGTCCAGAGAGGCTCCTGGTATTATATAGCACATGCTGGGCTCTATTCACAAAGCTTCTAACTCATGAGTTAACTAAGGAATCCTTAACTAATGGCGATTTTGATTAAATAAGGAAGGTTTAGTAAGCACAAAACAGTTTTTCTCCTGTTTTAAATCACTCAGCAGTAACTTTAAGGAATATTTATCAATGTGAAAGTTTTGATAAAATGTGCTGTGTCACATATCATTTTGTAAAGAAGAATATCCTTAATGAATTAAGTATCTTGAGACTGTTACATGTTTTATTATTTTGATTTAATTGCAGTTAACAAAGAGGCGGTTCTGCCATAAGGCTTGGGTGGGGGTGGGGGTCTTAAGCCCTCCCCCACTTTTTGAAGCCTATCGCGCGGATTGTGTAGGTAGCTGGCGCAATCTAGATGACAGTCGTATAATCAATTCATTTTTGCCTAATCTGCACACAGCTTTATTGTTTGTTATAAATTACAGGCAAGCAAGAGAGAGACCAGTCTTTTTTTTCTCTCTCTGGTAATGTGTAACAATTGTAAATTTTCTAATGTCATCACTAGTAACCAACACTTCTGGCATGAAAACCCCTCACATTCAAATGCAGTGGCAGGCATCCAGAGAGCAACGCCTTCAGTATATATATATATATATATATATATATATATATATATATATATATATATATATATAGAAATTGAACATGACACAACAGTAAGAATTAATGTAAATCAGTTTACTTATTTTATCAGGTTCAAGTTCTGTTGTTTTTTTTTATATATACAGTATATATGAATGTACATTTTGTTTAAATAAGATCTAATCAGATGTATAACCAGTATTTGTGTAATGTTGTACTTATTTAAGTGAAACACATTTTATTTGAAGTTGTGTAACAGTGGTAAATAACCATCTAGCACTGGAATGCTTTTTTAAAAAGTGATAGCAGTAGCAGTACATTGCACCTTGATTGAAAATGCAGAAGCACAGAACTTTGGACGTTGTTTTTTTTTCTTCCAAAGGGACAGCATGAAGGTAGCACTAACACAACAACACAACTAACACAACGTGTATGTGTTTTGTTCATCATTTAATTTTGGTTTAATAAGGTAATATAATTAATTCACTTGTAAAACAAATGCTGGCTTCTTATTTCTCATGTACCTTGTGTGGCATAACTTAGCATGTGCTAATTAAAGTTCTTTCTCTTATAAAACACTCACAAGAATACAGCGCAATATACAGGATCGTCTACATTAGCAATGTATGCATTTATATTATAGCTCAGTCATGATAATGACTTCAGAGATAACAAAAGCTACAAAAGCAAAAATGAGGTTTGTCTGGGTTATCAGAGCTTATTAATCCAACATGTTCTCTTTGGCTCCACTCCCTACAGGCTAAGCCCTCCCTAGTAATTATTTCTTTTTTCAATAAATTATTTTGACCTTACTTATTTTTCAAATCTCACTGTTGTTAAACACATTATTACATGCATATCGGAATTTTTGTGGGGTCTTTATCGACTGTATTCAACTGCCATTTTGAGGTTAAAATATATTTAAGCCAATTTCCGCTGCCATGAGTGGTCGTGATGTCACCAAAGTACCTTCTAAATGCATCAGGCTACTAAGATCATAAACTAGTTTTCAAACAGAGTTGTGTTAATATGCAAATTAGACACCCTGTTAAATCTTAAACAAGGATACAACTGAATCAAATGCAAAGAGCTATTTATGTTATAAAATATATTTAAATCATGTTCCTGCTCCTGCAAGTATTAAAATTTTGTTATTAAAAAAAATATATATATCAATATATTAAGATGCAAATGAGCAATTCTTATTTAATTGCAAAACCCTTCCTTAATTAACACATATGTTAAAGCTCTGTGAATAGCTCTGGCTTGTTCACAGCAGATTTGTATTAAAACTTTCCTGTACTACGTTCGTCATTTATTGTTGAATTCATGCTGTACCATGTTTTTTTTTGTTTGTTTTTTTGTATTGCTGTGGATTCACACTATTGCCAGTTGAAAATATCTGTGGCTAAGAGATACTAATTGGAACAAGGGGGGTTGTTACGTGTGTGGGTCGTCATTGAATAATAATAATGAGGCAGACACAGAGCATTGGGTGTTGACATGCTACACAGTCACACATATTTAATAAACAACACGCAGGCTGTCACTAGGGTACCAGCAATGGTAGCCCTAGTGTCAGATTTAATAAAGAAAACAAAACAAAGCTAAAAATAAAAGTTTGCCACACAAGGCTAGCGCTAGTCCCATTAAAGGAACGTCCCGCTCCAGGAACCTACTACTCTACGCAAACCCTCTCTGCCCTTTTTAGGATCAACATGCACTGAACTGACCTCCTTCTGGGCTTCCGGGTCCAGGCATTCTCACGGCGACTCCGGACTCTTCAAACGGCCTCAGCTGGGCAATGCCTTCACGAGCACCGTCTTGGAGTGGAAGGGTTTCATGTAGTAGTTCTCTCCATAGAGCAGACGCTCTCCTCCTCGATGTAAACACAGCACCCGTCTATGTTGCATGGCGGTGCAGTCGCCTCAAGCTGTGGTGCAGATGCCTTTCGAGTTCTGTGCAACCTCCCCGGGCATGCCCCCCAGCCAATCAGGACCGCCCGATCAACTCAGCACCAGGCGACCCTACCTGCTCATTTTGTTGCTTAGCAATCCTAGCTGCTTCCATAAAGGCACACATGCACTCAAGAACCAGTGACAGGGTCTCCCTGTCACACTAATACAAAACATTAAACTCAAGATGCCATAAATTAAAGTTCTCTTGTTTAAAAACCCAAGGACTAATTTTATTAAACACTGGAGTATTCTTTAGAATTGACAGATTGTAGTCATAAAATGCAGTAGAAAAACACTGCTTTTTATGAGCTACTATCTGTTGTATGTAGGAGTGCCTGGGTAAATGAGATGTCCCCCGTCGGGTGTTTGGCTTCAGTTTTGAAATCGGTTTCATTTTGAGTGCCAACTGTGATATCGCTATTAGAGCGATATAACTTTATCTACCATGTACAGACACCTACTGAATTGTTTCGTGTGAAGTCCAATTTGGGTTAAAGTAGCTGTATCACATGATAATTCATGTGGTCTAAGTGAAGAGTATATAAGAACTTTTTTCACTATTGTTGCCTTCTAGACAAACCTCCAAATAATGACTGCAGTCTGAATTAGGTCAGTAGCTGGTTTTAGCCACATCTGCTGTGAATTGAAACATCTTTAGGTGTCATTCAAGACACAACAAACAACCCATATCCAACAGAACAGTACACACAGAATATCCATAGCTTTATACAGTACAACTCAGTAAACTTCTTTACAAAAGACAACATTGCACCGTCAGTGGTCTAAAGAATTGGGTCAATGGACTTTATGTGGTCAGGGACAGTCTGTGTACATTTATCTGTTTTGATTGTAACTGGTTTCTACTAAATGCTTGCTTACTTTTACCTATTTTGATATTAATGCTAAGTGGGTTATTTTCAAAAGCTGGTAAAATAGTTTACGTAAGTTTACATTGGGTGATTGTCGAAGTGTTTAATTTACACATCGATTTTCAGATGTTGGTAGTATAACCTGAGTTATGTTACGTTCAAGTAATTTCCCAGGTAAGCTTATCTGAAAAAAACATGGCTCTGCATAAATATTAATTTATGTGTGGACCCTTGTAAACGTTTACCGCTGTAAATCTGCACGGTGATTTTACAGTTTTCACATGCTTTTCCTGTAACCATTTACCATAGTCTACCATGATTTGCCATGTTTTTAATATGCTTTACCATACCTCTTTAGGCTTTATAATGCTTACCTTTGCTTTATAATAATTTTTCTGTACTTTTTTTTACCCTTTGTTATGCTTTTACTAAGGTAAACATTTGTAAGGGGAGACAATCAAAACAGAACTAACAAGCCTATGTGAAACTTTTGCATTTGGCATGGTCAGAAATAACAAAAACACACATTTATAATGCCTTGTGACAGGGTACACCCCACCCCTGTATTATTATTTGTATGTTTATATATTTGTATTTATGATGGCGAAAAAGCTGTGTTTTATTGTTTGTTTTTAATTAAAACCTGTGAGAATGTGGCTGGAGCCTCAACAAGGTAATTGTTTTATTGATAATTAAGGCTCCAGCCACATCTTAAAAAAACCTGCACCAGGCTGATCAAGGCATTTTTGAGCCAGAGACGGAAGTACTGTGTTGAGCTAGAGAATATAAGAGAAGCAACTGCTACCGCTGTACCACACGGTCTTTGTTAGTTGGTTTATTTTGGTCATCGAGCCCTTTTGTTTTGTGTAAAGTGTTTTGTTCATTATTTCATTTATTATTAAAAGCCGAGCGCAAACGCGTCTCGTCCCCGTTCCAACCTTTCCTTTTTACTTTCTGGCCTGCCTGACGTCACACCACTCGCCATCCTGCCACATGCCTGTAGATGTCAACATGTATTCAACTTCATGACTTTTAAAAACAAAGAGCACAAGCAACTGATGGTTTGTAGTTATTAAAAAGAACAACATGGAGAACATATCTGTAAGTAAAAATGTAAGGTTTTTCTCCACAGTTGTATGGCTGGGTTACACCATGGCAAATTAAACCAAACAGACTAGTAAATGTATTCCTGATCCTTACAATTCAACATTGAAACAAAATGAGCCACAGAAGATGTATGCATTAGTGAATATTGCCAAGTTAAAATAATTTAAATAATTCCCCAGTACAACTGGCTTGTTAGTAAAGTTACGTAAACAGATTATTGCACCAGAATCAAAAACTACATTCAAATCAGCCACGGAAACAAGGGAGATAAAGACTTATAAAAATAGAATTTTCATGTAAGAAAATGTAACATCTCAACGTACACCCACTTACCAACTTCTGAGAAGAACCTCCTAAAGGTATAAGCTAGATCCTTAAATAAATAAAAAAAAAAGTTAACAGCAGACTCAATGAAGTGATGAAGTAATCTCCACAGGGATGTCCTTCCAGCTGCAACCCCTTGATACGTCACCAAACAAGCCCTTCAAGGATCATTAACAAGGGATTGATGCACGTAGCAGAACATTGAAATCAGTTACTCCATTAAGAGTGTAATTTTTATTGCCTTTCATGCTCTATCTGAAATATACTGTAAAACTGATTTAAAATGTTTGTTTCCGACAAAAGGTATGTGCGTTTACATAGATATAGAATGCATTGCCTGAAGTATGATGACAAAAATGTACTTGCTTTCAACCAGTATGGATTTTAAATATGTGGAATTATTTCTTATTCATGTATCATCCCTACATTTTGTTTGCATAATATCCTGACTAATTGGTTTGTTAAAGTGCCTGAAACCAATTGTTTCTGTTGAGTCTATGTCACGGGTGGGGTGACCAGGGGTAATCGTTGTAAACCTGCTTGCAGAATTCGTAATGACTATGCCACCTAGGATTTGGCAAGGACACCCCCACCCCCACAAGAGACCCCTCTCCCCAACGTTCGCTTCCCTCTCAGCCCGAACCCGCCGCAGACCTTACCACACCCACCGCCTGGACCTCCAACTGCTGACTGGCCAACACCTTCAATGAACCTGGAAAGGAGCGGGACAAAGAAAATGGCTGTCAGGAAACGTATACTCAGGCAAGTAGAATTACCACCTCTACCTGGGGGTTCTGCTTACTTCCCCTTGACCTTTAATCTTTAAACCCCGCGTGTCTCCTTTCTCTCATGCCACCGTTCCTGGAACCCCGACGTGGCACGCTGGAGACCAGTGCTGGACCTCGACCCTCTGCGCTGACTGGTAAGTATCTCTGGACCTCGAACCTTGGGACAACGGTAAGTTAAACACTGGCAGACCTTGAGCATGTCCTGGCAGCACTACAATGATATCACTCAGCATAGGTAAATATTAAAGTTAGAGAAGTTCTGGAAATGATTAAAGTGCAAATAAAATAATGTTACCTCTTCTCACCCTCAGACGTCTCCCAGGACCACAACCTTAACTCTACTGGGGAATGGATTGTCCATGGATACCATCCAGACACAGCAAGGCAGTTACCCCCAAAAAATCTATTGGTTTGTAAACCAAAAAAATGTCTTCAGTGTGAATAATTCTCTACACCAACCCGTTAACACACACAAAAAAATAGCTCAAACACAGTCCAACAGTGGCAGGTGATAATAAAACAAAATTCCACCCAAAAAACTACAAAATCCAAAAAACAAAAATCCATACAAAAATCCTAACCAAGTCCCACTGCAACAAAGTCCCAAATAGAAAAAAAAAAGAACCTCTAAACCCTTTCCTTTGTGCCTGCAGTCAACCTTATACTGCTCCCAGAGTGTTCTCCGTGCTGCTGTTCCTTTCCAATACTGCTGTCTCCTCGCTATTCTTCCAGACACATTGTGTGCTTCTTCCCTAAACACTCCTCTCCCTCTCTGGTCCCTGTTCCTCCATTTTTATAGTCAGCCCATGACTATCATTGGCTGGACTGGCAGGTAAGGCAGGACTTCCTATTAACTGTGGCGAAAGTGCTTAACCCAAACGTCTGATCACAGTGCACAGGAGAACTAGCAGCGGTTTAAAAACGACTGATTCACTAATAAAAACACACAACAAAAATACAGACACTAAAAACCGTCACTTGTGACATCAGTCTTAAACATAATTTGAGAAGTATTTTGCCACTAACAAAGCACTCACAACACAAAAACATTACAGATGCAGTTTTTACAGTAAGAATTGTTGGTAACAATAACCCAGATCACAGATTCAGTAGTCTTTTAAACAAAGGTGCCACAAGTGCAAATAACCCTGGGTGAATGACAAAGGGAACTTCAGTAAAATATATTGTCTGCTTGTCACCACCATAGCAACTGAACATTTGACTTGTTTTTCATGACAAAATATGTATTACTGAATAATTATGTGTTTTCCAGAAGACCAGCTGGGACCAATTTAGGATCCACAAAAGGTTAGTCAAAGGTAATTTGTGGTGAAGTAGCACGGCTGACTGGATGGAAAAAAAGAGATTCCAGGAATAAAAAAAATATCACCAACACTGGAGTTTATTGCTGTTGTCACATCTGTAGGGTTCTGAGTCACATCAAAAAGTTGTCCTTGTACAGTATGTCCAAAATGGACATCAAGTGGGACCAACAACAGAAGGGGAAAACACTTTTTTTTGTGGACAAATAGTTTTGTAAACATATTGCCAAACAAACCATTTTAGAAACTTTGAAGCCAGTTACTATGGTAAAATTCCCATTGTAGACACCCAGCTGTGCCTTTATCTGCCAGGTCATTTGTGTTCAGATAATGAACCCTGAAAAAAATTACTCTTCCCAAGGCATTTGAGTAAACAGTTCCAGAGTGGATCCATCAGGAGCAGGCAGATTGGTCTCCAGATATGACACCACTTTGTGAAAAGAGTTCATGATCTTTATGAGGACAGATGCAATCTTCTTAACACCCCATCCAACCATGATTTTCAAGCCTTTAACATTTTCTAGTGACTGGCAGTAGTTGTTAAGCATGATCTACTGTAGGTTTTGTTCATAAATCACATGTGTACAATAGAAGTAACACCATATTAATGTTTGCATGGATTCTTTACAGGCTGTGTAACTTTACACTATAATCTGAGGTGCTATACATTAACATTTACTTGTCTTAATTGCAGTATATTAAAAGTGCCATTCCGAATTAATTGTGATGTGTTGTTTGAAGAAACTCGTCAAAATCACTGTATGAGACACACTGAAAAACTATAAGATCATCTACATTAACCAAGTAACTTTACTGGGGAGTCAAGGGACACTTCACGTAGCCATAGAAACAACATTACTAGAGTAAGGAAGTGCAAGAGAAATTAGAAGACCGGACAACAAAGTCAAATGCCAGCCTATCTGAACAGTCTGTAACAATGTTGCAATAATAATTATTCATTAAACTACCCTTTAGAAGTCCATTGGAAAGTGTTCCTTTGCTTATTTCGAATGCGTATTATATTGTACTAATGAATGAATGTGAATTGTGACCTGTCAATTGTAAACAAGATGTCCCATATCATAGGTATATCCTGGATTGAAATATTTTAATAAATAATACATAAATAAAAGGAACTGGGATTTGGAAAACAGTCTTAAGAATTTTTCTATGTCATATGAAAAATTCTAATATTTTGGAAAACCAACATCTATACACGTGTAGAAAAACAAATCAATGAGTGATTTTAATCTATAAATATTATTTACCTCACACATCCAACATACAGCCTCACCAAACCTACAGTGAATATACAAAACCACAGTGTGACAGAGAGAGAATTAATTCTAGTCAACAATCTCCCTTCCGACCTGTGAGGGCGCTGTGTAACAGGAACAGTGTGCCCCGGACTGGATGGTTGGGCAGTTCATTCCAGGGTCAGCCTGAAGCCGGCCATCCAAGAAGGGGGCGAAGTCACAATACCAGAAGTCATTGCCCTAATGCGGTAAGCAATGTGTCAGTCATGGATTGCAGGATATGTGATTGCACTTTCGCTACTGGAAGGGCGGGACTGAAGGTATATCGGGATGTGGCCAAGCAATCTGTTCCTTAAGTTGTGGTTACGAGCCGACTGACAGGGAAAACCAGTGTACTAACCATAAGTGTTTGTTTGTTTTGTTTTGTCATTGCTAGACGGCTAAACTATCCAGGAGCTGTAGCGAGACGCCAGTATTAAACCCGGACTCCACTTCACCACTGTATGCCATTGTATTTCACCAACTGCACCAAGAGAACTTATTCTGGACTTTGTGAACGTGCTGTGTTTGTGTGTGTGTGTGTTTATTCATGCTTTATTATTTCAGGACTGAAATCGTGTTTACGACCTGAGCGATACACGTTGTGTAAAGCCCGTTCATTATTATTTCAGAGTTGCAGGCACACAACCCAGCCTATTAAAGAGCTATTTTTCACTGTGAACTGTCTTTGTGTCCATCATTACTAAGCACCGCATCACCTCTACACCTGCGCACTGCAAACCACTTTGCCACACACAGATATTCTTTATATTCTACAATGTAGTTGATATTACATTCTGCATAATGTAATTGAGAAGAAAATTACTGCTTGGGAAGCCATTTCCCAGGTGTGCTGATTGCATAGTTACATTGTAGTCACTCTGCACTTAAAGAAATAGATAAGGTTGCTCTGTTAATGTTACTTCATTTGTTTTGCAACATTTAAAATTAACTATAAAACATGTGTTTTTGGTTTGATTTGTGCTGCACTCATATCCCTGATATATTATATACACTTGCTTCATAAGAAAAGCCTGTTAGAGTTTTTAATAAACATATTGTGGAGGGTGGAGGAGGAGGAACAGGAGGAGGAAAAGGGAGAGAGAGGGGGAGGAGTCAGCCAACATGATGTACCGGGACTCCAAATGTATCTCAACAGGCCTGACTGCGCACGTTTGTGCGATATTAAAAATATTACATTCCTACTCTGCTCTCAAATGTGTATGGAAAGTCCATGAAAATGTAACATTTGTATACTGTATATGTCACCAATATTAGACTACTGATGAGTGCAATACTCCAGTGCTGTCTCCCAAGGCACCTCATTAACTTCCTTAAGCAACTGATTGACTTTCTTACATTTGTGATGGAGCAGCTTCCCAGTACAAGATAAGGAACACCTTTTTGAGCACGTGTCACCAGGAAGCCTTCTCTGGAGTCCCAGCTGAGTGACTTTTTTATGAACCATGCTGCATGGTAAATGGTCTTCTGATGGTGTAGGAGGAACTGTAATGCGACTAGCAGCAAGAGCAAGTCTTAAGTATCCTTATGATCTCCAAATAATGTCACCTCAGAACCTCCAGAAATTGAGGAATTGAAGGTCAGCTTTCTGCATCTGCATGTTCCTGCCTCAGCTTTCTCCTACCTCCTATTATCAAAGCTGCACAGACTGAACTAGATAGAAATCTTTCTAGGTTTAAATAGAAGGGAGCTCAATGCTGCCAGTTTTGCCCTGCCCCTACTATAAAGGATGTATAATTAGAATTGGATCACTCGTGAAGTGAAGAAATTATCATCTGAAAATTTGCAACATTTGTTTCAGAACATATTAATATAAAAATAAATCCATGTTCATAAAGTTGTTTGTGTTGTTCCGAGTAAATGCCTCCATACTAATAGCAAGCCCTAGATTTTTTTTGTAGTGACAGTGTATCTTAATACAATCATTTTTAAATAATAAGAAGTATTACACTTGCTTTTAGTGATGACTTATCCAAGGTAACAATATGAGGCAGATATTCTGGTGAGTTCATTCAGGATTCATTGAGCAGAAAAGGGGGTGGATAAATACATTCTTTCCATGTGGTGTTTTCTGAGTAAAAGAGTTTCAACATTAGTAGAAGATTATTGTAAATACCCTGGCTTGTCATAAAACGTTATGCCCAATATCATCAGTCATGTATTGGGTATAAAATGAAAACTTGAATGAGCTCCTCTATTTCTGGAAATCCCCAGATAGAACTCAAGAGCACCTTTCTTAATGATGGAAGAATAGAAATGAGAAAATACATTCAAATAGAATGAGGGGCATTTTGGCAGGCAAGGTGTGATTGGACTGTGCTGTATGTCATTGGAAAGAATTAACTCTGTAGCTCAATCAGAACAAACGGTATCACAGTAATGAATCTATAACACAAATTTTACAAAGTTGCATTTTCAGCCAACACTATGTGACCTCATACCTCAGAAACTCAAGGTCACAGGAGTATAAAACATTGAATTTGTCAAAATCTAAATACCATCAACAAGTACATCATGCAAAACTCACATGAATTTGGCATTTCCATAGCAAGTATATCTATCGTAACTAATTAATTGGTTGAAATCTCATTTTTTATTCGATTTTTGTTTTGACTTTTAAATTGTTTCTTCTTTTTTTTAATGCTTCTTCACTTTTTAAGTTTCTTGGAAATAATAGAACTCTTCATGTTTTCTCATTAATGGTCTTTGGGGAATGTAGATTGCATCTATTTTTCTGAGTTTATAGCATTCTTACAATTGCCAAGATAATAAAAAAATGCTTTTATATTTATGTCTTGTTATAAGACTATTCATCTGGATAACCAAAAATATCATGAGCCCACAATACATTCCCCATGTGTTCATTTTAAACAGGCAGTCGTTTTAAAGTTTCACTAGAAACTCTTTGTTTTTGTATAAACTGGTTTTGACTCTTCCAAAACCCCACTAGGATAACATGTAAACATTCCATAAAGCTTTAATAGATTCTTTACCATACATTAGGTCTATGAGGAAGTCAAATATGTCAAATAATTTCCAGTCACACCTAGTGCACTGTTTATAAATACCCAGACTTATGTTATGTTATTCTTTGAAAAAGGCGTGCAGGAAACTCTCAGGTTCCTAATTAATGCGTATCTTGAATTGGAAAAAGCTAGATTCTAAGAAATCCTAAGAAGTAGTATGTATTGCCTTGTCCTTCTTTTCCAAGAAATGTCTGATGAAATATAGCAGCAGAGAACTGTTGCTAAATGCCATGTCAGCTCCTCCCTATGTAATTTCCACCTTGTGTTCTTTTTTCTTTGGGTTCCTCTGCCAAATAATACTTCCCTTAGGGTTAGTGCAGGGCTATTTCATTCTTACAGATGTTGATAAAAAGACAGACGGCCTTTACAGGAAATATAAGCCCAGAAAGTACCCCCACAATCCTGTGGGGCAAAGTACGATTTCTTCTGTTACACCTGTCTCGCTCTTATGTCTTTCAGACTGGATGTTCAAAAGATTGGAACAGGGTAGATGTGTGTCATGACACTTCCACCCGAGGTTTTGGAGTTCTGAGAAAACAAGAGGACCATGTTGCATCCAGTGCCATGTTCTTCATACCCCATGAACTCTACTGATGAATGAACTGCACCCTCCTGGGATAGTTTTGAAGAGCAGAAGGAAATGTTGGCTTCTACCTCAATTACTAGACTGTAATCCAGCCAGCCAAGAGCCTCACTGGGTTTGCCAAAGAAAATATTTTTCTTTATAGCTTCCTGCAAAGGTTGGACTTTATTTCCACAGCAGCTGCTCTTAGCCTGACTGTTAAAAGAGTTTCGGGAGGTACAGAGAGGAGAGCATTTGGTGTCTGCTAAGAGAGCCTTCAGTCAGGTGCTGAAAAGGGTTCCACCTGCTTTCTTCTCACATTAGTTTTCACTTATTTTAACTACAGCAGTGCCCAGTTTTCACTTATTAGCTTCAAGTGCATTTTTATGCACCATATGTAATTATCATTGTTTATATTCTACAATAATGGCTGTCATGTGAATTTCAATGGAAATGCTCTTCTTACTGTGGTGTTCCACTTTAATTTAATCTGTGGGAAAGTGTATCTATATAAGTATTCAAATGCTATTGATTTTTCTATTGAAATGCATATACATGTGTGCCTATTATGTTACAGTGTTAAATTAGCTAAATGCTTGTGCTAGAAAGGTTTCATTTTCTCTTGTAAGTGGACTTTTTGTTTGACTTTACAATCCAATCCGTACCATATTATACACTGCTAAGGATCATTCAACCAATCAGAATGCCAGTTTCCTCTGCTGTCACAGTGGAAAAGTGGTTGTTGGTTTACATTGCATTGTTAAAAGTTAAAGGCAATTTTTGTAAGGAGGAATTTCAAGTAGAGTTGGTAAGGCTATTAAAATCAAGGACACCAACAAAAATCATTGAATCCACAACAGCTGTGACTTAATCCCAGCCTTATCTATGATCCTTCTATTTTTAGGGTACATACAAACAAAATGAATTTGAAAGGGGCATTTCATGGCAAAAATTCAAATATGAATAACTTTTTTTTTCCTGGATTATACTAGCATAGTCACATGTTTTAGAATAAAGTAATTCTTCTGATATGCTAATGGAAAAAATATAGAATGTTTCTTAAAATTTCCACTTACACCTGAATATGGGCTTATATTTTCCATTAGCAATTTGCCCACAGTGGAAAATTGACCATTCGGGTGTTGAAAGCTAGTGTTTCGATGTTATTTTATTCTGCCAACATTGAGAAATGTGAATTAGCTGATGGAGCTGTGTTAATACATCCAAAAACCAATTCTGTCCTTCCGAGATAATGTCTACTGACTTTTAAGCAGTACCGTGGATAAAATAAAATAAATCTTCCATGGAGTTTCTAGTTTATTTTGATGTTTGCTCATTTTCATTTTTATATACTGTATATATATATATGCTTTTGTGCAAAATAACATTGCAAGAATGTGTACTTTTAAGGAGCTTATTTTTTAAACAAGTATGTGTATTTTTTAAAACATGCTTTTCTGGGCTTGCTTTGCTTGCATTGAAATGTACAATTGCAATCATTACCTCACGAACATGATACTTATTAGGCTTTAGAGATATTATTATTATCATTATTAGTGGTAGTAGTAATATTACTTTTTTCAGCTCTCAAGCATTGAATGTGTTTAGTTAGCTACACCCCATTCAATGATGTAGCTGGTCAAAAATGATGTGGGAGGGAGGAAGGAGCATGGAGCATGATGGAGGGAGGAGGGAGTTTTAGAGGATGGAGGAGGGAGTTACAGAGGAGGGAGGAGGGAGTTTCAGAGGACGGAGGAGGGAGTTTTAGAGGACGGAGGAGGGAGTTTCAGAGGAGGGAGGAGGGAGTTTCAGAGGACGGAGGAGGGAGTTTTAGAGGACAGAGGAGGGAGTTACAGAGGAGGGAGGAGGGAGTTTCAAAGGGATGAGGGAGTTTCAGAGGAGGGAGGAGGGAGTTTCAGAGGACGGAGGAGGGAGTTACAGAGGAGGGAGGAGGGAGTTACAGAGGAGGGAGGAGGGAGTTTCAGAGGAGGGAGGAAGGAGTTTCAGAGGGAGGAGGGAGTTTCAGAGGAGGGAGGAAGGAGTTTCAGAGGACGGAGGAGGGAGTTTTAGAGGACAGAGGAGGGAGTTACAGAGGAGGGAGGAGGGATTTTCAGAGGGAGGAGGGAGTTTCAGAGGAGGGAGTACATAATGACTCCTTTTTGCCTGATGTACGAAGATGTCCCAATATGGACACCGTATGCCCAGCGAGTCTACAGGGGTTGCTGGTGCGCGGTGAGCAAAGGACACCCTGGCCGACCTAAGCCCTCCCCACCGGTGGTGCTTAGCCATTATGTGCCGCCCCCTGGGAACTCCCGACCACGGTCGGCAGTGGAATAGCCTGGACTTGAACTGGCGATCTCCAGGCTATAGGGCCCATCCTGCACTCCACGCAGCGTGCCTTTACCGGATGCGCCACTTGGGAGCCCATTCCATTTAATTTCTGATCACATATAAGGATATTAGCATACCAAAATTAAATATGGTATATACTGTACTATTGATATGCTTGTTTCCACAGTCTCTGCATTGTAAAGAACACTGTCGCAGCCTGAATGGTAGCAGCTGGTTATCTTAATACAACATCTAAGGTGATGTCAGTGTTGTTCTGGACATCTGTTCAAGTTTTTGACAAGGATCATCGATATGTGATTTCCATACAAAACCAAGGCGTTGCTGATGGTCTGTAGCCTGAGAGTTTGCATTCATATAAATAGTATTACTGTTGTTGTTAAATAGACACAATGTAAATGCAGGCTTTAGAAAACCCTTTTTTGTACATTTGTTACTTTATTGTATTTTGAAACCCATAAAACAAATGCAAGATATTTTCTGCTGGCCTGGTTTAATTTAACTGAATTATTGATGTAGGTAGGGTAATACCTGAAACACCAAGCTGCCAAGGTAGATTGAGCTGACCTGACAAGGTAGGTTTTCCTTGCTGCTGCATATTCATTTGTTAAACCTTTATGTAATAACTGGTCGATTTTTGTATGATAATCAATATCACAGCTATTAGGAAGGGAGAAGACATGGAAAGGAGGAGTGATCATCTCTACATCATGTGCGGATAAACTTTAATTGGATGATTCCAACAATGACACATCTCTGCAAAACTGTTTAAGATGCACTGCTTCAAGAAGAACATGGTCTCCAACTATCACTGTCTCAATCCCCCTCTTCTCCATCTTAGAGTCTCTTCTTCATCTCAGACAGTCTCTTCTGCATCTCAGACAGTCTCGTCTCCATCTCAGACAGTCTCTTCTTCATCTCAGAGTCTCTTTTGCATCTCAGACAGTCTCTTCTGCATCTTTGCTTTCTTCATCTCAATTAGAGGCCCTGTGGATCAATGCCAGCCTTTAGGCCTTCGGACCAGGGTTTTCCCTGGGTTTGATGTTTTTGTAGTCACTAGTGACTAATCCTTTCTATGAACTGTAGTCACTGGAGAAATTCAATAGTCATTACTGGTACACAACTCAATCCTCAAGGGAGCTGTTAAGCATTTCTGAGAACCGGTTTAGTCAGCTTATTTAACTTTCACGTAAAGTTAATAAAATGTTCAAACAATTTCAGCACTATATATTAACCAGTTTAATATACTGTACCGAATAATACAATATTAATTTGATTGAGGTATACTGTATCAAAATGATGCAAATTTAATCAAGATCCTTTAATTTTTCTCACGTTTATAAAGGTATATATATATATATAACAGGCCAGCAGTGTGGAGTAGTGGTTAGGGCTCTGGACTCTTGACCGGAGGGTCGTGGGCTCAATCTCAGGTGGGGGACACTGCTGCTGTACCCTTGAGCAAGGTACTTTACCTAGAATGCTCCAGTAAAAACCCAACTGTATAAATGGGTAATTGTATGTAAAAATAATGTGTAAAAAATGTAATTGTATGTAAAAATAATGTGATATCTTGTAACAATTGTAAGTCGCCCTGGATAAGGGCGCAGCTAAGAAATAAATAATAAAAATAATAATATATATAAATAAAAAAATCTAAAGAACACAGTTAAGGCATAGGAAAAAAAATAAAAAAAACAATATTGTAAACATCAGTCCAGGTAGAGTTCCAGAAGAAAGAGTTATAATATGTGTGCATAGAGAACAACTGTTATCTCTAACTCTTTCATCAGTGTTTTACTATTTCCAGTTTTTTTATGCTGTAGTTCATGAGATGATTTGCTGCAGCACAGTAGCGGTGGACAGCAACATAAATGTATTTTAACTTCTATTTGTAATGATAATTTGGTAAGCTACTATATAGTGCTGTAGTAAGATTGCTGTTCATTTTCTTGTCTTTATGGCTGACGGATTTGAACTTTTTTCCTCTACTGTGCATGCATTTCCTGCGTGACAGAGAAACAAAAAAGTTCAAACCACTGAACTCAAGTCAAATCAACGCCAGTAGTGACATTCTAAATTGTTCCATAGAGTTTAGTACGGTAGTGTGATATTCCGCTTTATCTGTCTCTCTGTCATATTATGTGACTGTGTAAACTACAAACAGATGATTAATAATTATTTTAAAATGAAACAAACGACCATACAAACAGAGACAGTCGTCACGAGTGACGACTGAACTGATGTTTTCTTTGTCACTGTCAAAAAACATTCGTAAGAGACAGCGAAAAATTCTGCTTCAGACAAAGCAAGACCAAGAGAAACACCCAACGCCAGCAACTACTGTATATGAGACAACCAAAGCTGGAATCACAGTAAGACAAGGTTGCAATAATATTCTGTTAATGCAACTATACTGGACTCGATCCTCAAAAGACATTATTATCTGAAGGCCGGTCATATAATTGTGCAATACTGAACTCTGCATTTTAGATATGCATATCTATGCATGTTAAACCATTAAATACTAATATGAGTTCATTTTAGACCCTAGTTAATAAAGTAATTACTGCTTTAAATCATTTTCTTTAATCTGACGATCCTCATTAAATCATTTGATAGAACCTAAGAACTAAATATTGATTTGAGCCAATAATGATTAATACTACTGTGAATGTATCATAAATAATGATTAATACTATTGTGAATGTATCATAAATAATGATTAATATTGCTGTGAATGTGTCATAAATAATGATCAATATTACTGTAAATGTATCATAAATAATAATTAATATTACTGTGAATTATTGTGGAAGGGTGTGGGTATTCACTGACATGGGAGAAGAGTGTATTTGACAACACTGCACAGGTGCCCAGTTTTATTTTTACTTTTCTTTTTAATTTTCAAGTGCTTTAGTTTAGCCAACAGCGGGCGCTGTTGTCCATGGCCTGAATACCAGCGATGGTAGACAGGACCACAGAAATACCCACAGGTAAACAAACCCGCTGATGCACTCACAGGTGCTTTCAAATAATAATAACAAAAGGTGAAATCAAAAAGAGAAAATAAAACACAGTAATCAAAAACTACAAAGAAAAGGTGCTGCACTCGGCAGCGTTACCCCGACCGTCGCTACCCGCACAGCCTAGGTCCCCATCCGACACTTTACCGCTCCCTCAGCCTGCTTCCTATACACTTCTGGGGTCTGCCCAAGGTTTCCCCTCTATCAATATTTTTTATTTTCTTAGTTTTCTTTTCCGGCCGTTCTCGGTCCTGGAGCAGAGCTCCGGCTGGCTCGTTGTTTCGTCGTACCTGGGCAGAGCTGAGGGAACAACAGAACGTTATTTTATAGGGCAAGCAATCCCTACAATGCCCGCCTCTCAGCCACTCAGAGAGAGGGAGTCCACACACCTTCTCTCCCACCTCTCTGTGTCACTGCCATGACTGACCGGCGGATATTGCAAGGCTGCTGCCTTCCTGCAGCACTATGAACGCACCAGAAGAGTTAGCACAGATCTCCCTGTTACATATCCTCCCCCTCAGAATGGCACCACCGGTTCATTCGAAAATCCTACACCCCCATGCCTTCCCGAGAGAAAAAATCTGCATTTCAATGCAGCTTTCCTGCTTGGTGGACAACCCTGAAGGCATAGGGCTGCAGGGCCAAGTACCACCGCGTGATTCTGGCATTGCTATCCTTCATTCGGTGAAGCCATGCTAAGGGGGCATGATCTGTAACTAGGGTGAAGTGTCGCCCCAGGAGGTAGTACCGGAGTGACTCGACTGACCATTTTACTGTGAGACACTCCTTCTCGATGGTACTATAGTTTTTCTCGCGGGGAAGGAGCTTCCTGCTGACGTACAGGATAGGGTGCTCGCTTCCCCGGACCTTCTGAGACAACACTACCCTGAGACCGGTCTGTGACGCATCCGTCTGCAGGGTGAACCTCTTACAGTCTTCGCTTCATAGCAAGAAAGGCCCTCTGGCACAGCTCCGTCCACTGAACCGTATTTGGGGTAGCCTTCTGGGTGAGGTCTGTCAAGGGAGCAGTGAGTGTGGTGAAGCTCGGGATGAACTTCCTATAAAAGCCCGCTAGTTCCAGGAAAGAGTGCACCTGATTCGTAGGGACCGGCCAGTCAGCCAAGGCTTTCACCTTAGCAATCAGCGGTCTGATCTGGCCACTCCCTACTCGATACCCCAAATACTCTTTCCAATGGTACAATTCTTTGGGTTAGCAGTGAGCCCAGCCTCCCGCAAGGATTGCAGCACCGCCGTCACTTTAAACAGATGACTCGGCTAATCCTCACTGTGGATAACCACATCATCTATGTAAGCAGCGGCATACTGCTGATGGGGCCACAAGATGCGATCCATCATCTGCTGGAAAGTGGCTGGTGCTCCATGCAACCCAAAGGGCATGGTCCTAAATTGGTACAACTTGAACGGAGTCGAATACGCCGTTCTCTCTCTGGATTCTGGGGTCAGGGGTATCTGCCAGTACCTCTTTGTTAAATCCAGTGTCATCATAAAATGAGCAGTGCCAAGACGCTCCAGCAACTCATCTACCCGGGGCATAGGATAAGCGTCAAACTTCGATTTCTCATTGATTTGCCTGAAGTCAATGCAAAACCAAGTTGACCTGTCTGGCTTATCTACTTAAACAACTGGACTGTTCCAGTCTGTTTAGGAAACTTCTATTACCCCCAGTCTAAGCATTTCATCAATTTCCGTTTTTATTACCTGCTTTTTGCGTTCAGGTATGCGGTATGGCCTCTGGTGAACTGGCGCCCCCGGCTCAATTTCAATGTAATAATGCGCTACTTGAGTCTGCCCCGGGATGGGAGAAAACACATCAGGAAATTCCATCACCAGAACCCGAGCCTGACCCTTCTGTGCTGGTGTCAGATTCTCTGCAATCTGTACGGACCCTTTTCTCCCCAACACAGACAGATCAAAAGGTCCTTGCCACGTAGCCAGAAGTTTCAACTCAGAACTAGGAAATAATAGAAGTACTTTATGCCCCGGCTGGAATGTGCGTAACCGAGCTCCTCTGTTGTACTGTGTCTTCTGTCTGTGCCGAGCCTGCTGCAAATTGTCATGTGCCCATTTTCCTACAGACTCTTTTGTGCAGGTCCAACATGTACCGGACGGTATTGGTCGAATTATCCTGCTGTTCCTCCCACAACTCTTTGACCAGATCAAGCACACCCCGGGGGCTCTCTGCCCATACAACAACTCGAATGGCGAAAATCCCGTAGAAGCCTGGGGTACCTCTCTGATCGCAAAGAGGAGGAATCAGCTGGTCCCAGTGACGCACATCACTACTAATAAAACTGCACAACATGCTCTTAAGGGTCTTATTAAATCGCTCCACAAGACCATCGGTTTGAGGATGAAATGCAGATGTCCCAATGGTCTTGTGGCAATGTGCCCCGCCCCTGTGTGCATTTGTGTGTTATATGTTGTATGTTGCGTGTGTTAATGTTGGTGTATAGGCATTGGTACACGGGATACAAACGGGTCTGTGTTTCACGTGTGTTTAAAAATGTATAATTACTTTAAATGCACGTGAAGTGATGTGCAATCCTCGTGTTTAAATACAATTATACATTTTTAAACACACGTGAAACACAGACCCGTTTATATCCTGTGTACCAATGCCTATACACCAACATTAACACACACAACATACAACATATAACACACAAATGCACACAGGGTTGGGGCACATTGCCACAGGTCTTAATTCCCAAAAGCCTACATGTTCCGCGGACTAGTCGGGACATAAAGCTGGTGCCTTGGTCGGTCAGTATTTCCTTGGGGATTCCCACCCAGGAGAAGACCTTCACGAGCTTGTTGGCAGACTTAGCAGACGCAGATCGGAGGGGAATGGCCTCTGCAACCTGGGATCTGGTCCCCTCGGCCTAGCAGCCCCTTGCACCGCAGCAGTCAGGTTCTAGAGCAGGAGATCCATCATCTACGCAAACTGGGTGGCATCCATTTCTGCTCCTTCTTTTTAGTGCACTGCTTGAAATGGGCAGTGCCAGTGAATCCCACTCCTGACACCACGTGTGGAAGGGTGTGGGTATTCACTGACATGGGAGACAGAAGAGTGTATTTGACAACACCGCACAGGTGCCCAGTTTTATTTATTACTTTTGTTTTTCTTTTTCAAGTGCGTTAGTTTAGCCCGCAGAGGGTACTGTTGTCCGTGGCCTGAATACCAGCGACGGTAGACAGGACCACAGAAATACCCACAGGTCCTCTCAAACAATAATAACAAAAGGTGAAGTCCAGTAACTTGGTATTCCAAGAACCTCTAGAGCTCCACGTAAGCTGAATTTTTCTACATGGAGTGGGTCACAAAATTGCTGATTTTGGTCCCTTATCATTTAGACTAACCACTTGTTCATTAAAAAAAAACAACCTTTAAAGTATTTATTTTAATAGGCCCCATTAAAATTATAGACAAACTCTTGGGCATGTTCATTTACAATGGTGTTTTTTTTTATTTATTTTTTATTAAATCAGGCTGGGAACCTTTGTAGAAGTGCCGAGATGGGCAATCCTTATGGGGAAAGGCTTTTAAAGACGATATTGTTTCTTGTACTTATCTCTAAGAAACAAACAGAATCTCTGTTCTGACTAATAATCTTTCTGTTCACAATTAAGTTTGCCAGCTCACATCCTACAAAGTGTCTGTATACGTCTTATGATGTTATTTGCTCAGCTTTCAGAAGGCTTACCATCTGTTCATGAAGCTAGTTTCTATTTCAGTGTTTCTTTGTCATGACTCCTGGACCAAAAATGAGCGAGTTTTACACCCAGTATACTTATAAACACCCTTTTTAAAGCCACTTGCTACAGAGGTCTTTGAACTAGTGCAGCTCTGGCAGGTCTTTGTGAAGTTAAATACTCAACATGCCCCTTGGAGAAGGGAGTGCAGCTGGTGTGAGCTCATTCTTTAGTTCATCTCAGGCCCCTGCTCTGCTTTCAGAAAAACTGAGATTAAGAACGCAGTGTGATGCAAAATGTTTGCTGAAATACAAAGAGTTTTTGCAAAATAAGCTGCCTGAAAACTATCTCATGGCAAGTCCTATGTTCCCTCACTAGGTTACCCAGTTTAATGGATACTATTGTCAAAGGAGTTGGGAATATGCACCTCCAAACTTGTTTTGCAATTAGAATTGACAGCAATATTTTGGCACATGTGCTATATTTGTGCATAAGAGCTCTCTCAAATGTAGGTGCCCCAGAGATGCCAAAGCCAGAACATCAAAAAGTGAGAAATAGTAGTGAGATTTGTGAATTCTCATTCTCTCTTTTAGAAATGAGTTTGACTCTAAATGAATGGCTGCTTATGTTTATATTGGTGATTGTATAATAACCTCTGCACACGTATCATCAACATAATCAATCATCAACATAATCGCAAAAATAATTTGAAGAATTAAGAGCCGGGCCAACTTGGACTTCAAAGCTAGTGTTTGTCTATCACAGTTAATGTAATAAACAGTATCACCTCTTCAAATCTATAAAGAACAGGTTGATTCAATGTGATACCAGTCTTGACAATCATCACCTCAAAGAAGCGCAGCTGCCATCCATCTTGGGTATGAAAAAGATGAGGGAAACCCAACCCAAATTTAAATCAAACTAAACAGACTACATAAATTTGAATAAAATAAAATAAAACAAAACACTATGCTTTTAGGATTTATTTTCATTTATCAGTGTTAAAACACCTGGAATTATAATGCTAAAGCATTACAAAAGGGGGGTGTGGTGAATGACCATAATGCTTTTATGAAAAGGCTTTTAAAATCATAAGTAATAAACATTTTAGTGAAGTTAAGTACTTAATTCTCAAATAATATGTTTCAGGAGAGTGTCCAGTTTTTCAAATAAAAACATCCATATATGAGCAGGAAGTATGTGTGAGAGAGACATGTCCCAACTGCAGTGATGGTCAAAGCAAGTATGAAAATAATATCTTCAAGCAGTTTCAGATTTACAACTGCATACTGTCACGTTAAGAACTTCACTCTGGAAATATTAACAGCCTGGTGGAAAAAAAGAGCAACGTAACAGGAACCTGAGAAAAATAACAGAAGAGAACTTCAGGAGAACAAACTCTACTGTTACATTTATTTAAATGGTTGTACATTTCTCCAGGATAAACATTTTTTGGTTTTAGATTATTGTTAAGGCTGTGCATGTCAGGATGTTACTATTACTTAATCACCTGTTTGTTTCTACTAACAAACAAGTTTTGTAACCAGAGTTTCGGGGATGGGCTATTGAAGAAGACTCTAAAGTTGCAGAAGAATTTGTTTTGCATTTTAAAGTTGACAAGTTAAATTAATTGGTTCTTGTTAGTTGATTTTGGCCAGAATTACAGCATAACAATGAATGACTACCCTCATTAAAAGTAATTCACAAAGCTTGTGGTCTGGGACAGTTGTCTGTGAATAACTGAATCTCAGCCTAACATTTGAACACTTTCAGTATTAAAACACACAGTTTGTTTACTCATCTGCTGTTTTGAGTAGGATAGCTATAAAAAGAGTAAAGAAAGAAAAATCAAGCTCACTAGTATACTGCCCATCTGCATTATAAGGTCATAATGTGTAGTTTGGCTGGAGATCTGAACTCACAAGGCAATGTAGCATATTCCTGGATCCCGCTAGGAGTGATGAGGTGAGTAATTACCATTCAGGGTGGAGAGGGTGAAAAAAAATCCCATTGATCTTTTACCAGGAATGACACAATTTATTGCTTAATAATAACATAAACCTGCAGCTACTCCAGAACTGCCCGAACTGGGGTTGAATTGAGAACAGAGTACATAATCCATATCATATAGTGGATTTCCGTTTTCTCACTGTAGGGTGGAAGGGCTACCTCAGTAGTATCTGTATCCGTTCTGAATACACTCCATGTAAAATTAATTGTATATTATAAAATGGGTCTTTTAAATACTCTGTCCTGATTGGTCAAAACTGGTCATGTGGGGGTGTGAATATTACAGCATATACCCATGGGTTGGCAGTTCTTTTCAAAAAGTGGCGAATCACTTGTAGATATCCATACGGCACTAGAATTTTGAAGAAAAAAATAACGGCAGCCATATCTAAATTTATATTAATAAACATGACTAACCACATTCAATATAGAATTTTGAAAAAATGAATTGGCAAAAAATAAAATGTAGCTATATTAAAATTCGCAATAAAGATGACTGACGAGATTTATGCAAATGTTGATCTTTTGGGAAACCAAACTCTAGATGAGATTTTGGATGAGTCTGAATTGGACACCAACACTAATTCAAGTGGTGAAAAAAAAGTAAGTATGACTACTAGGCATCTTGAACTTACTGAAGTGCAGCTTCTGGACATAGAAAAAGAAAAGGAAGAAAAAAATAAACAAAAGACCACTGCCTGGGCATCGGGTGTCCTATTTGACTGACTAAAATAAAAATCATTAAATATTGATTTCAAAGTAATTCCTCTGCCTGATATAAATAATTTACTACGGGAGTTTTATGCCACTGTGCGTTTTTTAAACAGTCCAGCAATAAACCGCACGGTGAATTTGATAAGTGACTGAGTATTTCAAAATGCAAACAACATTTTTCTTGCCACTGTGAAGCAATACCGCAAATCTAGTATGTATACCTCCTGTCACTTCCCCCGGATCACAAAGGACGACCAGGAATATTTCACTTTAAAATGTAATGAATTTAATGAATCAAATAAAGAAAAACCCAGAGGTTTCATTTACTCCATCCCCAGAAATCCTCTCTGCCCTATCTGTCCACCATGATGCCAAAACTAAGCAAACTAACTAGCCACCAATACACAAACCATAGCGTTAGGTTCACAGCGGTGCACCTCCTTAGTGAAGCAGGGCTTGAAGCATGGCAAATAATGTCTGTCACTGGTCACAGGTGTGAGGGAAGCCTTAAAAATTACAGGGCACTGTCTTCAAGTGATCTCAAACAGTGGAGTCACACTCTGCCCTGCACTTCCTCAGACAACGACAAGGACAGCAATGATCAAACACCATGTTGCTTGAAATCGCTTGCTGCAGCTTCACATACTGTTCAGAATGAAAATCTAAAAGAAGGGCCTGTAAATCTTCAAAACTGCAATTTTAATGTTTTTTCTTAGGTCAGGCAGAGGCAGAAGGATATTTAATAAAAATGACTTTTTTGTTAATTAAAACATGTTTTTACATGGGTGTGGGATACACTCTAATAACCACACACCCCGGGCAGTTAAAGCCACTTGGCGTCACCTCGTGATTTATAACGCACCCGGGGCGTGTGGATATTAGAATATATCCCACACCCAGTCATGCCTTATTGCTTACTGATAGCAGTTGTCCTGTGGTTTCTATCAGCTATCCAGGTTTAGTACTTTATTTTACTGTTTCTACAGAAGTATAACAATGGTGGCACTTACAATGTACATAGATAAAGAGGCAAAAAAATACTGAAAGTGTGGGGATGTCTGACCAAATAATGAATTCATTAAGTTGAAATACCCATAAATAGCTGTATTTTGTATATATAACTACAAAAATATGTAGTGGTGAACGTGAGAAAACAGTTCTCTAAGCTGAAGAGAAAAAGCTTGTACAGACTCGTGGTTATCTTGAGCGCTACTGAAAAACCTGGTACGTATGAGCTACAATAGGTGCTTTATGTCCACACAGTTCAAGTAATTCACATATTTGGTCTACTGTTCTGCTCTCAAGTTTATCGACAGCTAATATTTCTCTTTTCGCCTCCCCCTCTAATGCTCCCAATACCATAGCTGTTTGTTGTTCTATGCTCAGTGTTTGCCGACTTAACATGATTTTAATTTGTGCTTTCCATTCACCCAACTTCACCTCCGATCCTGTGCCTTTAAATTTGGGTATCCAAGGTGCCCCCTGAAACAGTGGCATCATCATCGTTTGAGGTCCCGCAGCCTGTGCTCTCCCTCCTGGCATAATGGAAAAAAACCTCACCCAACAGAAAAATCCCGCCGACTACGCCAAGCTTTGTGGCCTTGTATCTCTCAGCTCTAATTACCATACTGTTGCTTTAGAAGTTTTCCCGTTCAAATCTTGATTCAGGTCTCGAGTCCAAGCGGTCTTTATTTTGGTTGTCTTGATACTCAGTTTCTTGCATGAGGGATGTTAACATCTTGCCCACTCTGCATACAGGCTGGGAAAATTTGTAATAACTGCAATGAGAACAAGCAATAGACAGGTCGGGTACACCCGTAGTTATAAACAGTAAAACAAACAATATAGTGAAGTTCAATAGACAGACAAAATAATTTAAAACAACCATGACTAAAATGTGTATGCAAATATCTAAAATCACAACACGGTTTATTATCTAAATGGTTAAGAACTGAAAATACTAAATAAAAACGGACAGCTCTAAACTGGCACCGGACTAATAACAAAAAGGATTGGGAAGCTAATCCATATACCATACAATTCCAGGCAATAATTACGCCTTCACATACGTTTGGTAAAGTGCCTTAAAGATAACGATAGCCTTTTAAGTTCTAGTGTAAAAACACATACAAGCAGCAGATATGAATTGTATATGAATGGTAGAGTTTACTTAATTTGGTATTTATTTTAAAATAACCTAAAAGAAAATGATACTTAGCTCGCAACAGTTTACACAGCCGCTATGATAGTTTAGTTCAACAGGCCCGGTTCTTTCTTTTTCCTTGTTTTCCCAGGGGTACTCTGCTATATCTGGTCCCAAGTTCCACTCAGCTTCACGTTTTCAGTTCCTGCTCAAGTCACTTTTCTTTTCTTCAATTCTTTGCTCTCTAGCAGTTCTCTCTCTGTCAGTTTCTTTTGCTATTCAGTTCCCTATCTTCCTTCTCACAGTCCATTCACCATTCACTCTCCCATAGTTGTTTGTTTTCTTTCTCTCTGTGTATCTCTGTGCTCCTCTCGTTGTCCGGTTCTTCCTATTTAAAACGATCACTGCTGCAAATCTGTAATTGCACAGTGTGTAGTTTCACCGGCACAAATCGAAATGCTGCTGCTGCCGTCAAACTCAAATAGTGCATGTGAAAAATAATCAAATATTTTAAAAATAATCAAATACAAATGAAAACATACACAAACAATATTCAGTGCTCAAACAATAAATCTTACGTCATATACAAAAACATATATATATATATATATGATTCTGGGGATTCACTGGCAGGACACCATAGTACCCCAAAGGTACAGGGAACATAGGTTCAAAAACCAGGGGTCTGCTGGGCTATCAGGTAAGGAAGGCACACCTGGCAAGGCAGGGGCGGAGGCGATTTCAGTGCAGCACACGTTTGGGCCCCTTTTTGCCTTCAGGGCGTACCCTTTATACAGGTAAGTTTGGACATTCTTGCCTCACCACTACATATATTGTCCCCTCCCAGCGGTTAGCTAGTTTTCCTTTCCCCCTTCTACGGCTGTCAGAAATTAATATTCGCTCACCTGGGAGCAAGGGTGCCTCTTTAGACTTCAGATGTTGAAAGCGTGATTGTGAATGTCATGAATAACAATCACTCGTTCCGAGTGTTGATCATGCATTGTTTGACCAAGGTAAAGTATCTGATTAATCATCAAGACATGTGACTCAACATAACATGTAATTGTTTTCAGAATTTTCTGATTTTCTAGTTTGGCTAGTTCCCCACTTAGTCCCATATATCCTGCTGAGAAGGACAGGTCCATGAAAACTTTGGATTGGGAAGCAAATGACAAACAGATGTATGGCTGTACAGATGCAAAAAATAAGGAGTAAATAAAACAGAGCAATGTAGCTCCATAGAGGAGAGGTCCTTACCAGATATATGTGCCTTTGGATGATCTTTACAATCGGTAAATTAAAAGTGACAACATAATTTCTGTTGATGCAGCCCAGTGAATTTAAAGCAAGCCCACATGTTGAACAGGGGCCTGCAACATTTAGAAACAATTCAATTAATCTTCGTTATTTTGCCTTATGACATCTTTAGTTGAGTTGCTCATAATACCAATTTATGGGTTTGGCTTCATACTTTAATTCACTGAAAACCCCCTGGGGGATGTCACAAATACCAGGAGAGTATTTTTTTATCAAGTAGAAAATTATTCTGGATAAAAGAATGCCATATTGGTCAACTAAAACCAATATTGTTAGCAAAATATTAAGAAATGATATGTATTGTAGGGAAAGTGTAGTAGTTGACCTGACCTGTTGACCTTTTCATTCTGGGTAGCTAATCAACTACATGTAGTACTCATACTCTTGAGACAGACACAAAGTCTTACTTCCAAAGAGCTTAAATGTCTTCTGTTTCTCATTTGCAGTTCCTGGCAGTGTTTTAAAGGATGCTGTATGTCCAGGATAGAATATATATTTTCAATAAATACTGTTCTTTGTTTTAGAGGACCAAACAAAATATAATATTATACAATAACCGACCCTACTCTCCCATTGTTTCTATGGAGGTCAATTGTTCTGTTACTACTCAATTACGGATGACAAATTAAGCACAGCTTCTCAAGGTTGCTTGAACCCTGCTCTCAGAAACTCTTTCAGTGATCTACAATGATTATTTCAGACAAAGTTAAATAAGTAAAAAAAAACAAAAAAAAAAAACATTACAAGTTCTATAATATAATAATAATAATAGCATAGCTGGGGTGTGTTTTGAGTAGTAATGCAACTCATTAAAATAATGGTCTAAACCTGCAGTCTCTAGCATTATTGACACGGGAGTTTCGTTGTTGCCTGTTGTAAAACGCCTCTAGCTACAATAGAAAAGCGAAGACGTTGAACTATCAAATGTTACCCTTGTGTATTCATTTAGTGTAATTGTTTAATTATCTATTTAGCTGTTATGTAGAATCTAAAAAAGTGAATAACTTCAATATTACAAATACTGTTTTATTTTTTTTTCTCCCTCTGCACCACCTTAATGGCAATATCCAATATTTACCTAGGATTTTCCTACATATCTTTCTGGAGCAGTGTAACCCTGTAAGTGAATGGTTTAAATTAGATTCACACTTTGAATCGTGATCGAACTGTCAGACCAAATTGCTTAAAAAAACATTTCATTAAATGCACACTCGCCAGTACTGATGATGGAGAGGATGGAGGTACAGTAGATAATGCTGTTTGTAAGGGGTTGCGGATTATGGAGGTGTGTGACAAAGATCTCCTTCCTGACTTGTGAGGGCGTTGTGTAAAGGGAACAGAGTACCCTGGACTGGATGGCCCGACAATTCATTCCCAGGGTTCGGCGGAAGTCGACCATCTAGAAAGGGGGTGGAGCTGTGGTACACTAAATCATTGACCCAGAAGGGAAACGGTGTGGCATCTTCGGATTGGAGGAGCGGCTGCACTCGTTAACCAAGGGGTCATGGTTGATGGTATATAAGGGGACGTAGTGATATGATCTGGTCCTTTATTTATGGTTATGCTGAAACCGAAAGGACCTGTGTGTTGTTGTAGAGAACCGTGAGTGTTTTGTTTGTTTTGTCTGTCTGTCTAAAACTCTGTTCATTATTCATTGTTCACTAGACTAGACGGCTAACACGATCCGGAGCTGTCGCCCATGGCCAGCACTAAACCCGGACAACACCACTCAGTATTCACCATCGTTGCACGTAATAAATTGTACCTCACCACAAGCACTGCAGCACTCACTTTGGACTTGTGACCGTGTTTGTGTCTAATTGTGTTTGGTACTGTGCTTATTATTTACGGGACCGCAACCCTTTATCATTACTGTGCAATACACATTGCTGTGTACTGCAAGCTCTTTATTTTTTTCTGCCTGGTCATCAGACCATTGGATTATAAATAAACAAACCATTTCACCCGTACTTTGTTGTCTGTTTGTATCATTGGATTACTGCACCTGCTCACTAATTACCAAATTGCCACAAGGTGTCACTACTCTTTGAGTAGGAAGGAGAAGGGTTCTGATAACAAGTTATGTGAACAAGTTATTTGAAAAGACAACAATGTACATTACAGTATCCTGCATTTTTTGAAAGGGAGAGCTTACCAAACATAATAATAATCTTCCATCAGAATCTATCATCATCCCACTTGAAAGGAGGAACACTTCTCCTTCCTAGTGGGATGATGATAGATTCTGATGGAAGATTATTATTATGTTTGGTAAGCTCTCCCTTTCAAAAAATGCAGGATACTGTAATGTACATTGTTGTCTTTTCACATAACTTGTTCATAAAAAAAAAAAAAAGAATTGATGGACAATTAAGAGATACACTTAACATTTAATCTAAATTCTAACTGTTATGAATGCATCCATCTGTTTGGGACTGTCATGTTTCATTTCAGTAACACCACAAAGTGTTCCTTGGATAAAGCTTCACCATAATTAGTGTAAGCTTTGTATTCCCTCCTCTGCCATTTCCCCTCAGGTTGCATGCAATCTTGCTTTGGCTCAGCGGGGCTGCTTGATACTTTAGGAGGCTAGGGAGCATAACGGCCTCAGTGATAATATATGTGATTTGTAAAAATAGACATCTAATTTAGACTGTTGGTTTTTTTTTCTTTTTTTTTTTACCAATGACTGCCATTGTTTTGTTCATAATTTCTAATGGGTCAATTTGCTAAACTTTTGTTTTTAAAATGCTGTTCGGCACAGAACAGAGGGTTAATTAATCAATGTGCCTATCCCCTCCATGCATTGTTTGTGCGGCTATACATTGTTAGAGCAAAAACCTTTTTTAAAATAGTGGGACTTATCACATATTACTGTACACTATTGTTCAATGTTAGCTAATGACAGAAAATAATCATGCAGTTACTGACCGCAGCTATCAATCCACAGTATGTTACTTTCACATTGACATTCATTTAAACATAAAATGTCTGCATTATCTGTCATTCCCCCAGTTTCACAAAAAAAGTAATTTTCTAGGAAATGGACATTTTCCTTTCAAATGTATTTGAATAAATACAATTTTCCTTGCTGGATTGCTCAGGCAGCAGAAGAAGACAACTTCACCTGGATTTTGTAGAGAATCTTACAGCACTGGTAAAACACCTGGTATGGTATCAGCCACCTAGCCTTGGCTATCCCAGCTATTAGCCCTAAAAATAAGTAATGGAGGTTTCCCTGGTCCTGCAAAATGTTCTAAAATAATCCAGCTGTGTCTTATCCTGCCGGGATATAGGTTAATCAAATCCACCCCTAGGTATTTACTGGGAACCAACACTGCCAATAGGTTGCTAGGCCCTCACAGATAGCTAGGACATATAAGTAAGCCTGCAATGTGTTTAAATTGGAATTATTGGCTATTTTTTTCAGGGATGTTGGTTGTGGAAAAACTCAGTGATGGCTGAGAAGGACCAATAATCACCACTTACTGTGTAGTTTTGGCAGAAACACTTTTGCCTACTATGAGTCCAATTAACAAATTGTGTCAAATTTGCTGGCTTGTCCATTGTGACTGCAACTGACAAGGAGATTCCACTGTAATATATTGTTGTTTGTGCATTTTAAGGTTGAACCTGCAACTGTATGCAGGTGCTTTATCAAAAGGAGTAAAAAAGTTATACTTTTAAATAGGTGAAGCAGCAAGCAATCAGAAACTGACTGCAAAAAGTACAGCATTTATTGTCACTGGGCTAGATTACAATTTAAACTATGACATAATCACTTGCGTACAGACACATCCTTGTAAAACCAGCTATTATAATAAATTAATGTATTTTATTCATGGGAATAAATCAGAAGCTGCAATGAAAACTGGGATTGATTTTAACAGATGCATTCTTATGGGGGTTTGACTTTAACATGAATCACAACTAATCCAGTATTAATAAATGCAAGAAAAAATATGGATAGTGTGAGCGGTTTGATTTCTCCTTCTCTGCACTGGCTGTGTGTGTTGATTGGAGACTCACACTGCTATGTATATCATTCCGACTGCTCTTCTAATGAAGTCGGCCACAGGATTTATAGGGGCTGGTAAGCCAGCAACACTTGCCCAGTCCCCAGGCCTCATTATTCCTAATGAACAATAACTCAGCGTCAGGGACACAAGCCCTTTGGCCCATAAATCTCCGATGACCAAATACTGTGGCATGATTTTTAATCCTAAATACTCGCCAGTCTATAAACTGTTCAGCGAGGGGCTTTTCAGTTTATTACATATTTTTTGTGGCAGTCAGTATAATTTATAGTCTCATTAACACACATTGCAATGGACCTATTTCCAATGTCTGCCGGTTGCTAAACCAGCCACATTTCTTAGTGGTTAACATTTTAGATTAAGGGGTCATGACGGGGTCACATTCTGGCTGTGTTTGACTCCACTGTATATAAAATGACTGTTTTTGTAAAAACCCCTTTGTTGCCATAGACCCCACCAGTTTACCCCAACTAGTCTTCTTGCTGAAGCAGCTTGATTGAAAGGCATGTTGGGAATAGATTGGAAACACAGCATGAATCATAACATTCCCAATCTTAAAGCAAACAGATGTATCTAAGTACTCCAAAGTGCATACTTGTTTGTGAAAGGAACACCAAACTGATAACAACAAGAATTACAGGACTTCCACCTTTACAGTTTTTTGTCAACATCTACAACACTTACTGCAGTAAACTACTGTAAACCATACAAGATCAAACATCTTGTCTGTTTCAAATGCCAAAAGACATATCTGTCAACTTGCAGGCTTTTTTTAACACTAATTAATTATCTGTTTGTGTGAATCAGTACCTGAAGGTTGAACTGTCTGTTTAATTATTATCTGCAATTATGAACTACAGCACACTGACAAGGTGAAAAGTGTTAATGCATGATGCCACCTACATTTAAACCAAATACAATTAAATGAACACACGACCGAAGCATTCTTCCTAGAAGCTGGCTTTTCTTTTCTCAGGTATATATGTCAGCACATACAACACTAACTGCAGTGAACTACTGTAAACCATTTCCACACTTAATAATTATAACAAATTCAACAAGAAGCACAATGTGGACAAACTCATGGCATAATAAAGTAGAGCTGCAACAATTTGTACATTAATGGCTTTTATTTTGAGAACCTCTTGTAAGAAATACTAAAAGAAACTTAAATATCAAATGACTTCTAGTGGAAACATTCTTCATTGAATTGAAGTTTCTATTGTTATTACTAACTTCAGCACTGCTGAGTGTTTATTAGTCATGGGTGAGCCACAATTAAATGTTTATTGATCGATTAATCATCTTAGTAACCTATTTGTAGCATTCCGCTTCACACATTAAAATTACAGGTTTCAATTATATTGTTAGGCTTTTGTGAAAAGTCTAGATTTTGTGGTTCTTTCTTTTTAATAACAAAAGTTTTCTCAATGCATATATTATATTACTATATATTGCATATTAATGGAGACATACATGTTCTCACCTGTGGTTGGGGGCTTTTGTAAAGAGTCTTGTATTGTTTTTGTTCTTGCTTTTGAAAAACAAAGTGTTCTCAAAATGCATGTATTATTATGGATTAGTAGCAGTCTGATATTTGATTTGGAAATTGATTGTTGATTGTATCTCTTTGATAAAGTAAAACTAACATTCAGTTATTGTGTAATCAAACTCTACAATGCTTAAAAAGTGCTCCCTGTTTAGTTACAGAATGATAACAAATAAACAGGTTTAGAAAATGGAAGAGGTTTAAGAAAAAAAAAAAAAAAAGATTTTTAAATTCATTGGAGCTACAGAAAGGTTGAAAAATAATCTAAATCCTTTTTAAAATGGAGTATTTTGTTGTATTTTCTACCCAAAACAAAGGAATAAAATAAAGCAACTCAACTCCAATCAGTAGGTGGAGCAAATAAGTTTTAATAAAGACCTTGCGTCAGCCTAGTGTGGGGGAGAAGTCGTGACGCATAAGGTGTGGGGGAGAAGTCGTGACGCATGAGGTGTGGGGGAGAAATCGTGACGCATGAGGTGTGAGGGAGGAGTCGTGACGCATGAGGTGTGAGGGAGAAGTCGTGACGCATGAGGTGTGGGGGAAAGTCGTGACGCATTTGGTGTGATGCTGGGGGCCTGGGGTCAAGGTACTGTGCCCTGTATTAACAACCTGTGATTTAAGTTTGTATTTTGTTTAATCATTTTTTTATTGTAAATAAAAGTGCATAGATGTACTGGAAATTACTTCTTGTTTCCAGTATTTTCAATGTTTACCTGTTTGACCATCGGCAGCCCTGCCACAGGACTATTGTTTGGAATTTTAAGGTATCACAAATAATGTGTTTTGAAAAGATCCTTTCTTGATAGTTTGGACATATAGAACATGTGCCTATGTAACAGCGGAGGATGTGGGTGAGAACAGGAGATCAAGCACACATCAAGCAAGCATTTTAACCACTATGCAAAATAGTGTGGTTATATAGCTTTTAACCATGTATCATTTCATCAACAGCGGTCAGAATCTGTAAAGGCAGTACACTACTGGTTACACCGTATTGTTCATGAACCTTAATACATTATATCCAGTAGGTCTGTTCTACAAACATCATCAGATGTATACCTCTGTTGCTCTCGTCCCAGGAAACACACACATACGTATTGATAACTTGTATTGTCATCATAGTTTCAATTGCAGTTCCTGAATATCAGTTAGAAATGTACAATCAAATTTATCAGCTTTCCTGAAAACACCATTAAATTGCTGCCTAGAATTGTATACACCACCTTTTACTAAACATGCAATTAACTTCAAGATTTCTTTGTGGTTTACTGTAACTGCAGCTACTGGATCTGACTGTAATAAACTTTATTACAATATGTACTGCAACTACACTATTTACTGCAGTAAATTGTATGTAGTATAACAATAGATTACGGATGTAACCCTGGTTCCCTGAAAGAGAAGATGACCGCCAAAACAATACTTTTGGGAATGCCTGCTTATTGAGCATTTTATATCAAAGCTGCCGATAGGCCCCTCTGTGGAGTGATGCCCTCAGTCCCGTCCCTCGAGGTAATAAATAGTCACTGCACAGAGACTTCAGTCACTTTTGCATTGAACCCATGAATGCGAGTGATGCGACCTCGCAAGGTTGGAGGTCATCTTCTCTTTCAGGGAACCGGGGTTACATCCGTAACCTATCGTTCCCTTTCAACTCGAAGACGACCGCTAAAACAATACTTTTGGGAAAATATACCAAAGCCGTCACGAGGGAGAATGAGCGGACAGCATGAGGGACATCTCGCTACCGCCATCTAGTGTTGGTGGTGTGAGCGTGCAACCTCCAGCATAGAGGGATCTACGACATTAAGTCAGTAGAACCTGGTAAATGTATGCGGAGTACCCCAGCTAGCCGCAGTACAAATATCGGTCAACGAGGGACCTCTAGAGGGCCCATGACGTAGCCATACCTGGTTGAGTGTGCGGCCACCCTCCCAGGTGGGGGAAGGCTGGCATTAGTATATGCAGTTGAAACCGTGTCCACAATCCAATGGGGCAGTCGCTGCTTAGAGAGGGCTTGACCTCGGGTCCTTTCACCATGACAGACGAAGAGCTGGTAAGACTGACGCAGCGCTCTCGTTCTATCCACATAACCTCTCAATGCCCGAACCGGGCAAAGGGATTTCAATCTCCTATCCGTCTCCTCTGCAAAGGGAGGGGGATGGAAGGCCTCTAGTTCCACTGACTGAATCACGTGAAAAGCTGTAATCACCTTAGGGAGGAAAGCAGTGATCGTGCGCAATGACACAGTTTCCATTGTCCCAAATACAGGAACAGTGCACGGACAGTGCCTGTAGCTCACTGACCCGCTTAGTGGAGGTGAGCTAATAGAAAGGCCGTCTTCATACGAGATACATATGAAGATACGTCAGCTCTATGGAATGTATAGGTTCAAACGGGGCCTTAGCGAGAGCCTCCAGTACCACGTCTAGACTCCATTCAGGGAGGACGTCCTTTATAGGAGAACATAACCACCGAGCACCCTTTAGAAAACGGGTCGTCAGTATATGAGCGCCCGGGGATACTGAGTCAATGGGGACACGGCATGCAGATATGGCTGCTAGGTACACTTTCAATGTAGAGGGGGATTTACCCACCTCTAGCAGATCTTGCAGAAACTGTAAAATAATTGCCTCCGGCCATGCACCAATTTTGAAAATATTTCCACTTGTAGACATACAATGCTCTTGTGGAAGAAGCCCTAGAGTTCTGCAGTGTACTGACTACTGCGTCTGAGAGCCCTAAGGCGGACAGACGGTCCCGTTCAGGGGCCAGACCCACAGTTGGAATCTGCCCAGTTCTGGGTGCCAGAGGTTGCCTTTCGCCTGAGGAGATCCATGTGCAGCGGGATCTCCCAGGGCTGGCCTAGCAGCAGCTGGCAGAGGTTCAAAAAACAGAGTTTCCTGTGCCATTTGGGGGCCACCAGGAGAACTGTCGCATCCTCTCTCCTGACTTTCTCGAGGAAGGCAGGGAGCAGCGGTATAAGCAGCAAAGTGTACAAAAGCGCTGTGGGCCATTCGTGGGTTAGGGCGTTGATGCCTAGTGAACTGCCGCAACTGCGGAGGGAGAACCACAGGGGCCAATGGGTCATCTCTGCCATGGTAAAGAGATCGTCCTGGGCTTCCCCAAAGCGTTCCCAAATATGTTGCACCATCTGAGGGTGCAGTCGCCATTCTGACGGGTGAGGACCCTCCCTCGAGAGGAGGTCCACCGCCCAGTTCACCACTCCCAGATCAGCAGCCAAAAGGCTATGTGGTGTAACCCCGGGGACCGAAGCTCTCCCTGGTGGTTCATGTACGCAACTACTGATGTTTGTTGCGGAGCACAAGGAGGAAATGTTGCAGCGTGAGGTGAACCGCTTGTGAAGTAACCCCAGTCGGTTGGCTGACAAAGCTGCGGCCATCAGACCCAGTAATTTTTGGTCACAAATATTACATATTTACACAATACCAACTGCAAGGTTAGTGAAAGCAGACTACAATCGCCAGGCGATGTAGGCTGTTTAAAGTTTTTTTTTGTTTTTTTTTAACGAAACGCAGTTGCGTAGCGTTAGCTCAGTCTTCAGCTTCCGAGTTTCTGATTCCTGGGAAGTGGCGAGTCGACTTCCAGCAATAAAATTGCAAGGGAACTACAGACGAACTCGATAGAGAGAGCTCTTAAAAGAGTCGATCACACAACTGGAAGAGGTTAGTTTAGACTTAGCTTGTTTACTCACCTGACGTGAAAGGCAAAAGAGTTTATTATCTCGGGGGCGGGACAGAGGACGTCACTCCACGGATGGGCCTATCGGCAGCTTTGATATAAAATGCTCAGTAAATACTTGACAAGCAGGCATATCCCCAAAGTATTGTTTTGGTGATCATCTTCGAATTGAAACGGAACGGAAATTTCACTCCAAAAAATAAATAGGCACAAAGGACACTACAGTCCAGTAAATATGTGTTGTGTAAAGGTATTGTAATTACACTTTGTATTACTTAAATTGTGAAATGTTCTCGGAATATGCAAATTGGTGAAATGCTGCCCTTATAAAATATGCATTAAACTATGTTCTGCTAGTATCCTGCAGTATTGTTGTGGTTATCTTTTTAGTGAGCCCTGCCATCTAGTGGTTAAATAATTAATGTTCAAGTAATTTTCACCATTGCTGTCATTTAACAGGAGGTTGTATAATGTTTATATTTTAGGAAGCTTATTAATGCAGAATCCATTCGATTTTAAAAGATGTAATCAGGAACACATAAATCAATAAATAAGGTACGAATAGGACTGTTATTATTTGATACAATAGCAATACATTATCAATAGTGGGAATTGTTCATATTGTGATACCATTGATATATCACAATGTCTCAGATTTATTTCTGTTTTCGATCCTCGAATCTCTTAATCACAAATTAGAGAAAGAAAATCTGATTCCAGGGAATTTTTGAAAATCTTCGCTCTCCTACTCCAATTTTGCTTTGCCAATTTATTTATTTATTTATTTTTACTACATCTCCCATGCACCATCCTTCCAATATAACATTTCCTGTGTATCTGCGTTTCCTGTCCTCCAGAAACAGGGGTATCTGCAGGTCACAGTTTCACTTTCAGATACGCAATGCTAATAATAACTTCGAGTGGGTGGCAACAGTAGATACAACACAACATAACACAACATATAACCCTGCGATTAACGGGTAGGATAGCACGTTTTTTATTATTATATATGTGTATATATTTGTTATCATAAGTATAGAGATGATTACATTTGGTATTAAGTGAACCCAGTGGATCTGTGTTGTATAGCTACAGTAGCGGATACAGCTGCTCGCCTCTTCTTGGTTATTTGAATTTCGATACCGATATAGGATTGGCGTTTTAAATACTACAATCTTTGGTTTGTGGTATTAATACAAGAATCAATACAGGGTCATTTGTATTTCTTGTCAATAAGACTGAGACAGCCTTTTGGGATAAATAATGATTCTATAAATGTTAAGAGGTGATGATCATTGATGATGACGTCGGACAATTTAATTTGTACGGATGTAGCAGAAATCCGACACTACAGTCGCCGCTAGCAATTAATCTGTTTACAAGAAAACAGCCTGCTGTTTAGCATTTGGTCCATGTCACAGACTCGGTATCTGCAATAATATGCGTTAGTTTAGCGGCTAAGTCAGTGCGACAGACAGCTATGTGAGAATATGTGCGTGAACATGGAATACAAATTAAAAGAAAGCTCCATTGGACTCCTCCAGAGGGAAGAAACAAATATATTGAAGTAGTTAGAAATTAAACACTGTAGTAACAGGCTTAAGAAGTAAAGGTAAACTAAATGTAAGAATGAAGAAGAAGCGCTAAAGCGGGTGTTCTCAAACTCGGTCCTCTGTTTATTGTTTAGCCATATTTGTGACACAGCATGAGCCCGATCGCAGCAGGGATGTTGAAACGTTTGCTTTAATCAACATTTGGGCCGACGGTACAATCCAGAGAAGCTTGTTGGATGGAAGCGTCTGTAACAAGCTGCTTCCAGGGCACTAATACGCTCACTGTGCACTTGCTTCTGTCACCCAGGTCAACCCTTATTTATCAAAAGCAGTGTGAAATCGTGTACCCGACCTACATGACACCGGGTCCTGACCCGGGTAGAGCATGCCAGTGTGAAAGGGGCTCTAGATAAGAAACCATTAGAATACGTAAGATATGTGGATGACATTTGGAATATGGGCACATGGAGAAGAATCTCGTGTACAGTTTCATAAATTAGCAAATGATATCAGTAACATTTTGGTGGATTTAAAGTGGACACTATCTGAAATTGAATGCTTAAACTTCATCATGGATCTATTAAAACAGATCTTTATTTGAAACATACTGATATGCATCAGCACCTACATATGTCATCTGCACATCCTATCTATACTAAAAGAGCAATTCCTAAAGGGTGAGGTAATCTGTTTTGATGAAAACGACTACAATAAACAGAAAGAAATTAAAAATAAATCTTAAGAAAAAAGGATATAAAGAACAAATTATTGAGAGAGAATTGATAAAAGTTGACAAACTCAATAGGAATGAACTACTTGATTATAAGAAAAGTGAAGAGAGGGTTAAGAGTATCATTAATAATTACATATTCAAAATTATTACCCAAAATTAAAAAAAAAAAAAAAAAAATTGGAAGCATTTACGTATACTTCATAATTCAGAAAAAATGCAAAAAATATTTCCAAAAGCAGCGATCGTACCATTTAGAAGGGATGGAAATTTGGCTGACATTTTAGTCCACAGTAAAGATAAAGGGATCATCGATGCATTAAGGGACATTGAAACCTGTAAAAGCACATGTAAAGTATATAAAGATAAAACTGAAATCGCAAATAAAGAAAATACATATTCCATAACCAGTTGACCTATTTAAATGTGTGAACAACTGTGAGTATTCGAAGATCCAGTGATTTGAATCCACTCTCTCCCTCCTCTGACGCGGTTTTCTAGCAAGATGATATAAAAAACACTTTTATGTGGCGTGTAAGTTTTGACTTGCACTGTTGAAAAGCTTTCTGATTTCCAAGTTCTGCATTAGCCGTAGTCCTTTTTTTTTTTTTTTAAATAGAACTACAACTACCTGTGTTATTTTTTTGCCTAACATGTAATGCTTTACCACATTTGGTTACCTGTAAGTAAATGAGGTCAGGACCTCAGTGATGAAAGGAATCAGTAGGAGACTGAATCGGTCTCCACCTCTTCAATGCCTAAAATGCTTTGCATGCTTTACTTCAAACATAATTTAAAGTACTGTACATAAGGCATGCAAACTTTAATTAGGCTAAGCATGGCCTGGCCACTGAACTAATTTCCCTTCGATAAATTTACCATAGTAAAAGCATAGCAAAGTGTACTAAAGCACGGTGAAACATGGTAAAGCATTGGTAAACATTGTAAAGCCATGAGAGATATGGTAAAGCATATTGAAAACATGGCAAACTATGGTAAATGCATGGCATAACCATAGGAAAAACATGGAAAACTGTAAAATTAATGTGTAAACTTTTATAAGGGTTACCCTACACCCATGCATATTATACAGAATATACGGTAGCCTACCCACTGTGTACTAGGTTACATTTTTTCTGATTTCCCTCACCCAATGAAACTACATTTGCAATCTACAGCAGACCTTTGCACACCATAATGTTTCCAGCCTGATTTCAGTACTGTTGGCAGGTGTGCTTCTGGTGGTAGCTTCCCTATAATATAATGTAGCTTTATTATATCTGCTGAAGAGATTTCAGCTAATCAGGAAAGTGCGTTTGGGCTGACTTTTACAAACAATAAAAGCAACCTAACTCGTTACTGTGTTCTGGATGATATGGTGTCCACTGTATGCTTCTATACAGTAGGTATGTGTTGTCAAGACAGGAATTGAAGCCTATATGGGCATAAAGGCTGAAACTAGAAGATCTTAGAAGTAGGGAGGGAGCATTCATGGACTGTCTCAGGGTAAGTAAGTTGTGCCAGTCTTAAGTACTGTAGAGGATTTAATAAGAGTGTGGTTTCAGGAGCAGCAGCGGTCAAATCAGATGAGTTGAACACAGCAGCAAGGAATGGTAGACTGAAGATCTAAAGTCCATCATATTTAAAGTGATGATGGGTTTCCTAACTAACAGTAGAGATACCGGATGTTGAGTGAAGTGCGTGCTGTACAATACAGGATCATTTCAAAGTTTCCTGTAATGCAGAAAGTTTGTGTGAGTCATCAGAAGCGGGAACTTAAAAGCATGGATACATATTTCTTTTCACATCATTTGTGAAATTGGTGCGCAATAACTGAATTTGTGTGAGATGTTGAGAGAAGCTGTTCTTCATCTGTGTCTGGATATTAAGAATGATACATGAGGCTACAGATATTTAACTACAAGTAATTAAAAATGACAGATAAGATAGGGCTAATGGGGTTGGTTTACACAGAATTGTGATTAAAGAGAGGGAAACAGACCCAGCTAGCTAACTTCCTTATATACTGTAGCCTACAACAAGCGCAAACTAAAACTAAACGTGGCTGGCTAGCAGAGGAGCATACAGTAAAAGGAAACACAGAATATACAGTAATCAATTATTTTTACAAAATACCATAGCTAACAAAAAGGAGTCCATGCATATTCGTGCAGCCAACATCCGTACTGTTAACTTGCAGCCACTCCCTTCCTGTCTGCTCTGGTAACCAGAGGCTGAGCCTCTATATTCAGACTTTCTATTCTAATGCAAACTGCCAGAAATTGTAATGTTACCAGAGTGTTGTAAGAGTTTATAGATGATCCATTAAGGACCTGTGTTTTTAATATTAATATCTTTGAGAACGATTTAAGAACACAACAGATAAGATAGCTATTAGATTGAAAGCAAAACAAACCCCATCATTTTAATTAATGAAAGGCTTTGCCCAATCCAATGCAAAGTGCGAAAGGATCACTAAACCCACTAAATCACTATGCACTTTTGTTGTGCTGTAGTTCTCCGTATCAGATGGAGCTTTGTCATGAAGTCAGTTTAAAAAAAAAAAGTAAGATGTCTGTGTGCAATTTAGAAAGTGTCACTGTGCGGTTGGTTTGGATTTTGAACATTCTAGGAGGTTCCTGTAACATCTCCAGCTTTCAGAAACAAACCTACTTCATTGCAAATACACAGTGAAAAAAAACAAAAAAAAACACTCTTGTTCATTTGTAGTTCTTTTTCTGGCCAAAGTTGAGCCCAAATCGTGAGCTTAGTTTGTATCGCAGACAGCATTTAAGATTGTGACCGGGTATTTTACATGATTACATTACTATAATTATTATTTATTTCTTAGCTGACACCCTTTTATTATTATTTGTTTATTTAGCAGACACCTTTATCCAAGGTGACTTACAGAGACTAGGGTGTGTGAACTATGCATCAGCTGCAGAATCACTTACAATCACGTCTCACCCGAAAGACGGAGCACAAGGAGGTTAAGTGACTTGCTCAGGGTCACACAATGAGTCAGTGGCTGAGGTGGGATTTGAACCGGGGACCTCCTGGTTACAAGCCCTTTTCTTTAACCACTGGACCACACAGCCGCCTTATCCAGGGCAACTTACAGTTGTTACAAGATATCACATTATTTCACATTATACAGAGATCACATTATTTTTTTAATACAATTACCCATTTATACAGTTGGGGTTTTTTACTGGAGCAATCTAGGTAAAGTACCTTGCTGAAAGGTACAGCAGCAGTGTCCCCCACCTGGGATTGAACCCATGACCCTCCGGTCAAGAGTCCAGAGCCCTAACCACTACTCCACACTGCTGCCCCACTTTTTACATGATGCAATATCTATCTATCTATCTATCTGTCTGTGTCTGTCTGTCTGTCTGTCTGTCTGTCTGTCTAATATATATATACTTTGCCCCCCAACACTAATTTGTAGTAATTGCTGGGCTTAAAAATCCTCAAATTATGATTCCTAATATCTAATTTCTATCTTTGCCCCAAAATAACACATCAAGAATATCCTTCATCTGTGTCATGTTTTTGTTCCTGAATGCTTTATTTGTTCACAAAAATACAGAATCTGAAACTGCTTATCTTTAAACTACATGAAACTTCCGTTCGAGGAAGGCAAAAATAGTGAAACTAGTGGTCTGGTAAATGTTTATTTTAATCTATTTAGGCAGGCTGCCAACATTTTTCATGTTGTACATAACTTGAAAGATAGTTGAGTGTACAGTATCGTGTGTTTTAACAGGAAAAACACTACACAATCGCACAATCTTAAAAATGCACTTGACCTTCAAATATGCCTTTATACAGTTTTTAATGAAATTGTGTTTTAGAGCTGTGAGCAAAACCACTTCTTGATTGATATGCACTTACTGTAAGCCAAAGTGAATACCATACTTGAGGAAGTCTGCTTTCATTACTAGTGCAATAATGTTTTCTTTACATGCAGGTTTTCCTTCGACTGGAAAGCTGACTTTGAATTTTAAAAGCAGGTCCGATCTTAAAGGGACAGTTTGAAGAGGAAAATCAGGAAACAAGAGGAATAATACAAGACTAGCTACAACAGAAAAGTGTAGCATAATTACAGTAAGTGGGATTTAGTTTAATTTGAGGAACAAAAAAAAAACACCTTAATGGTGTTCATTAATGACTCCGGGCATCTTTTTAAATACTTAAAATCAAAAAATATTGTGGCTGTGTTGTTGTTGTGATCCCAGCTCATCACAGATGGCCCTTTCAGATTGTTCTAGCCATTATTTCTGGTACATTTGTGTCAGTCAGTCTTGGACTGGAAGTTTGTGTTGTGGTTCATGGGAATGCAGCAATGTTAACACAGCCCAGGGATGCTGTGGTAAAGGGCTATATGAGGTTCAGTAGTGATGCAGGTCATGCACTACTCATCTGTATCGCACACTGCTTGTTATCTAGTTATCTGTCCACTGGTGTGCAATTCATCAAAGTGAGACCTAATCATACCTTTAACCAATTACTGTACTATCCATTCAAACTGTCCTGTTCATGATCTTTTCAACCTTTAAAGGTGAGTTTTGAAGAGGTTGAGAAGATCATGAACAGGTGAGTGAGTTCAAATAGATTGTAATAGGTAGAAGTGTAATTGAAGATCTTTCCTTGATAAATAGGGGTAAATACAATCTTAAAAGTATTTGAACAGTATTCGCAAATGTATTTACCCAAGTCTAAGTACATTTGTCTTTTAATGTTTATTTTTTATGCCGTTATTATAGCTTGCTTTTTTCTCTTCATTGTCATACAGTATTTGAACGTGTAGTGCTAATTAATTTCACTATAACCTATGTGAAAACAACACCTATTCCTCAAAGCAACAAACATTAATTTAACTGTAAACAAAACAGAAGTAATGCAGTACAGAGAGGTAAGCAAGCACCAAATCTAACTGTGAGATCTCCTATCCCCATGTTCAATATAATTCCAGATCACTGAGCTGAATTTTCCCTCCATTTCTTCTGCTTTTGATGATCTTTTTTTGCATTTCTTTGGCTGATTTTAAGTCCATTGTGCTTTCTTCTTTGGTATCTGAAAATAGTTTTTAAAAAATAAACAAATGTTAGATTGCATTGCATTGTTTTTTTGTTAACATTTTAGATTAGGGAGTGCAAATAGCATTTATAAATGCTTTATACATGGAATATTATAAAGTATTAGTAACATGCCATAAACCTGGTATTGACTGACCTTTACTATAGATTTATGGCATGTTATTAACAAAACCCTAACGGCCTCTGATGTTGGAAGTAAATAGTATATCATATTATATATATGGGTCATTCTCCAGTTCTGTGTACCAATAGGCACTGTAACAATTTGATCAAGAGTATCTTTATTATTAAACAAATATATATTGTTCTAAAATATTGTATGTGTTTTGGACATTGCATACACAAAAACATAAACTGTGTTCCTACATGTGTTCCTACTTTTGGTACAAAGAACTGGAGAATGATCCATATATATAGAGACTGATATGAAAACCTTTATCTTTAAATAGAAAATGTCTTCCTTTCTGAAACTACCTTTCTCTTTCCTTTCTTCTGTATTCCTCTAAAAGCTCAGCACTACTGTAGATCTTTCCTCTGTGCTTCTGAACCCTTGCTCGTGCAGCTGCTCTCTTTCTTACACTGTCTGTCAATCTAAACAAAACAATGTTTTTAATGCCTAAATTTAAAAAAGCTAAAAAAATAAATAAATCACCAATAATCTATGATGCAATGTATATATAATACTATAAATACAACTGATTTGTATAATATGCCTTATAGTTACCATTACCGTAATTCCACGTCTCATTACTGTAACAAGTCTCATAACTGACATGGTAATGAGAAATGAGTGTAACGGGAAGGCCTACCTTAATTCTGTAAATAAAATGTGACAGCCACTTTGACTTTGAGAAATTTTTACTTTGAAACCTTTTATAGCCAGTTAATTTTTTACAATTATGCATTCTTAAAAAGATATCTACCACGGACATGGTTTTACAGCCAGTTGGTGAGAATCACCCTGCAAACCACTGTATATGTCAACAGTTTGTACTTTCCAGGGCTGTAAATGGTCTAACAAGTTAAATATTTCTGAATATTATTGAATTCTACTCTGCTTATGCCCTATAAAAAGTAATACAGATGTATGCAAAATGAATACATGTATCTTATTCAATTAGAAGGTTATCTTCATAGCTGGGATTTTGTCTGCTTTCTGTATAATATTTCAGAATATCTTACCAGAAATGTATACTGGTTTACCATTTAAATGTTTTCCACAATGACCTTAAACACAAACCTAAAACACATATGTTGATTACTCAGCCAAAATTGTGCAACATGTTATATACCTATTGCTATGGCTTGTATAGTTACCAATGAAGCCTCTTGTTAGTGTTTTTAGTGCTGTGCTGTCCTTATTGAGTGTTTCAAAAGAATCCGGCAGACGTAGGGATTTTCCTGTGCAACTTTTTAAAGCCAAAACAAAAGTATCCTTATTCATTACTGTATGAAATCCACCAAAACATATTTTTGCTTTTTTAACCTGTAGTACTGACCTAATAAGTCAATTGTATTAATTGGATTACTGTCTAAAAAATACCAGGTGAAAATGTGTATTAATAGTATTATAATGCAGTTATCATTATAATGTGATGCATCAGTGCAGTTTATTCTTCTTCAAGATCGGTCCACCCTTTGTCTAGGTCATATGATCACATCTGTGCTTGTGAAATGATACAGTGTAAATAATTAAGCATCCCCATGAATTTGAAAACATGTTGCATCTACTGCTGTCTCATAAACCATCTCATAAGTCATATGACTGGTTTGAGGATGATAAATAACTAACCCTTCGGGAATCGCAGCTGTATTCTGTGACACGAGATCAACTTTGATTGTGGGTATCGTACAAGAAAAAATAAGCCCTTTCCTGCCAGCTGTCTTGTATTAAATATTCATTTTTCAAGCCTTCCCCAGTAATAAGCATGTCAGTGGAATTCAGTGCCACAACAGTAAATACAAAAATAAAGCAATCAGGAAGACTAACGTGAAAAACATAGCTTTGACAAAAGCCTGCGTATTCTGAGAACTCCAGTAACTTCTTTAGTGACGTCCTCTATTAAACCACAAAGTATACAGCATCCAGTACCTTGCTAAAGAAAAGTCCTTGACGGGTTTCATCACAATTGGACAATCTGTAGATACTGTAAAGCTCTAAATACTGTGGATACTTTCAGTGTATACCAAGTGGGGGGAAAAAATGGTAATTTCCCCCCTGATGAATTTGTAAAGGTGCAAAACCCACAGTACTATAGTTCAGTGGTTCTCAAACTTTTTAGACTTTTGGAATCTAAAATAACATTAGGTCATCGCAGATTTGTGCTAATCAGGGTCAATGAAGCCAGCAAGATGACTACTTCCTCAATGACAAAGAAGGTCTTCTGACTTGGTTAGTGGTCAGTATTGACCTCTTTTTACTCCCACTTTCTAAGCAGTAAATGTAGGTGATATGCAGAACCTCTTCTTCATTTCCTTTTTTGTGATCAAATGGTTATTGGGGAAAATACAAAAACATGTATTAATACAATACAATAATTCCCCATATTTTACATGTTCACCCCCCACAAAGGACCTCCCTAACCAATATCAGTCAGATAAAACTGAAGAAAGATTAATCAAGGATCTAATAGAGTCTGCAGCTGATCTCCAGGCCTGCACAGTCCTCTCTCCAGTGCCATGGACCCGAGCAGTAGAAAGTTCCATATAAAATTATATCAAGAAAGGCAAGGGTTCATTGACGGCAGGGGAGGGAATGCAGATCATTTTTATAGCTGCTGTTAGACCAGCCAACTATATCCGTTTCTGCTGCAGTGGTGGATCGAGGGATGAGTCATCATTCAGTAATATTATCTTAGTAGAGCAAGGGATATTCTTCTCAAGATCAGTGGACAAACCCAACAACAGGACACTCCCAAACCATATGTTAAAAGGAGCCAACAGTATCTAGGGGACAGTATACACATGCAGGGGTAGGGATAAGATTCATTTGGTAGAGTCTGCGAGGAGTTAAATAAGTTCTATGAAGATAATTAAAATGAATCAGCTGATGGTTTGGATTTTTGGAAGCAGAGCTTAGATTATCCCAAATAGTTTCCCAGCAGGTTTCTTCATTTTTAATAGATAAATCCCTATTCCAGATAGTGTTAACCACCAAAGGTTTATATGATGACTTAAGGAAATGAACATAAAATGAGGAAACCAGCCCTTTAGTTGTTCCCCCTGTGTCTAACATGTCATGTAGGACATGTGAAGGCAGATCTGTCCCCCAGGTAACCCCACGCATTGCAGAACGAAGTCGAAGGTAAAAGAAGAAAGAGGTACCTGGCAAGTCGGATTACATTTGTTTATCTTTGCAAATTTCTGCAAAAGTATGTATCCCCTTGTCTCTCCATTGTGGAAATAAAAAGGTGGAGCCACCTGACAAGAGAGCGAAATTATGAAAAATAGTAGTATGAGAGAACCATTTGGATTGGTGTCTGTTATGCTTTTCCACTAAGCGCCAAATTGTAACTAAATGAGAGATTATAGGTCCAAAACAAAATTGACATCGCTTGAGAGGAGAACCTCTTAATTTACAATAATATTACCTTTTTTGTCATAATGCATGTGTGCTACTGCAGAAACTAATCTGTGTGACTACTGATTTCTAACATATTGTACAGCACAGATGGTAAAAGATTAGACTTGATGAATCAGAATGTTTATCTAAAGGCTGTAGGCTACTCTGTGGTTCTTATAATCTACTGTATATAGAAGAGAATTGATACAGGTTATTTAATAGTAGGGGGCCCACAGCCACTGTCGTGCAAAACAGGATTTTTTGGATGTTTTCTATGCTTCTGGAACCAACGCGGTTTAAGTGATAAGTGAATGTTAGCCACAGTAGTGACAGTCACAAACGGCTAAATGCCATGTTAGTTCATCTTACTTCTTTTCAGGTTCAAATGGTTCTCTCGATGTCATACTAACTATTTACCATAGTGTCATATAGTCTATATTGTTTGTCTGTCTATCACATGTAATAAAAAAGTTCAACAGTGTTGTAATTCATCCCTGCATGCGGAATATATGGTTGTGTGTGTGTGTGTATGGGTTTAATTAATGTATAATTTGTGATACAATGCAGTTGCAGTTTGAAGTTAGAGATCATAATCTGCAGCAACTGTAAGTCAGTTTCACAAAACCACACTTTCAAATCCTGACCATTTTTACATGTACTGAACTACAGTGCTAGAAAGAGGATTTCTAATATGTCTTTTAAGTACCATAAGGCTTATATTTACTGTTTTAGGTATTTTCTGAAGTAGATCACTGTAAAATTACCCTGCTCATTTCTACTTTAAATCTACCTCCAGTACCCTTATGTCTTTCTTCATAAAAATAATTAATCTTCTTCAGGTAAAGTTAATCAAAAATAGTTTATTCAGGAATCAAAATGGAAACAGGAACAAAGCAAATCAAATGTGGTACATCAGTGAACTCACATACAAGTCTCAATTGTTCTGAGATGGCATCAGTGTAGATGTTATTTACTTCTGAGCTGAGCTTTCATGGCATCAGAGATGTTTTTTTCTGAGCAGGCATGGCACAGAGATGTTTCTGAGCCACCATCAGTGTAGATGTTAGTTAGCTGAGCTGACCCGACCTGACCAAATAAATGACTTCGTACAGCACAGATATACAGCTGGCTTACGTCATTTCCTTGACCAAATTTGGTCTTATATCCCTAGCATGATGCATGGTGTGAGACAAAGCACATTTGTGTTTCTTTTTCACTTTACCAATGTCTGCAGAAACCCAGATAACAAGAAATTACATTTAAGAACAATGCTATGTTGCTCAGTTCTCACAGGCAGCAAAGCACTGTACCCACGCATCACAAGGTCGAATGACAAGGCTGGTGATTGCAAACTACTGATGTGCACCTGCTATGTACAGCTTAATTTTAAGAGTTCATTAACCCTGCATTGATTCAGAGCTTACATTAAACACAGGAAAATCACACAATGTTTACAGACAGTTTCAATGATTTCTTTACCATTTAAATGGGAAGCATAAGTAACAGTAGTATAATGGAAAGGAACAAAGGCTGACAATAAGGGCTTGTGCAATTTAACTGGAACAATGTGTACCCTGCCCCACATAAGGTGTGTGTGTAGCAGAAAAAGCCTACATGTTCCAATTGTATAGTGTGTTATTATGCGTTCCGTGATACTTACCTAAAGTTATAGCATGTCACTTTTAACAAAAGTAAATGGTTTTAGAACCAGTTTCAATTCGTTTGATTATGGTTTGTATATAGGCTCAAAACAGCTTATTACGCAGAAACAATTTATGAGAAAACAAAAGTGTTATCATCTGTCCCGAGGCCACAGCTGCATTCTGAGTTATGAAAAGCCAGTCACTCCCTACATGGGTGTATTTCAGATTTCAGGCCACACGCTAAGCTAAAGAGCTACAAGGTCAGGGAAATACATAGGCAAAAATCCTTACAGTACGATGTTAACCACAGTATTTTTGCACTGAATTTTGGCAGTTTTCCCATGCTTTTCCCATGGTCATACTATGCATTTATCATAGTTTACCCTGGCTTGTCTTGTTCTTTAATATGCTTCACCAGACCTTGCTATTCTTTACAATGCTTATCTATCTACCATGATGTCACTATGCTTTATTACATGTTGCTATGCTTTTACTCTAAGCTGGATGAAAACAGGACCCCATGTAGACAGATAGGGGCAGGGGTATTTAAAGAGACCACTCTGATTTAAAGGCTGCACACTTACTTGGCACATTAGAAGTTACACACTTGTTAATGGTGTTCAAATAAGTGATGTGTTTTATTTTGATTCATTAGCCATGCAAAGTGCTGTGGAGTGAACTGAAATGATGTATCCATCCCCACATGCAGGCTGTTGTCACACAAGTAAACTAAGTGACTAAGGATCGCACGATAGGGATTCACTTCTCTACAGTATTGTTCTGCTTCATAAAAGTAAAAATAGGCCCTCCTCTGTTTTCGCCTTTCCTATTTCCATACAATGTTATGCAAATACCCAGGTACCGTACGTATGAACTTGGTTCCTATTCATTTTTAAGGGAATCTGTTAAACAGAAGTTGGGCTGCAATCGTTCCCAAGGCACAGTGCAGATGTTAGGATTGTCTGTGTAATGTGGTAACGGCTGCAGAAACCAGGACACTTGATTTTATTCTTATGTCTCTTATCGATGCTTTCACAGGCATCATGCATGAGAGCCCGGGATGTGTCTGGTGAGCTCCTGCGCTGGAACAGCTAGTCGGCGGGCAGGCTGGTGAGATGGAGAGAGCCCTGAGTGGGAGTGTGGACTCCAGGGCTTCCCTGCACACTGTCAACTCCATTAATGCAGCGCAGCTCGCAGCCAGACTCGAGTCCTATGAATCCGGGGAAAAGAAATCCATATCTGATGTCAGACGGACTTTTTGCCTATTTGTTACCTTTGATCTTCTGTTCATTACCTTGCTGTGGATCATTGAACTGAACGTAAGTTGTGTTACTGCCATCACCAAAAAAGAAAAATGGTATCTGTCTGAATGTCAGTGTTGTGAAGTTATTAGCAACATCAAAACAGAGCCTTGAGTGTTTTGTAATGCATGGTATACATCTGGCTGTGTTTTGTTTATTTATTTATTGATTTATTTATTTATTTTAATTCTAGGTAGACGGGGGCATTGAAAAACAGTTAAGCAAGGAAGTTCTTTATTATGATTACCATTCCTCCTTCTTTGACATATTTGTAAGTACATGATTTATGCTTAATATCATAAATGGGGGTTGTCGAACAGGGCTGTGAATATTTCTAGAAACATCAATTGGATTTGCATGGCACACCATGGTACAGATCATCTATGCCATGTATTGTATTGTCAAACTAAGGTCAAATTACCTTGTTTAGTATTACTGTTTATTCGGCAGCATTTTATATTGGTAATTTAATTTAAAATATATTCCTGCTAAGAGGATTGATTAACATTTAAAGTAAAGGATATTTGTATAAGTAACTAAACCAGAATTATGAATATAGTAAACATAAAATAGTAATAATAAGTTTAGACTTGGACACATTTAAAAAAATATGGAATGCCAAGTATTCCGTATTTACCAGTGAGGGTTTTGTGGGCAAACATATGGACGTTTTTACACATTACAGCATTTCTTTTTAACGGCAGGTACTAGCGGTATTTCGATTTACTCTATTGATACTTGCTTATGCAGTGTGCAAGCTGAGACATTGGTGGGCTATAGCGGTAAGTGTTTAACCTTGTTGGTTGTTGGCTGTGCTAGTACAGGTGGTTAAATCGGTCACCCTGCACTTACATGTTTGTTGAAATCATTTAACGCTGTGACCCAGGGCACTTGTGACACTGTATGTGTATTCAAGGTGGTGCACTTACCTTATTCTTTTTGATCTTATCATTTTACCTTTTATCATATGGAATGCATGTAAAGTATATGTATGTAAAACTTACAATGTAGGTCAGGTGACCTGTGAACTGTGTTGCAGAACCACTTTCCAAAGCTGATTACTGGGCACTAACAACAGATGAGCTGAGCTGTTAAATGCAATCCAGGAAACCCGACCTATATACATTAGCATGAGAAGCTGTAATCATTTCTAGGGAAACTTAAACAAAGTATTTGATATATTATATAGCATACACAGATGCTTGTCTCATTCCATATCTTCATATTATCAACTTTTGTTTGATGCTTTTTAAAAATGAATTCTGCATTTGTAAAGTTTTAACTTTAGCATTATAAACATTGGCTTAGCGCACTGAATAACATTAAAAGATCTGTTACCATACAGATTAAAAGTTAAACTAAGGTGTGTGTATATATATATATATATATATCGGTTTTAATTTCTACATTTCAGATAACAACAGCAGTTACCAGTGCCTTTTTAATAGTTAAAGTCATCATCTCAAAGGTATGTGTGCATATCACAAAATGTCCTAAATATCTGAAGTGTCACAAAAGCACAATTATGCATTAAGAGACTGTGTCTTTCAGCTGCTTACCCAAGGTGCTTTTGGCTACCTGCTGCCTATTATGTCCTTCGTACTAGCATGGATAGAGACCTGGTTTTTGGACTTCAAAGTATTGCCACAAGAGATGGAGGATGAAAACAGTGAGCATGCATTTTATTTTGGTCCTGTCAAAGTAATTCGATATTTAAAGCTGACCTCTTGGAGACTCAGAAGGATGTGTTGAAAGCGTCCTCCGATACATCCTGTTCATCTGCAGTGCGTGTTTTGCAGGGTTCCAGTCAGTTCCGGATGCCTCAGAGAGGGCGGTGCTTATTCAACCAGGCCCTCTGTCTGATGGACAGTTTTACTCGCCTCCAGAGTCCGTAGCAGGTAAGGGCAAAAACACATGAAGAACTCAATGATTTACATAAATATTCCATCTAGTATGAAAGCTGTTGTTGCATGACCTGGATTTTTAAACACCTCTCTCTGACTGTGGCAGACTAGACATGCAGTTCCACACTTTACTGCTGTCATTGTTGTCTGTCTCAACTGTGTGAGAAACATATAGTGCAAATATAACGATGGCAAAAAAGTAATAAATTATCCCTGCTTATGTATTTACACTGCAGCTGAGGTGATCCAATGTCTTCTGTTGGTGCAATTGATTCCCTTTTACCAGTTTCTCTTGAATAAAATATGTGGTCAGAGCCAAGGGCGTCATTTCAGAAAAATTCTGGGGTGGGGGCAAGGTTGTGTCAACATTGAACATTCTCTGTTCCAAATACCCCCACGGATGAGAAAAATATGCAGTAATTGGGCCACTTTACAACGAGATAGCGTGCTGCGCTTTGTCAACATCGTTCTTATTCTTAAAATAAATTACATAAAATGTGCAATAAAAGTATGAAAGTCTCATTTTATAGTAATAAAGTGTGCAACGTTACAGTCATCGCTTTCACTGAAACGTTTGTGTTTTAAAAGTGGGTAAATGCTTTAATGCTAACCGAATTGCTGTGCTGCCAGATTACAATATCAGTTAGCTAAACATGTCAGTAACATACTGTAACTACTGCTACATTAAACAAATAGCGGTACAACATTTTTTTTTTTAAATCGTTTGAGTAGCAGCTAGGGACTTTAGAGTACTCTTACTTCAGAATACTGAAAAAAAATGTATGGAATTGCATAACTCTTTATTTTAGAGCATCCATCCGAAGGCATCTCACTAGATTTGATATATGCTTACAATTTCGAGTTAAGTTTGATACATTTCACCTGCTTTCCACAAAGAATGACACTTTGTATCAAATATAAACCCAATTAACATAAACTGCTAAATAAGCACCACATTCCAGTGAATGTCAAAAGTAGAAATATGAAGCAAAGTTTTAAATAACATTATCATTAACCACTTACTCCTTTACAGGGTCGCGGTGAGCCAGAGCCTAACCCGACATACACAGGGCGCAAGGCGAGACTACACCCTGGACGGGACGCCAGTCCATCGCAGGGCACCACACACACACTCACACAGAGGGCAATTTAGAGTAACCAATCAACCTGGACAGCATTTCTTTGGACTGTGGGAGGAAACCGGAGTACCCGGAGAAAACCCACACGAACACAGGGAGAACATGCAAACTCCACACAGACAGTACCCTAGGCCGGATTCGAACCTAGGACCCTGGCGCTGTGAGGCAGCAGTGCTAGCCACTACGCCACCGTGCCGCCTTTTTAAATAACATGTTCACACGAATAAACTTTAAAAAAGGGGGCGTCTCACTTTCATCTTGGCAAATTTGTCAACACCAGCCTGTAAGTCTAATGTTTTTGCTTGTCGGGTTAGCTCGCAATAACCAAATGATCGCTCAGTCTCTCATCCCCTCATCTCCAGTAGCTGTACCCATGTATGTTGTGACCCTTTTCGTGCACGAAATGAACCTTTTATTTGACTAACTAATACCAACATTTGCATATGGTGAAAATATGTATAACATTGCCTAATCATTTCCTTCCATATGAATGCACATTTAAGCATTGTAACATTTTAAAATAGTAATTATAATCAGAATGTATCTAATACTATAGTCTACCACCTTAATTTAAATATCATTTTCTGCCGATCCACTATGAGAAAGACATTATAGAGCAGCTATGTATTCCAGTACTAAACCTGAAAACGCACAGCATAGCCCATGAGCCTAAATGTCGCTTTCAAATCTGTGGTACTTTTTCTTTACAGCATGTATAAATAACTGTACCTGGGCATCAGCAATATTAATAGTTTCTTCCGCAACTCCCTCCTTGTTGTCTCACAGTGTTTCAGTTCTTCCGTTTTCCACCTGCTGTGGCAAACATTTTCTTTTGACTCATCACAATATCAGTAATACTATATTATTATAGAAATAATAGATTGCAGTGTAATTCTGTGTTGTGTCGATAAAATCACTGGATAATGATGAACTATCAATAAAAAATGAATGATTCCCACCGATGCCTTGAGACTATGAGTGCGAACAATTACATCACTTAGCAACCATTACCGACTTCATTCCAGATCCGGGTTAGATTAGAAAGGAATTATGTTTATATGTGATTATAATATGGGGGTCAACAAGTGGAAGGCATAATGCCATGCTAATCGTTTTGGAGGAGGGGGGTCTGCCAAGGTCTGCCCCCCCTGTCCTATAGCGCATGACCAAAGGTTATTTACAGTATTAAAAAAAAAAATTCACATATGCGTGGTCCAAATATTTTCCCCATTTCAGCTATGGTATAATGAAGGTATAATGAAGGCTGCTCGCAATGTGAAACAGGTGTTTTAATTAGCTTGCATCTGGCTCCACCTGCTGGTAAATTCAGGCATTAGCCAGCTCTTATTTCACATGCACTTGAAGCAACAATGCTGACACATTAGAGGGGATTAAACAGTTTTTATAGATTGATTTTGTAAACTTAGCTTGGGTATATTAAGCCCTTGATCTCTTATTTAAAATGGATGCCTGCCTTTTTGTCGTAAGGTAACACAGTGAGTGAATGCACTTTGTTGTGATTGGGAGGTATTTTGTTCACAAGAAACGGGAGGGGAATGTGTAACGAGCACTATAGAAACCACAGCCTCTGACTCCTTTTCATACGGGTGAAGTCAGAACGCTGGCCAGCTTTTTCGTTAGAAATGGATTTTAATGGAAACATTTTTTTTTCCGGATTATATGCATCACCTTTGCCAGATTCTTAGATACACATAACTGCTAATTCGCTTTGACATTTTAATGGAAACATAGCCACTGGTAATAAGCAGCATGTAATGGTGTAATTCTTTTATTTGGCCACAACATGGCACTCCTGCATCAAACAATGCGGGTGGCTCAGTAAAAGAGAACACAATATATTGTTCATTTTATTCAAATTATTTAAAAAAAACAAAACAAAAAAAAAACTTTTCCACAGTAAGTATTTTTACAGGACATATAGGGGGTTTTATTGTGTTTATATGGGTTACCTGTAAAATAATACCATTCAGATAAAGTAGCTTTGAATAGACACCCGCTTTGAATGGACTTCAGTAATTAACTTAATTTCAGAAATGTGTTCCAAACCTCCAGGCGTCAAGGGTGCCCTTTCGCCTGTACATACATATGTGAAACATCTATGAAGAGAATCACTTACTGTGAGGAAACTTGATCAATATATTTAACAGAGTATTGCAGTCTGGAGATAATGGGAGTGACTGTAGGTCCATATGCCACTCTTTAACACTTTAACATGCATACAGTGGAGTGTGTCGCATTGCTTTACTTTCTCATGATACTGATGACTCAGATTTGATGACTTCAGCCATGATGGCGGATTCACTTACTGACATGTACAGCTGAATCCTGATAGTCATTGCCGTTTCTTAAAAGCCTGCTGTACTTGATTTCTAATTTTAGCAGTTCCACAGCACGCAGATGAATCAGCACAAGGACATTGTTTAATCATAGCAATGTAGGCTTCATATTTATTGAAAGACTAGGACTAACTCAATTCTAACAAATACCTATTTCGAAGTTTAGCAGCCTAACCACAATATTGGTATTACTTCTGTCCTTGTCTGAGTCTTTGTTATCTGTGTTGCAGGTAATGGAGTTGTGGTCTGTTATATTTCTCAATAATTTCATTAACATTTACCAAGTGCTCCAACTGTATTTTAGAACTGTTAAGCCACAGAATCAAACTGAGGCTTATCAGGAACATGCTGAAGTTAAAGCAGCTGTGGCTTACTGTATCTTAGCCAATTTTTGGTGCCAAACCCTGTGGAACCGATCTGTTTGGCTGTGTTCCCTAGAATGCAGTACAGTTAATTGTGGATTGCGGTACACATGTGAATTTTCCATTGCATACCTTTGCAGCCAAGTTTGCCTTGTGGTTTGTGATCTCAAAGTGTCAGTTTACACAAAAGAAAGATGTTTGCTGCTTTCTTGGGAATGCAACTCAGTAACTGGAAATAATGTTTGTTTAACTGGCTAGCTCCTTGAAGTCTTCAAAAGATCTTTCCAAAAGCAGTCAAATACACAGGGCATATACTTTCTTTAAGTTTGCCTTTTTAATGTATACATTGAATGAATTATTCATGACAAAAGTCTTATATATTTTTATCGTTTACTGTACTGAATAGTGTAATTGGATTTTCTCTTTGTAATATGTTGATAAATTAGTAAAAGTCTGGAAAACACAACATATCAACTGGTAATCAATGTTTTAGAAGCCTCTGTAAGAATCTGTTTTAGTTAATTCCTGTTTTCCACAAATACGCTACAAATAAGGACACACAACTGTCAATTGTATTTGTTTTACTGTCAATATTAAGACAGTTAGTGTAAATAATGTTTTTATTTGGTTTTAGATTCAGATGAGGAAACGGAAGAAAAGCAGGATCATGAGAAGCCGGTTCTTTAGCGGGTACGTAGCATAAAATTAGAACTTTGGAGTTTAGGTAAGACACACAATATATCATTTTAGATCTTTAGATCTTGATGTAAACCTGGCATTACTTTCTAAGAAGGTAGGACCCTGTGTGATCCGACATTGATAAAGTGTTTGGTGCAAACAAACTGTACTTGCTGCACATATCCATTCACTGCATCCTCCTCAGTCCTTTTAGACTTGAAATGGATTTTGGTATTTTTACTAGAAATCATACACAGTATTTTTTTGTTTATTTGTTTTGTTGTTGTTGCTGGGATCAAATGCACTTAAGTGGAGACTAAATGCATTAGGTTCCAGCATCTAAAAAACTACAGTGCAGAAGTTATAAAGAGCCGGGCTCGTCTGCATTCGGGTTATAGAGCTTTTCACCTCATCTCATCGACAGGGAACAGAATCCGTAACGGCAGTGCATCAGACAACACTGCCCATTCCATTAGTTTATAAAGATCTTAATGTAGAACCCTTAGCTCTAAATGAACAATGTTTGTTAACAGTTAATAAACTACAAAAGCGGCCCTTAAAATATAGCGTGACCCATGTTTGCTGATACAGGTTTCGTTCAAAGCTGTAAATATGAGACCTCCAGTATATCGCAAATGGAATTATTTCAGTAGTTAACCACTTTAGGTAATCAGTTATATGATTACTCAAAAGTGTTTATATGAAATATTTAGTTGTAACTGATTTGTCTCTTGTTTAAATTAACCTACATTCTTTCCTTGATTCTCAACAGTGTTTCCTCTCAGAGCAATGTGTGGTGCATCAAGACATGACCAGTGGCACTGAAATGTTTCTTTACTGAGCAAACTGGAACTGGTGTGGATGTTGACTCAATGAGTGGAAGCTACAAGAGCCTTCTTTTGCCTTAGAACTGCTAAGAGCACTGCTAGTCCTGTCCGTTTTCACTGTACTAACTCTCAATGCAATCAGCTGGTTCAGATGTCATGATCTTGAATGTTCGGCAGATCTACAGCTAACTTAAACCATTAATTGTTAATAGTTATTTGTTGAGAAAACGTGTACCTTTTATAGTAAATCACTGTGCTTGGTACAGTTTGAAAAAGTGGTTTCCTCTTAATTCATTTTTGTCAAGGTTACAGTACAATCTTGAGCACTGTGATGAATTTTCTTTTTATCCGAGTGTATATATTTTGCTTTTAGGAACGGCTTGTTTTAATGAACAGCAACAAAACTGAATGCCTATTATACAAACACGTGTTCCGGCTTATATTTTAATGTTAATTAATTCATGTTAATTAATGTGACGGTAACATACACTGAAGTTCCAATGCGTAATTTGAATTGAAATGAGTAGCTGAATAACACAACTTGCTGTTCATTTAAATACAGCAAAAACTCTGCTTTTGCATTAATTTTAGAAATTGAGCCTTCTATATAGTACTTTTTATGTGCAGTTGACACACATTTCTATGATTCAAAAACAACATTTCACCAGGACTCTATTAAAGAATTGCTGTGATTAAAACAAATAAGCTCATTTAATTTTCTTTGAAATCTGGTATTGGAAAACATCACAGGGCTTTCTACATAATTGTTTAAAATTGTCATAAATATCAGTTAGAAATATTATCTTGTAATAAATGTAAATGACAATAATGTATCTGATTACAATGTATATGAAAGGTATGCATGTGTAAATATAAGTGCAGTATTTTTTATATGAAGTGCAATGGAAAATATACATTAGGCTTAAAAAAAGGAACTCCAATTATCGCATGAATGTAGGCCCTGTACCAATCCCAGATCCACAACATAGTGATCCCATGTTAATTAATAAAATATTTTCCTGTCAAAATATTGTGGTCAAGAGTGAGTTTTTTAATGAAAAAATAAAATCTAAATGTGCATTTCATCTGTATCCCTAACTTCACTTTCTTGTTTGTATTTTAAATTATTATTATTATTTTTGTTTGGCTAATATCCTTACTTAAGTGATAATCCATTTTAAAAAGTGTTTACTTGCATATTAATGTATATGTAGCTTTACATTCTAAGGTGTACATACATACACACTGCATGGCCACTTTATTAGGACCTGTACCTAATGTCGTGTTGAGCCACTATTTTGCCTGGTCACAGCCTTGACACATTATGGCATAGACTCCACCAGGTGACGGAAGGTGTCTTGAGAAATATGAATCAATTCAGTTTAGATCCAGGGATTTTGGAGGATGTCTGTAATCATGCTTCTCAAACCACTCATGTATGGATAGATACAGGGGTGAAATTCTGCTGGTACTCACCGGTACTCCGTACTGGGACTTATTTTGATGCCGGTACTGGATACCGGGACTTATTTAATCTGCTATTCATCCAACGCGGATGCATTCCATCCACTCACACAGTCCACTAGCGCAACGTTTCTCAAAAGCACTTTCATTCAGCACAGTTCGTGCTGCTTGCATTCTGTTTCCTCATACTGCTTCTGTTTCTGTTAGCTGTTATTGGCCACCATTGATGTCAGTGTAATAACTACATGTTGATTGGCCGAGCTTTCATTCTGATCAGATTTCGTTTTGGCATGAGTCACAAATCTCAGCCCATTTCACTTTTTGTCAGTTCTCATTCATTGATCAATGACAGAAGACTTTAGCAGTGCATCGTGAAAACAGCGGTATGGTGTAATTATCATTATTATGAAGTAATCATTATTTTCTATAGTGCAGTGCAGAAACTCTGAAATATTCGAAACGACCGTTGCTGCACATGAATTTGAAGGCAACAATCCACATCGGTATTCGCCATAAATGACAGAGTTGATAAATATTAGAAATAATTATAACGCGTTTTGCCTTGCATCGATTTACCACATTGCCATAATTTGTGCAAAATTTTCTAAAATGGCAAGTATTGTGTGGCACAGTAGGGATTAACAATAACATAAAAAAACAGGATCAAAGTGCAGCTTCAGATTTGGTAAGCGAGTCAGAACGGTAGGTTACGGATGTAACCCTGGTTTCCTGAAAGAAAAGATGACCGCCATACTTTTGGGATATGCCTGCTTGTCAGGTATTCGCTGAGCATTTTATATCAAAGCTGCCGATAGGCTCCTCCGCAGAGTAACGTTCTCGGTCCCGCCTTACTGAGGTAATAAATAGGCGCAGAAACATTAGTCTCTTTTGCATCACCCGCAAATGCAAGTGATGTAACCTCACAAGGTTGGCGGTCATCTGCTCTTTCAGGGAACCAGGGTTACATCCGTAACCCATCATTCCCTTTCAATTTGAAGATAGCCACCAATGATACTTTTGGGAAAGTATACCAGAGCCGTCGTGAGAGAGAATGAGCGGACAGCATCTGAGGGACATCTCGCTACTGCCATCTAGTGTTGGTGGTGTGAGCATGCAACCTCAAGGACCCTAGTGCCTATTAAAGGCATAGAGGGATCTACGACATTAAGTCGGTAGAACCTGGTAAATGTATGCGGGGTACTCCAGATAGCCGCAGTACATATATCGGTCAACGAGGCACCTCTGGAGAGGGCCCATGACGTAGGCACACCTCTGGTTGAGTGCGCGGCCACCCTCCCAGGTGGGGGTAGGCCGGCATTAGTATACGCAGTCAAAACCGTGTCCACAATCCAATGGGACAGTCACTGCTTAGAGAGGGCTTGACCTCCGGTACTTTCACCATGACAGACGAAGAGCTGGTCAGACTAACGCAGTGCTCTCATTCTATTCACATAGCATCTCAATGCCCGAATTGGGCAGAGGGAATTTAATCTCCTATCCGACTCCTCCGCAAAGGGAGGGAGATGGAAAGCCTCTAGTTGTGGAAGAAGCCCTAGCGTTCTGCAGTGTACTCACAACTGCATCTGAGAGCCCTAGGGCGGACAGATGGTCCCGTTCAGGGGCCAGACACACAGCTGGAGTCTGCCCGGTTCTGGGTGCCAGAATGTGCCTTTCACCTGACTGAGGAGATCCATGTGCAGCGGAATCTCCCAGGGCTGGCCCTGCAGCAGCTGGCAGAGGTTAGAAAACCAGGTTCTCCTGGGCCATCTGGGGGCCACCAGGAGAACTGTCACTTCCTCTCTCCTGACTTTCTCGAGGAAGGCAGGGAGCAGCAGTATAGGCTGGAAAGCGTAAAAAGGCGCTTTGGGCCATTCTTACGCTAAGGTGTCGACGCCTAGTGGACCTCTGCAGCTGCGGAGGGAGAACCACAGGGGGCAATAGGTCATCTCTGCCATGGCAAAGAGGTCGACCTGGGCTTCCCCTGAAGCATTCCCAAATGCGCTGCACCACCTGAGGGTGCAGTCGCCATTCTGACAGGTGTGGACCCGCCCTGGAGAGGAGGTCCGACGCCCAGTTCACCATTCCCAGGAGAGGGGCCTCTGTACCCAAATTAGCAGCCTAAAGGCTATGCGCTGTAACTCCGGGGACCGAAGCCCTCCCTGGTGGTTCACAAACTACTGACATGTTGTCTGTGCGGACAAGGACATGTTTGTTGCGGAGCACAGGGAGAAAATGTTGCAGCGCGAGGTGGACTGCTGTTAGCTCTAGCGAGTTTATGTACAGGGACGTCCTGCGACCCGACCAGGATCTGCAGACTCCTCTGCCTGCCCAGACAGCCCCCCAACTGGAGTTGGATGCGTATGTCATCACCACTTGACAGTTGTAAATAACTCCTATCCTTACGCCTTCACTCAGATGAGGGGCTTGCCTCCACCAGCGTAGCGCTTTCTAACACAGACGAGACACTGTCAGCTGACGGTGTATGTCGCACTTGGGGTGTAGCCGAAAGGCATTGAGCCACGCTTGAAGCGGGCGCATGTGAGGTAACCCCAGTTGAATAGCTGAGGACGCTGCCGCCATCAGACCCAGTAGTTTCTGACACAACACTAATTGCACTGTGGACCCTGGTTGAAACAGGGCCAGGCAGTTGTGAATAGCAGCTACCCTGTCGTACGAACAGGTAGGCTTGCATTGTAAGGGAATCCAGCCGGAGACCCAAATAGACCGTACTCTGCACTGGTGTTAATTGGCTTTTTGCATCATTGAGGTTGAGACCCAGCCTCAACAGATGCTCCGTCACAATCGCTGTGTGGGCCACTGCTCTTTCCTGGGACTGGGAACAAATCAGCCAGTCGTCCAAGTAATTCATCACCTTGATCCCTGGCAGCCACAAGGGAGCCAGGATGGCATCCATGCACTTTGAAAATGTGTGGGGGGGCTAAGGAGAGGCCGAATGGCAGCAAGGAAAACTCGAAGACGCTCCCCTGAAAGGCGAAGCGGAGATATTTCTTGTGCGCTGGACGGAGAGGAACGTGAAAATACGCGTCCTTCAAGTCCACTGTTGTAAACCAGTCGCCCAGCCGGACAGACTGGAGGATGTGGAGATGTGTGACCATCTGGAACCTCCTCTCCCTCAAGAACCCATTGAGGTGTCTTCAGGTCTAGGATGGGGCAAAGGCTGCCGTCCTTTTTTGGCACCAAGAAATACCTTGAGTTGAACCCCTCTCTTAGAGAGGTGTGTTCTACAAGACAGATGGCTTGTTTTTGAAGTAGTGTTTCTACCTCTCGTTTGAGGGCCAAGACCTGGAGAGGGTCGTTCACGGATATGAGCGTGATCCCTCGAAAGGGAGGAGGTCCCAAGTGGAATTGCAGTGCGTAGCCGGTGTGTACGGTGGCGAGCACCGAGGAGTCTGAAGTGCAACTAACTGCACCAGTAGTGCAGATGGTGTTGTGCGAATGGGTGGGTCTGAGGCCACAAGCCTTCAGGGCTCCTGTTGGGGCTGCTGAGGCTGTGGCAGAGGTTGCCTTGGAGGCTGCCTGGGGCGGCTCCCTCAATTGCACCATCGTAATGTAGCGATGTGTTTGTACCACTAAATCACAGAGAAATGATAAATTATGATACAGGGCACCAGACTGCGAATAAAATGGTTACAAATGCAAAAAAACAAACAAACAAAAAAAAACATTTTGACGACTGTTTTTTAGCACAAAATGCTGCAGCTCCTTTTAAGCATAAGTGTCAATATTTACTGAATGCGACATGACGTCGGTCTATATATTTAAAAAAAAAAAAACGCATATCACATGTTTTAATAAACTGAAGTGCCATAAGGACGGTAACAATTTGATCGAATAAAAATGCTTGTAAGTGCAGAGAGATGTATTAACATCAGCAGAATACGGAACCCTGGTTTCTTGCAACAGTTGTGATGGTGACCAAACGTGTGAGTACTGTTGTGTAAAAAAAAAGTAGCTTAAAATGAACGGTTGCATTTACAAAACACAGAACAAGAACAGCAACAAATACAAATACACTTAAGGTTTGTAGTGCACATGTGCCATTAACAAAATGCCCAGGAAACTTAAAATAAAGAGAAAAAAAATAATTAAGGGCTGTAATGCAGCAAAAAGTGAAAGAATTAAACAAATAAGGAAGTGAAAAGGTTTTTCAAAATGTAGTCAGACTACGCCAGTCCTGTGCGAATAGCAACAGGACAATAGTTATAATTTTATTTAACCCACTTTCTTTGGTCACACAGGTTTGAGGCATCCACAGAGGGGACCAGCAGCAGAACACACCAGACAAGACAACCAAGTAAGTATCAATTATGTTTATTTGGTGTATAGCAATGATAAAAAAGGGGCATAAATAACTAAGCCGTTAAACTACAATTTCTACTAACCAGTTCTCCTAGCCAGGTCATCGGTACCGGACGAGGTTCCAATCTCCTGTTCTCCCAATTTAGCAATTAGTTTATTCGAATTTACCTCACCCACAACCCAAGACTAAGGTGGTCTAGACGAACAGTCCTCCGTTGGCGTTGCTGATGCCCCTCCACCTGTCAGCCTTCAACAAGGTTGCACACAGCACACCAGTGATGGTCCGATGCCGCCTCACATATTGGGGGATAGTTGTCCCACTCTGGCCCTCCAACTCGGGATAAAAGAAGCACAAATAGTGCAATTAAAATCCTTACTCCAGTTCAGGGAGACTGTGTGTCTAATAAATACTAAACCAATTTATCATTGATAAACATAGACACATCAAAATACATAAACAAGCGAAGTATCCCTAAAAATAGTACTAAAAACACTAAAATCATCAGTTAACTGGATACATTACATTCATAGATAAAACAACAACTAAAATGATATACTATTTAAAACCAATACTAATATAATAGAAAATCTGGTACACATGAGAAGACCAAGGGTTAAATATACTTATACAAATCAGCGCTGTCTAACTAAAGTGCAAGTTGCTTTCACTAAACAAGTACTTCCACACATATAAAGTCGCTCGTATTTGAGCAATTAGTGTTTCTATCAACAGGGTGTCTAAGACAGACAGGTAGTTGCATACATATGTAATAAAACACAAGTGTAGTCAATGATCTCCTCCACAATTTATCAAACAGACTAGAAAATACATGTGCTTGCGTGGCGACATGCAAACGTAATTAAATTGCAATGTACTTAACTCTTCTTTGACCATCTGTCTTTAGCCACTGTAACGTCTACTGCTCCTTTTCCACCTTTCGTCTGTAATTATAGTTCTCTTTCAATTCGAAGACGACCACCAATGAACATTATGTATGGCATATGCCTGCCCATTGGGTAGGTATTGCTGAGCTCTCTATACCAGAGCTGCTGATAGGCCCCTTCCTGGGATGATGCACTCGGTCCCGCCCACCGAGGGAATAAAACTGTCATCCTGAGGAAGCCATTTATCTTTTTCCTTCTCAAGATGGTAAGGTAAGACCTCTATGTCTAGCTGAGCGTGTTGATAGAAAAGAGCTTCTCTAGTCGAATCGAGTCGATTGTATTTCCCTTGCATTCGTGCTGAAAGCTGGCTTGACGCTTTTCCAGGAATCAACGACTTTGAAAAGACAGAGCCCTTTGCTTTTCTGTCTTTCAGCGGCCTCTTCGCTTGCGAGTACAGGGTTATTATTATTATTATTATTATTATTATTATTATTATTATTATTATTATTATTTATTTCTTAGCAGACTCCCTTATCCAGGGTGACTTACAATTGTTACAAGATATCACATTATACATATTATACATTATACAGATATCACATTATTTTTTACATACAATTACCCATTTATACATTTGGGTTTTTACTGGAGCAATCTAGGTGAAGTACCTTGCTCAAGGGTACAGCAGCAGTGTCCCCCACCTGGGATTGAACCCACGACCCTCCGGTCAAGAGTGCAGAGCCCTAACCACTACTCCACACTGCTGCCCAAAGTTCCTCCAGGGGGTTAGGCCTTGCCGCATCCCCACTGTTGAGTGACTCTTCTAGCCGTGCTCTCCTCCACGGGGCTAGGCCAATTGCATAGCTGCCCCCAGGTGGTTAGGTACTGCGGCACATGCATAGCCCTTGGTACTTTGATATCTTGGTGCGCAAGGTGCTTATTGCATACGGAACACGGTGCCCAGCACTACAGTGTCAGTGCACAGACACAGTGCCGCATGGTACACAGTGCACATAGCGCTCAGTATACACGGTGCACACGGAGCTTGGCCCACTGCTACAGCGCTAGTGCACGAACGCACGGTGCTGCACGGTACACGGTGCACACGGTGCTCAGTGCACATGGTACACGTGGTGCTTGGCCACTGCTACAGCGCTAGTGCACGAATGCACAGTCCTGCATGGTACACTGTGTGCACGGTGCTTGGTAGGCAGGTGTCTAGTATCTCTGTGCGCATAGCGCCCTCGGGTGCTCGGTGCACAAGGTGCCTCCATGCCCTCTGCCTGTAAACAGTGCTCCACTCCGCTGTAGGCTACGCTGCCCCGGTCGTGTGACTGCACATAGTCCAAGCTAGATACCCTGTCCAATTGTTGTGATCGAGACTGTGGGAAATAGCTCTCTTTCGAGTTTTCTGGAGTTCCCCATTTCTGTGAATTCAGTTATAAACGCTGCACAACTGACGCTGTGTTTACTCTTTTTCTTTTCAACAGCCTACATCGCTTTGGGATTGCAGTCTGCTTTCTAACCTTACAGCGCTCGCTGTTGTGTTTTCCTCTGCTATTGCAGTTTAAAAAAAAAAAAATAAGAAAAAGAGACGTGATCCTCCACTGGACCCCGGCTCTGCTGAGCCCCGCTGTGGAATTGACTCCGCTGGATTGTCTCGGCTCGCCCTCTCAGTGCGCTTAAAAATTCCAGTTCCCTGCATTGCCATGGTGTCTGTTGTATTACCCTCACAGCTTTCCTGTTGTGTGTGTGTGTGGTTTTATTTCACTGAAATATATATATATATATATATATATATATATATATATATATATATATATATATATATATATATACAGTACTGTGCAAAAGTTTTAGGCAGGTGTGAAAAAATGCTGTAAAGTAAGAATGCTTTCAAAAATAGACATGTTAATAGATTATATTTATCAATTAACTAAATGCAAAGTGAGTGAACAGAAGAAAAATCTAAATCAAATCCATATTTGGTGTGACCACCCTTTGCCTTCAAAACAGCATCAATTCTTCTAGTTACACTTGCACAAAGTCAGGGATTTTGTAGGCATATAGTCAGGTGTATGATTAAACAATTATACCAAACAGGTGCTAATGATCATCAATTCAATATGTAGGTTGAAACACAATCATTAACTGAAACAGAAACAGCTGTGTAGGAGGAATAAAACTGGGTGAGGAACAGCCAAACTCAGCTAACAAGGTGAGGTTGCTGAAGACAGTTTACTGTCAAAGTCATACACCATGGCAAGACTGAGCACAGCAACAAGACACAAGGTAGTTATACTGCATCAGCAAGGTCTCTCCCAGGCAGAAATTTCAAGGCAGACAGGGGTTTCCAGATGTGCTGTCCAAGCTCTTTTGAAGAAGCACAAAGAAACGGGCAACGTTGAGGACCGTGAGGCGCAGTGGTCGGCCAAGGAAACTTACTGCAGCAGATGAAAGACACATCATGCTTACTTCCCTTCGCAATCGGAAGATGTCCAGCAGTGCCACCAGCTCAGAACTGGCAGAAAACAGTGAGACCCTGGTACACCCATCTACTGTCCGGAGAAGTCTGGAGAGAAGTGGCCTTCATGGAAGACTTGCGGCCAAAAAGCCATACCTCCGACGTGGAAACAAGGCCAAGCGACTCAACTATGCATGAAAACACAGGAACTGGGGTGCAGAAAAATGGCAGCAGGTGCTCTGGACTGATGAGTCAAAATTTGAAATATTTGGCTGTAGCAGAAGGCAGTTTGTTCGCGAAGGGCTGGAGAGCATACACGAATGAGTGTCTGCAGGCAACAGTGAAGCATGGTGGAGGTTCCTTGCAAGTTTGGGGCTGCATTTCTGCAAATGGAGTTGGGGATTTGGTCAGAATTAATGGTCTCCTCAATGCTGAGAAGTACAGGCAGATACTTATCCATCATGCAATACCATCATGGAGGCATCTGATTGGCCCCAAATTTATTCTGCAGCATGACAACGACCCCAAACATACAGCGAAAGTCATTAAGAACTGTCTTCAGCGTAAAGAAGAACAAGGAGTCCTGGAAGTGATGGTATGGCCCCCACAGAGCCCTGATCTCAACATCATCAAGTCTGTCTGGGATTACATGAAGAGAGAGAAGCAACTGAGGCTGCCTAAATCCACAGAAGAACTGTGGTTAGTTCTCCAAGATGTTTGGGCCAACCTACCTGCCGAGTTCCTTCAAAACTGTGCAAGTGTACCTAGAAGAATTGATGCTTGATGCTGTTTTGAAGGCAAAGGGTGGTCACACCAAATATGGATTTGATTTAGATTTTTCTTCTGTTCACTCACTTTGCATTTAGTTAATTGAAAAATATAATCTATTAACATGTCTATTTTTGAAAGCATTCTTACTTTACAGCATTTTTTCACACATGCCTAAAACTTTTGCACAGTACTGTATATATATATATATATATATATATATAAGCTGGAAGCCTTAATCAGTTCATACATCAGGAAATGGTTGGGAGTTCCACGCTGCCTCAGTAGAGTGGGGCTTTATGGTAAAGGAATACTGCAGCTACCAGCATCCGCTCTAGCCGAGGAGTTTAAGTGCGCCAAGGTCAGACTGGAAATGACATAAGTAGAGTCACGCGACAAATGCATAAGGGAGGCAGCACCTGTGCTGAAAACTGGTGGGTGGCAAAGAAAGCTGTGGAGGATGCAAAGGCTGCCCTTCGAATTGGTGATATCATGGGGCAAGTTCAGCATGGAAGAGGGGGTCTTGGTCTCAGTTCAGCTCCTACTACATGGCACAAGGCAGCCCCAGCTCAACGGAGGAAGATGGTAGTCAACGAGGTGCAAAAGCAGGAGGAGAGGATGAGGTGTATAAAGGCCATTTCCCAGGCCAAGCAGGGAGAATGGATGAGATGGGAGAGTGTGGAACAACGCAAGATTGGCTGGAACAGAGCAGGATCAGTTTCCTCATCAGGTCAACATATGATGTTCTCCCATCACCACAGAACCTAAACCTCTGGGTAGGAGAGGATCCCTCATGTCCTTTGTGTTCATCACCTGCAACATTAAGGCACAGTTTGACAGGCTCTTAGCCAAGGATGGTTTACTTGGCGCCATGACCAGGTGCTGCGATGTTTGGCCTTAGCATTGGAAGATAAGCGTAACATGACCAATAAGTTGCCACCTGTTCCATCAAAACATTACACACAAAAGACAACATTCCTCCGTCCAGGAGAGCAACCACCAAGAAAAGGTGTTAAAACCAATCCTCGTCCAGGACAACTGGAAGCTGCTAGAGACCGGAAAATGCTGGCAGATGTTGGTCAACGGCTTATTTTTCCACCTGAGATTGCCATCACTAACCTTCGACCAGATATTGTCTTGTGGTCTGGATCAGCATGCCTTATTCACCTGGTAGAGTTAACAGTGCCATGGGGGGATGCTGTAGATGAGGCGTATGAGAGGAAGAAACTGCGGTATGCTCAACTAGCCACTGAAGCGGAACAGCGAGGATGGAGAGTCCGGGTTTACCCAGTGGAGGTGGGTTGTCGGGGATTTGTGGCACACTCTACAACCCGGTTTCTCAGAGACATTGGATTCAGTGACCAAGAGTTGCGTCCCACAGTGAAGAACTTATCTGAAGCAGCACAGAGGAGCAGCAATTGGCTGTGGTTGAGACAGAAAGATTCTGGCTGGGGATCTCAAGCACAATAGAAAGAAAGAAACGCTGATGTACAGGTAAGTAAGCTGGGCTGAGTTGAGTGGGGGACGGAGGGGGGTGATTCTGGGACGCCAGAATCACCGTCAAGCCCTCTTGAGGTGTCGTGGGCTAGTCGACGAAACACCGAGGAAGGAAGGTGCCCACTTGAAGACCCTAGAGATGTACCCTACTTAGCTCAATCCAGACGGTTGTCATGCTGATGCGCTGGGGAGACCGCACTGTGGTTGATCCCCTGAGCCAGCATCGCAGCCGCTGTGTGTGCTGATGCGCTAGGGAGGCAAAATAAGCTGATCCCTGGTCCCAGCATTACACTTCAGCCATCAACACCTGACAGAAGGATATCTACATCATCATATGGAAGGAAGTGCAAATGGATGGAGACACCTATGGATCACATTAGTTTACTGTAAAGCAACGTCTTAGTTGGTGCTTATCTTGGCGAGAGCCGAGTTCAAATCAGCATGAAGTTTTAACATCTACTCTCGAGTAATGGAAATCATATATTTGTAGCGGCGGGGGCATCCGCGCCCAGACACGGGCAACATGGACTGTATCAGAGACTGGGGAGAGGGATGGGATTGTGCTGTGAAATGCCCTGCATAAATGTGAGTGTGTGTCTGTACCAGAATGTGTGGCGAGTGCGTGCTGCTCTCTCTCTTTTACGTGGGTGCCGACTAGATTGGGAGAAGGAACCAGTCACCAGAGCTCATTTGCATATTGTGTGTTGAATGGACCAATGGTGTGAGACATGGGGGGAAGCGGGCGATATAAAAATGGGCTCTGCGCTACCAGCGGGGGAATGAGAACGAAAGGCGAGAATTAAAAAGAATAGGAGAGAGCACTGAAAGAGCATCAGATCTTTAAATAAAAATAGCACTTATAACTGCTTTGGATTATACGCTGTCTCCGGTGTTTCATTTATTCCCACTACGAACCCGCATAAGGCAGAACACTACAATATATACAAGTGCGATTCCTTCACCGGGACCCAGCTCTGCTGCGCCCCGCTGTTGAGTTGCATATGCCGGCTTGTTTCAGCCTGTCTCGACTGTGTATGATATCGACTTTGTATGATGAGTGCATCACCCCAGGAAGGGGCCTATTGGAAGCTCTGGTATAGAGAGCTCACCGATACCTACCCAATGGGCAGGCATATTCCATACATAATGTTCATTGGTGCTTGTCTGCTCTTTCAGGGAACCAGGGTTACGGTAAGTAACCTAACGTTCTCCTGGTTTCGTCTCTCTGACACAGCCCACCTCTTGCTTCTGCTTGCTGATCCCAGCTGCAGCTACCCAAGCACTGGTTCTCTGCCTGTCTTCTCCGTCAGGCTGGATCCCAACTGTTTCAAGCTCACTCCACTTTTACCCTGTTGGCTTCCTCCCTCTTGTTCTAGTCTCTGTCTTCGATCTCCCAGCTCTGCCCATTCTCCTGGGCTCCCCCGATCTCTCTCTGCTTCTGAGTCTGCATACAGCGTTTATATGCAGTGGTTCAATTGGCCACACCTGTAAGCAATCTGCAATTATTTATTAGCATCCCATTTCTCACAGCTCCGTTCTGTGTGCGTGCTCTGGGTGAAAACAAAAAAACATCTCAAATCATACCGTGCTCACACAAATCAAAATAGTGCCCTTAAACAATCAAAACAGTGAAACAAGAATACTAATAGTGCATAACAAAAACAAGAAGAAGAAGAAGAAGAAGAAGAAGAAGAAGAAGAAGAAGAAGAAGAAGAAGAAGAAGAAGAAGAAGAAGAAGAAGAAGAAGAAGAAGAAGAAGAAGAAGAAAAGGAAAACAATTTATTATCACAAAAAAACACAAATATCAAATAAATTTTTAAAGTATGTATTCATCGGCACTCAAATTGTCTCCATTTTTATAATGTTTGCACCGTGCTGTGCATATGAGTACCTGCACTTTTTTGTTGAGGATTTCACCCCTGGAGAGATACATTATCTTCTTGAAGGTAGCCGTTGCCATGAGGGTGAAGAATTGCGGGGTGGACTTGATCCGCAACAATGTTGTGATAAAATAAAGTGTTTGCTTGGACTCTGTACATGCATGTGCACACAAGCACGCACGCACGCACACACAGTAATACATGTTCAAAAGTCCAAATAGAAAGAACATTCTTCAGTAATTAGGAGAGACCCAATTTAAAAAGCTCCATTATTCTACAACTCAAGTAACACTAATAAATGCAATAGCCTTCATGTTTTTTTAACAATGTGAACAGTGTTTTCGGAACGTTGAAAGCAGAGTTGATTAAAAGAGTTTAATTAAGAAGTTATTTTAAATATTGTTTCACATTCACGTCCTCATGTTTTTATATGTAAATTCTAAGATCCTAAATTCATAATTCTATCCATTTCATCATTTTATATATTGTTTTGTTATAGCGTGTGACAAAGTTTTTCTTAAATAACTTATTTCCGTTCTGAATATGTCTGTGTTGGTTTATAATACATTATAAAGAATAATATTATATTGAGATTTAACCAGCGCCATCTGTTGGATAAACAAAGATTATGAATCCGAGTTTATGAATCCCATCAGTGTTAAAATTATTTTAAATTTTTTTTTTTGTACAATAATATATTTTTAATCGTTTGAGTCTATGTAATTCAGTAATCACGTTGTTGTATGGTAGAAAGCATCAGAAAAGGATGCATTTCTGTAATGTTGAAAGTAAGAAGTAATGGAATTAATAATACTTAACTCTGTTTTATGGCATAATTGACCAAAGGCAGAAAAAAGAACTGTGAGGTAGGCCTACTTTGTGTTGCGTGAGGTAAATCTTGTCATACCGTTGCTGGGCAGCAGGCTTTATTCATATAGTATTTCATACTGAAATGTTATACTTTATAATCTACAGAAATATATCAATAGGCGTCGGTATATACATGTATTCAGCACGTACATGCAGTGGTGTTTAACAGAAGCATACAAAAAGTACCATTCGCACATTTACAGCTAATACAGGAAGCTTTTGAAGATTATCATGATTAGTGTGAATTTTAATAGCAATAGGGCCCAGGAAACCATCAGCGAGAAAAAAAGCGTTTCTGGAAACCTTTAGCATAATGTTGAAACCAGCTTGCCCACAAATAACAGTTTTATTTGCAAACAAGACGTACAAGAGCGGGTATTGAAACCCACCCAGTTCAATTTGTGGTTAAACTGTTAAGATATCTTGTTATCAAGAAAACATTCTGAATAAACAGAAATTAACCACATTTTCCACCATCCTGTCTCTCATGCATCATTTCTGCAGTGCAGAGGAGATGAGGTTAACCCTTTCACAGCAAGCCTTTGGGTTCTTTGCACTTCAAGTGAGATCGCTGTTCAAGGTGAAAATCAATGATAAATATTTACAGACAAACAAGAAATATGGTTTCGTTATAATCTATTTTTGAAATTAGTGGTGATCAGTTTTAATATTTTTAATAGATTATTATTATTATTATTATTATTATTATTATTATTATTATTATTATTATTATTATTATTATTATTATTATTGTCGACTAATAATTTGTATAAATAAATAACTAAAAAGTGATTTATACTATCATTTTGTGTTAGTTATATTTATGCCATTGAGATTTGTTTTCCCATGTTAAATATTATTCACTAGCCTGTGTTTTTATATGCTGTATTTTAGAAAGCATTCTGACTTTCTGATATTTTTAAAGCTATGTATTTGGCATTTATTCTTTCTCTTTGCACTTGAACCTCAAAAATCCTTTATTGGCCTGCTTATATTTCTGAAAAAATACTGGTTCTATTTAATAGGTTCTCTTTTTGATTTCACATTTAGTAGTAAAATGTTACTTGTTACAACATTTTAAAAATAATAAAGTTGATTAATTATTTAAACTGACAGATATTATCTATAATACCCTTTGAATATCATTAAAAACCTATAATGTTATGGATTTTAGTTTTGGTCAGTTGTTTGGTTTGTTAGACAGAAGAACATGTCAATTATGTTGCATTCCATCAGATATAATGGCTATTTAAATAGGCCGTTCAGATCCTGTAGTACACGAGAACACATTTCAAGGTTTTGCGGTTTTTTGTTATTGTTTTTTTTAAATGTGTGCTTTAAATGAATTTGCATCATCACTATGTTGTATTATTTTCTTTCAATACAATATAAATCAATGTATTTGTTTAGTATATTAGATACATTGTGATTTTGCAGTTTGGATTTACAGCATGGTTAAAACTATAAATTACCTGAGAATATATTATGGCATGAATATTTCCGAGCAGCCAAAAAAAAAAAAATGCTTTTAATTACATTGTAGCAATTTCTACAATACGTTAGTTACAATTCAATTGCGTAATTAATTGCAAAACTAACATTTCTTATTTTTTTACTTGAAGATTTTGTAATCTTATTGTTATTCAAACCCTGAATTGTATTACCTTGCATTGAACCAATATTTCATTTAAAATAACAGGCATTCAAAACCACATATCATCAATAATCAAACTGATCCGCATAGGAATACAGGTGACACTAGATATCTGATATAAGTGGTTATGTATTTGAAATACAATAATATGATCACATTCTTATAACATGTTATAGCAAAAAAAAAAACATGACTGCAATTAATGGTGATGTATACTCATAATCTGTCATTGTTATTAGCATCATTAATAACATGCTTGTGCATTGTATACAACCGCTCATCATGTGCTGTAAATTTATTCTGCATTTCAGATGGCTTGCTCTTGTTTCTTAAGATATGCACTTTGCATTTTCTTTATTTTTATTGCATTTCATAACCTTAATAAAAAAACCTTCCGATTCTATTACTTCTATCTCTTTGTTAATTCACATGTATTAGTTACCGACAAAATCTATTAGTTATAATTATTGTAATCAACAATACATATATTATATGATAGATAAATAATAACCTTATCACAGAAAACGTGCAGTCGCTTTTAATACCATTTAACGCGAAAGTTGTATGGATTTTAGTTTTGATCAGTTGATTGGTTTGATATTAAATTGAAATGTATGCATTATTTGTTTAAATGTATCCAATGTTACATGGATATCTAATTAGGCTGTCAAATACAACTGAAGGTGCAGTATAGTGACTACACGATAAACGTGTTGGAAGGTAAACAGATTTTAGTTATACTGTAGTTACAAGTATACGATACATGTGCTAGTTACTGTGTAATAACAATTAATTTTACCAAATACAGTTCTTCAAATTATTTGAAGGCTTTTGAATAATCCTATATGTTGGTGTTAGTGTATTTTTATTCAGAGGCAGAATTAATTATATTACGTTACATTGGACCAATGTGTGTTTTTAAAACTACATACATTAACAATTACAATGGATTGGCAATGATGTACACTTACGGGCGACACTTATGTTTATGGATCTGATACAGTTTTGTATATATTTGAATAATATATATATATATATATATATATATATATATATATATATATATATATATATATATATATATATATATATATATATATATATATATATATATATATATATATACTGTTTGCCTAGTTAGATCAGCCCACATGCCTGTTCTGTGCGGCATTAAACATAATTTACAATGTGTGACCTGGGATTGTGGCAATGCACCGTTATCAGATACAACCACCTAACCTGCGATTTCAGGGTATCTGTGGTGCTGTATGGGGGTCCATTTAATTGTCTAAACAGCAGCCGATTTAGTTACAGGCACCCTTTGACTCTATGAAATGACGTTTTCCTCCACGGCAGATTAATGATCTTATTTACATCCCTAAATGCAATAGAAAGAGACCTGTGATACAACCTTTAGATTTGAATTAATTCAATTACATTCAATATGCATTAATATTTTGATTTAAAAATAGAAAATATTGTTATTGTTATTAGAAACAAGTGTGTATATTTGAACAAGGTTCTGTTATGAATGTGGGCGATTTGTTTTCTGATACATTTTATAAGGGCTTGATCTCAACAGTTTGCCATTGTCTGTGTCCAGTCCGCTCGGTATATTTGACTATTGTTGAAGTGCATGTAATGTTGAAGTTTATAAGTTGTAATACTGACAATACCGATATGCTTAAATTAATAATAATAATAATAATAATAATAATAATAATAATAATAATAATAATAATAATAATAATAATAATAATAATAATAATAAAAACATTCATATTTAAAACTGAAATATTTTATTTGTATTTCTGTAAAATGCAACAGTTAACATGTCAACTATTTCCTTAAACAATTCTATTTGTTTTAATAAAATGATATATTATTTTTCCAACTTGCTATAATAATCATAAGCATGCTTACAAAGCTACTAAACTAGCAAACCTACATTTTTTTAAATAAATCTTTTCGTATCCAGCCACATAAAAAAGTTTAATATGTAACCATTGCTAAAACATGGAACAAAATAATTAAAATACAATCATTTATTGTAAAGCAAAGCTGTTGTTACAAAATTGACAAGCATCAATATCATATATTTCTTTCAACTTCAAACATAGTTGGTGCTTCAAGGCACTCTCTTCTTGATGCCAAGGACCTGAGTAGACTTCATCTTGGAAGTCAGGACGGATATGATTCCACAATACGTAACACTCTTCAGGATTAAGAGAGTGTAAGCAAACGTGCCCACATTAAAAGGAGACAAAGAACTGGTTTCTAAAAAAAAAGGAAATTAAATTAAATGAAAAACGATTATAAAAACGAGATCATGGTGTAATCTTATACTATATAAAATCATATTATTCCCAAGCTTTATGAGCAATCAGGACACTATTTGAAATAACACTTTGACAAAGCTCTAGAATGCTAGCTCAAGCCAAGGCTAAATCAACTTGTGTGGGACTGAGGCTTGGATTATTATTATTATTATTATTATTATTATTATTATTATTATTATTATTATTATTATTATTATTATTATTATTTATTAGCAGACACCCTTATCCAGGGTGACTTATAGTCGTAAACAAAAATACATTTCAAGAATCACAGTACAAGTATTAATACAATTAAGAGCAAGATGATGGATGATTGCATACATGCGTTTACACCAAAAAGAAATGGCTTCAGTTGTTTAAGTTGCCTTATAATTGTCATAATATAATTGTATAGCTGCTGTAAGGATACAGGCACCACAATCAAAATATTTTTTTGTAAAAAAAAAAAAGGCCTATATGTAAAAAGAAAACTAAATATTGAAATGCTTCTAATAGCCTACATAACTCGACTTTGAAAGGTTACAATAAGGCCCCTACTTAATATGCACCTCATTTTATTCTTGATACCCTATCACATAGTAGTAGTATACTAGTATACAATATGTTATAGACTTAGGGCCCTGTGAAAATCGCGATTTCACGGGCTGCGCTTTAATTGTGAAATTAGCCCAATACCGCGATTTTTACAATATTCTTAAGAAATAAAAATAATTTCATAATTATTTGTATTTCATAAAAATAAATTTTAAAAAAATCACATTAACGAAACTGTACAGCTCTGATATGTGTGTGTAATATTCGCCATGCACACAGTGCTGTGCAGTGATTATGTCATGTCACTATATGCAATCTAAGCGGGAAATTAAAATACTACACACTAAACAAGAAAATGGATGTCTCTAAAAAGGCTAAAAATGTGTCTGCAGCAGATCACGTAAAGCAGTCCAGCAGGAGTTTTACACAGCGATGGAGGTAAGCTCTTCCGTACGTCCTGCAACGTTACTGTAGATCATCACTACCAAAATTCATCTGTTGACAGCAAGTATTCACCGAAAGAGAAAGGCAGAAATACAGAGCAGTACGACGACTGCTTTACTTGCAAAGAAACAAAAACGGTGACTTCCATATTCCAAAAGTCCACTTATTAGATTTTGACCTGACAGAGGCATTTGTGCAGATATCCCTCTTGAAAAACTGGACAAACAAGTTACGGACATTCTTCAGACAGAGTATAGTAAATGGTGGAGCGATTCCTTCATCAGCCCAGCTGAGACGTGAACACTTAGCCTACCTAAAGTTGCAGAGTATCACAAGTAGGAGATTATGGAATTGGTAAAACAGTCTGGTTGCTTGTCAGTGGTCACTGACGAGTCGACTGATGCACAAGATCAGTATGGGTTACACATTGTATTTGTTTTGCAAGACCTAAATGGTGAACATGCATCTGACGTTCTAGAACTGAAAGCTGTCCTTGCAGATACACTTTACCTACAGGCTGTTTAATTACAACACCGTTTCACAAGCTATTGTAAAGTGCTTGAATAACTTTGACGTTAATTTTTATGTCAGTGCATTTATCTGTATATTTGCTGTTTAAAAAACGTAATTTATAACATATTTCTGTGCACATTCTGCGAAATACGATACTTTACCCGTGACACTGCCGTGAATTGTATAGAAAATTTCCGCGATTTTCACAGGGCCTTAGTTATAGTGTAATATATTACACGTTAATGGTTTGGCCAAAAATTACTACAAAGGGTAAATTCTCCGTAAATGGCAGCTCATACATTTACCAACAAACATATACTTTGCATCAGTCATTATTTTTTTCCATAAGCTGAGAAAAGCCTTTGCCTGAAGAGGATATAGTTTGTGCTTCAGTAAAAACAACAACAACAACAACACATTATTCAACTAAATGCATATAAAATGGAAGGTCTACCTTTTTTCTTATCATCAGTAGGTGGTGGACACGTTGGTACAATGCCTGGTCCGGGTTGAGCTAATACAGAAAAAAAGAGATAAAATCACTTTTTAGTGCTCACTGTGACAAACAAAACATTGAAGAACATAATGGTACTAAAGAAAAGTTTGCTTACTAATGTTTGGTTTTATGTGTTGGGCTTTCAAGGGCAACATACAAAGAAAATGTCTTTATATAATGCAGTATAAAAAAGATAACCACTAAATTTTACAGTAGTAACCATTAATGAAATGAATGATGTGTGAAATACCTGTTTTCTGTGGTATTTGAAACGACTTTTTTAGTGATTCATGAGTCACTTGACAGGAATAGCCATCCGCGACAAAGCTGGTGCCATCAGTGACTTTGAGCATAATGGTGGCTTTGTCCTTCTCATCCTGCACCATCGCTCCAGACACTGTTACATTGTTTTTCTGCCACTCTAATTTGATGACATCTGGAAAATACTTCTCTGCCAGGCAGACCAGCGTGACTGTGCCATCTTTAGAAGAAGGCGGGAACACAGTCACTTTAGGTTCCACGGGCTGTTTTTCTACAGATAAAACGTGGATGATTAGTGATGCCATTGTGCCACAGCAGTGAAGGCTAATTGAAAAACAGCGGGCAATGCGTTGCCAGTATTTGTCAGGTCAACATCTGAAGCTTCATTTCTAGCTAATGAATGGTTGTTATTCCGTACTGTGTCTGCGACATTAACATTTGTTGCCTCTATTCCAGCAACACACTCAATGTTGTAAAGTACACTATATTCAAATCTTAATGTTTAGCACAAAATCGCTTTTGTCTTAATACATAGCACACCACATACAAAAAAGAACACACACACACACACACATCTCTTAAAATGGTGCACAGATCCCCACCCGGTCCCATAACCCCTCAAGTGAATCAGTGGATAGTGTTTTCTTTGTTGTTTTTTTAATATTATAATAAGAAAAACTCCTTTCTCTTATGCTATTATACCATGGTCACAAAATATTAAGCAGCCTACTTGTTTACTTACTAAGTAATTTAATTTGCAATGTATTATCTTTATTTAACCAATTTTCAAAATACTACTACGACTACTACTACTACTACTAATAATAATAATAACCAGTTTAAGAATTCAACATACATGTTTTGAAGTAGACTTCAAACACATTTAAGTATGTATATACTTCACACTGTAAATAAACTATCGTTTTAAAATGTTTCATTAGATTTGTGTTTTTAAAAAACAAAACACAAAATAAAAAAAATAAAAAAACAAACAGCAGCAGCAGCAGCAGTGTTCCCTCAATATTTCACCATTCGATAATTCACTAATTTGGTTAACTCACTGTTCGTCAATGTTGATATTCAATTGTATCCCTGATAGTTTAGTGTATAACAGCCCTTCAGCAATTTACAATTTGCTTATTTTTAGTGGAAGTCAGAAATCAGGAGGGAACACTGTATATTTAGTATTTAGATATCAGTCACTGAGTGCACAATTGTACCATGTTAAGTTCCTCATTTGTGTATCTATTTTATAATGCATAATTTTATAAGTTTTGGTAAGGCAACTTTTCAAACCCCATAGAGTTCACACCTGCTTTTTAAAAAAATGAAATGAAATAAAATCATGACTGAAGGGATTATACTGTGTGTGTGTGTGTATATATATATATATATATATATATATATATATATATATATATATATATATATATATATATATATATATATTTCACAGTTTGTTATTTTTTTGAAAATGAGCAACATTAATTTGAAAAATGTATTTATTTTTTATCTATACAATTTAAACTATATCCTACCAAATTATTATTATTATTATTATTATTATAACTACAAACACATTAAACGTTCTTTTAATTTTTTTAAAATAATTTAAACCTATATTTTTCAACATGTTTCGAGTTTAAAAAAATATATATCCCTAGACAAATTCTGTGTTTTTTACACATTATTTATACATTGTTCCAGCAAAGAAAATGTAACTACTAGTTAACTTTTATGAACTTTAAACGCAACAAAATGAACATTGTATGTAAGTACTAATAACATGGGTAAGTAGGAGAACTTTTTTTGTTCGTATCTTTAAATATGTATTATATGTAGGTTAATCACAAATGCCATCAGTTACAGTCATCAAAACTTACCATTAACAATAAGTTGTGTTCCACTTCCAAAGGTCTTGCCCCATGAATCCCACAGTGATAGAGTATCATACAAAGAGTTAGCCCCTATCACCCAATTCAATACAATCATATTCACAATTAAATAAAATTCACAAACTCATCTTCACTTGATTAGACTTTTTGTTTGGTAATAATAATAATAATAATAATAATAATAATAATAATAATAATAATAATAATAATAATAATAATAATAATAATAATAATTTACAGCTAATTTTACTATTTTACTGAGCCCTATTCAAAAGATTATTCCTCATTATTCTGGCTCAGACAATATCCAAAATCATGAACAGGATGTTTTGAGACTTGTTTTTTTAAGAGCGCAAAATAGTACTTACTTGTAACAATCAACTGCGTTCCACTTCCAAAAATCTTTATATAAGAAGATAAGAAAGTTTACAAACGAGAGGAGGCCATTCGGCCCATCTTGCTCGTTTGGTTGTTAGTAGCTTATTGATCCCAGAATCTCATCAAGCAGCTTCTTGATGGATCCCAGGGTGTCAGCTTCAACAACATTACTGGGGAGTTGGTTCCAGACCCTCACAATTCTCTGTGTAAAAAAGTGCCTCCTATTTTCTGTTCTGAATGCCCCTTTATCTAATCTCCATTTGTGACCCCTGGTCCTTGTTTCTTTTTTCAGGTTGAAAAAGTCCCCTGGGTCGACATTGTCAATACCTATAATAGTAGCCTCCCTGTGTGCTGACTCCACAGTGAAATAACCCTTTACAAAAATGCTGTGCACCTTGTCATATAAATTATGGGCATCCAGCATATTTTTACTTACATATTTATGCATTTCTCTGTTTATTAAAACTAAAATAGCAACTAAGTCTACCAAAGGTTTCAATCAGTTTAATTTATTATAGGATTCCATCCTGTACAATTCCTTTTAATACCTGTCTAGAAGTGATATTAGGGTTACAATAACACTTACCTGAAACAATAAGTTTGGTGCCCCCTCCAAAGTGCTTTATCCTGTTGTTATCACACTGATATAGCATAATACAAAAAGTTATGCCCAATGCAAATGTAAAGTCTCTCTCTCTATATATATATATCCTACACTGAAGCCAAGTTTACATATCTTCATGATACAAATCTCTTTTTAATTCTTAATGTACACAAAACTATATCCAAAAACCTATACATAAGACCTGCATTATATTAAGGAAAATGTTATTATATTACATATTCACACAATAATTATACTGTTATGCTGAAGTAACCTAGTTTCTCTGTAATAACATTGTTATTACCATGTGTAATATGTGGACTGCAACGTAACATATTACAGAGTATAAAAAAACAATACTTACCAGTGACAACAAGCATTGTCCCGGAACCAAATACCTTAATGTACCAGCCGCTATTAATTTAGCCCTTGGAGCATTATCTGTATAGACTGGCAATTCTAGTGTGTCTTATCCAAGTATACTCTCTTCACAACACATTTTAAACCATTTTGTAATCTGGTATCCATGTATCAATTTATTGATTTAAATAACAGCAGATCAGCTGGGTTAGATGAGGCTAGCACTTAATAAATACACTTTTCTTTTTCTATTCCTGAAAATAACGTTTCCAGTGACTGTTAGTATTATTTAGACCACTGATAATCAATATTTAAATAGATTCATTTTATAATTTAAATAACGTGTCACTTCTTTACCTGACAAATGACTGACATATACCTATCACATTATATTTACTATTGCAGTAAGCTGTATGTCATCCTTTCCAGTAAATATAAGTATGTAAGAAGCAGTTCATTTACATCTTGCATCAGAACTCACAGAAGATAATTAAAGTTAATTACTTACCAGAAACAACCAGTTTGGTCCCTGTTCCAAAAACCTTAATGCTCCCCACAGTGATATGCAATGCTACAATAAGCTATAGTAAATATGCACACGCATAATGTGTTTCCTGGACAAGACACTGAGAGCAACGTTCAGTATAACACACTTCATTCTTTACAGTATACAACGCCTTATCATATATTTGTTTTGTATTTAAGAAAGTCATTTTTTTATTTTATTTTTTTGCCAAAATGTTCGTATTAAACTTAAGTACATTCTTAGTTTATGCGAAGAGGCTGTGTAAATTAAAAATATAAATTCAACAGGTATTAAACAAACAAGATTATGCAATAATAATTGAATAGTAAATGTTTTCTATATTGTTAGAAAAAGCTACTTGCAAAACAAAGTTGTATTTATTTTACTTACCTGTAACAACCATTTTGGTACCTGTTCCAAATACTTTAAAGTAGTAAGTACTACCTCCAGCTGTCACCCCACATTGATCTGAGCCCTTACACTAACTGAAGGTGCACTAACTATAGAGTGTTTTAGACTGTTTGATGGAATAGTATCACATTAGCAACACTTCATTATGTTCCACTTCCAAAAACCTTTATATCATATCTATATCTCTGAATGCTGACTGACCATGAACCTTTACACAAACTGCTATCACAGAATGTCCTTTAACAGTCCTACTTGCAAGACAAAACAATTATACTTATTCTTGTACTAATTTAGGATTCCTGATTTTCATAGGATTATATTGCAATTTGGGATAGGCGGATCAAGAGGAGTCTTTGCATAGCAAACACATTACGACAATCAAAAAACTAATACAAATTCAAAACATATAAATATCCAATGCATTTATATAAGGTGTAGACTGTTAGCGTGCACTCCATGTGTGTCCTAATATACTGTACACATACAACTGTGCTGTAATATTGAAAACTCATATATAAAATATTCATTAGGCTTCTGCAAATATTGCTCAAAATAGGTATAAATGACATTTTTACCTGTCACTACAAGCTTTGTGCCAGAACCAAACACTTTGAACAGTGCTCCTTGGTAACACAGTGTGAACTCATTGTACAAAAACTTAGCTAGAGGGGACACTGACAGATGCAGCTACGCTTTTTCTGTTTTTCTGTTTGTGTTACCCAATTCCATTGTGTTTTAGAAATATCCACTATAGAAATTAAATTAAAATCATAACTTTCCAAAGACATGAGAAAGACATGCTTTCTACCACATAGATCGGTCTTATTCTATATCTAAGCAATAGAGAAAGCAAATGGAAATTATTATTATTATTATTATTATTATTATTATTATTATTATTATTATTATTATTATTAATAATTACATTGTGCTTACCTCTATATACATTGATTTATAACTATACTTATATATTACAGTTTCAACTCCTAGATTAACACACTGTATGATATGTGCAACACATTATCAAGCATTAAAAAAAAATACTTACCACTGACAACAAGCTTTGTCCCAGAGCCAAATACTTTAAAACGATAGCTGCCAACTCACAGTAATTTATCGCCTTACAAAAGCAGGTATAATACTCTGTACTGTGCTGTGGAGCATTGTACACTGTACAGACCTGAGCCCTTACAATAACTATATAGTACTTGTTTGGCTCAATATTATTACCTCTGCAACAAATATAAAATGTACTTACTGGTAACAATCAGTTTTGTCTGACTTCCAAAAACCTTTCTAATATTCCCCTCTGAGTACCTACGCTGACACAACGAAATAGACTTCTTTTTGTTGCCATGTGATCTTGTATCAATGTATTAATGTATTGATTTAAATAACAGCCGATCCATTTTTTAAGTCTAATTATCTACTGTAATATGAAAAAGGTACCCAAATAATTACACTCTTCTTGTGGCCCCATGATTTGGTATACTGTACAAAAAAGAGTTCAGCAGGAGCCTGGGGTTGCAAGGGAATATTTTGCAAGTTAAAAATATCAACACCAAATATTTAAAATGGTATCAAATTAATACCTGTAGCCACAAGTTTTGTGCCTGCACCAAAGACTTTCACCACGCTGTTCTCCAGTGTACAATTACTTAAAATGCACATGTAGTGTAGATGAGGCTAGCACTTACTAAATAAGCTATTCTAGTTCTATTCCTGAAAATAACGTTTCCAGTGACTGTCAGTATTATTTAGACCACTGATAATCAATATTTAAATAGATTCATTTTATAATTTAAATAATGTGTCACTTCTTTACCTGACAAATGACTGACATATACCTATCACATTATATTTACTATTGCAGTAAGCTGTATGTCATCCTTTCCAGTAAATATAAGTATGTAAGAAGCAGTTCATTTACATCTTGCATCAGAACTCACAGAAGATAATTAAAGCTAATTACTTACCAGAAACAACTAGTTTGGTCCCTGTTCCAAAAACTTTAAAGGCATAAACTCTACCTCCAGTTGTCACCCCACATTGATCTGAGCCCTTACACTAACTGGAGGTGCACTAACTATAGAGTACTTTAGACTGTTTGATGGAATAGTATCACATTAGCAACACGTAGAAAACACACTTACTTGTAACAATTCATTGTTCCACTTCCAAACACCTTTATATCATATCTATATCTCTGAATGCTGACTGACAATGAACTTTTACACAAACTGCCATCACAGAATGTCCTTTAGAGTTAACAGTCCTACTTGCAAGACAAAACTAAATTATATTTATTCTTGTACTAATTTAGGAATCCAGCCTTTTCTGGGATTATAATGCAATATAAATCCAAAATGTAATATACAAGATGTCTTTTGGGATAGGCGGTTTAAGGCTTTGCGTAGTTAACATATTCCGACAATTCCCCCCCCAAAAATTATACAATTCAAAACATATAAATATGCATTTATATAAGGTGTAGGCTGTTAGCGTGCACTCCATGTGTGTCCTAATATACTGTACACATACAACTGTGTTGTAATATTGAAAACTCATATATAAAATATTCATTAGGCTTCTGCAAATATTGCACAAATGACATTCTTACCTGTCACTACAAGCTTTGTGCCAGAACCAAACACTTTGAACCATGCTCCCTGGTAACACAGTGTGAACTCATTGTACAAAAACTTAGCTAGAGGGGACACTGACAGATGCAGCTATGCTTTTTTCTGTTTTTCTGTTTGTGTTTTAGAAATATCCACTATAGAAATTAAATTAAAATCATAACTATTTTCCAAACACATAAGAGAAAGACATGCTTTCTACCACATGGATCGGTCTTATTCTATATCTAAGCAATAAAGTAAGCAAATGAAAAATTATTATTATTATTATTATTATTATTATTATTATTATTATTATTATTATTATTATTATTATTATTATTAGTAGTAGTAGTAGTAGTAGTAGTAGTCGTAGTAGTAGTAACTATATTGTGTTTGCCTCTATACATATATTGACTTAAAACTATACTTATATATTACAGTTTCAACTCCTAGATTAACACACTATGATATGTGCAACAGATTATCAAGTATTAAAAAAAAACACTTACCACTGACAACAAGCTTTGTCCCAGAGCCAAATACCTTAAGAGCATAGCCGTCAACTCACAATAATTTATTGCTTTACAAAAACAGGTATGATAATTTGCACTGTGCTGTGGAGCATTTTCTGTAAGGGCTGGTGACAAGATCATTCAGGGTGGTCATCTTTTTACTTTATTGTATTCAATTATTTTAGAAATGTTTAATATATATATATATATATATATATATATTAAACTGTTGCAGCATTTTTTGCGTAAGGATATATGAAAGCAGCTGTCACTACCACTGCGTATATTAAACTAAACTCATCTGTACAGTATTTACTCCAGTACCATTTAAATCATCCACTTATTCATGAAAATATACCACAGGATAAATCAGTATGATATGCAAGTTACAAGACAGAACCAATCACTCATTAAATTCACTGAAAAAAAAGATCTGAAGTAAAACCAATAAGAAATGTGCCTCCATTATATCCTTGCCCTGAGCATTATTGTAATCCAAACTCTTAAAATACCATTCTTTGACAGTTAATGGAGAAGCATCAATAATTGCACTTATCTTTATATACACTGTACTTACCTCAATTACACCGTAATTACAGCTTCTAACTCAACAGTTATAGCTTAACATGTGTAATACGGGCACTGCAACTTAACACATTACAAAATATAAAAAAATACTTACTAGTGACAACAAGCTTTGTCCCAGAACCAAATACCTTAATGTACCACCCGCTACTGGTAACACAGTAATTTAGTCCTTTACAAAAAGAGTTTGACTACTTTGTATACTTGAGCATTAAGGCCTGGTGACAAGATGGTTCAGGATGATAACAACAGGAGTAGACTTATTTCAGGCATCATTTTTTTTAAATCTCTTTTTTTTGTGGAAGAAAATATGGAGAAGCTTTTAATTGAATGCATTCAAAAAAGATAAAATAAGTGAGCTTAAGTCAACAGAAGAAATGTGAAAATAAAATACATTTGTACCTGAAACCATAAGTTTTGTGCCAGTACCAAAGACTTTTACCCATCCAGCCTCCACAATGTGAAATCATCATACAAATAATTAGATACAGAGGATAATCATTTCTACAAGCACACTATGGTCCATTTCTGCTCATTTATTTATGTTTTAAAGTTGGTTGGTTCAATATTAGACCATTTGGTTCGATATGATTATCTCTGCAACATCTATAAAATGTACTTATTGATAGCAGTCAGTTTTAATTAGCAAATGTCCACACTGCAAACACTTACACTATTGAAAATACTATTTTTTTCAATACTGGTTTCCTCTGTGAGTACATTGACACAATGAAATAGGATCAACTAAATTGTACAATATTAATTCTTATACCATTTTAACTTTTCATCTAAGTATACCAGAACATTTATATGGTATCACTGAAAAAAAAACTGAAGTCAAACTAGTAAGATTTCCCTCACTCAACCAAACCATTAGTTAGAACCATGTATCTTTGTCCTAATCATTATCTCAAACTAACGCAAACTCTTAAGATACTGTTCTTTCTCACATATGCAGCAGCATAACTAATATAATATTTATATACATTTTACTTATATTGCAATTAGAACTCTTAGCAATTACAGATTAAAATGTATAATAGGTGCGATGTAACATAACATGTTACAAAGTATTAAAAAAATACTTACTTGTGACAACAAGCTTTGTCCCAGAGCCAAATACCTTAAAATCATAACTGCCTTCTCACAGTGCTTTAGCCATGTACAAAAACAATTAGACTACTTTGTACTGTGGTGGCAAAATGGTTCAGCGTGATAACAACAGGTTTAAACTAGCTTCAACAATATATATATATATATATATATATATATATATATATATATATATATATATATATATATATATATATATATATATATATATATATATATATATATATATATATATATATATATATATATATATATATATATATATATATATATATATATATATATATATACTACCCACAAGTTTTGTGCTAGTACCAAAGACTTTTACCTATCCGTCCTCCACAACATGATATTAATGTACAAATATTTAGAAACAGAGGATTATAACTTACAGCAGACGGGCACATAGAGTGGATGAGGCTCATGCTTCTAGAAATACACCTTAGTCCATTTCTGTTTATTTACATATATTTTAAAAGTTCATAATAGTCTTCACATGGTTTTATAAATCTTTCTACATAATGCAGGCATTATTGTTTTAAGAGTGTTTTCAAAAGCTTTCTTTGTATGCAAGACCGGCAACGCCAGAGTTCTGTTAACAGCAAGAAATTTCATGTTAAAACTGAAAAATGACTGCCAATTTCATTACACTTTTGGGTGTGTGTTTCACCTGCTTGGCATGGTTATCTGTGGAATGTTAATGAAAATATGTTACCTGTAATTACCAGTTTGGTCCCTCTTCCAAAGACTTTAAAATAGTAAACTGCACCACTGGTTGTCTTCCCACATTGATTTGAGCCCTTATAATAACTCTGTTGCATTTGGTATATATTACACTGTTTGTATCAATTGTATTACCCCTGCTACAAAAATAAAACACACTTATTTGTAACAATCGGTTGTGTAGATATACTTCAGCAAAACCAAAAATAGTCTTACTCAACCAAACATTTATTAACTGCAGGTTCACATTTAATTTAAAAATAATACTTTGTTTTATAACAGTTTAACTTTGCGGATTGGCAGTTCCAGATTTAAAGCTTTAGAGACAGTTGGAGTTGGACACCTGGAGCCTCTTTCCCAACAACCTTTTTTTTATTACGCCAACATATTGCTGAAAAATCATTAGGATTCTGCAGATTTGTGCCTAAAATTCATACTTGTTACTACAAGCTTTGTACCAGAACCACATACTTTGATCCATACATTCCTAGAGCTTCCCTGTAGCTTGGTAGTTGGATGTTATTTACAATATTTCCATACTGTCCCAGTTTAAGAACTTAAAAAAGTGATCACCTTAAATAGATACATAATAAGCACCAACCAGTACAATGCATTTGTTGCTTTAAAAAAGGTTTGCAATGATATTGAATTAAAAAGTATATAAAACTGTGCACTACAAGAAATTATTGATATGCAAGATGTATCGATTAAAAATAACTTACCATTAACAACCAGTTTTGTCCCTGCACCAAAGACCTTGCCAGCTCCCACAATGATATAAAGCACTACAATAATCACGTAACAACCAAACGAGCAAGATGGGCCAAATGGCCTCCTCTTGTGTGTAAACTTTCTTATGTTCATATGTTCTTATGTACTGTAGGTATACTGTATTAGTACACAAAATATGTTTCCATTAAGCTGCCTTCCTAACAAGACTCTATTACAAATGGCTTTCATTTTCTTTGTTAAACAATGGGCAATAAGCTTTTACCCAAAAATGTTATTTATTTTATTTTATTTTATTTTGACAGGAGAAACACCCATTTTAAACCTAATAGGTTACGTTGTTTTTTTAGCTTTTGTGTTTTTTTAAATTTTTTTATTTGAAATAATATCACTGTCTAGCCCAGCCTCTGTTTGCTATTATACACAGACTTTGTCATTGAGTAACGTGCTTCATTTTCATGAGATATTCATTTTTTAATATTCAATGCTGTGCTGTCAGAATGAAGAGCAGACACTTTTATTAAACGGTTTGTCCTTCATGAGCTGTACATTTCTATGTCAGAAAAAAAATACTTTTGGAAACTACTGATCTAACATGGCTTCATAAAGCTGTACCAATAATATATTTCAGGAAAAATTTATAAAAAATAAATAAATAAACTCCATAACTCCAACATAACAAAGGTAAGAATCAATGCATTGTGGCCACTGTACTTATGATAAATCTCTGAGACATCTCTGAGATGGTATATTCCTAATACATTCACTTTGTCAAGTTAAAAAAAAAAAAAAAAACATTCATTAGATCTCATAGGAGACTATTTCATAATACCTAGTAAGTTATGTCCATTAAATAGTTTATACTTACTTGGTTCCTCTTCAGAAGTCTTTTACATAATATCCAATAGTACCATTGCTTGGCACCCCACACTGAACTGAGCCTTACTTTTGTTCAACCTCCTAACACATTTGTACAAGGTATAACAGTACAAGCCAAGTTAAAGTGCAAATAATTTAATTAACTGCAAACAGCTTTTTACAGTTGATGGCAAATACATAAATATATAAGTCTGGAAATCTGGCAATTACATGTTAATAAAAACTTAGCTTGAGGAAATGACATCAGATATGTGTACAACAGCCATTGGATGTGAACGCACACCATGGTTCATAGAAGTATTAGAGGAGTTTCCAGGAAAATGAGAAAAATCCCTTTGCTGTAGCAAAGTGGTTACTGTTAATTCCTGTTTATAACTGCCATTAAGCACAAACCATTGAATATAATTTGCTGCAGGACTACTTCATGTTTAATTATATTCCAAACATGTATTTATCTTACATAATACCCTTTTACTAACTTTTTTCCTTTCTTCCTTTTTTCTTTCTTTTCTTTGTGTTTTTAACTTATTGTATAATGCAAATAAATCATTTGCATAGCATTATATTAGTCATCTTCTTACTTATAAAGCTAATAAATCTAATCCAATCTAAGGAAAGTGGTACAAATACACTTTTGGTCATTTCAATCCCAAAACAGGCTATCAAACACAACAAACAATCTGTGAATACTGACTTCAAAACTGTACTTCCAGGACAGCCAAAACTGCTGTGGCACACTTAAAAACAGGATAACCACATAAAACAGAAATATGCACTGTATATACCCTCTACTGTGTATAATCTTCAAAAATACAGTTGCAAAACACTTTGGTAGATTCAACTTACCTGCAATTAAAAATGTTTCTGTAATGTAAAATATTACCTTCATTTCACAGGGCAGGGAGAGGAAGGCAGTGTTTTTGCAACTTAGGATCGGAGGCTCGCCCTCTAGGACAGGGGAGAGAGAAAAGAATGGGTCGGACTCTTACTGAGAGAGCCTTCCCTATGGAGTCGAGGCTGGCCCTATCGGCGTCTGGGCCACTGAAACATAAAGTCCTCTGATTTCTCTGAGAGTCGTTATAGGCTCGGCCTCGCGAGTGGGTTCCAGTTAGCGACCGGGTTGGACCCTCAGAGGACGGAACAGCTCATACAAAGCCTTGACATAAGGCAGAAAAGAGAATCTGAAAGAACACAAATAATTGTTAGTTACAGGACTCAAGCACTAATAGTATGAGGGCCACGTCCCAGGAGGATAAAGGAGGAAATAAGACAGAGCCTTCTTTCATGATGCAACATGAAGCACATGAGCTGTGAAAGAATAGTGTGGCCGGTAGTCCCTTCTGACCACACAAAGAACCTGTGGAGTTATGGGAACTCTAGGTTGGGGAAGTGAGAATCACTATCCCCCAAAAAGCTCCCTGCTGAACCCGCACCTGTGAAGACAAAGAAAGACCGCGTGCCAATGCATAACATAAAAAGCAAGAAGAGACAAACAATGACAGCAAAGACAAACAATGACAAACAAAATAAGTGAACAATTAAATGGTTACGTGAACTAGCTATGTGATGGCCATCCGCTCGGCGGAGAGGAGAAAAAACCGTCTGGTGGTCCTGGCGGAGAGGGCGCCCCTATTCCGGGCATGCTAGCTATAGACTGATGTGCTGCAGAGATATCGGAAGGCAACGATCGGATGTAGGAGTTGACTGCTGAAGAGGACCAACGCCCCATGGTCCTGATCAGGCGATGGCTGATGCAGGCTCTGGCTGCTAAAGAGGCTGTGCCAATCCTGAAGGAGTGTGTGGTGTGGAATTGGGGAGAAAGACCTGCTCTGGTGACGAGAGCGGAGAGGTGGGAAATGAACCAGTGTCTGGTAATGATGCTTTTGGGGCAATTATAGGAAGTCTGGAAGGAGATGCAGGGGGGTTATTGGTGATTCCTCAGAGTGTCAGATGTACTGTTGGGATGGCTCCGTTATTGTAGATGCTCGGAAGATTGTGAGCTTGGATGAAGAAATTGTGGGAAACTGATATGCAAACAATTGAAGATGAACTGCTGGAACTGCATTTGTTGATTGTTCCAGTGTTGCAGCAAGTTGTTCCACATTCTGATGTCTTTTCTTGCTCTGAAGACATTTTTATGTGAGAATCCAGTTTTTTTTGCAGTTGAGACAAGAGCGAAAAGGCGCGATATGAATGTTCTGCCTTGCGGAATAATGCCAATTGCAAAATTTAAGTGGCAGAGAGACTGTATTGTGTAACTCAAGCATATTTTTTGTTAACTCGTGTTACTAAACATTTTTGTAATTTTGTTCAGTTGTTATTATTTTTTTTATTATTTGTTTATTTAGCAGACGCCTTTATCCAAGGCGACTTACAGAGACTAGGGTGTGTGAACTATGCATCAGCTGCAGAGTCACTTACAACTACGTCTCACCCGAAAGACGGAGCACAAGGAGGTTAAGTGACTTGCTCAGGGTCACACAATGAGTCAGTGGTTGAGGTGGGATTTGAACCGGGGACCTCCTGGTTACAAGCCCATTTCTTTAACCACTGGACCACACAGCCTCCTTACCCTCTTTTAGTACACTCAGTGTGTCATATACGTTTTTTTTAATACAAACTGGGCATTGCATCCCACAAGACCCATTCCCTTTAGTATCCATGCATAATCTCAAGCTTCTGCATCTTACTTATCTATTGATTAGGACTGAAATAACTGAAATGTTATCAAATTTGTGACTAGAATGAAGAATATGTACATTCACACAGAAATGAAAGTTGAGATTTCTCTTCAGAATATATATATATATATATATATATATATATATATATATATATATATATATATATATATATATATATATATATATATATATATATATATACTACTGTGCAAAAGGCAGGTGTGAAAAAATGCTGTAAAGTAAGAATGCTTTCAAAAATAGACATGTTAATAGTTTATATTTATCAATTAACAAAATGCAAAGTGAGTGAACAGAAGAAAAATCTACATCAAATCAATATTTGGTGTGACCACCCTTTGCCTTCAAAACAGCATCAATTCTTCTAGGTACACTTGCACACAGTTTTTGAAGGAACTCGGCAGGTAGGTTGGCCCAAACATCTTGGAGAACTAACCACAGTTCTTCTGTGGATTTAGGCAGCCTCAGTTGCTTCTCTCTCTTCATGTAATCCCAGACAGACTCGATGATGTTGAGATCAGGGCTCTGTGGGGGCCATACTATCACTTCCAGGACTCCTTGTTCTTCTTTACGCTGAAGATAGTTCTTAATGACTTTCGCTGTATGTTTGGGGTCGTTGTCATGCTGCAGAATAAATTTGGGGCCAATCAGATGCCTCCCTGATGGTATTGCATGATGGATAAGTATCTGCCTGTACTTCTCAGCATTGAGGAGACCATTAATTCTGACCAAATCCCCAACTCCATTTGCAGAAATGCAGCCCCAAACTTGCAAGGAACCTCCACCATGCTTCACTGTTGCCTGCAGACACTCATTCGTGCACGCCTCCAGCCCTTCGCTAACAAACTGCCTTCTGCTACAGCCAAATATTTCAAATTTTGACTCATCAGTCCAGAGCACCTGCTGCCATTTTTCTGCACCCCAGTTCCTGTGTTTTCGTGCATAGTTGAGTCGCCTTGTTTCCACGCCGAGGTATGGCTTTTTGGCCGCAAGTCTTCCATGAAGGCCACTTCTGACCAGACTTCTCCGACAGTAGATGGGTGTACCAGGGTCCCACTGTTTTCTGCCAGTTCTGAGCTGATGGCACTGCTGGACATCTTCCGATTGCAAAGGGAAGTAAGCATGATGTGTCTTTCATCTGCTGCAGTAAGTTTCCTTGGCCGACCACTGCATCTACGGTCCTCAACGCTGCCCGCTTCTTTGTGCTTCTTCAAAGAGCTTGGACAGCACATCCGAAACCCCTGTCTGCCTTGAAATTTCTGCCTGGGAGAGACCTTGCTGATGCAGTATAACTACCTTGTGTCTTGTTGCTGTGCTCAGTCTTGCCATGGTGTATGACTTTTGACAGTAAACTGTCTTCAGCAACCTCACCTTGTTAGCTGAGTTTGGCTGTTCCTCACCCAGTTTTATTCCTCCTACACAGCTGTTTCTGTTTCAGTTAATGGTAGTGTTTCAACCTACATATTGAATTGATGATCATTAACACCTGTTTGGTATAATTGTTTAATCATACACCTGACTATATGCCTAAAAAATCCCTGACTTTGTGCAAGTGTACCTAGAAGAATTGATGCTATAGATTTGATTTAGATTTTTCTTCTGTTCACTCACTTTGCATTTAGTTAATTGATAAATATAATCTATTAACATGTCTATTTTTGAAAGCATTCTTACTTTACAGCATTTTTTCACACCTGCCTAAAACTTTTGCACAGTACTGTATATATATATATATATATATACAGAATTTGTTTTAACATCTAAAAAGGGCAATGTGCACTGGGTTATTTCTTAAATCAGAACCACAAAAAGTAACGCAACAGTGGAACGCCATAACTTCTCTCCACTGCAGTTGGAGACATGAAAGCTAGCAGCTGCACTCCAAGCCTCGTTTTAAGTCTGGCGTGAATAAGGTGTATAGATGTGCACTTAAAAGATACACTTCTTCCCTTCCTTCTTTCCTTCCTTGCTTTTGTTTTCTTTTCCTTTTTACTTAAGCTACTCTTTAATGATTACTTCAGTCTTAATATATATTTTTGCAATTATTATTTATTTATTTGACATGTTCCTTTGTCCTTGATTCCTGTATTTGTTATATTTACTGCATTATATTATCTTGTGATCTATTTCATTCAAAAATAGTAAAGTTTTTTTTTTTTTTTAGGCGCTCGTTTTCTCAGCATTTTTAACCCCTCCCCCTCAGCACTGCTATTGAGTACCCTGAGGAGGTCAGGAGTGTTCAGGCCAGGAAACTATATCAAAATAAAGTGCTAAGAGAACCTCCAGAGAGTCTGATAGCAGACTACAGCCTGACAGGAGACACCTGCACCAAAATAAACCTGCTGTTTTACACACAGCATCACACAGCCTGGCACACTACCATCTGCAAGACATTTGACAACATAAAAAAGATATTCCACTGAAACAGCAATTCAAAGCACCCAGAACTGTCTGGCTTGCGGCGCCAAAGGAATCATTCAGCGATCGTGAAGATAAGCCATTTGTCTAGTATTTAGTTTACTCTTTTTAAAAGCATTCTTTGTCAGTAGGGGAGTTTGTGACCAGAAACCAAGTAAACACAGAGAATGGCTTAAAATCCCCCGCTGTATGTTTCAATTCTGCTACTTTCATACACAGAATGATATCATGACCCCCTCTGACGCTCCAACAGTTTTTCAAAAACTTAAAATAAGATGAATAGCTATGCCTACTTTTATTATGGTATGGACAAAAAACCTGTTTTAGGATCAAGGGTATCGGGGTATGTGGTGGAATGTCCCGCCCCTTTGTTTATTATTTGTATTATATATATATATGACGGCGAAAAGCCGTGTTGTTTAGTATTATTATTTGGCAAGGATGAGCGAAGTGCCGTCCGACATATTCTTGTTACAAACACCTTCTGAGAATGTGTGACTGTTGGCTATAATTACTGAATTGGGTGACAGTCACGCATACTTATTAAATCCGTGCAGAATGTGACCGAAGGATAATATAATAACTGATAGTTAGTTAGTCTCTCAGTCACAAGTTATAAAATTTCTGTAGTTTGGCTGCACTCGGAGGAAGAGAGTTGTGAAGGAGAATAATAACAAATGCTACCAGCCTGTGCAAGGTACTCTTTGCTATAGAATATAACTATAGTTTTATGTTTGCTTTACTTTGGCCCGTGTGCCCTTTTGTTTATTGTGTTTGTTTTGTTCAACTGTTTGTTTGTTTATTTTTGTTATTTAATAAGAGCTGAATGCCATAGCGTTTCAGTTTTGCCCCACCAGTCCGTTTGTTCTGTTTCTGGTCTGACGTCGCCCTACAGCCGTGTCTTTCACAGGGTACAATACGTCAGTCACGACTTGTGGTTGGCCTTATCTGTAGTGCGCATGAGCAAATAGCATGAACAGATGTGTTTCTTGGAATCACTGCATTAAGGTTCTTGGGGGTTTAAATTAACTATTGAAACACCACTGTTGTGGTTGGTGTGCTCTATATAGTGCAATAACAAACATCTTGTACAGACGAATTTCCTGGAATCATTGCATGAAGATCTTCTGTGGCTGTTTTATTCATCTGTAAAAGTATCAGTGTAGAAAATAAGCGAGGGGTTTTTGTACAGGTTACCTATGGCTTTGCATCACTGTGAGTATCCCAGTAGGCACAATAATATGTGGCAGAATCGTCCAGTAACGTTTTGGTTATTGTAAGAGTATCTGTTTTATCTACTCTATCAACCACAAATCTATTTTCCAATGTTCTGTCGTCGTAAACAGTGCTACCCGCAGCTTTGTAAAGAATCCGCTCCAGAGCTTTGCCTTCTTTATGTCGATACCAATGGATGTATGCACTGCTCATATCAGCAACTCCATTCACTTTACAAGTTAATCGGACAGTTTTGCCTTTACTCCTCGTTATGCTAGGTTCCTGAATCATGGTAACAGCCGCTTCTCCATCTGCATTTGAGAAAAGAAATCAAGGTTATTTAAATCACAAGGTATGTTTATCCTGAACAGAAGAGGATAAATCACCAATGTTTACAACTTACACAGAAATAGAGAAGCATATATGATACATGATGCCAGCAACATTATTTCATCTGGGTTGAAAGGTTTTGAAGGTAAGTACAGCATGATACTTATTTAGAGCTTGAATCATTTGATCGAGATGTGAGAGGAAATGACTGTCAGGTTTATAAACCAATCTCTGGTTTCCACGCATTCGTACCACAGAAATCCTGTTTATATGTGCGGTTTCGTGCTTCCATTTGTTTTAGAAGACTGTTACTTGTATACTTCACTAAAAACATCACATATCTGTGTTTGAATTAATCGACCCGTTAGAGAATTGTACAAATATGTTAATTTTATAAAACTGTGTTTTTAAGGATAGTGTTGGTTTCTATCTTTTTTAAGCAAACGTCATAAGTAAATGAATATAATGTATTTTACATGCATCGTGCAAACAATAAGCGAGGAAGGGTCCGATACAATAATCTGCTGTGCATTCTGCTGTAATGTTTTATCACACAGAAAAAGTAAAGCAGACCTGTCAACTCTGCCGTATTTTGGACCCTTCACCAGGAAATCTCCAGTGACAGATTTTATCCCGTATTCTACTGTTAAATCCTATGTAGGCAAACCTTTTAATGTCTACAAAATTCATGGCCGGTGTGTGATTACTACATTATTATTGAACAATCGTACATACTGTAGAATAAATCGGCTAATATTCTCAGTAGTTTTTAATTGTTCCTTCTTATGTAAATAATTGGTCCATTTATCCCTAACACATACCGGTATTTAATTAAGGGCTTCTAAACACGATTGTCCTACCGTTCTGAGGTATCTGACGTGGGGTAACAGTGCAGCTTGTTGACCAGGAGACATATTTTTTTAAAGCAGGAAAGAAAAAAAGGTGATGGGGTCAGCAACCCCTAACTTGTGTTTGTTTTAAATAATATGTTTGCTATTTAATTTAATGGCCAAATAATTTCCTTAAAATACTTGTCATGGGAGTGTCTAAATGGTACACTTATTTTATTTAAAATATGCTTTGTGCACTGTGAAGTATTTATTTTTGTTGTGTGGCACTTTGTTTCTATTATTTGCACATTTTATTTTGGTTTAATTTAATTTTACTATTTTGTATGTTTTAATATATTTGGTATTGTGTGGTGTGTTTTGTTGAACACAAGTGTTTGTTTACTTCCTGATTGGCGTCAGGAGAGGTAAATGCAATAACCTGTGTAAACGTTATTGTCATGGAGATAATTATGCGCGGAATCTGACCAATTTAGGCAATGATCTTCTAAGAATGATCTCAGTGAACGCACCCATTGGCTAAATTATATTGTCATAAACATTTATTCCTGAATAATATTGTTGTTGGTTGCCATCTTTCCTGTTCTAGCCAATATTGAGGATCTGAATGTATATTTTGGGGATGGACAACTCTTTAGAACAGGTTCAACAGGCATTGCATACACATGGTTTTAATTCATTTGACCATCTACATCAGGGGTCTCCAGTCCTGGTCCTGGCCTTTCATAGAGTAAATGTCTTGGTTGTCTAAAAAATATACTGTGTATGTATTATTCGACATTTAGCAGATGCCTTTATCCAAAGCGACTTAGTTTGTCAAACAATAAAACACAAACTACCATAAAGACACTTAGTGTGACAACCTCAACATCACTATAACAAATTTATTCACACACAACAGTGAAAACTAAAAAGTACAGCGTAAATAAGTAAACATGTATTTGATGTATTTGCAATGTTTCATTGCAAGCTATCCATGTGACTGGTGTATTTAAGACATTGGTTGTGAAAAACGCAACGTTGTGACAGCGTTGGATAAGAAACACATTTGTTCACCTATTCCAGCATAAGCCATGGACAGCGGCTGTAGGTAAGCTTAACCAATTATGAAAATAGGCTAATACATGGACAAGCCAAGCTGCAAAAGTAATTCAATCATTGTATGGGCAATTTATGTATATTTTTGTATATTTTTTCATATATATAAATGCTGTAAAGTAAGAATGTTTTCAAAAATAGACATGTTAATAGATTATATTTATTAATTAACTAAATGCAAAGTGAGTGAACAGAAGAGAAATCTAAATCAAATCCATATTTGGTGTGACAACCCTTTGCCTTCAAAACAGCATCAATTCTTCTAGGTACACTTGCACAAAGTCAGGGATTTTGTAGGCATATAGTCAGGTGTATGATTAAACAATTATGCCAAACAGGTGCTAATGATCATCAATTCAATATGTAGGTTGAAACACAATCATTAACTGAAACAGAAACAGCTGTGTAGGAGGAATAAAACTGGGTGAGGAACAGCCAAACTCAGCTAACAAGGTGAGGTTGCTGAAGACAGTTTACTGTCAAAAGTCATACACCATGGCAAGACTGAGCACAGCAACAAGACACAAGGTAGTTATACTGCATCAGCAAGGTCTCTCCCAGGCAGAAATTTCAAGGCAGACAGGGGTTTCCGGATGTGCTGTCCAAGCTCTTTTGAAGAAGCACAAAGAAACGGGCAACGTTGAGGACCGTAGATGCAGTGGTCGGCCAAGGAAACTTACTGCAGCAGATGAAAGACACATCATGCTTACTTCCCTTTGCAATCGGAAGATGTCCAGCAGTGCCATCAGCTCAGAACTGGCAGAAAACAGTGGGACCCTGGTACACCCATCTACTGTCCGGAGAAGTCTGGTCAGAAGTGGCCTTCATGGAAGACTTGCGGCCAAAAAGCCATACCTCCGACGTGGAAACAAGGCGACTCAACTATGCACGAAAACACAGGAACTGGGGTGCAGAAAAATGGCAGCAGGTGCTCTGGACTGATGAGTCAAAATTTGAAATATTTGGCTGTAGCAGAAGGCAGTTTGTTCGCCGAAGGGCTGGAGAGCGTACACGAATGAGTGTCTGCAGGCAACAGTGAAGCATGGTGGAGGTTCCTTGCAAGTTTGGGGCTGCATTTCTGCAAATGGAGTTGGGGATTTGGTCAGAATTAATGGTCTCCTCAATGCTGAGAAGTACAGGCAGATACTTATCCATCATGCAATACCATCAGGGAGGCATCTGATTGGCCCCAAATTTATTCTGCAGCATGACAACGACCCCAAACATACAGCTTAAAGTCATTAAGAACTATCTTCCGTGTAAAGAAGAACAAGGAGTCCTGGAAGTGATGGTATGGCCCCCACAGAGCCCTGATCTCAACATCATCGAGTCTGTCTGGGATTACATGAAGAGAGAGAAGCAACTGAGGCTGCCTAAATCCACAGAAGAACTGTGGTTAGTTCTCCAAGATGTTTGGGCCAACCTACCTGCCGAGTTCCTTCAAAAACTGTGTGCAAGTGTACCTAGAAGAATTGATGCTTGATGCTGTTTTGAAGGCAAAGGGTGGTCACACCAAATATGGATTTGATGTAGATTTTTCTTCTGTTCACTCACTTTGCATTTAGTTAATTGATAAATATAATCTATTAACATGTCTATTTTTGAAAGCATTCTTACTTTACAGCATTTTTTCACACCTGCCTAAAACTTTTACACAGTACATATATCATACACACTTGTATTTCACAGCAGTGTAAACATCGGACCAAGTCACGGGGCTGCTGTCATTATTCGTGTTCATTCAGTCACTTACGTTCGAGACAGTTTTGGCAAATAACCATTTTCATATTTCAGTCGGATAATAATTTGTATCTGATTTGTACATGCATGAATAACAAAAATGGTTAACAACATTTAAGAATAAACTGTTATAGGAAATTTAATTAAAGTGGAAAAAGTAATAGAGACTGTCATTCTTATTAGTAGTTAAGATTGGAAAACCCTTGAGCGCCTTAGGGTGCTTAAGTCAAGTGAAGGTGCTTGAGCAAAGTTCTCAGAAGGTGGTAGAGAGGCAAGAGAGAGACAAGAAAGTGCATCGATAGCTATAGATTGGATAGATATAGAGAGATAAGTGTTAGGTGTTATTATAAGTGTTAGATAGGTTAGGTTTTATTGGATAAGTGTTAGATAGGTGTTGGGTTTTTAGTTGATAAGTTTTTAACATGCATGTTAGTTGTTATTAGATGAATGTTAGGTTTTAGATAAGTGTTAATTTTTACATAAATGTTAGATTAGGGTTAGATTTTTGTCTAAATTAGGACAGAAGACCTCATTGTCACATTTTTAAGGTAAGGACATCTTTTTTGGATAAATGTACATACAAGTTTGGATTTCGTGTCAAGAGCCCTGTTTGAGTCGCGCTCATGCTTTTGTAATCATCTCTTTACCCCTGTAATTGGATAGTTTGGTGGAGTGCTTCCCATTGGTGGTTCTCGTTCCGGATCGGCCCCTTGTTCTCAATTGGTCCGCTATTCCACCCCCTGTCGGCTGGATTTATGAGATGGACTGTTTTCTGTCCTAGGTGTCAAAGCACCCAAAACTGTCTGGCTTGCGGCGACAAAGGATCCATTCAGCGATCGTGAAGATAAGCCATTTGTCCATTATTTAGTTTACGACTCTTTTTAAAAGCATTCTTTGTGGGGGAGTTTGTGACCAGAAACCAAGTAGACACAGAGAATGGCTTAAAACTTTCATACACAGAATGACATTATGACCCACTCTGACACTGCAACGGTTTCTCAAGAACTTAAAATAAGATGAATAGCTATGCCTACTTTTATTATGGTATGGACAAAAAAGGATAAAGGGTATCGGGGTATGTGGTGGAGTGTCCCGCCCCTTTGTTTATTATTTGTATTATCATGATTTGTGTGTGTGTGTGTGTGATATATATATATATATATATATATATATATATATATATATATATATATATATATATATATATATATATATATATATACAGTGTATATATATACTGTATATATATATATATATATATATATATATATATATATATATATATATATATATATATATATATATATATATATATATATAAAATTCACTGAGTGTACAAAACATTAGGAACACCTTCCTAATATTGAGTTGCACACCCTTTTGCCCTCAGAACAGCCTCAATTCGTCGGGGCATGGACTCTTCAAGGTGTCGAAAGCGTTCCACAGGGATGCTGGCCCATGTTGACTCCAATGCTTCAGGGATGCACCTGATTGGCAATGATGTTCAGATATCCTGTGGCAGATATCCTGTGGCATTCAAACGTTGCTCTACTTTTATCAAGGGGCATGAAAACACACCCCACGCCATCACACCACCACCACCAGCCTGCAATGTTGACACACGGCATGATGGATGCATGTACTCATGTGGTTTTCTCCATACCCTAGTCCTCCCATCAGCGTCAAACAGCAGGAACCGAGATTCATCAGACCAGGCAATGTTTTTCCAATCCTCCAGAATCCATTGTTTTCATTCCTTAGCCCACTGCAACCACAGTTTCTTGTGTTTTGCTGAAAAGTGGAACTCTGTTAGGTCGTCGGCTGCCATACCCCATTCATGTCAAGGTACGACGAGTTGTGCATTCTTTTATGGGTCTTTCAGCACCAATGTTGTACTGGACTGTCAGCTGACTAACTGTAGCACGTCTGTTGCTCTGCACAAATCGTGTCAGCCTCCTTTGACCTCTTTCATCAATGAGCCGTTTTCGACCACTGGCCTGCCGTTGGCTGGATGTCCTTTGGGTGGTGGACCATCCTTGATACACATGGGAAACTGTTGCGCGTGAAAAACCCAGCAGCGTTGCAGTTCTTGACACACTCAAACTGGCGCACCTGGCACCTACTACCATACCCCGTTCAAAGGCACTTACTGTAAATCTTTTGTCTTGCCCATTTACCCTCTGAATGGCACACATACACAATACATGTCTCAATTGTGTCAAGGCTTAAAAATCCTTCTTTAACCTGTCTCCCCTTCATCTACACTGATTTGAAGTGGATTTAGCAATAAGGGATTATAGCTTTCCCCTGGATTTACCTCGTCTTTCATGGAAAGAGCAGGTGTTCCTAATGTTTTGTACACTCAGTGTATATTATCACAAAGACATAGCCTATAAACTGGGTGTCTAACTTTAAAACACGAAGGCTATTTGTCACACTTTTCAAACATGTTACTCAATTTATGATTTTAAATGTGTTTAGGAATTAAACACCTTGTGGCTTTTATTTTATATACTCTTAGACCTGTTCGAGTTGTAACACTTTTAAAATGTTCATACACATTGAAAACAGGGCTGGTATTTAAAACCAAGCACTAACCAGTCCTGAAGATTATTAATATATTTCTTAGCAGACAATATCCAGGGCAATTGTGTCATTTTTTTTTACATAAAATTACCAATGTATTTTTTCTGGAGCAATAGAGTGTCCCCCATCTGGTATTGAACCTAAGACTCTCCAGTTCATAATGACGTGCCCTAACCATTACACGACTGACATATTTTGCCAAATGCAGGCACTAAGTGATGGCTCACTAGTGTCATAGTGCATGGCTAATAGGCTAACGATATAGGCTACTATATAAGCATGATTTTTATTTTATTTTTATTTTTTACTTTTATATGGGTAGGCCTGTGCTATGGAGGATATTCCCTGCCAAAATTAGAAATAAATAAATGAATACATAAATGAATGAATAAATAAATAAACAAATGAATAAATATTGAAATAAATAAATACACATTTATTTATTTCTATATTTATTTATTCATTTCAATATTTATTTCTATATATTTATTTATTTATTCATTCATTCATTCATTTATTTCGATAATTATTTCACAATTTCCACTTTGCTTTTTACATTTCGATGTGACGCTCGCTATTCCTTTTTCGATGTGGTCTCCGATTGTTTGTTTTTCTTTTTCAATATGCCACAACTGCTTCTGTCAATCACAGCCAGTGGGCTCAAGGTCACGCATACTTATTAAATCCATGAAGAATGTGACAGAGGGATATTATAATTGATAGTTAATTAGTCTCTCAGTCACAAATTATAAAATATCTGTAGTTTGGCTGCACTCGGAGGAAGATAGTGTGTGAGAGTGCAAATGCTATGTTTCTAACAAATGCTACCAGCCTGTGCAAGGTACTCTTTGCTATAGAATATAACTATAGTTTTATGTTTGCTTTACTTTGGCCCGTGTGCCCTTTGTTTTGTTCAACTGTTTGTTTATTTTTGTTATTTAATAAGAGCTGAACGCCATAGCGTTTCAGTTTTGCCCCGCCATTACCTATTTGTTTTGGTTTCTGTTTCTGGTCTGACGTCACCCTACAGTCGTGTCTTTCACAGGGTATATATAAACATGAACAATGATATCACAAAATAAGTCAGTCACGACTTGTGGTTGGCCTTATCTGTTGTGCGCATGAGCAAATAGCATGAACAGATGTGTTTCTTGGAATCACTGCATTAAGGTTCTTGGGGGTTTAAATTAACTATTGAAACACCACTGTTGTGGTTGGTGTGCTCTGTATAGTGCAATAACAAACATCTTGTACAGACGAATTTCCTGGAATCATTGCATGAAGATCTGTTTTATTCATCTGTAAAAGTATCAGTGTAGAAAATAAGCAAGGGGTTTTTGTACAGGTTACCTATGGCTTTGCATCACTGTGAGTATCCCAGTAGGCACAATAATATGTGGCAGAATCGTCCTCTGACGGTTTGGTTATTGTAAGAGTATCTGTATTATCTGCTCTATCAATCTGTGATCTGTCTTTCAATGTTGTTGTGTCGTCGTATACAGCAGTACTACCCGCAGCTTTGTAAAGAATCCGCTCCAGAGCTTTGCCTTCTTTATGTTGATACCAATGGATGTATGCACTGCTCATATCAGCAACTCCATTTACTTTACAAGTTAATCGGACAGTTTTGCGTGTACTCTTCGTTATGCTAGGTTCCTGAATCATGGTAACAGCTGCTTCTCCATCTGCATTTGAGAAAAGAAATCAAGGTTATTTAAATCACAAGGTATGTTTATCATGAACAGAAGAGGATAAATCACCAATGTTTACAACTTACGCAGAAACAGAGAAGCATATATGATACATGATGCCAGCAACATTATTTCATCTGGGTTGAAAGGTTTTGAAGGCAAGTACAGCATGATACTTATTTAGAGCTTGAATCATTTGATCCAGATGTGAGAGGAAATGACTGTCAGGTTTATAAACCAATCTCTGGTTTCCACGCATTCGTACCACAGAAATCCTGTTTATATGTGCGGTTTCATGCTTCCATTTGTTTTAGAAGACTGTTACTTGTATACTTCACTAAAAACATCACATATCTGTGTTTGAATTAATCGATCCGTTAGAGAATTGTACAAATATGTTAATTTTATAAAACTGTGTTTTTAAGGATAGTGTTGGTTTCTATCTTTTCTAAGCAAATGTCAGAAGTAAATGAGTATAATTTATTTTGCATGCATCGTGCAAACAATAAGCGAGGAAGTGTCCAATACAATAATCTACTGTGCATTCTGCTGTAATGTTTTATCTATAACAAAAACATTGTCCATATAAAAATAAGTTAGAAAAATGCAACAGCCATTTAAAGTGGTGATATCAAACACAAAAGCCCAAGTTAGGAGAAGCAATTGGGGCAACCTGGTCAAGCATCAAGCAAATAGGCACAATTGGAAAGGTGCTGGTGCCCAACATTCACACAATTGTTGCTTCTAACTTGGCTTCTTTTTTTCATCGCTCCACTTTACATTGAAATGCTCTTTCCCTTATCAGCTGGGTTTAATATTGTAATATGTTACCATTTCCGCCTCTATTTACTGTATTTTTATTCCACAGAGACCGGGAGAATGGAGACAGGAGAGACAATGAAAAAAACCTTGGGTTAATTGCAGCGTGGCAGATTTTTGTCCACTTGATAGGTGAATTGCAACATTCTATTTAAACTGGTTTAATTGAGTTTTAAATCTGGAAACAAGTCTTAAAAAAGACAGAACTAAAAGGATTTTTCAATTTCAACCTGCCAGCAGTGGCTTAATTTAACTCCTGTTGCAGTCAGTCCATCCAGCAGTAGGTTTAACTGTGGTTTTTCCAACCTTGGAGTAACACTATATGAATATATTGCAACGTCAGGTAAAATGTTATTAAAATACATAAAGCTGTTGGATATATATTTTAAGTTAATCAGTTGAAAACATTGGATGTCTAAATAACTATTGCAAACAATAGGTACTGCAGGTCTTGCTGTGCCTTAAACTATGTCTACTATGTCATTGTAGATTGTTGTATTGTACACAAATTTTTACTTTCATGAATACGGTTTATATCTATTTTCTGTTGAATTTGATATTTTAATATTTGTTTGCTGGAACGTGTGTCAATTGTTCATTTATTTACAGCATTCTTCAATAAAATAAATGGTGTTTTAATAGCTATGAGATACTACACCACCCCCGAAAATGTTTATAATAGCTATGAGATACTGCACCCCCTCAGAAAAGGTGTTTTGATAACTATGAGATATTGCATCCCTTACAATGGGTGTTTTCATAGCTATGATATACTGCATCCCCTCAGAAAAGGTGTTTTAACAGCTATGAGATACTGCACCCCCTCAGAAAGGGTGTTTTAATAGCTATGAGATACTGCACCCCCTTATAAAGGGTGTTTCAAGCTAATTTTATTGCTGAATGTGATTTAATAGAACTTTATGTATGCAAGCACTCTTGCCTTCTCAGTATTTGGATAATGACATCACTGTTAAAATTCAAGTTTGATACATTAGGATTTAAAACTAAGCATAATGTCTCTATTCTGGCATTGTTGCATTTCATATTTTGTTATATATTGAATTAGAATGTTGCAAAGGAAAAAGCTGCTTATTTGCTATGCATGGTCAAGTGCCTCTCTGATTTTTCATGGCTGGCTACGGCCCTGGTGTTCTTATGAGTTTGAACGTTGTTTTTTGTAGTTATACTTCGGAAACATGAACGTCTTCAGGCTCAGGTGTCATGAAGGAGAAGATGGACATTTATTGGAACACTAAGATCGAGCACAACACAGTGGATTTTATTACAAGCGCCTGTATCTGCGTCTCATCATCCCTCTTCACGTCAAAACTTCATAGCAACCTAACAGTAGACATTGTAAATGTGTAACCGTCCAGTCCGGAGCACAGTGCTCTAACCGCTACTCCACAGATGCTGCAAGCTGACTGATCACTACTAGTGTCTCGTTGCATAACTAAATCTCGTCAGTTTCTGACAGGTTTTTCTAACACGTATGAGGAACTACCTCATATATATATATTTACATGAAACTTGCACTTTTTAGATAGGTATATAAATGTCAATTGCTGTGGATAAACGCATCAGCCAAATTAATATGACATTTATTTTTCTAGCTTGCTGTTTATTAATTAATTTATACACTTATGATAAACATGTATTAATTTCTACATTTATTTATTTATTTATTTATTTATTTATTTATTTAAAAATATTTATTTCTAAATGTATTTATTCCTCTATGCATTTGTAGGTTATATAGACATTGTCATCACAAATATATTGCAAATGTCGTGGACTATCTTATAATATTGTGTATTAACAGGAATCTACATTGAATGAACTTTAATTTAATTTGTCTAGCTTTGCCTAACGATTCCGATCAACCTAACACCTTGAATGCATCCGGCACTCAGGAAACAAAAGGCTAATCAAACCCGTCTCTGCGATTGAATTACCCAGTCTAGTGAGAGAAAGGTGGCTTAACATAGGAGTCTGAAAGAGAGAAAAATGACCACTTGAAATAGCTTAAAGATTTAGAGATTTAAGACACATCACATCATATTGCTTTAATACCACTTTGAGTACAAGATGCAAGCGTTTTTATTCTTAAATTGCCTAACAAGTATAGAATAACCCAGGTAATAAATCCCTAAGAGAATTAAACTGTTTGTTTGTCTAACCAAAGTCGCAACCCGACATATTTGGTGTCTAAAATGTAATTTCTTATGGTAAAAATAACAGGAATTCAGAATAAAATCAGATTTAGCAAAAGTTATGCACGTTTTAAAAGTTCCCCTTTCCAGATTATGATAATGAACTAAACAGACAGAGGAAGGGGGGAGCGGTCAATCAAGGTTTCAAGCCCATTCAGCTACAAAATATCCAATCGGAGCATGCAGCAGGAAATTCAAATAATCTCTTTGTTTGAAAAGTATAAAAGCTGACTGTAAACATTAGCTCCTTGCCCCCCCCCTGCTCTGACCCCCCTGCTCTATCCCCTGACTGCTGATCCCTGCTCGCTCAGATTCAAAGAAACTACAAGACTGCACCTGGAGCCCTCAGCTCTCAGTATTTATCCATCAAGGTTGGGGGCCCTGACACTCGGAGAAACACAAGGTAACAGAAAAATGAAAGTGACTGCTTTCCAGGCTAGGTAACAATACTCTTAAATATCTATTCAGGTATTGTGTGACCCCTTGTTGTTGTGTCAGTATGTACTAATATTTATTTGGTCAATTGTTTTAAACCTTAGTTCTCATTGTAATGCTTTTAATGTGACATTAATTGTGTAACTGTTTTGTGTGATTTTCAAACTTATTTTGTTGCATGCTTAATAAATGCTATCTATCTAAGAAGAGATTCCCAGTATTGAATCATTCTCTCATGTTGAAAAAACACGATTTATGAACTTTGAACAGTCTGGAATGTGGTCTATTTTTGGCTTGTTGTAATGTGTAAATCTGCCATTGTTTTCAGAGAGCGATATTGTACATTATAATAGGACACTGTTTATTGTAGAGGTCCCACCGAGATGTTGACAATCGAAGGTATCTCTTTATCCCCTACAGTTTTTGGAGGTCCGTTAATTTATTGCTTTTAAGAATATATTAACTGCCTACAATAGTACCTACACATTTGTTTAAATCATTTATTTATTTCTACGAAATAAATTATTCCTTTATTTATTTTTAATTAAACAAGGAACTACAGTTTATCAGAGATTTAGACAAGAAAGCTACATGCCACTCTTGTGTACAATTCCATTCTATAGTATCTACCAAACAAACAGGAAACTGGATATTTTCAAATAGGAAATAGAACATTTCTAGAATCGAGCAGAACCTTCAGGTTTTCCGCAAAAGCTGGTCAGGCATGGATGTAAGCTTAAATTAATGTATTTCAACAACTGCGCAGTGGCGCAGTGGGCTAAGGCCGTGTGTTCTTCAAGGATGTCATGTTCAAACCACTGTCATTTTTTTTCCTGCTATGTGCTGTTTTAAAACATAAATAAATTGTTTAATATAAATGGTGTGTATATCAAACTGCTTGCATTCCCTGGTTTATTTTGACATTGACCAACATGTGGAATCACATGATTGGTACATGTCCAGTTAATTAGCTTTTCTGTTTGAAAAGTCGCTACACACACTTAAGTAAACGGAAGAGGATAAGAAGGAGAATAACAATTTTACCTTAGTTTGACGACTTAGATCTCATTGTGTATAAGAGGTATTTACGTTTTTTCTTTTAAGAAAGATTCAGACTTTTGATACTGGTACAGATGGTAATTCTAAATGATTTAGTTTTGCTGCTGCAACATGGTGAAAACAGCAAAACTCTTGGAGCTGTATAGAGACTCTATAGAGAAGTAGTTTCAAGCAAGTTTTTCTAACTTGTACGAGGAACTACCGTTCCTCTCAATCACATAGAAAAAGTAAAGCAGACCTGTCAACTCTCCCGTATTCACCGGGAGTCTCCCGTATTTTGGACCCTTCTCCTGGACATCTCCAGGGACAGATTTTCTCCCATATTCTACTGTTAAACCCTCTACATATATATTGGGAGATGGTATGAGGGATCTAAAGGACACAGTTTGTGTGGGAGAAGATAGACAACAAGCAGGGGAAGGGTTGAAGAGCATAGACAGCAGCACTTTACTGGACAAACTAAAACTCTGGTGCTTTCAGTTTGGTCTACTGCCAAGGCTGCTGTGGCCATTGACTATGTACAAGGTTTCTTTGATAACAGTAGAGAAGCTGGAAGCTTTATTCAGTTCATATGTCAGGAAATAGTTGGGAGTTCCTCGCTGCCTCAGCAGAGTGGGACTTTATGGTAAAGGAATACTGCAGCTACCAGTCTCCGCTCTAACCAAGTAGTTTTAAGTGTGCCAAGGTCTGACTGAAAATAACATTAGTAGAGTCACGCGACAAATGCGTAAGGGAGGCAGCACCTGTGTTGAAAACTGGAAGAAAGTGGGTGGCAAAGAAAGCCGTGGAAGGTGCAAAGGCTGCCCTTTGAATCAGTGATATCATGGGGCAAGTTCAGCATGGAAGAGGGGGTCTTGGTCTCAGTTCAGTGCCTCCTACATGGCACAAGGCAGCCCCAGCTCAACACAGGAAGCTGGTAGTCAACAAGTTGCAAAAGCAGGAGGAGAGGATCAGGTGTGCAAAGGCCATTTCCCAGGCCAAGCAGGGAGAATGGATGAGATGGGTGTGGAACAATGCAAGATCAGCTGGCAAGATCTATGGACAATGGAACAGAGCAGGATCAGTTTCCTCATCAGGTCAACATATGATGTTCTCCCATCACCACTGAACCTAAACCTCTGGGTAGGAGAGGATCCCTCATTTCCTTTGTGTTCAACATTAAGGCACATTTTGATAGGATGTAAGGTGGGTCTTTAGCCAAGGATGGTTTACTTGGCGCCATGATCAGGTGCTGCGATGTTTGGCCTTAGCATTGGAAGACAAGCGTAACATGACCAATACGTTGCCACCAGTTCCATCAAAACATTACACACAAAAGACAACATTCCTCCTCCCAGGAGAGCAACCATCAAGAAAAGGTGTTAAAACCAAGCCTTGCCCAGGACAACTGGAAGCTGTTAGAGACTGGACAATGCTGGAAAATGTTGGTCAACGGCTTATTTTTCCACCTGAGATTGCCACCACTAACCTGTAAATGAGGCTTATGAGAGGAAGAAACTTCGGTACGCTCAACTAGCTGCTGAAGCGGAACAGCGAGGATGGAGATTCCAGGTTTACCCAGTGGAGGTGGGTTGTCGAGGATTTGTGGCACACTCTACAACCCGGTTTGACCGCACTGTGGTTGATCCCCGGAGCCAGCATCACAGACGTTGTGTGTGCTGATGCACTGGGGAGTCAAAATAAGCTGATCTCTGGAGCCAACATTACACTTCAGCCATCTACGCCAGGCAGAAGGATATCTACATCAGATGGAAGGAAACACAGATAAATGGAGATGCAGTTGGGTCACATTAGTTTACTGTAAAGCTACGTTTTAGTTGGTGCTTATCTTGGCGAGAGCGCAAATCAGTGTGAAGTTTTAACATCTACTCTCATGTAATGGAAATCATGGATTTTATAATATATTAGTTGTCTTAGATATATATACTGTTTATATATATATATATATATATATATATATATATATATATATATATATATATATATATATATATATATATATATATATATATATATATATACACACTACCGTTCAAAAGTTTGGGGTCACTTAGAAATTTCCTTGTTTTCCATGAAACAAGGAAATTTTGTATTTTAATGGACAAAAAATTTGCTTTTCTTTCGAAAACAAGGAAATTTCTAAGTGACCCCAAACTTTTGAACGGTAGTGTATATATATACACACTACCGTTCAAAAGTTTGGGGTCACTTAGAAATTTCCTTGTTTTCCATGAAAACATACATGAAATGAGTTTGAATAGGAAATATAGCAAAATGCATAGGAAATATAGTCATTGACAAGGTTAGAAATAATGATTTTTAATTGAAATAATAATTGTGTCCTTCAAACTTTGCTTTCGTCAAAGAATCCTGTATTTGCAGCAATTACAGCCTTGCAGACCTTTGGCATTCTAGTTGTCACTTTGTTGAGGTAATCTGAAAAGATTTCACCCCATGCTTCCTGAAGCACCTCCCACAAGTTGGATTGGCTTAATGGGCACTTCTTACGTACCATACGGTCAAGCTGCTCCCACCACAGCTCAATAGGGTTGAGATCTGGTGATTGTGCTGGCCACTCCATTATAGACAGAATACCAGCTGACTGCTTCTTCCCTAAATAGTTCTTGCATAGTTTGGAGCTGTGCTTTGGGTCATTGTCCTGTTGTAGGAGGAAATTGGCTCTAATCAAGCGCCGTCCACAGGGTATGGCATGGCGTTGCAAAATGGAGTGATAGCCTTCCTTCTTCAAGATCCCTTTTACCCTGTACAAATCTCCCACTTTACCACCACCAAAGCACCCCCAGACCATCACATTGCCTCCACCATGCTTGACAGATGGCGTCAAGCACTCCTCCAGCATCTTTTCATTTGGTCTGCGTCTCACGAATGTTCTTCTTTGTGATCCGAACACCTCAAACTTAGAATCGTCTGTCCATAACACTTTTTTCCAATCTTCCTCTGTCCAGTGTCTGTGTTCTTTTGCCCATCTTAATCTTTTCTTTTTATTGGCCAGTCTGAGATATGGCTTTTTCTTTGCAACTCTGCCTAGAAGGCCAGTATCCCGGAGTCGCCTCTTCACTGTTGACGTTGAGACTGGTGTTTTGCGGGTACTATTTAATGAAGCTGCCAGTTGAGGACCTGTGAGGCGTCTGTTTCTCAAACTAGACACTCTAATGTATTTGTCCTCTTGCTCAGTTGTGCACCGGGGCCTCCCACTCCTCTTTCTATTCTGGTTAGAGCCAGTTTGCGCTGTTCTGTGAAGGGAGTAGTACACAGCGTTGTACAAGATCTTCAGTTTCTTGGCAATTTCTCGCATGGAATAGCCTTCATTTCTCAGAACAAGAATAGACTGACGACTTTCAGAAGAAAGTTCTTTGTTTCTGGCCATTTTGAGCCTGTAATCGAACCCACAATTGCTGATGCTCCAGATACTCAACTAGTCTAAAGAAGGCCAGTTTTATTGCTTCTTTAATCAGCACAACAGTTTTCAGCTGTGCTAACATAATTGCAAAAGGGTTTTCTAATGATCAATTAGGCTTTTAAAATGATAAACTTGGATTAGCAAACACAACGTGCCATTGGAACACAGGACTGATGGTTGCTGATAATGGGCCTCTGTATGCCTATGTAGATATTCCATTACAAATCAGCCGTTTCCAGCTACAATAGTCATTTACAACATTAACAATGTCTACACTGTATTTCTGATCAATTTGATGTTATTTTAATGGACAAAAAATTTGCTTTTCTTTCGAAAACAAGGAAATTTCTAAGTGACCCCAAACTTTTGAACGGTAGTGTATATATGAAATAGTATATGATATATTACAGTATTTGTATTATATGTTATGTATATTATATAATATGTATTAGTTGTATTACTGTGATTCTTGAAATGTGTTTTTGTTTACGACTGTAAGTCGCCCTTGATAAGGGCATCTGCTAAGAAATAAATAATAATAATAATATATGATGTATTGTATTTATTTTTGTAATGTAATTTATTATGTACTATTGTATAGGTTTTAAATGAATACTGGAAAGCAAAGTTTAATAAAAGTTTCACCCGTTGTCAACTATCCACCATTTCATTTAGAAACTGATACGGATTAACAATGTTTATTTCATTTAAAATCCTATCCGGTTTAATTACATACATTTCATGTAAATGTATAAAAATGTAATATTCCAGTAAACATTAGTTCCTGTTTATGGTTTAGAAATGTGCAGCAAAAACTTTTTTTAAAAATTTTTTTTATATAAACAAAAGGAGATTTATTACAGCATTGAAGGATGCTGGCTGTAGATAGAAACAGAAAGATATTGAAGAGTAAGTTAACAACCTTAGCTACATATATAGCCTAGGGGAGCTATGTCTGTAGGCTATGTGTATATCTTGATTTTTGCTTTTGCAACTAAATAGATAAATTAATTAGACATAGCGAGAGTTGGGGAATCATTTAATAGTTTAATATCCAAGTTTTAAAAAAATACAATTTTATTGAAGCTAAATAAATGAAACCCCGAAAAACGCTGCGCGTGTATGGTATAATCTGATGCCCTCTGCGCTGCATAGCCTGATTCCCTCCGCGCCGGATGTGACAGACTTTTGTCTGAAACGGCACCTGATGGAACAGGCAAAACATGGAGCGAGAGCAGCCACGAGAACAGATGGGAGAGCAGATGAGATGTTGTACAAGGAGCTTGACAGACTGGTTTGGTGGTTTTGTTTGCCACGATTAGAAACAATTGAATTCTGTTTTTAATATGTATTTCAGTCTCGAGTACTGTGCACCTTGTAGAGTTTTGATTATTGGTTTGTTTTCCTGTCCATACTATAAGTAGTCGTTTCTGTAATTTTCTATTGACTGGATAACTAAATAGTCAATCTGCTTTTCCTCACTTTCTGTGTTTTTAAAGGAGCACTCAATAGAAACGGGTACTGTCTACAGGGGAAAGATACAGATGGACAGCCTGACTTTCTGCAACTACTCAACCCTACACTAATCTGTTTTTTATAATTTGTATTTTAGTAGAGAACAGTTGGGTGGTTGTGAAATTAAGGGTTTGTTTATACCTAAATTAATTAGTGATTGTTTAATTGACTAGTACTGGTTCTATCTATTTTGAATTAGCGCTTGTTAATCACTTTAACTGATTTGGTATTTATTAATTATTGTTGTTAATTTTCCGATTCTGCCTATTTTAGACCAGTAATAAACTTTAGAATAGGTTTAGTTGGGGCTTTAATGAAAGAGGTGTTTCCAGTGCTGGGTGGTTGTAAGATCTGCCAAGTGGCGACCTCTAGTGGGGGTAGGAAAATTGGAGATTTTAAAGAGGGAAAGCTAGAGGGGATTTTTGGTAAACAGACACTGGTCATACCTCCAACAAACCAGATGGTAGAGGAGACCAGGAAGAAAATGTTATTGCCCCAGATATATTGAAATTGTATTTAATATCACAAGAATAAACTGGTTATACATTTTAATACAGAGTATTCTTTCTGGGGTGTTCACAGGCTTAGCGGGTTGCTCTCCAAATTAAAAGAACTTGTGCAGCACTTGAGCCTACAATAAACAATCAAACATCAAACAGACTAATTGCCAATTCACTCATTGACATCACAGTACTAAATGCAATTGAATATGCAAAGGCGTGCCTTAATACCAGAGTTATGAGCAACGCTAAAAGCAATGTAATGCGTTGTAGAGAGTGCGGCATTAAGATGTGTTATTTCAGTGTTAATAACCACTCGATCTGACTAGAATCAAAGTCATTGTATTTATCTTACTCTTAATTGTATTACTTGTACTGTGATACTTGAAATGTATTTGCTTACGATTGTAAGTCGCCCTGGATAAGGGCGTCTGCTAAGAAATAAATAATAATAATAATAATTACATAGGAATGGAAAATCATCCCATAGGAATGGGCCAATACGTACCTAGTAGCCTCTGAACACGTAGTCATATGCGACTTACACTTAAATTTAAACTTAACCCGTAAATCTACCCCCTACCCCTAAACTTAATCTCTACCCCTAAACCCAACAGTGTTACTAGTATTTCAACACCGCTTCTTTAGCACCCTCTAGTGGCTACTACATCTGACGTCCATTAAAGCGCTTGATCCGGACCTACTCTACCTGTAGGGAGGCTACTAGGTACCTACTGGCCCATTCCTATGGCATGATGTTTTCCTTGATTAACGTCCCATTGAATCGACCGATTCTAGTCAGATTAGGTGCACCAACACTGCCATAACGCTGATGTGAATAAGAACAGATGAACTGGGCTCCTTTACTAAAACAGTGGTAGAATAAAGTAAACTACTTGAAAACAACAAATGGCAATGTGATATAAATAACATCAGTGGATGGTGTGAACACCTCAATGGGTGGCATTACAACTTTCACGCCAGCAATGGGGCAAAACCAAAATCAAGGGAGGTTTAGATAATGATGTCGTTAATTTGACTCACCGCCATTTAGATCAATTGAAAAAGGGCCAGGGACTGGTAAATTTACTAAGGGACTCCTGTTCAGCATACAAAATTCACAGTAGCCTACATATCTTATGAAAAGGAAACTAGACATTACTTTTGTTTATTTAGGAAATACCTGGTTACATCTATGAGCAAATCTCATGAATGTATTCAGTTCTTTACCTCATTTGTTTACCTAAGACATTTTTATAATTGCTCTCTATATATTATTCAATTCTGAAAATTGCATTCAAAGTACTGTATTTAATGTATTATGCATATATATATATATATATATATATATATATATATATATATATATATATATATATATATATACAGTATATCATGTATTATGAATTTCTCTGTATAAGTGTTATGGATTTTCTTCTTGTTACTGCAACTTGTAAAGCACTTTGTGATAGTGGTCCACTATGAAAGGCGCTATATAAAATAGATTGATATAGCAGAGACATAAGCACTTCTATTATACTCTACTTTAAAGGGAACCACAAATGTTCTGCAGTTTAAAAAAAAAAACAGTAATTATTTGTGAAATATAATGCCACAGAATAGCTAAATAAAATGTGGTTGGTCTTATCTGTATCATGCAATAACAAACATCTTGTACAGATGAATTTCCAGGAATCATTGCATCAAGATTTAGTGTGGCTGGTTTAATCGTCTGTAAAAGCATCAGTGTAGAAAGTAAGCAAGGGGTTTTTGTACAGGTTGCCTATGGCGTAGTATCACTGTGACTTTCCCAACCGGCACAGTAATATGTTGCAGCATCGCTCGCAGTGACTTTGTGCTTAATAAGGTCATTATTGCCTGCTTCAACCTTGAATTCTTCAAAACTTTTATCGTCGTGTACAGGGTTATTTGATTTATCCGTTTTATAAAGAATCCGCTTCAGAGCTGAGCCTTCTTTGTGTTGGTACCAATGAACATATGTAGTAGTTAGCCCTTTCACATCACAAAGTAGCCGGGCAGTTTTCCCTCGGCCCCCCTGTCTTGTAACACTCATTTGACTTTGTGTCACAGTCAGAGCCGCTTCCCCACCTGCATTTGAAAAAGAAAGGATTATTTTTTTTTATTGTATACTTGATGCGTATATTTATGATAAAAAGAAAGGAGAAATCATCAATATGTAACACTTACAAAGAAAAAAAGAAGCAAATACGATATATGAAGCCTGAAACATGACTTCTCGTGGATTTCAAGGTTTGATGGTAAGTACAGCATGATACTCTTTTACAGTCCGATTTGAGAGGAAATGACTTATGGATTTGTTAACCAATCTCAGATTACCACGCTTTGCTTTTTTATCAAAGCATTTTTAACAGGCTCATTTTCATTTTATTTAAGAACGGTGTTACTTGTGTCTATAACCAAAAAAAAAAAAAGTTAACTGAAAAACTAGCCATCAAATGTTAATGTTCTAAAGATTGATGGGAAACCAAACCTTTTATATTACAGATAGTGGAGCTACTGATTAGCAACTGATAAATATAATAACTGCATAATATCTGAATTAAATGTGTAGAATTAACATATTTTCTATCCAGGTTGCCATCAATAAAAGACCAATACAACACAGAAATCTGCATTGAACCATTTTATTGCTTGCAAACAGTATTGCCAATACTTTTCTTTTAAAGTAATTTTGTCGTTGTTGTGCAGAACCATTTTTTTTTTTAGCTTTTATTTTTTACTAAGGCAAGAGCATAGCAATTGCAGATGTTTCCTCTACCTCTGCAACACTGAGACTCAAGGCACAGTAATATTTGCTGCTATTGCTTTTTTCAGGCACTGAAGGGTAAAATAAAATAATTCAATTCAAGCTGCACTACAAGTTGAAAACGGTGACTCATTAAGGAAAGGGGAAAATTCAAATAAGAACTGTTATGTCGAAATTAAGATTTTGTAATTGCTTGTCTTAGTTTATCTTTTGTATTGCAGTGAAATGGTTCCACATTTAAAGCTTGGCAGCATGCCTCTTGTGGGAAATGACTTTGCTCTGTCATGGTTCTGTGTACCAGATTGGTGTTGAATGCCTATCCTATATTCTTGCCTATATATTTACTGTAATCTTCAGAGTATAACGCATGTCCATTTACGTATATTCCAGGATGATGATAATGGGGAATGTATCGTAACATGTTATCTATGTCCTGTGTGCCAGAGCCTAGCTGAACACACAATGAATGCAGGAAGAGAAGCTACTAAAACTTCAGAACTGAAATAAATGCAAATTCTAGTAGGCAGTATATAAACAATGAGCCTGGCTGGTATAATAGCATATGGAGTTTGAGGACGGACTTTGAAAACAGCTATGAACAGGAAAAAAAGGACCATATTTTAAGTCATTTGTTTATTGTAATTTCTTGTAAAATTTCAAGATGCTTGTGTTTTGAATTCTGTAATGGTAAAAAGAAACATATATATATATATATATATATATATATATATATATATATATATATATATATATATACTTCCAAGTTATATGTTAATGTTTCCTGAAGAAGCTGTCTATGGAGACACATGGGAAACTGAGAGATTACAGTTAAAAAGTTTGCCTTTGCTATTGAATTCAAAAGGTATTTTTCAGAGACTTTAAACTTTCTGTTTTCCATTTGAACTTGATCTCTCCGTACCAAACCTTTACATTATAATACACAATTGCTGCACGCTCGACTGCTCTTGTTTTTGTGCTGAGGTAAAAATGTGTATCATACTGTATACTGCCTGTTGCTATGTAATGGTAAGGTAAATGTAGTGCAAGTAAAAAATACCTCTCATGTTAACTAAATACTATAGTAAGCTAGGAGACAAAGCATCTATCTAGTTGTAGGAGCCTCAGCACCATCTGTTAAACAGCTTATGTGAATCAAGTTTCCTTCAGCATTGCTGTCAATACACAGTAGATGTTTATGTGTCTCCTTACAAGTTCTTATGTAGAGTTTCTTTCATGTACTAGAGAATCTGTTTTTTCCAATTCTGATGAAAGGTGCTATGTACATTGTTCAGCACAAGCCATTTAGTGTGAGATGTCTGTCTGTATGCCACCATTATTATTTTTATTAACAATATCTAGAGAATTGTTATCCTGATGCTATGATCCATGGCTTTTGTTCTGTTGTTTCTTAGGGTCCTCGTTCAGCACATGGGGACTCTTTTGCATAGAACGTCTCTGTCTGTCTGTCTTTCTGCCCAATCTTCACCAAACGTTTATCATACAGCCTCCTCTAGATAATCTGATAATCTCTTGATATTATACAGAAACGCGATTAGGAGGACTGTCTGTGTGTTCATGCATTTGTTTGATATATTTGCAATCCAGTTAGATGTAATGTTTTTTATTAATATTTTTGTTTTGCCTGAGTGAGGTGCTTAGAGTTGTTTTGAAATGAGCAGCTCAGTACCATGTCAAATCTCTTGGTCTCCTTCTTCAATTACAGGGCTGTGGCAAAGTGCCCCCCCGTGTGTATTTTGTGTTACGTGTTGTGTGTAAATGTTGGTGTATAGTCATCGGTACACGGGATATAAACGGGTCTGTGTTTCACTTGTGATTTAAAAATGTAGATTTATATTTAGGCACGGAGGGCACAAATCACTTCACGTGCTAGTTAAAATGCAATGTGTGGTCACGGGAGTGCACTTAATTAATTCACGTGCAGTTGTACCGAGATTCCAATTGAATGATTGACTAGCAATCGAGTCTCGGTACAACTGCATAAAAACAGCATGTTTTCACTCACTCGGGGTGGTGTGTTGGTGAGTGGAGAACGGGTGTGGAGAGGAGGTATAAAATATAAATATAAGAAGAAGAATAAGTTTTGTCACTCACCGTGTTTTGTTTGTCTCCGTGCACCGTTTGTTTAGTGTTAGTTCGTTTTTGTTTATCTATTTATTTTGGCGAAAGTGCCGTGTCTTGTGTGTTTGTTGTTACAACCGTTTATTTTTCTGTTCTGTTTATTCATTAAATGCTGAGCGAAAGCATTCGCTCAGCTTCACCAAACTCCTCTCTGTTGTTTTTGTTCCTGCTTCTGACGTGACGTCACCGCTCAGTCGTCTTTGTCACAAGGGCATATTAAACTTTATAAAGTATTACCATTTAACCACGTAAATAAGCACCTGGTTTATACTTGGGTGCAGGTATATGCTATTTTCTGTTATGAGCAACTGCGAGGGGATAAGATGTTTATACATTGGCAGTACTACACTGCTTCATGTTAAGTTACAGTAACAAGCACATTAATTTATGATGTTCAGTATTATTTATCATTGTCTATACTAGACATTTACACTGAGGCAGGAACTGTGAGTTCTGAACAACAATAAAGAACTTAAAACTCTTTACAAGCCTTTAAATTTAAAAGACTAGGTTGTTTTTTTCTATTTTGGTACATTTTACTGGGTAGGCCTATGTTTTTTTTTTTCTTTCTGAAAAAATGAATTGTGCTAATGACAATGAGAGTAAAGAGCACTTAGCCCAGTGACTGTTCTGTAAAAACCCAGTTAGAACCAGTTGCTTGTACATGCACCTGTGAACACAGAGGTTTTTACTGGCCTTGAATATGGGAGTATTCACAGGAATCTGAACAAGAAAAGTTTAAATCAAGGTGATTTGCTAAACAAAAATCCTTGTAACGGTAGACTAAGAATAGTTTGTTCTTATCTACCAACATGTATTTTTATTTATTTTTAGCTTTTTACTAAGGCAATAGCATAGCAATGAATTCATATTATAAATCTTCTTATGTTATGTTCTCAGTGTTCATGTTATGAAGATTGATGGGAAACCAACCCTGCTATCTTACAGATAATGGGGCTACTGATTAGTAACTGAAAATAATAACTGCATAATATCTGAAGTAAATGTGTAGAATTCACTTATTTTCTATCTATGCTGCAATCAATACAATCGCAACACAGAAATCCACTTAGAACTCTTTTAATGCATACAAATAGTATCTTTTATTTTAAATGAATTGGTTCCTTTTGTTGTTGTTGTGCAGAACCATTTTTGTTTTAAGCTTTCTTTAAACGTTTTACTAAGGCAAGATCATATCAATTAAGAAGACAGTTTTTGCAGATGTTTCCTGTACTCTGCATCACTGTGAGAGTCCCAAAAGGCACAGTAATATTTGCCGTTATCACTTTTCTCAGGCTTAAGCACTGAAAGAGTACACTCGTCCTTCTTATCATTGATGTCAACTGAGAATTTTTTTTTATAGCTCTCCTGATCGTATTCAGTGCTAGGACCCTTGCTGTAAAGAAGCCGCTTCAGACTTTCGCCATCTTTTTGTTGGTACCAATGGATATGTTGAGTATTTACAGAGCCTTCAGGTAAGACTTTGCACCTTATTCTTGCAATTCCGCCACTTTCTCTAGTGATGGAGAGTTGATTCTGTTCTAAAGAAACTCCAAGCACTCCACCTGCAATGAAGAATGACATGGTGATGTATATCTGTCACATGGACTGTCATTTCAAAAGTTAGTTTTTAAAATGTAAAACTTACATGATAAAGATAAAACAACAATGATATATGGTGCCCAGGACATAGTTTCTCACTGAAGAAAAACTTTACTATTGGTTTTAGAATGTCCTCTTAATGACTAAGCTTTTGAAACTATCTTCAGACACAACAGGAAATGAATCTAACCAATCAAAGATCAACACACGCAATAGACAACGATTGTTTTATTGCACATTCAAATTAAGCTAAAAAAAAACTGTTATGCAAAAAGACCCGACGAGGAAGTCCCTTTACACTGAAATGATTGAAAGTGAACACTTCTGATTTTAGCTTATAATTACACATTTAAACAAAAGCTTTAAAAATAAATAAATAACTACCAAAACTTCACGGCCAAGGCTGTTGAAGGGTAGGAAGCAGACCCAGAGGCAGAAGCTGCAGTTTAAAGTGCTGTTGCACACATTTACTAACATCAAACAAGAAAAACCACGGGAACAAAATAGACAAGGTACAGAGACCAAAATATCCTTTCAGCTGGACCGTGGCCTTCACTACAGGTTTTCCAAACTCCTCCACATAAACAAAGGATTTAGCCTCTGTTTTGTACCATGTGACTGGGACTTGATTGATGTTCAATTATTCAATCAAGACCCAGCCACGTTCCTAATTTACATTCGAAATAATTTAACTTTATTTAAACACAACACATTGTTGCATTTCCCATGTATTCTTTAGCACACACATGAAAAGTGGTTAGAGTCATACAGTTTGATTGAAGTTCTGTATAGGCACCTTGCTTGAGTTGCTGCTCATGTTTCAGTTAAGCACATTCACTGGAATCAAAATCTACTCTAACAGAGTAAACTTTCTCACCATGGCTTTGATTGGCTCCCAGCAAGCTTGATGTTCTGAGTTACTACTCTAATTTAATTTAATTAACTTTTTACAAGGTGAACCAGAATAATAAAAACTGAGAACATAACATAATTCATATTTCGGACTATACTCTCAGGTCCTGGACAAAATTAAAAGTATGGTTATATAATTGTAGAGTATAGCATTGATCGCACCACAAAATGTGATTTAATTCAGGCCCCTGTATAATAATAAGAATATTCAATTCAATTCAATTCAATTCAATTCAAACCTTTATTTAACCAGGTAAAGACATTGAGAACAAGTTCTCATTTAATATGGCGACCTGGCCAAGAGGCAACACAAATACAACAAACAACAATACATAGACAGTTAGAGACATTACAGGAATACGAAATCAATAATAATAAAAAAAAAAATCCTCTGACAAGCACATGAAACAGGGAAAAGAATCTGAAGTCTAGAAAAGAAAGCACCCTCTGAGATAAAACCAGGGAGTTGAAGCCTTGATTGTAACTCATTCCAATCGTGAGCAGCTGCATATTGGAATGAGTTATGCCCAACAGCTGTAAAAACATGAGAATTAAACTAATCAAATTGTTGAAACAAAGCTTGTAATAGGAGACTGATATAGTCAACATTTCACTTAAATAGAGGGGTGATTTCCCAATTAAGGTTTTATAAATGAGTCTGTACCAATGACATAGCTGACATGTTTGAAGTGAGGGCCAGCCAACCAAAGTGTAGAGATCACAGTGATGAGAGCGGTAGGGAGCACCAGTGACAACTCTTATTGCAGAGTGATATAAAGCATCAAGCTTCCTAAGGGCAGCATTAGAAGCACATCTGTACCAATAAGTACTTAGCTGGCCGTGTGAAGCATGATTTATTTCGGTAAAGAAAGCCGAGTCTAGCTCGAACTTTCGATTGTAGTTTAACGATATGTGGTTTAAAAGTAAGTGCACTGTCTAGCCAAATACCCAGATATTTATAAACTTCCACTTGCTCAAGGTCAACCTTACAAAAGGTACCCATTTTGCAGCCTTGCTCCAGAACTGCAGGATTGGTAACATTTGCAAATCCCCTATTAAATAACATACATTTAGTTTTATCAGCATTAAGCAATAAACGTAGATCAGAAAAAGATTTTTTAATCTGATTGAAACTTGTTTGCAAGTCTGATAACACTGAAGATAGAGTAGGGCCAATTGAATATAAAATAGTGTCATCAGCATAGAGATGGATATATGAATAATCTATTCCCTAGCAAAATTATTCATATAAATGGAAAAAAGAGAAGGGCCCAATATCGAACCTTGTGGCACACCCTTAGTAACCAAGCAAGGCTGTGATATAAATCCATCCGATTTTACACATTGCGTTCTATTTAAAAGGTAGCTCTGAAACCAAGCAGCAGAAACCCCATCACAGCCTATACTCCGTAGCTTGTTCAAAAGAATAGAATGATCCACAGTATCAAAAGCCTTAGATAAATCAATAAAAGTAGCAGCACAGCAGTGATTTGTATCACTTTAACAGTAGTAATCGAAATAAATTTGGGGGACTGTGCTATCTGTAAACTATTTCATCATACATGACCACTGGAACAATCCCATCACTGGTTATAGCAGCCCCACAATAAAGGACATTCCCAGCCATTTTCATTATTTAAAAAAAATGATGTAACATAAAAATACAAAGGAAGCTTAAAATCACACATCATTTTGGGTTAGATTTTCAAATTTGTACTTGATCTTCAGCAGCACGCTGTCTTTCTGTAGTCTTTATGGTTCTGTGTATGGACATGTTAGGGTGAGTATTTCTCTAAATTGTTGCCCCTATGGATCTGTTGAAGTCTGTTTGTACCAATCACTACTTTAATAGGACAGTAAAATTCAGTGGGATTTTCCATTAATATAGACTGTTGCAGGGTAGTAGCGAGACAGAGACTCGGAGTCAGGAAGGCTACAGTTTAAGCGCTCAAGTGCACTTTTAATACACTAAATAACACAAAAATCCAAACAAAAAGTCACACAGGCCAAAATAAAGGTTTAACAAAACATCATCAAAATGTCAGGCTGGGCATGTGCCTTCACTGAACAAACATCTAGTATTTTAACACAGATTCACTCCCCAGACTCTTCTCTCCAAACCATAGCCTTTCTGCCTGCTCTTATGCATGTAGCCACTCCCCAATTTGCACCAGTCTGCACAACTGGAGAGTGGCCACACCTGTGGTTGCTGGCAGAGACAATAACCTTGTTCCTGTGTTCCTGCCACATAGACCAAGTAATCTAAATTAATTTGAGAATAATGTGGATACCAGTATGTATAATTATATATGAAATTCAATAGCGATCTTGTCATTTTAAACAATTTAATGTGAAATTAAAGATGAATATGTATTCTCATGACATGTAAACCCCCTGTTCAAAATATTAATTCTCAATCCAGCATCTACAACATTGCTTAAATATAAGCCTAGTGGAACAGATTTTTACTACCCGCTGTTATCACCACTGTATTTTTCTGAAAGGAAAAATAGCAATTACAATTGTAAAACAAATAATAAACAACTTTTCTGAAATGTGAAATTGTGCTAATGACATCGGAATAAAGAATATTGAGCCCTTGACGTATCTAAAACCCAGTTAGAACATCTGTTTGCACAGGCACCTGTGAACACGGACGTTTATACTGGCCTTGAATATGGAAGTATTTACAGTTGGCTGTACAAGCAAAGTTTATATCAAGGTGTTTGCTAAACAAAAATCCTTATAACGGTAGACTGAGGATAGTTTGTTACTATCTGCTACATAAGGGCAAACTCTTTTTTTTACTAAGAATTAGGAATATAGTTTTTGCAGCTGTTTCCTCTACCTCTGCATCACTGTGAGAGTCCCAAGAGGCACAGTAATATTTGCCATTATTGCCTTCCTCAAACTTAAACGTAAGAATACTCGCCACAGTCTCATCATCAAAGTTAACAGAGAATTTATTTTTATAGCTCTCTTGATCGTATTCAGAGCTGGCACCAATGCTACAAAGAAGCTGCTTCAGACTTTGGCCATCTTTTTTTTGTACCAATGGATATATTGAAGCTCCACTGCACCTTTAGGTAAGACTTCGCACCTTATTCTTGCAATTCTGCCAGTTTCTTTAGTGATGGAGAGCGGATACTGTTTCAAAGAAACTGCAAGCACCACCTGCAATGAAGAATGACATGGTGATATAAGAACATGAGAAAGTTTACAAATGAGAGGAGGCCATTCAGCCCATCTTGCCTGTTTGGTTGTTAGTAGCTTATTGATCCCAGAATCTCATCAAGCAGCTTCTTGAAGGATCCCAGTGTGTCAGCTTCAACAACATTACTGGGGAGTTGGTTCCAGACTCAGATACACAATTTATGTATCTGTCATACGGGCTGTTATTTCAAAAGTTAGTTTTTAAAATTATTGAAGTTCTGTATAGGCAGTTAAGCACATATTCGCTAGAATCTAACTCTTACTGAGTCAACACTCTCACAATGACTTTGAGCTCACAGCAAGCTTGATGTTCAGAGTTACTACAGTTTTTTGCAAGGCGAACAAAGATAATACTAACAAAGTGTGTTTGATTTCAGACTATACTCTCAGGACTTGGACACAATTAAAAGTATGGTTATATAATTGTGGAGTATAGCTTTGACGGCACAGCAGAATTTGATATAATTCAGGCCCCTACATAATAAGAAGAATATTAATAACATTAATCAAAAGGGATTTGGTGGAACTGTGCTGTCTTTAAACTATTTCATCATACATGACTATTAAAACAATGTGATCACTGTTTATAGCAGCCCCATAATAAAGACATTACCAGCCATTTTCATTATTTTATCAAATTATGTAACATAAAAATACATACATAGCTTAAAATCACAAATCATTTAGGTTGTGTCTTTATGTAATAAAAATGCACCCAACAAAATTACCAAACCAGAAAAAATGAGGCTATATTTGTGTGTATTTTATTATCCTTTTTACAATCCTAAGTAGTGTTTTTTTCTTTTTAATGAAAATTAAGATCTGGAGTAAATAACGTTGTGAATTTTGCCTATTGTGTATTGTGGAAGTGGAGAGATATGTTGTCGAGACTTCCATGATGTAATTGAATTAGAGCTGCAAATAAAATATGGATTTGTTTATTTATATATTCATGAACAATAAATACAGTTGCTCGAGTCTAAAACCCTATTCTTTAAAACAGTAGGCCTACTGCGGAATTCTTTAGAATATGTGTTAAGCAGATGGGTCTTTTAGAAAACAGGAGGCTGTGTGGTCCAGTGTTTAAAGAAAAGGGGCTTGTAACCAGAAAGTCCCCGGTTCAAATCCGACCTCAGCCACTGACTCATTGTGTGACCCTGAGCAAGTCACTTAACCTCCTTGTGCTCTGTCTTTTGGGTGAGACGTAGTTGTACGTGACTCTGCAGCAGATGCATAGTTCGCACACCCTAGTCTCTGTAAGTCGCCTTGGATAAAGGCGTCTGCTAAATGAACAAATAATAACAAATAAAGAAAACAAAATACAGTTTTTTCAGAGTACCAAAATGGGTAGTAAGTAAAATATCTTAATTTTAGCAAGTTTCTAAAATATGTTCAGAATGTTAGTTTGACTTTAATCATTGTAATATCTGAGCTCTTAAACAACTCTTTTGACATGTTGCGTTTCCTAGTATCTTTACAGGTGATTTTTTTTTGTGGTCGTTTTAATCTAAACACAAGTGTAGATTGTATTACTTTTAGTACAGGCTGTATGTAGCTTTGCATCACAGTGGTGCCAAACGGCACAGTAATATGTGGCTTGATCGCTTGATTTTGTGTTAGACACAGCAAGAGTACACACAGAGTCCTTTGAGTTTCTTTCAGACACGATTCCCATGGAGCTCTTGTCGTCGGATTCAGTTTTCGAAGCTGTGGAATAAAGAACCCTCTTCAGATCTTCGCCATCCTTTTGTCTGTACCAGTGGATTATCAATTTAACAAAATTAATTCCTCCCACTTCACAATCTATTCTGGAAGAATCGCCTGGCCTTGTAATGAGGGTTTGTTTTGGCTGATTCAGTGTTACAGCAGATTCTGCATCTGTAATAAAAAATACATACATTAGAAGAAAACTCTTGAGAGATTTGTCAATACAAAGTCATGCATATTACTTTGTGTAAATTCTGTAACTTACCGATGACAAGTGAAACCAGTATTACACATACTGCCCGAAACATATTGTGGTCTTTCAAAAATGAATACGCCCCATACAGTTCTAAACTGCTTTTAAAAAGCAAATAAGAGGAAGTGACTCGGTGACCAGATAACCAATCTGTTCCAGAGCTTACGTTGTTTCTGCATGCATTCATTTTTAAGCTTTATAGCAGCAACATAAAGCTGCGCTATATATATATATATATATATATATATATATATATATATATATATATATATATATATATATATATATATATATATAAATGGCAGGCAACATTGTAATTGTTTCCATAAATACAGACGTCATGCTAAATTAAGAAACCGAAATAGTCATGCTGTATCTATTACTTATAATAGTAAACACAACTACAATGTTTAAAACAAAAACACTTTACACCAACCTTTCTTTGGTATATAGCAACATAACTTTTACTATTTTAAAGAAGGGACCGTCGTTCCATTGACGGTGTAATAGGTATATGCTCGGGGCATTGGCCAGGGGTTTGATTGGGTTAATTTAACAAAAGCCTGGAATGGAAGAGACGAGGTTGTTAACCCTCTGGTGACTGGACTGTTGAAAGGGTTTTTCTTGCCTGGTCTGTGTACTTTCTTTCGTCGCCACCTCTGCATAAAGTCTTTGAAACACCTAGGGAACAGGCCATATTCTACTGTAGCTGCTTTCTGAGAAGGACGTTGAGAGAGTGATACGCTGGTCAATGTCCTACTAATTGGATCTGATATTACAAAAATACTAATTAGATGTTTTTCATTCACAATTCATTGGTTTTATACATGTGGGGGCAATTAATTGTGTTTACAATGAAGTTTGTAACGTTAATGTTGTTTAATGTTTTACAATAAGTATGTTTGATTTGCGTCTTTGGGTCGTTTTTATTTTTCTTATGAATTTTGATGAATAAACTATTGGTCAAATTAGAAATCTAAGGTTTTATATTTTAGATAATGATTCTTTCAAAATTTCTAAATGATGGATAATCTTAACCTTTTCATCTCAGATGATATATTTATATTTCCTAAGGTAATCTAAGAAAAAAAAAGTTTTGGGGATCCCGTCTTTTGAAGGAGGACCTTAATCGACCTTTTAAAATGCATAATACAATGGTACTTGTAACAGCCTTTGTGTTTCTGTGCCAGCATGTAAAATGTTTCTGTAGAGCGTCTGCTAAGTTTTAAGTCACAGTGCTGTCCCAGTAAGCACAATAATAACCGCCAGCATCGTTATCTTCCACGCTGGTTATAATGAGATTGCAGATGGACCTCTCGTTTAGTTTTTCAGCTTTGAAGTGGTCTTTATTAAAACCTTGGTCGTTTTCATATTTTCCTTCATTCTGGTAGTACAATATCCTCTTTAAACCTTCCCCGGGTCTCTGTCTATACCAATGTATATAAGCATCATTAATGTTGACCCCGACGACTTTACAGCTGAAAGTTACTCTTTTTGTTGATTTTCTTGCGACAGATATCTGCGACTGTTCTAAAGAGACAGAAAACACCCCATCTGAAATAAAAGAAGAAACGTGACAATGTGTTTCATCCAAATCACCATGATAAAATGCTGCATCAGCCAGACACCCGTAACCGAATACTCACATATAAGAGAACCCCAAAAAATGAAAGAACACCAGAACATCATTTTGGCTTAACTTCAAAACCAACGGTTGGAACAGAAACCCCAGAATTGTTGTGCACCAGCAATTAGATATCCATATGCTGTTCGAGGAAATGACGCTGAGGAGATTTTACCCAATACTAGGCGAACGCATTGCACCTTTGGAACTTCAGTCAAACATATCCGCGTCTCTAACTCCCCTACAGTTTTGCGTCGGCTAGAAATCTGTACAGTTCTCTGAGCTTCTCAGAAAGCACGTGCTGAATGAATTTATCTGCACCAGGAAGGCCCTTTATCCGGTATCTGTAGTCTGTGAAGGACGTCGCGCTGCAGGGGCGCTGTCCGTGGTCCTGAATAATAGGTAAATGGATATGGGATATGGTTGTTTCAAAGTACAATGTGCACCAGCTGTTTCTGTATTTATTTATTTACTTATTGATTGATTTACGTGTCTATTTATTGGGATTGATCGATTTGATAAATGATAGCAGTTTATGCAAAATGATGGGCTGTATTCATACAATTAGTGTCCCGTACTGGAGAAAAGTGAATCTAAAACACAGAAGCAGCAAAATAAAGCTTCACTCATTCAGCTACACATTTCTCTTCAGTGAAACCTGCATCATAAACAGTCTGAGTTGTAGAGGAATAGTATAATATTCGTCCAAGTGCTTCATTTGATATGTGTCGATACCAGTGAATGTAAACAGTATCCAGTACGCCCGAGACCTTGCAGTTAAGTCTAACCATGTTCTTGGCTTTGGATTTCGTGACTGATTGTGGTTCTTCCAAGATAACAGCCAACATCTCACCTAAAAGTGAAATAAAATCAGTTGTGAGTTTAGTCTAGTGACAAATCTGAAGTTATATTACAAGTGCTGGTTTATATGAAAAAATAGATAAACTCAGAAAAGAACGTAATGAAAATCATAAAGAAGCTCAATCCATTCATCTTGGAATCTACACCAACAGGACAGCGACGTTCTCATTTCTTTCTTTAGTTTAACTAGCAGGTTTCAGCAGAGCCCAGTTAAAATATAAAGGAGTAAAAGTTCTCTTATCTGTAGCTTTCCAATGGGGTGTGTTTCTCCAGATTGTACAGACAAAGAGGAAGTGACTTGCATATGGCTGGTTCTTGATTCGTCTAACGGTAATCTTAAATTACGCATGCAAACACCAATCAAGACAGCAGTGCCTTCTCTCGATTAAATGTTGCTTTCATCTCACAATTAAAATCCTTTTTTAAAGGCAGTGAATATGCATTAAATAGGTTTAAATAGTTTCACTACGATTGCCTGATTGACTTATAGATCGACTGAATAACTGGTTACTAATTCTGATACAACATTAAATACTGCGACATTTCAATAATAATAATAATAATAATAATAATAATAATAATAATAATAATAATAATTCAGTTGTCAGGCAGCCCTTATGAAAAAAACACATGTGATTCTCCTGTGACATTGTCTTTGTATATAAATAAATATGTGGAGGTGAAAAAACAAAATGTGAAATTGTTTTTTGCAAGAGACAAGCTAATTGAAAACTAAAACAATAATGCTGCAGTATATACAGTATGCAGCTATAACAAAACAGCAATGTAGTTGTACAGATGGTTCTACATGGCTCTGAAATTCAATGGCTGTGAGATAAAGCACTCATACTTCTTATTAATTCCACTGGTTTCAGAAGAGTTCCACTTAAATCTCTGCTTGATGGTTTCATTCTCTTAAAGTGCATAAGAGAGAGGGGTTTCCTTGAATTTCTTAATAGTTTATTTTACATGCCCAATACCCATTTTAACTTTTAACTGTGCATTTAGTATGGTCAACCTATATATCAATTTAATTAACTTAACAAAATTTAGTTATATATCAATAGCATATTTTTGTTATTATTGTTGATGTTTTGTTTTGTGGTATTTATATATTTTAGATTAAATTACATTAACATGTTATAAACTGTATACTATGGGTATGTTGTGCTTTTATATTGTGCTACTTTAAATATGTATTATATTGTATTACATTTTTATATGTATAAATATCATATTTTGCATATATTTTCTCTAATAAACTGGTTCACTTCCAAAGACATCGCTATTGATCTCACATGTTTTCAACCTTGTATTGTATCCATTATTATCATTTTTTTTTTACCTTAACATGTTTTTATTTGATCAAAAAAGTTTAATTTGCTGTAAGAGCTTATCACATATTATCAGATGTAAAATGGTATAATCACATGTGATCAGGAAATATTCACGTGTTTAAATGTGAATTTCATATTCACATGTGTTTCCAATGAGAATTTTATAATCACATGTGATCATCAATGATATTTTAATGTGGTCACATAAGAACACATGTGAATAATTATTTTCACATGTGATAACATGTGTTTCCCATGTGAATCACATGTGTTTTTTCCGTAAGTGATGAATTCCAGGACAAACTAAAACATGTAACACTTTCCATGTAGTTTGGTAGAGAAAGGACACTTGGTTACGGTTTTCAAAGATGTGCTGGGTTCAATAAGCTTGTTACTTTACACACAGGGGATACACTCTGGGGATAGTGTAGGAATATTAGAAGATTGAAATCTTTCCCTGAGTAAAATATTAGATTTTGTTGAAGAAAAAAACAACTCCATAGTACATGAGATTATTAGGTTAATAGTAGCAGTAGCAGTAGTAGTAGTGTCAGTAAAAAAACAATGGTATTTGTAACATTTCATTTGAAGCTAATACAATCACAATGCGTAAAAACTGAATCTAGTGCGTAATAATAAATTGGTAATTCAAAGCCTATAAAATATGTTTTACTCAGGAAAGAATCTGTTCTAGAAAAAAAAATTATTATGTCACACAATATTCTAAACTGTTTTTGTCTCGACTCCCTGGAAAGAGAAACACTGTGCGTATCCCAATACGCACAATAGTATGTTGCAGAATCATTCACATCAGGGCTGGATAGAGTTAGAACGCATAGTTTTTTGTTTTCTGATTTTCCAGCAGTAAATCTGTTCGTAAACCCTTCATCATTGTGGTTGTCACCGCTAGCTGACTGATACAAAATCCGTTTAAAACCCTCTCCCTTTTTCTCTTGGTACCAATGAATAACAGTGGAGTCAGCCGACAAACCACCACCCAATGCACAGTAAAACCGAGGACTTTTTACATTAGGTCGAGCTCGTATGAATTCTGGAGTCTGCGTTAGTTCACCTGCGTCAGTAGGACCTACATAAAAGAAAATACAATAAATACATAAATACATAAAAGCGTAAATAATTGTTTCTATATTAAATAAGTATATAGGATAGAAGATTACTCACACGCGGCTAGCAGTAACAGATTTGTCATTAAAAAGAGTAACATCGTTGTATTATTCGAATGCAATTGTATGTTTTCTTGGATTTTTCAACTCTGGTTATTTTTTAGGCAGGTCGATGTGTTAACAGTTTATAATAAAAAGGTGGCACCATACGTTTACGCCCAGTGACGTAATCTGTTACAATTTACAAGATTGTTTCACATGGTAAAACCCTTAAGAGAGCTATACTATTTTTTATTGCAACCCTTAAAACATTGTAGATTGTTCTATGCATTAATCTTTTGTAAGTAATTTATATATATATATATATATATATATATATATATATATATATATATATATATATATATATATATATATATATATATATATATATATATACACACAACCAAAAACGTTTTAGAAACGCTCCGTTGTTGAATAACATATGTTGCAGTGGGTTGGCTTTAGATGAAGAATTGTTCCAATTCATATTTAGCTGAGATATTAATTTTGGTGTCTAAAGATATATTTAGATTTTTTCAATATTATAACATTTCGAATAGTTATTGTTGGCTATTGTCTTCAGCCATAGAGTGAAGTGCAACAAATATGTTTTCATTCAGAAAACGAAATTATACTGCACTAGAGAAAAACAAACACACAAAAAATAAATTCTAAAAAAAATAAAAAAATAACGTACCATATAATATAATTAAGGAAAAGATTTACAACCTGCGGTAGGCCTACAAGGCCATTTCTTTGCAAACATACATATATGTGTCTATACTTTTTGTTCTTAAAATAGCATCATTTGAGGATATTATTTATTTATTTATTTATTAATTAATTTATTTATTTCTTAGCAGACGCCCTTATCCAGGGCGACTTACAATTGTACAAGATACCACATTATTTTTACATAAAATTACCCATTTATACAGCTGGGTTTTTACTGGAGCAATCTAGGTAAAGTATATCTTGCTCAAGGGTACAGCAGCAGAGCTTATTATCATACGCTGGGCGAAGGCGCATATTTCACTAGCAATTTAATTGTATTTGGATCAGAATATTTAATAAACTCAAAAATTATATACATTTCTTAAAGCGTCTAAATATGGCAATAAATTAACAAAATGACAATGCTGCTCAGTTTGTTGGTATAAATGCAAGCATTATAGAGAGGTGAATAACAACAGCAAAGCATATCAATAAAATATAAAATGGTCTTCAAACTATCAAACGCAACTATATTTATCCCAGTGTAAATGGCACACAGCTTAGACAATTTAAAGATGTGTGTGTTTTTTATTGTGCTTTCATTTTAGAGTTACATAGAATTATTTGTATTGCTGTAATTATAATTGCTTTTTAGCTATTTTGGTGTGTAATGTTTGCATTTTATTATACTTGACTATTTAATTGTGCACATAACACTTGCGTTGATGTTTCCAAGTCTGGTCTTGCAAACTGGTGTTCTGCTACCTCAACATTAGTATTGATACCACAATTCAAGGTAACAGATTAAGTACAAGCATTTTTATTAAACAAAAGCAAAAAACAACAAAAAACTGTTTTCATTGAAAGTATTCGTTCATGAGAAACAAACACATTTGCACCCCTGCTTATTTCGTGTGTCCTCCTTTTGCTTTTATTACAGCTTTCAGATGTTTGTGATTCTTAACCAGTATGTTACATTTTGTTGGTGAAATCTGGGGCCATTCTGTCTTATATATTTCCTTTAGCTCAGACAGACTAAATGGACAATGTCTGGCTACAGCTTTTTTCAGATGTCCAAAGCATTTCAATTGGATTGAGATCTAGTGATTACAAAGGACTTTCAGAACTTTTATCTTCTTTTTCTTCAAGAATTACTGTTGACTTAGCCGCATGCTTTGGGTCGTCGTGTATGAAGAAAAAAAAGTTTGTTTATAGCGAGATCTAACCCCTTAAGCTCGTGAATTGGTATGCGGGAGAGAGCCACTGGCCCAAAGAGTTCAGTAGCTTGCTGACATCATATATATCCATGCTTAATCCACAGCATCAATATTGATTATTCGCTTTTTAAAACATCGCCAATACTGCACTAGTAAATATTGAACGTATCCTTAGGTGTTTATAATTTAAATAAATTCACTTTGGAAATGTTGTTCCACACTCATTTTAAAGCGTAGCCAGAGAAACACACTTCTAACAAACGAATCCTATTATCGTACCGTTCTAGTATAATGAGCAGGTGTTTTTGTCCTTTCAAAAGATTGTTCTTGAACGAGGTTTCCTAGCAGATGTTCCACTGTGTACTCCAATAAGCACAATAATAGGTGGCTGCATCGCTCTCCTTAATACCAGATATTGTAAACAAGCAAGAGCTATCCTTTTTAGTAGCCGAAAACCTGTTTTCGAAACCGGCAGCAGATTTCTGATCGTCAGCTGACTTGAAATATGAAACCCATTCAAGGCCTTTCTCTTCGTGGCTTCGATACAACAGTGTCTTTTAAAGACACACTATCCACTGCGCATTTAAACACAGCATAATTCCTTTGGCTTTTCGTTATTGACATAGGTGATTGAATAATATCAGCCCCAGTATAAGCTACAAAGGGAAAAGAATACAATGATTACTATACGTATAGTATACAAAAACGTATATTAATACACTTTTAAAAGAATTACCCCACCCAATGTCTCCCCGCGAAACAGTCTTTAATTGTATGACACCAAAATAAATATCAAAGGGGATCCTCGGGGTACGTTGCAGCAGCTGTAGTGTGTGATCTCTGCCTGAGAAAAAGCAGCAAGCCGATGTCCCCCAGTGCGTGAAATAGCAGCCTACATAATGGTTAAAAAACATTCCCTAGAAATAAATAAAGAAAAAAAAATAAATTAGTGCAGAAAAACATAACCAATCAGTGCAGAAAACTTGTTCATAATCTTATTGTGGCATGCAGTGTGGAGTAGTGGTTAGGGCTCTGGTCGCTTGACCGAGGGGTCGTGGGTTCAAGGTAATTTACTTAGATTGCTCCAGTAAAAACCCAACTGTATAAATGGGTAATTGTTTGTAAAAAAAATAATGTAATTGTGTGTAAAAATAATGTGATGTCTTGTAACAATTGTAAGTAGCCCTGGATAAGGGCGTATGTTAAGAAATAAATAATAATTGTAAAATGTTATCGTAATGTATCTCGTGTGTGATCATGTCGCAATCCAAATATGTGAAAAGTATTTCAATCCAAAATTAGAATAGTGTGCTCAATTTACCGCAATTATTTAGTGGGAGTTTTGTTATGTTTTTTTACATATTTCACCCGCAATTGATGTTTTTGTGTGGCGTTTACTTTAGTGTGAAATAGTGTGGTGTCCCAATACGCACAGTAGTATGTAGCGGCATCACTTTCTTTAACGCCGTTTATTGTCAGGCTGCACGTCTTTATGTCGTTGTATTTCCTCACAGAGAATCTTGATTTTATGTCGACGTTTTTTATGGTATTTTGGTTATCCTTGGATATATAATACATGATCCACTCAAGGTTATTTGCATTTGGAGTTTTGCGATACCAGTGAATTGCTTCCTTCGAAAACGATTCTTTCTCAAATGTACACCTGAACAACGCAATCTGCTCACTTGCCGCTTTTCTTGTCATTGAAGGGGGAGATTGAGTTACATAGTCCCCGTTACACTCTGCGTTACCTGTGAAACGAGGATTGATATTGTTAAACATTTTTGTGCTGTATTGTGTGTTACTCATAACATTATTATTAGCTTACCACTACAATATACTTACTTGACCACATAATGAGCATAACTTTGAAATAAAGAATACCGGTACGCATTGTGCCCTAGCCTGCTTGGAAATGTAACCGACCTCTGTGAATGAACTATTATAAAAGCTTACAGCAGATGATGTCATCTTCTGAAAAGGGAAGTGTGTGGTTTATGTTGGGAAGCATCTTTCATTCCACTTTCTGATTGGTTTAAATCAATTTACAAAACAAGTTTAAACCCATCATGGCAATTTATATTCAATTATTGTACAGGATTGAGAGCGCATTGTTATAGTTCAAGCAGCTGTGCTACGGGCTAGATTCTCAAAGATATTTACTTGAAATCGTCATCTGCGCATTGTTTTCGGAAAGGAAAATACATCAATTAAACCTCTAAAACAAACAAGAAACAACGTAATACTTCATTCGAGCCCACGAATTAAAAGTCTTAATTGTTTATCCCGTTTGGTAACTTTATTGGTACTCCTTTCTGAAAAAAAAAACCTAATGACGAATTGGAGTAAATAGCCTTGAGAATTTAATCCTAAGCGTTTGTATTGATACACACATCACACTGGATTGTAATAGTGAACATTATACAAACTTCTTATTATGATTCTGCAGAGATAACACAAATATGATAACTTATTTTTCCTCACGAGGAGTAGTCGTAGTATAGTATTATTTAGGGTGCAATGTTCTCTTCAAGCACATATATTTTTATTAATATTTTTGTATTGCCTGAGTGAGGTGCTTAGAGCTGTTTTGAAATGACCAGCTCATTATCAAGTTGTCAAATCTCTTGGTCTCCTTTTTCCATTACAGGGCATATCAAACTTTATAAAGTATTACCGTGTAATCATGTAAATAGACACGTGGCTTGTACCTGGGTGGAGGTAGATGCTGTTTTCTGTCATGTACAAATGCAAAGGGACAATATTTTTTATACATATGCATTACTACACTGCCTCATGTTAAGCTTCTACAGTAACAAGCACATTAATTCATAATGTTCGATATTTTTTTATTATTGTCTGTATTAGACATTTACACTGAGGCAGGAACTGTGAGTTCTGAACAACAAAGAACAAAGAACAAAGAACTTAAAACTCTTCACAAGCCTTTAAATTTAAAAGACTAGGTTGTTTATTTCTATTTTGGTACATTTTACTGGGTAGGCCTATGTTTTTTTTCTTTCTGAAAAAATGAATTGTGCTAATGACAATGAGAGTAAAGAGCACTTAGCCCAGTGACTGTTCTGTAAAAACCCAGTTAGAACCAGTTGCTTGCACAGGCACCTGTGAACACAAAGGTTTTTACTGGCCTTGAATATGGAAGAATTCACAGGAATCTGAACAAGAAAAGTTTAAATCAAGGTGATTTACTAAACAAAAATCCTTGTAACGGTAGACTAAGAATAGTTTGTTCTTATCTACCAACATGTATTTTTATTTATTTTGAGCTTTTTACTAAGGCAATAGCATAGCAATGAATTCATATTATAAATCTTCTTATGTTATGTTCTCAGTGTTCATGTTATGAAGATTGATGGGAAACCAACCCTGCTATCTTGATAATGGGGCTACTGATTAGTAACTGAAAATTATAACTGCATAATATCTGAAGCAAATGTGTAGAATTCACTTATTTTCTATCTATGCTGCAATCAATACAATTGCAACACAGAAATCCACTTAGAACTCTTTTAATGCATACAAATGGTATATTTTATTTGAAATGAATTGGCTCCTTTTGTTGTTGTTGTGCAGAACCATTTTTTGTGTTAAGCTTTCTTTAAACGTTTTACTAAGGCAAGATCATATCAATTAAGAAGACAGTTTTTGCAGATGTTTCCTCTACTCTGCATCACTGTGAGAGTCCCAAAAGGCACAGTAATATTTGCCGTTATCACTTTTCTCAGGCTTAAGCACTGAAAGAATACACTCGTCAGTCTCATCATTGATGTCAACTGAGAATTTGTTTTTATAGCTCTCCTGATCGTATTCAGTGCTAGGACCCTTGCTGTAAAGAAGCCGCTTCAGGCTTTCACCATCTTTTTGTTGGTACCAATGGATATGTTGAGTATTTACTGAGCCTTTAGGTAAGACTATGCACCTTATTCTTGCAGTTCTGCCACTTTCTCTTATAGTGATGGAGAGTTGATTCTGTTCTAAAGAAACTCCAAGCACTCCACCTGCAATGAAGAATGACATGGTGATGTGTATCTGTCACACGGACTGTCATTTCAAAAGCTAGTTTTTAAAATGCAAAACTTACATGATAAAGACAAAACAACAATGACATATGGTGCCCACGACATAGTTTCTCACTGAGGTAAAATTTTACTATTGGTTTTAGAATGTCCTCTTAATGACTAAGCTTTTGAACTCATCTTCAGACACAACAGGAAATGAATCTAACCAATCAAAGATCAACACACGCAATAGACAACGATTGTTTTATTGCACATTCAAATTAAGCTAAAAAAAAACTGGTATGCAAAAAGACCCGACGAGGAAGTCCCTTTACACTGAAATGATTGAAAGTGAACACTGCTGATTTTAGCTTATAATTACACATTTAAACAAAAGCTTTAAAAATAAATAAATAACTACCAAAACTTCACGGCCAAGGCTGTTGAAGGGTAGGCAGCAGACCCAGAGGCAGAAGCTGCAGTTTAAAGCGCTGTTGCACACATTTACTAGCATCAAACAAGAAAAACCACGGGAACAAAATAGACAAGGTACAGAGATCAAAATATCCTTTCAGCTGGACCGTGGCCTTCACTACAGGTTTTCCAAACTCCTCCACATAAGCAAAGGATTTAGCCTCCGTTTTGTACCATGTGACTGGGACTTGATTGATGCTCAATTATTCAATCAAAACCCAGCCACGTTCCAAACTTACATTCAAAGTAATTTAACTTTATTTAAACAGAACTCATTGCTGCCTTTCCCACGTATTCTTTAGCACACACATGAAAAGTGGTTATAGTTTGATTGAAGTTCTGTATAGGCACCTTGCTTGAGTTGCTGCCCATGTTTCAGTTAAGCACAATCATTGGAATCAAAATCTACTCTAACAGAGTAAACTTTCTCACCATGGCTTTGATTGGCTCCCAGCAAGCTTGATGTTCTGAGTTACTACTCTAATTTAATTAAATTAACTTTTTTAAAACTGTGAACATAACATAATTCATATTGCTCTGATTGATATGCTGGATTTCAGACTGTACTCTCAGGGCCTGGACACAATAAAAAGTATGGTTATATAATTATAGAGTATAGCTTGGACAGCACAGCAACATTTGATATAATTCAGGCCCCTACTTAATAAGAAGAATATTAACAACATTAATCAAAAGGGATTTGGTGGAACTGTGCTGTCTTTAAACTATTTCATCATACATGACTATTAAAACAATGTGATCACTGTTTATAGCAGCCCCATAATAAAGACATTACCAGACATTGTCATTATTTTATCAAATTATGTAACATAAAAATACATACATAGCTTAAAATCACAAATCATTTAGGGTGTGTCTTTATGAAATAAAAATGCACCCAATAAAATTACCAAACCAGAAAAAATAGGCTATATATTATGGTATATTTTATTATCCTTTTTACAATTGTAATTAGTGAAAATTAAGATCTGGAGTAAATAACGTTGTGAATTTTGCCTATTGTGTATTGTGGAAGTGGAGAGACATGTTGTCCAGACTTCCATGATGTCATTGAATTAGACCTGCAAATTAAATATGGATTTGTTTATTTATGTATTCATGAACAATAAATACAGTGGCTCGAGTCTAAAACCCTATTCTTTAAACCAGTAGGCCTACTGTAGAATTCTTTAGAATATGTCGGTAAGGGATTAAGTAATATGTAACAGTTACCTGTTAAACAGATGTGTCTTTTAGAAAACAAAATATACTTTTTTCAGTGTACCAAAATGGGTAGTACCCTACTATACAAAACCGTATAAAGATTAAGTAAAATATCTTCATTTTAGCAGGTTTCTAAAATATTTTCAGAATGTAACAGTTTATGAATCATTGTAATATCTGAGCTCTTAAACAACTCTTTTGACATGTTGCGTTTCCTATTATCTTTACAGGTGATTTTTTGTGGTCGTTTTAATCTAAACACAAGTGTAGATTGTATTACTTTTAGTACAGGCTTATGTAGCTTTGTATCACAGTGGTGCCAAACGGCACAGTAATATGTGGCTTGATCGCTTGATTTTGTGTTAGACACAGCAAGAGTACACACAGAGTCCTTTGAGTTTCTTTCAGACATGATTCCCATGGAGCTCTTGTCGTCGGATTCAGTTTTCGAAGCTGTGGAATAAATAACCCGCTTCAGATCTTCGCCATCCTTTTGTCTGTACTAGTGGATTATCAATTTAACAAAATTAATTCCTCCCACTTCACAATCTATTCTGGAAGAATCGCCTGGCCTTGTAATGAGGGTTTATTTTGGCTGATTCAGTGTTACAGCAGATTCTGCATCTGTAATACAAAATACATACATTAGAAGAATACTCTAGAGCGATTTGTCAATACAAAGTCATGCATATTACTTTGTGTAAATTCTGTAACTTACAGATGACAAGTGAAGGACGTTGAGAGAGAGCTGCAGGGGCGCTGTCCGTGGTCCTGAATAATAGGTAAATGGATATGGGATATGGTTGTTTCAAAGTACAATGTGCACCAGCTGTTGATTTATTTATTTATTGATTGATTTACTTGTCTATTTATTGGGATTGATCGATTAGATAAATGATAGCAGTTTATGCAAAATTATGGGCTGTATTCATACAATTAGTGTCCCGTACTGGAGAAAAATGAATCTAAAACGCACTCGTTCAGCTACACATTTCTCTTCAGTGAAACCTGTATTATAAACAGTCTGAGTTGTAGAGGAATAGTATAATATTCGTCTAAGTGCTTCATTTGATATATGTCGATACCAGTGAATGTAAACAGTATCCAAGTTTACGCCCGAGGCCTTGCAGTTAAGTCTAACCATGTTCTTGGCTTTGGATTTCGTGACTGATTGAGGTACTTCCAAGATAACAGCCAACATCTCACCTAAAAGTGAAATAAAATCAGTTGTGAGTTTAGTCTAATGACAAATCTGAAGTTATATTACTATTAATTATTTAGTGCTAGTGAAATATGAAAAAAATAAACTCAGAAAAGAACTAATGAAAATCATAAGGAAGCTCAGTCCAATCATCTTGGAATCTACACCAACAGGAACAGGACAGCGAAGTTGTCATTTCTTTCTTTAGTTTAACTAGCAGGTTCCCGCAGAGCCCAGTTAAAATATAAAGGAGTAAAAGCTCTCTGATCTGTAGCTTTCCAATGGGGTGTTTTTCTCCAGATTATACAGACAACAAGGAAGTGACTTGCATACGGCTGGTTCATTCGTCTAACGGCAATCTTAAATTACGTTCGCAAACACCAATCAAGACAGCATTGCCTTCTCTCGATTTAAATGTTGCTTTCATCTCACAATTAAAATCCTTTTTTAAAGGTAGTGAATATTCATTAAATACGTTTAAATAGTTTCTCTACGATTGCCTGATTGACTTATAGATCGACTGAATAACTGGTTACTAATTCTGATCTAACATTAGATACTACGGCATTTCAATAATAATAATAATAATAATAATAATAATAATAATAATAATAATAATAATAATAATTCAGTTGTCAGGCAGTACATGAATTCCAGGACAAACTAAAACATGTAGTAACACTTTTCATGTAGTTTGGTAGAGAAAGGGCACTTCTAAGATGTGCTGGGTTCAATAAGCTTGTAACTTTACACACAGGGGATACACTCTGGGATAGTGTAGGAATATTAGAAGATTGAAATCTTTCCCTGTAAAATATTAGATTTTGTTGAAGAAAAAAACAACTCCATAGTACATGAGATTATTAGGTTAATAGTAGCAGTAGCAGTAGTACTAGTGTCAGTAAAAAAAAAAAAAAAAGGTATTTGTAACATTTCATTTGAAGCTAATACAATCACAATGCGTAAAAACTGAATCTAGTGCGTAATAATAAATTGGCAATTCAAAGCCTATAGAATATGTTTTACTCCGGAAAGAATCTGTTCTAGAAAAAAAACATTATTATGTCACACAATATTCTAAACTGTTTTTGTCTCGACTCCCTGGAAAGAGAAACACTGTGCGTATCCCAATACGCACAATAGTATGTTGCAGAATCATTCACATCAGGGCTGGATAGAGTTAGAACGCATAGTTTTTTGTTTTCTGATTTTCCAGCAGTAAATCTGTTCGTAAACCCTTCATCATTGTTGTTGTCACCGCTAGCTGACTGATACAAAATCCGTTTAAAACCCTCTCCCTTTTTCTCTTGGTACCAATGAATAATCGTGGAATCAGTCGACAAACCACCACCCAATGCACAGTAAAACCGAGGACTTTTTACATTTGGTCGAACTCGTATGAATTCTGGAGTCTGCGTTAGTTCACCTGCGTCAGTAGGACCTACATAAAAGAAAATACAATAAATACATAAATACATAAAAGCGTAAATAATTGTTTCTATATTAAATAAGTATATAGGATAGACGATTACTCACACACGGCTAGCAGTAACAGATTTGTCATTAAAAAGAGTAACATCGTTGTATTATTCGAATGCAATTGTATGTTTTCTTGGATTTTTCAACTCTGGTTATTTTTTAGGCAGGTCGATGTGTTAACAGTTTATAATAAAAAGGTGGCACCATACGTTTACGCCCAGTGACGTAATCTGTTACAATTTACAAGATTGTTTCACATGGTAAAACCCTTAAGAGAGCTATACTATTTTTTATTGCAACCCTTAAAACATTGTAGATTGTTCTATGCATTAATCTTTTGTAAGTAATTTATATATATATATATATATATATATATATATATATATATATATATATATATATATATATATATATATATATATATATATATATATATATATATATACACAACCAAAAACGTTTTAGAAACGCTCCGTTGTTGAATAACATATGTTGCAGTGGGTTGGCTTTAGATGAAGAATTGTTCCAATTCATATTTAGCTGAGATATTAATTTTTGGTGTCTAAAGATATATTTAGATTTTTTCAATATTATAACATTTCGAATAGTTATTGTTGGCTATTGTCTTCAGCCATAGAGTGAAGTGCAACAAATATGTTTTCATTCAGAAAACGAAATTATACTGCACTAGAGAAAAACAAACACACAAAAAATAAATTCTAAAAAAAATAAAAAAAAATAACGTACCATATAATATAATTAAGGAAAAAGATTTACAACCTGCGGTAGGCCTACAAGGCCATTTCTTTGCAAACATACATATATGTGTCTATACTTTTTGTTCTTAAAATAGCATCATTTGAGGATATTATTTATTTATTTATTTATTAATTAATTTATTTATTTCTTAGCAGACGCCCTTATCCAGGGCGACTTACAATTGTACAAGATACCACATTATTTTTACATAAAATTACCCATTTATACAGCTGGGTTTTTACTGGAGCAATCTAGGTAAAGTATATCTTGCTCAAGGGTACAGCAGCAGAGCTTATTATCATACGCTGGGCGAAGGAGCATATTTCACTAGCAATTTAATTGTATTTGGATCAGAATATTTAATAAACTCAAAAATTATATACATTTCTTAAAGCGTCTAAATATGGCAATAAATTAACAAAATGACAATGCTGCTCAGTTTGTTGGTATAAATGCAAGCATTATAGAGAGGTGAATAACAACAGCAAAGCATATCAATAAAATATAAAATGGTCTTCAAACTATCAAACGCAACTATATTTATCCCAGTGTAAATGGCACACAGCTTAGACAATTTAAAGATGTGTGTGTTTTTATTGTGCTTTCATTTTAGAGTTACATAGAATTATTTGTATTGCTGTAATTATAATTGCTTTTTAGCTATTTTGGTGTGTAATGTTTGCATTTTATTATACTTGACTATTTAATTGTGCACATAACAATTGCGTTGATGTTTCCAAGTCTGGTCTTGCAAACTGGTGTTCTGCTACCTCAACATTAGTATTGATACCACAATTCAAGGTAACAGATTAAGTACAAGCATTTTTATTAAACAAAAGCAAAAAACAACAAAAAACTGTTTTCATTGAAAGTATTCGTTCATGAGAAACAAACACATTTGCACCCCTGCTTATTTCGTGTGTCCTCCTTTTGCTTTTATTACAGCTTTCAGGTGTTTGTGATTCTTAACCAGTATGTTACATTTTGTTGGTGAAATCTGGGGCCATTCTGTCTTATATATTTCCTTTAGCTCAGACAGACTAAATGGACAATGTCTGGCTACAGCTTTTTCAGATGTCCAAAGCATTTCAATTGGATTGAGATCTAGTGATTACAAAGGACTTTCAGAACTTTTATCTTCTTTTTCTTCAAGAATTACTGTTGACTTAGCCGCATGCTTTGGGTCGTCGTGTATGAAGAAAAAAAAGTTTGTTTATAGCGAGATCTAACCCCTTAAGCTCGTGAATTGGTATGCGGGAGAGAGCCACTGGCCCAAAGAGTTCAGTAGCTTGCTGACATCATATATATCCATGCTTAATCCACAGCATCAATATTGATTATTCGCTTTTTAAAACATCGCCAATACTGCACTAGTAAATATTGAACGTATCCTTAGGTGTTTATAATTTAAATTAATCACTTTGGAAATGTTGTTCCACACTCATTTTAAAGCGTAGCCAGAGAAACACACTTCTAACAAACGAATCCTATTATCGTACCGTTCTAGTATAATGAGCAGGTGTTTTTGTCCTTTCAAAAGATTGTTCTTGAACGAGGTTTCCTAGCAGATGTTCCACTGTGTACTCCAATAAGCACAATAATAGGTGGCTGCATCGCTCTCCTTAATACCAGATATTGTAAACAAGCAAGAGCTATCCTTTTCAGTAGCCGAAAACCTGTTTTCGAAACCGGCAGCAGATTTCTGATCGTCAGCTGACTTGAAATATGAAACCCATTCAAGTCCTTTCTCTTCGTGGCGTCGATACAACAGTGTCTTTTAAAGACACACTATCCACTGCGCATTTAAACACCGCATAATTCCTCTGGCTTTTCGTTATTGACATAGGTGATTGAATAATATCAGCCCCAGTATAAGCTACAAAGGGAAAAGAATACAATGATTACTATACGTATAGTATACAAAAACGTATCTTAATACACTTTTAAAAGAATTACCCCACCCAATGTCTCCCCGCGAAACAGTCTTTAATTGTATGACACCAAAATAAATATCAAAGGGGATCCTCGGGGTACGTTGCAGCAGCTGTAGTGTGTGATCTCTGCCTGAGAAAAAGCAGCAAGCCGATGTCCCCAGTGCGTGAAATAGCAGCCTACATAATGGTTAAAAAACATTCCCTAGAAAAAATAAAGAAAAAAAATAAATTAGTGCAGAAAAACATAACCAATCAGTGCAGAAAACTTGTTCATAATCTTATTGTGGCATGCAGTGTGGAGTAGTGGTTAGGGCTCTGGTCGCTTGACCGAGGGGTCGTGGGTTCAAGGTAATTTACTTAGATTGCTCCAGTAAAAACCCAACTGTATAAATGGGTAATTGTTTGTAAAAAAAAAAATAATGTAATTGTGTGTAAAAATAATGTGATGTCTTGTAACAATTGTAAGTAGCCCTGGATAAGGGCGTATGTTAAGAAATAAATAATAATTGTAAAATGTTATCGTAATGTATCTCGTGTGTGATCATGTCGCAATCCAAATATGTGAAAAGTATTTCAATCCAAAATTAGAATAGTGTGCTCAATTTACCGCAATTATTTAGTGGGAGTTTTGTTATGTTTTTTACATATTTCACCCGCAATTGATGTTTTTGTGTGGCGTTTACTTTAGTGTGAAATAGTGTGGTGTCCCAATACGCACAGTAGTATGTAGCGGCATCACTTTCTTTAACGCCGTTTATTGTCAGGCTGCACGTCTTTATGTCGTTGTATTTCCTCACAGATAATCTTGATTTTATGTCGTCGTTTTTATGGTATTTTGGTTATCCTTGGATATATAATACATGATCCACTCAAGATTATTTGCATTTGGAGTTTTGCGATACCAGTGAATTGCTTCCTTCGAAAACGATTCTTTCTCAAATGTACACCTGAACAACGCAATCTGCTCACTTGCCGCTTTTCTTGTCATTGAAGGGGAGATTGAGTTACATAGTCCCCGTTACACTCTGCGTTACCTGTGAAACGAGGATTGATATTGTTAAACATTTTTGTGCTGTATTGTGTGTTACTCATAACATTATTATTAGCTTACCACTACAATATACTTACTTGACCACATAATGAGCATAACTTTGAAATAAAGAATACCGGTACGCATTGTGCCCTAGCCTGCTTGGAAATGTAACCGACCTCTGTGAATGAACTATTATAAAAGCTTACAGCAGATGATGTCATCTTCTGAAAAGGGAAGTGTGTGGTTTATGTTGGGAAGCATCTTTCATTCCACTTTCTGATTGGTTTAAATCAATTTACAAAACAAGTTTAAACCCATCATGGCAATTTATATTCAATTATTGTACAGGATTGAGAGCGCATTGTTATAGTTCAAGCAGCTGTGCTACGGGCTAGATTCTCAAAGATATTTACTTGAAATCGTCATCTGCGCATTGTTTTCGGAAAGGAAAATACATCAATTAAACCTCTAAAACAAACAAGAAACAACGTAATACTTCATTCGAGCCCACGAATTAAAAGTCTTAATTGTTTATCCCGTTTGGTAACTTTATTGGTACTCCTTTCTGAAAAAAAAATCTAATGACGAATTGGAGTAAATAGCCTTGAGAATTTAATCCTAAGCGTTTGTATTGATGCACACATCACACTGGATTGTAATAGTGAACATTATACAAACTTCTTATTATGATTCTGCAGAGATAACACAAATATGATAACTTATTTTTCCTCACGAGGAGTATTCATAGTATAGTATTATTTAGGGTGCAATGTTCTCTTCAAGCACATATATTTTTATTAATATTTTTGTATTGCCTGAGTGAGGTGCTTAGAGCTGTTTTGAAATGACCAGCTCAGTATCAAGTTGTCAAATCTCTTGGTCTCCTTTTTCCATTACAGGGCATATCAAACTTTATAAAGTATTACCGTGTAATCATGTAAATAGACACGTGGCTTGTACCTGGGTGGAGGTAGATGCTGTTTTCTGTCATGTGCAAATGCAAAGGGACAATATTTTTTTATACATATGCATTACTACACTGCCTCATGTTAAGCTTCTACAGTAACAAGCACATTAATTCATAATGTTCGATATTTTTTTTATTATTGTCTGTATTAGACATTTACACTGAGGCAGGAACTGTGAGTTCTGAACAACAACAAAGAACTTAAAACTCTTCACAAGCCTTTAAATTTAAAAGACTAGGTTGTTTATTTCTATTTTGGTACATTTTACTGGGTAGGCCTATGTTTTTTTTCTTTCTGAAAAAATGAATTGTGGTAATGACAATGAGAGTAAAGAGCACTTAGCCCAGTGACTGTTCTGTAAAAACCCAGTTAGAACCAGTTGCTTGTACAAGCACCTGTGAACACAAAGGTTTTTACTGGCCTTGAATATGGAAGAATTCACAGGAATCTGAACAAGAAAAGTTTAAATCAAGGTGATTTACTAAACAAAAATCCTTGTAACGGTAGACTAAGAATAGTGTGTTCTTATCTACCAACAGTTTTTATTTATTTTTATTTATTTTAACTTTTTGCTTAGGCAATAGCATAGCAATTAAAAAGATTTATAATTTGAATTATGTTATGTTCTCAGTGTTTATGTTATGAAGATTGATGGGAAACCAACCCTGCTATCTTACAGATAATGGGGCTACTGATTAGTAACTGAAAATTATAACTGCATAATATCTGAAGCAAATGTGTAGAATTCACTTATTTTCTATCTATGCTGCAATCAATACAATTGCAACACAGAAATCCACTTAGAACTCTTTTAATGCATACAAATGGTATATTTTATTTGAAATGAATTGGCTCCTTTTGTTGTTGTTGTGCAGAACCATTTTTTGTGTTAAGCTTTCTTTAAACGTTTTACTAAGGCAAGATCATATCAATTAAGAAGACAGTTTTTGCAGATGTTTCCTCTACTCTGCATCACTGTGAGAGTCCCAAAAGGCACAGTAATATTTGCCGTTATCACTTTTCTCAGGCTTAAGCACTGAAAGAGTACACTCGTCCTTCTTATCATTGATGTCAACTGAGAATTTGTTTTTATAGCTCTCCTGATCGTATTCAGTGCTAGGACCCTTGCTGTAAAGAAGCCGCTTCAGGCTTTCACCATCTTTTTGTTGGTACCAATGGATATGTTGAGTATTTACTGAGCCTTTAGGTAAGACTTTGCACCTTATTCTTGCAGTTCTGCCACTTTCTCTTATAGTGATGGAGAGTTGATTCTGTTCTAAAGAAACTCCAAGCACTCCACCTGCAATGAAGAATGACATGGTGATGTGTATCTGTCACACGGACTGTCATTTCAAAAGCTAGTTTTTAAAATGTAAAACTTACATGATAAAGACAAAACAACTATGATATATGGTGCCCACGACATAGTTTCTCACTGAGGTAAAATTTTACTATTGGTTTTAGAATGTCCTCTTACTAAGCTTTTGAAAATATTTTCAGACACAACAGGAAATGAATCTAACCAATCAAAGATCAACACACGCAATAGACAACGATTGTTTTATTGCACATTCAAATTAAGCTAAAAAAAACACTGGTATGCAAAAAGACCCGACGAGGAAGTCCCTTTACACTGAAATGATTGAAAGTGAACACTGCTGATTTTAGCTTATAATTACACATTTAAACAAAAGCTTTAAAATGAATAAATAACTACCAAAACGGCCAAGGCTGTTGATGGGTAGGAAGCAGACCCAGAGGCAGAAACTGCAGTTTAAAGTGCTGTTGCACACATTTACTAACATCAAACAAGAAAAACCTCAGGAACAAAATAAACAAGGTACAGAGACCAAAATAAAGGGTTAAGCTAAACACAAACTTTACCTTTCAGCTGGGCCGTGGCCTTCACTACAGGCTTTCCAAACTCCTCCACATAAACAAAGGAATTTTGATTACAATGATGTTTGTAATGTTAATGCTGTTAATGTTTTACAATAAGTAGGTTTGATTTGCGTCTTTGGGTCGTTTTTATTTTTCGTATGAACTTTGATGAATAAACTATTGGTCAAATTAGAAATCTAAGGTTTTATATTTTAGATAATGATTCTTTAAAAATTCTTAAATGATGGATAATCTTAACCTTTTTATCTCAGATGATGTATTTATATTTCCTAAAGTAATCCTAAGAAAAAAAAGTTTGGGGGATCCCGTCTTTTGAAGGAGGACCTTAATCGACCTTTACAATGCATAATACAATGGTACTTGTAACAGCCTTTGTGTTTCTGTGCCAGCATGTAAAAGGTTTCTGTAGAGCGTCTGCTAAGTTTTAAGTCACAGTGCTGTCCCAGTAAGCACAATAATAACTGCCAGCATCGTTATCTTCCACGCTGGTTATAATGAGATTGCAGATGGACTTCTTGTTTATTTTTTCAGCTTTGAAGTGGTCTTTATTAAAACCTTGGTCGTTTTCATATTTTCCTTCATTCTGGTAGTACAATATCCTCTTTAAACCTTCCCCGGGTCTCTGTCTATACCAATGTATATAAGCATCATTAATGTTGACCCCGACGACTTTACAACTGAAAGTTGCTCTTTTTGTTGTTTTTCTTGCGACAGATATCTGCGACTGTTCTAAAGAGACAGAAAACACCCCATCTGAAATAAAAGAAGAAAAGTGACAATGTGATTCATTCAAATCACCATGATAAAATGCTGCATCAGCCAGACACCCGTAACCGAATACTCACATATAAGAGAACCCAAAAAAATGAAAGAACACCTGAACATCATTTTGGCTTAACTTCAAAACCAACGGTTGGAACAGAAACCCCAGAATTGTTGTGCACCAGCAATTAGATATCTATATGCTGTTCGAGGAAATGACGCTGAGGAGATTTTACCCAATACTAGGCGAACGCATTGCACCTTTGGAACTTCAGTCAAACATATCCGCGTCTCTAACTCCCCTACAGTTTTGCGTCGGCTAGAAATCTGCACAGTTCTCTGAGCTTCTCAGAAAGCACGTGCTGAATTAATTTATCTGCACCAGGAAGGCCCTTTATCCGGTATCTGCAGTCTGTGAAGGACGTCGCGCTGCAGGGGCGCTGTCCGTGGTCCTGAATAATAGGTAAATGGATATGGGATATGGTTGTTTCAAAGTACAATGTGCACCAGCTGTTGATTTATTTATTGATGTATTTATTTATTTATTTACTTGTCTATTTATTAGGATTGATCGATTAGATAAATGATAGCAGTTTATGCAAAATGGAGGGCTGTATTCATGCAATTAGTGTCCCGTACTGGAGAAAAATGAATCTAAAACACAGAAGAAGCAAAATAAAGCACACTCGTTCAGCTACACATTTCTCTTCAGTGAAACCTGTATCATAAACAGTCTGAGTTGTAGAGGAATAGTATAATATTCGTCCAAGTGCTTCATTTGATATGTGTCGATACCAGTGAATGTAAACAGTATCCAGTACGCCCGAGACCTTGCAGTTAAGTCTAACCATGTTCTTGGCTTTGGATTTCGTGACTGATTGAGGTTCTTCCAAGATAACAGCCAACATCTCACCTAAAAGTGAAATAAAATCAGTTGTGAGTTTAGTCTAGTGACAAATCTGAAGTTATATTTCTATTAATTATTTAGTGCTAGTGAAATATGAAAAAATAAACTCAGAAAACAACGTAATGAAAATCATAAGGAAGCTCAGTCCAATCATCTTGGAATCTACTCCAACAGGAACAGGGCAGCGAAGTTGTCATTTCTTTCTTTAGTTTAACTAGCAGGTACCCGCAGAGTCCAGTTAAATTATAAAGGAGTAAAAGCTCTCTGATCTGTAGCTTTCCAATGGGGTGTGTTTCTCCAGATTGTACAGACAAAGAGGAAGTGACTTGCATATGGCTGGTTCTTGATTCGTCTAACGGCAATCTTAAATTACGCACACAAACACCAATCAAGACAGCATTGCCTTCTCTCGATTTAAATGTTGCTTTCATCTCACAATTATAATTCTTTTTTTTAAAGCCAGTGACTATTAATTAAATAGGTTTAAATAGTTTCACTACGATTGCCTTATTGACTTATAGATCGACTGAATAACTGGCTATTAATTCTGATCTAACATTAGATACTACGACATTTCAATAATAATAATAATAATAATAATAATAATAATAATAATAATAATAATAATAATAATAATAATAATAATAATGTCAGTTGTCAGGCAGTACATGAATTCCAGAAGAAACTAAAAAATGTAACACTTTCCACACTGTAAAACCATTGTACTTTCACGCGGATACCATGATAACATCGTACCTTGTTTCAAAATCCAGTGGTACAAGTACCATGGTACTTTTTATAGGGGGAACAAGGGGGAACTGAAAGTAATACTGGCGCTGGTGCCTCATTACCAAATTACTAGAGTTCATTTTTAAATCCAAAATGTGTCAAACATTTGGCACAGTAACACTCATATACTGTTGTTGTTGTTGTTGTTGTTGTTGTTGTTGTTGTTGTTGTTGTTGTTGTTGTTGTTGTTGTTGTTGTTTTCTTTTTAAAGATCTATTTACTATGAATTGTTATACCCAATGAAATGTGTGTAATTCTATTTCTTTCTGTTTTTATGCAGGAGGTGGAATATTCCATTTGAAAGAAAACCAGATTCAGAAATACAGACATTATCAAATCTTAAACATAGTGTTTGACTGCAGGTTAGTAACTACTAAATGACACAGAACGTGTTCTTATTAATTAATTAATTGATTTCTCCTTTTGAAATGAATTAATTTTCACACATTTCTAATGGACATTTTTAAATGTTCCATTTGTTGTTTTACAAGTAACAGATTAAAGACATTTCACTCTAATGTAATTAGAATTCATAAACATGATCCAAATTTTGTAGTGCATTGTAATGTGACCAACTGTGCAGAGTCTGCTAGAAACTGGAACACCTATAGGAGCCACATAGCTAAGAAGCACAAAGATGTAGTAGCACATTCCATTGATATTGTAGATGTGAACTTGTGTGAAGATCAATTTCCAGGTGAATGTAGCACATGTTGTTTTTCTGATGCTGACAGTGAAAAGAGAAACTTCAATGTAACCTTTGCATTAGCATTACAAGCTGAACATAGGCTTTCAGAAAGAGCTGTACATGATATTATCTCCTCCACTTCCTTTCTTGTAGATAAACATGTTTCCTCCATAAGAAAAAAAAATCCTTAATGACCTTAATGACAGAGGTGTTGACACAGGTTTCATAAATGACATTTGAGCCAAACTTCTTAAAGTATTTGAGCAGCAATAAGAAAAGGCTGAAATACTACAGCAAAAACTTCAACTTTGTGCAGCCAATTCCTGTTCCATAGCAAAGTTCAATTGTCACAGCCGAGGGACACCTTATTCAGATACTGGACCTTCAATCAACTTTCTTTAAGCAATATGCAAAATATCCTGAAAAATGTCTATTAAAATCTTAAATATCATTAAATGGCCAAATAATTAGATCAATTAAGCAATTAAGACCTGAAGTTGGAATGAAAACCAGAAGACCCTGTGGTGGCCCACGAGGCCTGGAGTTATATATATATATATATATATATATATATATATATATATATATATATATATATATATATATATATATATATATTATAGTTTATTTGGTCTTTTAGGGGGAAGACTTTCTTGATGTTTTCCACTACATGGAAATGGAAAACAACACCAAATATAACAAAGGAAAGGGAGAAAAGTCTAGGACTGTGTTTGTGGAGAAACATATATGTCATTCTATATTAGCATTCAGTGGCTTACATAATGCTATTGATACAAAGATTATCTGGACATGGATTTTTTTTTATTTTATTTTAATTTTATTTTTATCTTACAAGATTTAGAGAGATGTGATTTATTATTTATATTAACACTGATATTCTCAAAAATAGGTTACGTAAAAATCTTTATGTAAGCTATGCAAATAATAGTTTTGACTCTAGGGGAAGCTTTCCTTTTGTTTTGTTTGTAGATGGATGGGTTTTTTTTTTAATACAGAGTACTTTTTATTATTCCATTGTGGAATATGTTTGCAAATGGCCTTATTTTCAAAAGTCATTAAAAGGTTTAGTCCAGGATAAGGAAAGGACACTTGAAAGTCACAGTCAAAGCTTGTAAAACCAATCAGTAACTTAAGTGAAACTACAATTACTCACAATTCTGAGGGTATTTCATATTGATGTACTCTAAAATATGTATAGCTCAATTTTAAAAGTTTTTACTCAAACGTTGTCTTATTCATGTTTGTAGAACAGCCCTGACCATGAGATTGAAAAGCATGCAGCAACAACGTGAGGAACAACACCACACAGTCCTATTCTCTGAAGACGGGAGACTGAAGGAGAGTGGTAGTGGGGGACAGCGTTACCATGTTCTGTCAGACTGAGACCATACTAGATGCCGTAGCTGTCTTACTAGCAGTCTACTATGGTTTTGATTTCATCTATCCCAAAATGTATTCCCAGTTTCAGGGACTGTTACAGACCTTCATTCTCAGTGATCCATATCTAGGTGACTGTGATGGGGTACACCTCGTCCCTGTATTATTTGTATATTTTGTATTATTATTATTATTATTATTATTATTATTATTGTTGCATTGTGTTTTTATGCAGGCGGACAAAGCCGTCCGTCTTCGTTATTATTTGAGATGACGGCGAAAAGCCGTGTGTTTGTTTCGTTTATTTATTTAGAAACCTCGTGCAGCCGGTGACCATCTCCCGAGTTAATTAATTGATTAATTGTTGCTAATCGGGAGATGGTCACCTGTATAAACTCTGCAGCTTTTCTGCGCTCTGGGAGAGAGAGTTCAGGGAGTAAGGAACGAGAGAGTTAAGGAGAGAAAGGTTAAAAGAACAACTGCTATTGTACTGGAACAGCCAGCACAATATTTGTGAGTACAACTGTTTGTGGGTTTGTTTTGTTTGGCCAACGTGCCCTTTTGTTTGATGTAAAGTGTTTTGTTTATTATTTGATTTATTATTAAAACCCGAGCGCAAACGCGTCTCGTTTCCCAACCTACCTTTGCTGCCTTTGTTTTGTGTTGCTTCTTTCTGGTCCGTGACATCAGCACTGCAACCACTCTGCCACATATGGTGTCCTGCGTGGGATAAACGCCTCCAGGAGCCGGACCAGGAATACAAAGGGTATTTTCTTATTTTTTCGAAAAGTGTTTTTTTTTTTTTGGAAAGAAAAAAAAAAAAAAAAAATTTTTGGAGAAATGGAGGGAGGAAAGGCAGCTACAGAGGAAGCAACAGCCTCATCCATCCTGCGGGCCAGTGACAGAGGAGGTGATCGACTGGCTGCTGGATCAGGAGACGCAAGAGGGGCCCAGAGTAACATCAGTGCAGCAGTTGCAGGCGGTGTTAAAAAGGTGCCCTGCACCGCTACTAGCAAGGCTGTTGTCCTCTCTAGCGCCCAAAGGGGAGGAGCCCGAATGTCCTATGCCTGAGTGGGAGGAGCCCGAATGTCCTACGCCTGAGTGGGAGGAGCCCGAATGTCCTACGCCTGAGTGGGAGGAGCCCGAATGTCCTACGCCTGAGTGGGAGGAGCCCGAATGTCCTACGCCTGAGTGGGAGGAGCCCGAATGTCCCTACGCCTGAGTGGGAGGAGCCCGAATGTCCCTACGCCTGAGTGGGAGGAGCCCGAATGTCCTACGCCTGAGTGGGAGGAGCCGAATGTCCTATGCCTGAGTGGGGAGCCGAGCGTCCCTAAACCCAAGAGGGGAGTTGGTGCGTCCACAGCCCAAGAGGGAGGAGTCGGTCGTCCACAGCCCAAGAGGAGGAGTCGGTGCGTCCACAGCCCAAGAGGAGAGTCGGTGTGTCCACAGCCCAAAGAGGGAGTCGGTGCTTCCATAGCCCAAGAAGTCGGTGCTGCCACAGCCCTAGGACCCAAGCTGCCAGCAGAGGAGAATGCCTGCTGGTTCCATCTCCACCAGCAGAGGAAGAATGCCTGCTGTCCCCATCTCCACCAGCAGAGGAAGAATGCCTGCTGTCCCCATCTCCACCAGCAGAGGAAGAATGCCTGCTGTCCCCATCTCCACCAGCAGAGGAAGAATGCCTGCTGTCCCTATCTCCACCAGCAGAGGAAGAATGCCTGCTGTCCCCATCTCCACCAGCAGAGGAAGAATGCCTGCTGTCCCGTGTCCACCAGCAGAGGAAGAATGCCTGCTGTCCCGTGTCCACCAGCAGAGGAAGAATGCCTGCTGTCCCGTGTCCACCAGCAGAGGAAGAATACCTGCTGTCCCGTGTCCACCAGCAGAGGAAGAATTCCTGCTGTCCCCGTGTCCACCAGCAGAGGGTGAATGCCTGCTGGGTTCCCATCCACCAGCAGAGTGTGAGCGTCTGCTGGTATCACTCCCCACCGTCACCACCCGGAGAGGAACAGGAGCTGCCTCTGCCTCCACCACAGTCCCCTGCAAGGCGGGAGAGCCGCACCAGTCCCCTGCAGAGAGGCGCACCAGTCCCCTGCAACAGTAGGAGACCACACGCTGCTCGCACCTCCATCGCCAGGAGACTACACGCTGCTCGCACCTCCATCACCAGGAGACTACACGCTGCTCCCACCTCCACCGCTTCCTCCACTAGGAGCAGAGCAGCAGAAGCTGCCTCCGCCACCTCCAAGAGCAGAGCAGCAGGAGCTGCCTCTGCCTCCACCGCAAGGAGCAGAGCAGCAGGAGCTGCCTCTGCCTCCACCACCTCCACCGCTTCCACCAGGAGCAGAGCAGCAAGAGCTGCCTCTGCCTCCTCCACCAGCAGAGGGTGAGTATCTGCTGGTTCCGCCTTCTTTGTCGGGGGAGGACTGCTTGCCCCTCCCACCTCCACCAGCAGAAGGTGAATACCTGCTGGTTCGACACCACTAGGAGCAGAGCAGCAGGAGCTGTCTCTGCCTCCGCCACTGCCGAGCAGAGGGCAGGAGCTGCCTCTGCTTCCCGCACCTCCACCACAGAGAGTACGGTGGCGGAGCCCCAGAAGGGGAGCTACCGGCTACAAGACAGGGGAGAGGTCAGGAGACCACTTTCCCCAGCAGCAGTTTGGCTGCAGGAGTTCTTGTGGCTGGAGCCCCACAGGAGGAGCTACCGGCTCACGAAAGGGAGAGGTCAGGAGACCAGCATCCCCAGCAGCAGTTTCGCTGCAGGAGTGGACCAGCATGCTGTCAGCCGTGCCACTACCGGCAGGGGTGCTGACAGCATTGCCAGCCATGGGCCCACTGAAGCCTCCCTTCCCAGCCCGAGACTTTGTCCTGGACTGCTGGGTTTTTAAAGGGGGAGGTGGCCGTTGAGGCCATGTGTGCTACGCACAAGGGGGGGCGTGTGTGATGGGGTACACCTCGTCCCTGTATTATTTGTATATTTTGTATTATTATTATTATTATTATTATTATTATTATTATTATTATTATTATTATTGTTGCATTGTGTTTTTATGCAGGCGGACAAAGCCGTCCGTCTTCGTTATTATTTGAGATGACAGCGAAAAGCCGTGTGTTTGTTTCATTTATTTATTTAGAAACCTCGTGTAGCCGGTGACCATCTCCCGAGTTAATTAATTGATTAATTGTTGCTAATCGGGAGATGGTCACCTGTATAACTCTGCAGCTTTTCTGCGCTCTGGGAGAGAGAGTTCAGGGAGTAAGGAACGAGAGAGTTAAGGAGAGAAGGGTTAAAAGAAACAACTGCTATTGTGCTGGAACAGCCAGCACAATATTGTGAGTACAACTGTTTGTGGGTTTGTTTTGTTTGGCCAACGTGCCCTTTTGTTTGATGTAAAGTGTTTTGTTTATTATTTGATTTATTATTAAAACCCGGCAAAGCGTCTCGTTTCCCAACCTACCTTTGCTGCCTTTGTTTTGTGTTGCTTCTTCCTGGTCCGTGACATCAGCACTGCAACCACTCTGCCACAGTGACAAATCAAAAAAAATGTGTTCTTTCTTAAAACACTTGAAAAACAATGAAAGGAACATAGCTTTATTGAGAGAGTCAGTCTGCAGATTTAAAAAAAAAAGTATCTGTTTCAAGAGTAATCAGTTCAGTTGAAGTTTGTTTGCCTAATTTAATAATAACTTTAGCATAACAGAGGCAGAAGTGTTAAAGGGACTAGGAGCTCTTAAAATAAACAAATCCCCTGGGTCAGGTGAGATCCTCCCAATAGTACTCAAAGAAATGAAAGAAGTTATTTACAAACCGCTAACCAAGATCATGCAACAGTCTCTTGACACAGGGGTTGTACCAACAGACTGGAAAATAGCAGACGTAATACCGATCCACAAAAAGGGAGACAAAACCGAACCAGGTAACTACAGACCAATAAGTCTGACTTCTATTATATGTAAACTTATGGGAACTATAATAAGATCCAAAATGGAAAATTACCTATATGGTAACAATATCCTGGGAGACAGTCAGCATGGTTTTAGGAAAGGGAGATTGTGTCTAACTAACCTACATGACTTTTTTGAGGATGCAACATTGAAAATGGATAATTGCAAAGCATCCGACATGGTTTATTTAGATTTCCAGAAAGCTTTTGACAAAGTCACACATAAAAGATTAATTCTCAAACTGAATGCAGTAGGGATTCAAGGAAATGCATGCACATGGATTAGGGAGTGGTTAACATGTAGAAAACAGAAAGTACTGATTAGTGGAGAAAACTCAAAATGGAGCCAGGTAACCAGTGGTGTGCCACAGGGATCAGTATTAGGTCCTCTGCTATTCCTAATCTACATTAATGACTTAGATTCTGGTATAGTAAGCAAACTCGTTCACTTTTTTACACAGAGAATTGTGAGGGTCTGGAACCAACTCCCCAGTAATGTTGTTGAAACTGACACCCTGGGATCCTTCAAGAAGCTGCTTGATGAGATTCTGGGATCAATAAGCTACTAACAACCAAACGAGCAAGATGGGCTGAATGGCCTCCTCTCGTTTGTAAACTTTCTTATGTTCTTATGTTCTTAACTTCAAAATTCCAACTTAATTTATCTTATAATGTTTAATCAACAAAAGTATGACTATATGTGTTGTTTTTTTTTTAAATAATTCATTAAACTTGTGAATATTTATTTATTTATGGTTTTGCTTGCTGTATAAACCACTTTTTTTAAATAAAATTAATTAATTAAAACACATAATAAACAAATTTTAATTTTAAGGTTATTCAGTTTGTTGAAGTTTGTTTGCATATTGTAATTCAATCCATTTCAGCATGTATATACTGCATAATGTATAATATATAATAACCAACTATTGTAGAACTACCTAAAATGTATTTTTCATTTATATATTAAGTGAATATGTATTTGTTTTATTTGCTGTTTAAACCAGTGTTTATAAAATAAACACATTTATTGAAATAAACACCAAACTGTGTTTATTATGCCCTCCTTAAACATGTTAGAGTGTTTAAAAGTTAAACACGTGAACGGGTTTATGTTTTACACATGTTTAAAATGTTCATACTTGAAGTGTTTACGTTTTAAACACCTCCATGTGTTTAAATAATAATTAGTATGTGTTCCGAGAATAAACACAAAGAAGTCTGTAGGTATTGCCTGTAGGTATTTATTTTGATGTTTAGATCTTAAATGTTTGGATTTATAGGGCAGTATTTTGTGTGTTCTCCTTTTGCTTTTATTACGACTTTCAGATGTTTATACTTCTTAACCAGTATGTTACATCTTGTTGGTGTAATCTGGGTCCATTCTGTCTTGCATATTTCCTTCAGCTCAGACAGAATGGATACACAATGCTTGGCTACATCTTTTTTTTAGCTGTCCAAAACATTTCTGTTGGATTGCGATCTAGTGACTGCAAAGGGCATTCCAGAACTTGTATCTTTGTTTCTTCAAGAATTTCAGAGTTGCTTGCACACACACACGCACGCACGCACGCACGACACACACACACACACACACACACACACACACACACACACACACAGATATATATGCTTAATCCACAGCATCAATATTGATTATTCGCTTTTTAAAATATCGCCAATACTGCACGAGTAAATATTGAACGTATCCTAAGGTGTTTATAATTTAAATTAATCACTTTGGAAATGTTGTTCCACACTCATTTTAAAGCGTAGCCAGAGAAACACACTTCTAACAAACGAATCCTATTATCGTACCGTTCTAGTATAATGAGCAGGTATTTTTGTCCTTTCAAAAGATTGTTCTTGAACGAGGTTTCCTAGCAGATGTTCCACTGTGTACTCCAATAAGCACAATAATAGGTGGCTGCATCGCTCTCCTTAATACCAGATATTGTGAACAAGCAAGAGCTATCCTTTTTAGTAGCCGAAAACCTGTTTTCGAAACCGGCAGCAGATTTCTGATCGTCAGCTGACTTGAAATATGAAACTCATTCAAGTCCTTTCTCTTCGCGGTGTCGATACCAGTGTATAACAGTGTCTTTAAAAGACACGCTATCCACTGCGCATTTAAACACCGCATAATTCCTCTGGCTTTTCGTTATTGACATTGGTGATTGAATAATATCAGCCCCAGTGTAAGCTACAAAGGGAAAAGAATACAATGATTAGTGTTATTGTTTACATGTATCCATCCATTCACTTAATGTAATACTAATGATCATAACAGTAAACTTACGGGGTAAAATTGTCAATAATGCAATAACAAACGCTAGCATTTTGAACAAGCTGTTCTCAATGCTTTTAGCGGTTTCAGATTCAGTGGGTACGTTTATGTCATTTCAGTGCAATCGTCATGTTTTACAGTAGCGAATGAGATGTGTTTTTGTGGGTTGTCATTTCATTGGCGTTCTTTTTGATCTGACAATACTGTAAAACACAGCCATTGTGTCAAGTGCAGCAAAAATAGTAATTGCGTTTTTTTGTGTTCTTTTTTCGCACAAAACTTAACATAATATAAGAAAACAAACGTGTTTTGTTTTTACCTTTTTCTGTTGCCACTAACTATAAAGTTAACTTTAAGACATGTAACAAACATATTTGTTTTGTAACAGTAATTTTGGAACCCCCCCCCTTGTCTTGATAAATTATGTAATGATTGAATCTGTTTATTGAATAAGATGTTTAATTCCTAAGCACTATGTTTACAACGCGGCTATCTTATTTTTAACGTGCAATACATTTTTTGCAGTCTTCAATACGATGCAATAAGACAATGCGGTATTTATATAAGAATCCTTATGATTTGGTTAAATGAGGTTTTGCGCCAAATACCGTAAATGTTATTTTAATAGACTGTTGTTTCAAAACCTCAAACCAATAACAGATGTATTTATGTTATAATGGATCCTTCAACTGAAATGTAGCAAGAACATTGTGTGTGACTTCTCTTTACTAAAGCTGTTACTGCTTTAGGGTCTTCTTCTCACTTGGTTTGCGTCTAGTGCGTAAATACTTGCTAAAATTGTAAATATAAACTAGAAAAAAAGTATCTAGCTCCAAAAACCGTTTTTGTTTTTCAAATTAAGGAAGAAAACAATAGACTACAAGGCGTTATTGTATAGCAATCGAATGTTGTAGTCTTGCGGATTCCATTCCTATCACATGGCTTTGTGATATTTGTTTCTTTATAATACGGGCCTCTGTCCATCAATGTTTCGGTTGCTAGCAGTATTTATATGGTGACTTCTTCTTTGCACAATGACCTGTACATTAAACAACAACCTTAATGTGATGCAGTAACTTCAAACGAATTTCTTTGGTTTTAATCAAATGGGAGTTGTTTTGTTGATTGATGAAACAGCATCTGGTTCAATGCTTTGCTACATGGCCTTTAGTATTCAACCATAACCTTGTTGCCCTACTGTATTTATGATAGCCCTGCTATAAAGATATATTAATTTTATACTACATCGAAATAACTGGAGAGGAAAATCCACCCTGTGCTTCGATATTTTTAAAAATGGTATTCAACTCTGACCAATAACTAGTGTAACAAATGCGACCAAACAAAATGCGCTTTCAGTTATAATCACGTAAGAACTAAGAATCACATTGGAATTTCTACACTGAACTTGTATACCCGGTTACAATCACAGAATGACAGCTTTTCGCGCACACATGTTTTTTTTGTATGAAGTGCCGCAAGCTGAAAGGCGGCGTGGTGCTCCAGTACGCACAATAGTAGATAGCCGTGTCGTTTTTCTTAACGCTTTGTATTGCAAGAGTGCAGGTATTCTTGTCGTTCCATTTTTTTACGCTAAATCTTGATTTTATGTCTCCGTTGGGGATTGAGTCCTGGTTTGTATCTGATTTAAAATAAAAGATCCACTCCATTTGATTTTCCTCTGGAGTTTGCCTATACCAGTGAATTATTTCTTCCTGGAATGAGCCTTTCTCCAACTTGCAGGTGATAACTCCAATTTCACCAGGTCGCTTGGTGATTGAAAGCTGGGACTGTGTTATGGAATCAGCTTTACAGCTGCCTGTGAAACATCGACATCAATACGGTAAAGCATTTGTTTGTACCTTTACAAAGAAAAAAAATGGACATTGTATTGTAATGTATACGTACCTGACCAAAAAATGAACACGGTGGTAAAATAAACAAGCATTGTGTTCAGTCTGCATGAAAATGTAACTGAGACGTTCCAAACCGGAATTTTAACCAAAAGCACATTGCAAATGATGTCATCAGCGTCCACACAAATACGAAATGTGTGGTTTATTGTCTCTGCAGCAAATGTCAACGCAAGCATTTTCAGAATGTAAATGATATGTAATAATGATGTATTATACTGTAGTAAAGCAAATATTGGTATGTTAAAATAAACACAGAGTTGTGTCTAAGACAATAAAGTTGTCAAAAACGCAGAAATTATAAGGGATAACTAAGAAAATAGACTGAGTAGACCGACGTTTCACCTAATGCAATTTCTCTTAATTAAACAATTCGCAAGTCCCAGTTAATAACCTGAACCTCAATTATTCATAATTCCCGTTTTCTTAGGGAACATAACACCATAGGGAGTATAACTTTAATTAAACAGAGAAACACTCATTTGCACATTAAATCTTTATTGGGTGGATATCTGCAACATTCCACATTAGTATATCCAAGTAGAAAATGTCTTGATTGCCACAATATATTATAACAGAATAGTGAGATTAAGCTTTAACATGTTTTTTTTTTTAATATTGCGATTATTATTGTTATATGGTGTGTAAAGTTTATTGAGTGGGGGGAAAAACTCACTAAATTATGTCTAAAAGTAAGGCCAGATAACACAGCCATTGATATTCCTCATTTTAATAATAATTTTAAACAAATATGCTGAGTGAAGTGAGACATTCAATCGCAACCGGCCACCTCCCCCCTTGAAACACCAACACCCTATCCCAGTGTCCATCTTTCCCCGTCTGGTTTCTTGTGGGTGGGTTGGAGGGCAGGTTGGTCCCAAAGGTACTTCCCCCTGAAGACCGAAAACTGGTGACAGGGGACCCAGGCGATGTGGATGGGGCGTCGGGAGTGCAGGTTGGCAACTAGGCGGTTTCAGTAGCCGTCAGAGAAGCAAGCCCCTGTAACCGTGAAGCGATGTCTGGGCCACCAGGAGGAGAGAGCAGGAGACCAGGCGACAGACTGTGCTGGTGATGCAGCGACCAGTGAGCTAGGCCCAGCAACCAGAGGTCTGGACACAAATGCCAGGTCGAGGGCTCTGACCCATGTGCACCGGGTCGGGACATAGGGACGGTGGTCAGAGTTGTGGTGGAGGTGGTCCCCTCACTTTAAACAAAACTCTACTGTACAAACACTGATGCCAGGCTGGGCATTCGCCTACACTGACCAATACACAGAGACTGCACTGCACTGCACTGCACTGCACTGCACAGGTTATACTTCCACACCAACCCCCCAACAAAGGATTTCCTCCTTAAATATCATGTGGCTGGAGCCTAATTAACCATTGGCAGGGAGGATTTTAACCCCCTCCCTGCCAACCTTATTTTCCCAACACATACACTACACAATTTAATGTAGGGCTTTCGCCCTTCCAGTGTCATTTTTATATCAATATGGGAGGAGAGGGTATTTGCTTTTCCACAAAGAGTCTCTTCCCTGATGCCAGGTGTTATGCCAAATACTGTCCCTTGCAAATAGTGTCTCCTAGCCGTATTTGTCACTCCAGAGCAATTTTAATAATAAAGTAATACTGTGCAATATACTGCAGAATCGTATTCATTAGATGTGTAATTTGTTTTACATTCTTTGCTTTGTAAGATCGGAGAACACTGTTCTGATAATTAGTGCATTTACTACTGTAGCGGAGCAGAATAGTGTCACACATCTTCCAGAGAAACCGACTCTTGTGTTGACCTTTCCATCATTAAATTTCAATGCAAAACCATTGAAATTAGGCCATGATGACACACAACATTAAACTAGACATGTGCAAATGAATTCACATGCGCACTGATTACAAATTAACTATTTTCTTCAGAAGATATTATTTGGCATAACACCTGTAGCTTTTCAGCAAACACGTATCAATGGCTGTAGAATCGAGGTAAATTGTACAATTGTACAACAACGCATTTTGTCATGAAATTTCATTACACACAAATTGAACAGCCAAGTGACTGTAAAATGTTATACAGTAGGGGACTTTTTTCAATTTTTTTTTTGTATATTTAATAGGGGCCTCAGATTCCTGCCATTTAAAGAATGAGTTATTTATTCTGCACCCCAAACTCCAAGGAAAAAAACTGAACACTAACAGATGTATAGCTACATTTTCCATTCTTTCATACATCTAACATCCATTTCAACTGCAGCACACGGCAGCTGTGAGTTCTGTTAAGCCCAAGGGTTTTGTCTGATGGTTTCCTGTAGATGAAACAATGTGAGATTTCCAATAAGCACAGCAGTTACCAGCATCTGATTCTTCTATATCCGTTACTATAAGAGTACCTTTTTTTCAATTTTTCTTAACCCTAACCTGGCCATGAAACGGTCTGCAATTCTGTCATATTATCCATTCCAATTATTTTCCTTTTTCCTGTCGGTACCAAAAGAATGTTGTAGAATGGATTTTCCTCCCTCAATTGTGCATTCGATCTTTGCATATCCCCTTAAATTTCTTGTGATTGACAATGACGATTTAATTAGACCTCCTCCAGTATGACCTTAATTGACAACATGATTCATATTATTTTAATGAATAAATAAATCCAGACAGTGTATACCATTTTAAATACAGAAATAAAAAGGAAAGTGTCAAACCCACGTATCAAGAAGTTATGAAGGAAGATGAGGAAAAGGGTTCACATATTTGCAAGATCGAGTCATTTTTCAAGAGATGAGTATAAATGCTGTTTTATTAGCAAGGAGCCGGTTAATTATTAAACCATCTGTACTCAAAGAAACCATTTTGTGGTTTTTGGTTTCCTTAACAACGAACTTTGCGAGTAGAAAATCATCTTGATTATAATATTTAATATAATAACCTAAAGAGACATTGTTCACTTTTGAAAGTTTTACAGTGGTATATGAATTGTTTGATGTGCAAATTAACAAAGGGGGAAAAAGATGTGAGGTATTGGCAACCTGGTGGCATGACTGCTTTAATGGTTGCGTGGCAGCGCATTGCATATTAGTGCAAAGCTTGGTGCTCATGCTGGTTAAAATCTAGGAAAGGGGTGTGTATATTTTATACATATAATTTTTACATTTTTAAATTACTACCAATGTATGACGCAGGACTCCAAAGAGATCAAGATGCCTTACCGTTTAGTGAACCAACATTTCAGAAGATACAGTGCCTCATGAAATGAGAGATACTGTAGATAAGGCTTAGGCAATTCAAATGGTTCGTGTTTGATTGGGGCTTCAGGTGATCCCAATGGGAAATACAAGAATTCTGCATTTCTCAATTATGATGACATGAATACACTGAAATATATTTATTATTATTTCTTTATTTGGCAGACGCCTTTGTAGCAGGTCGCTACTTTGTGTTTTGTTTTATCGTTTTAATTAGGCTACTTTTATTTTTAGAACGCCTCCTTATCTTTCGTTTCTTTCCCCGCGCCAATCAGAGGACGATTCCCTTTACCTGGATCATTTAAAGGCTGATTTTACAGACAAGGAGGGACGGGATAGGAAGCAGGCTGCCGTGATGGCGGGGGTGGTTAAAATGATTCTGTGTGTGGTGTGCGAGTAGCGGCAGTAGTATTGAAGTACGAGACGTGACTAAGCCAATTTGATTATGTTTCTCTAGTCAGCTACAACCTTTGTTGGTTGTCGTGAAATCCTTAAAGGGACTGACTAGTTAAAACTTATTGTTTCAAAGCAGCACGTTTGTTTACATTACGTGGCCGGCTACTCTTGGACCATCACACGCTTGATAATGCCCTGACAGCCTGCCGTTCCCCAGATTAGTTTGTGTTTTAAGCTTCCGTTCTTTTAGATATACCCCCTGGTTGTTTTATTTGGTTTTTATGTACTGTACTGTATTGTTTGTTATGACTGTTTATTAAATTTCATGTAATGATTAGACTCCAGTTCGCAATATCATTATTTGATGAATGATCTGCACTGTCAACGATAACCGATTTGTTTTGTGTGTTTAAACAAACTGAATAGTTAATTATAATAGCAATGTGTTGCACTTTGCATGTTTGTTTTTATTGGTTTGTATATACGTGATATTAAAGATGTGTTTTGGTGTATTTGATTGTTGATTTATTTGTTATGATTAGTATTTATTAGCGTTTGGTTTTTTTGCACAGTTAATTTTGTTGCTGCTATGTGTTTTGTTTTTTTTCGTCACGTCTGCATGGTTATACTATTGATCACTGTCGTTGGTAGTAAGTGTTTGTTAATGTGCATATCTATGATCTGAGTCTGTGTCCTCTCCAAATAAAACCGTTTCTTTTTTTTAAATCGTTGTAGTTTGTGTGCTCCTTCTGATTTTTCCCAGTACCACGCCCTATAAAAGAACCTACTTGGGAGGCGTGTTTTAAACTATCGTTTGTTTTAATTCTGAGGGTGAAATTCCCTCTGTGGTGTAGTCAGGCTGTACTTTCTGTGCATTCCGTGGCGCTGCCCCGCTCTGTCTCGGTGGGCAGGTGCTACACCTTTTATCCAACATACCTACAAACTGAAAAAAGGAAAGTGGTTGTTTAGATCACACATTCTTGGTATAACCGACAGCATTAATAATTGCTTAATGTGTATCAAACATATATTAAGGGTCATCGCATTCTCCGTAAACTAATAGTGTATTTGTCCATAATGTTACTATGTTTGATAGTTCCGTTGCATTTTGGTAATACCTTAACTTCAAAGACATTGGGTTGTGCAGATCTACCATTAGGTGGCACTAAAGTATGAAGCGCTGCGGGTGATTCGGATCAGTGAACCTTTTGGTGAAACACTGGTTAACGTGATTCACCAGGCTTCAGTTTTCCCCTCACTATCAAATAGTAAAACTGTATAAATTGCAGTCTATTTCACTCTATTTATTTAGCTCTACAGTATTAGTAGGTGTAGGCCTACTGTATTGTGTATTCAGTTGTGTAAAATTGGTTTCAAAAGTGTGTGTGTTGGGGGGGGCAGTTTCTGTAGCTGATGCATGCATAAAGATCTCTCTCAAACAATTAAAAAAGCAGTGCTGTCATCCGTACACTGTTGTCAATTTCCTACCAAGCAGCTTCTTAAGTAAGAAGCTCCACAAAGTGGGCTTGACTTTCTGTCTTGGTGCACTGTATCTCCCTGCTTCCATGCCTTGCCATTATACACGTCTATATAAACAAGCCGTATACCCGACTCCTTCTTAATTGCTATAGAGAATATTCCACTGATCACATATTGCTTGCAGTTTCAGTGCAACAATCCGTATTACCACTTACCTAACTTTTAAGTGGTCTGCCTGGCCTCTTGAGGTCTGCAGACAAGCATCTGGCATCAGTAAACCTGCACCATAGCATGATCACATTTTAGAACAAACACTGGTCTTTGAGACAATCTACAGCTATGGCCAGAAGTTCTGCATCACATAGAATTTTAGGATTGAGTATTTTAGGAGAGGGGGAGGGGGGAAAGCCAGTGTATATTGGGAACCTTGCAGTATGACTGCTGTAATGGTTAAGCATTAATTCAAATCCAGCCAGTGTACATTTAATTCTACCTTGACTTTAAAGACCTTGGATTGTGCAGCTCTACCATTAGATGACACTAAAGAGCATGTGTCATCTGATCAGTGAACCTTCTTGCAAACCAGTGGCTCAAAAGGCTTGGTGATTTAGAATAGTTTCTCAGAATCTTCAGAAAAACAGCAGTGCTGACAAACACTGTTGTTGGGTTATACCAGAGAGAGAGAGACAGCAGACACTGGTAGGTTCAAAAGCTCTTTATTACAAGCAGCCAAATACCAACAGAGCGGTTTCAGTATTACTCACACCTCAGCACTCGCTCATAAGCAGCGCCTCCCCACCCCCGGAGTGCTACACTGGCTCCCAGGATGACAGACACCCAAAACGCAACAATAGCAGTACAACGTTATCAATCGCTTGAACTAAACATTGGAGGGAAAAGAACAATTAAATACAGCAATAATGAACAACTATGAATGCAAATACAGTAGAATTACACGATTCCCCGCAAAACCCCAGAGACCCCCACATATGCCACTCCCCTGCTACTCGGCTGACCACAGGTAGCACTCTGTCAGCTGCAGGGTGTGAAGCCTCCGGCAGTGGGGACCAGGTCCAGGACGCCCGTGCCTGTTAATAATTACTACTATATATATATATATATATATATATATATATATATATATATATATATATATATATATATATACACACACACATGTACCAACAGAGGAAGTTGAATTGATCACAACAAACGATCATATCCTGTATATGCAAGAAAAGACACCACTACAGCAAGTAGTTCTCAGAAATCCTGCTACGATGTCAACACAAAATGTGCTGCCTGTAAGTGTAAAAAGTGGTAAAAAATGATTGACTGCATGGGCTAACACTGCTTCTAAAATACAGCGTAACTCTCAGGCACACAGATAAAGAGAACATTTCTGAATTCCAAAAAACTGAAATCCGTGTGCTGACTGACCCTTACTCACGAGTGCTTTTTACTGCATATAATTCATGTTTGACCTTTTTTTGGTCTTAGCCAAAAATGCGCACCGGTAGATGCCGAATCCACGGGGGCATGGCCTGCAGAAATAGTCGCTAACTACACCGTCAAAGTGGAAGGTGACCTACCAGCATTAAGCAGTTCTTGCATGACCTTTAAGATAACTGGCATGGGGCAAGAGACTGGGTCATGACTCCTGGTCAGACACCAAGTCTGGAAATACTTCCACTTATAGGTGTACAAGTAGTGGTTCCGGGTGCCAAAGGGTGCCTCTCGTCTGGCTGAGGAGATCCATGTGAAGCGGGATCTCCCAGGGGTGGCCTTGTAAGGGCTGGCACAGGGTCGAGAACCAGATTCTACACAAGTGTACCCCACAGCACCGGGAGGAAGTGGTGGAGAGCAAGGGAGGCTGCTTGCAACTCCAGCATGTTTATTTGCAGGGACATCCAGCGTTCCAGCCAGGATCCACGTACTCCTCTGCCTTCCCAGACCACCCCCCAACCCAAGTTGGAGGCGTCTGTCGTCAGCACTTGGCGTTTTAACACTACTCCCATCCGCACACCCTCACGCAGGTGAGAGGTCGTCCTCCACCAGCGTAGGGCTGCCGAAAGACGATGAGACACCATCAGCTGATGGTGTCTGTCGTGCTTTGGATGGAGGTGGAATGCATTAAGCCATGCTTGTAGTGGGCGCATGCAAAGTAGAGCCAGCTGAATGGCTGATATGGCTGCGGGCCATCAGACCCAGTAGTTTCTAGCACAAAACGAGAGTGACCTGTGATCCTTGTTGAAACAAGGAGAGGCTCTCTTGGATAGCTGCTACTCTGTCGTCCAACAGGTATGTGCGCATTGTACTGGAGTCCAGCCAGAGCCCCAAGTATGTTGTGCACTGCACCGGTCTAAGCCGATTCGTTGCATCATTGATGGCGAGGCCCAGCCTCGCCAGATGTGCTGTCATGACTGCCGTGTGGGCCACTGCTCCCTCTCATGACTGGGAACAGATCAACCAGTCGTCGAGATCTAGGATGGGGTGAAAGCCGCCGTCTTTTTTGGGCACCAGAAAATAACTCGAGTTGTACCCCTGTCTATGAGAGGTGGGGTCTGCAAGGCCTGGAGAGGGTCTGTCATGAAAGTATTCGTGATTCCTCGAAAGGGAGGAGGTCCCAAGCAGAACTGGAGCATGTAACCGTTGTGCACGGTGGCGAGCACCCAGGTGTCCGAGGTGCAAGCACGCCAATAATGCAGCTAGTGTGCCGAGAAGGGGGTCTGAGGCCGCAAGCCTTTAGGGGCCCTGCTGGGGTTGTGGCGGGTCAGTCTGGGGCGGCTGCCTAGGGTGGTGGCCCTGGAACCGCCTCCTGGGACACTGGTGCGTGGACTGGCCACAATCTGTATTTCCCCTGCTTGTTGGGAGGGGCCGGTTGTTCGCTGCTGGTGTGCCCTGTAGGCAATGCCTTAGGTCACCCAACGGATCCGTGGGAACTGGAACTTTCTGGTGACAGTCCGTGTCTGAGGAGCTCGCCTGTGGTTCGACCTGCCCCACGCCACAGTGCGGGGAGGGAGCAACGCGGCCACCTGCCGGGATGCCTCGCGTTCCCAGTGGGATCTCTGCAAGATCTCCTCTACAGGTGGCCCAAAGGTATGTCCTGGGGATATAGGCGCATCTAGCAGCACGGCTTTATCCGTGTCAGGAACTCTGGGTTGTGACAGCCACAGCTCTCCATGAGCCACCACTAGGCTAGCCAGGCTCTGGCTGCGTGCTGGACAGCGTGCTGGACAGGAGGCGTAGTTCAGAGGCCACCAGCTCAGGGAGCGGGGCATCACGCAGGACGCTGTCCATATAGGTAGTCAGTATACCCGCCGTACTCGCCAGGCGGGTTACCTGTGCCTCCGCTGCGTACGCCCGTTTAAGGTGCATCTCTGTCACCCTGCATTGCGGGTTCGGACACACCGGGTCTTTAGCTAAGCCTCCCACCGGCGGGGCTTTGACCAAGGCCGTGATGGTGGAGTCTACCAGGGGTAACCCCGCTAGGCCCAGCTTGTCCGTGCCTTCCAGGGAGGCAAGCTATGCGGCTTGCTTTAGCACATTTGGAGCTGAGGCCGGACAATCCCAGGAGGAGCGGACCTCCTCCATGAAGTCCGGGAAGACCGGAAACTTTTGAGCGTGAGGGGCCATCGCCATGCCCAAAAATGTTCCAGCGGACCTGTCCCAGGAGGGCACTATTGAGAGCGTATATTCTTGTGCCAGCTGTTCAAACCTTAACTAATTTATTTTGAAAAGAAATATTTACTTGCAAGCAGCAAAGATTTAGCAAGCTAAATCTCAACTTGTGTAAAAAAAAGATTTCAAAACTGGAGCTTTTTTTCTCAGATTTATTTCACAAACCTGGATTTAAATGTTGAAACTTTGCTAAATATTTTCAGATTTATAAATTATATCTGAAAGTACACATTTAAACAGGTATTAAAATGTTTTCCATGAGATTTATAAATCTGAAAAAAAGACGTGTTAAAATGTTACGCCTTTTTTTTTTACACTTGGAGCCCCATATCTACTCATTATGATTCTGCAAATATAAAATATGATATGATAACTTGTTTTTGCTTGTGAGCAGTAGTAGTTTAGGGTGCAATGGCTTCAAGAACAGGGACTTGCAGAACATGTTATTGTACATAAAAAATATAGCTGAAGCCTCAGCTGTTTTGGATCCTATATTTAAAATGTTCTCTTCAAGCACAGATGTCTAAAGAAGTTTTAATTAATACAATCGTACGCACGCTAGGGGGTGTAGCAGCTTCTCTTCTCTGCAACTGTGAATCTGAAAAAATAAAATACAATCAATTCTAACATGGTTGTTTTTGTTGAAACTATTAAAATGCATAAATGTAAGTTGAATTGCTAGGTAATATAAGCTGTAGAGCCATGAGATAACATCCTGACTTTACTGCATAACATTTAACATAAAGGTTGCTTTAAAATTACAGTAATAATACACTATGTATAGTTATTTAAATTAAAAGAGTCTGAGTTACAAAAGTTACAGAATGTATTTGCTTTAATTATTTATTTGCGAATTAGTTTCAGCTATCTTTACCTGTGGAAGGTAACACCATACACACTGCACTTAATAGCAATATGTTAACAATGACTATTCTAGTTGACTCCAGGGTGCATTTTTGTGAAAGTAACATTACAACATCCTAGTTCTAATGTTGTAACATTTCCAAGAGGGATAAAAGAGTTACTTACCAAAGTGCAGCACATGTGTTTTCACACTTATTTACAAGTATGAAAAGTATCTGGAGGGATACAGGGCCATTAATCCATGGTAACACTCTAATACATTCAAAAAGGTTGGTAATGGAAGTTCTCCATAGAGTTATTATTTTTGACACTGGTCAGTAATTTGCAGTCTGATCGGTATCTATGTCAGATCTGTTGTCCAGGCCATTCCGACAATAATGAACTTGCAACAAAGGTGATGCAGCTTTTATAGAACATGGAATACATGATGTGCTATTTGCATAACAAACAGGGTCACTGTGCTTTATATCTTTGTGAACTAATTTTTATTCACATTAAATTAAGAAGCATAAGCATGTACATCACAATGGGTTCTACTATGAAGGTTGACGGTTAGCACACTACAATGTTAATCCAGCTATTATTGAACAGATACGACTATGGGAGCTATATTAACAGTTACATGTATTGCATTACTGACCACCCCTCCCCCATTAGCTTTTAATTAAAAAAAATAAAATGGAAAATAAAGTTAATGATAACATAAATAAATAATTTGTATATGCTTTTACAGCATTTTATTACTTTGGAGTTCAATTTTGACTTCTGTTATCATAGTTATTAATATGTGTTTATCGTTATAAAGCACATATTTGGAGGATGTGTTAACAACACTCTACAGTATATAGTCTTCATTTGTGAAAGGCTCTCTTGTAAAACATTATAGATATTTAACACTGGAAATACACAATACACCCTATACTGTTTTGTTGTTGTTGTTGTTTTTGGCAGAGGAACAGCAAGTTTTGTTTCTGAACACCAAAATGCCTAATATCATCATAGCAACACACTCAGCAATGACACTACAGAGAAAACAAATCTACGATGCAAGGGTAACATTTATGACAAATTAAACATTTAAAAAATTCTCAGCAATTGTGAAACACTTTTAACTGTTATATAGATTATTATATCACTACAGGTTACCAAAAAATCTGCTGCAGAGCAACAAATTCATACAATACACTTAGTGCAGAGAAGATAAGGTCATTGTCTTAAGAGGAATGAGCTTTTTCTTTTTTTTCATAGGAAGGGGTTACATGTGGGATCACCATAGCTCCCAACAAAGCACAAATAATTCCGTTGCTGCTTACAGGTAAACAAACATATTTAGTTATTGGTTTCAGAAGAAGGGAGACCATACTCTTGCTTCATGCTCCAGTTTTTTCACATTGTTAAAATCATTTTAAAAATTTCCACTTCAGCCATTTGCTAATGGAATCACCAGAATACGGAGAACCATGTTTTTTGCTGCATTTAGCCCAGAAGTCAGTCAGTTGGTTAAACCGTCTGCTTTCTCAGATCTCTATTCAATGCGTTGAGTGAAGTTTTCTGGAAACAGTCCCTTATGGGTGATATCACCATACTGCAGCCAGTCATTCTCTGCAATTCCAGTTAGCCAGCCAGCTTCCTAAAAATAAAACACATTTCTGATAGGTATATGTACCCAAATCAAGTCTTTTGCTGGATATTACATTCAAAACAACTCCCCTGGCTATTTTAAAATCTGTGTTAAGATGCATTCACTTGAGTTCAGGAGCAATGCCATATGTAACACAGGATAGAGCAGGGGTCTGCAACCCTGGTCCTGGAGAGCCCCTATCCAGCAGGTTTTATAGGTGTCTTTCCATCATCCGTGACTAAAGATCTGGAACACCTGTTAATCTTGACTAATTAAGACAATAATTGGTTCAATTAAGTAACTGAGAGATTGGGTGAAACGAAAACCAGCAGCCACAGTAGCTCTCCAGGAGCAGGGTTAGAGACCCCTGGGATAGAGTGTCTTTATAGAAGTGAGACCAGCACCATCTTTGCAAACAAGTTTCCTTTAGTTTTACTGGCAATACACTAACTGTGCACTAGATGGTGCTGGTGCTAACTAATTTAAAGACACTTTTGGCTGACCTAGTCGACATTTCATATGTTTGAGGCAGGCAACTACTGCAGAACTGAAGAGTTCCTGAACTCCTTGTCAAAGCGCCTCAACATAAATAATAATTTAAAAAAAACATGACATTTGAGTAATTGTGGAACTATTGCAAAAATTATAAAACAATGGTGCTCATTGAGGACATAGGATAATAATAATAATAAAAAAAGTTTGTCATGATTACAAGATAACAGTTTGAAATCCTGAGAGCTTAAGATCATTTATCTTGTGATCTCAACATCATTTTTTATCATATAAAAAGTTAAACGGAACAGTTAAAAAAAAAAAAACACTTAAGAAAATGTAATTTGATGATAGTTACTCTTTAACAGAACAATTCAAGGTTCAATATTTGTCCCACATAAATAAATAAAACAGAAAACATTAACATTAAATTACATGAACAGCCCGCAATACCATTTATTAAAAAAGGTCTAACACCAATTAATATGTACCTGATCTTCCACTAGTGCAGTAGGAATGACTAAGACAAGATCGCCTTTCTTCAACTCAAGTTCATCTGAACTTGCAGCTTCAAAATCATGTAGTGCTTCAGCCTGCAAGAGAAATGATTATTAACACACTCCTTTACTAGCTTGTTGGTAATTAAGAGTTAATTAATAAAGTATGTAAAGCAGCACTGGCACTACTCTCCCCTGAACAATAATTCAAACACAATGTACTCCCCTTGTGATGCAGCCTCACCTAATGTGTCACTTTTATCAATGCCAGTGACATGTTTTCACATTGAAGGATGATTGATAGGTTTAATATAAAATACATACAATGAACTAAATCAAGACGAGAGAAAGCAGTGGAACCTCGGCATTGTTGTTATTGAGATCACTTGGATATTGAGCTCATAAATACCTTGGCAGCTTCCCAATAAGGCTGCAAAATTATCCTCTTGTGCAATTATTTCACCTGGGAGGAATCTACAATGTGCCTCTGCAAGCTTTCACAGTAAATGTGGGACCCAGTTATTCTTAAGATTTGAACGGATGACAGGATATACAGTGTGTCTGCAGGGGAATCATTATTTTCAGGTAAAACTATAAGAAAATAAATGAAATCAACAAACATTTGACTAATGTGTTTGTCAGTTTTCTGAATCCATGACATTACTTGGTATTACTTACTGCAGTAGGTCAGAATTATGACTGAGCACACTGCTGTGTACGAATGCAGTTACCTTATAGAGGTACCCAGGAGGCAGGCTTTGTGTTGTAGCAACTTCAGGTTTAGTCTCCACTGCTGGTTCTGTAAGTGGCTGACTCTCCTGAGCTGCTGCTGCTGGCTCCTCTGGTATTGCTGCTGGCTCCTCTGGTATTGCTGCTGGCATTTCCCTGCTGTCAGTGACTTTGCTGTCAGGCTCGGGTACCACCTCCGGTTCTCTGACATCTTCAGCCTGTAGTTCCTCATCATCCCATTCATTGTTTGATGCTGGTTCAATGACCACTGACGGTATAGTCATCTTTTCCTGGAACTGATAAGGTCAAATAAAATACTGATAAGAAGATAAACAACAACAACGACGAAGACAACAACCTTCCCCTCTTAGCTCTACAACCACATGAAAGAATGTTCACAACGCACTCGTTGTTTCAGACAGACTCCATTACAACTCGGTCCATTGACTTATTGTTATCCCTGAATAAAAGAACCATGTTATCCTTTAATTTCAAAGCATTTTAATTCAAGTGTTAATTGAGTTAATTGAGTCTACACCAACTGATGTCAGTCCTCTCACATACATGGTCCTATTCACAAAGCTTTAACTAATAAGATATTAAAATAATGTTTTGTTCTAGTCTGTTTTTATGAATAAAATAAAAGAATTTCAACATACTGTGTGTGTGTGTGTATGTGTGTGTATATATACAGTATATATATATATATATATATATATATATATATATATATATATATATATATATATATATATATATATATATATATATATATATATATATATATATATATATATATATATATATATATATATATATATATATGTGTGTATGTGTGTATATATATATATATATATATATATATATATATATACACACATACACACAGTGTATAAAGTAACATATGAAGTATGAATAGGGCTAATTTAAATAATACAAAGAAACACATTATTTCATTACCACACATATAAAAGACTATGTTAAAGAGCAGCTTAATACATCCAGCTTTTAAAAATGCTTATGGTTATATACTCCACATCAAAACTTTATGTCATTATAAAAAAAGTTTTCGTATTAATTATTTTCTTATTAATCTTCATTTTGTACAGATTAGACTCTACCCCTGTTAAGAGATTGATTCTAATGTTACGCTCACCCTCCTTTTGCAATAATTTTAACACCTGAACCTCCATTTACAATTCTATCCAGTACCACATAAAAATAAAAAAAACACAAAATACTGAGAAGAATCCTTCATCCACTTCAGCAAATACTGTCCATTAATTCATCTGTGAAATTTGTGAGCAGGCTACAGTATGACAAGAATGAGAGTTCATGTTTTGTCCAAACTGGTGGGGAGCTTTGATAGGAGCTTTGACAAGAAATCACTTTAATTTACCTTAGTAACTGTGGATTTAAAATATTCAAGAGGTCACTGGGTTCATACATTTTAATACCATTGAGTAAACTCATTGGGAAAATAAAAGCCAAGCACACTGTAATAACGAAACAATTGTATTCCTTCATATGGCAAAATCAAAAGGATAAGTTATTAAAAAAACAAAGAAAAAAAAAACGTAATTTAATTTAAATATATCTACCTGCTCATTCTCAGTGTCTTCAGTAACCTCTTTATTTTCATCTCCTACTTCAGGCTCTACATTCTAAAAGATTATTTTCAGAAAATAGCAACAAAGACATAGCTAAACGAGACTAGTCTTAACATTCGGGAAAGAGGGTTAGCTATTCGGTGTACTTGCAGGATAGGAGCAAGGGAAAGGGGGGTTAGGAGAGGGGTTTCTATGTCCACAGTCACCATTGTCCCACCCCCTTAAAGATATGTGTGGCGCACTGCCTGTAATACTGGGGGAGGGGGAGGGACGGGCAACAACACAGCTACGATAGTGTGAATTAAAAGAACTGCCCTTTCCAATGATGTAAGCCGACACAGAATTAATTGTTTCGACCTCTCAGGTTTTGGAACACAGTAACTCCTGATTGAATATGGCTGTTGATAAATTCCAATCACAGAGTATAACCTAGCTGGGCAGTGCATTGTAATTTCTATCTGCCAGCTTTCTATCTACAACTGGTAAAAAATACTTTTTATTTTCCTATTTACATAATTGCTTTTGGCGGTCTGCTTCACGAGGATATGAAGAGTGCCTCAGTGCTTTTATTATTTCTCATAAAATGTCTAAAGTATTAATCCTCATTAGGAAAACGAAGCTTTATTACAGCAACATCACTTGAATGTTCACAATATGTATTCACTTGCCTCTTTTTGGTAGTTCATTTATTCACTAGGCCATGCAATTTAAACGTCAAGGTGGCTTAATGGTTGTTAGTAGTTAACAGTTAGTAGTTAAAGTGGTATAGCAAATGAAATAATTCCATAGCCCTTACCTTATGTGTTCTACCATTTGCTATGCAATTCTGAATTACATACATGTCCTAGCAAACATATTTCAATTTAACACATGTAGATCTGGTACCATACTAGGGTAAAGAAAGTTCTCGGTTTGCATGCCTTACTAATTCTAGACAGTCTGTTATTGTTCAACTTCCAAGGTCATTAAAGTCCAGGAGTTTCAAGCCTAAGTAACTGGCTGTTGCTATTAGGAGGAACTAGCAAGTTGCTAAACGCCAGGAAAGAAGGCTATGAAGAGGTGGGGCCAAATTCACTGTCCAGGTAAAACTATCAACAATATGATGCGCAAGACTTCCTAAAAATGAAAAATGCAAACAGAGCTTTCTTTAATCTCGAATGGTCACCAGATATGTTTTAAAGTGCATGTGAGAACTATTTCGTGAATGGCATGATGCCAGCTAAGATTTATGGAATTATTTCAATAGATATAAACCCTTTAAAGCTGTTTTTAAGGGAACATGACTCAAAAGGGACAGGTTAGATGATAAGAAGACAGTTCACAGAAATTAAAAGGGTTGACAGCCTTTCAGAAAAGTAAATTACAGGGATGTGTACAAAATGGAATATTATAGATAAATAATTTAATTTAAAATGTATTTTTTAAATTATGTATATCTTAACTTAAAGAGAGTTCAACTAGTGAATTGTTTCAATTAGTGACCAAATGTTGAAAGCAATGACATTTATGGTATGTTTGCATTCAAAATGTCCCACATTTTCTGCACACCCCCTAGTAAATGACAAAGGTAAAAGTGATGGGGAATACAGTTCTACCTACAATGGGATTCCATTTCATTTATTTATTAATTATTTTGAAGCATTACAATAGTAGAACAACATAAAACTAAAACATCACTCTTTGGTTCTCATGAAACACTTCCAAAATATATCAAAACTACATAGTGTAAACAACCTATAATACATCTGTTAACAATGTTTGGAATTAGACATGAAGATACCCGGTTTTGAATGAAGCACTCAATGATTGTTGCTACAATCAACCCTGCTACTCTAGATCTTATCACTGCTACAGCAATCAGGGTCAGGCATAATCTAAATTCCAGATCCCAAGCCACGTAACTGCAAGCTAACCTATCCCTGGTACTTTTTGGTTTGTAATAATTACCGGAGCCTGTGCAGTTGGGGACTCAGTTTCCACATCCACTGCTGAAGCCTACATGCAAAAAGAGGTTATGGCTGTTATTCAAGATGCAAATACGATGCCAAGAAGCAATTTCTCAGAACTTATTATAGCAGTGTGGACATAGAGAGCATCATCAGCCAATAAAAGGAATGGCTCACTGCATGACATCAACCTTTGAGTAGTTTGTTTGCAGACAACAGGTAGTTTATACTGTTTCTGGAGTTGTCTATGGGTAGGCCAGCCCTGCAGGTGTCTGCTTTGAGGTCACAAGGCGCTATGCCAGTAGGGTCTGCTGTAGCATGGTGAGGAGAAACAGTCCTTGTCAATTCGGCATTCCTAACAACAGGAGCCCCAGTGAAAGCAACTATGCACAGCCAGGGGGCAATAATGTGTATTTTACATGGCAATGTCAATAAATGTTTTTTGTCATGATCAGCCTCCAAAAGACCACCATTGCGGATCTCTTCTGATGCAGTTTCTTGAAAGCGAGACTGGAACACTGGAAAGCGAGACATGCGAGAAACAGACTGAGCTAAGGTGGGGTAGAGATACGTTTCGAAACTTGTTTCCACACTCATCTCAAACCACTAGTCCATGACTGATTCCCTGCTACTGCTTTGTAATAATTACCGGAGCCTGTGTGTTGGGGGATTCGTTTTCTACATCCACTGCTGATGCCTAGATGTGAAAAGAAGTTATGTCTGTTATCCAGGCAAAGATAGATATAAAGCAAACCAAAAATATCTTTAAGTGTGCCAATAATACACGTAAGAAACCAAAAGCAATCAGGATATGTTTTAAACTGGGAAAGGGTGCATAGAAAACAAAACAAAAAAAACCCACAAGTATAAGAACCACTGTTAGTAAGTAGTTTTTAGAAAGTAGTAAGGTTGTGTGATTATTCCAAGTGCTCCTGCTTAAATCAGAGTCAGACTATATAGATAGTCCTTATATGCCTGTTATATAGTAATGGAATCCAATGTAAAGTTACATAACTTTCTGTTTGTAGGGCATTTCTCTGTAAAATCCATATTTGTACTTAATAGCAGTTTTGGTCCCATCAATCTATACTGGTAATATTGCATTATTATTATTGAATGTGGACAATATATGAATAATTAGTATATATAGTATATATATAATATACAGTATATGAGTGCAGACTCACTTATGCCAAAAAGACATAGGCCATAGTTACCAGATCTTTTGCTGGGGGCGATTCACTTTCCACATCCACTGTTGTAGCCTATGTGTGAAAAGAGGTCACGGCTGTTATTTCAGTGAAGATCCAAATATGATAGTAAGTGCCAATAAACAGATCGAGCTGATAAAGATAAGTAATTACACTAGCACTTGGGAGGCCTTCAGAAAATGGAAAATAAATGGTGTATTTACTATCCTAAAAAAGAACCCGCTCACCACTGGAAAAGCGAGGGAGCAGCATAATAATGCTTGCTTTAGAACAGAAGTGACAGGGTACTGTAGGTGCGGCCCAGGATCTTACATTTCACCCTGAAAGGAATCACCCACCTTATGAAGGTAATGAGCTATTGAACCCTTTCGAAAGAGAGGAGGAGGAAAAAAAAAACATCATGACAGAATGAAAGGCATGCAGTGATATTCATAAACTGCACTCAAGTGTTAATGCTCACTTGTGTCAAGTCAACGGTTGTTCATATTGAGAAAACACACTCATGAGCGCTGCTTCCGAGTATGGCCGGTAGATTCCAATTTTAAAGCTATTGGGCCAGACCATATAAGGAAGCATATTTCCAAAGTGTTTACTCAACTCGTGAATTACAGTAACTCCTATTTTTTTTTTAAAGAGGTTAAACACATCTCCCCATTTGTGAATATTACTTGAAGAGTTGTTTAAATAAAACAGTTAATTGGATAATATAATATGTCGTTTAACTGAATGCACTGAGATCAGGACAGAGAAGAAACCCAAGCTGACAGTCTTGCACAGCAAGTACCAGTTATACCCTACAGCTTCCATATCCTCAAACCTTGCACTTCAAAACCAAGGACTGCATTTGGCAACATATAGATAGTATACAATTTTGTTTTGCACAAACATTTTAGAAGCATCCCCACACATGCACACATAAATAAATAAAGAAATAAAGAAATATATAAACAGAACACTGCATTTGGTTTACCAGAAAGAGTGGAACACACAGTCATGAAAGTAATAGAAGATCTGTCAAACTCTAGCTAGGGTATAAATTAGATTTCTTGAACACATTGCACCAATAGACGAGGTTGGCATAAAAAGCTGGGGGTGTCAGACATAAGACCTATGGAACAAAATCAGCCCCCCAGGGCAATTTAATATAACCCTCCAAACTTTGGTTATAAGTGGAGTGTTTTATCAAGCACCCCAATAGTAAAGACATCCATGTCTATTGACCTAAGCAATGGCAGATTTGTATAAACAATCATTTAAATCACCCATAGAACCCTCTCTGGTAAATTACATTACATATTTATATAATTAATAAATAAATAAATAAATAGATACATACATACATACATACATACATACATACATACATACACAAACAAGAATACCCTCAAAATACTATACAACCCCATTATAAATATATCACTGCAATACTTGCATTTTAATTGTATGTTACTGAATCAATAAACAGGAAATCGGGTCTATAAAATAGCAACAGACAGTTTTTTTGTTTTTGTTTTTGTTTTTGCTTTTTTTTACTTGGAATTGTTTTGCAGAAACTGTCAACCAACCATTCAACAAACACTCAGAAATTATATCATAAAAGGCAAAGGATATTTAAAAAAAAAAAATGATATCCCCCATCAATTAAAAAAATAAAAATAAAATACAATACCAAGTTTCCAGTCACTAAAATGTTTGCCCTTGTGAAACTACATGCAATCAGTATTAAAATGTATATTACTCCTTTTAAGAACATGTTTAACCATCGGATAACATTATTTATTACATTTTAAAAAGGGGGCAGGACATGCATATATAAACCATTTACCAATTCTAAAAGAAAACAATTCATATTCAGGGTCAGATTAAATCTAAATTCTGTAAGCTGCCATAGCTAAGGCAGCTTACAGCTTACATGCTTGATATTAAACAAGGTGCTGCACAAAGGGGATTTTGCAGCTTCTCTATGCATCATTTTAGAACCAGCATTAGGTAACGCAGAAAAACATTTTTATAGACTTATATATGACATTGTGTCATCAAATTCATTAATGAAGAAGTCGTTTTCTCAGAGCACTTCACTATCTATCAAATTTAAAGTGCCATAATGGCTCTCAAATCAAAAATACACCTGCTTGTGAACAAACATAGTATTTATTTATTACTTTTAAAAACATCATACAACTACAAAAGGATGAAATTCCACCAACAGACACCTCAACACCAATTACTGAATCATCACAATGAAGAAAAAGCATGGCAACTTCTATATGGTAACACAATGCACCTTCAACTTCAATGTTATTCTTGGCATTTTAATATAGTTGTTGAGACATCATTTGGAGTCTGCCTTTTTCCAAAGAAATAACTACTGTAATGACAAAACAGTCGTGTGTTTTCTGTGCATCTGGAAATCACTGTGATGATAAAGTGGCGGCATGTGCAATACAACCGAGTAGTGGGGATGAATGGAGGTCTGGCTATGATGAAATCCCATGTGTGTGGATACATACCTCCGTGCTCTCTGCCTCAGTGCTTACTACAGGCTCTTTCACTTCCGCCTCAACATTGTCCTTCACAGGGAGGGAACAGCATTATATCGTTAACATTGTTTTCAGGGTCTATAAAAGCTGACTGCAATCTAAATGAGCAATGTGCTGCAGCACTGCCAAGTGTGAAGCCAAAACGAAGTGATCATCATAAAGGTCAAGTGTTGTCGTATAACTTTAAAGCAATGCTTTATATCAATCCAGTTACATTTACCAGGTTAATTGGTTGACATTTTTTTTGTTTCCAAAATCTCATTAACAATCTATGTGAAGCCTTCAAGCCTTGTTAAATAGTTTGTTAGTCTCTTATTAAATCTTGTAAATAGGCTTATTTTATTTATGCATGTACTGTTTGACGATGAAATTGATACCAAACAGTACTGGTCCTTCAATACATCACCTATTCAGGCAACACTTTACCTTAAGGACTTATGATCATAAAGGTAAACTAAAAAATGAAGCATGGTATGGATTCAGAATGACATGCCTACATTCACTACACTCTGCAATTACCAATGAAAACATTAGCTGATGTTCTAAAAAGAATAATTATGGAAATGATGGGTGATAATTTCACTCAACATACCTTGTCTTGACCAGCATGTGGTGTACATTAGGCATTTATTAAATCCTTACTCTAATCAGTTGTCAAAGGTCTGCTTGGATCAATTCCTTTTTTTTGAGTTACAGTACATGTACACCAGTCAGGATGAGGTAAGGACATGTTCAGATTTGTGTATGAAAGTTTTAAACTTTATTATTATTATTATTATTATTATTATTATTATTGTTATTATTAACAACAACAACAACAACAATAATAATAATATACTGACATCTACAGCAGTGACATTTTAATGTGGGTACTATAAGGGTAAGAGTTATTTTGTAAATCTATGACTGCTTTTAATTCATTAAGACATCTTTCTTAAGTCCTCATACAATGAAACATGAATGTCATCCACTAACTGTAATGTATTCCCAATATATGTCGAAATTAGTTGCAAGACTAAATGAAACTACGATGTTCCTGTGACTTGCAAGCAATGTGTCCATGATACAAATATAGAATTAAACCTTGATTATCATTGTGGTGCATACCTGTATGTATACTGCTACTTGTTCATTCATTCATGAAAGGACATTTTGCATGAGCATAATAAAATAAATAAATTAAATAAAACAAAATATTTGTGAAATTATTTCTGCTCCTTTGAAGAAACAGTTTGACTAAGTCACACATCTGATCAAGTGTGTGAAAATCACAGGAACACCTTTCTCTCTGTACTTATTAAGACTGGAGCCTCCTGGACACATCTGCATTCTTATCATAAACCCTCAGTCTAAGCAGACGTCCTGCCCAGTGCTGCAGGTTCTGTTGCTATGGAAACACATCATTTTTCCTGGAACTCTGAATGCTGTGATCTTTTCACTGCACCTGCATTAAGGGAAGGGTTTAGGGAGCTATGGTAGCTGAGCTCTCCATACCTGAGTGCACACATCCCAGAAACTGAAAATAGAGGCAGGAGGGAAACTTCAGCACTTCAGTTTGATCTTGTAAAGCCCACTTGAGGATTATTGTTCCAGCATGTGTGATAAATAATTAAGTGTTTCTGAGTATTGGATAGATTCTGACAAAGTTGTACTGTTTTTAAATGTGTTTATTACTTGTTGCTGTATTTCGAACTATTTTGAACCAAATTTAACTGTTACATGTTTGACAGTTATTGTTATAATAATGTTTTACAATATGAATTTCCTTTTCTTTCCATACCATTTAGTCTTGTATCTCTGCCACTGTTTTGTTTTTGCTGGTTATTTATTTGTATTTGGTGTTAATTTGACAGGGGGATTCTGTTTCTATTCCTAGCCATTCTCAATGGGAATTCCAGTCATGTAAATGTTGTATTCTGAATTCTGAAGCAGAATACCTGAATTCCAAATCACTATCTGGAACATATTCAATTAATTGAGACTGGTGAAATGGGTGCCGCATTCATGATGCATTTCTTTAGTGATAATTGCTATGTGGTCCTAACAAATCCATAATGACAGTATTCTAGATCTATCTATCTGGAGGAAATAAATATGCTGCCATTTGAAACATATGCTGTTTAAATGTAATGCATAACTAATACAGCTACAAGTGAGTGATGTTTGGCATAATAGTATGTGAATCGGCTTTATTTCAGAGTGATTTATTTTGCCACTTGCACTGCGTAAGATGACAGCCTATAAAGCTCTTTTTGGAAGACAGGAAAGCAGAATGTCCCGAGAGGCAACAAGTAATATCAGCTCTTCAAAGGTCCTTTAATCAGCTCTTTAACTGGATTTATGCAAAATTAAAAAATAAATTAAAAAATAATACAGCAATAATGTGTTTTGAAAGAAGGCATCCGAGTCTGTGAGCTGCTGCCTGTGTATTTAATAATCTTAACCCTGTAAAGCACATATGATACAATACCTGCCAACCTCGGCAGCATATTGTGTTTACCGGCCAGAATTAAATATATTTGCATAAACTTAGCAGCTTTTCTCCATACAAAATGAGTTTGGCATTAAAGGGTTAAACCAAGTGCCATGAAACACTTTACCTTCAAACTAACTCTCAGTTCCTAACCTTACTGTGCACCCACCCTGGAATGGCACAGCAGTGGTCTGCAGTGAAGGTCTGCAGAGGAGGTTTGCAGCAAAGGTCTGCAGTGAAGATTTTTCAAAACAAAGAAGGCTTGGATGAACTAAATAAGAAGCGCAATGTATAATAATGTGCAAAAACAAAATCGCGAGGCTGATGGATGGCCCGTGGTGCTCTGTGATACCGGTGAGATGGAGGGGCGATGATGGCTTTGGTTGACTCACCACGGCCTTCTCTGTTGCCTGCTGAGGCTCAGCTGGCAGAGTTTCCTGGGCTGGCTCAGAGGGGGCCTCAGGAGCCCGAGAATCCACAACAGGAGGGACTTCTGCATCAGGCTTTTTATTAAAACAAGGGAGGTAAAATATTATTAAGCAATTCATATGTAACTCAGTACAAATCATCTTTCAACCTCAATCTGCCACTGGATCAAAAAAAAAAAATCTAGTTTATAATGAGCATTTTGATGTCTGTGTCTTCTAATCCTAATAAAATTGTTAGACACCATTTATCAGTTTTCTAACAGCTTGTTTAAAAGTGATCTGTGGCTACCACTTATTCTGAGAGCGGATTCTCTTTTCTTTGGGTGACAGACTTGACCCTTCTGCAATAATTTGCTCTCAGCATGATAGGCAGCCATTGAGCATTTAGTAAATTATACTGTAGGCAGCTGGATAAGGGGACAGCCACAAGGATAAATGCAGGTTGCTCAAATTGAAGCAGATGACTCACCATTGTATCGAACACACTCGGGTTAGAATCTGAGGTAAACATGGAGGTGCCCGCATCCAGCTTTGTCGTGAAAAAGAGAATTGAAAGGAAGAGTGAACACACAGTAATAAAACAATAAGAACATTTAACTACATTTTGACTATAGCAACTTTAAAATGAATTCCATGCATGTATGTATGCAAATGTCTATAATAGAATGTAAGCACTTCTACAGTATTCCCACTACTGCTAAGAATTAGCATACACCGTTAGGTCAAAATGCAATGCACACTCAGTCTTTATATCTTGTGACTTGTTAATCTTATTAAAATGTGTCTCTGGGCTCATTAAAGATTCATGGGGACATGTGTATATATATATATATATATATATATATATATATATATATATATTTGCACCTTAATTATTTTTCATGCCACAGAAAGCACTTTGGGAGTGTCAGGCTCATTGCTAGTTCTTAAAATGGGCAGACAATTACTTTAAAAGCCTGTAGGGTTCACAATAAAGCATTGCTTTACCTTTCGTGCATCTTGTGTTGTACTTCTTGATGTAACACGTTTTTTCAACACACTGTAAACACTTATTGTTCGCTATACATAAATCAGCTGGAGACTGAAACCAAACACAGTTCAGAAATGATCCTTGGCAGTGTTCACCAAGAGAAGCAGCAATTGCCTTCTTCCGTCACTGTATCTTATGGATCAAGTTCAATGCACGCTCCAGCAACAGAGAAGCTGATTTTATGTTGCTGAAATTGTCATTCAGTGTTGTTGCTGTAGAGGGACCAATTGCTGGTTTTCTTGCTGATTACAAACACATCAAAATAAGCTTATGTTGTAAATTATATCACCACAACGCATCCTGCAAATGCCAACTTCCTCTTCCAGTAGCCTTTGGAACTGGTTATTTCCTGTGTCTTATGAGACACCTAATTACATGACACGCCCATGATTCCAAACCAGGAATCAGAGATACTAGCTTAAGATCCAATATAAACTCATTTTAAATCTATAAACTGCTCAGCTGTATATAAGGGTGGCAGGAGTGCTTGTGAATTGGAATGATTTCCTGAACAAGTCTCAAGATATGTAAATGATCAGTGCATTGCATACACTATTGTGGATGCTACTGAAATACCAGGTTCTAATATGCATTTTAACTTTTAGTTTTAAATGAAATACATATTCCCAATTGACTAGTATTGTTGACCCTTTTTTTCTAAACACTCAACACCAGCTCTTAAACGTAATACAACTTTTTAAATACTGTATTTATACATTAGCAATTGATACGGTACACTAGAAACTGTGATATGATATGTCATGTTTGTACATATGTTTTCACATATGTTTCACAATGACTGTTGAGGGATAATGGTTCATATTTAGCTTTATAATATCAACAATAAGCCAAATACACATAAGTATTTGGATGAATTATTCACAAACATTTGATAGTTATGGTAATGGTAAGATCTACAAAAACCAAGGAGAAGCAGTCATTGAGTTTGTTACACAATTTTTCTCTGTGGAAGCATGTAGCATGTGTGCATTTTACTCAATGTAGCACTAATGTCTAACTAAACATTTTCTGGAATGGATGCTTCACTGTTATCACAGTTACATTTTCCTTTATGTTTCTTTCGGTAACATTTGATAGACAAGTTCTCAATATTAACCAGCCTACATTCTAAGTACACTTAGTCTTATAACAACATTGCTAGAAATGACCCACGGAGTTCAATTATGCAAGAAGAAAGTAATCACATTAGGGTTAGTGTTAGAATTACTATTTCTGTAACAGGACGCTTACATTATAAGACCATACAGCAATCCAGTATAGAGAATGCGAAATAAAGAGCTTTGTACTTGGAATGTATTACACTTGTAGTCCTCAACTGCCAACCTCAACAGCATTTGCTGACTTAGAATTCAAAATTTTTCGAAAATAGATGTTTTATGAAATCTGTCTCATCATGTATAGTAATTATACAAAATCAGGAGAACCTTCCAATATTTTTTAACGAGATTCCACTAAGCCTAACACAGGGTCTCCAAGAGATTCTCAAAGGAACTTCCACAAATTTACAATGGGACCCATGAACCACCATGGTTATCATGATGTACTTTCATGAGAGATAACCCTACTGGACATTGACCACGAAATGTAGTTTCACTCATTCACGTCTGGCCTGGATTAGAACCAGTGGATTAGACGTCAGTTCTTATTAAAAGGAAAGCCAGTGGTGTCATCCAGCATTTCCCATATAGAAAGGGACCCCAGTAGGCAACCCCAGTGCTCGATAGATAGTCCAGTCTAGGTTCCATGTCTTGTATTTTGTGTGTGAACCTAATAGATCTACAAAGTCTTATTCATAGATTCCTGATCATACATATTCAGTCTTGACTGTAATGACCATCGCTGAAGAGAGTTGCCATCTCTGTCCCCTAGAACTCATGCTTAACAGCCTAGTAATATTCAGAAATGTGCAGATTAGTCGTAAAAATACAAGGTTTTTGCATGGCTGTTTACCTGAGAGAATCCGTTAAAAGCATTGTTGGATACCTACATTGAATCAGAGAAAAACAAAATATTAAGCTTCTACAGATTTTACGGCTGCTCCAATGTGTTGAAATTGTGTAACAATGATGATATTTAATGAAAAAGCTTTTTGGAAAAAATAAATAAAATAAACCAAGAGCAAAACAAATGGAGAAAGGGAAAGGAGACTGGGTACTGAAAGAGGGATAGGGGCTTGATGTCATAAAACACTAGGTTCTGTGTTACATCTTGGGAAAGAGGGCTGTTTCTCTTTACTATTCTATGATACACACCCGGATAAGGTTAAGTACCTCTTCCTTCTCAGCATCTATTTCCTGGTATAATGTTCCATATCTCTGGTTTGCAACCTCATCTTCTGATAAGTCAGAGCTGTTTTCGTTATCTTTAGGACTGGATGAACTCTCGATGCTAGTGTTCCTGGAGTTCCCCATTTGAAAGTGACCCTGTGGTTTGGCCAGATCTTTGACCGTCTCTACCAGGCAGTTACTTTCTTCTTCCCCAACCACATTTTGGCTTGTAAAAGAGCTATTTTTCTGGTTCCCATCTGTTAAAATGGTACCACCCCATTCAGTTCCAAAGTCTCCCAAACCGCCAGTGGGCCAAAACCCACTGCTGTCACTGATCTCATGCCAGGGGTTACTGTTGCTTCCTTCTGTATCGTCAGGTGCCCCAGGAAATGCTGGACACTGGTCGAAGTCATTGGCCTGACCTTCTGGGGGGGTGGAAAACCCCCAATCATCATTGCTTACAGTTGGCTTCCAGTTTTCTGGCCAGATGTGATTCTTATCTGCTCCCCATGTGTCAGAACCGCAGCCATCTCCTTTTTCTTCTTTGTTTGTCAGCGTCTCTTCTAAAGTTTCTGGGCAAAGAGGCCACTCTGCCTGAACATCAGCCCCTATGCGGTTAGTGTCTTGCTTTTGGAGTGCACTCTCTGAACTGGGTTCAAGGGCAACCTCCTTCTGAAAGGGGTCGATCAGGCTCTGATTCTGTTCTGATTGTCCTAAAAAGCTGGACTCATCCTCAAACTTGGTGTCACTGAAGTTATGTATTTCTGTTTCCACGTTCCAGTTTCCCACCGTAGACTCAGACACAAACCCCACATTACCTGCTACTTCTGCTCCCAGTTTCTCAGGTTCTTCATTGGAAGTACCAACCTGACACGTGCTATCCCATTGTTTCAGGCCCTCTGACACACTGCTCTCTGTGCTCTGCCTCTCGTCAACCCCCTCTGTAAATGCTTCAAGGCCAGTGTCATCACTTTCTACAGTATTTATACGTTGAGCCTCCATAATCTCGCCATCCATTTGGTCCCCCTCCTCAACCTGCCCTTTATTATCCACCTCTGTCCTCCCAGAATCTATTACATATCCGCCTTCATTCTTGACTACTTCTAAAGGTTTGTCGTCAGGATACAGTTCATCTGCACTGTCCACACAACCAAAGCCTTGCCCTAGCCCTACCAGGGTTTCCTCCTGTATCTCCTGCCCATATTCATCAGTAAAAATTATCCCTGGCATTTTGAGCTCACCGATTGTTGTTTCTTCTATCCAACCTGCCTCGCTGTTCTCTGAAAATTCATCACTCTTCTCTCCTAGACGTTCTACCCCAGCCCCCTCTAGATGAACATCCTCTGTACTCAAAACACCTGCCATTAAACCATCACCCACAGCACAGGTATCACTGTCGAGGGCCTGTTCTTGACACTGATCAATTTCCCAGCTCCTAACCTCTGCATCTGCAGTATCTGCCTGCTCCTCCAGAGGTGCTTCCTGCCAGCTGTCTGCTGGTGGCCACTCCTGTCCCTCTACAGGATTCCCAAGGTCCGAACATAACTGGTGAACTTCATCCGCAGTCCCTCTTTGCTCTCCTTGGGAAGACAGCTGCTCAGAGTCTCCGTTAGCTGCCATCTCCTGACTGACACTAGCGGTGCTAAAATCTAAGCCCCAGCTTGTTGCTAAGCCACCGCTTGAACCCTGGTCAGAATATGATTGGGTAATGTCTTCTGCATTGTGACTTTGAGTGCTGTCATCCACAGAGAGGTTACAGAGAGAGAGACATTTTGAAGAGTCAGGCTTTAGATAAGACAGATAAGTAAAGAAAGAACAAAAATGATTTAAAATGAGAAATAAATCAAAACCAGAATAAAATAGAAAAAAAACAGAGCTAAAATGATTACATTACAGATAAAATGAGAAGCACTAGAGAAAATGAAATGTATAGATTTGTACTGCAGGAAGAGTATACAACAGTCGAGACTAGGGAAGCTTTTGTTAACAATACAAGCATAGCTAATTGACTACAAATTGAAATGTTTGCAGAACGAATACCAAAATGTATTATTCCGATTATTTTATCTAAAGCAGGCAAATCTTTTTGGTGATTACTTACAGGTGGTGCTGGCCCAGCGCTTGCCTAAAAAGAAACATAAATATATACATTTTCATAAATATTCATAAATATTATAGTAGTATGTTAGGAGACAGTTATTTAAACCACTTAAAAAATAAATTAAATCCATCTCCTTTCAAGCCTTTATTCGAGCACAACCATTTGCTGTAGTTAAGACTGTGCATGTTGCACAAGTAGATTACTACATTTTCATTTATTTTCTATCAAGTCTGAACCTCAATAGTACACATCAAAAGGCTATTTAGTCTGTGATAACAGTATTGCAGGTCTACATTTGCTAGAAATGTATATTATCATGAAAATATACACAACCACGTTTAGACACAAACACAACACTGATTAGCTTAATGACTAGAAATAGAAAATAAAACATTTGATAACATGAGGTAAAATGTATTCATAATTGTTTTGCAAACTATTCTGCATCTAAGAATTAAAAAAAAAAAATCTTGTTATAACTTTTCTGCAGAGAAAAATGAGTCACTGTAAATCAAGTTAATGCATCATACGTTCAAATAGTACATCTAAAAATAAAATGTCAGAAAGATAAATTCTTACCGTCCACAAATCCCATGGTAATGCCTGTAAAAGTAAAACATAACTTACATAGTATACAAAAAACAAAGCAAAACATAAAAACTCAATATTGTACTGTGTGTGGCTATTCTACTCATTAGTATGCAAACACGGTCACTCAAAAGTAAATTCCCAATATATGTTTATTCAGTGTGTGCTTTTTTTCTTTAGTAACAAACGGTTTATATCACTGTTGGCTACACTTTAAAGGGCCCCATTAACCAAGTATATTTCTCATGTGTATTTATTATCACCTACAGTATCTTAATTCTAATTCACGTTCAAAATGCTTGGAATTATCCTCTTAGCATAAAGATTGCAGAGATGCCCAAAAGAAAAAAAAATCAAGGTTAGGAACCAGAAGAAAATGGTGGCACTTTGGAGTAAAAAGGCTTTGTACGATTCTACCAAAATGTGCAATTATTATTACATAACTAAAACCATGCTCATAACTAAGAAAACAACTATCTGTAAATAAATGTTGCTTAACCAGGTTTCTATTAGAGAGGTAGCAGTCAGGTTGCTTTAAAAACTCACTGCTCCACTAGTTACAGCAAATAAAGTATATTTACCCCAACTCAGCATTCCTCAATAGTGTTTTAGAGTTGTCACAATAATTACAGGCTTCCAAAGAATTATTCTAGTATACTAACAGTAGTTATGATACTTATGGTTATTTATTTCTTCACAGCGTGTGCATACCACAATAACCCCAAAAGGTGTAACTAGACGTGTTTGTATGGGGTTCTTATTTGCTGCAAAAGCCTGATTTGATTATTTCTACTGTTCAAACACCACCCTAAATCAACTATGTTTCAACATCTGATGTAACCAGAGATGCATTCACTTAGACTATGCTATTACTGTACATTACAAATCCATTTATAAAGAAGTATAAAGGGAACCTGAGAACTGGGGGACTGAGTCTTCCCTATCGGCGTTGTTGCATCTGGTTTGAAGGGGTCGAAATCCAGGTCTAGTAACGACTCCTCTTTCAAAGCCCATGGTCCTTCATTCTGCAAGAAAATGGAAACGTGGGACTTGTAAATACAGCCACTGCTTACTGAAAACAGTACATGTGAGTCTCCTAAGTGCACTATTGGCTGTAAAAATAGGTTAAAAGCCAGGGAAGGTTATATTTTACAACTTAAAAAACTTTATTGTTCTGGTGTCTTCAAAAGTCAGAGAGAACTTGAGGACATGTTTCCAGTACATGGTGGCATTTTAACAAGAGCTAGGGCATGGCATCACAAGCCAAATATTTATTGATTTGACAAGATTTGACAAGAGAGGCTCTGGTGAAAGGTATACCTTCATGACAAAATGAAGATGAAAACTGCGCTACATTCCCAGCAGTCGTACACATACAAAGATGGTTGCGGATTGAACCAATCAACTTGAGGTAGTTCATTGGACAAATCCACCTAAAGGGAGTGAGGTGATGAAGGGAGGAAGGTTGAAGCAAAACAAAATTTGATAATGCGTGAAATGGAGCTTAACCCCATACTATAGCATTTTTCAGGCATTTATCGTTAATAAAATTCAGTATCTTACTTTGGTGTTCAAATAAAATATGAAACATATTTAGCCAGGTGGGTAGGGGTTAACAATGACAGGAAAACAGCAGGATACATAATTTAGAATGAGGGGATGCTTCAGAAAGCTTCAGTTAATAGGTGCTAATAAACAGCCTGCTTATTATTATTATTATTATTATTATTATTATTATTATTATTATTATTATTATTATTATTATTATTATTTATTTCTTAGCAGACACCCTTATCCAGGGCGACTTACAATCGTAAGCAAATACATTTCAAGTATCACAGTAATAATACAAGTAATAATACAATTAAGAGCAAGATAAATACAATGACTTGGCATAATCAGGGATGAGTGTGTGGAATACATTGTTGTTTCCAAGAAATTGAGCTGGGCTTTTTGACCAAGCATGCAGAGAGCCAATTGAGCACGATTCTTAATGAAAAGGAAGCCCATAGCCAATATGTTCTGTTCATGTCTGATCAAAGGATCCATGTCCTTGCAGTTCTAATATCCAGCTGAATCTCAGTGGCACATCACTTGTCAGTGAAAAATACACTTCCAGATATCAGTGCTAGTCAACCCCATTAAGTGGATTTCTATTCTATTGCTGTGTAAGAGTACTGCAACTTTATCTTACATTCAATTCTTTTCCAATCCCTTTTAGTGTTATTTGTAACCAACTTGTATTATTATTATGTTAATTATTGGATTAGTTCAAGATGTTTTATTTGCATATGAAAAAGACAAGGAATATTGACAGGTTTGATGATTGTGTTGATCACACAGTTGAATTAACCGTGGAGAGCAGGATAAACTGTAGGTAATATGGTGTACAACACCTAACATTTTAATTAGGTTTTAATCTCTATTTGATTCTTTGCTGCATGCTTTTATGCATCTCATTATTATTCTGACACGAGCTTTACATACAAAACAAACAAAACAAACAAATGATTGATTTTTAAAACCCAGACTGTAATTAGTAGCAAATAAAAACACACTTAAGAGTGCATTGTGTTAATGTCTTTTAGAGCACTGTTCAGTTTCTCAAATACTGCTGTCTGAACAATTAACTGTCTCCAAAACTAATTAACACAGAGTGAGATGTTTCCTTGCAATAGCCAAGGCTTGGTGACGGAAAGAGGAGAGACGTCTCTATGGTGTTGTACCTTCACAGATGTTTCCAACTTAAATACTGAAACGTACACAAATGTGCACTCAAATCCTAATTAAAAAATACAAAATTTCCTGTACTTTTATTCTTTTACATTTTTTAAGAGGTAGATAAAAAACAAACAGTTTACAAACCATGTTCTCTTTTGTGTACGAGGTACCTGAACTGAAGAACAGCTTTGTGTAAGTAGAAGATTTAATTTTTTAGTATTGAGTTATTATTTAGGTTATTGGAAATACCCAGGATGCACCAGACCACCGATGGAATTCTAAACAAACCGCATTACTCATGGAATATTGAGGAAAATGTTTGTAGTCCTCAGAAAAAAAAAAACTAGTGCTACATAAAATTACGAAAAAAAACAAAGCAGAAAAACTTTATATATATATATATATATATATATATATATATATATATATATATATATATATTTTTTTAACGCAGCCATTTTCTAACAGCAATAGAACCCTTCGGCTCGGGCATTTAATAGCATGAGGTGGACCTTACCAGATTGTAAAGCCCTATTTTTCAGGTTCCATTGCTTGCATAGGAATCTAAGTAAGAATGGAAAGTTTCGCTTCAAAAACAGACAAGTAAAGCTTTGGAGGGCGTCCATAACCACTGGCTCCGAAACAGCTCGAAAGCACTTTAAACTGTTACTAATTAGCTTCATCTTTGGTTGTCTCTACTCGTACCTGCAGAGCATCTTTATTACAAAGCTGCAAATGCAATTTCAGTAGATTATGGCAAAACATGTTCTGTTCTAATGAAAATAGCTAGAAGCAAAGCTGTAGCCGCTTTGTGTTTTTTCCAGGGTGAATGACAAGTGCTGCAGGATTTTTAAAGTGCCTGGAGCAGAGGAGTCCTCTGTTTAAACAGTAATGACACCTCCAGCAGCACAGCACTCCAATACACTGCAGTGCTGATAACTTGTAACCTTCAAGCCTTCAGGCACATCTGGTATCTGTTGTGCCACAATCCATTCCTAAGCCTGGTGTGTACAGCAAGCAGAGTTATTTTTAATGGTACAATACAATCTACAATCTGCCCAGTTTTTGAGAATAATACAGAAACAGAGCTTGTTTACTAAGAGATGTCAGAGTGAACATTTTGCCTTATTCCTAATATAGAGAATAACAGTCACCATTTTCAGGTGTTTAAAAGTCTCTAGTTTAAAACCTCTGACAACCAATGGTTTTCACTGACGGCTTCATCAGTACTACAAAAATTTGCCAGAGCAAAAAAAAAGTTTAATGTAAGAAGCCTTTAATCTTTTTAAGAATAGTGACACATGTAAGAGTGTTAACAGAATTGTGGTCAGTTGTAGGTGTGTGGTACTGTTTGTACATCAGTACACAAACTGAGTTATTGTTGAGTTAAGTCAGATACAGAACAGAAATACAGAGAGATTCCCCTGGGAGAAGCAATTATATTGGTAAGATTTCAGTCTATTTGGAATTCCAGCTTGAAACACACATTGCTGTGTCTTGTTTTGTCTGAGGAAATGAGTTTATTGTGCTACTGAGAATAAGAAAACAGGAACCTTCAGAACCACTGTACAGTATAATGCAGCACACGTAATGAATCACTGAACCGTGTCAAAGAACATCACTATCCTATTCACAATTGATTTGAGTGAGTAGACAGCAGTATTAGCATCTATTGAATGATAATAAAAAATGTATTAACTGAGGTACAGTACTCATCTTTCAGATTCCAATTAGTTTTTTTTTTTTAAAGACTGCCTAAAAAAAAAAAAAAATGAATCGCAGACTTGGAAAGCACTTACACATCATCAATAGTTAATATTATGATTGGGCTATAGACTGATCTGAAAGGTTTTTTATTTTGTATTGGAATCTGCAATGCAGATTTACCGGATGGCAATTTTTAAAGTCACAGGTAGCCTTCACATTTTTTCCATTCTCCACAGAGTCCTTTTTGACTGGATCTGCAGCTACAGTAAATTAATTAAATACAATCATATTGTTTCTTTAGCATTTACTTTCTAAATCTGGGTTACCTCAGTTTGGCACCCTCTCCTTCACCCTCTCATTGTGTTTTATATTCAGATTGAAATCCCAGTTAGAATTGCAGGCTGGCAGAACTCGATCTCTCCAACTCGCACTGATGGTGGAAGTTACCCTAGAAGCGCCCGATGCAAAGGACTTGAATGGCAGGTTTTAAAGGAAAATACTGTGTATATGCTCAACTTCAATGCTGTGAATGTATTATACTGTCATGTAAATATTGGAATATTGAATTAATCTAAAAATAGCTATTATACACGATACATACAGGTGATCTTTGATTACTTTTGTGTAATGTCTGCTTGCAGACTGAAGTGCAGTTTGTAGACTGCAGATGGAATTGGCAAGTACCTCGGGTTTCATATTGGAGCAACGTCACATTACAGTGCTATTCGATTACATTCACTGGAGAGCCAGATAAGGCAATGTCCAAATCATGGGGGTTGGGGGTAGGGGGCACAGGGTGCTCATGGTGTGCGGGGTGGGTAACCACTTACAATGATACGATTTCTGATTGCCATTTAATAATAAAAATACAAAGTATATTTATCACTGTAATGCTATTAATGCTGCATGCTATTAATCTTAATTTTATTAAAACTAGGAAATTAAAATGGCCATCTAATTTTCTTTCTGTTTGTGTAAAACTGCTCGCTCCGTCTTTGTTTTCAAAAATGACTGCGCAGCGAGCATGCAAGTGAAGTAATGAAAACACATCAGTGGCAGTATCACAGCAGATATTTGCCAAGACAGCGGTGCCAGACTTTCCCTTATGAAGTGGAAGGAGGGCCAGAACACAAAATTGAGGAGGCTGCACCCCACTATGTGCGGGCATGCATAAAATACATTTGAATCATTTTCCGTGTCAGAAGTGCACCAGGGTGAACAGCTAACATTTAAACACCAACCCTAAGGAAAGACAGAAGTTACAGGAGAGGAGTAAGTATTTGAAGAAGACGTTAAATAATAACAGCAAACTGTAAAAAAAATATTCACTGTGTGGTTATGGAGTGTACTGAGACGAATGGGAATGAATGTGCATACAATGTCTCTCAAACAAGCAATCCACAGTGGAAACAGCAGTGTGATTGGCCACTAGAAACGCTAGTTTCAATTCTGCCCTTCTCTTTTTGTCGCTAAACACCAACACAGGTGCTACTTGGTAGCAGTTTGTTATTGTATTCAAGGCAGAATGTGGAGTGGCATTGTTAATATGTTTCGTTGTTTTTCAATGTCACTATGGTGGGCTCTTATTGAGACTGCTGTATTTGCAGAAGCCTTTGGCTGTCTCCTGGATCAGCAAATAAGGCACCATAAAAAAAGAGAAGACTTTACTTAGCTATTTACTTGCAATGTTTAAAGAGGAGGTCTCTTAAATTACTTATTTTCTAATACAATGGAATCTGAAAAATGAATAAAAAGCTCTGTATTTTGTTATTTGAAAATAAGCCATTTATAAGGGAGTTACTCTTAATCATGCTAAATTTTAAGGGGTACTTTATTTTATTAACTGTAAACAAGTAGCTTTCTAATATATTCAATACTTCATTTTTAAGGGTCAGTTAATATAACGTTATTATTATTATATTTAGGGTGGCTGTTTTTTTGTTTTATTTCACCCCTAAGTTTTCTTTTCCTTTAAGAATTCGATTGATCCCTGCTCGCCATTTAGCAGTAACATTGGTTTAATTTAGGCTACCTGTTTTGATGCATGCAGAATGAAGAAACTGTATGCAACGAGGGTGCAACATTTTAATCAGCAATTCATCTATCATTTCAAACAGAATAAAAGCAGGACATATTTTATTACAATCACTATTCGTAATTGTATTAACAGTAATACAGATTAGTCACTTATTAAAATGTTGCGCTCTCGTGTTAGTGTTCTTCATTCTGCATTTAATGAGAAAGTAAAGAAAATTGGACGATTTAAAAACCCATTTAGCTGTTTCATATAACCCCGTGAATTAAAGTGAGTTTACTATTATTACTACAATATACATTTTATATGACGGTCTGGTCTCACTAGTAACGTCTCTTAACAGTGCTTTTAATCAATCTGCAATCATAATATATCTGCTTACATGTATTGAAACGCAGGTAACTTTGTTTAAAGGCACTTTTACGTTACTTGTAATAAATAACATATTGCTAGTTAGGTTTGCCAATACAAAATGTATCACATATAGGCAGTGCACACTGCAGTCTCACATATACAGACAGTGTCGTTGAAACGGCCAAGGCAAAACCTACCTGAATGTCTACCGTTCGGGCCAAAATGATCAACTGGCCATATCTTCTGATACTAACAGTTTAAATAAGGTTTAAATAAATCTCTTTTGAAATGTACTTTTTTATTGTAATGATGAGATACATTAAAGCTAGGATGCAACTGGCATGTGTTAGTACAGTATTAAGAGTAGCAGATGAACAAACCAGCTGCTCTTGTCATATCTAATGAATGTGTGTGGTCGAGCTCCAACAATAGACAAATTCTCACCCTTAAAGACTGCTTCTCGTTTCCAGGAAGGATTTATGTTTTGAATATATTTTGCCCACGACTTCGGCATTTTTCCTTTGCAGGATCTGAGGGGTTTCTGTTCATCACTCAAAAATAAATGTGTCTATTTTCCCACAGGGCAGGGGTTGGGGCCCGGGGCTTTGTGTGTGTGTGTGTGTGTGTGTGTGTGTGTGTGTGTGTGTGTGTGTGTGTGTGTGTGTGTGTGTGAGTGATCTTACTCTGATTCGATGTGTTATGTTAATCATGGCAGAGATTTAATGTTAAAAAAATAAATAAAAACACAAAAAAAACCCAGCAGCATTTTGCTAAAACCACCTAAAAATAGACATCCCGCATAGTATCATTTTCTCCCACAAAAAAATAATAAAAACAGCCCAATTGGCCAGAAAAACCACCCAGTTGGTAGCACTGACAGGCCAATTGAAGAACATTGTCATATTAGTTTTACTTACTGTTTTCGTGGTGCAGGTGACATTTACTGTGTTGTAAATAATGTAAAACTTGAAAAATGAGGTACATTTATGCTTCAATTGTGTCAACAACAACTAAAAAACATGACAACCTTAACAAAATACAGTATGTCATTTAGAAAGGGGTTTTCTAAACTGAGTAGAAAGAAGCTTTGGCGAGGAAGGCACTGTAGTAATGCTAATAGGAGATGCATCTCAGAGATGTCATAGGTAAAGACAGTTCATCCACAGAGGTTTAGAGCTTGCTTCAGTCTCTCAAATATCCCAGTACTGTTCATGATTGATGCAAGTAGAGGTGCATTGGTGTGACAGACACCACCAAGATGGAGAATGAATAATAAAAAGGTAAATCATTTATTTTAAAATAGTGAAACCTCGCTATTACGTCACAGGCCCAAAACATGTGGCTTTAACAGGGGGTAGCCTTAAAGAGGAAGTTACAGTACATATAATTTGTCGTAACAAATGAATACCACAACATTTTGATTATTTAAAAAGTCATTAGTGTAAACATTTATTGACATTTTTTTTACATCCATGTTTTTAGTTTTCTTTTATTCAAACTGTTCAAATTTAGTTTTAGTTGGTTTACGTTTCCATTAGGTTTTGTGTTTGTATATATATTTCTTTTAAATCAAATGTGCAAAAGAGTTTTGAATGGTTTGTCAAACAGGCAGCAAAAGGCATTTGGTAGTTTACAGCAGCTTGTTCTTAATAGTGTGGTAATTTGACAGAGCTGCAGGTGTGTTTTGGGCTGCAGGTGGTGGCCCTTATACTGAACACAGGGGCAGCCTAATAATAAGCTGACGTTATCTTGACGTCAATTGGAACAGTTACAACTGTAAAAAACTGGCCTTAATTGTGAGGTGGTCTTTTTACAGAGATGGCCTAAACGCAAGATTGTATTGCAGTAGGTACATGAGAGAACACATTTATTTATATATTTAATTAATCAGTCACTAGACCTGAATTAAATCAATTAGAATTAAAACAAGAACCATTACTATCTAAACAGCATCTACAAAACAGAAATGTGCTACTCTGGCAGTAGAACGTGCTGTTTTATTGCTGTTGTCCTTTAGTGCATACTATCAAAAACATTGTTGCGCAGAAACACCACAATAAAGCACTTCTTTGTTGAGCGCTTCAGACAGATCATTATGAACGCGGTCACTGACTTCAATGCCAGCCAAGATGGTGTCATTGATATCAAGGACTTTGAGGACAGCTTTCGAAAGGCAGCTGGCACCAGAGGAACTTTAAGCATTCGCACAGCTTCCAGCAGCGATACTGTCTTTGCGATGATACTTGACAATGTGGTTATCATCAATTCAGCTTCTTGTGGTGGCACTGCTTTTATGTGACTCTGCTTTGAGTAATGGCTCTCATATAAAAAATTTAAATAAATTGGGGGGATTTCGTTTTCACATATCGGATATGCAGTAATCTCCGGTTATGCAATCAATCTTTCTTCACAGACATTAGCAGAAAATATTATTGTAAGGAATAAGTCGAAGGCAGCCTAGTGTCAGATGCCACATTGTCTCTGGTGAATGGCCTGCCTTGACCAAAAAGGGTCCTGCAGAAGGGCCTGTACAGGTCAAACTTCTCAGCTAGCCTGTCATTTGATACTGTGCCACGAGAGCAGAAGTAAGTGTGGTGCAGAGATTATTTCTCAAGATTCTTTGCTTATTTTTGATAACATGTTGATAACATGTTGTACAAATACATAGTTGGGTATATGAACTTGACTTATAAGGTAACGGCTGCAGAAACTGTAATGCACAATTCTATTTATTGTTGGTTTTTGTAGCCTTTCTATTCTGCCAAGCTGTCAATTTTTACATGGCATACATGGATAATAATAATATTTTTGTATCGGTTTGCCCTGACGTGTGGGTGTGTCTTCAAAGAGCTCTGGTCAGTACCCTTTCTGTTCTACATATGGTATCTTTAAAACACCCTTTTTATATCGATGTCAGCTTGCTCCAATTGGCATCACCTGCCTTCATGCAATTGACTTACTATTCAATGACAGAACTGAGTAAAATGTTTTTGCTCTGCTTTAGTAACTAACATGAGATGAAGACCATTCACAAAGCAGCAAGCACTTGTTCCATCTTTGCCTGAGTGATGAGATGCTGTTTGATTATTTAGCTCCAGGTAGATAAGGCGTGTTCTGGTTTCCCTCTAATCAGAGTTTGAAACTTTTGTTTTTAGGATACTATGAACTCATGTCTCATTGCAGAACTGATTTAATTCAAATCGACCTCACTTTCTCAAAAGTCCAAACAGATGCTTTCTTATTTTGTTAGCAACATTCTTGTGTTTGTAACAATGACAAGCAATAGCTCTTCGAAAATATATAAAGACTTACCTGTGAGGGTGTGGTGACATTGATTTCTGGGACAAAGTTGTCCTCAAACAAGTTGAGGATTTGTTCCTGGTGCAGTTCTTTTGTAGGGGTGAGTTTTGGAGGAGGTGGGACAGGAGGACCCTTTCTTAGCTGGAAACCAAAATCATGACATAACAATGAATAAACCAGTTTATGGAGAAACTAAAGTAGATGTCTTGGATGAAAAACCATGTAAAACAGAATTAAGTGATTTCATACACAGGATATAAATACATTAACCTGCCAAAATATGTTTAGTATCCATTTTATTCTGACAGGACAGGAAAAGCGTAGCATGTTAAACTTGCGTTCCTGTAAACAGATAACACATACTATGAACAGATAAGCAATGTTATAGAATGGATTATACAGATGTAATGAAAGCCATATTCTTTTCTAACTTTAAAAGATGATTTCTACTCAAACAGCTCACATAATGGCAATGTGATACGCTTCATCTATATACTGTGCTAGCTGTCAATTTATATCACAATTCAGGTTGTTGCACTTAAAGCAGGATACCTCCAGTAATTAAGTTTCTTCCTTTGATTTCGTTAAGCTTTTATACAAGCTGGATCTCTCAATGACAAGGAGTGCAGAAGCAAACCAAAGGAAATCAAAGTCAATTTCTTACAACAAGGATGAAAGAATAGCCTCTTTCTAAGCAGTGCCCTCTTCAACCTCCACCCTCGCATTGGACTGGTGAGTCGATCTTAGAAGTTGGCTTACACTGAATTTCCACTACAAGTCTCTCCAAGGATTTTAAAAGAAACACTCTTCTGTTCAGTACTATATTAGCCCCTTCAAACCTTTGGCTGCAGCTGTACAGTATCTCCTTAAATTTGATTATAGTGCAGTGTAACGTTCTGTGAAACTGTATAGACCAATAGTGATAGCCTGTGATATTACAGAATATTAGCAGGAATGGGATTTTACAGGATAGTTCAGCAGAAAGGCATGTTACAGTTACTGTTTTACATTAATTGTGGTGTGCATGGAAGGTGCTAGAAAGCCCTTTCTATTTATCCACAGACCAATAGTGTGAGTTTAAGATCCACGACTGTCCCATTGTTGACCTCCCTTACACAAACATGACCAGTCTCAACTGTACAGGTTTTTACATCAAACAAACAAACTGTATACACTTTGCAACCTCCAGTATATAAAAAAAAAAATGTTTTAAAAAAAACGAGGACCTGACAGGAACCCTGAAGTACATTATAAACACCAATGACAAAATACTACGTAACACATTTGTTAACAATTGATAACCATAGAAATCTTGTCAGAATATAACATATTCTATGTTATCTTTATTCCCTTTGACTACAGTCTCCTGGAGATCACCAAACTCATATGCCATTTGCACAAAGCCAAGCCCGAGTATAAGGCTAGGATATGAACCTAGTACAATAAACATCCTGTTGGTACAATGGCAGGTCTGTTACCTGCGTTGGAGACTTTGGACGAGCTGGTGCTGGTGAGGCGGGTGCCAGCATGTGATTGGGGCTGGCTTCAGGACTGCCAGGCGGTGAAGGTTCATCTGGGGGCGAGGGTGTCTTGGCAAGCCGCAGTGGACCAGTATCACTGAGAAAAGCATGTCAGTTACAATTTAATTACTTCTTACAGAAACAGCCCATGAGCTGCTTCACAGGAACCATCAACGTATCCCATTCTTCTGCTTGCCGTAAATGCTGCTGGATTAAAAGCTCAAGCATAGTCCACTGCTAAGTACTTAGGGTGCGTTCACGCCACGCAGACTTTCGCCATTCTGCACAGATTCTGCACAGAATCGGAGCAAGTAGCCAATGAATTTTCAGAATCTTTGCAGAATCTGCGCAGACTTAGCAAAGTCTGCGTCTCGTGAATGCACCCTTAGTTTTAAAAGGGAGAGCAGTAGGTTTCTCTGTGTTTTTTTATACATCCCTTTTTGAAACAGCCTCGTAGTTCCGGACAACATTTATTACCAGACAGACTAAATGATTCAGTCTAATAGTTTTTACAGACCTCTTACACCACTGTTATTAAGTGTATGGTATTGTATTCAAATCTCTGTCCTTTTCAACCAGAGAAAATATATATATATATATATATATATATATATATATATATATATATATATATATATATATATATATATATATATATATATATTAATTGTGGAGTTGTTTCTGCGCAGAAGGCGACATCTGTACACAAGATAAGATATACTGAAATTATGACAAATCTATAATGGTGATTGGTTGATTCATCATACAAGATCTATAAAAGCACATGTCAAATCTCTATACAAAAATCACCACACTTCAGAAATTCTGTTTTTTCTGTGGTTGAAAAAGGACATTAGTAAGTAAGTCTGGTCAATAATGATCTTAGCATTTTCAAATATATTTGAAATATTAAGAACATGTAGATGTTATCCCTTTTAGGGGTACACAATTCAAACTGTCCTTATTATTATTATTTTTATCACAACATTTGACTAATCTCAAAGTAAAAATACCAGAATCATGTGCCAAAACACTATGGAGGTGCTATTTTTAGAAACCATATTCTGTTCCCCTGATATACAGGCTGTCCTATTATCCACGTGCCCATTTTATATTGACAGGCACACTTGTTTCCCGTATCTTGCAGGTTGAGTAATATACTGAAAACCACTCAAAATGTGTGACTTGGGGATTTTGTGCCTCGGCAGAGTTTTTACAAAGATCATGGCTGACAAATACACTGAAGCACAGCTGCATTCCAAGTACTGCTTTGAGTAAGACAGTCTTAGAAAAGTATGCTGGACTGCAATTAGTTACATCAACTGGAGCTAAACATTGAAATTATTTCTTTTTGTCAGCCATGTGCTCCAAAAAACATACTCGCAGATTTTATTAGGAGATTTTATTCAAACTGAAAAGGTAAGAGTAATACAAGAGAAAATAACCTGAAGCTGTCAGTATAAGTTCCACTTTTTTAATACCAAGAAGAAATAAAATAAAATAAAATAAAATAAACACTGCACGGGTCTAATAATTTGACACATAGAAATCAGTTTAATGTCAGCTATAGAAGTCACAACATGTACTTTGCACTAACGGCATAACTAGTATAGGACACTCTGAGGTAGAGTGGAGATTATCATTGTTTAAAGTAATTGCAGCAAACAAAATAGTTTCATAAAATGTCTCCTCCACACACATATATAATTTTTTTTAGTTCTCAAATGTGCAGTTTTGAAAGAAAAAAACAGTTACAGCAGAAATGTATTTTTCATTTCAAAACATATCTGGTACTACACTAAGTTAAAGCAACTTCTGTTTGGAAGCCATGCTTTTTGACTGTCTTGTACTTCCTGGGTCATTTCAGAGAGTGAAATGGCCCCCACCACCTCACTGGCTTCTTTCGTGTCAATAACCAATCGGGTGCTACCCCTATTGAAATGAACCAGGGAGTACAAGTGCAAACAGATAACCCAAGAGAAATGCATAGATACTGAGAGTTTCCTTTAACCTAAAGTAGTAGCAGACATCATGTTTCAAAATTGAAATGCATGTGTGTCGTAACATGTGTTTCTTTTAAAACTGCACAACTGAGACCTATGTAGCTAATGGAAGTGCAAAATGGCTAAGATTTATAGAATTATTTTGTTAGCTACAATTACTTTAATGAAAACAGGAGTATCCTAACCAAAAAATAAACACAGTAATTTCATTCACAAGTGGAATTGGAACACTGGGACAAATTGTGTGGTTCCCATATGAACTCCAAGTTGATGTAGTCCATGTGGTTACATGGTCCTGTAGTCACATATTGTTTTCACTGACTATGGGGCTCTATTCACAGGGAATCAACTCAGTTCACTGTTTGGAATAATTAAATAATGCTAGATATTCACACAACTGTTCTTGACTGTTACTTTTTTTAACTTGTTAAAATGTTTCATCCAGTGGACTCAACCTTTGGGAACAATGCGGTATATTCTTAAAGCTAATCGCAATTAGCACAATTTTTGTCTTAAAGGAAAATATACTTTCCACTTCTAAAACAAATAAGAAATGACTACTCACAAGTCCCTACATTATATTTCTAAATGGTTTAGTTTTTGGTTTTGGGTGTGTTTTACTGACTTCGTTGAGGCCATCGAAAAAAAAACAACTTTATCTTGATCCCGAGATAATTTATCCCAGGAAGATTTTTCAGAAGATTTCAAGAAGGTTTTACCTGCAACTAGGCCAAGCATGCCAAACTGTATACTGAAGATGAACACAAACTCACACTCACGTTCTACTGTTATACTGTATTCAATAATTAAACACATAAACTGCTAGTTCTTAACACCAGTTAGCCCAATGAGTCCATATTGTTCTTTCCTCTGTGTAGACTCACCTTGCCCAATACAAAAGTTAAATAATCCAAATGATGATTAACTAAGGAGTTAAAGCTTTGTGAATAGAGCCCCATAGGTCACTTCTGTGCTACTCTTTATCAACTTTCCTTCAACCTTACACAATTTAAGTTCTATAATCTAGTGTACATACGTGTTTCCTAAGTACTACACTGTACAACACATTAGGCTAGTTTGTACTGTGCTAGGTTGTCTACTTATGGTAGAACATACAGATCGCATGATTGAGAGCTTTGTCCCCAAATCATGGCTCTGTTACAATACCAATCCATCTACTTACCAGGATTTTCTGTCAAAATTGCAAGAAAAACAGCATGAATCATTATGAGTAAACAATTGCAACATTTCATCTTGTTAGATTATTTTTATATTTGTTAAAAGTTTAATTTAGAGCATTTCGAGTTCATTGGAAAGTGCAAAAATAATAAGTTGTGTTCTAGTAATATACAATTTATAGGGGCACAACATGAAATGTCTTTGTTTGTACACATGTAGCCACAGTCTGAACCACAAGCTGTGGCACTGAAACAGAATAAAACTTGGTTCAACATAAAGGTATTTTAGTACTTGAACAGAACAAAAACAAAACATACGATAGTCTATTTATTCGATAATAGTGTTATGGGATGTCCAGCCTCTGTGTACGAGGGAATATAACCCCCACACAGGCACTTTCATCCTATAACTCTATTATATATGACTGAACTGCAGTAAAAGTATTTCTAATCTACAGTCCATCAGATTGTAAATTGTTACGCTGTATTGAGGTTTGTTTATGTTTAGAAAGGAATTTCATCAGGTGAATGTTGTAGGTGACCAGTTTTAGTGTCACGGTTTTAAATTGACTTAGCTGTTGACTAGCAGTTGTCAGCCTTTACGATACTGAGTAGAAAGGTAGTGTGTAATATATATTTTTATTTACATTTATGATATTACTATTCAGTATGTTAGGAAATGTTGCTCACAATACTGAGTTCTCTAGAAGATGATTTTAGCCACGCTGGCTATGAGTTTTAAAAGTTTGCAAATATTAAGGGGACCATACAAGTTAACATGCATTTTACTAGGTGATAATAACACCCCCCCACCCACCCCCCCCCATATTACCCAATAATGAAACAAAATGTTTTTCTGTGTCTATCTGTGTATTTATTTGGTCAAAGTTTTACATAATATGTGTGCATCCACTGTAAGTATGTATGTATATAAGTAAGTAGGTATGTGTGTGTGTGTATGTGCGTGCGTGCATGCGTGTGTGTTTAGGCTTGCACAGAGTAGTACCTTGGTGCTCCTTGGATAGTAAAGGCTTTGTCAGCATGTTGCTCTCCCAGCTTGGTCATCACCTCATACAGCTTGTGACACAGCTGAAATAAGCAAAGACACAAAACGAGGAGTACTGTTAATGATATGCAGAAAACAAACCGACAGTGCGCACCATCTAGCCACCTGTCTATCTTTAGAAGGACCAATGCAGCGCTCAAGGAGACAAATGCTAGATATGATTCATGGACGGGGTGGGGGGGGGGTGGCCATTTTATCAGAAGCACTCTACTCTTCAGGCTACTCAGCTGGTACCACCTGTAAGAGGCCTACTTCCTCATGCAGACTGAATTGCAATGTTCCTGTGAGTGAGCACCAATCACGCATCAACATCCCTGCAGGAGAGACACACACACACCTTCCCTTTCAATCACTGGTGATGTTTTCTGCTTGTAGTTCTTGAAAGGTCTGCCCCTTAGGAAACATGTGAATGTGATTTTCTTCAATGGCCTTAGCGAGGGAATTGCCCGTCTGGGACAAGCTTTCAGACAGTCGTGTTAACCTTGTGCCAATAACGCAGGGCTACACAAAGTGTATTGTATCATGGATTTTTCACTTTTATCAGGTATTTAGCCTCATACTCTCCCTTCTTTGGAAGCAAAGTCACTTTAAGAATGGATTAGTCAATATTTCATTAAGTGTTTGCCCATAGGAGACTGCTTTACCATAAGATCTCCTGATATGCATACAAAATCCTGCCAAGAGCACACATCCTTCCAGTCACCATAGCAACAGGTCAATAGCCAGCTGCCTGCATTGTTAGAGCACTGTGTGTCTTCCTTTATTAATTATTAAGCAGAGAGATTCCTGCACTGTCAGCTCCAACACTGCATTTAATGGTAGCTTTCAAAGATAAAGAATACAAAGTTAGCAATGGCTAATTCTATGGCTACATTTACAACGGATATAAAGGTTGCATACTATGATTGTTGTGCTATTATTTATATTTATAATTAAACGTGCATTGCATTAAAAGGAATGTTTATAAAGTCTTAGTAAGACATTTTTAATGATCAACAACACAACACACATGCAGATCGACATAAAGCTAACATTTGGTTAAATTAATGTTAAACTTTGTTGACAAAAGCACTACAAACTGCACTTTAAAATTGTGAGTATTTAAAATAGTACAGCACATATTCGTTTGGATGTACATTCTGTAACCTGCAGTATTGACCTTTTTCCAACAAAAACAGGTGACTCCCTTTTTATGGGCACAGACAAGTGTTTATATATTTATATTTGTTTACTTTGAACAGATTACAAGGTTTTTAAATACACCTAAAATCAAAACCATGCAAGCCATGTGGTATAATTACACATCCTGCTAATCCATGCTTTATATATCCTACCGAACAGCAGGGACAGAATATCAGTGTACCATCATAATGTAGACTTGAAAGTCCACTGGAGTTACGAATTACTAAAATGTTTGAGAAATGGGACAAATCTATTTCAAATCTATTCAGAAGTTGTTTTAAAAATGTGACATTGTGTGATTCACATTAGTAGTAAATTTACAATAATTAAAATACATTTCACAATGGTAGTTCCCAGTGATACGTGAGGGATCTGTTACTGTGACATGACATCTATCAGCTTTAAATTATTATTTCTCCCATGAATAGTGAAACACTTGAGGAGACCCAACCCTCCAATCTCTAAACCATAGTGATGACACTGATACAAAATGACATCATGTATCAGAAGAAAATATATATTTCACCATGTGTCAAGAAAGATAAAGTTTATAAATGTGCAGTATTCTAGTGGAAAATTAAGAGGACAAACTCATTAGGATTTCTATATAAAACTTTACAAAATCCCACCCTGAGCCTAGTCAGGTAAAGATTAGGTTGGAGGTTCTGATATTGAATCTTAACCGAGAATTGACACATCAAAGAGAACCATTTCCTCTGGAAAAAAAACAGTGTCAGTCTACCATCAATAAAACCTCTTACCAATAACTTTCCATTTTGTGTTTTTAAATTTGCCTCTTCCAATGTAGTGCTTTGTTATTTAGCTTTTTGTTAAATGTGTACACTGGGAAATCAAGACAGCTGGAGGGTTAAAACATTGTAGACCACACATTAACTTGCACAGCTTGCCTGCATTTCCACAAACTACCAGAAAAATTCACTGAAAGCTGTTTTATTTATTTATGAAGCTGCCTGCCTCTGGGAACAAGGGATATATTTATTTTTCTGCAGTTATCTTTAGGCAAGGTGTCTTTTAGAAAGTGAATGTATTTAGAGCTGGACTATAGTGCAAATTTAAGGTAAACAAACAGTTGGTTCAATTCCACCAAAGACAGCATTTTAATCGAATGTATATCCTCTTGTGTCCCAGCAGCATCTGCGTTTACTTCCACTGTGAAATATTGCTTGACGAGGAGGAGTGCTTGATTGCTTGTTGAAGTCAAACCCCTCCAAGCACTTGCCAAGCTAACTCAATTGTATTTTTGTATGAAACGATATCTATGATTTACATATACATATTCTTAACACATATCCATAATATATGCTTAGAATATATTAATACATATTTAAAAACCCATACTTTAGTTATATTTCGGGCATTCTGTTTTTAATTATGGATTTCAAAATAATGTGAGGGAGATGTGGAACTGTTGTACTGGCATTTTAACATGCACTAATTAAGCTGTCACTGTGCTAATCTAAAAACACTGCAAAACGCACTTCAGTTTATGCTAAAGGCATGCATGTGTCCTCAGCAAAGCAGCATGCAAACACTCAGGACAGTGTCAATTCAAAGATACACTTGCAATGGTCGATTTAGCAGCTCAGTTTATAAATATGAACATTTCCACTCAAAAACAAGTCATTCATAAAGGCTGATAACATTGTAGGTATTAACTGAAATATCTTTTTTTAGCAACAAAGCTTCTTACATTCGTCACACTTGTTAATTAAAGAAATTCTTAACCCGTTAAGTACCAAATACATTTTGCTTTGAAAAAAATCAGAATAGACGCTGTATTTATGTAAATTGATACATTCTAAATGAATATTTCTTCACAGAAAAAAAAAATGAAATGCATTGTTTTGGCTACAAACTGCTGCATCCCATTTTGAGGACTGTCAAGTTCTCATAATCAGACCAGCGGGATTTCACACCGTCTATGCAGCTCAACACATAGAACATTGAGCTTTATCATCACTGAGGGTAGGAAAACCTGCCCACAGTGGCTTCAGTTTCTTATTTTATTGAGGCATCATAAAAGCATCTGAAGGGCTATATTTGCAGAATCAATAGTTACATCTGGACTGTGGTTAACAAAATTAGAGTAAGTTATCATAACAATATAGTTAAAGAGAAAATTAAAATAACTGGTAGACGCCAGTTAAAAAGGCTCCAAAAATGACAAAGTAGCCTGTCCTGAAATGAGGGCAATGGCACTTAATGGGTTAAACATAAATATACCACAGTATTGTATATTCTAAATAACATGTACAGTAACCGTCTTTCATACTTACAGCTGAAATTTCTTTATGAAACTTTGACTCCAGGTTTGTTACATTCTTGAATGTGTTCACGTAGAAACCAACTCGACTAATTTAGTAAAGAAAACAAACAAACAAACAAACAAACAAACAAGAGATCAGTAGTTGTTTAATTAAAACAAACATTTTTTTTTTTTAGCACATTTGCATATAATAAAATGTATTGCTTCAGGCATTACAGTATGTCAGTTTTAAGAATGTATCATTTTGATATAAAAAGTATGCTGAAAAATATATCACCTACATCCACCTATCCATACAGTATGGGAATGGGCAGAGAAGTTCCTCCACGTAGCTACAGATTCTGACATTCAATACAAACATGTAAACATCTCACTACATGCCTGTCACTGGGGTACACCTGTGATTGTAAAGTTTCATTCAGATATACAACACAGGGTGCCAGTTACAAATTAAATTAACAAATAGTACTTATTCAGTTATGACGTCACAATTTAGGAGGTTTAGAATTCCTCCAATAAATATACTTTTTTCTGAAAATGAGGTGGCTGTATTTTTATAGCCAATGAACTGTGTAGAAAATGCAGCGCAAAGAGAAAAACGCATTGCCCTCAAACCCGGCTGAGTCACTGAGCACACTAATGCTCTACTGTGATGGCCCCAAGCTCTATGAGCTGTACTCCCAACTCTTCCAGTCAGAGAAACCCATCTGAGATTAAACACTGCTGCCTGGATTCCATAGCAATTGCTTCATTTTGAGCAAACGGAAGCTCTTTTGTAGTTGATAAATATGCTTACTCTACCACACATACAAACATGATAATATGTACACTACCCTGACGCTCCTACACGTATTAGGACAGTAGTGAGCCACAGGTTCTAAAACATATAGATATTTCCGGTATATTCAGTATCATTACATTACATATTTATAAATTAAATATATTTGTTTGAGACAGAAATACAATAATTCTTGGTTGTAAATCTCCCTCCCAACCTGTGAGGGCGCTAAGCAGCGAGAACAGAGTTCCCTGGACAGGCTGGCCTGACAGTTCTTTCCCAGGGTTCAAGGGATGTCAGCCAGCTAGAAAGGGGGCGGAACTCCATTTCACTAACACATTGACCCGGAAGGGAAACGACGTGGCAGTTTCAGATTGGAGGGGCGGCTGCACTCATTTACCAAGGGGTCATGTGTGACGGCATAAAAGGGGATGGAGAAACACAATCTGTTCCTTCGCTTTGGTTTGTGTTTTGAACCTGGAAGGACTGTGAGAAACCCTGTGAAAATATACGTATCGTGAGTGTTTTGTTTGTTTGTCTGTAATTGTCCTTTTTGTGATTACTAGACGGCTAACAAGTTCCGGAGCTGTCGCCATGGGCCAGCACAAAAGCCTGAACAGCACTGCACTACTGTCACTGACAAACTTGTATCACCCACCACGAGCACTACTGCACACACCCAGGACTGGTGACCGCGTTGGTATATTGTGGGATGGATATATTTGTGTTTATCATTTGGGACTGCAACCCCCTTTGTTATTTACTCCGTGCAATACACATTGTTGTGTATTGCTGGGGTCTTATTATTTGGTCACCAGACCTAGATAAAACAATAAAACCTTTCCAAACTGGATTATAAATCTCTGTCTGCTTCATTACGCACTGCATCACTCCTGCACCTGTATCCACTCAACCACTTTGCCACAGGCAAGCATGGGGGAAATGTCAGCCTGCTGCTCATTTATGCAAAAAACACATAGCCAAATTACTCTTCCATGAACAGCATGTTGTACTCTTTTACAGGCACACATTAATAAAGCCAGTAAGTGGGATAAAAGGAGCCTACCCACTATATTCATATGTTTCTATGACTAGGATAACACAACTCAATACCATCCTCTTTTGGGGAAAGGCTATTAAAACCCAGATAGCATTCCTAAGACAGAGATGCAGCCCAAAAGTAAGTGGATAAAAATTATTAGAATTTTTACAAAAATTATACAAATAACAAATCTTGATTTACAGGGACGGGAAGACAATAAAAAAAAGTTGATCAATTTAAAAATGTTCATGAAAGTAATTCAGAATACAATACTGAATGGAAATCAAAGATACATATAGATATGAAAGTGATATAACCAAAAGATTAAAGGGTGCATCACAAAATTTACCAATAAGTTAAAGCACAGAAAAGTAAAGCAGTTACGTAGCACGCACTCACTGAAACACACCAGGTCAAAAACACTGTACAGTATATCGGTAACTCTATGTGGTGGTACCGTATAGATAATGGATATGTAATAAAACTTACTTGCTGCATGGAAATTTAAATACAAAAAGCAATGTATAATGAAAAAAATATATCACCTTAAATATCTTATAACCAATGTCCTTTTTCAGGTTCAGAAATGTATGTATCAGCGGTTCCCAATATACAGCCTTGTTACTAATGTTTATAGAACTTATCACCAGCCATGACGCTGGGCATCCCCACAATATGTACTGTATCTCCCACAGGGGAGGATAACAGTGAAGCGTCTCACCTGTCCCACAAAGATGGGAGCTCTTCTTGCAAGTCTACATTCAGTTCTTCAAATACTTTCTGTGCTTTGTTGAATTCTTCTTCTGCCTGCAGAGATCAAATATGTATGAGACCTTCAATATAAAAAAGAAGGTCCTAAAATTTAGAGCACCTTTCTATATTACAAATCAAATATAGGGTCCATTAAAGAACTGTGTACAGAACAACAGTGCAGCCTCCTTGGCTGTTGAACAAAAGCACTATCATAGTTCACTTACTGTTCTATAGGGTCCTTGTATAAAGGTAGACACATTTGCAGCCTTCCATACAGTTTATACTGGTGATTATTATATGGCTGACCTTGTTAGCTTTATTAGTAACACATTACAATAATGGCCACAAATTCATAATGAATTCCAGCTGAATACCACAGGAATAACACCTGACTGTCTTATGCACTTCCTCTGAGTTCTGAAGTAATTCATTTTTAATTCAGTCCTGTTAGTTCATCATGATTTTAAAACATTTTGGTTCCCCTTTCCCCTCCATCCGTTCCTAATGAATTCACTGTTTATTCTTCACTAATTCATACCCTCTTACTCTCCCACCAAGGGATTGTGAGACATGTTAATTCATGAACACATGCCTTATACATGTGAAAACAACATGATGTGTTACAAAGGAACATGGAATGAATACAGGTAATTAAATCCACATGAATTAACAGGGCTGAATTAAAAATGAATTACTTCAGGACTGTTATTACTGTGGTGTTAAGTCAGAACTGATTAGGGATTTTTGGCCATTATTTGAAAGTTTTTCTGCTTTATTTAAAGTATTACTGGGACCTCCTTTTATTGTGAAGAGAATCTTTGGTTCTTCACTTGATTGCTTTTTAAATTGATTCAGAAATACAAATATTGAAAACGGCAACAACAACAAAAATAAACCCTACCTTAGTCATCTTGCCATCATCTTTTCTTTTGGAGTTCTGTAGGGACTCTAAGTGATGTCTGGCGCTGTCATAGTCCACCAGCTTCCTGCTACGCTTCGCAATGCGAGTCTGTTAAAGAGAATTTCAGCCCATAGATAATAAGCAACATCAGCCTACAGTCTGTGCTGGCAAAACTTGCAATGCAATTACATTATTCCAGTAACCAGAGAATAACCGAATATGTACATTAACACATATGCATGGTTTCACAGACCCAGATTAGAACTAATCTTGGACAACCTAATGTTCATTTAGGGATGTCAGGACTGCTCAGTCCCTGACCACCTTCCGGCACCTCCTCAAGATACACCTCTTCAGACAACACCTGTAAAACTCAACTCTTCCCTTCTGAACAATATAGCACTCTGCCTTTAATGCACTTTAACTTGCACTTATCTGTATTTAATCCTGCACTTAACCCAATCTATAGTATTTGTACCCTAGTGTAACTATCAACACTGTTATCTGCTCTTGAACTGCCCCGATATCAAAACATACTGTGTTTTGTATTTGCTCTTATTAGGACTGAAGTAATTGTATTTTGTATCTTGCTCTTAATTGTACTGTAATTCTTGATATGTACGTTTTGTATACAACTGTAAGTCGCCCTGGGTAAGGGTGTCTGCTAAGAAATAAATAATAATAATAATAATAATAATAATTTAGGTAAGGTAACCCATGATTAATGCTGTTAGATATATTACCTTTGAGTTTTTAGTAAGAAACCACTTGTAGTCCTTAAGTTATCCATCTGTATTGTTTCTTATTAGTTTTGTAACATTGGCAGTTTTATTTCCTTTTCAGAAAAATAGAGCAAAACACAGTAAACAGACATGTAGGCATTTAAACACATTGTCGTTGCCCAACCAGTGAGTCAGTAGTTGAACTGAACAAGATACAGTGGATCTCACCACCTTCCTCAGCTAACTGGGTTAAATTCTCAGAACTGTGTACTCCAAACTGTCATTAGCACAATTTTTTCAGAAAGGAAAAACACCCAAAAAAGGTACCAAACCAGAAATAAACAACTCTGACTTTTCAGTTAGGAGCTTGTAAACAGTCTTAGGCTGTTTCGTATTCATTTTAGATTTGTAATTGGTGCTTTTTTCCTTTGAACTGTGCTAATGATAATTTGGAGTAAATAGTTTTGAGAATCTAGCCCATTATTATTAAAACTCTAATAAATATGCATCATGTTACCTAAAAATTGAATCGGTTGATTACCATATAACATACGCATTAAACAAGACAGTGGGGTCTATTGAATCTAAACATTGTGGATTATATTTTTAAAAGAAGGAAACCTTGTGAAATCCAACATCCCTAGTCTCTCTAAGAGTATTTTGTTCTGTAAAAGTAAGCAAAATTAAATGGTGGCAGTATTTAGATAAAGTGAGTTGGTGACCAGCTAAGAGTTGGGAATTAGATCACATATTTATTGGCCTCTTACTTGGCAATCCTGCACGTTGTTTACAGCAAATGGATTCATTTAGGAGTGTAGGCAGACGAGATTGATTTCAGAACTTTACACGAAAGAGATTTGTAATTGACCGTTTTCTTTAACCTGCTCTACAAACCAGCACTAAGTCTCCTGAACCAACAAGAACAGTTGAAAACCATCAAACCACCAGCTCTGACCAGCATACACCAGTGCTTGTCATTGCTGGAATTTTCCTCACCAATGAGAGGTTTAAAGCATTATAATTGAAATTAGTTAAAACATAAAATACTGTACTTTAATGTCAGGAAACTGTCCCAGGTAAGTATCCAAGGTTATAAGGGCCCCATCCACCAGCCTCTGATGAAAGTCTTCCCATAGAGCATCACAGCCCTGAAAAATCAAGAAATGCACGTTAGCAAGGGCAGAAAATATCACAACGCAATGGAAAATATCACAACGCAATGGAAAATAACACAACGCAATGGAAAATAACACAACGCAATGGAAAATATCACAACGCAATGGAAAATATCACAACGCAATGGAAAATATCACAACGCAATGGAAAATAACACAACGCAATGGAAAATAACACAACGCAATGGAAAATAACACAACGCAATGGAAAATAACACAACGCAATGGAAAATATCACAACGCAATGGAAAATATCACAACACAATGGAAAATAACACAACGCAATGGAAAATATCACAACGCAATGGAAAATAACACAACGCAATGGAAAATATCACAACGCAATGGAAAATAACACAACGCAATGGAAAATATCACAACGCAGTGTCTTCTTCTGCCTTTCATGTTATGTTCAAGGTTTACCTAAAGCCCCCTTAGTTTCCCCAGACTGTACAGAACAGATGAGAGGAGAGTCACCAACCTTTTTATTAATTTGCCTGTCTCAGTTCAAACTTAATATCAGAATTCACACTGTGTACATGCATTTCTTAAAGGATTTATAATAGCATTACAACAATATCGAACTTGAGTCGGAATCAAAACAAAGACCACACTGATTTATTGTGGATTACTCTGCCAAACCATACCTTGAAAAAAAAAAAAATACTATAAAGGCAAAATGTTTAGAGACCTGCAGTGAACAGAATTAAATTCTTCTTATTAGTGACTGACTCAATATTTGAAGAGGTAGATGAAGACTGGATTGGTGAACATAAAATCACTGAAAAAATCCTGCTAGACTAACCCCAAAGTTAACATATTTACCTGAGCAACACTTTACATTTAATAAGTGTCAGTTATTGCAAAATGCAGCACCACACAGTATGTGTTTAGGAAATTCAACTTTCCATCAGTGTCACTTTATATTAGGTATTTCAATTCAGCATTGAGATGTGATATTTCTGGAATATAACGTGTTTGATGATCTGCAGCATCTAGTTCGGATATCAGTGGGACTCATAACACCACAGTAGCTAGACTGGTATTGAATTGCTGTTTCCAGCCTATTCATATTGGTAGCATTAAGAACTTTCCGATTAGTATGGATCACCAGAATTTACTACCTTTACTTTCCAAATCAATAGGCCTCTATCACTGCATACAGTATGCCTCAAGAATGTTGAATGGCATCTTCTTACCAAAATATGCAGTGCTGGGTATATAAGATATAAAAATCATCACACCACACTCAGCAGTCTGCAACAAGCAAACTGTTACAAAATAATGATTAAAGCAATGAGCTCTATTTCATTTACTTATTTATTTATTTATCTATTCTTTAACCAGGAAAAAACCCCATTGAGACCGAGGCCTCTTTTACAAGAGTGTCCTGGCAAGATGACCAGAAACAGACAGCAGTAATTTCACATCCCTAAAAACAACATCACTCTAAAAGACAATATCATCATACATTCAATCTGGGATCAGAAATATTTACACTTTGATAATTCTTGGAACCGACTCATTAAAATGAATGTATATCATTAATCTTCATTTAGCTGATACATTTGAGGTATTTATCTGATACCCTGTCATATCCTGGATACCCTTGTCCAGACTATTCCATGCCATTGGGGCTCTGTAGCTAAATGCTGATCAGCCAACCCAGGACCTTCTCCAAGGCACTTGATAAATAAGTGCAAGACTAGATCACAAACTATACTTGGGTATATTTACCTGTAGAGAAACTAGGTAACCTGGAACAAACCTATTACAGTTTTACACACAAAAAGTACCCAGTGTAATTGCCTTCTACTATTAAGTGACACCCAATTTAGAGAAGCCAGTAACTGGCAGTGATGGGTTTGAGGGTGGCATTCTAATAAAAATCTGGCTGCTTTGTTCATTAGTCGATCCAGTTTTTTTAATTGCTCAACAAAGGCATGTAAAAATAAAGTAGCTCCATATTCAATGAAAGGGAAAATGCAGCTCTTTATAACACAATTTCTACTTTGAAGTGTAAAGCTTTTTTTGCTGTCAAAAAAGAAAAAAACAGTTTTTGAGCTATTTTCTTTGAGATAGTTAAACTATGCAGATCAAACTTCAGGAGTAAGGAAGTAAGTGCAAAGACAAAGGTATGTTTTCAAAGTCATCTTGATATACCTCTTGGTGTTGAGGTACTCGCAATAATTTGTACTAAAGAAGAATGCCCTCATCAGGTTTTATCTGAAGTGGATTTGCATTCTAGTTGAAACTGTAAGAGTGTCACATACCTGTACACAGACAGACAGAATGTTTCTATATAACCCAAAACTCAGATACGCCCAGTAACGTGTACTAGAAATGTCCTTAGTAAGTCCATATAAGTATATCACTCTAAATATACAGACAGAGAGGGCTTTTTCATATATCATATTCAAAATAGGTCTATACTGTAGTTTATATGTAATTTACATTTAATTATTTAGCTATATATTTATAGCTTGATTTTTCTGGGTTTGGTTGTGTTTATCCAAGCTGTCCCAAAATGTTTCAGTACCTGAACTCAATATCTTTGTCTAATTTTCACTTCAGAGTAAGTCTTTTTTGGCATACTGCTTCAAAGTCATCTTTGAGGTGTGAAAAAGCTTTTGACTGCAATGAAGCAAGCATATCTAGAGCTGCCATAAGCACAAAAGGAAGGCAAGGTCTGTCACCTCACATCCAAATCACCCATGTTGTATTGGTGGTGTTGGTCTGCATTAAAGAGCCACTATTTCTATGCTGTATATCAGCTGAACTTTTACAGGGTGGTACATATTAAAATAGATGATTGTTGGTTAATCAAACAATGTATACATCCAGTAATATTCTATCAATAATTCCAATTTACAGAGGCAAAGGTTATCGGTGTAGGTTTAATGAAGGTAACTAATGACAGGAAGGTTGTAGTAAGGTTTTTCTATCATAAGCCCATTTTGACAAAATCAGCTCAATATTGTAGGTATCACCTTTAGAATCTTATTGGTATATCAATAACAAACATTTGAGAGTAAAGCAGAGCTTTTTTTTTCCTCCTGTTGATTATATTCTTGTTATAGCAGGATGCGCATGCATAAGAGAGACAGATAGATAAAAAGAGAAGGATGGCATGCACTGTCTGACCTGTACCCAACACCTGGTTGTGCCACCATTTGCTCTGATCAAAGCTGTGATACGATGTGGCATAGACTCCACAAGGTGCTGGAAGGTGTCTTGATACCAACCGAATACCAAGTTACAATATTCAAAAAGTGTGAAATGGAGTATGGCTTATACAATATGCATGGTCATTTTAGACTAATTCGATCAGCACACTTTGCCAGCCAATTTACAGCCAAGTCTCAACAGCGTGATCAATGCATTAGCTGAAACGGCTGTATCAAGTGATCAAAATGCCAGTACAGCATTTAATTATGTAACACTTGGTTATACAAATGAACAAGAAAACTAATCATTACAAAAGGGTCTGTTTGACTGCTAAATATTAAATCATGTAATAATAATAATAATAATAATAATAATAATAATAATAATAATAATAATAATAATAATAATAATAATAATATTAAAAACATTTATAAATAGTTTAGTAAGAAAAACAATTTGTAAGCTCCTTATCCACCTGGAAGGCAATTCAACTATTTGAAATAGTTAAACTATTTTGTTACGAGCTTTTAGAAGTTACATTATTGTCAGTGTCACTGAGAAATTAATAATAAATAAATAAATAACAATGCACATTTAAAGTTGTAGGAGTGAGACGTTTAACACGGCAGGAGGGTATAATCGTTAGGAATGCACCTGTCCTGATATGTATTTGCTGGTTGCGACTGGAAAGTAGCTGTTTGTTCACAGGTCACCTCGCTAACCACTGCCTTTGAAAGGATTAATCTAATAAAGTCATTTCATAAATATCACACAACACAAACAACAGGGTCCAATAGTGAGATTGAAAATATCAAAAAGTACATAAAAGTAGAATCAGACCAAAAGCGATTGATGAAAAGCTTTTTTTTTTGTTTACATGGCTCCAAAACTGGAACAGTTTCCAACTAACCATAATATATGTGACATGCTAAAAGCAGTTGATGGAAATCGTTTTATTTGCAAACACTATCCTTTTGTTTTAGTTCAGTTTTGCCCTGCCTTGTGTGTTCTAAATATACATTTTTTTCTGTTTGGTTATTTTGTATTTGTAATGGCTGTCATGCTTTGTACAATATTTTATTTTGTATTGTTTAGTGTCTAGGGCACCACAGGAAATGAAACCCTCATCTTAATTTGCTTTTAAAATCTTTTAATTAAAAAAAGAAGTTTCCTGAAAATGTATAATTAAAAATATGTATTTTATTTAGGACAATATTAACAAATCTTCAACGACAACATGGTCATCTTAACTCACCTTTCCAATGACCATGATGTCATCCGCGCCATACCACTCAGGTTCATAGACTTCATGTAGAGACTCTGTTAACTTCATGGAGGCCTCCTGCATCGCTAGAAATCAACAAACTAAGAATTAGCCTTAAACATTCAGACCACCAAAACCCATTTCACATTCATACATGTAATGTAGTTCTCCAGCAGTCAATATAATCCAAATAACATGCAGTCACAACTGCCCTGAAATAAAGAGACCAAGCATTTCCTCCAGTCTTTAATTAAAATCACGTGTTACAGAATAAGAAACAAACACCCTGTGGATGTTTAAGAGAACTTAGATTATTTTACTTTGATGTTTGTTTTTAGTTTTGAAAAATCAATCTTTTAAAAAATCGGAGTTAATTAAAGACTGGAGTAAATGAGAATATGGCTCTTGATATCCTATTGACAATCCACTAAACACCAAGTACCCTTAAAGCTGAAGTATGCAACAATCATGTTTATTTTCCATACGTATGTATCAGAAAGCAGAACCTATTCATTGTCTAGTTTAACAGTCCACTAAAGTCGTTTTATCTAGAATTACACAATCCTCCCCTCAACCCATGTGTCACTATGTAACCTCTTGAGCATAAGAGGCATGCTCCTGCTTGCAGTAAGATACAGGTATTTTCAGGCTGGGTGCAGCTTCTATTTTTAACATGGGCATCAAAGGTGACAACTGAAACAAAAAATAAATCCATATGATACCCCTTTAAAATCAATGTATAGATCAGCTTGTAAGGAACTGTGGGCATTGGGAGGCTTTTTCCTTTTCGTTTTCGAATGTCTTGACCACACTGCAAGGCAAGTTGCTTTTAGGTTCAGCGCTTTTAATTCAGCCAGACACTGAAGATGGTTTTAGTTTCATATCGATCTCTGGAGGCGGTGTGAATAAAATAATAACCTTGACCAGCTCTTATGAAGCAGTCTGGCTCTGCTTTGCAGAGGAGGTGTGCTGATTCCTTGATTGCACTGGGATTTGCAACCTTCAAATTATTGCTGCTCACAGAATCATTTGCTCAGTTTTCTCACCTTTGACAGCAGCTAAATATCCCCGCAGTTCTCTCTGCAGCCTTGTCCCCTCCGCCTGTAGAAAACAAAATACACAAAAGTCAGGTAGCTGTTTATCTGGTCAGATACAACATGCCCAGAAACACCTGCTGCATGAAATACAACCATGTAGCGACTTTCATATAAAATAAGGTCTCTTTACTGTTAAAATATCACTCTCTCACTAAAAGATAATGAAACATAAAAACATCAACCACAAAATATCTTAATACATACATTATGAAAATGAGTATCCATCAATTCCTGTAGTGTGGTCTCTATACCTACTGTTTTTTTTCAGTAACTTACTGTAACAAATGTTAAATGTGTTTAAATTACTTCAGAGTAATAATTTACAACGATTCATAAGTAGTTCCTGAAGAACGTACACAAATGTCTTTACCCATTTTCAAAACATGATGAGCAGTTTAAAAGATATTGTGTGTAGATTGTGTAAGCAAGAACATTCACAATAAGTTGAACAAATAATGAACAAATATACTTCCCCATGGGGGCTATTCAATATCATAACGGAAGAACAAAAAAAAAATAGACACAAATAGAAACATTGGGATCATTATAAAACTAAAATATCGAGCTAACAGTGCACTAGTAAGGAACAGGCCTTGATATGCATAAAAAGCATATTGTTCCCAAAATGTCTTGTATTCTGAACTTCGAATTTACTGTTTAAATAAGACTTTAAAGGTCATTTAAAGATCATCCTCTTCGCGTTCAGTCAGAACAGTATACGATTTGCATGATACAAAATGTTCAATCATTGAATAAGCAAGAGTTAATGTTAGACATACCATAGTATTTGTTCAGCATAGGTACAGTGTGTGTGTGTTGTGTGTATATATATATATACATACATATATAGGTCATTCCACTCCAGGTTTAACAGATAAAACAAGATAATGAACTACTTCAGGATCTGTCTGGAGATTTAATTGGTTCAATTAAACAATTTAGAACAGGGTTGGAACAAAGACCCGGAGTCGAAGGGCCACCACTGATATACTGTATGTCTTTATCTAGAGCACAGCTTCCCATCCCTGGTCCTGGGGACCCCATGTGTCTTCTGGTTTTCATTCCCAGCTCTCAATTACTTAACTAGACCCTTAATTGAACTAATAATTTGCTTAATTATACCTTTTTAATTGATTATGCAATTTTATGCATTTTGTTGCCTCACAGTTGCAAAAGAATAATACAAGTGGGTTTAAATTACAATATTACTACTGCTGTTTTGTACTTTCCACTGCGAGTTTCTGAAGGTAATTGTTACACAATTTTAGTATTTTAATATTTAGTGCAGATTTGCTTGCCCTTTTGAAATCCTTTTAATGTAGCTAGTAATCATTTGTCATATTTCATACTATATACTGGCACCTAAGTGGATACTGCGTTACATACTTTATCTGAAATTCTTACAGGACATACAGCTGTGGCCAAGAGTTTTCACCCTATAGAATTAAGTAATTTTGATTCATAAACCTGCTGAATAATGTTACGTTGACACATTGATGAATTGCATTCTGCTTTGTAGTTTGCCATACACAATGAAAAAAAACTGACAAATTAAAAAATTTGACATTTCGAAATCTAACATGAAATACTGTACTACTATTATGGCTTCCGGTGGACTTTTGCAATATAATTTTGTAGTGTCTTTGATTACATGATGTTAAATAAAAGATATAAATTATATTAATATATTTTTAATTTTTTTTAAGTATGTCTCAATCCTAAAATTCTAGGTGATGCTAAACTTTTGGCCATAGCTGTACTCACAGAAGACACCTGCATACTTTCCATGTTTTGAGTTCAATAATCTTGTACTTGTGCCAAATGTCAGAAATCTGCTAACTTTGACTGCTGCATGCAAAAATGCAATTGCGAAATATTTTTAAAAAAATAACTCGACCATGGCTATTCAAAATACAGATTCTTTTAGCACCTTCACGGTTGGTTGAGCTGCTCATTTTGCATGCAGATCTGGCTAATAATATAATTAAATCATCTCATACAGAACAACCTATTATTCAAGAAAGAATGTGTAAACAAACCCTCTGATATGAGAGACCTGCTTTCAAGCACATTCATCCATTCGTTTATTATCAAAAGTGCTTCTTATCTAGTTAGGCATCCTTAGCATTTGGCTTTAAAATATGATAATTTGATTTTGTTTTATTTTTCACCTCCATTTTTCACCAACTTTCTGGATTTGGGTTGAGGGTATTATAAACTTTCCTGCTAATGCACAGAGATGTACATGTAATACTTCATGACTATAACGTTCAGTGTACGTTTTTCACAGTAGTCTGGGACTTTGCTGGGTTTTACAACAACACTCAGATTAGAACTCAAGAAGTAAAAAAATGTGCTAAATATTTATATATGCTTGATGCTTTGCGATCAACAAACAAACAGTTGACTGCTCTGTGCATTAGCTCTTAATCCTATACAAATCACACATCACATGGTTCAGCTCCGAAGCATGACATAGATCCTAATAAAAAGGACACGCTTTGTTGTACGAAAAAAATAACATTATCTACCAACAAGCATTTTTTCACGGCAACAGTATTCATAAAAATTGTCCTCCTGCATGCGAGCAACTGTTTTTAAAGTGTATACTGTTTAATACTGTATAGTACACTACTGTAATGCATTATACAGATCATCTGGTCAACCAAAAACTAGTAACCTGTGCGGTTGTGAATCTGGAATGGTTTTGTTGCTGTTTGAGGACCAAATATCTATCACTAAATATATTAGTCTTGGTGACTAGAGCAAATATACTTACTGTATAGAAACATTTTAAGAGCAATTGCAGCGGTACCCAAAAATGTAGCTGATTTCTAGGAATGATGAAACCACAGTAGTGGGCATTGGCAGGCTTATTATTTAAATGATATATTACCATGTCATGTTTATTTTGTTCTCATAAGGGATTTGTCAGTGCTGGATTCTAAATTGAGCGAGCTGCTGGAACATTAATTGCTCACATCAGATAAATGCATTATCAGCATTTTTATGAATTCCCATGGTGAATGAAAATGAGCACGGCCCTAGAGCTAAAACCAATCTAAAGAGGTTATTCAAATCTCAAAGGCTCTATTCATCACAATTCACCCTCCTCAGCAATTCCCCCTGATTATTATGTCCCCTAACAAGAGCCCCAGTAATGGAGTGTGCTATTATACGACGAGTTGAAAACTGCAAAGTTCGTGAGCTGCACAGAAGACTCCATAGGCCAAATCACCAGAAGCCTGCTTCACCCACCCTAATATCAGAGTTGAAATCCACTCAATTGAAATCATGCGTGTGTACAGGTGGATGATTATTTTAAAACTATACTATACTAACCTTTGAGCTGCTAAACAAAAATGAAATATTTATGCACACAGCGGTTTAGAGATAATATATAATACAGTAAAAAAATCAATTCAAGATCTTTATTTTCTTTTACTTTCATTTTTTTGTGCATTTCTCCTGCGTGCCCCCTATGACCCTTAGAAGTACCCGCAGGGGTACACGGTTGAAAGGCCCTGCTGTAGAGTATATTGAGAGGGAAAGTCTTACATATAGGGCGAAAGGTTGCCATGACCATGCCTCCTTATAAGGCTTTACTTGGGCCGCTTACTTCTGTATTTCTGAATTCAAATACATTTAAATCTGGAATCAGCTTTGGACAGAAAACTCAAGACATTCCATTTTGTATAAATCCATTGTTGGCACAGTGTAATGAGTTCAATCCCTACCTCCTGTTTCTTGAAGTTCTGGATAAACTGCTCAAACTGTTCATCTTTTGTTTCATCGGCTTTCCCCAACTTCTGAAGCACCTAAAAGCAAGAAAGAAAGAGAATCATGAATGTGAAGAGCAAACATATCTCTTGTCTGTTCCATATATTGGAACCATTGAAAATCATAATGACATGCAGAGTGCTGGTTTCCATGAGTCACTAACACAATACTGAGTTGCAATCTGCTAGTGTCAGAATCACTGCATTCATAAAGAGAAAACAGATCAGTACTAAACAGCAGGCAACTGCTGCTTTTATATTCAGAGATTTTGAAAGCAATCTTTACTACATTAACAGTCATCACAAGCCAACACAAAAGGTTTTATATAGAGTATCCCCAATGTAGAAGTGGCAATATACTGTTCCATGATATGCCGCACTATATACTGCTGATAGCAACGTGTTGGAGAGTCGAGATCACGGACAAACTGATCATCATTTTGCCGAAAATAAACTACATGATCTTCTGTAATCATGTTGCAAATCTTGTGTGAAGAAATGCTTACCACACAATAGAAAATAAAATAAAAAATAATGCAAGGGCAATTCACTTAGTATATATAAAATAAATAAATAAATAAATAAATACAAACCAGGGAAAGTCCTACACAGAAATATACCAGTGCATCCCGTTTCACAACAGATTTCCCAGAGTAAGCTGTAAGTAAGTTATACTCCGGAGTCGGGAGTGCAGGATGCGCCCTATAGCTTGGAGATTGCCAGTTCGAATCCAGGCTATGCCACTGCCGACGATGTCCGGGAGTTCCCAGGGGACAGCATGCAATTAGCCAAGTGCTGTCTGGGTGGGGAGGGTTCAGGTCGGTTGGGGAATCCTTGGCTCACCACGCACCAGCAACCCCTGTGGCTGGCCAGACGCCTGCAGGCCTGTCTGTGTCAATTCAGAACTGTGTGGTCCTCTGACACTGTAGGTTCTGTAATGGCTTCACGGCGGGCTTGCAGTGCAAAAAAAAAACAGATGGCTGACGCCACACGTTTCGGAGGACGTGAGTGCTCGTCTTCGTCCCTCCTGAGTTAGTGCAGGGTTGCAACGGTGAGCCAGGTTGAATAATTGGGCATTTCAAATTGGGAGAAAACCGGGGGTAACATAAATCACCAAACTCCCTCTCCAAAGAAAGGATTTTCTTCCCCCTTTCTACAAATGGCCATTCTCCAATTAGAGTTTATTTAGCCATCTTTCAAACTAAGACTGAACTAGGTTTTGTTTGTCAGCAGAGGGTAATCAAAGGATGAGACAAGGGTTATTCAGCCTTGTATTCCAGCAGGCATTGATTTCTGAATGAGGATGGCTATTTTACTCTAAAATCTTTTATTATTTCATAACTAAACCTAACCCTGTTTCTCAATTTAACAAGAGGGAAGAAGAAGAAGAAGAAAAAGCTTGGTTTATTACATAAAATTAAATATAGCTGGTGCACCAGTACCTGTAGAGTTATCGACATTGATATACGATTCTACTAGCAACTATAGGATAATCAATGGAAGGCTTTTGTTGTCAAGGAGGCATTACCCTCTGTTTCATTCAATGTTGAATTTAGTGTTTTTCTTTTTTTTATTATTATTTACTGTAATTAACAAAGGATTTCATCCACATATTTTATCAGATTATTTGTTTGCTTGAAGAAAATAATAAATTGTTTTTGTTTTTCACATTGTAAGAAACAATCGATATAGGGAACCTATTGTAAAATACAGTAGTGTACAAATGTACGAGAACACCCCATTGCTTCTGTTGATTTGATTTGTTGTGAATGTGAAATCAAACAACTCTAACTGGAAATCTTGGAAAATTGTCAAAATAGAAAAATTAGTGATTGTAATGTAATTGATAAAGGAACACATAGCCACAAATGGTAAAATCCATCCAAGTTGTTTAAGATGCCAAATTAAAGCACCAAATGGTTTAACATTTTCACTGATTATTGACTGAAAATTGAAATTCTCACACCCAGAGGTTGACATGCAGGTAGGTATATAAAGGATAGAAATGACAAGTCTTGAGGTGTTCTAACACATTTGCACACTACTGTAGGTATTTCCTCTGTAGACACTAACAAAGATACATAATGGAATGGGTCACAGTGATACAGAAGGTCCTTCATTAAAAACGAGGGAGGGCATGACAATGTCAGGTTGAGATATACAGTACAGGCACTTACCCATACAGCCCCTCTGGTAGATATATGTACCTCAATATTTTACAGTGTATATTTTACTTTCTTTTAAAATGGGTGTCTATTACAAGACAAAAACTCAAACTTTTTGCTGGGGACATTATCCCTATTTTAGGAACTGGGTGACATTATTCTGACTGATTCTTTTATTAGGGGATGCATAGGGGAGTCACTGGCTCAGACTGGATTGAACTAGGTCAGGAAAAGCTCTCAGTCAGTACTGTCATGCAGCCAGTTGTCTAGTAGAATTGAAACAAGCCTTTACTTCATCAAATTTCATGCTGGAATGTTACATAAAGTCCCTTTCGAGTGGTACATTAAAATACACCCCTCCACCAGATTGCGAAAAGAGCTGCCAGCTGTTTGAACAATAGTTCCCAACAGTATCCTTTTTTAAGTCTAAATTGGCTCGTTCCTAGTTTCCTTGATTGAAATGTTGACTTGCAGAATGAGTTGAGAAAAACTCTGCTGCAATGATTGTGGATTCCAGAAGTAAACATAGTGCTCCAATGGAACAGAGCATAGCTATCTGTCAATGTAATTTCCTATACAACCACATATAACTACAGTATGAACAGATAGCCAGTTTAAAGAACCAACATTCACACAAGACCATTTTTCAATTGATCTTCTTATTTACCAGAATATATAACTGAACTGATTTGAACAAGAATAACTACTAGTCACAGCAAATGCCACTCTGTCAAGAGGAGAAAACTCACTGGTTTGGCCACGATTTCTCTCTCTAATTTACTGAGATCATCTACTTAGCGCTACAGAACCAAAACTCTACACAATAGTAGACACTGTTGCCTCATTTTAAGCACCTGTCTCGGGAGACTTCCATCCAAAACTGTAGAAAAAAACACATCAAAATCCTTCCTTGTTTTATAGCTGACAGGAACCACGACAAGAAAAGTGGCAGGTGAGGGTGAGAGCAAATTGCAAAGGTACTCTCGTATTGTAAGATTAAGGGGGTTCTCGAGTGGTCCATCCAGTAAATGCGTTCCACGTGGAGTGCAGGATGCACCCTACAGCCTGGACGTCACTGGTTCGAGTCCAGGCTATTCCACTGCCGACCGTGGACGGGAGTTCCTAGGGCGTCGCGCACAATTGGCCGCTGGGGGGGGGGTCACATTCAGGTTTTTTTCAAGATCTCGAACAATTTCCAAGATTTTGTAGCAAGAGAAACAGTGAAGCATTTCACGATTTGTTTACATGCCATATTGAGGCGATGAGGTGCACTCGTGGAAATCAGAATACAAAACGAGGCAATGATATGACGCCGGTTCTAGGAAGATTTAATAAACCAATCAGTGTGCCTCAAGACACTGACAAGTCGCTTTTGAAAAGACTGAATAAACCCTTTTAATTTAAGTTTGATGATGATGAGTTTACAATACAGTACTGTATCCGTTGTGAACGAATCGCTGTTGGTGCCAAGAAGGTGTTCTTTTAAGCGAAGTTCCTGTTCCTTTAGCTGGAGCATTTACAATTGGAAAAATCAGTTTCACCACAAGGGTGTTCCCTTAGGTGAAGTGTTCTCTTTGGAGGTGTTCCTATACGCGGAGACTACTGTACTGTCGAGTTACTATACATATTGTGACAGAAAAAAACGTCCAACCATTTTGGAAAGTAACCGAAAACAATAAAGTCATACAGTATATAAAAAGCGAAAGCCCCGAAAAAAAACGATTTACATAAAACTTGAAAATAGCTAAAAATAAGCACCGAAAAAGGAAATTAATAAAAACAGAAAAACAGAAGCTCTAGTTAAAACTCACCCAATGTGTGGGACTTATTTTTATTTTCCATTATCATACAGATGTAATATTATTACGATTGATGGTGTTTGGTTAAACTGTGCTTTACAATCATATATTACTCTAAATGTCTGTGCTTTGCAATCGTACATTACTCTAAGTGCCGGTTCTTCAAAATAAACCAAGCTTCTTAACCCGTTCCTGGTTCAATTGCCTCTTGATTTGTCTGCCTGGGCTCACATGCAAAACATAATATAGAGTGAGAGTAACATCGGTTACAATTACATCGGAGGAGATTGACATCTGATTTCTTGCTTCACTGCACCTGAACCGAGTCAACATAAAACTATTTGAGACTACACTGTTATATCAGCTGAATTTAGTCAGACAATTTGCATTTATTGTAAAGCGTATAATTATAACCACCTAAATACGAGTTTTGCTGGTATTGGGTTACATATGACAGAGACCAGCTTTAAAGCACACATGCTACTCCAATCTTATGTTTTCTCAGTTGGCTCAGATAACACAATCTTTGCAAGCTCTTTCTTTCACCCCCCGCTTCTCTCAGCACAGAACAGGCGAGAGTTGTGACTGAAGTCTAAATCAACACATTGCTTTTAGGAACATAAGAGATGGAAATAAAACCAATATAGTTAAAACCAACACAACATTTCATTTTTATTATTATTGTTATTGTTATTATAATAACGATCGTACTATTGTCTGTATGATGGTAGTAAACAAATTCCATTATGATCAACGAGGACACCAAAATAAACAAGAACAACATCAAGATTTCAATGAGGGATTCTAGCCTTGTCTCATTTTGGGGGAAAAAAAGCATCTTCCAAAATGTGGTTGAGGTGGGAATTTGTCTGTGAAACAGTAACGTTCACTGTTAGGATAGGTGCTGAAATGCAACAAAACAAGTCAATGTGCCGAGTCGTTGCTTTTGGGAATGAGCTGGAAGATTTGTGTCACTATTAAAGCCAAGGTATTTTTTCTACAAAAAGATTACTGCACCCTCAATGTTGTAAACCTATGCTGCCTGACACTGCATTCTGGGAGCTTTAGTTAAAAATATCTTAAAAAATGTAAGCCCTTGCTAAAGCAGAGTTATAGGAGGCCCTCTCCTTAATAAAAAACATAATTCCAGCCAACATAAAAGGCAGACTTTGTGCTACCTCATTCAATTCAGTCTCCCAGCTGCTGCAGCCTGTCCCTGTTTCTGGCAGATCACGAGGCTACAGCAGCACTTCATATATGAGCACCCATGTTGAGTATGAAGATTGATTTGTGGTTAGGGTTTCACATAATTAAGCGGCATATCTTTTTGGTGAAAGCAAAAAACAACAGGGGTGTAAAAACAACAAAAACGGTTTTAGAAACTTGAATGCAAATATCAATTGGAATCTATCAAATCAAATCTTTTCATAAAAAAAGCCAACAATAAATCATATCCCACTAATCAACAAGAAAGCATTAAAGTAAACCTACATTGATTTCCTAATGAAGTTTTATCTGAGGATCATTTATGGAACAAACAAGAAAAAGGAGTTCATTTTACACCACAGTGTCTGATTATACAGGCCTGTTCCTGTTGTGAAATCTAATTTGATTCATCACAGTACCAGCTGTGAAGTTAAGAAGACCCTCAATCACCACTGGGGGTGTTTGTTTCACAGCCCTCAAATGGTGACCATGAGGTCTGAATCTCACCGACTACAATAGATGACTCTTCCATGACATCCCACCTGTTTAACTGGAATGAAAGAGTCACATACAATGTTTTATGCCACAATGCTTAAACACACCTAAACTACAGCATACCACCCTCTTCATTAGAGAGGTGCAAAACAATGATCTGCATTCTCCAGAACTGTTACAAAAAAAACTTTCTTAAACTCACACTTATTCTGCGAAATCTTATTGTTGTAGTTTTGTTTATCTGCTGCAAATAGATAATTTTGCTGTTTGTAGGAAAACTGCGTAATCTATGGGTCATGCTTTATAAACACAAAGGCATGACCTAGTTGTATTGAATCACATTATTTTTCAGTGTGAAGAGTCAATGTCCAAAATAACGTGATACAATTTTGATTAAACACCATTACATAATGATTCCAGAACAGATCTTAGCATAGAGTTCTACAAGTTAGAGGCAGATAGAAACATGAATTACAAAGGGCTCTGGGGACAAAAAAACATACAGATGTGAACTATTGCTAACATGCCATTTTTCATGCTTTTTCCATGTACATTTTGTTGGATTTGAGAAAACATCCACAATGCATAGTTTTGATCCGATTACATAAAACAGAGAGAGCATACATTTAGGCATTCCCCTAGCAGTCAGTGTGACTGGGAAGATATAGTTATGGTTTCGTTCATATGCATTTGTTACAGTTTTTACACAACTCTAGACCATCAGAAAGTGTTAAGTGAGAGAGAATCAGTGTACAATACCAGCTGCATTGGTAAAGTGTATTGGGTATACATCTACTTTCAGCCAGCTGTAATGTAAAAAATTGGTTTTAATGTTTGCATTTCATTGACAAATCCATATTTGCTGAAAATTAGTTTCTAGCACTTTCCACATTGAACCTGGATGTATATTAATGCAGCTGCTAAAATTCAGCCACCAAGGACCTTAATAATCAACTGTGCGGGTTATCAAGGAAGTCATTGACAAATATTGGCAAGCTGACTTTGTTCCAAGGAGTAAAGTAAGGATGACTAATTGTTAAAAAATTACACGTTTATTTTTATTTTCACACACCAAGCTTATTTCTTTGCTCTATCAGTATACAGAAAAATTGCAAAAAATACCACAGGTATATCATTATAATGCTTAGCAGTACCATTAGCATATCACAGCACAAATTTGGAGCAAATATTGTATTAAAAATAATATGGTAACATGCAATTTGTTACCAAGGTATGTTATCATGAAAATAGAATGATATAATGAAAAATAGATTGAAACAACTATATATTGTTGTTATTTGTATCTTCAAACACAGTTCCAATACAAAAATGAAGAGGTAGAAATACACTTGCTGACATATTCCTAAACAAAACTGTAGGGGAACTTTAATTAAAATGAAAGTTAGTGTCATTCTACCCACTGCTCATACTAACGCACTAAATATCACCCCGTGGCAAAGTGGTAAGTGGTAGCAGGTGTATAGCAGGTGCAGGGCGGATACAGTAATTCCAAGAACACACAGACAACAAAGTACGGGTGAAAATGATTGATTTAATGGTGTATAATCCAATGGTCTGATGACCAGCCAGTAAATATTAAAGAGCTGGCAATACACAACAATGTGTATTGCACAGTAATGAAACAAAGGGTTGCAGTCCCGCAAATAACAGACACGGTACAAAACACACACAATTAGACACACGATTACAGGTCCAAAGTGAGTGCTCTCAGTGATTGTGGTGAAGTACAATATAATACGTGCTATTAGTGAAACAAGTGCTGATAACAATGTTTATTCGTGACGGTAGTGCAGTGGTGATCCGGTTTCGTGCTGACCCTTGGCGACAGCTCCGGATCTGTGTTTAGCCGTCTAGTGATAACAAACACAGACAATTACTAAACAGACAAACAAAACAAAACACTCACAAACTCCTTTCGGTTATTATTTTGGGCAATCTCCCGGTCCTTCCAGTTTCCTCGTAACAAAACCCAAACGAAGGAAAAGATTTACAATTCTCCAGCCCCTTTTATGCGATTATGCATAACCCCTTTGTAAACGATTGCAGCTGATTCTATTGCCTGCAGCTGCTACCTCGTTTACCTTCCAGGTCAATACATTCTCGCACTGGAGTCTCGTCTTTTTCCAGGCTGATTGACTTCCCGACCCAGGGAATGAACTGTCAGGACAACCTGTCCAAAGCCTTTCCCTTTCGCTACTTCGTATCCTCACAGGTCGAGAGGGAGATTTACAACCAGAACTCATTATATTTCCGTCACACACACATACTGGTTTCTACCACACATCGTGAGTCCCCATACTGTGATGTCTAACTGTGATTTTACTTACGATTTCAGGAAGTTCTAGAGCAGAGACAGTAAGAAATAATCTTGTATATTTACACAGCATGGTTACTAAATGAGCCCTTCACTTGAACGGTGCCTGAAAGTCCATATTTAAGGTATAGATCAGATTCAGACTGCCTGTGTCAGTGCGATTTACTCTTATCTCAATGATACAGTGAAATCATATCCAGGAAATTTTTGATTTCCCTGAGGCTTCAAAAGTAAAAAGAAGCCTACTGGTTGAATACAGAAGCCAAACTATAATACAAACGTGGCTAGACGTGGATAGTTTTCAGTGGACAAAAAAACACCCCTTTGATAGATTTGAAACATGGGCAGGAAATGTTATCCGGCTTACTGTCAGCCTATCAAACATTTTTGTCTTCTACATCAGTTCATGAAATGCCTACTGATCAGATAGAAACCTTTGACACCATCTTGAAGAGGTGACACAGTGTGGCATATAGCCCCTGCTGTGATAAATATTTTAAAATGCCTTCTTTACACAGTATCTTTGATTTTTAATTTACAAGTCTCTTTTATAGGTTTATTTACAGGGAGATAACAAGGGTTGCCACATTTAGATTGTGTAAAAAGAAAAAAAAAACCTTGACAGATGGTAACTGGGTAAGGTTAAAGGCTAATTTAAATCCTATTCAGTCACTCATCAGCAGGCAACCGTAGGCCTTACCTTCCATGACTTCTACAGCAGTTGTATGGAGGAAGGCACAAGAAAAGAAAAGACTGAATTCCAAGCTCTGGCCTGGTGGCACACAAAGGAAGGCCTCTTGGTCTTGCGCATTCTGTTTTTTTAGAATGTTCAATTATATTCTCCCATCTTAGCAACTCCCCACAGCACAGGAAAACTGAAGGTCGGTGGGTTTCGATCCGACCACCAAGCCAATTCCCTTTTTTACCCCGGGGGGTTGACAGCGTATGACTGCAAGCGTCTCGGCCCAGGAAGGATCTGAAACAATCTGCCTCATTAGTGAAGATATAGCTTGTGAGATGTGTTGGGCACCTGCCCTCTCCACAAACTGCATGCCCACAAACTGCACAGTCACCAGCCCTTTCTGGCAGAATCATACATATGCTAGCTCCTCTTCTTTGACAGCGCTATCGGTTGAACCATCTGACATCACTGACAGGAACGTTGCACCTTTTATTTTCTCTTGCAGCTGCCTTCTTTCTACCTGTGCAATGTAGTGCGTACATACTATTGCTTGTTTGTCATTCCTAGATTTAGCCCGTTCTGTTCATCAACCCTATATTATTATTATTTTTTAATGCTATTTTCTATTGAAACACTTTCTGACTGAGGATCTGCTAAGCATTAACTTACTATATTTTTTTCAAGCTTTAAACAAGTCAGTTCAAGATAAAATTGATTCCAGTAAATAGTGAATTCACCAGAATTCATCGTTAAGGATACAATTTTGTCACAGTGATTTTTAGTACATTTCATTGGTGAGTTGCGGGAAAATAAAACCAGAATTCACGAAAATGTCACGGAAATGTCACAGAATAATGTAGGCATAGCTACATCAAGATACACAAGAGCTTTTAAATAGTACACAAAAAACAATAATATAAAGACTATTGCTTTTTCCTGCTGGCAAGTTTAAATGTTACTTTAGAGTACAAAACTTAGTTAAAGGTGCTTTCACACCAACGTAACTTTTTTTTTATTAGCATACTGTAAGATGCAGGCTTTTACACTGTGTAATGAATCAGACTGAAATAAACTGTGTTCCTATTTCTCTGTGTGCGTCCGGTGCAAATGTACATATATATATATATATATATATATATATATATATATATATATATATATATATATATATACAAAATCAGCATGTGAAATTGTTTTTATTACCGTGTTCAAAATGAAACTGTATGTATTTTTTCTTCAATAATAAGAACAACACGTTTAAAATGGTTGTTTCTGAGTAGCCTACAGAGCACTGCCCCTTTAAACATAAAAACAAAAAAAAAAGGTTGAATGGTCAAATCACAGAGACAGCAACGTGTCCAAGAAATGGAGCATCACAAAGTGACCATTCTCACTATAAGACCTTTCCATGAAGGTTTAACTTATGAGTTCATTAAATGATATCTGTGCAGCAGGGCTGAGGCCCTTTGTATGGAAAACGTGTGTTTTGTATTTTGATTTTGTTAGCTATGGCAGGGCTGGGGTAAGAATCCTCTCCCTGCTAAAAATGTGTGGAATTTGGCCAAGAGCTAATTGATTTATTGATTAACAATTAATGTGCAATTAAAGGAGCTGGAATGCCCTTTGTTTTACAGGCAGGGAGACAAATGGTCTGGGCAAGATGAATTGGCTGTAGGCACTGCATGGCTGTGTGGAATCAGAGAAACCAACCACTGAGGATCACCATTTGTACACCTGGATCCTTTGTATTGAGTATCTAGTATTGAGGAAAAAGGGATTCCTATCCCACAGCAGTTTAGAGAGGATGCATCAGGAAGACTGTTACTGGGACGGGACCCCCTTTCTAGTGAAGAGCGCTCAGCCTATATTTTCGACAGACTTCATTTTCTTAGTTTTGTTTTATAAAAGTGTTTTTTTTTTGTTGCCGGTTGCCATTTCTGGTACAGTTCCTTAACTAGTTAACTAATGGAGGAAAATGTCTGAGGAACAAACTTTAAAATTGTGCATTTTCTAAAAGTCTTACAGGAAAAGCAGGACTGTACACCACAGGGCTCTGATTACCCTCCAAGTTAGTCCCATGGTCACATTTAAAAGACACCATTTTGGCAGGGGCAAGAATGCCTTGTAGCATCTTCTGCTGTGCTACTCATCATACAGGCAGCTTAGTATATTGCATTCTTACCCTGATAAGTCACCTATCATTTTAATAAAAATTGAATCATATTAAACTGGCACTGCTTCACCTTTTTAAACGTTTAATTGTAATCCAAAAACAAAAATAAATAAATTAATTAATGAAAAGCTAAATGGCACATAACTCAATCTCATACCTCATTAGTAAAGAAATTAAGAGAATTGGAGACAGAATACTCTTTAAAATAATAATTTAAGCAAGACTACACTAGAGATATAACGCTTGCTGAAGGAACGGGCTCTCCAGGTCTCTCGGTCTCAATTCTTTGGTATTTTGCTGCTGTCCAAATTTTCAGCAACGTCTGAATGTAAGAAAAACGCTACAGCAGCAACGTACACGTGTGGTTCAAAACGGAAGCACTCTGTTGTGAACCCCTCGCTTGTCTGTATTATCAAGAAGAAAAAAAAAACATTTTATATAAAAAAACGCATTTTATATTTGATCGACCTTATATTGGTTTACAAAAGCATACATTTCCCTTTGCTCTGATAGATGTGTTTATCTGTCTGCTGAAGAAAGTAATTCGTTATTTCTCAGTGACAATGCATGTTGTTCATATTTACTTTAAGAAAAAACGGAATTTGGTTCGTGCAATCCAATAGCTCAACCTGCAAATCTATTTTATCCCTGATGCCTGCGCTGATTTGCTTGGTGATGCAGTCACAGAAGAAACTGAGACGTGTAAGTATAGTTTGCCTGCTACTAAGAAGCTAGTAGTGGCCAATGAAAACAACAGGAGACGTCGGGTGAGGGAATGTTCCTACCAATGTAGCATGTGCCTTCCGGAAGCAGAATGTCCATTAAAACACCTGTCTAGAAATCGTTCTATCGTAAATACTGCAGTACTGTCATTCAAATAATTATTAGAATAATTCATTCTACAAATCGATTTAATATTGGCAGTATTTCTAACTAACCAACCAACTTAACCAACCAACCAACATTGTTCAAACTCAAAGATTTTGCAGTTTTGTCCCGTAAAAAGAGCACTAGGACCTTGACGCATGGATACAAATTAGATGGCAAAGTAGCAACACAATAAAACAAAAAGTTCGTTGGTACGCAGGACTGTGCGTTTAATTCTGGTTTCTGTAGGACACGAACCAGAATTAAACGCACAGAGACGTCGAAAGCCAGGTTATTGTTGTGCAGTGCGCATGACTGCTCCAGGCTATAGAATGTAACTAAGGTATTGTGCCAGCCCGCTCAGCGTCTTTGGCACCGGTACAGGTTTTCAACATCGCCGGGATGTCATCAGAAAATGATGTATTCTGAGAGAAATAAACCTACCACAGCCAACCTTCCTGTCATTGCATGCATCTTATCAATGGGAAACATCAGTCACGTTTCATTTCAAGCTTTCAGCCGCTGCGCATTTGTATCCTTAATTCCCTAAGCACAATACATAATAGAATTTACACGGCTGCAGCGCTTTATAAAAATATATATATATATATAGCCAATCAAAAACATGAATAGCCTACTTTTAAAAATGGTTAAGGCGCCCCATCCACATTTTCTACAATACGCATTTTACTATGCTAGGCTATACGGATCTTCAGTGTCATCTGAACTGCACTTAATTACATGTCTAATAATTGCAAATATTGGTTAAATGGATTACCAATTAAACCGCCCTCTACAAAACTGGTATTACAGTTAATTGCATACCTGTGCATATCATGAATCTTGCAGTTGATTTCGTGTACAGAAAAAAAATTGATTAACAGTTACGACTCTATCGTGACAGTGGATGTTGATATAATTTGACATCATACACCCGTGACCCATACATAATACAGTACATCCTGACTATATCTGTAAGCTATGTCCTATTCAAATCAAGTGTGATATTCGCTCTGAGAAACACCATTATGCCAGATGAGTGGGACGCTGGATATTTAAAGAAATGCAATCCTCTTACAACAGTTTGTGCGTGTGCGTGTGTGTGTGTGTGTGTGTGTGTGTGTGTGTGTGTATGTGCGTGCGTGCGTGTGTGTGTGTGTGTGTGTGTGTGTGTGTGTGTGCGTGCGTGTGTGTGTGGAGGCGAGGATGAAGGAAGCAGGCTGTCCCTGTCCTGTTTACATGCCTTCCAAGCAAATCACTCTGACAGGACATCTTACTGCGTGATTTTGGTCGTTGATAACACCTGAAAACGCCAGAGCAAATATTACTCTATGGATGCAAAAAGAAAAAAAAAAAATCTGTCGAATTATATTTAAAAAATAGAAGAACCCATTGAAATGATACAATTCTGTATTTCCCACATGTCCTGCAACGTTGATGCTTATATCTGACAGAAAAGCATAGTGCATGTTATATTACTTAGGCTAAGTATGGTAGCTATATGTGCGAATTATTCACATGTTTGAACAATACACTTCTTATATAAATAAATAGGTAAATCAATAAATGCATACTGGTATTCAATCAAATATCTGCCACTTTAACATGGGTGAAGGTGTCGCTCTAACGGCGTCCTTTAAAGTATCTGAAATGGGACATCATTTAATCTGGAAATGACTCTAATCGGTCGCTTGCGCTGCCCAAGGTAGAGCACTTCAAAGTCCACATAGATTATCCGGTATTCACATACTACACAACTCAACGGTTAAATGTATTGCTGAAAAAGGCCATCCATTCCTATGGGCTTTATGGTGCGTAGGATCAAGCATTTTTGCCCTCGCCTTACGTTGACCTTGCTAGAAAACAAGGACGCGTTTTAAACAGGGCCATCTTTAACAAATGCTGATTAATTTTTAATCAGTATTGTGTTTGTGACTTCAAAATAAAAGCCGCAATGTGTTATCATTAATAGAATTTCTTCTGCTAGCGATACCACAGACGGTATTCAATGTACCTCATGCTGGAATAACAAACACTAGCCTGTTCTAATGAGAGAATGTTTCTGGTGCAGGATTCAATTTAGCCAACTAACCGAGCTTGAACATCCCAACAAGGATATTAAACCTTTGATTTTTTTTTTTATGTGACGCTGCTTTAGGGTGTAATTTTTACAATCTAAATATAAATATCCATATTTGTCCACGGCTACTGCAAGTTTGCTGAATAATGATGTATGCCACAGTGCACCTTTTCAGCATGGCAGACCCAGATAACGTTACACTCTGTCACTGGATCATACTGCAATTTGCTGCTGCAGCAAATCGATTCATTAAACAAGGGAATAGACAAAAGGTTAAAATAAATATATGCAAATATGTATAACAATGTAATTAATTATATGCATGTATGTGTTATCAATACTATGCATTGTTATGTATTACTATTACCCTGCCGCTGTCAGTTACACCTGCTCCTCCCTGATATCCGGAGCATCCTCTCATTTCTGCCGTGTTATCGCGGAATTAAAAAATAACATGGTGACAGTCGGCTTTGCAAGCGGAGGCTCTCGGAGATTATATATATATAGTATGGAAGTGCCCGCTTACCTTTTCCTGCGCTCTGCTGATCCTTTTCTGGACATTTTTTGCAAAGACGCCCGTTTTGATCTCGGCCATGGCTGCTGGTGCTGAAGTTAACTGAGCAGGGCTTGAGTACTCGGAGAAACTGTGATGGACAAAGCAAACGGGGGGGGGGGGCAGGGGGGTCCTCTTAAAGGAACAGTACTTTACAGTATGTAACACGTAACGTGAAGTCATGTTTTATATAATTCCAGAAGGAGAGAATGACCCCTTTTTGGAAAATGCTACATTTCTTAGTGTGTTGGGTATGTATCGCTGTTGCGTTTGTAAATTGTTTAAAATTGTTTCTTTTAAAATGTAACCTATGGGAGGCGTTGTCAAAACCACATGGATGTGACGTGTCGTATTGTCTGTATCGCCACTTTATGTTTTTAAGTATGGCTATAGTTATGCTTTATTAATACCAATTGCAAGTTAACTACTTTTATGTCGGTATGTTTATTTTGACATGCTAAAAAGTAAATATAGATAAATGAATAAATAAATAAATACAATAATACATAATTTCCTGAATCTGATCTGACCTGTAAGGTACTATCTTTACCTCGGTTTCCACCACTCACCTGAAGAAGAGACCTTTGTCGTCTCAAAAACAAGTCAATTTTATATACTGTACATATTCAGATGAGCCTATTAAAGGTATTACCAAAATAAAAAAATAAAAAATAATAAAAAAAACTGATGTAATTCTGAAGAACCCTTATTATGGACTCCAATATGAAGCTTTCAACCAGCAAAAAAAGTGGAATTCTGAAATGCAGAGAACAATCTGTATGCAGGATTCCAATTGAAATGCAGACTATTCTTATTAAATAACGAATTTTCAATACATTTACAGTAAAAACGTCTAGACTTCCTACGTTCTTAATAGGTACGTTTTTATTATGTACGGAAAGTAAATGAGAAACATTTGCTGTTTGTTAAATTAGTTTTGCTTTATAATAATAATATTTTTATATAGCACCTTTCATAGTGGACCACCATCACACAGTGCTTTACAGAGGTAGGCTGTGAACTGTGCATTATATGCAGAGTCACTTACATTAGGACATTGATTTAACATCTCATCGCAGGATGAGAGGAGGTTAAGTGACTTGCGCAGTGTTGCACAATGAGTCAGTCAGTGGCAGAGGTGGGATTTGAACCGGTGACCTTCTGGTTACAAGCCCTGGACACCACTGGTCCACACATAGCCAGTGATTGTAGAGAAAGTGAATGCAACTTTTTCAAAAAATCATAATATGTAATGAACTACAACTGTGTATCCTGTGATTGTTATTCACTTAAAAGAAAGAAAAAAAATCTAGTATACCTATATATCTATAGAGAAGTCCAAAACCAATATCTATTTCAGGTGTTACAACTAGTCTATAGACCCAAAACAATTGTACACTTCAATTAGGTGTCTAGCTAATAGAAACTACAAATGCAATTGTAATAAACAAAAAGGAGAAAAAGTAGATAATGGCATTTTACAGTTAACCAAGTGTTAAAACATGGGACAAGTTATCAAAGTACCCAAACCACACAAATAAGAGCAACCATTTGTTATGCAGGTTTGGTATCCTTTCTCCAGCACTGCGACAATATCTACTTCAATCTGTCTCCAGATAAATACATTAGAAGCAACTGATGAATGTCCCCTAAAGTGAGAAAGAAGAGCCCCTCAATAAAAAGCAGTCACATAAAAAGCCTTTCAGTAGATCCATCTGGCTGGCTTCCATATACAAGAAATTTCTGCTGTTATAACATTATCAGAGTCAATCTATGCATGTTTAAATCTTTAGCTATTCCCAGAATAATGTGGCACATGTGGCAATTTTTCTCTCCAGCACATTATGATATTCCACACTGTTATCCTGTGTGAGTATTCTATGTTCACAGAAAGCAGTGGGGTAGAAAGTGTTGTCATTTTTATATTTCCTGTAAGCATTAACAACAATATCATGTCCCCTTGTGTTTTTTTTATTTTTTTGCTGGTTTCATATATGGTATTGTAATTTATTATACAGGACTTTTGAATAAAATTATGTACAGAAAAAAAAATGTTTCAGTTTCTTCCTGGTATCAACCCACTTCCTGTGCAGTAGATGGTTTGGTTGCACAAGGTGATTGGAAAGAAACAGCCACAGCACTGGACATGATTTAGTACCAGGAAGCAGCTGGTTACTTCTGTGAAAGAATTGTATCTGCATATTCCAAGTTGAAGTGTAAGTATACAGTCAAAATGAATGACCCTTTATCTCATTTCCAATATTTACCTTGTTTTACAGCTGAAGTGGTATAGGAAGGAGGAGTGACTTTAACAAGGTTGCAGCAGTGAGTCAGCAGGAGTACTGGGACCTCCTGGCTCATATTCCTTTTGTTCTATCTACCAGACTATACTGCATCCCATGTAATACAAAAGAAAACATCAGCTTTTATTGACAATCACACTTAAAGGGCATGTTTAAAGGGGTATATTATCATTTCTAAAGCTTCTACAGTATTTTCAACTCTTAGAAATGTTTATTTCAATTTTTATTCAATGACAATAAATGTCAATAGAATTGTAACCTTGCGTAACAGATTAAAAGATGGTAGTGTTCTTGAAAAAATAAGATTAGATTTATAATACAGATAAACTATCTTCAAAGCTTTCCACGATTCCGTTTTTATTTTATTTATTTTGTTCAGGCTCTGATTTAATTACATTTGTAACAGTTTTGGGCATTTTCTCCTGTCTCAAGAAAAGGTGCAAGTTACACTACAAAAAGGGTTTAACAAATACCCCCAAGTGCAATTACTAAATGACACCGTCTTTCATTATCAGAATGTAAGATTGAATCAGGTTCTAACAAAAGCAGTATGTAAAAAAAATTTTTTAAAAAAATACCCATTTGCACATGCTATCATTCTAGAAGCAGCTTCTCAGAGGTCCTCTTACACATGCTGGTACATTACTTATAATTGAATTAATACATATAATTGAAGTTGTGGAGAATTTACCGGAGACTATTTAAGGAGTAGACCAGTAGACAGCACTGATACAAAACCCTGAATTAATTATAACTTTGTGACTGTCAAAATGTAAAATATTACTTTCATACAAGTTGTACAATAATAATAATAATAATAATAATAATAATAATAATAATAATAATAAACTTTAAAAAAATGTATAAACTCATGAACAATTTAGATTCAGATATCTCTGAAATTCATAGCGTTTGATTTACTGTACGAAACAGACCTGGGCCTCAAATAAATCAAAATGATGGCAGCTCCATAGCCATTGTATATACTTTGATTTAGTTCATACCCTCATAAGGGAAAACCCCCAGTAAAATCTCACGAGAAATGGTCTATATTAAAATGGTAAATTCGGCTAAATTAAGACACTGCTGGTTGTTGTAAATATAGCAAAGATTTAAGGTTAAAAGTTTAAGTTTATGTTTCAAATGAAATCTTGCCTTACAATCAATCTTGTGCAGGTATTTTCTATAAAATGTAAATAAAATATACAATAGATACGTATTTTGGAGCTCCTTTCTTATGTTATGTAGTGGAAGTTGTTAATGACTCAAGGACACTACAGGCATTATGCATTGTTAATTCACATTCATAGCCAATCAGTAATGTTGGTTGTACTGGACAGAATCCCGTCTATTTTTCCAGGCTATAATTAACATTATGTATATTTATGCTAGCAGTAGCTGTTTATTTACATTTAAATAATCCAACATGAGGGTATGCATTGTATTGGACTGATGCTGTATACAAGAACTTACATCATATTCCAGGAGAAAAAGATAACACATTCTACCCAGAGTAAATCAACTATACTTCCATTACTGTATCTTTAAAGTGAACGACAGAGGCATCAAGCAGTTACACATGTTCAGTCCCTTTGGGTTGACTCATGGTTATTTGAGGATTCACGGTGCTTGTTTGCAGTATGAAATGCTCTACCTTAATCTGTATCTTAATCCTTCTCATAAACCTCCCAGGGCTGGAGTTCATTAGACCGCAGTCAAATATAAATCACAACCTGGAAAAGTATGTACAATACCATTTAAAATAAAATTATTTAAAAGCAAGACAATTTTCTAATAACATGTTATACAGTATCGATGATACCAGTGGGCTGCAAATCTGAAGATTGTAGGTTCAAGTTCAGACTTTACTGCTTCATGCAACTCTGGATACTCGGGTGTTAAAAGGTGCAATAACCAAGGTTTTAATCCTTTTTTTTTCTATTCCCCAGACTCTTTGATGCTGGACATTTTCCCTGCTGCAAACAATAAGTCCCCAATATGTGGGGTCAGGATCAGATCAAGATATAAGTTAAAATGTAAGTGTGATGTTGTGACACGCTGAATGGTGTGGTGCAGTAGAAAGTGAATGTCCAGACTGAATTCTCCCAATAACAAAAAGGTTTTAATAATTAACAAACAAAAAGATCATAAAATAAATCTACTTGGGAAAAATAATTATTAATAATAATAATAATAATAATAATAAGCCCCAGTACCAGCGATGGTAGTGGGGCAAAACTCAGCGTCCTGCTAAAACAAAAGTAAACAAAACACACTCCAATAACCACAGTCCTCCGTGCACGAAAATGTGCTCTTCTCTTTCAGGGTTTGTGGTGCGTGCGCTGTGCTGTGAAGTGCTGTGCGATGAGGGGCGTGCTCTGGGGTATGTGCTGGCTCGCTGGCTACAGCCTCCCGTCCTCCTGCTCCTCTGCTAACACACAAAAACAAAACACGTAATCACAAAAACAAAAACATCGGCTCCGGCCGATCGCTTTTAACTCAGCGCAAGGGAGGTTTTGACGTAGCTGCTTCCCCTTTGTACCCAGCAAACTCCTCCCTGCAGTCAACGCGTCGCCTGGTTTCTCCAATAGAGGGCTGCCCCGCAGCTGACTGCAATGGAATCGTCCTGAGTACTTGCAGCTACGCGCCCCTCCTAATATGGTTACCTTCCGGTTTCCAGCTACCACCGAGGTAGAAGATCTAGGAGGCAGCTTACCTTCTCCCTTACACAGCGCCCTTTCTAATCGGGAGGGAGATTTACAGCATCGATCCTTTCTCTCGCTATCACATATCTCACCCCTCAGAGTGATGCCGAAGGAACACTCGCCAACTCTACATTCCCCAATGGTCCCCTCCCTTGAAAAAATCTGCATTTTGATGCTCCTTACCCGCACAATGTTTCACTGTATAGTGGAAGGGTTGCAGCGCCAGATACCACCGAGTTATCCGAGCGTTATTGTCCTTCATCGTATGTAACCACCTTAAAGGAGCATGATCAGTGATAAGAGAGAAAGAACGCCCCAACAAGTAATAGCGAAGAGCATGAGTAGCCCATTTGATGGCTAAACACTCCTTCTCAATGACGGAGTAGTTAATCTCCCTAGGAGCCATTTTTTTGCTCAGATAAATAATAGGGTGTTCTATCCCTGTCAACTTGTTGGGACAGGACCGCCCCCAGACCAATGTGGGAGGCATCGGTCTGCAGGATGAACTCTTTGCTGAAATCTGGTGAAATCAGAGCAGGAGCTTGACAGAGTCGCTTCTTGATCAAATCAAATGCCTCCTGACACTGCCCTGTCCATTTAACTATTTTTGGAGCAGCCTTTGGGTGAGATCTACCAGGGGTTAACTATGGTGGCATACTCGAGGATAAATCGGCGGCAATAGCGGCTAACCCCAGTAGCGATCTCACCTGTGACTTGGTTCTCGGGATCGCCGTCTCCACCAGCCTGGACTTTGGAGGCGATCGGCCTCACCCGCCATTACCCATAATGTAGCCAAGATATTGGGTCTCCTGTTTGCCAAATGCACAATTGCCCAGCTTGGCTGTTAGCCCGCCTCCCTCAGAGACTGGAGGACGGCTGAAACTCTAACAATGTGCTCCTTCCAGGTGGAGCTAAAAATCACCACATCATCAATGTAGGCGGCGGCATACTGATGATGGGGAGCTAAGACCTGGTCCATCAGTCTCTGAAAGGTGGCAGGAGCTCCATGCAACCCGAAGGGCATGGTCCGGAAATGGAACAAGCCATCTGGGGTAGAGAAAGCAGTTTTCTCTTTCGAGCTCTGAGTCAGTAGAATCTGCCAGTATCCCTTCGTCTGGTAGAGCGTCCTCGAACCCTTCAGCCAATCTGACCGCTGCCTCCAGCGTGGTGGGACAGTGGCGACTGACCCAGTTCCTCGTGTCTGGCCCCAGCACCGTCACGAATTGCTCAATGGCAATGAGCTCGGTGACCTGCTCTGCGCTATTGGTGCCGGGCAGAGCCACCGGGTCACGTGGTCCACCAGCTGTTGTGCCACCACGCGGGTCGCAGTCCTGGGGGTCGCTGGTATTCCCGGAACCGGCGACGGTGGGTTTCCTCCGTGATGTCGAGTCGCTGGAGAATGGCCTGCCTCACTCTATCATAATTGAGGGCATCTTCATTGGTTAAGGCTTGGTAGGCTGCCTGGGCCTCCCCAATCAAATTGGGCCCCAACTGGGTAGCCCACCAATCCCGAGGCCATTGCGCTGCCGTTGCCTGCCTCTCAAAGGCTACCAAATAGGCCTCAGGATCATCCTCCAGCGACATCTTTACCACCCTTATCTTCGGTAAGGGTGGCGTTGGTTCTGTCGCCGGTCCCCGATTGGCTTCCAGGAACATGGCATGCATCCGGCTCCATCATGGTTGCCATTCCCTCCTGGTGTCTTCGCTCCTGCGCCCAATATTGCTCCTAATGCGCGGCATCCATCCCGAGTCCCTCTTCTGATCACCAACTGTGACACGCTGAATGGTGTGGTGCAGTAGAAAGTGAATGTCCAGACTGAATTCTCCCAATAACAAAAAGGTTTTAATAATTAACAAACAAAAAGATCATAAAATAAATCTACTTGGGAAAAATAATTATTAATAATAATAATAATAATAATAATAAGCCCCAGTACCAGCGATGGTAGTGGGGCAAAACTCAGCGTCCTGCTAAAACAAAAGTAAACAAAACACACTCCAATAACCACAGTCCTCCGTGCACGAAAATGTGCTCTTCTCTTTCAGGGTTTGTGGTGCGTGGCTGTGCTGTGAAGTGCTGTGCGATGAGGGCGTGCTCTGGGGTATGTGCTGGCTCGCTGGCTACAGCCTCCCGTCCTCCTGCTCCTCTACTAACACACAAAAACAAAACACGTAATCACAAAAACAAAAACATTGGCTCCGGCCGATCGCTTTTAACTCAGCGCAAGGGAGGTTTTGACGTAGCTGCTTCCCCTTTGTACCCAGCAAACTCCTCCCTGCAGTCAACGCGTCGCCTGGTTTCTCCAATAGAGGGCTGCCCGCAGCTGACTGCAATGGAATCGTCCTGAGTACTTGCAGCTACGCGCCCCTCCTAATATGGTTACCTTCCGGTTTCCAGCTACCACCGAGGTAGTAGATCTAGGAGGCAGCTTACCTTCCCCCTTACACAGCGCCCTTTCTTATCGGGAGGGAGATTTACAGCATCGATCCTTTCTCTCGCTATCATATATGTACATACAGACAGACACACAAACATACAAACAAACGACAGGTGCATGCAGTATATCTCTGTAAGATTATACATCACTTATGCATCAAAAATCATTCACTCTTTTGACTCAATTCAACTGGCAGGCTTTTATATACATATTAAGAGAAATAATAATAAAAAAAATGTATCCAATCCTCCCCAAATTAATGAAAAACAACCAACTGTTTAATATAGTGTGGAATAGAAAACATCAACAGCAAAACATGCCACAAAATGGGGTTAACGACAAGTAAGAAAATGTTATTTAGATACTTGGTTAATACACCTTTGAATCTATATAACCATAACATCCAATTCTGCAGCAGGAGGCCACTGGGTAGAATATGCACGATTCTGAGCAGTTGAAATAGATGAGTTCAATAAGCTGTTTGTTCTCAGGTGCACAGTTAGGTTTCAAGGCAGGGCAACAAGTAGTGTTACTTATGTTTACTGACCAACCACACTTTTTAAAACACATTGAATACAGTACATCATATATGTATGTATATATATATATATATATATATATATATATATATATATATATATATATATATATATATATATATATATATATATAGTAATGTGCAAAAGTTTTAGGCAAGTGTGAAAAATGCTGTAAAGTAAGAATGCTTTCAAAATAGACATGTTAATAGATTATATTTATCAATTAACTAAATGCAAAGTGAGTGAACAGAAGAAAAATCTAAATCAAATCCATATTTGGTGTGACCACCCTTTGCCTTCAAAACAGCATCAAGCATCAATTCTTCTCATTACACTTGCACACAGTTTTTGAAGGAACTTCGGCAGGTAGGTTGGCCCAAACATCTTGGAGAACTAACCACAGTTCTTCTGTGGATTTAGGCAGCCTCAGTTGCTTCTTTCTCTTCATGTAATCCCAGACAGACTTGATGATGTTGAGATCAGGGCTCTGTGGGGCCATACCATCACTTCCAGGACTCCTTGTTCTTCTTTACGCTGAAGATAGTTCTTAATGACTTTCGCTGTATGTTTGGGGTCGTTGTCATGCTGCAGAATAAATTTGGGGCCAATCAGATGCCTCCCTGATGGTATTGCATGATGGATAAGTATCTGCCTGTACTTCTCAGCATTGAGGAGACCATTAATTCTGACCAAATCCCCAACTCCATTTGCAGAAATGCAGCCCCAAACTTGCAAGGAACCTCCACCATGCTTCACTGTTGCCTGCAGACACTCATTCGTGTATGCTCTCCAGCCCTTCGCAAACAAACTGCCTTCTGCTACAGCCAAATATTTCAAATTTTGACTCATCAGTCCAGAGCAACTGCTGCCATTTTTCTGCACCCCAGTTCCTGTGTTTTCGTGCAGAGTTGAGTCGCTGGCCTTGTTTCCACGCCGGAGGTATGGCTTTTGGCCGCAAGTCTTCCATGAAGGCCACTTCTGACCAGACTTCTCCGGACAGTAGATGGGTGTACCAGGGTCCCACTGTTTTCTGCCAGTTCTGAGCTGATGGCACTGCTGGACATCTTCCGATTGAAGGGAAGTAAGCATGATGTGTCTTTCATCTGCTGCAGTAGGTTTCCTTGGCCGACCACTGCGCTCACGGTCCTCAACGTTGCCCGTTTCTTTGTGCTTCTTCAAAAGAGCTTGGACAGCACATCTGGAAACCCCTGTCTGCCTTGAAATTTCTGCCTGGGAGAGACCTTGCTGATGCAGTATAACTACCTTGTGTCTTGTTGCTGTGCTCAGTCTTGCCATGGTGTATGACTTTTGACAGTAAACTGTCTTCAGCAACCTCACCTTGTTAGCTGAGTTTGGCTGTTCCTCACCCAGTTTTATTCCTCCTACACAGCTGTTTCTGTTTCAGTTAATGATTGTGTTTCAACCTACATATTGAATTGATGATCATTAGCACCTGTTTGGTATAATTGTTTAATCATACACCTGACTATATGCCTACAAAATCCCTGACTTTGTGCAAGTGTACCTAGAAGAATTGATGCTGTTTTGAAGGCAAAGGGTTGTCACACCAAATATGGATTTGATTTAGATTTTTCTTCTGTTCACTCACTTTGCATTTAGTTAATTGATAAATATAATCTATTAACATGTATATTTTTGAAAGCATTCTTACGTTACAGCATTTTTTTCACACCTGCCTAAAACTTTTGCACAGTACTGTGTATATATATATATATATATATATATATATATATATATATATATATATATATATATATATATAACGACAGCTAGAGCTCTGAGCTAACATTACCTGCTTTCTTTCGGATTTTGCTATTAATTTAATCACTAAATCAAATTTTCTATTACAAGATCAAGATGATTACAGATTTATTTATTTTTATTTGTATCTTAAGCCAGAAACAGAGCCAATAACATTCCATAATGAGTGCATGAGCCGTATCTTTGTTTCCATTACAGCAGTAATAACCGTAAGGATGCAAAACAAAGCCACATTTAAAGAAGGCTGTGTGGGTTTTATTTTTCAAATCTCCATGATTGCACTGCCAGGCCCTCTGCGTTTTGCACTGCAGATGTTACAGAACTGAACAGCAGGAATCTGAAAAGGAAAAATAGATAAGTTATAAAACACCACACAAAAAATGGATCACCAAAATATTTAATGCAATGCCTCATCTTTCACATATTTTCAGCAATACTGTGTACATTTGAGAAGTCACATGGTTTTAACTGTATGAATTAATGTTAGTTGTTGCAGCTAAATATCTGTGCTATGGAGCTCTATGATGTAGATGAGCATCTAAAGCTCAGTGCTGTAGAAGTGAAAAGTATCTAGACATGAGTGACACAAGGGGACTGGATACGAAGTACAGCTCACCATGGAGGAGTTTAAATTCCCAGACAGTTGCCATGACATATTGTCAGTAACACACATATAATCCCCCATGGATATCCAAAACACATGACAGGTGGCAGTATGATGAAAAGATATCATCACTTTCAAATGCCCATGCTTATCAAAAACTGAAAAGCTGTAGCTGTGCTATAAAGGCTATCTTGGTTAATACATTTTCCGACTTGCATGGGCATTTGTTTTAATGTGAGCTACATTCACAGTATGTGCAAATATCAGAAGTATAAGTTCTAATAATTTAAGTATTAATTTTGTTGCATCACTGCACAGATTAGCTGAACGCACTGAGTCCAGTGTGTGGTAGCCTTTACTTTTAGAATTAATTGCTTCTTGCTCTCCTGATTATGAAAGCAAACCTAATTGTTGCAATGTTCTAATTTGTTTCATGAATTTTGCTACACCTCGTTGAGCAGCTAGAAATACTCCAGCGTTATTGTGTAATGAAGTTAGAACCACAGTGCTTACAGTGCTGGGAGAAGGCAGGCACTCTTTGTGAAACATGTGTCTGCAGTGGAATACCACAACATTGAAGACCTTGGCAGTATCTGTGAGGGAGAAAAAAGACATAAGAGGCAAGAATACATATCTTCTGTTGTAAATCTTTTTAAAACATTTTTAGGCTCCTATGCCTGATTTTTATCATGAGCTTAGGTATGTTCTTAGGCTTTGGCTTATGAAGATATAAGCTTCAACTCTTGTGCCAAACTGTCTTATTAACAACCTATTGTAGTAAATGATGCCTCTAGTAACAAAATGTATATGTGCATTGCCCAATCCCAGATGGGAGGCACCTAGGCTCAGTGGTTTGGAAAATAATCTATTGCTTCATTTGATGCCCGTATGTAGGTTTTTGTATTTCTGAAATGTATGAATTATTTGCTGCCCTGTTCTTGCGATCTATTCAGGGTGCTCTTAGAAACAAGATGGCTCATCTCAATGAACTTTTTTTCTGGTTAGAATTTTGAAATAAAACAGAGTAATCAAAATGTTATTCAGGGCAGCATGGGGGTATTAGTTATGCAACACCACAGAAGAAATGCCAGGAGTAAATCACAGATGAGCAATTGTGGCCCCTAACAGACACAAGTGGCATGCCCTGGTATTATTTGTTTATTTAGCAGACGCCTTTATCCAAGGCGACTTACAGAGACTAGGGTGTGTGAACTATGCATCAGCTGCAGAGTCACTTACAACTACGTCTCACCCGAAAGACGGAGCACAAGGAGGTTAAGTGACTTGCTCAGGGTCACACAATGAGTCAGTGGCTGAGGTGGGATTTGAATCGGGGACCTCCTGGTTACAAGCCCTTTTCTTTAACAACTGGACCACACAGCCTCCTGGTATTCTCCTCCAGCGTTTCTCAGCTTTTACACTCCAAACTTCACCCTCCAACAATGAACATGTTTGGAGAGGCATGCGTTTCCATTTATTTACAAATACAACATTTGCACCCAACAGTCCCACATTAAAAACACCCCTGCTCACTTTTCTTTACACAGTTTAGAATAGAATTCCTATTTCTGGAACACACAAGCTTCATTAAACTTGAAGACCTACCTGTTGGTAGTATCGGAGCATGGCATGCCTCACAAATATTCTCTTCTATATGAAAACAAACAAAGAGTTGATATTAATAGATGAAATCTTTTTTTTTTTTTTTTTAAATACTTCCCATGTCGAACCGTGAAGTACCCACCATCGACTCGGACTCCTCTCATCTGCGTTCTCTGCATCTTCTTTAGCAAGGACAAGGAGTCTGCCACCAGGATTTTCTTACAGCCCTCTCGCAGCAGAATCTACGAGAGGGAAGGACGGTACATTAAGAGCACCATTACCCTAACTTTGTAACAGGGCACACACACTCAGGTTGTCCTTTTACGTATCTGAGCTGTCTTTGAAGTTTGTGGTATTACGTAGAGCATTTTATTTTGTTGTCCATGGCAGCAAGGTGAAATCTGATATGTTGCATCAGGGCACCATGGAAATCATATGTCAAAAGTTATCACAAATGGGTACAGTGGGCACCACCAATGCATCTTAGCTCCTGTTGGGTGACATCTTGCCTGTAGGTCATGTGATGCATTAGTTGCTCCCTCAATACTCACTGGTGGCATGTCCTGGTATTTTCTTTTTATGTTGCCATGTTACAACACCCCAAATGTCATGCTATCAAAATATTTAATACTACTGCACTTTGCTATAATTGGAGTTGTGGATTCATTTTATTTTGACTTTATTTCTGATTTTATTTCTTAAAATTCAATTGAGTAGGCTACGTGCACTGACAATGCAGTTCTGAGGCTTAAGTGGTCTTCCCAGATCTGCCAAGCTGGCGGTTATCTATTTTTGGCTAATGACATATTCTGTATTAAAGCTGAGGCAGCAGCTCTCATGAGTAAATTAGACCTGCAGTGTTCCAAGCCCATGGATTTATCGATTGATCTTCCAATGCGTGGTACGAATGCAAATATGGAAGCAGAGCCTTGAACGTTGCTTCCCCTACCATGTTACTATTTTAATTCACAGATCATCCAAAATGTGTGTTTTAAAATAGGGGGAATGTTTTCTTGATTTTATAGTACCACTTTTTTTTCTTTAAGGGAAAGTCACTGCGGAAATATCAGTTGATTATGCAACAGTACTGGTTAGCTACTCTGCATGCTATGTATAATTTGACTGGTTTTATTGCAGTTTAATAACAGCGCACTGTAGTTTATTAGCTTTATTTACAGTAGCTCTACTGTAAACATAGTACAATAGTGCTCCCGCTTACAACGCGCATGTGCATAAAACACACGTTCCTATTGAAATATATCCACACATTACGTGCATACTAATAAAGCACACATTGAGTTGATAAAGATGAAGTTGCGTCTTTGTTTAATAAATCATGCCTTTAACAATACCACATGTATTCCACTATCATCCCACCTGTAGGTTGTAGTCCTGTAGAATCTTCACCAGCGAATCCCTCAGGCTGGGGATCTCCATGTCTTCTTTTATGCGGTGGATAAGGAGGATTGGGTCAACGTGAGTCCCAATGTTGTTTAGCAAGCCTGTGATAAATGCTAGAGAAGGAAAATAACGCACCATTAAATTGAAGTAGAAAAAAAAGACTAAAGGCATTTACTTAATTTATGTTTGGATAATTAATATCAATTTTAATCCAGTCTACCAAATAAATAAATAAAATTACTGAAAGCTACTTTTTTGATAAAATGTAATTTATTTTGGTACTCTATAATAAGTAGTGTGAATTTCGACTCAATTCGATATTATAAACCAACATACTGTATCTTCCTGAATCTCAATGAAGAAATTATGATATAATTGACAAATAATGTATCATAAACACACATGGAATGCCAAACCTTATGGCTTTGCAATTGTGTTAGCTGGTGGATTCTGGAATCATTTGCATGCCTGGGTTGAGAAAAACTCCAAGCAAGTGAAAATAGATCACCTTGCACATGCATTTGTATTTAGAATGGCACAGCTTACTTATGACCATACTTTGGTTTGGCCTAGGGGTACTGCGGAAATGACACATTTTATTGAAAAATGTATTATTTAAAAAAAAAAAAAATCAGTGAATCTTAAGACACAATTATCCAATTCCTATTTCGAGTAGATGAACAATTATCATGTTACGGCAACCAAACACTAAATTAAAATGTTGGTAATGTTTTCATGAAGAACCTCAGTCAGTTCATCCAAACACATTCAGCACACTCCTACTACAGGTACTGAATTCACGACAGCTGTGCACCACTTTGAAACACACGACTCACAAGGCTTGTCGATGGAATAGGAGATCAGGTCTTCCCAAAGCTCTGCATCATCCTGTTCTTTTGCAAACTCGATCGCCTTGTCCACGTCATGCAGCTCTTCCATTATCATCTGCAAGGCCCTTCGGCTGTTACCCATCCTGCCTGTGATGAGAGCCACACCATGTCAGACACCACCTCCCAGCTACAATATCTATTTATTTTCATTTAATGTCTGACAAAGGTGCCATATACCCTCCCTGGTGTTTTACAACAGAACAAAAATGTTATCTTTCAACCTCTGTTGAGTCCACTAAATTACTTGCTAAATACATTCCCTTGAATCTACCTGTATGTTTTCTTTAATGTTCAAAGTTAGTGCCACTTGCGTCGACTACAATTCCACAACAATTCTGAATGTCCAGACAGTAGATCCCAGTAGCAGGGATTTGTTTTGACATGCCATGAAATGCACTGTGTGTGGCTTCCTCCCTTTGCTATGATTTGTGTGCTCTTCTTTCCTGCAATGTCAAAGAATATGGGAACCATTCCCAGAGCACTTTCTGTACACAAAGCCCATTACTTTCAAGGCTGTTGTGAAAATACAAATCCTTCCCCACTGTATTACACTTGGCACCAGGACACAGTGGATAGCCACCAGCCAATCACATAGGGAGAACATACTTAGCAAAAACACTGTCTCCTCCACAAAGTTCCTCTGCTGGCAAATCTCAAGGGCCTGAATGAGACAATAAAATTTAAAAAAATAAATACATACATTTGCTGTGTAATTTTGAGCAGATATACTACAATGCTAACTGTACTCCCTCTGAAGTAAGTGTTCCTTAGCAATATACAACCTATCAATTAGAAAAGATCGCCATCTGCAGGAGAAAATAATATTCCACTTCTGAGGAATTCTCTTTTGAACGAAGTTTCATGATGTCTGGTATGCAGCAATTCAAAGTCTATTTGGCATCGGTATTTCAATGAGAGGTCTGAGTGATATTTTCCTGCACAGAGAAAGTTGATTCTTTGTGATCGATAAGAGGTAAGAGTATTATAATTGGTCAAACTGACAGAGATATCTACAAATATATTATATAGTGATAAATGTTGGACCATCACTTTTGAATAGTCAATACATTTTTGTAACATTATACTATACTGGTAATCCATCTTTCCTCTGATTCTAGGCATCAGTCTTATACAGCGGGAGTCTATAGTCTGCTACATTTTTAACTCAAATCAAAGCCTTCAGTAAATTCCTAGTTTACCTCTCTGGTCTAAAAGAAAACTCACAGCATCGGAACAGAAATATTACATACATTTTACTGATAATTAAGAATTTATATTTTAGTGAAAAATATGAAAACAAAAATGTAATGTAAAAGACCATTACAATGAATTAGAAAAATGACAGTGTACTTATCTCAGACATCTGACTTTATAACATCCCACCCTGCCACATGTCATGAAAATAAACTTTACAGAACTGAGTTTGGTTCTGACACTGGAAATGAAGGCATCAATCTGGCTAGCTGATGCTGGCCCTACCTTTTCTAAAGGACAGTGGGTACTGTCTCTCAGGAATGGCAGCAGGTTTGGTCGATCATACTCGGCATACAGGCTGATTTGTTTTTCATGGTACTTCTGTCCTTTGTGTTGGTCTCGCTTGAACAGCTTATGCAGGTACTAGCAAAGGAAATACAAAGAGCCTTTTAAAAAATGGTTCACGTGTAAAATGCATTGTAAAACTTATAATCAACACCATTTTCATCTTTTATTTAACATCATGTAATCAAAGAAACTACAAAATTATATTGCAAATGTCTGCCAGAAGCCATAATAGTAGCACAGTATTTCATGTTAGATTTTGAAATGTCACTGGGAAAGGAAAAGCCCGCAATCTGCTCTCCACCACAATCAAGTCAATGGAAACGATTGGAGACTCGGACATTGGTATCCTATGTAGATAACTAGCATGTTTATTCTGTACCACAGGATACAAACAGTTTGTAGCACAGCTTCACAGGATAGAAATTGCAGGCAAACCGCTTCAGGAAACAACAACAGCAGCAACAACAACATCTCAGGACGGGTTAGAACGGGATTTAAGCTTCCGGGAATGGGAAGTAACAGGACTACTCTGCCACCAGCAGACAGGAAGAGTGTTTTTTTGCTCTTAAAGTCGTAAAAGAGCCCATGACATGGAATTTGACTGTTACCATAAACATACAAAATAATATGAACAGGTCTCACTTAAACTTATAATCACATTAATTTTATCAAATTATGTTTAATCGCGCGACAATTAATCAAATAATACCCGGAAATACACAGAGGGCGATCTCCATTTCCTGGTGTGGGGCCAGGAGACTGTGACCTCAGGGCAGGCTCCTTGCATCTGCCAGTATGGATGACAGTGAAAGTGAGAGGAGCCTAATTTAATCAGTTTCAGACACCTCTTATGAATGTGAATTATGTAGTGATGCGTTTGATGTAAGAGAAAACAGGGATTGTCTCCCGTATCAATTCAAGCCGTATGCCTCCGAATTAGAAAATTCAAATTCGTAGAGAGACCAACGCGGATGGACCAGAGGGACAGCAGATATCCAGAGAATCAGCGTCTTGGCAACACGGAACGCTTAATAAAAACCCTTACGTTTAACATAGATTGATACTTAAAATATTTCATATTACCCATAACTGTATAGTTAAGTCAGTCCTTTAGTTAACAATATTGATTCATGAATTATTGATACTAGCAGACTAACTGAACGCTCTCTCTCTCTATATACATATGTACAGTATATTAAGGATGTGTAAATCATAATGCAGAGATGTCAAAGGCGGTAGCAGTTACTATTTTTTGGTGGTACTGCTTTGGGTGTACGATCAAGGGGTATGTACTACAATTTTTAATAAATGAATACATGGATACTCCCTGAATGTTTATAAAATGTTATTTCAATACCATGTTTTTTTGTTGTTTACATTATTTATTTATTTATTTTTTATTTAGTGGTCACCAATTTTTTTTTTTAATTGTTTTCTCCCCAATTTAGTAATGATCAATTATTTTTAGGCTCAGCCCACCGGGAGCGGCGAAGACGAACACATGCTGTCCTCCGAAGCATGTGCCGTCAGCTGTCCGCTTCTTTACACACTGCAGACTCACCATGCAGCCACCTCAGAGCTACAGCGTCGGAGGACAACGCAGCTCTGGACAGCTTACAGGCAAGCCCACAGGTGCCCGGCCAGACCACAGGGGTCGCTGGTGCGCAGTGAGCCGAGGACACCCTGGCTGACCTAACCCTCCCTCCCCGGCGCACTCGGCCAGTGGCGCCGCCCCCTGGGAGCTCCCGTCTTCGGTCGGCAGAGGAATAGCCTGGACTCGAACTCGCGACGTCCAGACTATAGGGCGCATCCTGCACTCCACGTGGAGCGCCTTGGGAGCCTGTGCTGTTTATTTTTTAATGAATTAATTGTTCGTAATACTGTATTTCACTGACAGTTTATTGTGGCATTGACATACTAAAATCTCTGAGCTGGGTTGCTTTGTAACCAATTTAGAAACTGAAACTGCCGCACAAAACTGTAAACAGTTGTTTTTATATCACCAAATTTATATATTACATCATTATATGGCAAATTGTGCTTATAAAGACCCTGTGCTTGCACTGTATTTTTTTCAGAAAAAACAAAACCTAAAAACAAATTACTAGTAGTATACCGGTAGTGTTTAATGCAAAACCCTATAAACCCTAATTTTATACATGAATACGAAAATATCTGTACCTCCAAATAATAGTTGATCTCTGTTTATCACGGGATGGGATGGGACGGGATTTTCTTTGACAGGACAGGATCTTTCATGGGATGGGATGGGACAGGAACATTTTTGACAGGACAGGATAGGACAGGACTGAAGTTTCATTCCCGTGTCACTCTCTAGGACAGAGGTACAAACTATCAGTTTCCCTTTCCTCTCCCCAAGCACTACTATAGCTGCCACTTATTTACTGTGTCACACTGGCTTCGGAACATGGAAGCTCTTTAAATGATCCTACTAGTTAAGAACATGGAAGCTCTCTAAATGATCCTACTGGTTTGAACTGCATAAGTCACCACTCCTGACGAGCAGACAAACTGAGCACCCCTCTCTCTCTCTCTCCCCCACTAAACCACTGTGATTATATATGTGGTACAAATCTGCCCACTAATACACATATAGTTTACCTGTAACATTTTAGTAATTTTATATAAACGCTCTACCTATGTACTATTGAATATTTTATACAAAAATATATTTTTAATAACAATAATTACAACAATAGTAAAAATACATTATATTTAAAAAACCTCTAACCCATCTTCCAGGCAAGCTTTTGTTTATTTTAAACAGTGATGGTTTTCCATCACAGTCACAGTTTAAAATTTTTGTCAGTTTATAATGCTACCTGTTATAGTGGGAAATCAGTTATAACACGGTAAGGTCATGGCTCCCCCATAATGCACTTTGACTCACAAATGTAGGGTGAACATTCCAGATATACAGTACAAAGCATGGCAGACAGCAAAAAAACGAAAATCTTTCTCTGTTAAACTCGATGCGGTAGACAGAGTAAGAAAAGGTGAAACTCAAGCAGCAGTTTCAAAATATATAAATGTTGCAGAATCTACATTGCGTGGATGGCTAAAAGTTTTTCTTGATAAGACTCCAAAGTAGGCTGCTCTAGGAAAAAAAATGTGCTGTGCTAAAGACAATGAATTAGACTCTGCCTTATTCGCTTGGTTTCTGCAGGAACAGCAACAGGGAGGCGTGAACATGAAGGCATATAGGGGGGAACCCACATCGGTGCGGGCAGAGCCGAGTGAGACAAGTTGCTGTGTGAATGTGCTGCTGTAGCAAGACTGTTTGTTGTTTTGAGTGTGGTCCAGACTAACAGGAGCCGGGAATAATCGTCCCACTAAATCGTGGATTCGAGTACCTGCAAATTGTGTGTGTCTCTTTCCTTCATTTTCCACTGTACACTACAATATTAATTTGGCTTGTGGCCATTGTAAATCATTTCGGGAATAAAAATGCCAATATTCGTTATAAGGTGAAACACAAAACGCGGTCTCCTAATTATGGACCCAGACAACTGCATTATAATTAGGGCTTCTGATTTTAGGTTTTAACCGCTAAAACCTGATAAAACTCCCCCGATACAAACAAAATGAAATCGGTGGATAGCCAATAAACACCGGAAAACACTGGAAAAACTGTGGAAATGGTTAATCAATTCACGTTGACTTTACCCTTTTCCCATTAAAAAATAAAATCTAATACAAAAATAATAATAAATACATTTCCCAATGCTGCTGGGCAATGTCCCACCTTTCTGACTTATCATTGATTCGCTCTGAATACTTTAAACCCGCCCCAACTACTGAGTGACAGCACATTCCTACATTTCTATTGGAGACTCTGCTTGCGATATTTAAAACGAGATTACAATCAGGAATGGAGGCTTGTTATTGGGATTTAAAGATGTATTACAGTTAAGATATGGAGGATTTAAAACAGAATTGTGGCGAAATGTAAAAAAAATGCCTACACACAAAAACCCCAAAAGAATTGTCCCTTGACCATAGGGATTTCTTTGTGGAAGACAGCAAAGGAAAGAAGGTACAACTTAAGTGTGCAAGTACTGTCGAGTTACTATACATATTTTGACCGAAAAACAACGCTCAGGCATTTTGGAAAGTAATTGAAAACACTAATTTCATATAGTATATCAAAAACAAAAGCCCCCCCCCCCCAAAAAACGATTTTCATAAAACTCGAAAATAGCTCAAATTAAGCACCAAAAAATTCAATTAAAAAAAACTGTAAAACAGACGCCCTAATTATAATGGGGTAGTACTGTCTATGGAAAACTACAAAGCGTTATGTAATTCAATATTTTAACATAAGATTATTCAGCAGGTTTCATTCGATTTTATGAAGCAAAATTAGTTAATTCTATAGGGGGATGCAAAACCTTTGGCCATAGCTGTACACTACCTGGCCCCTTTATTAGGTTCTCTTGGTATACCCTGGTGTAGGGCATGTTCTCCTGGTATACCCTGGTGTAGAGCATGTTCTCCTGGTATACCCTGGTGTAGGGCATGTTCTCCTGGTATACCCTGGTGTAGGGCATGTTCTCCTGGTATACCCTGGTGTAGGGCATGTTCTCCTGGTATACCCTGGTGTAGGGCATGTTCTCCTGGAATACCCTGGTGTAGGGCATGTTCTCCTGGAATACCCTGGTGTAGAGCATGTTCTGCTGGTATACCCTTGATTACTCTGGAAGGCCGAATGAATGCTGTACTTTACTATGCATTGTTGCAGATCAAGACCACCTAACAGTTGTATCCCGATGTCGATGGCTAGTTTTAAGATGTGTGGCAGGGCAAATCCCTGCCTGAAGAAAATGTGTTGGTGGTTGGCTGACAGTGTGTGTGGCTGTGTTTGCACAGCCACAGGTGTAATTAGTTTATTTATTTAATTTAATTAGTGTTACCTGCCTTGAATTAACAAGCAGGTATTTAAACAGGACAAAAAGTTTGTTCTGGGCAGTCTCCAGTCTGTGTAAAGAGACCTGTGTGGTTATCAAAAAAAGGTAGTGCGTAAAACCTTTTTGTTTGTGTGCGTTTAAAATTATTTTGTTTAAATCGGTAAACGGATTAGCCGTCCGATGTGTTAGTTAGCGATTGAAAAAAAGCATAGTTAGTACTCCACGTGAGAGTTAGGTTTTTGTTTTGTTTTCAGTTATTTTATTTCTGTAAATAATAAAATCACACATAACTGCTTAAACACTTCAAATTCCTGTGGCTGGGTCTGCTAAAAAGGGGCTACGAACATTCAAATTAAGTGAAATCTTTCACAGATGATAATGAACTCGTCCACTGTGTCAGAATGGCATGAAGATGATAATGAACCCGTCCGCTGTGTCAGAATGGCATGCAGATGGTTTGAGCAGCAAGGTAGAGACTCCATGAATCCACACACAGGATCTCAGTCCAACTGTCCAAATGTTTGGGATGAACTACCTCTCTACACCAATTGTACAAATATTAATGAGTGACTGGATTAACATCCCTCGAGACACCTTCCAGCACCTGTGGAGTCAATGCCAGGTCGTGTCTGTTATCAGGGCAAACAATGGCTTTACCCAGTGGCTCTCAACCTATGGCTGGGCTATTTCCATTGCGGTCAGAGTCTCACGAGTGAAACCTGAAACCTGAATGATGCAATACATAAAAATACATAAAAACAAGGGGAGCTACATGCTTACTGCTGCAACTATACAGAGACGAGATGGCTTTTGTTTATGTTTTGACATTTTGAGTTGACTTACATCTGAGAGCAGGCGCTGTTTAAGTTTAAGTTTGTTATATTTTACAGCTGCCGTATTGCACAACATGACTGTGTGCTTGGTTGCTAGGATAAAGACCGCTAGAACTTAAGGCAGTCCATATCTGAGTGAGAGAGCAAAATAAACTTATGCTGATTTTTCAGTGAACTCATCGTATTGTGTGCTTTCAGTACAGAACAGCTTACATGTTCAAGGGGTAAACTCTGTAGTTTCAACAACAAATGAGCTCTCGATATCCATCATACCAACTGTCTCATACCAGCTACTTCTATGACATCTAAACTCTTGGGCAATTCCCAAGAAAAGTTCATCAAACTCCTCAATAGTGGCACAGCTAATGCTCTGTTTTCATCAGTGCCCCTAAATCAGCTTTGGATCAAGTGCTTGGATGATTACCCGATTTGTCTTTTATTACCGTTCACAACTTCTAATATGTGCGAGACTGGATTCTCAAGCCTGCTGACGACGCAAACGAAGGATCGGAGCACAACTTTCCCGCAGACGGACTGCACAGTTGAATGACTAACTTGTATTCACTAACTTGTAATCTGGTTCCTTGTTTTTATATTTGTACACCTATTCTTGGAGCAGAGAGGTGCAGTGGGGGGGGGAATCACAGAAATTGGATACTGAAAAAAATGGGTCGCAGGGGGACAAAGGTTGAGAACCACTGGCCTAAACTTGCAACTGTGTACAGGTCCTAATAATGTTCTATAGCACTTGGAAGTCGTAAGACATATTACTTTATAGAGAAATGTACACAACATTTGTCGTGGAATTTTCTGCATACAATGCTGCAGACCCCGGTCCTGTACTGAAAACAATAGAGCAGAGACAAGTTGGAACAAACTCACACTTTATTAGTTTGCAAACTGGAGCATTCAACAGAGTGTCACAGACTCTGCAAGCAACCGCAAAGAAGGCTCAAAAAACACTAGGTCAACAGTTCCTTATATCTGAAAACAGGGCTGCTGACCTTGGCAACATTGAGGAGGAATTATCGCTGTCTCAAAATATTATCATTTTGAGACAGTGCCCTATTCTTATGTCGCTGACTCATGCACTTCTCTGAGAACAGGGCTGCTGACCTTGAGCACATTCCAGTGTGTTAGTTTAACATTGTAAATTTAATACTTTGTTAACTTTAAACTCCATATAATATCATTATTCAGGTTATACAAGTCACAGAAATCATCAAAACACATTAAATTAAAACTTTTAGTATGATTAGTCTAAATTACTACAATTAATCTGAGTTCTTCTAAGACACATTCCAAAATAAATTTAGTTAAACTATAAAACAGTAGTCAAACATTTTAGTAAATATTATTTACAGTTCTTAACCAAGCTCTCATGCAGTAGTTTTTTATGATATTAATCTGTCTGAAATGGTTCCAACATAAAATACGTAAAATGACCAGCAGAGGGCAATAGCTCCTAAACTTTAAAAAGATAACCTAAATGTGTTTATATTATACCAGAATTCAAACCCAGTCATTTTGGACAAAGTACAACTGTGGTTCTGAGGGGACAGCTTCTTAATGATGCAAAGAAAAATATTTAAAAGATGTTTTTATTTATTTTTTACATTTGTCTGTGTCCATGAAATTATTCTAGGACTTACCACATGCAGCAATTCAGGACGATCTTTCAGTTCCTCCACAACTCTGTCAATCTAAAAAATATAAAAGTACAGCAATAAACTTAACAAAACAAACGTTTCCAGGAGAACACTTATTTCAAATTGCCACTCAGTAATGCCTTTGAAAAGTCAAAAGAAAATGGATGGTACTCACTGAGATTTTATCTTCATTGTCAAGCAGCATATCGACAGCTTTCTGAAAACAGAAACACTGTCACCTTGAGTGTGTCTTACTATTTCTTTTTTCGCAAGATGCAATCTCTGAACTTAAATACATCAAACAACCATTCCTTATACTGCAGCTGCTGTGCCTCACACAATATTTGTTTGGTTTGATGAAGTTAATCAAAATGGTTTGGAGGACGACTCTAAATAGACATGTGAGTTTTGTGCTTATGAACAGAGTATCCTACAGAAACATACAGCACATCCTAGAACAGTACTTTTGTATGAAAGACTTAATTTATGATTTTATATCATCTCCTCTTTTAAACACAGGGCTATATAATGTAAATGTAAATGATGGTCTCAACAAAAGATACATTAAGATTTAAAAAGAACACCTCACCACCTTACCAGGTTTTGGTATTCAGCTTCAACCGTACTAGAATAGTCTGAAAGAGGGTAAGTCAGCCCTGTAAGGCGAATACAACTGCATTGAATGATTAAAATTAAGAAAAACAAAAATAAAATGTGTTTTTTTTGTTTTCATATGTTTAAATATTACACAACATATGTTTTACTGTACTTTTTACTATAATTAATTGACAACTTCCAGAAGCACTTTTGAATTCACGTTCCCACCTCTTTATCAAAGTCCATCAGCAAAACGATTTTGTCTTCGATGGAGGAGAAAAGATTGTGTTTATGTATCAGCTGGTAGACGTCTTTGTGCCTCAGCTGCAGGTAGATCTTGAGAGCCCTGTCATAACGCTGGTCATAGGTATAGCTAGAACATATAAAGACAAGGAGCTAAAGGCTACTTATAAATCAGTTCCTTGCAGCATGATGTAGTGTAACCTCTATGGCAAGCTGAGGAATTTGCACAGCGGTTTGTTTTTTTAATTGACACCCAGGGTTCGTACGCTAGTCTGGAAGTCTGGAAAAAGTATGGAAAAATGCCAAAATGATTTCCAGGGTTTGAAAATGCTTGAAAAACCACGTCTCCGTTATGAAAGTCTTGAAAAAGTCTGGAATTTTACTAGTATCACGGAAGAATGAAAATAATTCCGCGTTTCTTTTTATTATTAATAATAATTGATATCAAAAGCGGGTCAGCAGCTCTAGCGACAACTGTCTAGGCAATTTGCTAGTAGTAGCAACTATATTGCTTGCAAGCAAATCGCGCGAGGATTGCCCCGTGTATCACCCCTGACAATGTCCTGACAACTCAAGCAATCCTATCCAGTCAGCGCACCGGTATATGTCATATGACTGTCTGCTCCAGCGAAACGAAGGGCAAAATCGACACTACGACAGCCAATATATATATCAATTTATATTGAAGGCCATGATTTTTAAACAAAGTTACAAACTGGATTTACAAGCTACTGTACTCTGCTCATCCAGACTCACATTTTGTTATCTTGTTGTTACCTTTATTAAATTGTTAATGTTATTTCCCAACCCAGGGGGACAAAAAATACGAATACAAAACAAGTTATTATCATCACTGACTCAGATTTTTTTTTTAAAACGCTTTCTGTAGCTCCTATGGTGTGTATAAATGTAGCATGTTAATGTAGCATGTTGGCTTTTTTCATTTCTTTAATGTGATTAATAAAATGTACCGGTAATTGTATTTTAAATGTATGGTGCTTCCTTGTAACTTACAGTCCCGAGTGCAGCAACAGTCTCGGGTCCAAACCGTCAGTCGAGTGTAGATATACTATTTACATCCTCGCTATATGGCCTTCATTATACGATTAAACACTGATTTAAAAAATAAAAAAAAATAAAACTGCTGCTGATGTTGGCTCGTACACAGCTCTATGCAACCGCCACGGCAAAGCAAGTGTGTGGGGTTTTTTTGTTTGTTTTGTTGTTTTTTAATAAGGAAACAAAACTGAAACTTTGTTAATGCGTTTTTTGGGGGGTGGAGTTGTATTGTGTTCTTCAATGAATAGGATATGGGCAGCAGTGTGAAGTGGTGGTTAGGGCTCTGGACTCTTGACCAGAGGGTCGTGGGTTCAATCCCAGGTGGAGGACACTGCTGCTGTACCCTTGAGCAAGGTATTTTACCTAGATTGCTCCAGTAAAAACCCAACTGTATAAATGGGTAATTGTATGTAAAAATAATGTGATATCTTGTAACAATTGTAAGTAGCCCTGGATAAGGGCGTCTGCTAAGAAAGAAATATTTTATATTTTATATAGCCAGAATACTGGATGCAGCACGCCACAAATAGATAATGTACTTGTAATTCTACTTTTATTCACAAACTCATTGCTATTATTACTATTATTATTATTATTATTAGTAGTAGTAGTATTAGTAGTAGTAGTAGTAGTAGTAGTAGTAGTAGTAGTAGTAGTAGTAGTGGTGGTGGTAGTAGTGACACATACTGTAATAATAAAGAAAATCAAAGAATAAAAATAGTACTAATATTATTAATAATTTAGCTAATGCCTTTATCCAAGGTGACTTCCTTAACTTACTCCAGCAGCTTGTTCGTTTTGGGTTGTCCTTTTACTACAGCGAACAAAAGGCTTTGGACCTAAACACAGTTGTTATAGCGAGGGTGTACTCTACTTAGTATTTGACTTGTATGGTTAATATACAACACTTGCACATTTTAATATATAATGCGTGCACATTTTGTTATTTCATTTTTGTTATTTTTCTCCTCCCACAGTGTTCAACATTTAACAGAGAGAATACAGAAGTTTGGATGAGAATCTAATATCATGCCTTACAAAAAAGTAGTATACTGCAAGTATACTTGTGCCAAAATGGTCTGGTTTTAGAATACTATTGGTAGCATTATACTATCCTATTTTGGCACAAGTATACTTGCAGTATACAACTTTTTATATTCTCTTTGTAAATAATCAACATAGTTCTCAAATATTGGACATTTCTTAGATTGTATCTTACTTCTCTTTTGCATACCTGCATTGTCTCTTGCTAGATATGCCCCTCCAGATTCTGACAAATACTTTTAGAAAACCAGGTGCAACTTCTGCTCTCGATCAAAAAGCTATAATGCTCTGCGGCTGCCCGTCTATGTGGATAACTATCGAAAAACTAGTAGAAACTAACTAAAACACAAGTCTGGGAAAAACAAATGGAAGTCTGGAAAAAGTATGGAATTATGATGTTGAAAAAGTGTATAAACCCTGACACCAATATATAGGTATCAGAAACTGCAACTGGCTGTCATAAAGGGCTAGCTTTGAAAATCTGGATGAAATGAGATGAAATAATTGTTTAAACATACTTACAGTTCGGCTAAGGTTGTTAGCAATGTCCTGTTGTTTGGATCGTTCTTCAGGTGGTCTCGTACAGCCTGTACAACCGTCATATTGTTGTACAGATCGCCAGGCCATTCTTGTATCAGTGTAGCAAACCCCTGGTGAATGAACACACTTTGATTAGAGTAGAGTGAACAGGTACGGCAGCCAGTGTCATAGATTAGGTGTTAGGGGTTGATATCTGGATGAGATATCACGATATCGTTGGACATTAAATATCTACGATATCTTTCAAAGAAGAGCAGGGGTATTAGCCCCTGGCTATATTATAATATATATGTAAAAATAACCAGGTACCTCAAAGTCACTCTTCAAAAACTCGTGGAGGATCATTTCATAGATGGCAGGCCTCAGTCGTAGATCTCCTCTGGGCAAATACTGGCTAATCGCCTATCAATACAGATCAACTTTAAAATTCAAGGTTCATCGATGATAAGCAATGGTCAGTACATTATCTCTTTTTCATAGTAAATACACTATTAAAGTGTTAAGGCCGGCTTATACTCCATTGCTCGACCGTCGTTAACACAAGGTTACCAGCGATCATCTCTGTCATGTCGGCGGGCAGTTTATAGTGTCGCCCGACAATCGCCCTGTTCGAAAACAACAGTCGCTGGTAGCATCGCTGAGAGTTCAAATCAACTTTGACTTCGTCTCTAACCTACCTACTACATACAGTGTTTATATTTACTAGAATGCACTCAATAAAAGTAACATAATGAGAGCTACATTGTAATACAGCACAGACAGAATCAACATGAATTCATAACTAGGACAGAGCTCAACAAATAACAACCCAGTCCGTCTTTTTTGTAATCTGTCTAGAACACACGTATAATACCAGATGCCACAATACATCTGCATAAAGCACAGGGATGGAGATAAGACACTCACTGCACAGCAAGTTTGAGACATTTGAGATTTTACCAGCTGCGGGCTCTTGATGAAGCAGAAAATCAAATACATTTGCTTTTCTGCTTCATTGCTACATTTGTTCACGAGCCTGCAGCTCGTAAAACCTGAAATGCCTCAAACTGCTTAATTCTTACTTCCATCCATGTAGCTGGTAGATCAGAAAAACGACTTTGTCAATACAGGGTTAATACACAAGGCGTTTTTTTCGTACAGAAAGTGAATGTACTAGTTTGCCAGACCATAGAATAAATGTTTCCTGTGTGTAGATTGACAGACAGAGACTGTAAAAATAATTACAAACTGATAAGGGCCTGGATATCGTGGTATGGATATTTGACAAAATATTTCAAGTATGTAAAAAACATTTTACAGTTAGAAAAAATGGTAGTAACATGCCAATTGTGTGAAACATTTTGTTTTTGACATTTACAAGTCAAGTTAAAGCTAATTATTAAAATGACCGTTTAGTCTGTAGCACCAAGTAGCAAAATAGGTAACCTAGAATGTAAAAAAATATTTTATGTTATATCTGTATTAAATATGATCTGTTAACAATGGTTGCTTCTTGTTTTCTGACATTATTTTAGCAGCAGTCCCGTTTCCACCTCGCTCAGCTTTTTGTTTTAGCTGAATTAGGTATGCGCATGTGTAGGAACACATTATTTAAAAGGTCTCGGAGCCCTCTAAGCTAAATAGTATTTGTCTTTTCCTTCTTAGAAGTAAAAATGAACTGAAGCGTTTCATCTTCCATTTCTGCTCAAATACTTCTCGGGTCAAGTGGAACTTGACGCTGTGCGTTTATAGTGCACCGTTGAATGATGGCAGTGTGTTGATCGGGTGATAATCGGGCAACAGCCGGCTGTCACTGGGTTTTCAGTCGAGGTACAGTCGAGTGATGGAGTGTAAATGGCCTTTACAGAATCCCCTGCAGTGTTTACAAGAAACACTTTACTGTACCTTTACGGTATCCCGTGTTGTCCACATTGCAGTAAACTTTTACCAGTATAAAGTGATTTTTTTCTTCTAAACATCGCAGTGTATCTAGTTCATGAACTCTCCTGCAGCAATGCTGGTACTGTGATTGAAATGAGTGGAGTATTGTGGAAACAGAAAGCCAGCGTTGCTGCAGGAGGGGATTTGGACTGTTGAAAAATGTATTGCCCAGTTGATGTATGACCCATGATGCAGTTTAAATAATAATAATAATAATAATAATAATAATAATAATAATAATAATAATAATAATAATAATAATAATAAATTCTATTTTATTTATAACTTGAAATTGCCGAAATAAAACAAAAATTCACTGATTAACGGTTATATTCTACATAATTGTAAATAATATTGTTTAAAAATAAATGTGGTTACTGAAATAAAACAAAGCTACAATGTTAACGGGGCTGCAGTTGGTAGCTATCCAACATTTTGCAGCGATCCTGAATTTCTAAAAGAGTACTCTGTCGAAACTTATGGGTTTCATTTGTTGTTGTCTGTAGCAGAAAAAACTACTCGTAGAGTGTATTTTGAGAAGTGGAAGCATGTTTTGCACGTAGGTGGTACAGCAGACTAGATGCACTTCTGTGATACTTGAACAGTAGATGCAAGTAACCCTCTTTCTGTCCAATGAACCGTCAGAAAGTTAAAAAAATGTTCCATTCACAAGCCCTTCAGTTTGAGTGCTTTGCTACATAATGAGGTCCTGTGACTAATTTATCTTCAAGTTTTTACGATGACTACACTCATTCAATCCTGGCATGCACCAAAATGGTGTTGCAGGTAATGAATTACGGTATGTTAAGAGGGACAAAACAGGAGTGCGATTAACATGCGTTAAAAAAATCTATATCTCCCAAAAAATGTAAGCATTAATTGCAGAAGTTAACTGTGATGAAACTGACAGCCCTAATGTTAATGTCAAGGCTTGTTAAATCATATCACAAATCATTATTACTTACCTTAAGCTGCCCTATTGTCTTGAATCTGTACACTTCATTTTCCCAGAGTTCCATGTTTTTGCCAAGCACCTTTTGACATTTTCTACAGACAGGGAGACAAATACATCTTTTTCACACACTGTATTGTACGCCTCAAACAAACCTGCAAACTTGAAACAATAAAATATCTCTTTACCTTGCTGCTACATCGTACTCTCCTTTCTCAACTAAATGATTGATGTAGGCAATGCCAATTTTCTGGTCAAAAAAGAAAAACAGTTTTTAGAGCATGATTTCAATAATTAATTAAATTAATGTAAATTGGGACAGACTCCTACATGTGTACATGTCATCATTATCATTTCAATTCATATAATGCAATTCATCACAAGGTACCTCAAAGCTCTTCACATATACAAAATAATTAACTAAAAACAACAAAAAGTCTTACTGTTCTGATGTCACCAAGCAGATTCCTATATTAGCTATGCACACCAATGACGACCAACATACCTGCACTTCATGGCGTTTTATATTTTTGAAGCTTATCTCAGCTGCCATCAAAGCTTCCTGTGGTATAGAGAGTATAATTTGTTCACAGATGTGTGTCATTATTCAAACAAATTGAAGGACTTGACTGCCCAAAAAACAATATTGTACCTCAGTTACCTAGAAGTAAAGTCCTTTTTTTCTATAGCATATCTTACTTCATTGATAATGACAAAGTGCAACCCCCCCCTGCAAAACATTTGTCGTTTTCAATGTATTATTTTGCAAAAGCAAATACAAACTCACTCCAAGTGTATAACCAGAAAGAGTTATAACAGAAATGCAATACAAAAAAACGACAATGTGAACTATATTTTATACCTGAATGGCTAAACTAATTACTTAGCTCTACCCATTCAGCCACAAGGCTTCACACTGGCGCATATTGTAAGACAGTAGACTTACTTCGTATTTCTTTTTGTCAAGCAGCCAGTCGATATGATCATCTTGGTCCCGTTCTTTGGCAACAACGATATCTTTAGGACTAATAATGTAGAACAGGGATTCCCCTTCTGAATGCTCTGTGAAAAAAATGTGTCAAAGTGCAACCTCATTATGACGAGAACAATTTACCTTGCCACTATGACCCTTGATGGAAGAATTCTGAGTATAATGCATGGCTAGAATCTCACAATAGTTCTCCACCCAATGGGTTTTACAACTACCCTTGTTTAGGTATTAAGGTGAGCAGGTACTAAATCTGCTCTGAACTGATCAGGCTTATCACAGCTTGAATAAGTGTCATCTGAGTTTATATGGTTACTATTGGGAATTGTTCATGTAGCTATAGGGAAGGAATAATGTATTTAACTGGGGTCTGATTTGCCAACCTCCTGGCTGCTGCTCTTTAAATAATGTACTTAATTTAGGGAAGTTCTGGAAATTAGGACTGGGAGCTTTTCTAATATTAATGTAGACTTTTTTGTTCTTTTCATGTGAACTTAATGCTCATCAAAGCTAAATGTGCTCAATTTTTAAATATGAATTTGTCTTGAAAATATGTTTGGAACTGAATTCCACAAACCCACGTAAAGAGGCTGGCATTTTACCTAGTCCATAGTCTCGGCACTCGTTTTCCTGGAAGTGCCTCACAGTCAGGGCATCAGAGGAGCTCTCCTCACAGGCCTCAGGAAGAGGCTGGATGATGTCCAGGCGTGGTCTGGCACGGAACTCCTTGTCCTGCTGCAATAGAATGACAGATTAGCAGGTGATGAAACAGTATGTTGAAGTTTAATGGGGTTGCTGATTACCCGGTATTTCTTCCCACTTGTGTGCTGTGGTTAAGCTCAGAACATAAAGATGGTATGCTGCAGCTGCTGCCATCTAGGGACATTTCTGTAAATGCAATTTTGTGTCTGTCTGTTAATAATAATATCTTTATTTTTATATAGCGCCTTTCATAGTGGACCACCATCACAAAGCGCTTTACAGAGTCACTTACAATAGGACATTGATTTAGCATCTCATCCGCAGGATGGAGCACAAGGAGGTTAAGTGACTTACTCAGGATCACACAGTGCAGAGGTGTGATTTGAACTGGTGACCTTCTGGTTACAAGCCCTGGACTTTAACCACTGGACCTCACTGCCTCCTTAATACAGTGATTACCCATCATTTCTGTTTGCTACTGCTGCGTTTATACTGCATAAAGTGTTGTTCAGTTCTGATAAACATGAACAAAAAACAGCTTGGGTAATCATACAATATTAGCTAGAAAAAGTCTTGCTGTGGAACGGAAGAGCCAAGGTCAAATACCCCAGCCTCCACTACCACTATTGTTGAAGCAAACCCATATTGTTACAGCTCAAAAATAAGATTACTTTTCTTAAACATGTACTTGTCTTACATATTTTTAAACAGTGTAGCACATAAACATACAGAAATACTTTATTTGTCAAACAGTGGGCTGTTTTCTGAATGGAGATGTGTGTAAGTGAGAGCTGCTGTTACCGTCTCATCAGAAATCTCCTTCACGTAATACAGGACCACCAGCTGATCTCCGAGGGGTCCCAGTCCACTGATGTAGAACTCGGTATCAAATGCAGACACTGGAAAAGAGAAATTTTAAGATTTCCAGAGCCTGCAGTTTTCAGGAATGTGTACCATTTAACACTGCAGCAGTCCACACAGTGATTTACATGTGGCAGTGTATAAAAACACATGGGTATGTATGTGTCAAAACTCAAATCTCTTGAATTGTGGAAAAGCACCCAACTCCTACTACCCTGCAGCGCCCATGAAAAGTGAGGGAGGAAATGTGCAGTTGGGTTTATTTACATGCTGGGATGCTGGACAAAAAAAATTCAGAGGCAGAATCTATCATGTTCTGTAAGCCAGAAGTATAACATGGAATTTATACACATTCGTATACCAGAATGTGTCAGATATGCGAGATAAAAATATTGTAAAAAACATAATACATAAAGAACGCTATTGAGGGGGAAGAGGATTTCTCTCCTTGGCTTGTCAGCCCTGTATATGTAGCCAGACTTTACCTTGGATTTGTAATGTAGACTGTTGGTTCCACTTGACTAAATTGGGACTGTTTCTTTCCCTTCCAGTCTAAGCCGCTGTCAAACTGGGCCTCAATAGAGTTGACAGGCCAATGAACGAATGCAGTGTGCCAGCAAGCCTCAATTATCTATTTCTCCTGGTAGTTAAGGGTCTTCATATTCATCCCCATTACACATCATTCACAAGTAGTCAGGCAGACTCATGTAGCGGGTGCAATGTCAGAGCTCTTTTTCTTCCTAGATTTCTACTTTTCAACCCTTTCCCTTTGATTTGTTGACATTACATGTGGTAACAGTTTACTGTAATTTTCACCTTAATTCATTCTGTGAGCTGCCTAAAGCATAATAATAATACATAATACATATGATGAATTAAAAGATGTTGACAGGTGTGATATTCAAAGTACATGACAGGTAATTTACCAGGCTGCTTTATCTGCTCATGCTGTGAAAATATAGCATGCTTTTATGTGGAAATACCTTTGAACTAGTTTACAGCAATACTCAAGGGTTTTACCTTTGAATGTGATTGTGATATACTGTGTGTGTGTGTATATATATATATATATATATACACACACACACACACACACACACACACAGTGCCGAGAAAAAGTTTGTGAACCCCTTCTTGAATCAAAACCAATAAATATCCAATAGGGTTTATATTAACCAATTCTGTGTCTGTTGAAACAAAATGGTGCATGAATTAGACAAAAAATGAGTAATTAAGATTCAAGGTATGTGAAAAATTAAGTGAACCCCTGGTTTTATCAGCTCAATTAAGGGGATAATTAGAATCAGGTGTTTAAATAACTAGGTAGATCTTCAGGGGTGAGTTTGGGAGGCCCCACCCTATATGAAGATCAGAAACTTTGTGAGTTTGGTCTTCACCATACAGGTGTGTGGAAACATGTCATGCCACGATCAAAATAAATCTCTGAGGACCTCAGAAAAACAGTTATTGATGCTCATCAGTCTAGAAAGGGTTACAAAACCATTTCTAAGGATTTGGGGCTCCACCAATCCACTGTCAGACAGATAGTCTACAAATGGAGAAAGTTCAAGACCAGTCACTCTACCCAAGAGAGGTCGTCCTACCAAAATCTCTCCAAGAACAAACCGGAAAATCATCAAGGAAGTCACAAAGAACCCCAGAGTAACATCCAAGGATCTGCAGGCCACTCTCGCCTTGGCTAATGTGAGACTCAACTATCAGAAAAAGACTGAACAAGAATAGTGTTCATGGAAGGACAGCCAGGAGGAAACCACTGCTCTCTAAAAAGAACATTGCTGCCCGTCTGAAGTTCGCTAAATAGCACATAGATGATCCAAAAGACTTCTGGAACAATGTTCTCTGGACAGACGAGTCAACGATAGAACTTTTGAATTCTCCATTGTATCAGAAGAGTCAAGAGGAGAATGTCAGGCCATCCGCCCACGAGCTGAAGCTGAACCGAAAGTGGGTCATGCAGCAAGACAATGATCCTAAACATACAAGCAGATCTACAAAAGAATGGCTGTAGAAGAAGAAATTCTGCATTTTAGAATGGCCTAGTCAAAGTCCGGACCTAAACCCCATCGAAATGTTGTGGCAGGACCTGAAGCGAGCTGTCCATCCAAGGAAGCTCTCAAATGTCACCGAGTTGAAACAGTTCTGTAAGGAGGAATGGGCCAAAATTCCTCAAAACCGATGTGAGAGACTGACCAACAGTTACAGGAAACACTTAGTTGAAGTCATTGCTGCTCAAGGGGGTGCCACCAGTTACTGAATCTAAAGGTTCACATACTTTTTCACACATGGATATTGAATGTTGAATCATTTGTGGATAAATAAATGTTGAAAAAGTATCATGTTTTTGTGTCATTTGTTTAATCGGGTTATCTTTATCTATTATTAGGACATCGATTAAGATCTAATAACATTTTAGGTTTGAAATATGTGAAAATCCTAAAGGGTTCACAAATTTTTTCTTGGCACTGTATATATATATATATATATATATATATATATATATATATATATATATATATATATATATATATATATATATATATATATGTGCAATTATGGTCTTTTATAAACAAGATCAAACATCTTGTCTGTTTCTAATGCCAAAAGACATGTCTGTCAACTTCCAGGCTTTCTTAACACTCTAATTAATTATCTGTTTGTGTGAATCAGTACCTGAAGGTTGAACTGTCTGTTTAATTAATATCTGCAATTATGAACTACAGCACACTGACAAGGTGAAAAGTGTTAATGCATGATGCCACCTACATTTAAACCAAATACAATTACATGAACACACGTTCGAAATATTCTTCCTAAGAGCTGGCTTTTCTTTTCGGTTCTTTTTTTTGCCTGGCATGGAAGCTAACCTGGTGCAACAGAACGTCAGCATACATTACACCAAGCAGATAGAAAACAGAAGAAGAAAATAAAATGCCCGCAGCGCAGTTTTCTGCTGAACCTACAGCCCTCTCTTCCAAACAGGGAAGGTCACACTGTCAGCTTCAGCACATCAGGCTGTACTCCACAGCTGAACCAGCAAAGTGTTTAATGACATCCAAAAAACAATTACAGTACCAATTTCCACGTAGCGACTGGGCAAATCTCTCACTTCTGTTGGGTCCCGTTCTTTCACTGCACAAATCTGGTAGGAAAGAAAGGCCTTTTTTTCTCTCTCTTTTATCCTCATGATTCAATCAGGATTTGGTATGATTGATTAGTACAATAAAATTGATATTTTTGTAAAACATACTCAGTGACATGCTCCATTACTCAAGTGCTGCCTATTATTCCTTCATAGAAATTAGTGGCAGTAAAGTCTGTTCTCTGGAATGGCTCATTAATTTCTCACTAAAAGTCTGTTCCTTGAGAATCATCTGTAAAGTGTGCAAAATTGCCAACCAAGGGCCTGCCCTACTGTACTACTAAAGTCAGATTTTCTCAATAGACTGTAACAGCGAGATGCAGCCTTTACATTTTACAGAATGCTGTACATGTTAGGGACAATGCACAATATTACAAAATCCAGTAAATGCAAGAGTCAATGTTTTATTATTATTATTATTATTATTATTATTATTATTATTATTATTATTATTGCTATTAAAATAACATCTTATCTGTCATGCACTTCTACCTGCTAAGTATATTTCAAATGTGCAGTTTTGAAAGAAACACATCTTATAGCATAGGTACTAGGTTAAATACATCTCTATGCCTTGCTTTCAGGTAGACTTGCACATTCTTGGTCATTTCACCTTGAAATATCCCCACCCCTTCAAGGTCCCTTTTCCTGTTATTAATCAGCCAGCAGCTTACCAAAAGGTAAACTGACCTCAGAATTGAAACACAGGGAGCACCTGAAAATAACCCAAGCAAACCAAGTGCTTTCTTTAACCTAATGTACAGTACCAGATATCATTTTTTAAATGTGTGTTTCTTTCAAAACTGCTTACTTGAGACCTGTATCCTTCGGATGAGATGTAAAACCGAGCTCCTATTGCAAGTGACTCTGCAGCAGCAGTTCTGATGCATAGTTCACCCCCTTGTCGCTTTGGATAAAAGTGTCCGCTAAACGACTGCTTAATTAATATAAGGAATTATGTTGTTTGCTACTGTATAACCACTTAACCATGACCAATCCCCCTCACCGGAATACCATATACATTATTGATAGCACAGTAGGGACTACTCTGGGTCATTATTTTGCTGGTCTAACAATCTGTTTCAGCCGAGCAGGATCAAAATGATACAGCATATCTACGTGGAATTGAAACCAAGTGAATACTAGACTACAGAACCCTACACTTCTAAACTGCAGCCTCTAGCAGTGAATGCCATTTGCCTTACAGATAATTTTGCTTCTGATCTAAGCAGATTGAATGCTAAAATAAGTTTTACCTCTTTTTTACGCATTAACAATTGAGAGGTCAAATGTATGTATTTTCTTGTTATGAAACTGCCCTGCAGCGATAACAAACCAGTGTTGCTTTGCCACAGGATCAGGCCTAATGAAATTGCTAAAATAGAAAATCAGTTCTGTAAATTTTGATGCCCTACAGCTGTTGGCTGTTTAATATTAGATTCCTTTAAACATGCCAAGATAAAAAGTTGTCAATTGAAAATATTTATTAGTAATTTTAGTAGTGCAGAAAAAAACAATATTCAATATAATAAAACAAAGACGATTTTTTTTTTTTTTTAAGAATTGCTGATAGAAAGGTTTGTAAACATAATATAAAAAAAGGTGTGATCTAAATCATTGATATGGGCAAAGTGTGTCAGTGAAAAGGTACATTTGTACTGGACAACACTGGTAATGGAACTTCCTCCAAAAACAAAGCGAACGAGAAAAGCTACCTTAACAGAGGTTCCCCAGCCAATAACAAGGGTGGTGCTATCCTTCCAGCAAAGGCTACAGGGGTACATATCGGGGCGAAGACTGGCATTGTCCCGTAGCACATTGGTTATTCGTTGTCTTGTGCTGATGTCATAAATCTTCACACCCTGCAAACAAATATAAAATAGTTTAATATTTAGGACCAATTTGCAAAGCTCTAAAAATAGGCAGATTAATGGAGTTATCAAAAATAAATTGTCACATAGACGAACTGATATAAACATTTGTCTGTTTTATTGTAGCTGTGTATCCTCCTGAGGCTACACGTAGCAGAAGCATTCACTGGCAAGCAGCTGAAACTACCGTTGGGGAATGTAGATAAACTATCAACAAGCTCTGCTTTCTGATAAAACAGGGTGTACCGAAGGCAGAACAATATAATCACGTCATCAACAGACACCAGAACTGGTCATTTAATAGAGGTCTGAAGACATACAGAAATGTGGGGTTATTATACGACTTTCAGAGCTGAGTACAAGAAGCGGGTTTTCATTTCTTTCGCGCATTTTATGGTTCTTAAATCGAGCTGTGTATAAATAACGTGTTCATTAGGAGGTTAAAGACAAACTTACCACGCTGTTTGCCCATGCAATCAGGTTGGCCCTCCACTTGATGTTAGTAATAGTCCCTTCTCCTTCGTGCAGAGTGAGGGTCTTCCATCTGTTCAGCCAGTTTCTTTCATATAGTTGAAGCTGATAAGATTTGAAATACAGGTTAATTTGATTTACAAATAAAACAAAGAGATGTTTGTTTGGCCCTCATGAGAGCCAACATATATTTTGCACCATGCATTTATCAGTGCTGATGATAGTCTGAGAAGTTTTATTAAATGCAACCTTCGTACATCTCCTATATATATATACACTATCAGGGGCAATCGATGGCCTGTATTTCCAACGTCCCTTTATTATATTAAGTATGTAGAAAATGCTCCTCCATTTAAGTTAAATATCCCAAATTAAGGGACATGCAGTATGACAATACATGTAATTAAACTGTAAAAGGAGAATATGAAACAGGTGTAATTATAGCAAGTGTGACTACAACAACTTTTTAATTTTTTTTAACATAATAAATTAAATGTCAAGCCTTAATTATCATTACATCCCATGTTCCATTAAAACCTACAATAACTTCCACACCTATTTCATGAAAGGAAATGAAATAAAATAACACAGGGGCAAACGTGTAAAAACCCTTGGAGGATTTTGGAAGATGCGTTAGTTACACTTTGCTTATGCAAATCCCTGATGGACGGCATTCATTTATTAGAGTCGTAGGAAACAGGACTGAGTGGAAATGATACAGATATTAACATTGTGTACCATGCTCTTGCTAAACCTAGCAAAGCCTAGCCTTGATCCCAACCTGGCAGATAATGTAAAAAAAAAATAATAATAATAATAATAAAAAAATAATAATAAAACATAAATACTCTTTCCTATGACAGCCAGTAGCATGCTTTCTGGAGATACTGTCACACACTCCAAACACACACATGTATTTCTTCCAACCCTTGCTTGCTATGTTGTAGTTCATGTATGTATAGTATTATAATAGATTTATAAATAGTGAATAAGGCATGGTTTTCTTTGTATTTAATATCCTGGGACACTCTTGAAATGAGAGGAATACATCTGAATTGTATTAACCCAATGAGCAGCATTTTGGGATTCCTCAGTTTCAGAGTACTGTACACCAAATACAGTGAACTATAAATGTTATCTGTAGTTTCTTGTTTCACCACAAGAGGGCACCTGGATACAATTTATAATTGCTGTTTCCAATTACAAAGGGGCACATATTCAGTACATCTCAACAGTAATATTTTCTGAGATAATGAAACCATTGTAGTACTATAAAACAAGTAAGAAACAACGTAATAGCAGGAAGAAGCAGTTACAATACAGAGACAAATATAGAAAAACATCGCTATATACAGGTATATTTATTTAAATATTTAAGTATTGATGAACACTTTGATATGTAATGACTTTATCTAGAGCAATATTTATTTCAGTTGTTCCAGAACTATTTTATTTTTGGATGTTGCCTGCCCTTTTACTCTGTACTTTCCCTGAATCATGTTGTGTGCTGAGGCCTATTATTGCAGTTCATTTATTTCTAGCAATTTATTGTTTACCAAGCGTCTGGTCAGCTCCCCTGAGCCTGTCCACTGAAAACACCAGCCGACTCTTCTCATCTGCTTTTTTGTCTCTTTTTTCCTAAAACCTGCTTTCTCTCCAGGGTCTCAACCATCTGCCACATGCTGGAATCAATACATTAAGCCTCCATAGCAGCAGCAAATCAGAAGTATATGCTACTGACATATAAGGCTCTCTGTCATTGTTAAACCAGCTGCACATTTTCACACTTTTATCTAAAGTATACATTAAACAAAAGAATATTGAACGCAAAATCTAAACATTTTATATTCATCAGAAAGAATGTATTTTATATCAAAATAAACCGCAAGAGAGCCAAGAGAGCCTAAATTGTCCTTTAGGCAGGCTGGTTCTGAGAGGAAATTATAGGGACACCTACCGTATATATGTTTCTGTGGCTCCAATATTTATTCAAAATCTATGGATTTTTATATTATAGTTTCAACTGTGTAAAAACATAAAGGTGCCGTCATTTGTCAAACTGCTGCTACAGCGCCTAATGTCTGCCTCACTGTGTGAGGTCAATCGCATGTTACAACCTGTCACATCAGCTTTATCCATTGAGCTCCCAACAAGCACACCAAACCCATTTGTATCTAATAATTCCTGTGCCGTTTATATAGCCTATAAATCAGCATTCCTTCTTTGCTATTCTTAATACTGACACACAAATTGTAAATAAAACTTCAGAATATGAATATTAAATTAGATATGATCCTATCACCTGTGTGTGTTATTATTTTGAATAATAGTAATAATATGAATTATACATATTTTTATACACTTGGCAGTCATTTTAATAATCTGTATAATTCAGTATTCTGAAAATAAGTATTCAAAATAAGTTTCTTTAATCTGTTTCCCACCACTATTCCATGTTTACATGCAGACACAAATATCCAAATTGCCACACACCTTGGGCATTTGCAATGACAGAATTACAAGAGTTTTTACAAAGCAAGTCTAGTTTAACAGGAGTAATTTGATGTTGTCACCTTAATGTATTAATTATAACAAGTACACAACAGACCACCTACTGCTGAACAGTATCTGAGGCACCGCGCCAGGCAGGCTTCAATCACTCTCAATATAGCATTATTCCTAAAAGTTAGAAGGGAATTTAAGGGGGCTCCCGAGTGGCGCATCCAGTAAAGGCGCTCCGCGTGGAGTGCAGGATGTGCCCTATAACCTGGACATTGCGAGTTCGAGTCCAGGCTATTCCTTTGCCGACCGAGGACGGAGCTTCCAGGGGCGTCGCTCAATTGGCCGATCGCCACCTGGGGAGGGAGGGTTAAGTCGGCCAGGGTGTCCTCGGCTCACCGCGCACCAGCAACCCCTGTAGTCTGGCCGGGCACCTGCAGGCTTGCCTGTAAGCTGCCCGAGAGCTGCGTTGTCCTCCGACGCTGTAGCTCTTGGGTGGCTGCATGGTGAGTCCGCAGTGTGAAAAAAAGCAGTCGGCTGACGGCACACGCTTCGGAGGACAGTGTGTGTTCGTCTTCACCCTCCCGAGTCAGCGCAGGGGTGGTAGCGGTGAGCTGAGCATAATAAAATAATTGGCCATTCCAAATTGGGAGAAAATAATAAAAAATAATTGGTAACAACTAAATTTATAAAAAAGGGGGAATTTAAAAAGGTAATCCAGTAATCTCTGTAAATGCACTGCATTTCAGTTTTGTATTGCAACATCAACCTGTCAGCTGCGGGCAACACAGGCTGTTTATTTGTAATGAATTAACATTTAAACCCAACATAAGCATAAGCATAAGTCATTTGCGTGGTCTCTAACAGAGGTTAACACAGGTTTTCTAAATCCCTGAATACAATAGTTTATTAATTCCATATCTAACACATCTTAACCTGAATACTCTTCTTCAGACTACTGCATACATTATTCTGAATGCTCTGTTCACCTGTTCTGAATGTTCTGTTCACCTGTTCTGAATATTGAGTATTCCGAATAACAATGGGATGTTAGCCTGCATGTAAATCCACTTTCTCATTATATATTTCTGTATGCCATGTTAGATCCGATTATTATTATTGTCGTGATTACACCATCGTGATTTTCTCTTTCTTAATCAAAGCTTTATTTTGGCACACACCAAATCGTGAAGTAGTTGATGATCTGTAATGTGCCTTTGCATTTGTATACAAGATTTGTTGCTCTTGACACCTACTGATTTTGGGGGTGATACACTTACTCAATTCCCTGTCGATGCCAACAGTAAAGTTAAATCAACAGGTGTCACTAAGATCAGTTAGTGCCTATTAATTATTGATTAACAGCAGTTACAGAAACTCGTTCGATCATGATCCCCTTGACCTACAATCACAGTAAGGGTGACATACATACAGTACGCAGGTATGTATATACACACACATTCATACAGACAGACGAATAGTAATGTAATTGCATTATAAAACCCTCAAATACTTTCTAGAAATGTCCTTAGCAAGATTCATCCCAATTAGATAAGCAGTTCTCACTCTCTACTGTATGTAATGTATGTAAGTATGTCCATTGATGACTGTCTGTTTCAGATAGAAAGGGGAGGGCATCAGGTTGTCGGTAATAAGATAAATCTGGAGGAAAGCCAACGTTTCAACATGAACTGGAGATATTTCCAACATTTTCTCAGAATCCACAGCATTGATAAAACTGTGGATAGAGACAGACAAATGGAGAATAACTTGGGGTATGTTAGTCTTTTTGTAAATTACTATACCAAAAAAGGAATATTCCTGGATTGATTTTTGCAAAGTGCATATCTTCTTTAGAAACTGCAGATGTTATGATTTCCATTACATGAGAGTAGATGTTAAAACGTCATGCTGATTTGAACTCTGCTCTCGCCAAGATAAGCACCAACTAAGACGTAGCTTTACAGTAAACTAATGTGTTCCATCTGTGTTTCCATTCATTTGCGTTTCCTTCGATATGATGATGTAGATATCCTTCTGCCTGGTGTTGATGGCTGAAGGGTAATGCTGGCTCCAGGGATCAGCTTATTTTGCCTCCCTAGCGCATCAGCACACACAGCGGCTGCGATGCTGGCTCCAGGGATCAACCACAGTGTGGTCTCCCCAGCGCATCATCATGACAACCGTCTGGATTGAGCTAAGTAGGGTACATCTCTGGGGTCTTCAAGTGGGCACCTTCCATCCTCGGTGTTTCGTTGACTAGCCCACGACACCTCAAGAGGGCTCGACAGTGATTCTGGCGTCCCAGCATCACCCCCCTCCATCCCCCACTCAACTCATCCCAGTTTACTTACCCGTACATCAGCATTTCTTTCTTTCTATTGTGCTTGAGATCCCCAACCAGAATCTTTCCGTCTCAACCACAGTCAGTTGCTGCTCCTCTCTGAGGAACCGGGTTGTAGAGTGTGCCACAAATCCCCGACAACCCACCTCCACTGGGTAAACCCGGACTCTCCATCCTCGCTGGTCGAAGGTTAGTGGTGGCAATCTCAGGTGGAAAAATAAGCCATTGACCAACATCTGCCAGCATATTCCAGTCTTTAGCAGCTTCCAGTTGTCCTGGACGAGGCTTGGTTTTAACACCTTTTCTTGGTGGTTGCTCTCCTGGGCGGAGGAATGTTGTCTTTTGTGTGTAATGTTTTGATGGAACAGGTGGCAACTTATTGGTCATGTTACACTTGTCTTCCAATGCTAAGGCCAAACATCGCAGCACCTGGTCATGGCGCCAAGTAAACCATCCTGTCAAAATGTGCCTTAATGTTGCAGGTGATGAACACAAAGGACATGAGGGATCCTCACCTACCCAGAGGTTTAGGTTCAGTGGTGATGGGAGAACATCATATGTTGACCTGATGAGGAAACTGATCCTGCTCTGTTCCATTGTCCATAGGTCTTGCCAGCCGATCTTGCGTTGTTCCACACTCTCCCATCTCATCCATTCTCCCTGCTCGGCCTGGGAAACGGCCTTTACGTACCTCATCCTCTCCTGCTGCTTTTGCAACTCGTTGACTACCAGCTTCCTCCATTGAGTTGGGGCTGTCTTGTGCCATGTAGGAGGAGCTGAACTGAGACCAAGACCCCCTCTTCCATGCTGAACTTGCCCCATGATATCACCTTTGCATCTTTCACAGCTTTCTTTGCCACCCACTTTCTTCCAGGTGCTGCCTCTCTTACGCATTTGTCGCATGACTCTACTAATGTTATTTCCACTTAAACTCCTCGGTTAGAGCAGATACTGGTAGCTGCAGTATTTCTTTACCATAAAGTCCCACTCTGCTGAGGCAGCGTAGAACCCCCAACCATTTCCTGATGTATGAACTGATCAAAGCTTCCAGCTTCTGTACTGTTGTCAAAGAACCCTCGTACACAGTCAGTGGCCACAGCAGCCTCGGCAGTATACCAAACTGAAAGCACCAGAGTTTTAGTTTGCCTGGTAAAGTGCTGCTATCTATGCTCTTCAACCCTTCCACTGCTTGTTGTCTAACTTAGATCCCCGTCGTACCATCTCCCAAGACTTTTCACTGGCTTCTCAGACACTGTTGGTATTGTCTCACCATTAATGTAGAACATTTTATCTACTGCTTTACCTTTAATTATAGAGATGCTCCTTGATTTAGTGGGCTTGAATTGCATTCGTGCCCATTCAATGTTATTGGTTAATTTGCCCAATAACCGATTAGTGCAGGCTACTGTTGTAGTCATGGTTGTCATGTCAACCATGTATGCTCAAATTGATGATAGTCGCATTCCAGAAGCCAAGCGCTCTCCTCCCACTACCCATTTTGATGCCCTAATGATTACTTCCATTGCCATGGTAAAAGCCAGTGGAGAAATAGTGCATCCTGCCATTATTCCAACTTCTAGGCATTGCCCTGTAGTGCTGAATTCTGAAGTTGAAAAACTAAATTGCACATTTTCAAGAACACAACCCACATGGACATTAACTACACTTTTGTATAAGTAGTAAGAACAAAGGAAGGAAGTAAACTTGCAATCTCTTTGGCCAGGGGTAGGCTACCCTTTCAGTCCATTCTATTTCATTGCAGGACTCTGTTCCCTGCTGAAGAGCAATTCAATAATTAGGGACCTGGTTAGAACAGAACTCTGGAACAATGCAACTGTATTATTCTTTCCAATGTTTTTAGCTCAGAAGTCTGTAAATCCTAGCGTTGACGTCTATTTACCATTTACATTATTTACTCTTGTAATGGTTTTCAAAAGTGTCTTTAAAAGATGAATGGATGTTATAGAAACCTTGTTATTACTCTGCGTCTCTGTGTGAGACCAGGTCACAAAGCACTGTGGAAATAATATTGAACTAACAAGAGTGATTTCTGCACAATATTGAATCGTCTGCATCAAGATATACCTCCCTTTGAAGTTTATAGATTTTTATCAGTCTACTCCTCATGCTTTCTGGGATATTATTAAATATAAAAAGGCAGAGGGAAGAAAACAAATCAGTAATAATTGAGTGAAATAAAATTTATTGTTATCCTTTGATAAGGATCCAATGTGTATTAAAAGAAAGAGTAAGCTTAAACAAGTCTCTAGGAAGAGATCTCAGCTATTGCTTTGTGACTGTAAGCTCACAATACTAAATTTGAAGCTGAATCCCAAAGGCAACAACACTGCAAATGCAGCTCAATTACTAAAACAAGCCATTGGAGCATGGTAGTGTTCTACACTTGTAAGTGAGCAACAACATTTTACACTGAGAAATACTAACTGATTTTAATATCTACTATATAACCGCCATACTTCCCACATTACAATGTACTTTCTTGGACACTAATAAGTATGTACCCTAATGCCACCTACTGGCCATTTTTAAACCATCTGTGAAATGGTTGTATCAGAATTGAGGACAGTACCTAAAACTGGCAGTAACCTATATGCACTAACCAAAAACTGGTTGATCAGTCCATTACCCAGATTAAAGCAGGTTAGTTTGGCACAGTACTAACAGCGGGAGTCAAGGTGCTTTGGAAGGGCAACACAGCCGGACCTCTGCATTGTAATACACTTGACCTTCACTACAAATCATGCCTGACTTGAGCAGTATCCTCCTGCCAGCCCTCAAGAGCAATTCCAATCAGCATTGAGCTAAGAGAAGCACAGGTGGCTCTTGCAGTGAAGCACATTGCTTGGGTTGCATCCCTTTGAAATCAGCAAGGTTTTGAGAGTAAGGAATAACTTAACCTCTGTTCAATTTTCCTTGACCTCAATGGGACATTCACCTTACTGCCTCCTGTGACAAACTGCTTGCTGCTTGATCTTCCAAACTGCGGGTGGAGCGCAACTATCTGAAAAGATAATTAAACAATAACAGCATTTAAATAAAGGCATTATAAAAGTGTGTTCAATGCTTAACCCAGTCTGTATGCAATTATGATAACAGGCACATTTTTTAAAGGAAGTTATCAACATCATTTTAGTATTAAGAATTACCATCACTTCTTAGGTATCCAGATGTCACACTTAATTATAAACATGTATTTGATTTTTTTATGTTATTTTTCTGCATCAATAAATGAAAAAAATAAAAATAAATGCGAACAAACTGTTTTGTGACCAGCATGTTTTTGATAATAGAAATGCAATAAAAACTGAACTGACATACAAATTTATTTACAATTGTTTTTTTGGGTTTTTTTTTTTTGGCTAATTATCAAGCAACCTTTTGTGTAAACTATTATCTTTCAGCCAAGAGGGAAGGTGAGTTGCTAATGAAGCCAAAATACATGTGTTGGGGGGGTTGTGGTACAGTCAAACTGCAAGTATTTTAACATGTATACATAGTGGCTGGTTGGGGAGACACTGTAAAGGAATGAGAGAGAAGTTTTGAGAATCTGCTCTTAATCTGATCGATAATGTTAACAGATGGGACCTTAGTGGATTTCAACTGAATAATGCTGGAACAAAGAACGCCTGAGGCCGAATGCAGTTTGTGTGCTGCGTCAGCACAGTGGACAAGCAGCAGAAAACTAGGATTCTATTTTTATGTTTTAACCGGATTTAAGTTTATTTTATTACCCTTCCCTCTTGAGTATTTTTGTCTCTGAACTAATTTAAACTTTTCAGGGCTGTTTTCTTTCATTTCACCTCCCTCGTTATAAATCTCATCTGTAATAATGTGTCGTCCCCGTCTCCCCCAGCACTACTGCTGAACAACTTATTTTAATTTCCCTGCACAAGCCACCCTTTAAACACACCTTCCACCCTTCTTGGCCACATTACCCTCTTCTATCCTTTCAAATGACGGTTGAAGTTCCAGCAACACACCAGTATTATCAAAGGGAAGCTGATTTACTGTATCTATTTAGCATGTTTTACAAGAGGTCATGCGTCCCATGGATTAAAAAGGCTACTGATTGCCTTTCCTTTTATTACCATTTTTTTTTTTCTTTTGTGATTAAGAGCTCATGAAAGGTGAGAGATTGGCGGGCCTGGAGACTGAAGGGCTCAGTTTATCATAAAGTAGATGAGGCGCAAGCAGTCAGTAATGAGAGCTTCTCTCAATGGGTCTCAAATCTGGAAGGCCTGCCTCAGATATTTTGATCTGGTGGAGCTCTCTATGAGACTTGGCTCCCAAGACAGTAGATGTTAGTACTAGTAATTGATAGAAATGTGTCCAATGGAACAGCTGGTAACTGGCTGAAGCATTTTTTCCCCCGAATATAACATTTTATGTACATTTATCAGTGGTTAATCTAAAACACTTGGGCCTGTATGCTGTATGAGCTACTGTCCTTAATAGAGTTGATGGCTTCTTTTAGGCTTCTGTATGCATCAGTGCTGAATGAACAAATTATCACATTTGTTGAATAGTCTGTTAATATTACTGCTGATTGTTTTTTCCAGCAAATGAAAGTGCGGACAAGCCGACTGATTGCCATTATTTGGGCAAATTTACTGTTCCGGTTGACGCACTTTAAAGGAGCAGGACTGCGTCCTAATTCTTGATGAATTTGTCCTTGATAAATGCACAACGGTTGGTCAGGGATCCACAGCCAGCCAATCTCCAACTGCCATGCCCTGTGAACAAACACACAGCCAGCAGACAGAAGCATCTCTGCACGGCGTCTGGCTTCCTTTCAGATTTTCAAAAAACAGATTTACAAAAGCTAAAAGAAAAACAAAGACGACGCTGTTGGGAAACTGGTGCCCACCCTAAAAAAATAAATAAATAAAAACCAAAACAAGAAGAGAAGGTGTCTACTTACTTTAATGGGGCAGTCAAAATTTTCATGAAAGCCTTCTCTGGTGTACAACCCAAATACCTGAACCTGTCAAAGGAAAGAGTGACAGAGAGAAACCCTTGAGGTTGGCTGGGTGGTGCGGAATGGTATTTCACATTATTAAAACAGCTTGAAACAGAGCACCTCAGAACACATGCATTCACATTCCACTATTAAAACAGCTTGAAACAGAGCACCTCAGAACACATGCATTCACATTCCACTATTAAAACAGCTTGAAACAGAGCACCTCAGAACACATGCATTCACATTCCACTATTAAAACAGCTTGAAACAGAGCACCTCAGAACACAGGCATTCACATTCCACTATTAAAACAGCTTGAAACAGAGCACCTCAGAACACAGGCATTCACATTCCACTATTAAAACAGCTTGAAACAGAGCACCTCAGAACACAGGCATTCACATTCCACTATTAAAACAGCTTGTAACAGAGCACCTCAGAACACATGCATTCACATTCCACTATTAAAACAGCTTGAAACAGAGCACCTCAGAACACAGGCATTCACATTCCACTATTAAAACAGCTTGAAACAGAGCACCTCAGAACACAGGCATTCACATTCCACTATTAAAACAGCTTGAAACAGAGCACCTCAGAACACAGGCATTCACATTCCACATTCTACCACTTTTAATTAGCAGATCCCACACTTAGCATTTGTACGTTATCTAGCACCAGATCAATCACATTGGACATAATGAGTGCTCTTCTGTTTCACAAAGGGTTCTGCACAACTGCATTTTCTAAATCTCAAAGCCAGGAAAGTACTCGTACTGATTCCACTAAACGCAGTGTATAGTGTGTATTGATGCATTCAGCTCCTATCAATAACATAATATATGTAATCTGAAATACCAGACAAGTGCTAGTGTATATTTAGCAGTAAAACTCTATCCAATAGCACAGGAATTCATACAATAAAAATAATAATAACAACATAATGTAAATACATTTACTGTATTTAGAGTACAGATTTAGAAAAAAATGCATCCTCTAAAGTCACCAAACCAGAAAAAAACTCTGACATTGAAATTAGGGGGATTAAGTTGTTTCTAATTTGTTTTACAGTTGTAACTAATAAATGGAGCAACGTGCATTGTGGCATAAAGACCTTAAAAACAGAACTGCCCTGTGTCTTTAACATATGTCAGGTGGACACTTTTAATGGATTTCTCACCTATTTAAACACAAACGTTTTTAATATTGCAAATGCTATTTACAGTGCAATAAGCTCTGTTGGTGTGCATGAGTTGCCTTAAGGAATAAGCCTTTTCTCCATCAGAGGCACAGTAGCATTTGCTTATAGCATTCAAAGTTGTGGTGTAAAACTGTGTTAATATATAGTATTTTTTTCAGGGCCCAATTTTGATATAAAGAAAAACGTAATAGGCAAAGGATAGGCAAAGGATTGCGCTGTCCCCTTCATACTGTGATATTTAAGGGAGTTTGAGCTGAACTATTGTGCGGCTCTGAAAAATATTGAATTGTACGAAACATTTTCGATGTTTTGCCTTGCACCAAATTACCACCTTGCCAGAATTTGAGTGACAGTGAAAAAAATGGCAAGTGAAAAAACCCCAGCTCCGCCTGATGTGTAATATAGATAGATAGATAGATAGATAGATAGATAGATAGATAGATAGATAGATAGATAGATAGATAGATAGAATGTAATAAACAAGATCCACTTTTTTTTCATTGTACAACAACCCCTTTTCCACATTTATTTTATTTGAAGTGTAATTCAAGTTAAATTTGAAAGTTTTCCCTTGCTTGTTCGGCTACACGTATACCTCAGTAATGTTATTACTTTATGAAAATGTGTCATTTGCCACTTTGTTTATTGAAAAGAAACGGCCACAGTAGGGATTTAGAAATAGCACAATGTCTACTGCATGTACTGTTTTTGCCTGAAAAAAATGTTAAACTCATAACTACTGCATGGCATGCTTTGCTTTGTAGGTAAGGCCTTCACAACCTATTGTTACTTCAGGGATATTTTCTTTTACTTTTACAGTGCATATAATGACTTTGATGTTTTGGAAATGAACGAATATTGAAATACTTCACTGAATTCTGAACGGACTGACGCACATGAAAATACCATGTTGACCCCAGCACCATCAACTTACAATCTCTTCAAAAGGTCTGCTGAAATAAATGTACAGGACCAGGAGGTGCTGTAGATTTTTAGCCAGTCTTAGTGTTCCATTGCAAAATCCAGCCTCTTTTAGATTTGTAGGAGTAATATTAGGGTGTTTTTGGCAGCAACCTACCTCACACGTTCCTAACACTGACTGAAACACAGTGCTACTCATGCACCTGTGAAACTATTTATCAGGGGACCTTTTGATATGATCTTAGGTGACTTAACCTAGCAAGAGGGGCTTGATGTTCCCCAATGTCTGTCACAAAGCACACCTAGAAAGAGTTTTTGTGAAATATTCTTTGTGAAGAGGTGTTTTAAAAGAGAGAGTGTTTTAAAATCATTTCTTCACAATCAAGGCAGTTGTTTGGTAGTGGGCTCAGATTTATGACCGGTACTGTACAACACTCCCCCATGGCTGTCATCATAACCGACATCTTTAAATCTGTGGTAACGTTTGCTTTCTCTTCTGGGGTATAAAGGCTTCACATTTCAAATGAAGCACACCCCCACCAAAAAAAACAGAAGAATGTAAAAACAGGAGTAACAGCCTTTTAAATACATTGTGCTTAGAGTGAATCTGAAATTGAAAGAGAGTTCAAAGTTCAGTTTCAGTCAATGAGTAGTGTACCAAGATGTTGAACATTCAATGTGTCTATCTCCCTATTTATTTTAACATGTGTACCTATTATTCTTCTTGATCTACCAGGACACAGCTGCAGAGGATGGAATCTGTGTATCAGGTTGGGGAATTAATGACTTTTACATTTCAATCGCCAGGGTTAGCTCAAGGATGCAGGATTGCTAACAATGCCAAAGTATACAGGACCTCAATAATAAAATAATACATATTTTTTATATACAGTAAAAATATGAACTGTTAAATTCAGATTCTGCAAATAACTAAACTAAATATATATATATATATATATATATATATATATATATATATATATATATATATATATATATATATATATATATATATATATTTGATGAATCTCTTTAGTTTATTTAAAAAATAAATAAAAAACTGAATTCCACTGCTGGCTGATTGAGCTCAAAATTTATCAAGTTGGGTCTCAAAGGATCCCAGTGATTGCTACAACAGTATAGTCTTGGTTTTAAATAAAATAAGACAATTAGGAGTGATCATTACATACTTTCACAACCTTTACAGGCAAAAGCATGTTTGTGTGCATCATCTTTAAGTATCAGCTCGAATACCCAGACATTAGACAATATTAAGGTGTGAATCAATAAAAGAATTACAATGGAAGACCAAAGTAACCAAATCTTTACTGACAAACACATACATATCTTTCTCATAGTTCATTTCAGTCTGGGTTTTCTTCCACACTCTGCTGGTAATTTTGTAAGGCAAAATGAGTCATGTAAAAGACAAATTCTTCTCTTTTAAAATGTTAGTTATTAATCCTGTGTGTGTGTGTGTGGATGTTGCAAAGAAAAAGTATTTTCCTTAAATCGCTGGCCATCTCTCTAGAAGAGAAACGAGTCATAAATACTAGCTAGCCAAGAAGAGTTTTATTTGTTTCAATTGGGAATTTCAATTAAAACAGTATTAGGTATCAGATAGTATCTTCAATGCAACCATTGAGTAAAAGCCTCAGTATTCAATAAATCTGTATTCATTTTCAAGAGATAACCAACTTGGAGCTTTGTTGTTTATTTTTGTGTTACCAAGAACCATCATGTTTCCTATTGATCTCTAATTGTATTGTTCGGTTGGTACACTTGACAGGCTGCTGTCAAATATACTACTTAACATAAATAGCTGCCACATGAAAGGTACATTCTAAAATATAATATCTAATAAAACGCCCAAATGTAATACCCAGTTTATTTTTAAGAGAATTCTTACTTATAATACAGTAGACCAACAATTTGAAGGAACTATTGTACTAGATCAAATGTTGAAATAAAAATGTTATCTTTTATTCAACCACTGGAGGGCATCAGAGAGCTATCTGCAGCAGTAATGAAGCAGACAGTACACACAACTGCTACCTGGGTTGAGGGAAGTAAAATGTCTTGGTGTTGTTGTTAAAACATTGCTGTTCAAAAGTAAATGGTAATCTTGTTAATGTGTTGAAAAATATAGTGTATTATAAAGAAACAATTTACCTTGCCATCTTCCGAGCAAATTCCCACATGCTCCCCGCTATCATCCAAGCTGATCTGATTTATTTTCACCGGGCTCTGGAAAGGCAAAACATAAACTAATCAGGATTGAAAAGCGTGACACGTAAGACTGAGACAAAAGCTGTGTTTAATAATCCATTTAGTGTCTGAAGGCACGGAGGGGTGGGGAGAAGGCGCGCACACACACACACGCACACACACACACACACACAAACATATATTGTGGCTGAGCAATCTGCTTTAACAAACTGTCCTTTCATCTGTGGGGCCTGGGTTTTTAATAATCTACTCCCAAACTCAAAATGTCAAAAAATCAATTAGACAAGTTCATATGTGAAATGAGGCCTGGCTCGTTCTTAGCCCTTGCGTGATGTGTGATGAAGCACTGTGGCAATTCATTTGGAGTGTAACTTTTGGTAATATTGAGAAATCCCTATCAGGCAGTTTTCAGATGTTACAGAACGTTACAGTGGCACCCCTATTTGTTTCAATACCTTTACCTTGTACCGAGTAATAAATATTGATTTTAATTAAATATTATGACATTGTGGTGGAAATATTAAAGTTCTGGGTCAATCTCTAGTTCTGAAGATGCTGGTTCAAAGAAAGCTGTAATGAGCAGTTGAAACACTTACATTGTTTGTTCTTTCTTTCTTTCTTTCTTTCTTTCTTTCTTTCTTTCTTTCTTTCTTTCTTTCAAACATTTTACTGTCAATTGTAATTTATCATACTGTGTAACCATCAAAAAAAAACATTACAATATATTGGTAAAAAAAATATGTACTGACTTTTTTTTCAGTGGATGGTAGGCCTTTACTCAAAAGTCAAGCAGTACAGTATTTACCAAATGTAGCAAGTAAATTCCAGGTTAGGTGTCATGCCAGAATTTCAGTCTCAGGGGTTAGTTTTAGGCCCTGTCCACACTACCTAACCAATCTCGAGAACTGTACTCAAAAATGTTTTTATTAATCCAGCTCAAGCATCCACACTAAAGTACCGTTTCATGTTTAGTCGGGCTTAATGCGTACAAACACTATTAAAATAGTTTGGTTACAGTTCCTAGCAGCGCAAAAGTGTTACAAGAAAACAGGTTAAAATAAAAGTAAATATCAAATGTCAGGAGCCTTGGTAAAATTTAATTGAAAAGTCTTGTCCTTAAGGAACCCTCTGAGTAGTTGTCATTAGTTTTGTAACATTTACACTTGAATTTTTCTTTCAGATTTTTACAAATGGTTAACATTCTTTGATAAACAATGGGGAGCTGTTTCTACTGAATAATACAGCAGAGTGAGGAACAAGAAGGTTAAATGACCTAGCCTGACTAAGCTGGGCATGGAAGCTTACAATTCCACAGGTACAATTCCACAGGTCCAGAGAATGATCCTCAAAACGTAAAACAAATTAACACAACTGAAGCACTTACTTATACGACACAACCGGCTTCCACTTCCAGAAAAAAACAAAACAAAAAAAACAACAACAAAAAACAACCGCAGACAAATGAACACAGGGCCTGTCAATCAATGATCTAACTGTCCATGGAAGAAAAACCAAAACACTTAGTATGGATCATGTCAGCCCTTCAATTAGTGAAAAAAAAAATCACGCCTATATGGGAAGTTCCCATTAATTGTGTTTATTGTGGCAAAGTTGTCTCCCAGGACACCTATTGTCAAGCAACCTTTTACTTGCAGCAATCAGTTAATGTATAATTTGTAAAGCCTCTCTGCCTAACAAATGGATAATTGAAATGCTGCCTCCCTATGGAAATGAAGCACAGGGGCGAGTTTATAAAAAAAAAAAAAAATGTCACAGGGCCTTACACAGGCAGGACACAGCATCTGAAACAGTGAAAGGTGAGAGTCTTTTAATAACCGGAACAAAACCTTTTAAAACTCTGCTGTAGCCACAGAGTGTGAGCAGACCGCCCAGCATTAAAAGCGTAAAAAGCTGACTGTGTTCCCATGGTCGTTTGAGGTCACTTTACTTCAAATATCTGCCAAACCGCAATTTCAATCAGTGCTTTGTTTCTCTACATTATAAGTCTGAGCTATTACACATAAGTCATATGCTATTACTCTGAAGAATACTGAATTGCACAGCCGTTCAAAGAATGAAAAGGCTTGATTCTTTGAAGAAATGTGTCATACTGAAGAGTTTTAGATATTATAGAATGATTTTAAACACTCACAACAGCAAGATATTACTGGGACTTAATTTTAATGCAAAGCTGTTTTTTTACTGAATGTTTCAGGATAGACTGGTAATTCTATATTAAATTGGATTTATAAGATTATATTAGATTGCATTATGATTAATCGATTCATAGATCGTTCACATTATTCAGTGTAAGTATTTACAAAAACAGAGCACAGCTGTGTTAAAAAATGTAAAAGAGTACAAAAAGTTGAGATCACATTAGTAGTTGTGTACAATTTCATATCATATGGAACTTATTGCAACACTTCCAGTCAACTTGAAGGAACCATGTTAACATTCACGGGGAAAGCAGCGATTGGTACTCAAATGCAAAGAAATGCATGAAGCTTCTGGGATTTTGAGTTCCTTAAAGGATACATGGAAAGTATTTAGAATTATATTTAAAAAAAAAATGTGGAGAAATTTCATTGCTGTGGAGGGTGAGGCTGTTTTGAATAGAAATTGACACGAGTTTGGGTGACAATGTAGCAACCATACAATAAATTAAATCAAGGTCATCTCAGAGACATTGCAGAACTGCCTCAGGCCCTATGATGGACTATGAGGAATATGGGGAGGTAAACAAATCTTTGATCACTTTGATATTATGCAATTAAACAATCTATATTTAATATACAATTACATGTATTGTGATTAAGTATTCTATTAATAACGATTACTATATAGTATATAACTTTTAGTATAAATCGTTTTCTTATGCAGGAATAGGAAGTTTGAAAGTAAAATCAAGTTGGTCATTGCTCAATTAAAAATGTCATTGTGGTAAGCTAACCTGCTTGCAGCAGTGTGGAGTAGTGGTTAGGGCTCTGGACTTGACCGGAGGGTCGTGGGTTCAATCCCAGGTGGGGGAGACTGCTACTGTACCCTTGAGCAAGGTACTGACCTAGATTGCTCCAGTAAAAACCCAACTGTATAAATGGGTAATTGTACGTAAAAAATAATGTAATTGTATGTAAAAATAAAGTGATATCTTGTAACAATTGTAAGTCGCCCTGGATAAGGGCGTCTGCTAAGAAATAAATAATAATAATAATAATAATTTTGTGACAGAAATATAATGAGTTCTGGTTATAAAACTCCCTCCCGACCTGTGAGGGTGCCAAGTAGCGAAAGGGAAAGGCTTTGGACGGACTGGCCTGACAGTTCATTTCCTGAGTCGGGAAGTCGGTCAGCCTGGAAGAAGGCGAGACTCCATTGCAGGAACGCATTGACCCGGAAGGTAAACGAGGTAGCAGCTGCAGGCAATAGAGTCAGCTGGAATCGTTTACCAAGGGGTCATGCATGATAGCATAAAGGGGCCGGAGAATGGAAAATCTTTTCCTTCGCTTGGGTTTAAGAGATACGAGGAACTGGAAGGGCGGGAGATTTCCCAAACTAAAAAAGAAAGAGTTCATGAGTGTTTTGTTTGTTCGTGTCTGTTTAGTAACTGTCTGTGTTTTTGTTATATAGCACTAGACGGCTAAACACGAATCCGGAGCCATCGCCAAGGGCCAGCACAAAACCGGACCAACACTGCACTACAGTCACGATTAACACTGTTGTCACCACTTGTTTCACAACTATAGCACGTATTATATTGTACTTCACCACAAGCACTGAGAGCACTCACTTTGTGATCGTGTGTGTGTCTAATTGTGTGTGTTAGTACTGTGCTTATTGTTTACGGGACTGCAACCCTTTTCATTTCTGTGTAATACACATTGTTGTGTATTGCCAGCTCATTATTATTTGCTGGCTGGTCATCAGACCATTGGATTAACAATCATTAAACCACCATTTCACCCGTATTTTGTTGTCTGTTTGTTCTTGGGATTACTGCATCCGCACCACACCTGCTATACACCTGCTACTAATTACCACTTTGCCACACATGTATATTGATTGGAAATAAAAATCAAGGATACAACCTGTGTACAATGAGCCAGTCCCACAGCAGTGTATATTTATTGTACCGGCTGGTTTCGGTGATGATGTTTTAATTGTTTTCTTCCCACTGTAATGTCCTAAAGAAGAGGTTCTTCCACATTTGTTTTTGATAAGTAAGCTGATCATCAGGTTCACAGGTGTTATTCACTCGCTGAAGTATGAAGTAAAATAATAAAACCAAGGAAGTAGTAAATGGTCACAAATGAGTAACTTGGAAAGATGGAAGGATTTGTAAGGATGCAGTAAGATTATTTTTGAATATTTCTTTATACCATCGTTTAGAAACCTATACAGCTTCCAGTAACCAAGTAATTATTATAACACAAAATACACTGACACAGCGTCAATGTATTTAAGCGTGTTTTGTTTTTTTTTGCTTTTTTTAACTATAATTGATCTTATGGTTGAATGTTTGTAGTTATGTATGGATGCCAATCCCTTGTGAACACACAGCGTAGTCATTTTTGGTAGTTTCACTAAACAGTCATTTAAAATGAATGTTATTTTTTAAAACTGTATGTCCCCATTGACAGCACAGTACACTCACCTAGTCCTAAGGCATACCGTGCATCTTTTTACACTGGTCCAAGTAGTACACACGCTAAAAGGCAATCTATGCAAGCTTGTTATTGTAAAGTTTCTCTTAAAAAGGTGCTTTTCTCATTCACACATCAGGCACACTGACTTCACAGCTCAGTAAAGAATACTCACAATGTCAAACTTCTGGGTTACATTCCCCTGTATGTCCAACAGAAACACCTTGCCAAAATGAGTGCCCAGAGCCAAAAACTGAAACAAAGAAATCAGAGATTTAAAATAGCATTTTATATTACAACATTCATGCATGAAGTACTTGTTGCACTGCAGGTAATTCTATACATCATACCCCATGCTCTTCCATTCGCTGACTCATGCATCGTTTTGAATGAAGCAAATAAACCAATTTGTTTTTAACAAAATGTAAACAATAAAATATCTTGCGCCAGTTATGTTTTTTGTTACTTTTTAAAAGTCACTAACTGTAACTGGATAATAGTGCCATCATTAAAATGCCTTTTGATACATTATGGTGACATGTTCAGTACTAGATGTCTCCCTTAGTCTCCCATCTTAGTAATGGTCAGTGTTGTCATGGCTCGACAAAGCCTTCTGAAACATTCTTCCTGTTTAATTAAGGAGAGAGATGTACAGAAGAATATGCATTTTTGTTTTCACCAATGAAACCCAACTTTGACTTGACTCGATTTTAACCCGACAGTACACAAATTAATCCTGAGGTTTTATTTTGAAAAATAACTGATGTCAGATTATGCTGTTGAACTATAAGTCATTAATTCATTCTGGATACAAAAGTGTTGCTCCTATCACAAGCGAATAATTATCTAATGTCTGTACATTATATATAGTATATACCGGACCTTCAATTATTAGTACGGTATATACAATGCTATACGGTATACACAATGAATCCAAACTGTAAATCTACCTCCCAACCTGAAGGGGCACTAAATAAGGTTGGTTGTACGCCTTCAAAGGGATGGGCTGACTCGATGGTAGGACAGGAACCGGACGTCGGTCATCTTGGTGAAAGGGAGTAGCTGTAAGACTGCGGAACAGCTCTATTGTGATCAGCTGTGTTGCTCACGGCAATTGGATAGAGTGTGGCAGTGTGCTCATCACAAGGAGGAGTTTGGCAGTACAAAGGGGACGCAGCTTCGCGAGTACGGCCCTGTGACAAGATGGCTGGTGGATGACGGCACATACCCGGAAGGAACACACAGACAGGCAGTACTGGAGTTGAAACTGAGACGCAATGGCTGTGCTCAGTGTTTTATTGGATGAAATAAATAAAAGATTTAAAAAAAACAGTACATGGCACTTCAGGCCAAAATAAATATAGACAAACAAAACGGACTAACACTAAACAAACAGTGGACGAACAAACAAACAAACACGGTGAGTCAAAACAAACAAACATCATATCGTGCTGGTCCTTCCAGCACGAAATAGCAATTGTAATATTTTTTTCTTTTCTTTTCTTAATTCATTCCCCTCTCCACACCTGTTCTCCACTCACCAAACACACAACCCCGAGTGAGTGCTTCGTGCCTCTATATATACAGTTGTGCTGGGATTCAATTACTAATTAATTATTCACTTGAATACCAGCACGTGAACTAATTTGTGCAATCCCTGTGCTCACATACTGTTACGTACTTTATCTGCACGTGAAGTGATTGTGCAATCCCTGTGCCTAAATACAACTATATATTTTAAATCACTCATGTTACACAGAACCATTTATATCCCGTGCACCAACATTAACACAACACACGCAACATATAACACAAAATACACAAAGGGACAGGGCAGACTGCCACAGGCCCCTTACGATGAAATGGTAAAGACGCCAGAGCATTGTTGTTGTGTTTTTGTATTTTGTACAGACAGACACCACCGCACCTCAACCTGCTACAGCACCACGGAGCACCTGCACTAGCATCGCACCTCAACCTGCTACAGCACCACGGGACCTCAAGCCCACTGTAAATTCCCCAATACCATTGCTGGTAGAGGGGAGTGGTTTGTTTAATTAAAAACCCAAGACTTTTTGTAAATATGCCTGTTGTTGTGGACACTGGATCATTACCCGCACCACTCACATCCTGACAACCTGCCATAACACTGGCAATACAATCAATATTAATTGCCTACTATCAACCCACTGTCAAAGACTGTGAAATATGTAGTCCCGGCAGTCGGTTGAACAGCTCTTATACATGTCATAATGCAGGGCTAACAGGAAGGCTATTTAAATCAGTCATATGACTGACTGACTGACAGTTCACTTACCAAAAAAAAAGTTTAAATAACTAGTGTACATATCACAGGTATTTTCTGTATATTACATTGCGCCTCGGACAACTTAGGTATACACATTAGGGTTGTCAAAAATACCCATACTTTGATACTACCGCGATACCAAATTTCAAAAACGGTTCTGATCTTCATTAATTATGCATTCGGTAGTACCGAAAAACATAAAGTATCGGAGCACCCTGTACTTGTATAATGAAAATTGCGTGTTTGCGTCCTTCATGTAAAAGACGGAGTCGATTACTAAAAAAAATAAAATTTCCAGAGGAACACCATACAGCTCCAGGTGGAAACAACGACAACGAAACAGCCAGTATTCAGGAGTAAAAGGTTAAGATGGGAGGCACACAAGCTCAGCGGTCCGTGCTCTTAGAAAAGGAGAACAGCAGGAGTGCTGAAGTATTTCGCTTATGAAGCAAATGAGCAGGGTAAAGCAAAAGATCCACCCAAGCCCATATGCAAACGGTGTTTAAGACGGTACAAACAAAAGGAGGCAACACCTCAAATTTAGCGAAGCATTTGGCGGACAGGCACCCTGACCTCTTCAAATAATTCAGACAGGTTAGCGACAGCGTAGATTATTGAATGAACGCATCACATATATAAGTTAAATACATGTCCTCAATGAAAACGATGGGCAAATGTGAAATTAAGAAAGCAAGCTAGCTAATTTAGCGCTAATGTGTACGGTGTTGTGCTCTACGTTGGAGTGAGATAGTATTTGTCTGCCTTCACATTAATGTTACAGATAACCAGCGAGCAAGCAAGTTAGCTAAACTAATACATCGGTAGCTTTGCTAGTTAGCTCATTTCTTTAAACAAGCAAAATATATATGTATATATTTTTCAAAAATTACATTGAAATAGCAGTGTTTGTATGACAAGAGGCTTGAAGAAACACGTCATGGGAACGCATGAAAAAAGTATTTTTGCACCTCTCAGCCACCATACAAGAACAGAATTTCAACTGTAAAACAGCACAGCCTCCTGCCACTTCACTTGCTAGCTGCTGTTCGCCTGGGGGAAAGGACTCTAGTTATCTGTCAATGTATCAAACACACTTCACAGATTTCTCCCTGAGGTTAGTCTAGCTTTATTGCAGTCGCACCCGGGCTCGGCCTTCGACGACATAGTACACAAGAGCGGTATATCATAGGTGCATATGGCTGTCACTCTTGGAAAGGGGTGGACTGTGGCGTTCTAATTATACCAAATATGGGCATCTACGTCGGTGAGAATCTGACCTGACTCCTCGCAGGATAGCAAAGAAAACATTGCAAAACAAAATAAAACAAGATTGCGTTTCCCTTGTTTTTGATCATTTTCTTTACTTTTATATATTTTGCATTTCTTGCGTTTTCTATAGTTTTGTTATAAATAGCTGTATCTTTTGTTCTGGTGTTCCAATTTTAATTCTTTCATTTTAGACATGTTCCCAAGACCTTGAAGTTTGATTGTAAAATACATTTTTCTACTCAGAGCACTGAAAAAAATATTTATTGACAACAAATGTTCTTTTTTTCTAAAAAGCGTATTTTATTTTCATCCTGCCATTCATTAGTTTTTTGTTTATTATTTATTTCTTAGCAGACACCCTTATCCAGAGCGACAATTATTACAAGATATCATTATTTTTACATACAATTACCCGTTTATACATTTGGGTTTTTACTGGATCAATCTAGGTAAAGTACCTTGCTAAAGGGTACAGCAGCAGTGTCCCCCACCTGGGATTGAACCCACGACCCTCTGGTCGTCCAGAGCCCTAACCACTACTCCACATTGCTGCCCTACATTTCTGTACTAAATTTAGTGGGTATCAAATCAAACAATGGATTTTTTTTTTATTTTCTGAACCCCCAGTTTGTGCTGATTTATTCCACATATGGTACTTACTTGAAACCCCTGAAGTCACAGTTAGAAGCACAAATATAATAACAGTAAAACTTTTTTGAGAACTTTTCTCCATCAATAATGTACAGAGCACTCACCTGAATCACTTAATAAAAATCTCAGATTCATCCACTTTGTAGTTTTACTTCATCCTCTTTATTTCACTACCAAAAACAAGCAGAACTATTAAAGGGCCAGTCAATCATAGTCCTACACAAAAAATAAAATCTTAAGTGATAATATGCAAATTACGTTTACTGCACCTGCACCGTTTGACCTGGAGTCAAGATTGTTTACCTTTATTAAAGGAATGTTCTCTTATTTTGCGTGTTCAGATGTTTGTTTTGTTCGTTTTTGCCGTGGTATTGAAGAGGTATCGAGTATCGTTAAAACTGAACTGGTATCGTATCGAAGTTCAAAATTCTGGTATTGTGACAACCCTAATACACATTTCAAGGCAAAATGTGACAGAGACGCACAAACTACTGTTCAGATCAGGCTTGCTCAAGTTTGATGCCTGCAGAAACATGGTATACCTACTTCTGCACCTATCATATATATTGATACATTCAGCAGAACTCTAGTGAAAAGGGTTCTTAACTTATATTATAGTGGTAGTGCAACTTAGCTGTCAGAATGAGGTATGAGGTGCCTTCGTCTGCCGACAACAAATGGTGTGTCTGCAGTCTGTACACACTGACTGTGGCAGGGAATTAAAAATGCACCCTGAGAGGCAAGCAGCAAAACAGCATCTGGAGCAAAAACTGTGAAATTGCTGGGGAAACCCTATTTATTAAAAACACAGCACTGTGAAATGGTGTTTTATACTATTCAGACTACATAAACATAATAAATGCATTTCAGGCACATTCAAACATGCCCACAGGTTTTCAATTTGCCAAGTTGTGTGATGTGACTACTTGCTTGCTTACATTTTTCTTTTTTCTTTCTTTAAAAAAAAAAAAAAAAAAATCATTTAAAACTGAATTTCAAATTGCAAATTCTCTTTAAAAATAGACTGATGCTTAAACAATATCATTTCAGATGTAGGGTGCTACCTACTGAACCCCTGTCTGTTTGTGAATGTGTTTTAAAAATATACCACTCATTTTTGAAAACAGCAATGTGTCAAAAAAATGTTAACAGCCTTTCTTTAGTAGACATGTTCATTCTATTGCTAGAAAAACACTGTGTAGATTTCTTGAGTACCACACATGTTTCTGAAAACTGAATTGCAGAAGTCTAGCACCTGCACACAAACATTTTAAAAAGTGTTTACATCCCACCCCTATCACTTCTGATTGGCTAACTGTGGAACAAGCTGATCTTCTATTGGTTACAAAGAAACCCAGAAATGGCTGCCAAAAGAGCCTCTGGCAAGGCACAGACTAATCTTTAAAACTTAAGGTATTATTTATGTTTTTTGCAAATTAGAACAAAAAGTGATGCTGCTTTCTTAAGACATGAACATGACATTTAAATGTAGCAATCTAGTAAAGTTACAAAACAAAAAAAACAAACAGAAAACCCACCATAGTCACTAAGGTATTGGCGTACTGGAAAAAATTGTGTTGTGCAATTTATATTAAAAAAAACATGTACTTACTTGTTGGGATAGAAGTTTACTTTTTAGAAGCTTTTCTCAGGACAAACTTTCCCTGGCAAAATATTTAATGATTTTTTTTTCTTTCTATTTTAGTGTTGCTAACCTAGTTTACCATTTTCCATATTTTTAGATTTAAACGCTATATATATATATATATATATATATATATATATATATATATATATATATATACACACATATACATATACACAGTATATATATAGATAGATAGATAGATAGATAGATAGATAGATAGATAGATAGATATATATAGATATATATATATATATATATATATATATATAAAAATAAAATTTTAAACTAGATTTGAACAGAAGCGATATTAGTTATTTATTGGACATGCACAATCCATCGATTATGAAAAATACGAAGACTGACAAATATGTTTATAATTATATCAATTATATGCAATTATCTGTACAACACTTCATTATTATTTTAAAATAAAATACAGCATGTAAATCTCATGGCAATGCTGACCTCCACCCCCCAAAAAAAATATTTAAAAGGCATCAGGGTATGAAACTAGGACCACCCTGCTTCAGCAGTGTTCCAGTTAGTCACCGGGGACAACATGTTAGATAAGGAAAAATAGCTATAAAATGTTGTACACCATTAAAAAAATAAGCGTATAACAGAAATAAACAAAAGAAAAACAGATTTTGTCACTGCAGAATTTGATGGAACCTTCTGCAAATATGCAGAGAAACTTGGCACAAAGCAGCAGTAATAGTTGGTAATGATTTTGTATCAGTGATGCAACAACATCAGGACTGTACATCAGGACTTGGATTCTCAACGTAAGTGGAAAAAAAAGGCAGAAGCTATTTCTATATTTGAATAACTCCCAAGTATTGCTTATTACAGCTGTACTCTTAGTATGTTACTTAAATTTACTAGCAAATGTGTTCCAAACTGCACTGAAAGGAACATTTACTTATAATGTTATAAATTTGTTGAGGTGAGGTGGGGTCACAGGGAACCTTTTGTATATCTAACGGAATTTACCGGTGAACCAGTCAAGCTACAAGGCAAGAATCGCCCCTGTTAATCTGAAATTGATTGATTCTGTTTTTACTGTTAAATAAAACCCAAATCCTACAAGTTATATTCTACTTATTGTTTGTGTGTGTTTTGTGCGATGGCGAGGGGGCAAGTAGATTTTTAAGAAGGACAAGAAGTTTTTTTTGTTTTTTTTTTCCAAAAATTGCACTCCCCTGAGTTGATTTGACAGCAGGGGTGGGACTGACAGTGATGTGAACCAATCACATGACAGATGGAGACTATGGCCAGGTGGCGTAAGGATGTTAGGGCAATAGTTCAATCTATTTTTACCAATCACAGGCCAGAATATCCAACCACTGATTATATATACTGCTGTGTCTGTAATAAATGAATCATTAGGCGTAAGATTGACTTAGGATATGAATGGCAGCTAGGATACATCTGTAAAGTGTGGTAAGTACTGTGTGGTAAGTACAATTGCAGTTTTAACCTGCGACACTAAACAGTAAAACACATCAAACCTTTGTTTACGCAAACTGGAATATAACAGAAACAATAAAATGTGTTTTAAAAATGCACACAAGGCTTGTAGCTTCTGAATTTAAAGCCTTGCGAGTACACGCCATCCTGACCTGAACTCCCCATGTCATGTAGTCCAGAGCTGCTTTCAAGCAGACTGGCAGTTGTACGAGGCCCAGTATCTACTTAGGGCCTCTAGCTGAGCCCACCAAACTCATTTCATTTGTGACCTGAGCTCTGGTTTCAAGCACAGGCCTCCAGTGGAGAAAGGCATGAAAGGTAAATAAACGCCAAGCAAATAACTTATGTAACTTGCAGAGCTAGTTATGGAAAGCAAAAAGGACAAGGCCCAAGATGACTTAAAATTGCCTCTAGTTGGTAATACCAGTGGTACAGTTTTGAGAGCATAAGTGATCAAAGTGGCAGCTGCTTGTGCCTGCTCCACAGAGGAGCAAGCAGCCTGATAAATAAAACAGTTGAATTTAAGCATAAACTATCAGGAGTGTAACAAATATAAATTCAAAACCTGTAGGGTGAGGCTTTTGGCATTAGTCAAACTGTGCTCCTAAACCTCCTCCCGGATCTGTAGTGCAGCTGAACATGCTTCAGTGCAGTCTATAATGAAATGCTTATATTTACAGGCACAGCTAAGCATGTCAGCCCAAGCTGCGCAATCTTAAAAAAAAATAACCTTCCAGTAAGATCAGGTTTAAAAGGATTTATCAAAATGGAATTGCTTAAATGAAATTCCAATTCAAGCACTTATATTATGAAGCTGCATTAAGGAAGGATGGGGTGCACAGAAAGAGACAGAGATAGAGAGAAACACACACACACACACACACACCAAGAGGAAAGAGAAGGCTCATTAGAAATTCAGCCCTGCAATGTCTTTCACTCCTGCAAGATTGCCTTTTTTCAGGAAGAAAAAAGTCCCTTGGGTAAAAAAAAATCAATACTGGTTAATAAAACATCAGGTGAGCAGACATAACTAGGTATGACTATTCCACTGCACAGGCCTGCTCGAATGCACCAGGTGCCATGACGATTACTCATCCAGTGCAGACAGACCCTGGTGAAAATATGATGCTTTAAAAATGAAAAAAAAAGTCTAAGGGGGAAAAATATCTTTCACTTTATAAGCTGCTGTGGACAGATCAAAACAAGAGTCGCACAGTTATATTATCCACTTTCAAATAGCATATAATGAGTTTCATTTGTATCATTCATTTTTAATTGGTTATACAACATTTGCAGGTTTTGATGAGTGTTAGTTATACATTTCAAAAAGAGCAGTGTGGAATAATGAAGACTAGTTTTTCCCATGCCTTTTTATATCAAGCCCACTGTTGCATCTGCAATAATAATATGGTTATAAATTGGGCTTGAAAAATTATTTTATGCCATCGCAAATCTTGTCAACTTGCTGCATAATTTAAAATATCTGCAAAAGCCATTACCGTAATTACATGTGTATAATGCACATTCTAATACTGAACACAGTATTGGTCTTAATATTGAAAGTGACTTTACATTGCCTTGAGTAAGAGAAAATCAGGATTGCAAAGAAGTAGACTTAAATCGTGGTCTCAAAGCGGTGTTTTAGTGTAAACATTATCGTTTTCAAAAACATTAAAGTGCTTTATTTTTGCATTTCAATATTCATGTTGTTTTCCACTGTTATTGTATTTTAGCAGGGCTCCAAACTGCAACTAAAATGGTCAGAAATGCGACAAAAATATTTTGTTGGCAGCTGTCTTTTGTGGTTTAGAAGCCACTGGCGCCTGTAACCCCACAAATGCTGCCTCTCCATTTAAAAACATGTGTCAATATTTATGAGTGCGCTATGATGTAACAATCGATCAAATACAGGAGTTGTATTAACATCAGCTGAAAATGAAATATGGTAACCCCAGTTTCATACTTATTTCCTATGTAGGGGTCTGGTAATTTTACAGTAGTACCTAGTCACGCCAACGTAGTCGTTTGTAATGACTTCGTATTCATAGCTCAATTACAAAAGTAGCCAATCACCTTTGGGATAACATCTATTCAGACAAGAAACACAGTTTAACCCTTTGCAGTCCATTTATTCTGCGCGTCTCAGACGCGTCAAGTCCAATCTATTTTCACACGCGCAGTTTATTTTAGACGCGCGGTTTAAAGGTATTTTTTTTCACAGTAAAACAGGTTTAAAAGGCACTGCATATCAACAGGACACTCAGTACTGCATCTCCAGCCCCGCCCCACCCCTCATTCGCTGTATTTTTCACATAACTGTAGTGCATACCGATAAATCATCTCCTGATCACTCGTTTTATCACCAAACTCCTCAATAATGCGATCCAAGTCATTATTTTATTACTATAACACCTAAAAAAGTTTTGCATATGTCTGTGATAGTCTTTGAGCGCTGGATCCAGAAGCAGCTATCTTGTTTGTTTATGGCCGTGTTATCTCTGTGGTGCCAGGGCTATGTGTATTGCTCAGATCCGCCCCTTTTTTTTTTGGCTTATCTCGGCTCCTATCGGTCTCACTCGGCCATTGAATGGTTTTCTTGTCTTTTTCAAGAGAAAAAACAACTAGAGACCTTTTTGATGATGTCGGACAGGGTCCGACATTGGACCGGAAAGGGAAAATTGCAATGTCGGACCTGGTTTCCCTGGATTGTCCCAGTTTTCAGCCATGAATTTGTGGTATTTTCCCCGTTTTGCTATTGTACGTAAATGTATTATTTATTTTTATTTATTTTATAGTACCGTACAAAACTATAGCACTGTGCTCAGCAAGTTAACAGCAGAGTAATTTCTTAGGTTGTGTTAACACGACCTAAGAATAAACTCTGAAGAACAGTGAAAGCAGAAAGCACAGAAATACATGGGAATGTAATTAGGAGGTATACACACACCCTGACACTGGTAACCAGAGAAATGTGCTACTGAATTAACTGCGGAGAGGAAAAATGTAGGGCATTAAAAATTAAATTTAATACAGCTTACTTGACTGCAGTAGAAAATCCACCATTTACTGCTATTGAAAAATAATGGTTTGTAAATATCTAAAATATGTGACAATGTACTTGCTACATATCTAAAATATAAACATGCTGTTTTCATTGTAGTCATCAGCTGCAGAGACTGGTTCCCAAGGCAAAACTTTTGTCTGAAGTCCTGTTTAGTAAATATGCACAAAATGTGATTTTTTATTTATTTTTTTTCCAGAAATGTAGCAGTCTAAATCACCAAAATAACCATAAAGGTGTGTAGTTCATAACATTCTTCATAGTGCACTGTCGTGTTTTTGTTTGGGCAGTATACATGAGATGTGCTTTACAGAGGTGCGTGTTGTAGAAGGGATGTACGACCGACTCTTTTACCCAATGACTGGGTAATAATATTTATCAAATATTATATTTAAGATCTGATTGGGAAAGGCACCACAGTATATATTATCTCCAGTGCCAATGAACTTGCATATATCCCTGTTTTAATGTCTTAATGTTACCAGCATTTTCATGTGTCTGCATTGTTATGGTGGAATTCTACTCACGTTAAATCAAAACCTATATACTGCAGATCTATTAATCATGAACCAGAGGTCTGATGGGCACATGCTGGTTAACTGACATGGAACTGACCACAATTGTGATGGCTTTTTCCTGAAAATTACTTTCAATAAGGATTATTTTTGTCCATGTTACTGCCTTAAGTTTTTGTGTTTTTTCATTTATTTTAATAATTTACTAATTATTTACTGACTGCATATTGTATGCAGACTGCAACTACAATGTTATATTACAAGGACCAGTTTTCCAATGTTTTGGTAAAATTGTGTGGAGAAATAATATATGCTGACCACATACTGTACCTCCCTTCCTCAGGTGGAAGTAATTATTATTACTATTATTATTACTATTACTTTTTGTACAGCGGTATCGGCGCTATGCTTTAGTGCGAGAGGTCCTGGGTTCGCGCCTGCACTCCGCCTGTGTGGGAATTGCCTCGCCCTGTGTGATGCGCCTGCCTGTGGGAACCAAGATCGCTACAGTGTATCACTCAGCAAGATTGGCGCTGACTTGGGAGAGGCTACACAAGCGACAACGCCCTGAGAAGACGACTACTACTACTACTACTACATTACAGAATGTATATGATAATTCTGTGCCAAGTGCATCCAGACATGTTAGTTCTGCCATGAAAATAAGGATTTCTATTTTATTTAGGTGTCTTATTTTGTTTTTCTTATGGTCAAGTTTCAGTTCATGTATTCAAGTCATTATAAAAGACTGCAAAGTACCCAACACTAATAAAGACACTCCATACCCAAGCCTTTATTCCATTTAAAATGTATTGCATCAGGATGGGCCCATTGAGGCGCAACAGCATGTCCTCAGGGCTGCTAATAGCAGCAAGTTACAAACATACTGGTCTCTCTTTTAATTTCTGTAATGTCAGCATATACTGCCTAGAATATAGTTGGGCCAGCAATACTGGAATGCAAACTCATCTACATAAAGTTTACATACAGTACACTGCATCAAATATGAGCCCTTCATATTAAATACATTAATAAAAGTAAATACCTGTTGAAGATAGGATTGTGTTTAAAACTTGTTTAGCCAAAAAGATCTTGTGGCAGCTGGCTACAGGCCCCTAAATACAAAGCTTTCACACTCTACATGGTGAGCACAGTAACTACCTTGATTCTGCGTATTCATTTATCATACACTCCTAGCCTCCTTCAGAAACTGCTGTATACTCTGAAACAGATGAAGCTTTTCTATGTTCTTTCTTTTGGATGACTGTGCTATGTGTCTCTTGTAGAATTATTTTTGTGCTTTATTTCATTGCCCGCACCCATAGCTTACTCACTGACAAAATTGAATATGGGCTTTTTCAATACATGCACATAATTCTTATCCACCGAAGATCAGCCAAAACTCAAAAGTTGTCATGCTGTGCCGTCTGAGAATGAAATGCAATGACAGATATGTGTTTATGGGTACAAGTGAATATATTGCAAGATTTTTTTTTTTAATGGTTTAAGGCTACTAGGCTAATTCAATCTGAATCTTATTTCTTTCAAATGGTTGCATGATCTTTCAAAAAAGTGGTTTTTATTCCAAACCGAAACTCAGCTTGAAATATGGTAATGTACAGTAGTTAACATATCAAAAGTCTTGTGTAGGTCTTGCCTGTTTAAATTCATATTTTTCCCACTGGGTGGCAAGCTCAGGAACTGATATAAAGAATGCATTCATTGCTTACTGACCAATACAGTTACTTGGTGAAAAATAAATCTGAATTTAAATCATTAACCAAATAAATAACACACGAATCAGATACCTTGTCATGGACAGTCATGCAACTGGCTGCATCCTTTTGCAGTATCTCAGTGACACCATTGGTCAAACGCTCATACTTTAGCTTCGGCTCCTCTTCATTTTCTTCTTCCTGTGGCAATTAAAAAGACTATAAGTAGTGCAGCTTTGATACAATCAAGACAAAACACTTAATTAGGCAAATGTGTTAAACCCATGTCTCTACTTGGAACCTTTGTCAACCAATGTCCTTTTTTATCATAATGATTTATAGATCATTATGATAAAAATAAATTCTCATTGTTTTACACTGAGTGGGGAAAATGAAAGCTTATGTTCTGTGTTTGTCTACAAAAAGCATTTAAACCTCGAGCTTTATATTAAAACAAAATCCAAGCAATGCAATGTACTGTTTCTGTACCTGTTGTAAAGAACAAAGTTGTAAGAAAGCAAGCAAACAGGTTTTTGTTTTATTATTTAACACTTTGCAGTTACTGTTCCACTTCTGCTTCACTTCAGGTCATTTGGACTGACGGATGCAACCAAATAACATGTCTAAAGCTAGGATTCAGCCTGTTTACTTCAGGTGTTGCAGCTGACAAAAAATATATATATATATTGATTTCAATTCATGCAAATCTGTGTCATTTTTTTTTTAAATACAGCTGTGTTCTTATTTATAATATGTATTTAATATGTTAAACAGTATAGGAGGCGATATGTGCCGCAGCTTTACAAGAGAACACCTAATACACACCACCTCACCCTCTATAAACAAGGCTTTCCTACAGTATTATGTTTCAGTGGCTGTTATTTATATGAATATATAGACACACAAACTTTATTAAAATGCTTGTCCGATTCTAACATTTCATTAAAATGTTCATTTTCATACAGAGTGATTAGAAAGTCACTGACGGAAGTTCCTATACAGTATGTTAGCCGTATGGAGCAGTATAAGCAGTATCACTTATAGGCGTCATCTACAGAGCCCTCTACGACTCCTGATGGTCGTCCAAATATCTTGCTCGTCATTTGGTTCCTTCACCCACCTGCTCTGCAGTGAACAGTTGTCCCACATCAACAGCGCAAGGTGTCCAAATTACTTTATAACTCACCTGTATATTGAGAGTGTGTTGGGGGCGCAGTGTCAAATAGAGTGTAGCAGAACTGCTCCATGGGTGTTAGATATGCCACAGAATTTCGGACGAAGGAACGGGGATTCTAGTTGCCATAGTAGCTGTAGCAGTAGTAGTAGTATAGTGTTATGTAAAATATTCATACTGCTTCACACCACACTTTTTAAATATTTTATTACAAAAAAGTTGGTGTGAACAGTTTTATCAGTTTGTGTTCTTGCAAGCTGAAATGGTTTAAAGGGAAGAAATACCAGATGAAAATAAATACAGCTGCTTTCTGTATAGCACAAAGCTACTGTAATTCAAATACCTGTAACCCATACCTAATACCAATTACTGTACACACAGTACTGGACCAAGAAATAAAATCTTCTTTCAGCAATACAACTCTGAAAAGAATAATGTATGCATACCTGTAGGCACCTATTCTTTTATTTGAAACATTCTTGGCTGGACAACAAAACTAAAACAACTTCCGTGCCAACGAGGTTACCAGGTCATCTCGGATACTGAAGCACCTGCCAACCAAATATAACTACAAAAGCAAGAAGAACAACTGACAGTGAAATATTGGCTCTCAAATGTACATTAACTGCCAAAATGAGCTCAGCCATATTAAAAGGGAGCTTCAGAAAATGAATGCTCTTGCATCTAAGATTATGTATGATGCAAGAACATTTGTTGTATGGGCCCAACGCTTCCGTTTTTCATAAGATGGAAGTACCAAGGGTAAGCAGAGCAACCGTTCATAAAAAGAAAATCAATAATTTGTGTTAAATTTTAATAATCCTACTAACTCGCAACTATAACCGTCAACGGCTTGAGTTGATGACAGTTAGCTGAGTTTCTATGACAACCTGGCAAAAAGTGCACAAGTCTAGACTTGCAGCAATACTTAGATATGAACAGAGTGACATTTAGACCCTTTATATTTGTAAAAGCGGCACAAAAATCCATTTCTTTCTTCCACAAAAGTTAATTACAGGAAAAAGACACTGAAATTTAAAGCTACAGCACACTTTAGAATTTATCAAAATTGTTTCACCCAAACCTCTCTGTGGCAGGGGTGAGGCCTGCCCCAGTAAAGAATATGGTTTTGTTTGATTTTCACATACAAATGTTTAATTTTGTATATGGCAGGGCTGGGAGGTTAAACGTCCCTCCCTGCCTAATTGAAAGGGATATGCCGCAGGTGGCCAGGTGACAACTGAATAATTGATAATCAATTAACCCTGGTCACCTGCCTTTAAAAAGGGGCTGGAAAGCCAGCCCTTGGTTCTTCTTTGTTGGTTTGTGTTTCTCTGACAAGCCTGGAGGAGAACCCTCACACCTGTGTATGGAACCAGGTTGAGCTAAGGATTATCACTGCATGTGTAACCAGAATAACTGCATAGCGTAGGGATTAATCTAGGAGATTTTAATCCCACCAAAATTTATTTAAATTTGTGTTAGGGAGAAGGCTCCTAGTGCGAGAGCAGCGCATGGCTCAAGTTTATCCACCTTTTGTTTTTATAGCTGTTTTTCCCCCACTGTGTTTGTTTTTTGCCATGTACATGTTTGTATATATTGTAGCATGCATGGGGGTAGGGGTCAGAGCTGGTAGGTGACTCAATCAAATATGAAGACATAAAGCCTGATACCAGTTCCTGCAAGACAGCTGACTCTTTTGTACAGGGGTATCGACGCTATGCTTCAGAGCGGGAGGTCCTGGGTTCGTGTCCCACCTCTGCCTGTGAGAATCCCCTGCCTGCGGGAACCGTGAGGATCACTACAATATCCTTCTTCTCTGGGGATACCTGACTGCCTGAGATTTAATAAAACCTGGACGCCTGAGCGGTGTTTCAACTTCAAACCCTCTGTGTGTCTCTCATCTCTCATTGGACATCCACACAGTAACACCCGTTACACTCACATACTAGATTATATTCAATAGATGTTGCAAAGCAGAAATTTCTTTCAACAGAACCCACATCAAAAAGTTAGAATTTACAATAAAGCTAAACAGGAATGCATTTTCAAGTTTGTTTATATATATATATATATATATATATATATATATATATATATATATATATATATATATTATTTATTTTTTCTTAAATAAATAAACACATACAAAATACATTTTCCATAGAAGTACAGCAACACTAGTTGATGCAATGAATACCAAATTGTTCTGTGTTGTATTTGTTGCTGATGTGTATATAATTTATTTAATAATTATTTAATTTGTACCGTCAGTTTTCCCTCCAAGTTAGAAAGTTCCATCGCCATAGCAATTTCTCACTCAGGAGACCTGAAGGTTCAGTGGGCATCCTCCGATCCCATAACCGAGCCAGACGCCTGAGTTCACCAGGCACCTGGCCGGTAGGGTCCACCGCAGTGTGATGAAGAGAATCAGTCCCTGCCGGTTTTGCGTCCCCAACCCATGGGAGTGCCAGAGCCAATACAATGCTCCCTCCGGAATCTCCAATGAAGACTGTCAAGTTTGCACAACCAGGACGCAAACCCTGCACACCACGCAGTCGTGCTTTTACCAGGTGAGCCACTTAGGGACCCCCAATAACGATTATTTTTAACAATACTATTTAGTTTAAGAAAAGATGCATTTATAAATGTGTTATTATATTATGCACTACTGGGGGTACATTTTTTTTTTTTGGCAATGTTATTGAACCATTTTCACTTCTATCGCCCTGTAGTATTTTATTGGCTATGAAGACTGCATTAACAACAGGTGCTATCATGGTGCCTTACCCCAAATCTTTCTCATACAGATGACATTCCCTGCAGACTAAATGTAATGTAAAACAGTTGTGATAAACTTTGCTGGGGAGAGTCACATTGGCTCTAACACTCCCGGGGTGGGGGATGGGAAACTGGCAGGGATTGCTTCTCCTCATCACGCAACAGCAAACCCTACTGGCCAGACACCGAGCACATTCAGAATAGATAAGAGGCAGGGCTGGTCTCTCTTCTCCAGGCTTGTGAGATCAGAGGAGATAAGAACATCTGTGCTGTGTGGGGACTTGTTGCGGTGAGGAGAAAAAACATAACTGGACGTTCCAAATTGAGGGAAAATAAATAAATAAATAATAATTGGTAAAAAATAAATAAGTGTATAGTAATCCAGTGATATTTAGTAACTCGATGAACATGCAGTTCTAAGAACTGTGCTAGTAGGTTAATTTCAACAAAAATGATCAGAAGCATTCTGAGAGCAAGTAAATTGAAGGCAAGTAAAATATACATACTGGTAATTTCCTAGTTTTCTGCAGGGTTTGCTCTCAGCAACTCTTAAAACTGCTAGAACAATTATCCCAATTATTTTTTAACCATTTTTTTTGCACTCACTTCAATGAATATTTTCATTTTTGATAATCCTATATTTGAAACCAAGCATTTCCAAATATTTTAACAACAATGTTGCAACTATAAAGCTTTTATGCCTTCAAAGTCAACTGTACTAAAAAAGAAACAAAAAATGCACAAGTTGTATTTCCTAATGAGGTATAGGTTATTCAAATCATCCCCATAAGTGCACTAACAAGACACTTGACCTATGCGCAAAAAAGTATTTAATTAGCATATTTTGCACCAAACATACTTGAAAACACCAGGATAAGACTGGTAGGGTTGTAACGTACAAAAAAAAAAAAAAATGTTTTTAGTGATGTGCTGCATCTAAACTACCATGACCTTGGACCTACACTCAGATCCCTTCAGCAGAACCATCAATACACAAAAGGAAAATCCAGAGATTTCTACTGTCGTCCGCAGACATAAGTAAGATGGATATACCAAACACACTAAACAGACCTCCAGAGACATACAATAAGCTGCAATTACAATTTTGTGTTCCTTTTTGTATTTGTTTTTTTTTCTGGATCCACCCAAGGCATTTCAGATTAGATGTTATATTACACGTTGAGTGGGTTTTGATTCTAAGTATAATTTCATGCATGAAGAAAAACAATACCCAGTCAAAATGTTTCAGAAGCTCAACATGGCAGCATCCTTAGTGAACCAAGTATAATTTCAACACAGAAAGGGGGTTATTAAAAACGCTTTGCTTTTTTGACTGCAGGTGGATTAAGAATCACATTTCTACTGCCACATGCAGTTAACATAATCTCATTTCCATAGAGCTGTGGCGTCTTACAAGAAATCTGGCCCCAGGTACAACCTGTTAGCACATTTCCAGCATTAATTCCTACCTCTGAAATGAGAACATAAGAACATTTGCAAATGAGAGGAGGCCATTTGGCCCATCTTGCTCGTTTGGTTGTTAGTAGCTAATTGATCCCAGAATCTCATCAAGCAGCTTCTTGAAGGATCCCAGGGTGTCAGCTTCAACAACATTACTAGGGAGTTGGTTCCAGACTCCCTCAATTCTCTGTTTAAAAAAAGTGCCTCCTATTTTCTGTTCTGAATGCCCCTTTATCTAATCTACATTTGTGACCCCTGGTCCTTGTTTCTTTTTTCAGGTCAAATAAGTCCCCTGGGTTGACATTGTCAATACCTATTAGAATTTTGAATGCTTGAATCAGATCACTGCGTAGTCTTCTTTGTTCAAGACTGAATAGATTCAATTCTTTTAGCTTGTCTGCATACGACATGCCTTTAAAACCCAGGATAATTCTGGTTGTTCTTCTTTGCACTCTTTCTAGAGATGCAATATCCTTTTTGTAACGAGGTGACCAGAACTGAACTCAATATTCTAGATGAGCTCTTAGTCATGCATTGTACAGTTTTAAAATTACTTCCCTTGATTTAAATTCAACACTTTTCACAATATATCCGAGCATCTTGTTGGACTTTTTCATAGCTTCCCCACATTGTCTAGAAATTTCTGAGTCAACATAAACTCCTAGGTCTTTTTCATAGATTCCTTCTTCAATTTCAGTATCTCCCATATGATATTTATAATGCACATTTTTATTGCCTGTGTGCAGTAACTTACAATTTTCTCTATTAAATGTCATTTGCCATGTGTCTGCCCAGTTCTGAATGCTGTCTAGATAATTTTGAATGACCTTTGCTGCTGCAACCGTGTTTGACACTCCTCCTATTTTTGTGTCGTCTGCAAATTTAACAAGTTTGTTTACTATACCGGAATCTAAATCATTAATGTAGATTAGGAAAAGCAGAGGACCAAATACTGACCCCTGTGGTACACCACTGGTTACCTCGCTTCATTTTGATGTTTCTCCTCTAATAAGTACTTTCTGTTTTCTACATGTTAACCACTCCCTAATCCATGTGCATGCATTTCCTTGAATCCCTACTGCGTTCAGTTTGAGAATTAATCTTTTATGCAGGACTTTGTCAAAAGCTTTCTGGAAATCTAAATAAACCATGTCATATGCTTTGCAATTATCCATTGTCGATGTTGCATCCTCAAAAAAATCAAGCAGGTTTGTTAGACACGATCTCCCTTTCCTAAAACCATGCTGACTGTCTCCCAGGATATACTGTTACCATTCTATATTATACTACTCCTATGGCTAATGTTCTGCCAGTTATTTTTATGTTGTGTCATGAAAAGCTAGTGTCCGAAGGCTTGTTTGTTTATCGCTGCATCCGCCCATCACATAAATAAAGGAAAATGCGTTTTTTTTTCAACAATTAAAATTCAGTAAGACTGTGCAACTTACCTCTGAATCATCTGAGGATTCTTCACTAGATTTTCGTCCCTTAAAAAAAAAAAAAAAAAGCCATATAATTAAATCTAAGCCCTTGGTTATTCTGGGGGTTGACATAAAAAATAAACAGTTATTACAGCAATTGCTTTTGCTATAATACGACGCTTATTCATGTTTCATAATGTATTATAATGTACAATATTATCGAGGAATACAATGCGGATACTTATGGTTTAACACGTAAGGTAAAAACAGACATGTATATAGTATTTTACTATGTAATTTGAATTGTTTTGTGAACCTGTGGTATAGCGGTTTGCGAGGCTTCACTTTTTCATCTCTATGCTCAAGTTTAATATCCAGTGTCTAGGGGGGTCCATAATTGCAGCCACTCCTAAGCCAACTTAGTACAAGTACAATATATTTTGTTCCCCAGTGCTACAGTAGCTTTTAACCATATCTGAGCTGTCCTGTTTTACAAAAACAATATCTAAAGACAGAACTGTATATTACCATCACAAACACTAACATAAGGAATTAGAAACCTAGGCACGAATGATACATAGCTTCCGCCAATACAATACCCTACAAATAATCCACGTGTCAATCGTACCATTGCTTTCAAAAAATTAATAAAGAAAAAACACGTATTTTGTTATTGATATCAAAATTAACTAATAATGTTTGTATGAACCACAATACGTTGAAGCTCTATGATTTGACAGTACAATAATTTCTGCAAGATTTATTCATGCTGCGTAACATTTTTAGACAGTTATTTCTAACCGCATTTTAAATAAAGCCTACGCACAGAGAATTATTTTCTTAAAAAGTTAATTATTTCCATGAGAAGTTCTATTTAAATAGTATTCTCTAATGATGATAGCTTACCCGCTCCTCTACTTCCGCTATAGTACAGCGGCTGAACATCACATGATAAAAACAAGGAAGAAAACTGCAATCTGGGAAATGAAGTTTTTCGTGTAGGCTGAACCTATGTATGAGTTATGCGGTACTTGATTATGTAAAACATCGGTAACTAAAATAAAAAGAGAACTTTCAGTGTCATAAAGTATGCTGCCGAGCGGTGAACTGGTAAGACTAACTGTAAGAAATAGAGAATACATTAACAAAAAAAAAAAAAAAAACATTTAATATGCCTGTTGAAAAATCTAGAAAAGGTGAGCTGGTTTAAAAGAGTGGAGAGCCATCACCAGGCTTCAGAAATGTAAGTCATACAATTGAATGTTTTAACTACATTTAGAATAACCAGCTTTATTTGTTTTTTGTTTTTTTGGGTTTTTTTTTTTAACCAGCACATTGAAAAACTTCTACCTACCACTGGAAAACACCGATACGCTATTATTGTTATTGTTGGCGTTGTTGTTTTTGTTTTGGGGTGAAACAGATAAGTAAATACTGACATTTAAAACAGTATATAGCGTTTTATTCGTAATTGCATAGCATTCCACGAATGAGGTAACTTGCAGTTTAGTACTCAGTAAAAAGGTATTCATCAAGTAAACCGATAAAAGAAGAAAAAAAAAACTTAAAACAGCAACTGCTGGTGACTAGCAAAAGTAGGGAAATAGAGTACATATTTACTGTTCTCTAAAATGGTACAGTATATAAACCCCCCAAACAGGATTACAGCAATTACATACATTACAGTGTAGGCAACAGTTTGTTTACTTTAAAATGTTACATTTCTTGGACCATCATCACACAGGTTCAACCAGCGTTGTTGGAAATTCCAGCAATGATCAGTGCAAATTTCAATATAAATGTCAAAAAGATATACATTATTTACAGGTAAAGTACTGTATATTGTAAACTGCATATTAATATATTCTGAAGTCGTAGGTGACCCCCATGCATCCTTTTCCATTTCCCAATATGATTCAATTGACAAAAAATTGACCTAATTGAATGAGTTGTGTAATGACGGCTTAAACCTGCAGCAATACACATTTTTGCCATCATGTTACCGATTACATGCTTTCCTAATGGCCTGCAGGTATACCAGATATTTTTATCGCTCACATTGGGTGGAGCTAGTCTGGTTCGTGGATAAAGATAGAAAGCTGATGGATTCTTCAGACATTTCAGTGACTTGATGGGGCAGGTTGAATCACCGGGGCTCTCATACATTCTCCCTCGTTAGCTGGGTTTTTTGGACCATCAGCCAATCAGCTTCCAGCTCTAGCAGGCTTCTGTCAGACGGTAGATGCCCACTGCAGGGTCACAGCATCAACTAAGAATCAAATTTAAAATCAATCCGCGTAAGTGCTGGCTCTGTCATTTTGACTTGCCGTAATGAAAGCTCAGTTCACATCTATTGGACAGCAAATACTAAACAAAGACACAGTTGGTCTAAGTTTATTTTATTATCCACTAACACACAGTAGAGCCTTCATTGACGGGTACTATCGCTACATATATCTGAATAACAGAAATCAACAATGTGTATTTATTTTAGTTGGCCATACAGGCAGAAATACAGTAAATCCCTAATTATTATTTGTTTATTTAGCAGACGCCTTTATCCAAGGCGACTTACAGAGTCTAGGGTGTGTGAACTATGCATCAGCTGCAGAGTCACTTACAATTACGTCTCACCTGAAAGACGGAGCATAAGGAGGTTAAGTGACTTGCTCAGGGTTACACAATGAGTCAGTGGCTGAGCTGGGATTTGAACCGGGGACCTCCTGGTTACAAGCCCGTTTCTTTAACCACTGGACCACACAGCCTTTCAATGCATGTAACCAGTCATTTGCAGCAGTCTGCAGTATCTCTTCCTCTACTGTTACAGGTTAATAACATTGGTAAGTATTCCCAATACAAAAATATTATTTAGCTCAGTAGGTGAGCATTTTAAATCGCCAGTTAACCTTTTAATACAGGTATATCCACAGAGGTGGCCCCCATGGGAGGCCCTGTCCATCTGCAACAGATATTATACTTTTTTTAAAAGTATAATATCCTATGAGCCATCACTTATTCACTTACCCTAATGGTAGAGAAAAAAAAGTTGAATGCACTGCTTCTGTATAGTTTAATGTAAATGCCTCAATGACATTAAACCATAAATGTAACACTTAAAACAGTTCCATCCTTTCTCTGTTTTATTTAACTGAATGACTAACACAGGACATATGAATTGCTTCAACACATTAGCCTGCCGTTTGTTTTTTTTTTAATAGTGTTGCTGCAAAGATAAAAATCAACAACTTTTACATTAACTACTTATATTTTTTAAAGTATAAAATTAATATGTGTTTTTTATTACTAAGGTCTCTGTTCACTTCTCTACTCTGGGCCAGGATATGTCAATCTATTAAGTTTTTTTTTGCAAATACAGTGCCAGTGCCTTAACATTATGGAGAAATGAGTGGAGCTCCTCATATTGAATGAAGAATAGAGAAGGAAGCGTGGTGATCTTGTGAATATACTGTAAAGGTAGAGCTGGTGAGAAAGGGGACTTATGCATTGTTAACAGTAAATTAAAGCATCATGTTTAGGAAATATTTTCTGTTTTTCCAGGTTGGTGTTTTCCCAAAATGTGTCAGTACACCTCTAATAGGAAACTGTAGTTCATCTAATATATGGTAGGGTATACAAATGAGTGCATCTTGGCTAAATCCAGAAACTAACAGCTTATTTAACTAAAAATTAATTTTAGTTTGACGGGTATCTGTTGCTTGCATGTTTGTATAAATGGGCTGACCATCCAATGATTAAGTAAAGCATAAAAGAAATGAGATCCCCAAAATATATTTTGTAACATAGATATGCTCATGATGATCAAGACAGCAGATAAGAGAGACTTTGATAAAGGGCTGGCTGATAGTAGCCACTCTGAAAAAAAAAAAAATGACAGATGTTTCAAAGGTAACAGTCTAAAACGTGATGCCACTCTGGGCCAATCTGGAAAACAGCAGTAATTAGAGTGGTAATAAACAGTGGAATGGTCAGGCATCCCTCATGAAAACTCACTCGTTCCTTTACACTATTCCTTTATACAGTGCTACGGCTGGTCATTTTAATATTTTGCCCAGTATAAAAAAATGAAAATGATGGGTGGGACAAGACTAAAACTGTCCTAATAAAGTTCTTGTTAAAGTAAATGATATGCAATTGCCAACACTTAAAACCTGTTAAATGTCGTGGGTTTTTAAATCACACAGGTGTTTTGTCTGTAGTGAATAACAGCCTGTCTCTCTTTAACACCAGCTATTGGATATATGTCAATGTCACTTCATATCTGCAGAAAAACTCATACTTTGCATGTTGTGTATGTGTGTGTGTGTGTGTGCGCGCCTTGGTACTGTGGGATCACATGACTTTTTCATCCTATTTGGTAGGGCAGCTTGACTTTTTCAGCTTTTGGATATGGTTGTGACTCTGAGTGCACACATTGATTGTTCGATGCATGCAAGAAACCCCCAGCCTCCCTTTCTCAGACTCCATGTGATGGATAGTGATCTCTCAGACCTGCCGGACACAGGGATTATGAACGCTGTAATTGGTCAGGTACGGAATCAGCCATTTGTACTTCATACGTATGTAGGTATTGAGTAAGACATTTGTACTATCTATTTTTTAACATAGTAAAAAAAAAAAAAAAATACAGTGACGTCACAATTAGTTCTAAGATGATTTTGTCTGTTTTTTTCCTCAGTTTTTGACATATCATATCGGGGTCTAGTCAATAAATTAAACGTTACAAGCACTGCTATCATTTAAAATTGAATAAACCCCATTGTCTTTCCACAGCCTCTCTGTACTGTGCTTAATAATATTGTTTTATACAAGTGCACCCACAGGGGTATGAAATATCCAGAATGTGTGTGTGTGTGTGTGTGTGTATTAATGTGATCAATGCAGCGCTCCGGCTGGAGATTAGTACTGGAGTCTGAGGTGTTTTCTATTGCCCCCCCCCCCCCCCCTCCAGTCTTGTGGCATTATAGCGTCGGTCTCATATGTTCTTCTTTCTTTACTATATGATGTGTGACAGAGCACAGTGAATGTAGAGGCCCTCGTTGCTGCAAAGGGCAGACTGTAAATGAAACACTGCCACAGTCAGAAAGGTCCAGGTGGTCTGCCACACTTCCTAATGCAATCCAGTAGCAATAGCTTTAATAAACAGCTCTATTTAGTTCCACCACCAAGCGTCAGCCAAAAACCTTCTCTCGTTTCCCATAAGGTGAACTGGTCAGAGGGGCTGCTGTAATAAACACAGTACCAGAGGAATATCTCTCAATGGCCTCTCACTTTTGTTTTTTTTTAGACTTGTTTTGTCTTTGTCTGCTTGGATACCAATTTGTCAGTGAGTCTTCCTTTCTTTTTTTTATCTGCAAAGTTCTTTGCGTAGTGCACTTCCTGCTTCAGTTGAAAGTTTGAATATGATCTGATATAGAAATCCCTGAGTTCTTTAATCTGCAAAGAGTAATCTTAACCTCTGGATTTAGTCTTAACTGTCTGCTGGATCTCAACATGAAATCATACTGGCCGTATACAGTGATTTGAAAATGTAATCAATCATTACCTTAAAAAAAAACTTATATAGCATATTATAATTTGTATAAAGTTATTAGTATCTGTTATTATAGGGGTTTTTTTCATACGTTTTTCAGCTTATGCCAAATGTGTTGATGAGGCTTTTATACTGAGCTTCTAAAAAAAAATAGAGTATACACTGTATATCAAAAATGTAACCTTGATTTACGGACCCTCTAAAATTCCTTTGGGACTGTCCAGTTATGTACTTAATGACACTTTTTAATAAATAATTTAGTGTGTACAATTGTTAATGAAGGGGGGATTTGTATGCATATTTTAAAGATGCACTTTTGTGTAATTACGGCAGTATCAATTTATTTTTCAGTGCTACATAAATATATAAATGTTATATGAAGAACACTTAAATATGTAGGCAGTACAGCGCATCATTATGTGAAATACTAAAGAAACCAAGCAGAAATAGTGCATTATTTAATTTGTCATTTACCAGTGAAAGCACATGTTTAGCATTAGTAGTGTACCAAGATACTAGCATTTAAGGGGACTGACAATTAGTGTAATATGGGTAGTTGCTTTCTAAGTGCTTTGTTATCGGCAAGCAGCAGTAAGAGCCTTGATGTAAACCTGGATTCCTGAATGACAGTCTGGTTCATCAACATTACAGCCCTCCTATTTCTGCCTCCTATCATGCAGACTGTGTCCAATTGGCCTGCTGGCACTGTGGCCCCCCAGGGGAACCGAGGCCAGCCTGCCACCCTGATCCTGAGGCCTGAGGGCCCAGCCTCGCTGTACATTTGCATGTTCATTGGCTCTGCCGACCACGTTAGAAATGAGTGTTGAGAATAAGCCTCCCCAAGTAAGCACAAAAGAAGTCATGCAAGGGAACTGCTGAAAATGTTGCCTTGGTTTGGGGGTGTTACTTGATTGAGGTCTGTCAGCTACATAAAAACAAATACACTGATTTAACTGTACAGTCATAATTTATTATAAGCAGAAATGCCTCTCAACCAGCACTGCTGTTATCGTGTGGCTACTTCCATTGTATTTAATGTACTTTAATAATTATATATTTATTTATTAGATGTTAACTTTCTTGTACTTTCCAGGTTGTTCACAAAGATCTTGCAACTATATTATACATTTGTAATTCTGTACTAATTTTGTTTCCTTGACAGTAAATATTTGACTCTTTTTTTTCCTGTATAGCCTATTTCTTTACATGTAATGGTTAACATGGAATACAGGTAAAGCACTGTGCTTACAAGCTTACAATCAACAAGACTATTGGTTAATTGAATCTTTACAAATTAACAAATATAAGTTTAAAAAAAAGAAATGTAATAGTCTTGAAAAATGTGTGACCATCAAAGCAAGTAATGACAGAGCCTGAGGCAAGAAGAGTTGTGACTTGATTCATGAAGCTCATATAATTGCCATTTTCTTCTGGTCAGTCCTTATGATAATTTTAGCATCATTTTGCTTGGTTTACACCTTGTTTTTTTGTTTTGTTTAGATTTTTTTGTATCTATCTGTATTGTTTAGAATTAAAACACAGTAGTAAAAACAAAATTGTACTTAAATAGTAAGTCATGGGTTTCAGAAAAAAATATAGCATTATACGTTCCCACATGTTGCTACAACTGCTTAAATAATGTACCTGTACATTTTTTACACTTACAAGTCTGTTTCAAAGCTCTTTTCAAAATGACCACTCTAGTACACTGGGGTTTGAGGTCTATGGTGTATATTATTTGTTATAATACATGGTGATATAACAGACAGAAATTGCAGAACTAGCTCTGTTTAATTTTAAAAAAATGAAGTGTTGATAATAACATTGAGAAACAGGATTTATAAAAATTGTAAGAGATTATTTTTAACAATGAATTTTACATTTTAAACTAGTATACTTCAGTAAAAAATGGGGGGGGGGGCGAGGGGGGACTGCATGTATTATTACTAAGAATCAGAGAAGAAAATTGGTTTGGCTTTCTTGGAGGGTGGAGTTGGATGATTTCCTCTACTTTCTGAAGGCCGGCAGTCTAAACTGCCTAACATCCCACAGAGGTCATGCTGAGGTCTTCTGTGCATTACAATGCTTACCTATGCTTTACCATGCTTTCAACATACTTATGTTGCTACAGTATGCTTTTACAATGGGTAACCTTTATAAGGCTTACCATATGATTACCTAATATTACACAAGGCATTTGTACTTCAAAGAGCCGCAGGCTTTTTATTGTAAAATATCTACAGTAATGATTAGAATTAGTAACCATTTGCCATTCAAAATGAAGAATTTCAGCTACGCTGAAGGGGAATCAGTTTTATTTTAAGTATGTTGTCCTTTTTAGCTTAGCTGTGCTGCATTTGCGAGTGCCATTTATATAACTGAGACTTGGGGAAAATAGCTTATAAAATTATCCTGCTCTAAAAGTGAGAGCAACACAAGGGCAAACTTTTAGAAGCACTCAAGCTTTTGACCCATCTTGATCTGTGTACGCGCCTCAGAGCCACGCTTAGGCTACTGCAACATTTGAGGCCTTTCGTGGTATAGGATAACTCGTGGTCTAACAGTGCTAAAAAAAAAAGTCAACAAAGCATTTGAGGCAAGGAAACCTCAGAGAGAAGAATGAGACAGCCATGTAAAAGCGACATAATCAGCAGGAAGTCGTGCACAGTTTATAACGTTTATTTAAATTATTTTTTGTATAAACTGTTGCAACCCTATTTTAGAGTAAGTGCTTAGGGAAAGGCACGTTTCCAGAGAAATTAAATAATTATATAAGGTTAATGGTGTAAAACTAGCAAAACATGGATACATTAAGCTTACAGTAGTTTCTTCACATCAAAGCTTATTGAGTTTGAGCTTTTCCTCCGCTTTAATTTTGCCACCTCGTGAGGTACAGTAGTAACCACAGAGTTTTCAGAACAGGGTGGTTAAGAAGCTAGTTTGATGCTAATGTAAATCACTTGGTAGCAGTCAATCCTTTTCTTCAGTTACTCATGAAACATTCACAACACTGATTTTAAATTTGGAGTCATAGAGGTTTTATCTAGAAAAAATATAATATCCATAAAAATCTCTGAGGACTTTCGTTTCCTGACCAAGCTGCATACACACTTGCAGAACTCAGAAACTTGACAAGATTTGGTTAGACATTTTACATTTTTATTAAGAACAAAAACAAATTGTGAAGCAATCTTTAAAGGCATGATGTCAATATGCCCCCCATTTTGATGCAAATTTGCAATGGCAGGCCGTCCCCATGTAGACAATACGTGTATCAGAGATAAACAAAAAGTTAGTGAATGGTAACCATCACTGGCATGTTTTCAAACCACAGAAAAGACACAAGCGACAGAGCCTGTGGTACCTGTCACCAGGGGATTGCAAACTAGGCCAAAACATTCCCTTTCGCAAAAAGCCTGGTGAACATGCATTAATATATGTTTAACCTTTTAAATATCACATTGAAGTCTAACATTCAATTATTAATTTTTTATATTTAAATATTAAGATTAAAATTACTTTCCATTCTACAATTTTATGCTCCTGGATTTGACATGTATACGTTATAGTAGATTGTGTTTTTGTTTTTGTTTTTTTTACTGCTTAAATAGTATATTGGCAATCTTTCTGTGTCCACATCATAGTGACCATTAACAGTTTGCTGTTCCAAAGCCAGAAATCATATAACAGTAAAACATTGTTTGTTATTGTTGTTGTTGTTGTTATCCACATACACACTGTATTGCATACATATAATTAATTGGATGAAATGCAGGAATCAGAAGGTATCTTATACGCTGTATGTCTGACTTTATGATCTTCTATATCCTGATTATCATGTGATGTTGCCCTCATGTTGCCTGAAAAATAGAACATTACCCTAAGTGGGTGACACGTCACTGGTGTGTTGCCGAGGCGTTGACCAGGGTTGTCACACGAGGTGACAAGTCGGCAACATCTGTCGTCCCCTTGTTGCTGTCGACAAAAGTCGCCCGTGTGACCAGGCCTTAAGAGAAGAAATGGCTGATGCAGTTTGCTGCTTGAATTGAGAAAACCCTCCGATTGTGTTTGATTGCATAATTTGCTGATGAATTTTTTAAAAAAAACAGTTTGTACAGTATAAGAGAATCTAGATTACCTTTTTGAAAAAAGTCAATGAATACTTCTGAAAACTGTGTACATCAGTGTACTTACAGCTACTATCTAATTATTAATGAGACCAGCTTTAATATTCAAGTATGTAGTGGCTGATTGGTTTCTATGAATGCACCGCTAGGCACTTTATTAATAGTCAATGATTAAAGCTACGATTTTGTCACAAAGGTCACGGAAATGGATGATGGATGTAAAAATACATTTGATTAGGCACTTCCTTTACTCCCTTTAAAAATGCAGTATGTCATGCACTGAAAATACAAATCTGCCAGTACAGTATCTGTAAATGTTTTGGTTGCGTATGTGTAGGTCAGCGAATGAGATAGCCGAGCGAGCAAGCATAAATGGGCAACAGCTAAAAATACAAAAAAAAATTGTGAGTGAGCTGTTTTCTGTAAAGACAGAAGAATAAATTCATCGGAGAACAGGGAGTTTACCGACTTACAGAAGCTGTCTTTACAACATGCTGTTTCAGAATTGTGTAAAACGCTAAAGCCTGGTTCACGCTTCTATCGCAGATGAATGCGATACATCAGGTGCAGACAGCTATAGCTCTGCAGCTTCACTATTTGCTGTACGAAGGACGCGTGGTGTCGCAGCCCTTTTGACTGCGCAAAGTGGTCGCAGCTGTTGTTCATACTTTTAAACACAGGCTGCATTACATTGACATTTAAGTAGATGTGCTGAGTTTGTACCTCTTATACGAGATGTTTTAAAAAATCAAAAGCGACGTCATTGGTACATCCGTCCTCTCAACCAACAGAGAACCCGAAAGGGAGAATTTCAAACATTAATGAAGGAATCAATCTGTGCCCTCTAATATGACATTTCTTAGTTTTGAGTTACTGTTGGATGGCTTATAGGGAATTTTTCGTTTCTGATCATTATTCTCCAATATGAAATTTATAATATGTCAAGAATATTGGTATGTTCTAATGGTATTTTTCTAATGTGGACATAAATATGAATATTGCATTTGAACTGTTGGATATTCTTAGGACAATTAGTGTATTGGTTTTTTTTTTATAATGATGAAAATTGAATTAATTATATTGTTTCTAATGTTAATAATTCCCATTTTCAGGGATATGTAATATATTGGAAATATTTTACTTTAATTTTAATTGAATTAACAATTTGTTTTTGGATATGTATAAATTGTTAATACATTGTGTGTTTTATGATGAAATGTCTAATTACATATCTAATAGGTGGAAATTGAACCAATTGATTAGACTATGATTTTATGCAATTAGACAATGAGGTTCATTGACAACGAATGCGTTTCGAGATATATATACATATAACAAAGCTCTTTTGTCCTTTATTCTTCAATGTTCCGCCACAATTAAGTTATATTTTACACTAATATAATAAGTTGTTGTCTTTAACATTCCATAGTATGCATAGCCATGTAATATATTCCATACACTGTACTTTAGAGGAAAGCATACCGCATTAAGAGTTCTGGTTGTATACATTTACCAAAGGTCTTTTTTGCTTTTGGATAAATACATCCTCCCGCTTTTATGACTGCTCAAATACACTTTCCACTGATTATATTTTTAGAAGAAACAACTACAGGTCATATCAATTGTTGATCTTATTTGTCCTAAATGCGAAACATGTCAGAGAATTCGGCAATACCATCAATTATAAAATCAAATATCCTGGAAAATAACAAATATACAAAGCCATAACTACATTGCCGTGAAAGCAAGACTGACCGTATACTTGACAAATATTCTTTCAGTGTATGCTTATAACATGCTTACTCATCATGTCCTTTGAGGGGCAATTCCAAGTCTCTAGAGCTTTATACACAAACACCTTTCTGACAGAGGCTGGAGACAAATTAGAGCAGGTGTCTTTTGAATTACTTATGCTTTTTTAGCACAATTGTCAATTGTATAGTTTTGCTTTGCAAACATTGTTGTCTGTTTTACTTTTTAATTTTGTATTTGACCAATGCATACAATGTTACAAATTAATAAGCAGAATACTCCTACACCTTTTCTTTTGTTCTTATTTGTAAATGGTGATCAATTTATTATTTTACTGCCTGCATTCTACATAAATCAATATGTTATATAAAGGAGAAGTGGCTGGTGGATTTCTTTTTTTTTCATCACCATTGCCAATGATTTTAGTCTGCACTATGTAGCCATGGGTGGTGAAGTTGTATTTAGAGTGTGAAAATTGCCAAGTTGATCAATTCTGTCTCTTGAGCATAAAGGAATACATATTTCCTAACCTGCAACTGATTTATATTATTGATAACACAGATAGACAGGCTAAACAGTGGCCTGCCATTTTTTGGATTTCATATATATCTCATTGATTTACTTTCTTCTATTGTCAGCTTATTGATGGAGTAAAAACGTGTTTGGATAGTTATTTATATATCGTTTTTTAGAGCTGTGTAGAATTATCTGTCTTGTGTGGTTGTTTTCCATAAATCCTTCTCCAGCTCATAAAAATAGCATGTGAGAGACATTGATACAGGCAAGTAGAGTTTAATTCGTTCCAATGACCAAAAGAAAAAAAAATCGGTGCATCAGCTAGTGTCTTCAGCTTATCTGCTGTAGTTTTAAGAAATAAATGTAATTATCATTTTTCAATCAAGAAAAACAGAAATTGTTCTCCAAAAATCAAAGATATCTGGCTTGCGTTACTTTCAGGTTCTCTGATGCTATTCAGTCAAACTTCCCTATTGAGTGTAGAACACACCTCGTTGTAAAAAAAAAAAAAAAACACTGCAAAAACATTCAGTAAGATGTAAGATTAAAACACATACCATGTCTCTGTCTGAACAGGGAAATTGTGTTATATTTTTGGAATAAATCTGCATCTTTGTGTTATTAAATTAACTTAGCCGCTATTTGGTATGTTACAGGGTGAGAATGAAACTGAGACTAAACAGGCTGTATTTGTTTGTTACAAAAAAACATTTCATAGTCAAACTGTTTTTTTTACCATATAATTTTATATAAAATTAGGAATAAATACAATATTTGTATACAGTAGGTAATTGTTCTCTGGTGTCATCGAAGTATGTAAAGAGAAGATACAGGACACACTGTCCAGTATATATATAGTATAAGAGTTTTGCTCGGGTCCATTTTTAAAGCCTGCTTTTTTGTCTTTTTGCAAGACTGAAAACTTGCCCACATTTATATGGCATTATAAAATGGCTTGGATAAATTAAGTCCTGTGATTGGCTTAACAAGATCACATGACCATGCAGTAAGAATTGTCTTACCGCATGACTATGACATCATAGACCACCTTACTTACCTGATCTATTAATATTACTACACCTTAATAGTAACAATTATCTAAATAGTGTTTCTGTAGGTAGAAATGTCAACATACAACTGAAACAGCATTTAAATCACCCAACAATCTGTTTTTTTCATCTGTCGCTAAGAATTACAGAAAATATACTGTGGTATTTAGTCAGAGAGCAGAACAAAGAAAACTTTGAGGTAAGCAGTAGCAGTAACACTTTATTCAAAAGCCATCTGAGAAATCACCACTAAAGTCTCATGCAGCATATAATATATACAATTAAACTAAATATCACCTTATGAAACTGACCAGTGAGTATGCAATGTTTAAATTACACACAACAGATACATCTCACCACAACCTTCCGATTTCAGAAACTTATTTAAAACTAAACTGAAATCTCTCCTGCTGTCTTCTGACACAACCGTTGTTCTATTGTTCTATTGTGCTCGCCGCGGACAGGAAGGACTGCGGCACAGCGAAACTGACACAGAAGTCGTTTAGTCCACATATCATCTAATGCTGCTTTACAATCTAGGGAAATTATGCCGGTTACCAGCCATTGGTGTGCAAACAGCCTCTGAAATTATTGGTTAGCTTCTCTTGATGACAGCAAAACCTGAGTAGGATTGTTTCCCACACAAGAAAAAAAAAACTCAAGCTCCTCCCTCAATGTCAAGTGCCAGTGCAGCGTTTGGCCGTTCCGTGAATCCTCCCTCAGATGTGGGAAATCAGTCTGCTTTCACTTCCCAAATGCCATTTTATCTTGAAGATTTTACTATAAATGGGAATGTTCAATGGATTGTTTCTAGCAAATAAAAAAGTACAAAATATTTGTATTTGGGGACTCTTTTTTTGTCTCAGTGGAAGGATACATAATACATTTCTATTTTTTTTCCTTAAAAAAGCTAGTTTGTGTAATTTATTAAAAAAAAAAAAAATGTAGCCATTTTGTAAGCGAAATAACCCACTCCAGGGTGTGCAGTAAGACAATTCTTCCTGGACAGCCTCATGCCTCATTAACGCTTTTCGGGGCATGCGATAAGAATTGTCTTACCGCACACCCTGTCATGGGTTATTTCTTACTTCTCTCATGATAGAAGTGTATCTCATCATATATGAGTGGGCTTCACTCTCCCTGCAGAAAATACAGAAATCAGGATAGGTCCCCACTCGTTCCACGGGAGATCTTAAGTTTCATTTGGTGAACAAGGCACCGGAAAACACACATTATATAATAATAGTGTTGCTACCTGTTCTTCCAGTGGTCCACGTGTATGTAAATGTGAGGTAAAATAAATAGTGTGTAAAATAACAACACAGAAACCATCTGTCACGAGTGACCCTAAAACCCATCTTCCCTTGCGCAAGGTGCGAACAGCTTTTTGAGTGAAAGCTGTATGTGGCAGAGATGGATGGCTCTTTGACAGAAACAGTGTAATTTATTTGAAGTCTTCCCACTTATGATGGGAATGAGAATGTAGAGATGAGAGCCCAGCTAACAAGATTTAAGTTTTTTTGCAGGTATTGGGCTTTTAAAGACTGTCACCCACACCTGTGGTGGTTTTGACAGCCTCGCTGAGAGCAGAAACTGACCCAAGATTGTCTCCGCTACTGAAAGCAGGCTGAGCTTTGGGATACAAATTGAACATTTGTGAAACTGCAACAAATATTGTATTGACTGTAATGTATTTTAAAAGAATATAAAGTCAGCAGAAACATTAAACAAATTGTTAAAACACACTTCAGAAAAAATGTTATTATGTACTCTGTATTAGTCTATGAGAATATTGTAGGATTCCATATTCCTGTTTATTCTAGTATAACAGTAGAAAAATGTTAATAGTGGATTAGAATTATTAGTGAATTAGTGAGTAAGGTCAGACCGACCTGCTGAAAGTTCCAAACCTCCCTTATCCGGCAAATGCATATTTTTAATTAGAAAAAATGAAAGTATTTAAATAAAAGACTGAGATTTTAAAAACAAGAAACTTAATATAATAACTTTAGTAAATGCATGCAGATGTTAGTCTGTATCAAAGTGTAGCAGTCCTAAGTTGTAATATTCAGGGTTGATTTGCTGCCAAGCAGGTGCCTAATTAAAAATTAACCTCTTGCCTTCAGTGTATATCAATGGAGTAAAATAAAATTACAATTTATAAAATAGACTGCTATATTGTTATAAAATCATTTAAATTTAAACGGTTATACAAATAAAATTAATATTGTTGAAAGAACATATTGCAGTTAAAAATGAGAAGTTCAGGACTAACTGACACTGTCAGAATATTGTAATAATTGTACTGTGTTTTAAAGAACATAAAACCAGCATACATAATATTGCAGCAAATTATGAACAGGTTACAAGAATTTGAACTAAGAAAACTGAACAAGGGTTAATGTTAGAAAAAAAGCTTGTCTGTATGCCTTTGTTAATAGAGTGCACATACACTCTTGGAAGCTGGTCAGACTTAAAAATAGGGCCTCCCCTATATTTAAATTAATAAAGACTATTGCATGCGGAAGCCTGTGTTAACCTTGGCAGAAGCAGGCATCTGGGGGAACTAAACACAGAGGCTAGGTATTGCAAATTAACAAAGAGAAAAAGTAACCCTTTCTAGACAGAACAATGTTTAAAACTAAAAAGCTATGTTATACCTATTTGATTTTATTGCAACTAAGCACAGAGGTTTTAAAAAGTATAAGAAACAGAATATTTGAACTAACAAGTATTTTGCCTGTTTGGGGCTTTAGTGCAATAAACATAGTAATAACAACAGAAGTCTTAATAACGCAGCTATATTTCTCAATATTAACAAGCCTATAGTTTTTTTAATATGTAACACCAGCTCTATTAAGGAAAAGGAGGGGTAGAAGATTGTGAACCAAGAGCTCACATTCAATTCATTTTGAAAAGGGAGTCACCAGTATTTGTATTAAATGGAGAAAAAACTCTATAAAAGCCGAGGTAAAACCCCAGTCAAGTGTCACTCAACTTGGTACTACAAGCTGATGTGATCCATGATCTGAAGATCTCAGAAAAAGCTGGTTGCTCTTTGGTCGTATTCAGAAGTCTGCCTTTAAAGACAGTTCTTGTTTTTACATTGTATTCTACAACTACACTTCCATATATTGGAAGGTAAGAACAATTTTGAATTTGTGTATCATTTTATACTGATGCATTGCTTTAAGGTATATGAATTATATTGTAGCTTTGGAGACTGATATATTAGATGTTTTAGGATTTAGCGGTGGGCACTTTAGCGGTTTGCATGGCTAGCCTAAGGGCTGGGTATGTGATAACCATACCTGTATTATTGTGTTGAAGTATTAATGCTGTTAAACCTGTAAAGGCACTGTAATCGCCCAAATTGCCTATTAGCAGGGATCCAAAGTGGCTTGCAAGCACTCGATCCATTATTAAGCATTTAAACAGAAGGAGCACTATTACTGCTGTGATTCGTTAAAACTTCAAATTGAATGAGTCTGTGTGATTTTCTTGATTATTTCAAAGTTGTCTGGATACGCTACAAGCCCAGTGCATGAACAATCCACTACAGGAGTCCAAAACATCTCTGTCCTCCTTAAACGTCTCCCCTGAATTTAAGAGTGTGCTCAGAGCAATAAAAGAAGTATGTGCAAATCTGACACATCAATACACTTGACTTGACTGCATCCAGCAGAAGGGCATTGTTTCACTTCAACCACAATGCAATCATTTCGGATGCCCTTTGCTTTGTTTTGTTTTGTGTTTACTTCCTTCCCTTTGGTTTCAGCCTTTATCTTACCCCAAAGAGATTCAAGGTGAGAGCAAGATCACATCCAGTGAAGTAATGCTGTCAGTCACCTCGTCATCATAATCTTTCTTCGGTTTCCTCTGCCTCCTAACAGCTCGATTGATTGTGTCACAGACTACAGCAAGCCGAGGCAGGGGTTGAAAACACTAACGAACTTGAGCTTTCCGGCAAGCCTGTTGCCGCTTGAAAAAGAAGGGCCTGCTGAGAAAATAATCAGTGCATTTACTTTAGATCTAAGTGATTCCAACCAGGTCGATACTTCATGCTGATGTGTTGAAAACATTTTCTTTTAAACTCCTGGAGGTTTGATTTCAGCTGGAAGATGGCTGCATCTCATCACTTGTCTTGTTTGGAAGTTGTTGTGATGCATACAGTGCCTATAGAAAGTCTACCCCCCTTGAACTTTTTTCACATTTTGTTGTGTCAGTTCCTCAGTGTTTCATGCATTTAAATGAGGATTTTTTTTCCACTATCTACACACCATACTCCATACTGTTAAGGGGAAAAAAGTTATATATTAAAAATACAAAACTAAAAGATCATAATTGGATAAGTCTCCACCCCTGAGTTAATACTAGGTGGAAGCACCTTTGGCAGCTGTGAGTCTGTTGGGATAGGTCTCTACCAACTTTGCACACCTAGATTTTGCAATATTTGACCATTCTTCTTTACAAAACTGTTAAAGCTCTGTCAAGTTTCTTGGGGAGCGTTGATGGACAGCAATCTTCAAGTCATGCCACAACTTTTCGATTGGATTTAGGTCTGGGCTCTGACTGGGCCACTCAAGGACATTTACCTTTTTGTTCCTTAGCCACTCCAGTGTAGCTTTGGCTGTGTGCTTTGGGTTGTTGTCATGCTGAAAGGTGAACTTCCATCCCAGTTTCAGCTTTCTTGCAGAGGGCAGCAGGTTTTCCTCAAGGACTTCTCTGTACTTTGCTCCATTCATTTTCCCTTCTATCCTGACAAGTGCCCCAGTCCCTGCCGATGAGAAACATCCCCATAACATGATGCTGCCACCACCATGCTTCACAGTAGGGATGGTGTTCTTTGGGTGATGTGCTGTGTTGGGTTTGCGCCAAACATAACGCTTTGCCATCCCCTGATCTGTGCCTTTCAACAACTTTGTCCCGGAGTTCTTTTGAAAGCGCCTTGGTGCTCATGGTTGAATCTTTGCTTTGAAATGCACTACCCAGCAGAGGGAACCTACCGGAACTGCTGGATTTATCCAGAAATCATGTGAAATCACTACAATTTAACACAGGTGGAGGCCACATAACTTGGGTGTGTGATTTTGAAGGCGATTGGTTACACCTGAGCTAATTTAGGATTGCTATTACACTTATGGACACTTATCCAACCAAGCTATTTCAGTTTTTATTTTTAATTAATTTTCTACAAATTTCTAGAATATTTTTTTCACTTGGAAGTTGTGGGGTAGGATGTGTAGATAAATGAAAAAAAACTATTTTAATGCATTTTAATTCCAGGCTATAAGGCAACAAAAGGTGAACATTTTGAAAAAGGGTGTAGATTTTCTATATGCACTGTAGATAGTTTTTATACCTGGCCAAAACATCTCTGTCTCATTGCAGTGGTGAATACCAATAGGGCATTAACTGTTTTTCTTGATATACAGTAGGTTGGTTGCTTTGTGAAATTCCTATAATTGGTTTAAACTTCTACAAATCTTGAAGCAGTATTTGACTTCAGAATGTCTTCCAGTGAGTTGAAGAATATGGGGTTTTGGTTGTCCTGATGAAAGTAAGAATGTCCTCCAATGATTGTATCCTTCTATTTGCTCTGTGGTGACTGGGTTTCCACAGAAGCATTATAAAGTGACAAATGTTGACACAAAATCATTGCACTCTTAACCCTTTGCAGTCCTATGTCGGACCAGGTCTGCTTCAGACATTATAGTAATAAAATAATGACTTGGATTGCATTATTGAGGAGTTCCGTGATAAAACCAGTGATCAGGAGATGATTTATCGGTGTGCACGACTATGAAGAGGTATGTGAAAAATACAGCGAACGGGGTGGGGTGGGGCTGGAGATGCGGTAGTGAGTGTCCTATTGATATGCATGTATTACTGTGAAAAAAAATACTTTTTAACAGCGCATCTAAAATAAACTGGGCGTGTGAAAATAAATTGGACCTGACATGCCTGAGACGCACTGAATAAATGGACCACAAAGGGTAAGAAACAAAGTTGAATTAACAGTTCCCCACTTATGAAAGTTAAGCTTACTAAAAGCACAGCAAAGTGTAACAAATCATAGTGAAAGCATGGTAAAGCATACTGTAGGTTAGCATTGTAAAGCCCCGAGAGAGTAAGGTAAAGCATATTACAAAACATGGAAAACAATGGCAGGGCGCAAAATAACTGACGGTCTTATTACTAACGTATTCGTATTACACAATTTAGTCATGTAAAATATTACAATAAAAATGTACCTTTAATTTGTAATACCGAAAGTTCACAGTAAACCATGGCGATGAATAGGTCATTCAAAGTGATCTAGACAGCATTCAGAACTGGGCAGACACATGGCAAGTGACATTTAATAGAGAAAAGTGTAAGGTACTGCACGCAGGCAAAAAAAATGTGCATTATAAATATCATATGGGAGATACTGAAATTGAAGAAGGAATCTATGAAAAAGACCTAGGAGTTTGAGGGCAGCAGTGTGGAGTAGTGGTTAGGGCTCTGGACTCTTGACCGGAGGGTCGTGGGTTCAATCCCAGGTGGGGGGACACTGCTGCTGTACCTTTGAGCAAGGTACATTACCTAGATTGCTCCAGTAAAATACAACTGTATAAATGGGTAATTGTATGTAAAAATAATGTGATATCTTGTAACAATTGTAAGCCGCCCTGGATAAGGGCGTCGGCTAATAAATAAATAAATAATAATAATAATAATGTTGACTCAGAAATGTCTTCACCTAGACAATGTGGGGAAGCTATAAAAAAGGCCAACAAGATGCTCGGATATATTGTGAAAAGTGTTCAATTTAAATCAAGGGAAGTAATGTTAAAACTGCATTAGTAAGACCTCATCTAGAATATTGTGTTCAGTTCTGGTCACCTTGTTACAAAAAGGATATTGCTGCTCTAGAAAGAGTGCAAAGAAGAGCAACCAGAATTGTCCCAGGTTTAAAAGGCATGTCGTATGCAGACAGGCTAAAATAATTGAATCTATTCAGTCTTGAACAAAGAAGACTACACTGTGATCTGATTCAAGCATTCAAAATTCTAAAGGTATTGACAATGTCGACCCAGGGGACTTTTTCAACCTGAAAAAAGAAACAAGGACCAGTGGTCACAAATGGAGATCAGATAAAGGGGCAGATAAATAGGAGGCACTTTTTTACACAGAGAATTGTGAGGGTCTGGAACCAACTCCCCAGTAATGTTGTTGAAGCTGACACCATGGGATCCTTCAAGAAGCTGCTTGATGAGATTCTGCGATCAATAAGCTACTAACAACCAAACGAGCAAGATGGGCTGAATGGCCTCCTCTGGTTTGTAAACTTTCTTAAGTTCTTAACTCTGGGAATTTGGAGACTGTTAATCAATTTTTCTTCTATTTTCTGTTTTCCATCTTCCTAGCAAAGGAGCCTCCTACTTTCACCTGATTGGTTGCTGGTGTTATACTTCACGAAGTGGCGTGGCAAAAGTTTAAAATATGTTCATCTGCTGCGCGCTGCTTTTAGTGCCACTTCCCTCCTTGAAAACAATGGCTTTAAGCCGCATGGCACCGCCACATCGCGTTTGGTGTGAACGCCCCTTTACAGTTGCGCAGACACTGCAGACCGAACAACTTATTTGACCACTATCGTTTAAAACTCCAACCATGGGTAAATCTTCAACCAGTTTGCCTGAAAATCTATCTTTTTTAACTTTCTCTTCACGGACATCGCTTATAGTGCTGTTGTATCACTAAAGCTGCATCCACACTGGACGCAAGCAAATAATTTAGAAGTCACTGCAGTCAAATGGGAGTATCCACACCAGCAGCGAGCAACAGTAGTAATACAAGGTAAGTGGTGACTTGCGCATAATAACACAGAATAATAATAAACATTATACATCGAGTAAAAAGGAAAATGTGCTTATTTGTGACTAAGATGATACTGCCGTGAAAGAAAAGCATAGATGAGCAAATTTTGTAAGTTTCAGTCTGTTTTTTTCATTCTGAGGTATTGTGAAATATTGGGTCTACCTTCCTGTTGCCCTTTTGCCAAAGTCTTTTAGTTTCTTTTTCGTGCACCATTTTTTATACTGCACTTAAGTAGACAAGATTAATGTATCTTTTTTTTTTAATCAATCAAAGTCCACAGGTGTGATTAATCGATTAAACATTAATTGATTAAAACCCCTAATATCAATTTACTTCTAACTATAAACTAAGTTCACGTACACCAGTAGTTTCACAGACAGTTATTGCATACTGTATTACACTTAATGACTCTAAGTATTTATATGGTCCCAGGTAATGAAGTGGTAAAGACCCCAGTGACAGGATGTTAAATATAGGAATCTGACACTGCAGCATAGTCTACAGGTCTCTCCCTATGCGATGTATCATAAATGTATACGGTAAAACCTATCTTAGGCATGATGTACATTTTAAACAGGTCACAAGAGGCTGCCAAATTGCCACTTTCTCAGCCAAAAGCATTCATTTTGCAATAGATTCTGGCAAATCACTGGCAGTAATTCCTCAGTGTAAGAGGCAGTATGATCTTTATTAAGAATGATTTTACTGTTAAGGTAATGTGGGAATAGTCAGAGTGGACGCTAAGTAGATCATATGTCTTTAGTTTATTGAGATTGTTTGGAGGGTCCTAATTGCTGGAATAAGTATAGTTTTTTTTTTTTCCTCTTACAATTTACTTAGCAAAGATTTATTGATCCATTTTTTTCCTTCATGGAGAATTACTGATCCATTTTAGAAAATAAGATTTTCACACCTTTTACGAGAATGTGCACAGCGCAGCTCCCAGGAGGTTGCACAGGAACTTGACTTTGACAAGAAACCCCATGGCGATAGCATACTAGTGCCTATAGGCTCATCCCTGACCTGTATTAGAGGGAGGTAAAAATAGTTTTATACATTGTAGTACTTCAGGAATCAGCGCAGTCTGCAAGCTTCTTTTCAGGGGCAACCTGTAGTTTTTAAAGACCTCTGCTCCGAGCCATCATTGTCTGGACGGCTGATTGCTGGTGCGTGGTGAACCGTGGACTGCCCTGCCGACCTAATCCCTCCCTACCTGGGTGGCGTTCGGACAATTGTGCACCACTCCCTAGGAACCCTCGGTCACGGTTGGCAATGATATAGCCTGGATTTGAACCTGCGATCTCCAGGTTATAGGGTGCATCCTGCACTCCACGCCAAGCGCCTTTACTGGATGCACCACTCGGGAGCCCCATACGTTTTGTTTAAAACAGAGCAATTCCGATATTCAGCCTCCAGGTGGTAATTTAAAAGTGAATAATAACACCTTAAAGCTGCAGGCTCCACACATTCATGTTTAGTGTTACTCAAAAATAAAATTCATTGTTCTCTGTTTTCAGAACAATACTTTATATACAAATATGTTTATTCCCCAGCTGTAGGCTCTGGGGATACAATATTTATTAGATCGATGATAATTAAAAGTATCTTTCAAGTTAAGGTCAGAAAGAGTAGTAGCAATAGAATTATGGTTAATCGGGATATGCAAATTTCAACATTGCAAGAGCTCATCAGTGATAGGTAGATAGATCTTTCTGTTGTGAATAATAATGATTATGTTAGTCAGAATAAAAAAAAAATATGCTAACATACTGTATAGTTTAATACAATGTATTTTATTCCTTGATTGTTCTCAAGCTATACATTATATAGAGATACATATAATTTGTAGTATGTACCATATATATATATATATATATATATATATATATATATATATATATATATATATATAGTATTTCCAACAATATTTATATTTTTATAAAACAGCTCTCTTGTATTTAAAATACATAGCCTGTGATCTGCTAGTTTACCAGTGGTATAAAAGCTATATATCAGAACGGTTGGTCGGGCTTGGGTTTAAGATTGCCATTTGAACTCTGCTGTGTAACCAATCGACAGACATCTATCAGAGCTGAAGGCAGAATGTTGAGAGCAGAGAGTGTAGAGGAAATGCCGACTGCATGAAGCGGTCTGAGTCGGAGCAGTTCTAGAATACTTTATTATATCTCAACAGAGGGGATGGCGTGCACTGTAAGTAGCTTGTGTCTCTCTCTAACGCACCGAATGCCAGGGTCAGATTAGTGCGCTTTGGGCTTTGATGCTGTAGGTCAGTTGGGGAATCAATGGACAAAAAATGAACCCTCACTTTCCTCAAATCAATGCTTTTTTATTTATCTGAAGTGGACCTGCTGGGTTGTATGGCTTCCTTAGCTTCAAAGAACCTTTTTTTTGCACAGCTGCTTTAATAGACTGAGGGTAGGATACATTTTTCAATATGCTGCTGATACTGTAAATATAGCTACAATAGTGTATGTGTTTCTGAGTAGTCGCAGGAGATATTCAAAAGAGATGTTTATTATCGATTATGAAAAGGCCAGACAATGAGCATCTATTTGAACTTTCTGCATTTATTGTTTTATTTTTCTATTTGATTTTTTACTGGGAGGAAAAAACACCAGGTGTGAATGTTGACATACATTATCGCAAAGCAGTTTCAACAACAGCATCATTTTTTTTCTTTCTTTCTTAAATAAAATGACATATTTCATTTATTTCAGCAAAACTTGAATTGTAATACTTTGTCAGGATTTAGCAATGTTGCAAAACAATTGTAAAGCAGGTGGTCTGAGTGAAGGGGTATAGTTGAATATCAGGCTGCCTGAATATACCATGTACAGTAAGGTTTTTAATCTAGTGACATCTAACACAGACATCTAGCCACAGAAGAAACTGAAGTATGTTTGACACAGTTTGAGCTGAAATACGTTTGAGACAGAAACAGCAGAGGATGCTGCTGTCCCAGCTGAAAGGGAAGGGGTTTTAGAACAGTACTTTATACTAAAAGCTATTTCCAGTCACACTATGTACTAAATATGCAGTACTGGGACAAATCTTTTAACATATAAACAAGCATTACTTGAAATGTGTTTGGTGGCAAAGACAACCATGCTTGTCTCAATCATAATTTATATAGATTCTTACTATGTAATAACATTTCAAATCTTTTCAAGTTATAGTAATCCTCCCTGCCATCAGGTTTTAGATGTCAAGTTTTTATTGGTACAAATTTATGTGAAAAATGAATTATGTAATTAATTACAGAAAAAGGAAGAACGTACTGTATAATGGCTTGATGTTTGCATCATACCAATTACATTTTAATATTGTGTTAATAAGTTTTAAATTACTGACTTATTATAAAATATGACTGTTTTCCACCTTTTTAGCACTATAAAAAGTAAAATAAAAACTACAGGATGAATGTGCTTTGGTACTGGTTTATATTATGAACGGTAGGCATGCTGTGATCCGGGCCCGTTTGAGGTTTAATGTGTGTCTCATATGTGTCAGATGATCTTTGTGGACTGTGCGCTGCTTGACAGAGGAAAGTCTCTAGAGGCCTCTCTGAATGACAAACTGTACCGCGTGGAAACTGAGGTGTGCTAAAATAACACTGGGTGACTGGAGGCAGATACTGTACACAGTAGAGATGAGTCCTGTACACCACTAAGAAAAATGCTTTGTCCTGCCTGTAAATGAGGTGTTTCAACTTGGTGGATCTTTATCCTAAAATAAACAAATATATACATACATGTATTTAAATGCATTTATCAATGTTATGTGTCTGGGATAATTTATATATATATATATATATATATATATATATATATATATATATATATATATATATATATATATATATATATATATGGACACCAGGGAACCAGGCCATATGATCAAAATTACACATTCATATAGACATTAAAAATTATTTTATTGAATTACGCTTTTCTGCTCAGGGAAGCATATATGTTTCTGTTTAAAAACCAAGACTAATATCATTCATGGTAAGTACAGTATATGCTGAAGATATTAAAAGCCAGATATTTGCTTTTTAGAACAGAAATAACTGGGATGAAAAAGTATTCACTGTGGTCTAAACCCTGCTAATTAAATAGTAAACATGCACCTAATGATATGTTTTAGTATAAAAATTAAATAAAATAATTGTTGGACACAGCAGCTTTAATACATTAAGTTAACATGTAGTGTACATTTTTGTTAATGTAGTATTATTATTATTATTATTATTATTATTATTATTATTATTATTATTATTATTATTATTTTTACATTTAATATTTTTGGCTTATGTTCAATGGTTCTTAAAACCTTTAGTAATGGTTTTCTCTGAAACCTTATAATAAAGGGCAACCAAGATACATACATAAATAAATACATTAATCTTTATTTTTATCAGGCTCTAAGCACAGTTGAGATTACAGCCTCTGCTCACGCGATGAGAGGTTTTCACCCCCAAACTGATTGCCCAGTCTAATATAGCAATGCAGAAGATCAAACAACTGCATATTGTAAGCGGCCCGGCAAACACAATCATTGGAGGACTTACAATAAAAAATATATATCTTAAACCTAACTGACACTACCGGAACAGTTTTCTGTCCAGCACAAAGCAGTGGTGTACTGACTGGAGCTACAGATACCCAGCGCGATGTGCGCTTACATTAGAGTGTGGTCAATTACAGTTTGAGTTTTAGATAACAAGGCTCACAATATTTGTCCTTCCTTTGTCAAATGCTATAAACCAAGTAGAACATTGGATTGACTGGACTTGGCAGTGTCTCTTCTTTTTTTTTCCTTTTTAAACCCGTACTCGTTCTGTAAATCCTGAACCACCAAGGATTAAAAATGCAGTTATTAATTATTAGAAATATATATATATATATATATATATATATATATATATATATATATATATATATATATATATATATGCAACCATTATAAATATGTTAAATCTTGTATTGTTCCCCAAGAATAATACCAAAAGGAATCTACTAAATTGATTGCAGATTTCTACTAAATTAGCTGGCAAAAAATTCAGCATGCTCTGTAAACCAGTCTTAAACCATTAGCACTGATACCTGATCACTACAGTGGAGTTAGCCTGTTTATGGTTTCTGAATGAAGGGAGTGCATTACATTGTACTTTATGCGCTAGTGCAAATAAAGTAGTCGCAGGTAAAGTGATCTCCCTCTTGAGTCCAACACTCTTGCTGAAAGAAAAAAATATATATACATATTGGCATCTGTCTAATGTTGCCCAGGGCTTAGTATTTTATTTAAGTAATTAAAAGTGTAAAGGAGAAAGATGCTGTCATGTCATTTCTTAAGCTTGAGAGGGTGATGAAAGATGATATCTGAGATCTCATCCTTTCCACTTGTTTAAGATTGTCTGGAAGAGAAATGTCAGCATTACGAAAGCACTGCTCTGCTGTTGATATGATAAAACCTTCAAAAAGAAAGAATAAAGACAGAGGGAGAAACCAACACTTCTACTGCACACTATGTGTCTGCTGCAGTCACTTTTTGTTTGTCCTTTGTTAGCTGGAAAAATAAATAATTCTCTTTTCTTACTCAACTCTGCATATTTTTGTTTTGTTTTGTTATATGTTTCACAAGCCCTGATGCCCCAGTGAAAATGACATTGTTAAATGACAGAATTTCAAAACCATGAATCCCTTCCACGACAGCTCTGAGGTTTCAAACAGTCAACAGACTGTAAAGGATAAATAATACAAAAGTATTGATTATTTTGATGACTGCGAGATTCAATTAAGTATTAATTTTGCCCTCCAGTGGACCTATCCAGATATTCAAAGGGGAGGTTTTGGCTCAGCTAAATGCATGTAGAGTGCACCAGGCTTAAATAGAGAGAAAATGTGTTTACCTATCTCCGAGAGGAGTGCATTGATGCACAGAGTCCAATATTTAAGTGCTGTGCAAATTAAGCCTCGGTGACAGTGACATTGTTTGCAGCAATATGAGTATTGACCAGAGCAGTGCGTTTGATGACAGCTTAAACTATTTTTATTGATTAACATTTTCATAGATTATCATGTGTCATATCAAATCTCTGATTCCAAAGATGAATACATTAGAAAGCCCCCACAGGCATCCAACCATCGACCAATGTGGTAAGGAGTGGACACTGGAAGAGCCTGCTTGCTTCCTACTAGCCTGCCTCCACGCACACTGGTCACCTGTTCAAGGCACAGACCCATTTAGGCATAAACTTTGCAATAAATAGCAGACCGTCAGCTCAGGGAGTTTGCCGCTTCTCTTTATTATTTGTTTATTAGAATTCTCTTTAGCTGAAGGTAGACATTTGAGTATCGAAAAAAAGGTTAAACCTCAGACAATCATCTAACAGACCACTACCAACCCCTGGGCCTGTGTGCCTGAAAAAGAAGACAACCTGAGACTAAATTAACCAGAACGAGCCAGAGGGGGGAAAAAAGTAGTAGCAGTAGCGTGTGGTTATCTTTATTTTTTGAAAGTGGAATCGTCCTTTCCTGCATGAGAGAATCTCTGTTGTTTTTTTAATTGAACCATACTGTGAAATAATTAATTCAGTAAGTACATTTATTATTATTATTATTATTATTATTATTATTAATAATAATAATAATAATAATAATAATAATAATAATAATAATAATAATAATAATAATAATAATAATTGTTATGCATAACCTGGCTTAAGTTCTGTCTGTATTTACAAGTAAGCATTTTTAAGAATCTCCTTAGCATAAAATTGACTAAGTTTAATATAATTAGAAATGTATGCTGTTAACCTTGAAATCCTGTACATTTCACAACTTACATGAATATGTATATTTTGTAAACTACTGATTTTATATTTTTAAATGCAAATGTACAATTAATTTGTTGTGATTACAAAGCAATAATTGGTAATTACATATTTATTTGGTGTACTTTTAGTGTGAACAACTAGTCACATTAAAGTATAAGAACAAAATTATGTTTAACTTATAGTATTTGCAGTACTGTATATATGCCTTAACATATAAATCAGAAGAGTGTACTAAACTGTTCTGATCGCTGATGGAGAAAGTGCATATTTGATATCCGGCAGCATTAGAATACATGTACAAAGGACATATATTTTGAATATATTTATTTATTTATAGAGAGCTACTTTTCTGTGTAGCCAGAATCCTTTGATTTTTGTGGAGCTTTAATAGGGTGGAGAGTAATGGAAAACTCATTGGATCAGTAATAGCTCTTCACTTGACTGCAGCCAGCAAAAACAGCAGGAGCAGCCTCAAACTGAGATAAGGGGGGAAGAGAGAGAGAGAGGGAGAGAGGGTGAAAGCACATGCCAAAGCTAACTACATTTTACCTCGGTCTCTTGCTTATTCTAGGATCCAATGATTACTGGACAGCTCAGTAAGCCCTTGCTGTCTTTCGAGTGAGATGAACAGCGGAGCTGAGAGGTGAGGACAAAGCGGACACTTCAGACAATGAGCTGAATGAGTCTCTGCTTACGCCCGCAGAACCAAATGACAGCGAGGACACTCCCAGCAAGCTTTTTGGTAAGTCAGTGGAGATGTTTAATCTGATGGTATATTTTACTGTATTGATAGCAGTAGTTGTAGAAACCAGTTTAGGATTAAGGAAAAGTTATGCCAATCTGTAAAAAAAAAAAAAAAAAAAAACCATAGCAAACTGTAAAAATGTGTGTGTGAGGGGGGGTATCAAAGATTTTCAAGCAAGTTTAATTTATATCGCTCAGTTAGAAGATAAATTCATTGTGCGACTAAGAAGCGTGCTTTTAAGAAAGGAAGCAGCTGTTTAAAACACTTTGCAATGTATTTGGCTTTTATTAGAACCAGACATTGATGGATGGTGACACCGCTACAATAAAAGGCACGGCTTCAATTTACAAGAAATTATTTTATAGCCTTGCACTTGAACTTGAGTATATGCATCATCTACGTATAGTTCCTTTAGCTTGTTAAAGTATCTGTGGCGATGGAGGGAGTTATTTTAAACTACACTATTTCAAACTGAAGGCACGTATTCTCTAGTACTTTTAATAAGGCTTTAGTAATCTCATTCACTGTACTGGAAGGCTGTAGAAAAATGATATTAATGTGTGTGGTTAAATAAGGTATTTGTGTGTCTGTGGTTTATATATTGTGTTTTGTAAAATTATTTTCAGTAGTTCTGTATACACTATTTATTAATTAGAACTTCTGGTAAAAATAATTTAGGCCTGGCAAATTCAAATAACTGAATTGATATTTTACTTAAACACAGGCGTTGTGTGATTGTTGACACAAATTGTGAAATTGTATTGTCATGGAGAGGAACCAGATTTAAAAACATAGGGGTGAACGGTGGAATTATATGTCTTCAGACCAGATGGGCATGTGTATTTTGTTACTTTGTGAAACATGCTGAGAGAGTGCTGTAGAAACTAGGACATGTTGGTTTCACGGGATACACAGAACCATCCATCAGTGAATATGACATTTCTGAACATCTCAGCCATTCTTTTCAGTACACTTTTTATATATTATATAGAGGTTTTTCATATGCACTTGCAAGTAAATAATGACATGTATGTTGGTGTGTTCGCAATACAAAAATGCTCACATGCAAAATGTTTTGTGAAAGACTAAAAAGGCACCATGGCCTTATTCTATTGTATTTGGATGAATATAGGCCCTAGAAAATAACATTTGTTTTAAAAAAAAATATATTTACATACAAGCAGTGAACATTTTCTTGACTAATAAACAGTATGTTTTGTTTGAATTGATATATATTGGTTGCTTACAGTACAATGATGAAATGCATTCACTAGCATTGAGAAAGAACTGTCATATTATGGGTAGTCAGGACAGCAGAAAAAGCTGTTTGATTTAGCTGTATTAATTGGTTGTATGCAATTGAATAAATCTATCAAACGTTGTGTCTTCAAAAACAGAAAACAATTACCGGTACATTCTTTTTCAGTACGTATGTAGTATGTACAGTGAAAGTGAAATCGTAACTTTTTTTGGAATGGACCTTTTTGTTCCCCAGCATATTGTAGTTTCAGTAAATTTTTATTGACAGTTTAAAGAGATAATTTTAATACAGGTCTGTATTAAAAAATCCTTTACTTTTGCTTAGTCTTGTGGTCCAGCTTAAATTATTATAATGTATTTAAGCCTCATGGGAATAGGTGAGAAGAACCATGACCCCTAACATCACTGTAAGAGCTTGAAAAGAGACATACAATGTAATAATTTAATACCTTATAATGTGTTTATTGAGACTGGTCCACACGTACCTATTAAAAAGAAAACGTGTCTTGTATCACGTCTGTATATTTCCAGACAAATGTGAAATGTGCTTTTTGTTATATTTATGTGTTATTTTTGTAAATAATATTCATAATCTGACATTTATTTTATGGTAGGAAGAGACCATAAAAAAAGAGCCAATGAAAAGATTCTTTTAAAAAAAATAGATATTAAGTAGAAAATTCAGTCACTAAATGCGCTAAATGGTTTACAGTCTGTATTTGCTTAATGAAAGAGATTTTTCCCTGCCTTGCCAGAAAACTAATATAACAATGTGTAAAGCAGACCGGTGATGTTTTAAAATAACAGTTTTGCGCAGTTTGTAATTGTGTAAGAGTAGTAAGAGAAGCTACTCACTGGTTAGCTTCGATTGTTTTTGTTTGTTTGGGGTATTGCTGTTCTTTCCATTACTCACCATTTGGTGATGATTTGATGGGGATCTACTGAAATGAATTCTGAAAATCAGACTGTGGACGTTCATTTTCATCTCTCCAGAGACTTTTTTTTTTTCCTCTGGGGGAGGGGATATGCATCTCACAATGCAGCTGCAAACCCTTAGTGAATGACCCCTGTGTTTTTACTACAATGGACCTGCAGAGGCCATCACTGTAACTTTCATAATTTCATTAACTGACATGATGTCTATTGAGGAACTTTAGCCAATAGATTAATGGTGTCCAAGGACACCTTCCTGTCAGCAACCAGTAAACACAGATAATTTGAAACTGTCAAAAACTGAAGCCGGCTTCGATTAAAAACAATGCTGGTTGGTGTTTTGAGATTAATAATACATCAGACAACCACACATAGAGTGAAAATAGATGAGACTAACAAAGGCGAGCTGGGAACAAAACCCCTTTTTAGGATACATATTTAACAGATTTACCTATTCTTACACAGAGGTGAAGTCCTGTTACAGGTTCATGGTGTAACTGTGTCTCCACGTAATGCTTCCCCCCTGATTTGTATACTAAAGAGGAAGAGGCTGCCACCGTCAGGGAGTGATCTGTGTAAAGTTTCCCACTGTCAGGCTAATACATTTTTAAGAATATCCCCAGGAAAGAATCACTAAAGAAAGCTCACAGTAACAGTTTCAAATCAGCAGTCTAACAATTTTCTTTAATAACCATTGAGCATAGTTTTTTTTTTTTTATCTTTGTATCTCAGATGTACAGTTTTCCTTCTGATTATTTTTTGATTAATGTTTGTACAAGGCTGCTGATGTTTTCATCAGTGTTCCAGCACTCTCATCTTGTTTTGGTTCTTGAATCCTTCCATTTTTTTTTTCATTGGACCAAGAAATAATGCATTACATTTGATTAATTTTGCATCCATTGTTTTTGTGAGTTTTGTAGTGGGGCCCTGCTAAATTTATAAAATACATCTGAAACGTTATCACCAGCATGCCTCCACTTTAACTTTATGATTACCTAGCTCTCTGCTAGGTAGTTGCGTTGATACTAGTACCTCTACTATGTATGGAAACAATATTTTCTCTCTCTAATACATAACATGATTTCTGTAATACATAGAATCAACACTTTATAAGGTACATGGTGTATATTATAAAAAAGATTAACTGTTTATTTTTTTTTTATTTAAGTCACTGGCAGATTCAATGATTGATTTGCTGTATACAGAGAGAGAGAGAGAGAGTTAAGAGAGAGAGAGAGTTAAGGGCACCCTGTGATGCTGTATATGAACGATCCCACTGGGTGACACCAGAGTTGGTGTCTCATTGGTTTTACTGGTGTGACCCTGGGCTGGCACCTAGAATGAATGCATTGGTCGCAACGAATTATATAATTAACTATTTTTTTTTGTTACATAACAGTATGATCTTTACAAATAGTAGACAATGTTATGCATGTTTGGATGTACTATGCAGCAATGTATAATCAACGTATATTCGTGATGACAGGAACACATCAGAAATTTATGTTGTTTTAATTTATGCATTAAAACAACTTGATTGCAGAAATCAGGCACACGTGCTGACTTTTAAATATCGGTCTATACAAAAGTATCATTTTTTAGACATATTATGGCTTAAACAGTAAACAAGCATTTACTCACACGTTTAAAAATAACAGGATCTAAATACAGCCAGTGTTTAAAGAATTAAAATCAGCCTCAGGGCTGATACAAATCATTCCCTCTGTCTTACATGGAATGTGTCTCTTCAATATAATTCTGACTAAAATTTCTTAAGAAATGCCAAAAGGGCCCCCTTTTAATTATTTGAAGTAAATGACAGTGGTATTAAAATCTGCCATTTAGATTCATACTTTTAGAAATATTGTTGCAGAAATCAAATATATGTAGGTATTTTACTTTTTAAAGTAGCAGTAAAAAAGATTACATATAAACATATAAACAGTAAATAAAAAGTTAAAATCCTAAACGGCATTGTATTTTACTGAATGTTGAACTAAAACTTGTCCTAATTTTTGAGGATCTTACATTGATTTTGGCATTTTTTTTCCATATGTATAGTATCTTGATGCAGTGTAATCCACTTTAATTGAATACTGTATTTAAAACCAATACAAAATTTGAAATACAAAATATCTACAACTATTGTTTGATGAATCCCATTGTAGATAGTTAGACGCCATTACCAATTTAGTTCATATTATGAGTTTTGTCATAAGCAGTTCAGAGTTATGGGAGAAATGCAAAATACAGACAAGATTATCAAACGATAATTCCGTAGGACCCAGGAACAGACAAATAATATGACAAATACAATCACGTGAATTGCATCTCTTCACAGGGATGCAAGCACATGTCCTTTGGCCTAGAGGACTAATATGAAATCTTCCTCAGACAATATTGCCCCAAACAATGTTGCTTTATTTCATCATAAATCATAAGGTATGTTAACAGAATGTATGTTTTGATAGCAGTGTGTTCCGGTTAGAAATTCCATATAAAACAATTATTGTCATTTTTTTTCATATATAGATGTGGAGGTTTTTTTATTATTCTTTTTTATATGCAAAGCATAAATGTAAGGCGATGAAGGAGAACCACAGGACCTTAAATCTGTAATCGAGCAAAGTTGGTCCTGCACTCCATCCAAACACCCCTTAATTAAAATCAGGTTTCACTGTAGCTGAAAGATTTACACTACTGTTTTGTAAAACTGCTTTAGCATTAAATGCTTCATAACAGGTTAGAAAGCACCATACTGGTAGAGATTACTTTATTCATTCTTAAATCAAAATATACATAATTTACACAATTTGTAAACAGCAAATTAAATATGTATATTTGCTTGTATCTGATATATAGTAAATAAAAGCAAAAATAACTGTAGTCAACATTTTAACAAGACAAAGCAGAGAATTAATAAAACTATACAAGTTATTTTTTGTATAAAAAAAATGCAGCCTTTCATCCCAGATGTATACACATGTATCTGTTGTGATAGACCTTGCTACCTCAAAAGAATTCACCTTTAAATGAACTAGACAGCAACATCTTCAGACAGTAATTCCAGATGGCACAAATTAAAATCCACAGAAACGTCAGATCCCACGGATTCTTCAGTATATACAGAAGCTGAAAAATGTAGTAATCCAAATTCATGATTGTCACCCTTCCTTGTTAATAGATACAATTCAGAGTGAGCATAATTAGTATACAACTGCAATACATCTTTTTAACAATGAGGAATTGGGTGAGTTTTACACCACACTACCTTGTATTCAGCATGTTGCTATCTAAACAGTCTCTGCGGTGTATGACAGTGCTGGCTTACTCCCACCTGGGAGAGTAGCTTCTCACTCTACTAGAAGGTTGGCTACATCTTGGGCCCTCTTCAGAGGGGCCGCAGTGTCCAATATATGTACGGCAGCTAGCTGGGCTACGCTGCATACATTCTCCAGGTTCTACCGCTTGAATGTGGTCGATCCTTCCTTGCCTTCAATAGGCACGAGGGTCCTTGAGGTTGCACCGCTAACCTTGGTTTATACAGTTCTGATGCGTCCCTTGTATGCTGCCGTTCCTTCTCCCTCGTGACGGCTCTGGTATACATTTCACATACGTAATGTTGTTGGTGGTCGTCTTTGAATTGAAAGGGAATGTTAGGTTACTTACCATAACCCTGGTTCCCTGAAAGAGAAGACGACCATCAGTCGCCCTCACGGGTTCGATGCAAAAAGAGAAATGGCTTCCTCAGTATGACGGTTTTAATCCCTCAGTAGGCGGGACTGAGGGCGTCCTCCCAGGAAGGGGGCCTATCGGCAGTTTTGGTATAGTGACAGCTTAGAAAATACCTCGCAATAGCCAGGCATATCCCATACGTAATATTGTTGGTGGTAGTCTTCTATTTCAGGGAACCAGGGTTACGGTAAGTAATCTAATATTATAATTATACAGAACCCATTAGGAAAGATACACCTAGTCATTATTAACAATGGCTAATAACAAGCCAGGTTGAGGACTTTCAGTAACACTTCAGGCTTTTCCTAATCTACAGTTTTGTGGGGAAAAGAACTCTCAATGACAGCCCTTGGCAGGCATTATTATAGCTTGGGGCTATAGGAGCTATGAGGGGATGCAAGTGTTTTATGCACCAACCAAACGGTGAAGGGTTTAAAATTTATTTCAAAATTATAATTCAATAAAAACATGTTTTAGAAAAGCCATTTTCACACATCTCTATTAATTTTAGAATTGTTATATTGCTTTGTGAATTGACTGCATAATGATGGTTTCCCTTTCTATAATGTAAAAGTGTTTTAAAATATACTTGCCCACGAATACTATACCTTTTTTTTTAAAAAATGTGTACTTTTAAAAAGAGACACTGATATAAAGAATGTAGGAAGGTGGTAAAAAATGGGTTCAGGAGTTTAGTAATGGTTTAAAGGGTATATAAGGACCTTTTTATTTTATTGTGTTACATGTTCCCATGTGTTGCTACAACTGTTTACGTAAGGTGTGTGTATTGTTTAATTATTTTTATTTTTTTACATTTTGAACACTTTTTTAAAACCTTTACATTGCATTACCTGCCTCAAGATGGCTTCCCATGTACCCACATGGACCTCTCAGAACTACATTTCCCATCATTCTCCTACTCACTGGTAAATCCATCTCAGATGTGAGCAGGAGGGTGATGGGAAATGTAGTTCTGAGAGGTCCATGCAGGTACATGGGAAGCCATCATGAGGCAGGGAATGTAATTTAAAAGTTTAAAAGAAGTGGTCAAAAAAAAAAATTAAAACAATACACACACCTTAAGTAAACAGTTGTAGCAACACATGGTAACGCAATAAAATAAAAAGTTCCTTATGTACCCTTTAATTGAGCTCTTGCTGGGCTCAGCAACTACATTTAGCTAAGCTAATGCTTCATATTCATTTCTGCTTTTAAAACGAACAGGAATGAACCGGCTGTGTAAGTTCTGTGCCTTTTCATTCGTTCTTTCTTTCATTTTTCAAAGTGGAGGATTAGGACTCCAAACAGTTATTTATTGTGGATTGCTGAGTGCGTCAGTTTTTTCTTCAGCCAGATGGAATGATGTCTGTGCTACTGATGTCCTTCATGTTCCAAAGACAATGCCCATTCTCCTTCAATTTACAGAGAAGGTTCCATTGAAGTGGAAAGTTTACATGTTGTGTGTGTGTGTGTTTGTGTGTGCTTATGCGTAAGGCATCTGACAACAAGAACAGGTAATAACAGTAATTATGTATAAGACCCCCACCACCACCACACACACAACATTAAAAACATTTCTTATCAGTTGATGACATTTTTAAAAAATGCTCATTTTGGGGGTATTTAAAATAATCTTCCACTTGAGCTACCAGAAACCATAAAGCTTGGCATGTAAAGTAAATTGTTTGTCACCTCCTGCCGACCTGTCATATTTATTGTCAGGGAAAAATGGACATTAGTTGGAAAAGTACTTGTTAAAGGGCAAACAATTTTTTTTAGATGGCACAGATGTGTTCAGTTTCTACTTTTTCTTCCCAATGAACCACCTCTTCAGACATCAAAAGACAAGATAATCAGACACATCAAGCACAATTCGGTATTATATTCAACATCTAAAGGCTCATCTCTTGTCAGTTTGCATTTACTCTCCCAAGGATGTGATGCTTCTATCATCATTCTGTCAAGGGAAGTCTGGCAGAAACGACAAGGGCACTTATTTCACACACTTAGCGTCTGCATTGAATAGCCTGTACTTATTCTGATTCAGCCAATATGGAAGAATAATTTGAGAAAGGTCACAGGCAGTCACCACAACGTTCATTGATTTGTCTGATCAGGAACCATGTGCTGCTTTATGTAATAGTGTTTAGCTTATTTTGAGGTTTGGTTGTATGATTTGCTGATCAAGTTTATTGCTGTGGTCTGGAATAATACAGTTGAATATTCAATTTATGAATTTCTGCTATGGGTTTCTGTTTCTTCTAAAGAATCAGATATTTATTCCTACAATACTTTGATGTAGTTCCCCCCTAAAAACGATTGTGACATGTGTTTAGATGAAAAAGATGAAATGCCATACATATTTAATGTAAATATAAGACATTTAATATAAGTTTGTGTGAATAATAAAGTAGAATACCCTTGAAGCATGTTCAGACAGAAAGCAACATGCCTGCAGTGTCTCTTGCCTACATCTCCAGCCCCTTATTAGAATTGTTTATTGTATTTGTATCTAAAAACACTTAATGCACTAGAAAGAATACGTGTTATCTATTCTGTAATGCAATTTTGCCTGAAGCTACATTTAAGTAGCTGTTAAAAAAACAACAATAATATCTGAAGCCTTTGTATTTGTTTCAGAATATTTAAGAATATCATAACGAATACATGGAGGGTATGATCAGTCCAAGTCCTGATTAGTGGTACTCGGTTATGAAGTTCTAATTAGAAAGAACATTCCAAGAGGTTACATGTGCTGGATTTTATGGAGACTCTAACTTAGTATTGTAATGAAAGTAATGTTGTTCAATATAAAGATTGTGGCTGAGATTACTTTTGAATAATGGTTTTAAGGGCCAGAAAATAAAACATGCAGCAGTTGTGGTAGACAGTAGATTAGAAGTGGAAGTGTTATCCCAATTAGAAGTGGAAGTGTTATCTAGATTGGAAGTGGAAGTGTTATCTAGATTGGAAGTGGAAGTGTTATCTAGATTGGAAGTGGAAGTGTTATCTAGATTGGAAGTGGAAGTCTTATCTAGGTTAGAAGTGGAAGTGCTATCCCGATTAGAAGTGGAAGTGCTATCCCGATTAGAAGTGGAAGTCTTATTTAGGTTAGAAGTGGAAGTGCTATCCCGATTAGAAGTGGAAGTGCTATCCCGATTAGAAGTGGAAGTCTTATCTAGATTAGAAGTGGAAGTCTTATCTAGGTTAGAAGTGGAAGTGCTATCCCGATTAGAAGTGGAAGTGCTATCCCGATTAGAAGTGGAAGTGCTATCCCGATTAGAAGTGGAAGTGCTATCCCGATTAGAAGTGGAAGTGCTATCCCGATTAGAAGTGGAAGTCTTATCTAGATTAGAAGTGGAAGTCTTATCTAGGTTAGAAGTGGAAGTGCTATCCCGATTAGAAGTGGAAGTGCTATCCCGATTAGAAGTGGAAGTGCTATCCCGATTAGAAGTGGAAGTCTTATCTAGATTAGAAGTGGAAGTGCTATCCTGGTTAGAAGTGAAAGTGTTATCTTGGTTAGAAGTGGAAGTGTTATCTTGGTTAGAAGTGGAAGTGTTATCTTGGTTAGAAGTGGAAGTGCTATCCCGATTAGAAGTGGAAGTGCTATCCCGATTAGAAGTGGAAGTCTTATCTAGATTAGAAGTGGAAGTCTTATCTAGGTTAGAAGTGGAAGTGCTATCCCGATTAGAAGTGGAAGTGCTATCCCGATTAGAAGTGGAAGTCTTATCTAGATTAGAAGTGGAAGTGCTATCCTGGTTAGAAGTGAAAGTGTTATCTTGGTTAGAAGTGGAAGTGTTATCTTGGTTAGAAGTGGAAGTGTTATCTTGGTTAGAAGTGGAAGTCTTATCTAGGTTAGAAGTGGAAGTGCTATCCCGATTAGAAGTGGAAGTGCTATCCCGATTAGAAGTGGAAGTGCTATCCCGATTAGAAGTGGAAGTCTTATCTAGATTAGAAGTGGAAGTGCTATCCTGGTTAGAAGTGAAAGTGTTATCTTGGTTAGAAGTGAAAGTGTTATCTTGGTTAGAAGTGGAAGTGTTATCTTGGTTAGAAGTGGAAGTGCTATCCTGATTAAAAGTGGAAGTGTTATCTAGGTTAGACATGGAAGTGTTATCTAGGTCAGACGTGGAAGTGTTATCTAGGTTAGACGTGGAAGTGTTATCTAGATTAGGAGTGGAAGTACTATCTAGATTAGGAGTGGAAGTACTATCTAGAAGTGGAAGTGCTATCCCGATTAGACGTGGAAGTGCTATCCCGATTAGACGTGGAAGTGCTATCCCGATTATACGTGGAAGTGCTATCTAGATTAGAAGTGGAAGTGTTATCCCGATTAGAAGTGGAAGTATTATCAAGCACCAAGAGGTTAGAAGGACTACATTTGTGCTTGGTTGTCTCTCACAGAAAAAACAAGTGTAAACTTTTGAAAATGAAACATTAATGGCATACAGTATAGAGCAGCCAGTACTTCTCATCAGCAGCAGTTTTCCATGGCAGTACTCTTCTTTGGCGCTCTCATTCATGGTTGCTGAAAGTCATGAATAAATGTGAGCTGGTGGGTGCCCATCTGAGCTTGAAAATGGTCCCTGCAATCTGTTTTCTGGGGAGAAACTTAACTACCCTGACCAAGCCTGTTAAAGTGTTTCAGCATCTGCCCTTCTCTGTGGGTTAGAAAGAAAGAAAGAAAGAAAGAAAGAAAAAAATAAATAAATAATGATGATGATAATAATAATCAAGCTCTGCAAAAGATTGTAACCAGAGTTTAAGATACTGAGCAAACATAGCAGAGTGAAATGTATATTAAAAAGCTTGTGGGGAATGTTGTACAGAGAATGACGTTTAAGCCATTTATCATTAGTGTGCTGTCTTTAGGTGTTTTGGTTTGACCTCAAGCAAGAGAAGCTGTGAAGTTGGTTTTAGTTTACAGCCACTTGTGGGCTATGGAGCATAGCCCTAACCACAGCATGGGCTCCTGAGGAAATAATAATCAGCTAATGGACTTGTATTTGTCATGTACACATTTTCAGATACTTCTGACCACTCTTTTTGACATGTTGAATTTATAGAATATTTGACATCTTTAATCTATTTCAAACAAACATGCTGTGTTATTTTGGATGAAGTATTTTTCAGTAACTGCGAAACTGTAACTTTGTTAGACTTAATATATACATTTTCCATAATCCTTAAAGAGCTCCTGAACAATAAACTCTGAAAAGGTCTGCCTTCTTCAGCACCTGCCTGGGCAATCACCTCATATAACTGCATCAAATCCTGGAAAGAGACTGGAATTGGAAGTCAAAGTAGCTCTCTAGAAAAAATGTTGGACTTCAAAATATGGACTCTATTACAAAGGTGCCGCATAGCAGCACTCTTGCTGGGTCTAGTCAAAGATAACCTATAAACAAAAACAGAATAGGATTTATTTGGTCTCCTAACTCATAAAGCGTTGCCCAATTCAAGTGCAATGGCAGACATGAGTTTGTAAGTGTAAGCATAAAGAGATGCTGTATGTTTAGTTACAGTGCCCATTTCAATGTACGTATATTCTCATGATGTGCTATAATTAGAGAAAACAATTACAACAATCTACAGTTCTTTTATAATACCAGTATGTACAAAAAAATGTCATATTGGTAGTTTTATTGCAATCCGTTATATTTCATTGTGATAGAAATATAGTACTGTTGGACTATATGAAAATGCAGTCAATTTGTTTCATTAGATGGTGCACTAGATTTGCATTGATGAAAGAGATCGGGGCATACAGTAGATATAATGGTATTGATGCAGTGCACCAACGGACAGAGGCCTCAATCACACACTGCGGCTTCAGCTGGAATCGCTTTTATGAGAAGCAGGTAGTTGGGGAAAACAATGGAAAGGTTAAAAAACATTGACAGGTGTTATTAATACTTTTATAGACGTGATACTGGCTCTTTAATTCAGTCACTGGTTAGCACATTAAATCCAAAGACCTGTACAAATAGCAATAACAAGTAATAGGATCAACAGAAACTTTCTGTTTTATAGCACTGGGGTCCCTTATATCGAGTTATTATTTGTGAATCTAACAGGTATCATAGTATAATAAAACTGTTTAGAAAATGTTTTAAAATAACTCCTCAGTGACATTATAATATCATTTTATTGGTTTGGGTTTCTTAAAGACACCAGAATCAATGGAAGTGGTAAATAGTCAAAAAATAAATGCTGTCTGACCTAAAAGCAGTGTATGCAAGCATTCAGTGGAATTATTGAAGAAAAGGAGAAAAGTCAATACTCACTTCTATTAATGTCCCTGAAAATCATTTTGAAGAAAATAAGTACCGTGGTTATAGTATTGTTCAGAGGAGTACAATGTAAACATGCTCAACAAAGAAACATTTCAATATGCCGGTATAATATTGGCAGAGGAAGCACTGAATTAAACTTGAACCAGCCAGCTAATCATAGCAATAGTATAGTGGTGTTTTTAAGTTGAAATTAGATTCTCCTCTTTGACTATTCTGCCGTGGTCTTGGGGTATATTTCAGTGCCCTCCATCATCATCTCTTTTATTATTTATAACACTCACTCTTTGAGCACTGACCAGTACTAATACATAACCTTTTGTCCTTCTGGCTGATTCACTTTCTTTTGAAACTGAAGATTGAACGAATAAAAAAAAAAAGAATACAAAAAAAAATATGTGGAGTATCCAAGAAAGTTATTATGGCTTTCATATTTCAGAAGCTGAAATAAGATTGGGTTCTTTAATTCTTTTCTGGGAATGGAAATATTTGTTCAAAGCTTCATGGTAAACCTTTAAGAAGACAGACTCTCTCTGTATATTCGTACCTTTCATTGCATGATGACATTTTTTTTGTTGTTGTTTATGTCCTCACATAAGAAGGGTTTGCTTTTTTTATTTTTATTTTTTTTATTAGAATTCCCATTGATTTTGTTTAACAATCTTCCTGCAAAGATGAGCCAGGGAGAAATAATAAAACAAACTGTAAGAAAACTATTCACTGCTTTTTCAATGCATCATAAAAAAGTGGGGCATGAAACCGCATTAGTGGTAAATTCCCCTGAGGATAGGCCAGATTGACCACATGGGGGTCTGGTCTTCTGAATGGTCTCTGTCACTTCCCGGTAGCTGATGACTGAAACAAGATCCATAGCCATTGGGAGCTTTTAATTGTTCTACATTGTACAGATTGTCTTGACGTAATGCAGACTGACAGCTACCATTTGAACACATCTCATTAACAGCTTTTGGGATGAAATGTTCTTGTATCTTGATGCACAGACCCGCATTCATTAGTTATGCAACTTTTATTCAGCCTTTAAACAGATAGGATGCAAGCTGAGTTAGAAATAGAATCACACAACAGCCATGAAAACATTAAGTATGGTTAACTGATTCGTTTTAAAATGTGATTTTTATTTTTGCATATATAAAATCAATAAATCAAGATTATGATATGATTTAATTATAAAGGAAGAGTTGAATATCAAACGTCAGAGTTATATTAATATACCATTAAGATGAAAAAATAAGCAAGAAGAAAACTATAAATGATCAGGAGTCCTAAATCCTGAATCATTGTGGTACTATACATCACATTATGCTAAATACATGACAGATACATGAAAATAATTACACTAATTAAGGTTATACCAGGAATACACTACAGATAACTTACTAGTATTTTTTTTTTTTACAGTGATCTTTCATTGGGGACAAACATGAGGCTACTGTACTCAACAAAAATTAAAAGTAGTTCACCTGATTTACTGTATGTGTAATGTTAGTCAAGTATTTGACCAATTACACAATTTGTCATATTATGAAGCAACAACAGAACAAAATTACAAAAACGAATTTAACAATTCACAAAATGAATTGATTAAATTCTTTATTTTTTTTATAAAAGTGATTCTCCACCAAATTTAAGACAACTAATTGAATGTACTAATGTACTTAAAACAGGTAAATGACAGTAAGAACCATACTGTAATTATATATTGCACTTCGAGTGGATCCACTTTCACAGTTTGGTTTGTGTGGTTCCTCGTTCTGTTCAATGTGGGTTGTTAAGACATGGGTATTTATTCATGTTCAGTAGCATAATTACATGTTTCTGTGTATTTATTTCATGACTTTGTTTAATTTGTGCTGTTTTTGAACAAACTGTTGGTTTTTCAAGCTTTGTGTTGAAACATATACATATATTCCTATGTATAAATATAGATAGATTGATTGATTTATTGAGTGAACCAAGTACTGTATCTGGTGCAGATTTCTTTTTTTTTATTGGTTTATTAAAGATAGATACAACATGCCTGGCTTCCACCATTAACCAGAAACAATTAAGTATGTATTTCAATATGTGTAAAGTATCTGTTAAGTATATACATTCTCACAGCACCTGCTCTCCCCATAAGGATGTAGAACTGTTCCCCTGCCTCTCTTTGCATGAGCTATAGGTGCATGTGAGCCAGGGGCTGTAGCACTTTCACAGTCCAGAAAGCATGACATTCCTTGTTACCAGTTGGAGGAAAGGCTAATTGAGAAGTGTGTTTAAAAGCTGTAATGAGTAGCATTTACATGTATTGATTAGAAGCTGGGCCACCGGTTCTCATTTATCACCCCCAGCAGCTGTGAAATCTTTCCCCACGTCAATTGGCACAGCTCATATTCCCGCTTCCCTAGTTATTTATTGCTTTTTTTCCTTCTTCCAAACCAGCTAGAATGGGCTGGTAATTGCTGCCACTACTTCAGCAGCTGCCACAATCGGCGAACCGCTGGAGTGAAAAATTCCGTCCTGCATTTCCAATTTTTTGCGTTACGACTGCATAATCATATTTGACGAATAATTAACCTGGGTTAATACTTCAGGGAGCTGTTTTTCAAGCAAATTGATAAGCCTTGCTGCTGTAAGACACTGACATGAGTCCAGAGCTTAAGGGCAGCCCACATACTCTGTTTGGAGAGAAGTCTCTGCAGGCTGTATCCCTAGTTACATTACAGTATACAGTAGTACACTTAATTATTAAAAGAGTGCTCTTAAACAGTCTCAAGTGATAATGCAGATTAAGGCATATGAATAGGGCCCTGCGTTTTACGTGACCTGCTTTCTTAGGCTGCACTTCATTCCTCCCATCGCAAAGTGGTCATGTCTGCTTAATTAAACCTCTTATTGATTAATAATCTCCCGATTCCTTTAATCATCTCAATTAGTCATTCTATTAATTTGCATTGGCGCATTGATTAGGCGGCAGCAGCAGCTACGGACATTTATTTAGTCATGCATCCCTTTATTACTAATATGTCTTATTCAATATTTCTTAGAATGTGTAAATAAATATTTTAAATGTTTCAGTTTACTAGTAGGAACACATAATTTGTCAGCAAAATATTTAAAAAAAACAGCACTGATTCCTGGAACAATTTATATAAAATACTGAAATCATAGCATCAATGCTGTAACATATATATTACAAATATATATAATAATAATAATAATAATAATAATAATAATAATAATAATAATAATGCAAGGTTGTTCGCAAGCAGCACATTAAGTGTCCCTTACAGTTTCATGAAAGAAAATGTCCCATGCATTAAATGTTGCTGTTAAACTCAAGCATCGTCAGTTGGTTAACCCTGCCTTCTTTCATAGATTGACGTTGTTCTGTAAAAACTTGGCCATAAGAAGAAACACTTCTTTCAGCATCTACAGAACTGGTAACAACTGACAAATATATTTTAGCCTTTCGTGTTAAATTGGGAAATAATTCTTCAGCTTTAAATCCAAAATTCATTCAAAGTCATTCTACTGCCATTTTCTTTTGCATATGGTAGGTATTTGTCCATTTCTGATTTACAGTCAGCATCAATTCCTGGAATAGAATATTCCAAAATGAAAGATAAATGTCGGTCAATTGTTGACTTTCAAGTGTGGTCCAAAGATAAATTGCAAGTTGTAAAAAATAAATGATACCCATTGGTGTACAGATCACCAGGTGGATATTGCTGTGTGCGTTCACTCAATGAAATGCTTTTTCATTGCTATGTCTTTGACTCCATGTTTAGGTCTCTCGATTTTTCTTTTAACACATCAATTTAGTCAATTACCATTTATACTCATTATAATTGGCTTATTTTTCTAATTAGTCAAAGCGTAATGTGTTGATTTCTTAATAGTGAATTCGATTACTATAACTGGAGTGGCTGCAGGGACATCTAGGGGATAGCAGTTGAAAAAACAGGTCGCGTAAAACGCAGGACCGTACATATGAACCACTTGAATTGACTTGAGCTTAAAACTGAAAGCAATATTGACCTATACTAAGGCGAAATAAAAAAGTGTGTGTGGTTCGGGTTACCCGACCGTCCTTATTTTTTCCATCCGACCATAAATATTTTTTTGCGGATAATGGGCTAAACTTTGCTATCAATTTGAAAAATTGACCACTATACACGGCCAGGTTTTCGCTCATGTGATTTCCCGGAAGCTGCGTAGCAAACAAGATCTTCAGTTCATATAAAATGTTGGGGTCTGAGCAACATGGCTGCAGCGTATCGCCAAGTAGTTGTTTTGCACTATTGTTTGAAAAATGCGACCAATACCAGAAAAAATTATTATAACCAGTGCTAGATGCTGGGGTGAAATGCCATTTTTCACACTCCCTCTTCAATGTTTTTATCTTGAATAGTAGCCTGTTTTTATTTCTCACCAATACTACTCACCATTTTCTCCATGTACTGCGTCTGCTCGCTGGCAAAACAGTAGCGTACTGAAATTGACAAGCGACGTGAAATTGACGTGGCAACTGCTTTTTAAAAGGCGATTGCATTTTAGTTTTTTAAAAGAATGTTATCACATTGTTTTTTTAATTGTATGCATTTTATTGCTTGTTTCTTATTTCTGTGATCTGTGATGTCTGTATGGTTTTTATATTTTTTATTGTAAAGGAACTTTGGAATACTATATTGTATGTAAAAAGGGCATGTGTTAGGCTAATATTGTCAGTTTTTTTATGCTTTAGTTTTTATTTCCGCTCTGCAGTTTCATGGTCTTTTTTTTTTTTATGGCTTAGCATGCAGCAGTCATATTTATTCGATTTGATGTATACTATTAGTGTGCAGGCTATATTGTAGTCATTTTGAGGACTTGTCTTATCTGACAGAACTGAAAGAGTTCCTTTGCTATATTGCATTGTGATTGGCTGTGCTGTGTCGAAGGACAGTGTGTCATTTTGAGAGATGTCCTGCAGGGTTGATACCAAGCTTTTTCTATTTTGTGGACGAAATATCCTCCAGTTTTAAATAATCATTATCTAATTCTAAACATTTTTAAACATTATACTAGACATTTAGTGTATGTAAAATAGCTGTTTTTTTTTTTATTTGAAATGCTTAAACATTTTGGAACCAGTTAGGAGTGACTATGGTTTCATGTGGGTATATATGGCATTAACATTTTGGAAAATCCCGTATTGCACCAAATATAGCCTTGCAGCTAAATAATATTTCTCAAGAACAGGCAAGAATGGCCCTCCTAGTTTAGAGATGAGAGTCTCCATTTCTTTATTCTGGGCTGGGAACCTTCCATAGAAAATCTACCCAACAAATGACCTAATTCACTAAACAGTGTTTTGCATGCAGTAAGCCATTTTGCTGCGTGCTTTGTACACCTGCTGTATTCACTAACCAGTGGCAAGCAACCTAGAGCGTGGAAAAAGCAACGTGTTAGAGTCATTTAAATATAATGAATACTGTTAATGTGTGAAAATGTATGCAAATCACGCCATAAAATACCGCGAGGGAGGTATTTGATATGCAAACCATATTCACTTAAGGGTGCTAACTTTAGCAGGTGCCTCAGAGTGTGTTAAAGTACCACTTATTGAAACCAGGCGGTGTCACAGAACCAGCAGAAGAGCTGCACAGGAGAGCGAGAAGAGTCAGGGAGAGTATTTCAGACCAGGCAGACATTATACTAGAGCTGTGTGAGGAGGAGGTAATAACTAGATACAGATTGAGCACAGATCACACTAGCCTTATATGTAGGGTCCCGGGAAATTCACAATATCACGAATTTCAACGAAAAATATGTTTACCTACCGTGAAATATGCATTTTTTTTTCCTTACAGTATTTTACATTACTCTTCACCTCCCTTGTTCATTTCATGCTTTTATCATGTAGAAGCAGCGCTACAGTAGCTGTACACGGTCCGGCGTCAATGTCGTGCATTTGGTTACTACGGCAACGGGGTCAAACAAATACCGGCTTCATGATTGTTGAATTCCTCATACTGTACAATGACGTAACATGTGAGTCAGAGGCGGAAAGTTTAAAATGGTTGCAAATAGTGTTGATTTATTAGCTTGCAGTGTATGATTAACAGAAACAATGCAGGCAGGACAAATAAAAAAGCCGGCTTATTTGTACAGCGGTATCGGCACCAAAAAGCCCTTCATAATTCCTCACCACTTCTTCTGCTAATACATTTAGCTCCTGGTCTGTAAACTTTAGATTCCTCACTCTGTCCTCCTTTGTCGCTGTCATTGACAAACTCAGAACCGTACTTACCATTTCTTTCGAGTGCATATATATATATATATATATATATATATATATATATATATATATATATATATAAACCTCATGCATAATTCTGCGTGCTGACAACTTGCAAATGAACCATTAAGCTGGCTTTATTTGTACATATAATTAGCTTAGTGAATAGCGGTACAGCTGGTTCATTTTTGCACGTGGTGTGGCTTCCCCTTGCCAAGCAGTAATTCTGGTCATTTACCGCTGTTTAGTGAATGAGGCCCAGAGACATTTGCAGCATTTTCCAGTTCAGCATCTTCTGCTATTAATTCTAATTATTATACTGATCATTGGTAACCTAAAACTTAGTTCCAATCTTCACATAATATAATGATTTACATGCAAATAAACATTTTCCCAACTAATAGTATAATTTTTCAAGCAGGTAGGTAATTTATTTACAAGTTCCCTAACAATCCAATTATTATATCACAATTTTAATGTCCATGTAACTGCTGTCAGCTACTTTTGTACACGTCCAACTACTGAAACTTACAGAAATATCATTACAATATCACTTTCACCCTTTGCAGGAAATTAAATCACTGTGAGCAAATTTTCAGAAACTCGCGGCTATCACTTACACGCATATATGTAGACGTTTATTCTTGAAACAGTTTCTTTGTAATGGCTTATCCCACAAGGTTGATATTAAATGCTGGGGCCATTTACAAAGATAATTATTAAATATAGAACACAGTAAAACATCACAATCCAAGCACCTTGGGGACCAGCGTCTTCGAAAACAGGAACAATTTATTAAATACCAGCAACAAAGTTAGTTCTGCCTGCAACGGACTTGTTTTGCAGAATGTTTTAATTCAGCTTGGCAGGCAGTGTTCTGCAGCGCCCAGTACTGTGCTGGGAAATCCCAGGGGGCATTCACTTTCTGACACTTCAGATTTGTGATGTTTTACTGTATATGAATAGTAGTTCATTTTGACCCCGTTAATCCAACATTGGTCATTTGTCAAAATTGAAATATGACATAGATTTGAGATACACCAACCCCTCGCTATGCTGCAGGTTCAGATATATCACGGTCCTGGAGTTGGCTCCCCATTTTTTACAGTCTAAACTGTGCATGCCTCTGAATATTATTCACCGCATTAGATCATCAATCATTTGGTGGTTGAATTTGCAGTATAGAGCTCAAACGTCCTCAGAACATCCACGTTCCAAGAAAAACAAGCAGAGAAATGTAACCGATTAATTTCCCCAGTTGCACTGACTCTAGTGTAACAAAAGTAAGTCGCTGATTAAAAAAAAAAAAAAGAAATGTTTTACTTTTGATTTGCTCATGTAATTTTGTTTAGTAATGTTGGTGCAGTATGTAATGTACATATTACTTTTAACTTTTGCCATGTACTGTAGCATACAGTGAGTGCCCGTTTTCTATATCTGTAAACAATAAAGTGCTTTTAAATGCTTATTACAGATTTATATTGGACCCCGACACCCACGATATATTGAGTGGGTGGTGTATTAATGTTACTTGCAAATACATCATTGCAAAACATGTTTGCATGTACCATTCCAGAGAATTAATATGGAAGAAAGAACCCCCACACACACAAAAACAAACACAAATATACTGTTTAGTTAAGAGCCTGACAGAATGCTGTGTCTAGGCATGTGTCACTGTGTGTGGTAATTCCTTTCAGAGCTATACAGTAGCACTAAGTGAAATCAATGGCCAAACAATCTAACACAATTGGTCACATATTGATAGAATTAAACACTGCTGTTAACGTGACTTGTCATTGATCTGGCAAAAAAACGAGTTCATGGCAAAAGCTGCCTGGAGCTGTATACTATTGTACTGCCAGAGTTTAAAAAGAAAAAAAAAAGGATTTCACTGTTTTCAGCACAGTTTTACTTTATACTGAATAGACAACATAAGAAAGAAAGGTTTATAGATTATTGCATCACCCATTTCAGTAGAAAAGGACACTGTCTTAGATTTGGCAATGAGTAAACATCCCGATACCTCCAGTACTTAATGGTCTTAACAGTGGAGGATCTAAATATCACCATTGATTAAACAAAACATTAAAATACAGCATTCCCAATGCTTACACAACCAATACACAATCATGGGGTTTCTATGCAAGTTTGTTTTTTGTTTTTTAACTCGAGACATTTACACGAGAAAAATGTCTCATTTTAAAATGCTTTTTTTGGGTTTCCATTCGCTCAGATTATTTTACTCGAGTAAGTTGCTGCGCTGGGACTATCTGCACTGTATCCTAATATACAGTACCAGTCAAAAGTTTGAGTACACCTGCTTGAAACCAGGTTTTTCATGATTATGCTTTTAACTGTATAAACTTGTCTATAAACGCTTAATATTTCATTATATGATACGTGTACTTATATAAGCTGATAATCATAAGTGAATTGCATTCAAAAATTTTATTTTTAAATGAAAATGTAAATTTTGTCAATTTCAATGAAATGGTCACCCAAAGCAAGGGGATTTCAGTCTGAAGCCCGTCAGTTAAAAGTCTGAAATGTGTATAATACCGTGTTAGAACACTGGCCTAAGTATAAAAGTGTCTTTGTTAGATGTTCTCCGAGTTAACTAGCATGTTACCTAATTAACCATTTGTTACCAATTATTGTTAACAGATGAGGGTCCATGATTACTATAAATATAGGTAGCATAGGCACAAGTTTGTCATTCCTGAATGTAAGGGAGCAGAAAATGGCAAAATACGCTCAGTTAAGCAAAGAAAAAAAGACAGTCTGTAATTACTTTAAGAAATGATGGTCAATCTTTAAGACAAATCGCAAGAACTTTGCAAGTGTCTGTAACTGCTGTGGCCAAGACCATCAAACGATTTGCAGAAACTGGCACTCATGAGGACCGAACAAGGTCAGGCAGGCCAAGGGTGACCTCAGAATCAGAGAACAGAAATTCATTCGAGTCACAAGTCTGCGAAACCGGCGATTAACTGCCCCTGAAATACAAGCTCAGCTAAATGCTACTAGAGTACAGATGTTTCAACATCAACTGTTCAGAGGAGATTGCGTGAAGCTGGCCTAACTGGAAGAATTGCTGCAAAGAAACCATTGTTAAGAATGCAGAATAAGAGGAAGAGACTTGCCTGGGCCAAAAAACACAAACTGGACGTTTGAGGAGTGGAAGTCGGTCTTATCGACCGATGAGTCAAAATTTGAAATATTTGGGTCCAACCGCCGAGTATTTGTAAGACGCAGAGAGGGTGAGCGCATGAGTTCTGCATGTGTGGTTCCCACTGTCAAGCATGGAGGAGGCAGTGTCGTGGTCTGGGGTTGCTTTGCTGGTGACAGAGTTGGTGATCTTTACCAAGTCCATGGCAAGCTCAATCAGCATGGCTATCATAGCATACTTCAGAGGCATTCCATTCCATCAGGATTACAGCTAGTTGGGCAAACCTTCATTCTTCAGCAAGATAATGACCCGAAACACACCTCAAAGTTGTGCAAGAACTATCTGGCGAAGAAGGAAAGTGAACGACAACTTAATCTAATGACCTGGCCTGCCCAGTCTCCAAACCTCAATCCCATAGAACTTGTATGGGACGAACTGGACAGAAGAGTCAAAGCAAAGCTACACACAAGTGCCCTACATCTCTGGGAACTGCTGCAGAAGAACTGGGAAGACATGTCGGGTGATTTCCTGCTGAAACTTGTTAACCGAATGCCTCGTGTTTGTGAGGCTGTTATTAAGGCAAAGGGTGGCTATTTTGAGGAATCCAAGATTTAGTGACAATTTTCAATTTTCTTGAACATTGCTTTGATACTCCTTATGTTTTGTATATTGTAACATGTGTTTTCATTTTCAAGTATTTACAGAAACGTATACGACATAAAACATTGTCAATTATGAAAAAAACCTAGTTTCCAGCAAGTGTACTCAAACTTTTGACTGGTACTGTACATTCGTAGCAGATTCAAAATATTGCTTCAGTAGGTTACATATTATATATATTATGAAATTCTTATGCCTCAGCTTTCCATTTAACAACCATGTCTGGTTTATGATTGCTCATAATTTCACAAACTTCTGTAGACATAAATCCTATAATGTTTAATATTGCAACGTTTGTGGTCTACATATAATATCACTGGTGGATCTGATTTGGTTATGCAAAAAAAAACAAAAAACATTGGACACACTTCATCTGTGAAGAATTCTCAAAATACACAAGCAACACTTTGGACTCAATCAAAACAAAGATAAAATAAATACACCTAATGTGAAAGGAGCAACCTCAAATAATACCTTGGCTATCAAAATGATTTAGTTTATGGCATGAACCTCTGTGATTTACATACCTGGTAATTGAAAAGGTGAACAAGTTAGTTAGTAACCAAATGTGTTCTGGTTGTTGTTTGAACCCCTTTGGCAGGATGGCTGCAGTGGTGACGTCACACCCGGAAGAAGACTTAAACACACAGCAGCTGGGGCAAAAACCGAGACGCGAATGCACTCGGTTTCTTTATTAAATAATAATGAAATCAAAGGTTTTTATACAAACCACAAAACAGGCACAAGGGCCAAACAAACCAGACAGACAAACAAGTAAGTGTCGTGCTAGCTAATCCAGCACGTTTTAGCAATTGTTATTTTTAAATTCTGTCTCCTCTCTATCTCTCCGTACCTCCTCTCCCCTTACACCCAACCCCGACTGAGTGACACTGTGCATCTTTTATGCAGTTGTACCGAGACTCGATTGCTAATCAATCATTCAATTAGAATCTCGGTACAACTGCACATGGATTAATTACGTGTCCTTCCCTGTGCTCACATAGTATTACATTTTAATCAGCACGTGAAGTGATGTGCAACCCTCTTGGCAAAATACAAATATACATTTTATCACACGTGCTACACGGACCCATTTATATCCCGTGTACCAATGAATATACACCAACATTTAACACACTACATGCAACAAACAAACAATACGCACAAGGCGGGGTCACACTGCCACAACCCCATATAGATATGACATTTCTATAGCACTAAGGGAAATGGCCCTGACCTTCAGATGGATAAGCCTTTAGTGGTGTATCGAGTAATCCTTTCATTCTCTTTCATTTTCTGAAGAGTAGATATTTAGAAGCCATTATGATTAAAGGGGCCCCTGACTGCTCCATTATTACTGTGTCTGAAAAATGTCCAAATGGCTTAGTATTTGAACGCCAGCTAACAAAACCAAATCTGTTTTCATGATTCTCCTGATGATAATACACGCTACCTTTTTACAGCAAGTTATTGTTCAGGAACAATATATTGTGTTCTACGTAGAAGAGCCTTTCACACTCAAGCAATATTATGTTTTCATAAACACAATGCCTTCAACACTGGTTGTGGATGGTACAGCAAACCCCTCCATTGTACACATGAGTACACACTTTCTGCACCATTTGTAAATGTGAAACAGCTTGGAGGATTGGATCATTTTGATGGCGATAAAAGCCATTTGCTGTCATCAAATCGTTTTACGAATCAGCTAAAGTGTATGAAAGTGGAGCAAAACGGGTCTGCTGTCACTGTACTGCCACTGTTGTGAGCCAGTAAACCCACTTTTAATAATGGAGAAAAACAGTACAATATGCCAGAATAGCACAGTTATAACTTAACTTTAAAAAGCTTTAATGCTAACAGGCAGTGTTGCATTGCTGGCCCCTGTGGTGGGATGGGATAAGAGAAAAAAAGCTCTTAAACCACTCTTCCAAATAGATCTAATCCATGAGCACAGTTACTACTCATCTAGCCTCCACCAGTTACACTTATAAATGTAACTGGATAAGACACAGAGATGAAGGTCTGAATTTATAAAGCACATTGAATTTACCAACGTGCCAACTCTCAACTTTTCAGGGGTGTCCCAAGGCTGTCTGCTGAACACATTAAAACTGTATCAACTCTCATATACAATACATTTTAAGTCCAAGCTTAATGACCCTGAAAATATCTCTCATGACATTACTTAATTGATTTGCACATTCACACAGGCTGTGTACTTTTGTATTCCCAAAGCTGCCTAGTCCTGTAAGGCAGTCACAAATCAAATGCTGTTGTTCTGAGCATCAGCAGGAGCATTGGACACTGTAAAAATGCATAACTCAACTAGGAAAATAGAAGCCTTGAAAAGCTGATGCAAATAGCTTTCACATTACATTGCCTGTGCTATTGCAGAGAATGCTTATTGTGCCAGTCTTTGGGGACAACCCCTTTCAAAAGATTTCAATTTCAAGCAGATTATGCACTTTCACAATATACAATTAAGTCCTACGTAATGAAATGGATGTAAACTCCCTGGACATTTCTTTGTTCTTTTTTAATTTTGTAAATAATATTAAGAGAGGTCCTTGGGAAATGTGCTTATGCATTTATTTATTATTGATTTATTTATTTTTTTTGTTTAATATTACCTGTTATTGCAAAGCCAATCAAAGTGACTTTGGATTTCTTTCATAATGAAACAAACACAGAGAGACTTTATTGCACACTCTCACATCCAGTTAGAAATATATTATTAATGGCACAGTTAAATAAAATACATTTACACATATATTATTTCTAAAAGTTGTTGCTATGCATATAACAGAAAGGTATTAATTCTCTTATAAATATTTAAAGAGCATGTCTCTACAGAAGACCGCATAACTCACTGATTTTTGCAGTGCTGGCTTAGTTTTGACATTTCCTGACAATAATGTCAAAAGGGTGCACTAAATATTAGCAATCACAGTGTTCTTTTTTATGTTTTATAAGTGGCAGTCAAAATTTCAGACAGCCCATCGCAAGTGTTTCAAATTAAAGGCATGAGTTTCATTCATAGCATATACTGACTACAGACACAACTCGTAAACAACAGTAAACTATTTACTGGTTTGGTCACTACTGTAGAATAGAATACTGTTTTATTTATATGCAGTCCTAGTGCAGTCTGCATGGTATGCAAATCCTACTTGGTTAAAAAATTATACTGCATAATTGCTAATACGACTACTACTACGCCATGCCCTCCACTGGTACAACCATATCATATACTAGAAAGAAAAAGCAAGCCTCCCAGGAGTGAAGAAACCTCTTGGCATGTACAGTACTGACATAGCAGACTCCATTGCAGTCTAAGGATGAAGATGACGATGACGACGTTGATCGCTTTGCATCTGATGATGAAGAGGAGTCCACAGCTGCCAAAAAGTTAAAGGAGGAGCGTGTGGCACAGTACGAAGCAAAGAAATCCAAAAAAACAGCTCTTATTGCGAAATCCTCCATCCTGCTTGATGTGAAGCCGTGGGACGATGAGACTGACATGGCGAAACTGGAAGCGTGTGTCTGGACATACAGAACTGATAACTGCTTTCGAAGACCTTGCTGCCTTCAACAAGATCTCAGCAAACTGAATGCCATCGTTGTACGGACAATAAAGCACTTTCAATTTTGAAAAAAATTACTACTACTACTACTACTGCTAATAATAATAATAATAATAATAATATAAGGAGTAATGTAGCTACACTATCACCACAATATTTAACAAAAGGAAAAAGACAGTGGAAGAAAACCAGTAGATTAAACTTTTACATATACGTTGGAAGGTAATGTGAGTTACTGGTTTTATAGGTCTGTTAGCTTCTAACATTGCAATAAAGGCTTATTTAAGTGTATACAGAGGACGCAATTCCTTTGAAACAAATCAATTTAACGGGTTTTATTTACTGCAATATGATACATTCCAATATAAATCAAAGAGTTAATCGATGAGGGGTGGTGTGTAAGATATGTTATCTTATTTGCTCTAGGAATGCAGTGTTATCTGACAGAGAATGTTGAAAGAGCAGCAATGTGCTGTTAGTATTAATAACTTATATAAATAGCTCTCCCATACACTAATTGTAATCTAATGGCTTTTAGCAAAAGGTTGAACATTCAAGACAGTTTTCATGTTATTCTGTTGGAGGAATATTCTCAAAGCTAAAGATTAGGATCCAGCTGACCGTATTCAAGTTGTAATTGTTTTACATTTTTAGTAGTGAAATCACATTTAACCAGAAAGTGGACAAGGTCTGATCTGTTCATGGAACAAGCCAAGTCTAATATATTTTCTCAGACATTTGTTTGATGTATGACCCATTTTCTTCTGAAGAACGTGTAACAGAGATTATAAATCACATTCCCACTGGAATGTGTTAGCAGCAATTACACTTATAATTTCGCTGAGAGTGTAGATTTCACGTTCAGAATGTCAATAACAAAGAATTTCAAACATTGAAACCACAGCAGAATCTACATAAATGGATTAAATACGTGAATATCAGCTTTTCATCTGTTTTTCATTGAAATGGAATTACTTGTAATATGTTTATAAGTGTGTGGTGGCTACCTCTAATCAAGTTTAGAGTGTATTTTCTCTTGCACTTTTTTGTATGATAGACCCCCTGACACAGCAAAGGGTGCAGGGTAAATATACTCTCAACTTGAAAATGTATGCTCCTGTTGCGATTGTGTTTGCCTTTGTGTTTTTGCTTGTGTTTTTTCATAGCAGTGGTAAGATGTGACAACACAATCAAGAACATGTTTATGCCTATGCCAGTTACAATCCAATATTTCCTTCTTTTAACATCAGGAATCAAAATAACTGCACCCTGACTTTAGTGTGTGCTTGTATTGGTTATTTTCCTGCAACATGGAACATAAGCTTTGGCTGTCTTGAGCTCCTGTGGTCATATAAAAGTGCCTCACCTTAACTATCTTTCGCTATAAGTTATGCAGTATAAGAGTTTGGACTTTCTAATGAAAATGCTGTTTCTTTGTTGGGTGGGACTTATGTAACCCCCTATAAAATTATACTTTACTTTGTGATGTTACTTTATTAACAAAAGATTTAAAATTATTGAGTCTTATTCCTGTTACAAGTCTATTCAATCAAAACAATGCATTATTGATTTTCAGTTGGCAGACTTATTTTAGTAGGCAACATTTACCTTTAAGATCCTTTTAATACAATGTCTTCTTCTTAACGTAACATTATTCAGCAGGTTTCATTTGACTTTATGAAGCAAAATTAGTTAATTATATAGGGTGATACAAGACCTTTGGCCATAGCTGTATATTTGAGTATACCCGAATCCCTCTCTTGGAACAGTGAAGACCAGGGAGAGACCCTTACACTGGCATGTGACTGTACCTACAGTTCGCAAGACTTTTGGAAGAGACAGACCTCCTCAGGTGATTTATATTTCACTGAACTGGGTGTTTCTAATAGTTTCATCAGTGTTTACTTGGTCATGGCAGAACATTGACACAAGGTGCTAATGGGAATGTCGGAAGCAAACAGCCATATTAAAACATAGTTGGTACATTCATTCAAAATAATCCTATTGTCTTTACCACCATTGGTCTAGTCCATTTTAGAAACAAAGCATTTCTTTCAAAGGATCATTTATATTTACATTTTTTAAACTATTATTGTTCCCAGCTGAATTTGTCAAGCACATTTAGGTTTTATTATACTGGCAGACTCCCAGCAGAAGAAAAGTATAATTTAGAGTAACCTTTGGCTCTGTGTAGCTAAGGAAGGGATCAGCTAGTCAACATAATAATGCTGTTGACGGTCCAGTTTTTAATAAGTGACCTTTATCACAGGGTTTTAAAGAGCTAACTGCAAACAAAGGTGATGAGATGTTTTATAACTGATATCGGTGCTGCATGAGTGGAACCAGACAAGAAGCCGTTTTGGATACAGATGTAAAAACCCAAACAGGCACGTAAAGTAATAGTCGTTGTAACACAGTTAAGACATTCAATTTAAACTCAGTATTGTTTTTAACACATCGCTCTCAAACTCCACATTTGTTTATATTACACAAATTCAAGACAAGAGGCGTACCTTTTCTTTTTATGTCCACATAGTTATGTCTGATAGGTATTTCCTGATTTAAGTTTTAATGTATGGGCAGTAGTGTGGAGTAGTGTTTAGGGCTCTGGAATCTTGACCGGAGGGTAGTGGGTTCAATCCCAAGGTACTTTACCTAGATTGCTCCAGTAAAAACCCAACTGTATAAATGGGTAATTGTATGTAAAATAATGTGATATCTTGTAACAATTGTAAGTCGCCTTGGATAAGGGCGTCTGCTAAGAAATTAATAGTAATAATAATATTCTTTCTCAGCATGTATCACAGGTAATATTTTTCAAGAGCTAAAAGTCCAATAATCATTTGATATGCCAACTTTATATTTTCAGTGTTTTGCAAAATCCTTGAACAACACCTAACAAAAGAGGTTAAGACTGAAAATATGGAGCCCTTGAAATCCTGAATCCCTAGATGTGTTTTGTTGTGGAACAAATTCAGTGTGCTTTTCCATTTAAAGGCTATAAACAAACAGTATTACTGGACAATTTTAATATTGTGAGGGAGACAAACTGTTCCAGAAAGCTTTTGACAAAGTCCCGCTCAAAGATTAATTTTCAAACTGAACGCAGTAGGGAGTCAAGGAAATGCATGGATTAGGGCGTGGTTAACATGTAGAAAACAGAAAGTACTGATTAGAGGAGAAACCTCAAAATGGAGCGAGGTAACCACTGGTGTACCACAGGGATCAGTATTAGGTCCTCTGCTATTCCTAATCTACATTAATGATTTAGATTCTGGTATAGTAAGCAAACTTGTTAAATTTGCAGAAGACACAAAAATAGGAGGAGTGGCAAACACTTGCAGCAGCAAAGGTCATTCAAAATGATCTAGACAGCATTCAGAACTGGGCAGACACATAGCAAATTACATTTAATAGAGAAAAGTGTAAAGTATTGCATGCAGGCAATAAAAATGTGCATTATAAATATCATCTGGGAGATACTGAAATTGAAGAAGGGAACTATGAAAAAGACCAAGGAGTTTATGTTGACTCAGAAATGTCTTCATCTAGACAATGTGGGGAAGCTATAAAAAAGGCTAACAAGATGCTCGGATATATTGTGAGAAGTGTTGAATTTAAATCAAGGGAAGTAATGTTAAAACTTTACAATGCATAAGTAAGACCTCACCTAGAATATTGTGTTCAGTTCTGGTCACCTCGTTACAAAAAGGATATTGCTGCTTTAGAAAGAGTACAAAGAAGAGCAACCAGAATTATCCCGGGTTTAAAAGGCATGTCGTATGCAGACAGGCTAAAAGAATTGAATCTATTCAGTCTTGAACAAAGAAGACTATGCGGCGATCTGATTCAAACATTCAAAATCCTAAAAGGTATAGACAATGTCGACCCAGGGGACTTTTTTCACCTGAAAAAAGAAACAAGGACCAGGGGTAACAAATTGAGATTAGATAAAGGGGCATTCAGAACAGAAAATAGGAGGCACTTTTTTACACAGAGAATTGTGAGGGTCTGGAACCAACTCCCCAGTAATGTTGTTGAAGCTGACACCCTGGGATCCTTCAAGAAGCTGCTTGATGAGATTCTGGGATCAATAAGCTACTAACAACCAAACGAGCAAAATGGGCTGAATGGCCTCCTCTCGTTTGTAAACTTTCTTATGTTCTTATGTTCTGGATAAATCATATACAAATGCTGTCAACATTATTTTTTTCTTTTTTTCTTCCTTTTGGGCAATGCTGTTTGTAAGTTGGCATTGGAATGATAAATTATAAATAGAAAATTGTAGCTTTTCACAACAAGTTGAAGAAAATGAAATCTACCTTGTTGAACTGGCATTTTCCTATCTCAGTGAGAAGTAATGAAGTGAATAAAATGCTAGATAGAGACAAAATGGTGCAAACACATTGTTCCCAATACTTTTTCCTTTCAGCTCCATTCACTACAGCCATTGTTGGATTGTTTTCATTTTGATCAATCATGCATGGGGTTTCCATGTGGGTCAATTTACACGTGAAATAGCGATGCGCGTGCATGTTTGGGAGAATTACTCGTGTAAATCAGGTTTGTGGCCAAAAAAAAAGGTCCAAACAGAGGGATAGGGTAAAACTCATTTACTCGTGTAAATGACGAAACACACAGGAAAATCCACGTCCAGTTTTGCATGGAAACCCGCATTTCATGTGTAAATGTTAATGAGCGTGTTTATCCTTAACTATAAATACTGCAAGGGAGCAGGTCAGTTGTTACTGTGGATTCCAAGATGGCAGAAAGTAGTGGCTGATGGGCGATTTTATGGTTAGCAGTGGTGTAGTTCATCTTAATGATAATGCGGGCAGCTTTTTTATTATTGTTTTTTGCTGTGTCTGGTCTGTCATGTTGTATATCTCATGTGGGTTTACAGTTATGTATAAAACCACTTGTTATAATATTAAAGCAGCTGTTATTTGTTTGCATCATTAACATTTAACACAACAGCAAATCCAACACAATTTAAAAGAAAGCAGAGAATCTCTGACAGCACGAGTCTCCTCAGATCGCTGCTGTCCAAATTAAACTGGCGGCGGAGGTAACCTTCACAGTTGCCAAGTCTGCTTATAATAAGCGGGATTGGGCTTGTTTTTTGAGAGTCGCGGGTTTACATTTGCATAAACACCCATACTCTAACATGGGTTTGCTTGTTTTGAAAGGCAGTGCCGCTTTTTTTTCTCATGAGACTTGGCAACACTGGTAACCTTCCCCGTCTGCCTCACAGGCAGCAACTGATTCTACCTCATTTTGTTGTTGACAAGAGTTTGTGCAGCATACAGCAGGCAGTGGCAATTTTGGGAATGAACTCATGCTGCACTTCAGTCCATTTCCTCAGTGTCCACCACCTCCCTTTCAAGTGCCCACTACCCGTATTTGCCCAAGTGTGGTGTTGAATGCTTCCTCAGTAGCTGTCAGCCATCCGGACGGGTAGGGTTTCTAAGCCAGGGTAGTATACAAAGCATCACCTGATTCCCTATATGCTGTATTGCCTGAGTGAAAGGGAAATATATATATTGCCTAGAAGTTGCAATGACAATGCCTAGAAGTTGGACTTGTGGTCTGGATCAGCACGTCTTGTTCATCTGGTAGAGTCAACAGTGCCATGGGAGGATGCTGCGGATGAGGCGTATGAGAGGAAAAAACTTTGGTATACTCAACTAGCTGCTGAAGCGAAACAGCGAGAGTGTCCGGGTTTGCCCAGTGGAGGTGGGTTGTCGAGGATTTGTGGCACACTCTACAACCCGGTTTCTCAGAGATGTCGGGTTCAGTGGCTAAGAGTTGTGTTGCACAGTGAAGAACTTATCTGAAGCAGCAGAAAGGAGCAGCAACTGGCTGTGGATGAGACGGAAAGATTCTGGCTGTTGATCTCAAGCACAGTAGAAAGAAAGCAACGCTGATGTACAGGTAAGTAAGCTGGGCTGAGTTGACTGGGGGACGGAGGGGGGTGATGCTGGGATGCCAGAATTGCTGTCGAGCCCTCTTGAGGTGTCGTGGGCTAGTCGACGAAACACAGAGAACAGAAGGTTCCCACTTGAAGACCCTAGAGATGTACCCGACTTAGCTCAATCCAGATGGTTGTCATGCTGATGCTCTGGGGAGACCGCACTGTGCTTGATCCCTGGAACCAGCATCGCAGTCGTTGTGTGTGCTGATGCGCTGGGGAGGCAAAATAAGCTGATCCCTGGAGCCAGCATTACACTTCAGCCATCAACACCATGCAGAAGGATATCTACATCATAGGAGGCTGTGTGGTCCAGTGGTTAAAGAAAAGGGCTTGTAACCAGGAAGTCCCCGGTTCAAATCCCACCTCAGCCACTGACTCATTGTGTGACCCTGAGCAAGTCACTTAACCTCCTTGTGCTCCGTCTTTTGGGTGAGACGTAATTATAAGTGACTCTGCAGCGGATGCATAGTTCACACACCCTAGTCTCTGTAAGTCACCTTGGATAAAGGCGTCTGCTAAATAAACAAATAATAATAATCATCAGATGGAAAGAAATGGAGATGCAGATGGATCACTTTAGATTACTGTAAAGCTACGTCTTAGTTGGTGCTTATCTTGGCGAGAGCCGAGTTCAAATCATCATGAAGTTTATATAGCCATGGTGATCTGCAATACCTGTTGTTCAGTTTAATTTTATACCTCGAGTTCATTTTTAATTTATGAGTTGTAAGATAAATTAATTGAAACCGTATTCACTACTAATGACATGACACCCCACTAATGACATTTGAAAAACAATTTGGGCAAGAGCAGTAAAATGCATTATTAACCATCCAGGCACGAGGTATTTTGCTTTATTACAGCAGCTTAGATTCACTCGTGTGCCAGTTCTCTGTGCCTGGAAACCACAAATTTCACTAGTAATCTTCAAAAACAGCATGAGTAATTTACGCATAATTAATTTACGTATCAACCCCCACCTTTCCCATTCATTTGCATGACGTCGGGTGAAATGCCTGGTTTACTCGTATAAAATAAACTGAGCGAACGGAAACCCAAAAAAGCATTTTACACGTGTTTCTCATATAAATGTCTCGAGTTAAAAAAAAAAAAACTTGCATGGAAACCTCATGATGGATCATTTAAAATATTATGGTATTAGATTATTCATATTTGATTGTTTTATGCAGAGATGGTTCTAATAAAATGCAGGTGAACCCTAACATGAGGTAAATCCCTTAGATCATTCATTTGTTTTATGAAATGTCAGCAGGTTCAGCACTTTTATTAGCTGGTTTCAAACCAATTTACCTTCAGGCCTTTTGACAGAAAAAACAAACAAACAAGCAAACGTATTCCCAAAGCTGTGGCCACTGTCGCGTGCTTAAAGGAGAACATATTACAAATTAATCAGATTTAGTTATTTTCTACATATCCACTCGGCAGATATATTCTTTAATTGTTTGGTACAATGTTATTATGATTGACACCCGGGTACAAAAAGAGTAATTAAATGAATACTGTGTAGAAGTCAATTTTATTTGGACTTTTAATATGTGGAGATATTTTTATTTGTCCATTTTCATTATTTATAGTCCTTCCTCCACAGAGAGCTTATACACCAAAAGGACTGTTTTAAAATCAGTTTACCTGGTATTAGTAATAATTGCAAGTCCCCTTATGTTAATACACTGCTGTCGATTGCAGCAGCCTTAGTTACGAAAGGCAGTGTGTTTAGATTAAATATTAAAATGTAACTGTTTTACTGACTTTATAACAGAGCAGTCCGCTGTTTTTAGACTTCAATGTATAGACCCGATTGAATAAATGTTATTTGTTTCATTTATTACATTTGTTTAAATAAATCATCCATATAGAGCAGTGTCCTATTGAGGAGAGCAGCTGTAGTTATTATTATTATTGTTATTATTATTATTACTGTAAAATAGAAGTGTGAGGGAAGTATATAGTAAACTATGTAGTATTACTTTCTCAAGTTTATATACTAATTAGTTAAGAAATACATTGTAATACTATAGTATTCCAAAAATACTAAAGTGTGGTACTGTACACTGTTTTCTCTTTATATTTGTTTTAGACTTCCCCTCGTTTCACTAGTTTCAAACCACAGTGTATTTTTCTGTCCGTTGTGGTCTGTAAGTTATTAAATCCAAGATATGCAGTTTGCTCATGTATTTTTGCTTTTAGCTGTTTTTTTAAAATTATTATTATTATTATTTGTTTATTTAGCAGACGCCTTTATCCAAGGCGACTTACAGAGACTAGGGTGTGTGAACTGTGCATCAGCTGCAAAGTCACTTACAATTACGTCTCACCCGAAAGACGGAGCACAAGGAGGTTAAGTGACTTGCTCAGGGTCACACAGCGAGTCAGTGGCTGAGGTGGGATTTGAACTGGGGACCTCCTGGTTACAAGCCCCTTTCTTTAACCACTGGACCACACATGCATTTACACTTAATGCTGCACCAGGCTGTTTTTATCAGTCCTGCTGAGTTCCAGGCTAGGCTGAAGTTGACATGCATAACATGTTTATCTTAGACTAATAATACAAAGTGTGCCATTAGATAGGTGGCTCTATTTAGTACCCGGAAATAGACGATGCTAACAAGGATGGTTGTATAATTAAATTTAAACAAACAAAAAAAAAGCATTTAAAAAGGACTGTAAATTAAATATTCATTTGTAAAAAAAAAAAAAAAAGAATGATCTAGGGCACTCCATTTAGAGCTCACTGGTCAAGTAGTAGTCATAGTGGTATTATTATTATTATTATTATTATTATTATTATTATTATTATTATTTGAAAGTGCTACGTAATTTGTGAACTGCGGTAGATTTAGCAGACAAGACTGTGTTTTTACATCGCTAGCAAAGAATGGTTGCTATAACTGTATTTAGCCAGTTCAATACTTGCCAAACTGGATCTTCGTTGTCTTCCTGACCTATAGACCCAGAAGTGTTGAACCAGCAAAGTACACATTCTGTTACACCAGGTATACAAAAAATCCCTTTGTTTAGACACACATCACCAGTAAATGAGCCTGCATACTCAAAACAAGGTTTACTGTGACCGGGACTGAGCTCATTCCTCATATCCTGCCAGCGACAGAAAAAGTAAAGGAGAAACTTTCAGGATCTTCGCCTAATGTTGTGGGACACAGATATTGGGGAAGATATACAAATGGACTGAAAAGTTAATCAGAACATTTTTTGAATTGCAGAAAATATATTTTTTAATTGTAGCACCAGGTCTTTATGAGTCAGTGTGCATTAATGAGGGTGCAGGTGGTAGGGGAACAGTGGCAAGAGTTTAGATATACTTCTGTAGCAGGGCGGTAGAGAGCCCTGTACGTATTCATTTATTTATTTTTAGATTGGGGTCTTCCCCTCCGCCCCTGTGCAGTGTATTTTGTATTTGTTTTGTTTGATTTTATTTATGTATTTGTGACGGCGAAGCGCCGCGGTGTTTGTTTATTGTTTTATTTAAAGTGTGTTCTGGCAGAGGCGAGAGTGGGTACTCGTTCTCTGCCAGGAATAATTTAATAAACTCGTGCAGAAGGTGGCCATCTCCCGAATTAATTGGGTGATTAATTTATTACTAAATCGGGAGATGGTCACCTGCGAGAGTGAAAACGAAACTTAATAATAATCTTGGAACAGTGAAGGCAATTGCTCAGCCTGACTTGGGTTTTATTTAGTATTTTGTGTTCGAGACTTGTTTTGTTTACATATTTATTTTCGCTCTGTGAGCAAGTTTCTTTTTGTTAAAACATTTTATGTCTTTTTGTTATTTAAAAATAAAAAGGAGCACCGCGTCATTTACTTTAACTGCAGTACTTGCCTGGTGTGCGTGTTTACCATCCTGCTTCTGCCTGACGTCACCGCCTAGTCATCCTGTCACAACTTGGGCTGTGTTCCAATTCATGAAAATGTGCCCTACGACGAAGGGCGGAAGTGGGCGGCGGCCATGTTAAGGGGTGTTCCAATCCGTAGTGAACATAAAATGCTCCCTTCGAAGGGGCCTTCAAGTGGGCGTTCCCGAAGTGTACAAGCACTGTACACTTCTGCGGAAGAGATTTTCTTTTTATAACCCACCAAGCATTGCGTTAATCCACAGCAGAAAAATAGAGCCAGAGAATTGGAGTTCGTCTACAAATGTAATTAGCAATCATATAACAAAACGATATTATGCTTCGTGTGTCATATAAATAACACTCATGTGATTCTTGTACGTGTCCCCAGATAAATATAAACCAATGTTCGAGTTGAATTTATTGCATTCTCTGCTTGATGACGTTTTAATTTTAAGTACATTTTTTTTATATTTCTATTCACGTTTTTTTTTTTAAATGTATATTTACATATCTCAGTTGTATTGGTTAGTATTATGTTATTTTATATATTTTATATTTTATATATGCACCCATATAAAATGACAACTGAAAAGCAAATGTTTTCTTAGTGCTTTATAATGAATAGCTACTTAAGCATAGCAATATTTAAAAGATATCTTACACATACAAAATATATATATATATATATATATATATATATATATATATATATATATATATATATATATATATATATATATATATATATCAACGACCTCCCGAGTTTCTTCTATGGCGGACGGTACTTTTTAAAATGCTTTTATTGAAACAAAATTATACATCAATAGGATATCAACTCCTATAAAAAATAAATAAATAAATAAAATAAAAACGAGCGAGAAATAAACTTTATACATTGCCAGGAATATTACAATGCTGCTTCCAAAATGCATTTTAAAAAGCACACGTTTTTCTTGTTTTCTTATTTCTAATTGTTTTAATGGTGTTGCTATAATGCATCAAATACAATTTAGAGTAGAATTTGACAACTTAATTTTATGAATATATCTTCCAAAAACTACTAAGAAATTAAAGATATACACAAACTTCTGTTCAATGTTTGTTGAAATAAAGCAAAGTATCAACACCACCAAAATGTACATTTATACCCAACTCCCCTAAAATAAAATGCTGCATATCATTACGGCAGACTGTACATATTTCTAGCGCTGACAAATAATGACGCCTTTCCCTGGCCGTGAATGATGACGCTAAAGTGTGTTCCAATTAAAACATTTTATGCCTTCATCTACTTCCCTTCAAGTGATCACTCTTGGAAGTGATCACTTTGAAGGGAAGTAGGGTGTAGGGGCGAGGTTTTGAAATGGAACACAGCCTTCATTTAGGGTTCAGACATTTACGAAAGTGTAAATCCAATTTTAAATATGAATCCCCAACACAATACAAAAAGACATCCCAAATAAAGAACTACATCCTGCCAAATAAAAGAATACAACACATAAATGTACTTTAAAATGCCCACATACAATCCATACAACATTATATATACACATGCATAAATGAGTGAAAACTGCTTATGAATGATTTGCTTTTGTAATGCAAAAAGGTTACTCTGTGCGTGAAATCTCCCAGCGGGTCCCCTGGGGCTGTGTGTTGTCGCACGCTCATTACTGTTTCAATATTTAAGATATACGCTGTCATCCTTCACAGTATTGTAGGGTTAACACATTTGAATAATTGTTGCTCATTATACCAACCAGAGCTACTAGAGCCTTGTGCGCTGCGCACTCATGTATGTAAATTGATGTTTAATGTGCCCTGAATTTGTTCCGCTGATATTATTCAGCTTCAGTTTCAGCGTTGTCACTTTGTCATATATCTCCCTCAATGAACCGGACAGGCTGAATGAAGCAGTAATTTATGCATTTGATGAGTGATCTGAGCGCTTGAGTTATTGATAAAGCACTTAAGCATATCATTTCCAGCTTGATGTTATGTGACATCACGCTGAGGTAATGTGCTGATTCCCCAGGCAGTGGAATATTAAGCTGGAGCTTCTCTTGTATTTCTCTTCAGGGGGCAGAGGGAACACAGTGCAGTTGGAAACAGGCAGCAGCGCAGCTGACCAGCATCAGCCAAGCCAATCACACCTGGCCTTTCCTGTCGGCCCGCAGGTTGGTACACCCCACTTAACTAAGTAGAATAGGAGGGAGGTTAGCTGTTTTAATTGGGAATATAGCATGAGAACACTGTCATTGTTTAATTTTACTGAAGCTCATGCACTACATGTAGATTTCAAATTATACTTAGAATTATATAAGCCTTTATTAATGGACTACATTATAGTAAAATTAATTGTGTCTACATAATTAACATATTTTAAAGTGCCAAGGCTAATTTTCTGAGAAGAATGAAACAATTTTAACTGTACAAATTGTGAAAGAAAAACTTACAGTAAGTAACAGATAAAGGATATATAATAATATTACAAAAAAAATCTGAATTTAACTATAACTTAACTATAATCTGTTTAAAAGTTTCCAGAAGGTAAAGTAAACACTACTTTCTTTTCATTAAATACAGTACTAAAAATAAGTTTTTTTTTTAAATTTTGAAAGATGTGCTGTTGTTAGAAATCCATTTAAAAGTATGAATACTGCTATATTGTTGGGCTCAGCAACATGCTGCAGAGAGAATGCCCTAATCTTTAAAGCTCTTTGATTGAAGTTCAACACTGGAAGAATAAACATGTGGAAAACTGCTGGATGAATTGGTCCTCTGTAGGCCTGAGAGAGTCATATTGAACAAAGTGTTAAACTCAGTAACGGAAGTAATCTATATAACAGGCTAAGCTTATGGGGGAAAGCTATTTATCAGCACAAGCTCGCCTTGGACATTCTAAATTTGGGAGAAATTCAGGGGTAAAATAATTGGCTCATTTTTTTTTTTTTTTTAAGTTTGTATCATTCATGTTTATGGGCCCAAGTTGGTAATTTCTGCTAGAAAATACCCACTTTAAAAAATGTTTAGAACCATTGATCTAAAACATTTACCTACTGTAAATAAGATTATCTTTTTAGAGAAAGGCTTTCATTTAATAGTTAACAGATCAAGTTTTTGTGCATTATTTGCCAAAAATAAACTTTGGTGGTGTAACCAAAGTTTTTGCAGAGCCCATCAAAACTTTTACATCTGTACTGCGTACCTTTATTATTATTTTGTGGATTTATAATGGGTGACACAAATAGCACTTCACTATGTCTCTGTGCCATCTGGAAAGAGTTTCAACAGCTGCTGGTTTGCAGCATCTTTCCAAATGCAAAGCTGTGAACAAATGTCATATTACCAGGTCAATACAATTTAGACACAGTTTGTATTAGTCATAACCTTATAGTCACAGTTTATTAAAGACACATGATACCTGATATCAGCTAGTCACTGGGCATATTTTCAAAGCCTTTCCTCCAGTCTGTATTTTTATATTTTGAAAGGAGACAAATCCATAATAGTGTTACAGAACAAGAAACAAAAACTGAGAAAGTGCTTCAGAGACCTTTACAAAATAATTACATACTGGAGGAAACAGGGTAATATCAATCAATCAATCAATCAATCAGTATTTATTTTATATAGTGCCGTTCATAGTGGACCACCATCACAAAGTGCTTTACAAGATAGTGAGGAGCAATGCATAATACATTAAGTACAGTGAGATAGTACATTCAATAAACAGTAAAAAAAACAAACAAACATGCAAATACATTAAATACAGGCATAATACATTACATACAAGGCTAGGATGTGAATTCTAAACATTGTGGATGCGTGTGTCATGCAGAATCATATGAATAAGATGGAGTGAAAAACCTGAAACAGCAATTTAGAGAGCAGCTAATAACAGATATTAGGCTTAAAGAGCATTGAAAGCAAGAGAGAACAAGTGGGTCTTGAGAGTTGATTTGAAGCGAGCGACTGTGGGAGCTGCACGCACTAAAGCTGAGAGAGAGTTCCAGAGAATCCGACCATGAAGCTAAAAGAGTGCTCTCTGAGTGTGGTGCACTTTTGCTTGGGGATAACAAGCAAGCCAGAGACTGAGAACCTCAGCTTGCGTGCAGGGACATAGCAGGTTGAAGAGATACTCTGGACCTGTGTGATGAAGGGCCTTGTAGGCCAGCAGGAGAATTTTGAAATTAATCCTGAACTTTACAGGTAGCCAGTGCAGCCTGGCAAGACAGGGGGTAATGTGATTATGTTTTTTACATCTGGTAAGGATCCTAGCAGCAGTATTTTGAACCAGCTGCAGTCGGTTTATGGCGCGTGATGGAAGACCACCATAGAGAGAGTAGTCAAGTTGATAGGAGATGAATGCATGACAGAGTATCTCTGCATCCGGGAGGGAAAGGTAGGGACGGACCTTTGAGATGTTTCGAAGGTGGTAGAAGGAGGATTTGACAACAGAGGAGATTTGGGCATCAAAGGAGAGGTTACTATCCAGAAGTACACCAAGGCTTCGCACATTGGGGGAAGGCAGCAGCAGACAGTTTCCAAGGTTCAGGGAAGCAATATTGAGATTCTTGGGTTGAGTTTTCGATCCTACCAGAAGTAGTTCAGATTTGTTAAACATCTACATACTGTGCAGCATGAAGATGCATGTGATTATGTACAGTATTGTTTTATTATAAACCTAGCATACCATCTCTGCTACAGCAATGAGGTTCCAAGTAGGTTTCAGGGTACTGTAGTTTGCTGCCTAATACAAACTGGCACACAAGACTTATGTGAAATAGCTTAATACCCTCTGCAGTAGACATTACTGACTCAGAACACCTACTGGTACTGACACCACTGTCTGATACTGTATCTAGAAGGTAAGGTTCACTGCATTGGATTATTATTTTGGTATATCACTGATGATTTGCATTCTTAGGGTTTTTATCTGGTTGCCTGTTTCCTGGGCAAGCCATTAAGATCATTGGGTTCCCCTTTCTTCATCTTTACTTGTCCAACTCAGATAACAGTTTTAGAAATGATGTTTCTGTTCTACATGTTTTCCTGATTATGAATGTCTGAAGTTGTAGACTGTTAAAACTGTGCTGTTCTCCGATATAGAAAGGTGCATCTTGTTTTGACAGTTTTGATTTTCAATGTATGCAGTAAGTGCCTTGTCAAGGTTAGCCAATTATGTTGGTAAAGTATTGAGCTTTTCATTTATCAAAGGCAATTGAGATTTCATCAGGCTTTTTATTAATAATAAAACATTTTAAAAATCCACTTATAGGGCTTAACACAAATGTGTGGATTTATCTCTTGTAGGAAAGCATAAACATCCCAAATAATCCCAGGCTGGTCACTTTATTAATGTCATGCAACATTATGAGTGTATAGATGTCTCCAAAAAATGAGCATTATCTAACGCCCTCAAACAGCCATATATACATTGTTCTGAAGATATCAACCATGTTTGATAGGTTTATAGAAAGCTTTTAGCATACAACTTGAAATAAATGTGCCACTTGTGTGGTTGGAAGTGACAGTAAGCTGTAAGTGCTGTAAAGGATCTGCTTAATGAAAAAGGAGCCTACTGAATGATCTCCTGTCTAAAGAGCAACTGGAGTTTCCAAGCATCGCTGCCTGCTTGTATGTGATGCACATGTGTCATGGCTGATACTGCAAGAAATGTTGTGTTATAAGAATACCAGAGATCCATCCAGCCACAAATGTGGGATGCATTTCGGGGCTGGTTTATTCCAAAAGTTTGTGCAAAGTGTATATTATTTCCAGTTTTACCTGGTGCCATTTTCCATTTTGATGATAGTCATTAAAAGTCTACAGTACCAGTCCAGGCAACTTTAAATCAAAGAAACTACAAAATGATATCGCAAAAGTCAACCGAAAGCCATAATAGTAGTACAGTATTTCATGTTAGATTTCAAAATGTCACATTTTTCAGTTGTTGTCAGTTTTTCGTTAAGTATATGGAAAACTACAAAGCGGGTTATATTTCAATATGTTAACGTAACATTAATCAGCAGGTTTCATTCGACTTTATGAAGCAAAATGAGTTCATTCTTGATGCAAAATATGTGGCCATAGCTGGATTTGAAATAGAAAGTTTTGTTTGAGCTGACTTCAATATCCCCCACTATGTATTTTCTAATGTTGACAATACACTAAACAAACAGTTCTAAACAAACCTGTCTTCATTTTCTAAAAGCATATCTTTGATCTGACATTTGTCTCAAATGCCAATAAGTGAATTAGGTAATATTAGAGCATTAGTGTTGTGATAAACAGTGTGAAATACTTTTCATCTCATGTACAGTAACTGAAAGGATCAACACCTTTTTTTATCCACATCATTCATAAGTATTCAAATGTTGTACAGAATTATTTGCATAATGTAGTGTAGCTTATATAATTGTTTATTTGTAAAGCGACGACAGGAATCTATTTATTTATGCTTCTCTTTACTTGAGTAACAACCAATCACAATATGCATCTGTCATCTATACATGTACATTATTTTAGTAAATTGGTTTCCTTCATTTGTAGTTTTTTGATAGAAACAGCAGATCAGAGACATGCGTTTCCAATGTAAATATAGATTTGTCTAGTACCAGGCAGCACCAATTACTAAAACTGTGACATCAGACTGCAGAAATATATACAATCAGAATGATTTCAAACATCTTAAAGGCAAGGAAACTGTAAATGACATGTCTTTGTTTTCATCACTTCCTGATTACATTAAAGCAAACCCGGCTTCGACTTGCCATGAAAAAATACAAGCAGATAGCTGACAAATGCAGTTACAGATGTTTCAATTCCACTGCTATGCTGAGAAATTGCCAGCCGGTGCCCTGGGCCGCAGGGCAGGCAGACACGAGTGCACAGATAATAAAATGTCCTCATCTGCAAAGGCGCCTAAAGAGGGCAGAAATGTAAAAGGAGGAAGGCAGTAGGATTTTTTTTTTTTTAAAAGAAAAATAATGACCACAACAGGCTATTAAGGTGTAATATATATTCTAAAACTAGGACATTTATGTTGAGTCTACTGAGACCTGAATTCAGGGGCGACCTAAATGTGAATAAATACGGAATACGTACTACAAAGCAGAAAGCTAAGGAAAGTTATGCGTTATGTTTTAAACCCTACAGCCTGTTCAATAATACCATACTGTGGTTTACTCAAATGTTAAGCTATGTAAAAAAAAAATTTAAAAAAAAGATTCATTTTTTTATCCTTTCCGTTCACAGTTTTTTTGTTTTGATTTTCCTTGTAGTCGTTGTTGGCAGCACAACAGTTGGCATCAGCTGTGGCAGGGGTGATGCCCGGGGGAGCTCCAGGCCTCAATCAGCCAATCCTCATTCCGTTCAACATGGCTGGGCAGCTGGGCGCACAGCAGGGGCTAGTGCTGACACTGCCCACCGCCAACCTGACCAACATCCAAGGCCTGGTGGCAGCGGCAGCAGCTGGAGGCATTATGTCGTTACCACTACAAAACCTTCAAGGTAAGGCACGACACCAGAACATCAAGGAATGTCATCCGACAGTGGGAGATTCTTGTTTTTAGATCTGGCTGAAGCACAGATTACTTTCTGCCATGTCAGTAATTAAAAGTGCTATGCTTATGATATATGAAAATTGGTATAACATTCTACTTCAGCTTTGACTAGTATTTACTTGCATTACGGACCTGATGCAAAAGCAGTGTTATGTTGACACCACTCAAATGATGTGTATGAAAGTTCAACAAAGATGTATGATCAGTTGTCTGTCATATAATTTTCTATGCACAGCAAGCTACTTTAGCTCTATGGACAATTGAACATAATTTCTGTTAAACCTGTAATTACTGTGGATCTGACACTATACATTATATTGCACACTATTTATTTGTGCTTCCATATCTTCAGTGGTGCCCAGACCAGTCAAAATAGATTTAAACTGTAAAGGTTTTTGCTTTAATGAGGTGAACTACATGGACTGGCGGAACATTTTCGAAATATTCGATAACAAGATATTTAAGATACTTAAATATCTTGCTCAAGGGGCCTGCTTCTCCACCTGTAAATTAAGTCATGTTGTTATAGTTCATTATAGTTATTTATTTATTTATTTCATATAGAGCCTTTCATACCAAAGTATCACAAGGCACTGTACATAAATACTACATAAATACTGTACGTTAAAATACAAAATATACAAATAATAATTATAATACAAAAAATAATCATTAAAAGCTAGCAATTATGTTGCATTAAACCACTAAGATAAAAATGCCATTTTATAAAAATGTGTTTCAAGTTTAGACTTAAAAATACCCACAGACCCAGCTTCCATAACACATGGAGGTAGAGCATTCCATAGTTTTATAGTTCAGTCTTTTACTCCAGTGTGCTAAAGAGATTCACGGGTCTTTTTTCTGTTTAAAGTGTACTCTTCTTGTTTCCACCAGCTTGTCTGTCTGCTTGGCTATTTTTTAACTTAACTGCATTTTTTTAAAAGTTTAATGCTGCATGTTCTCTTTTGATCATAGTTGTAAATGGTTTTCATTTTAATGTTTAAAATATTGTCTCTCTTATGCCATTAGATTGAGCTGAAGAACCTGTCAGTCATAAATCTTAGATGAGGAGGATGCACTAATGCAAGAAAAATGTGCTTGTATAAATTTGGAAAGTGCATGTAAAGCAGGAGGTTGAAGATTAAAATAATGCCAGAACAGCACAAAGTAAAAGAAAATATAACAAGGGAGGAAAATAGACCTTTCAGAGCAGAAGGGTGATAAAACCTTAATGGACAAGTATGCATAAATAAAATCTCCATTCTGAAGTCCACTAGTTTAATAAATACTATCCTATATTCAGGGTCACTCTCTTCTGCACATATAGCCGTATCTTTCCAGGTCTGGAATATGTGCCTCCTTGGCTTATCCTTTCAAAACCTTTTTGCATGCAAAGGTATTTGAATGGCAGTGCCAGTGGAGAGGTTTCTTCTGTGGCTCTGAGCTTTTTAGCCATTGATTTTTTTTTTTTTTTTTTTAATGGGAGTAACTTTATATACCAGGACAACTTCGCTGGCAACATCTTGCTCAGCCTTCGCCCACTGTGTATTCTTGTTAAACAATAGGCTAACATTCTTCTTGAACAAAATAATTGTACTCACTGGTTAAGGTGCATCAACCCAAAAAATCAACATGCTGTTGTATTTTCAGCCATTTCATTTCCCATTAGAATTTAAATCTAGCCTGATTTCGACAGACAGTAATAATAAGGATTCTATGGCAAATGCTTTTTAAATATGAAACACATTATTATTTTCTTACAGGGTGTTTGTTGCTATTTGTATGTAATTAGTGTAAGATTTAAGTTTTTAAAAGGCACTTAATTATCCAAGGCTGTATGGTTCCTACTGTAAAAGGAGCTTGCACTTAGAGACAGTATCACATCCATGTAAGGTATAAAAATACCTTTAAGGTGTATTTGGACCTCGCTGTGCTGTTTCCTGGATCACTTAAAAAATCACTTTCAGGACGTTTTCGGAAATATGAACTGCTTTGGGCAACTTCGATGTATCCGGAAGCTTGGTAGCACTGTTAAACTACTGCTAAAACACAGAAGTGTAACAACAAATATGCCTGTTGAAATAAAGTGTTATGTATTACAATGATTAAAGTAATGTCCATTAATAAAATGTATTGTGATATAATCAGAATCTCTCCACCATTGACTCCAGTCTGGTGTTTCAATGTGATGATAATAAACAAGGTGACATTAACAAGAGTGATGTTAAGCGAGTTTGACCGGTCTGTTTATTAGTGTGCATATCTCATATAATATAAACTGTTGGTATTATTATTATTATTATTATTATTATTATTATTATTATTATTATTATTTATTAGCAGATGCTCTTACCCAGGGCATCTTACAGTTCTATACAAAAATACATATCAAGAATTACAGTACAATTAAGAGCAAGATACAAAATACAGTGACTTCAGTCCTAATAAGAGCAAATACAAAACAATACAGTACAATTTGATATCGGGGCAGTTTGAGAACAGATAAGTGTTGATAGATACATCAGGCCTAGATATGAGTGCAAGTGAAATACAACATACTACAGATCGGGTTAAGTGCAGGATTAAATACAGTTAAATAGGGAGCAGATAAGTGCAAGTTAAAGTGCATTAAAGGAAGAGTGCTATATGGTCCAGAAGGGAAGAGTTTACAGGTGTTTTCTGAAGAGGTGTGTTTTGAGGAGGCGCCGGAAGGTGGTCAGGGACTGGGCAGTCCTGACGTCTGTAAGAAGGTCATTCCACCACTGCAGGGCGAGGGTGGAAAAGAAGCGGGAGCGGCCTCTGGAGGCAGGGGAGTGTAAAGGAGGTACAGCCTTCTAGTCTTCTAGTGCAGGGGGAGCGGAGAGTTCAGGTGGGGGTGTAGGGAGAGATGAGGGTCTGGAGGTAACTGGGTGCAATTTGGTCAAGGCATTAGTAGGTGAGTACAAGAGTCTTGAACTGGATACGAGCGGTGATCAGGAGCCAGTGGAGTGAGCGGAGCAGTGGAGTTGCGTGGGAGAAGTGAGGCAGAGAGAACACCAGGCGAGCAGCAGAGTTCTGGATGAGCTGGAGCGGACAGGTGGCGGACGCAGGGAGCTGCAGTAGTCTAGGCGGGAGAGTACCATTATAACTGGCTCCCAATTGTATTTATAGTTTCTTTATAGTTTTGTCTTTGACAAGCATACATTCAAGACATTCATTTTTTAAAGTTGCTCTTCTCCAATCTAGTGTGCATTTTTAAAGTAAGATTATTTTATTGTCTCGAGTCCTAAAATGTATAAATATACCTCAGTCCTTACTTCCTTACTTACATCTCAAAATCTGCATTCTGCCTAATCGTGTTTAACGTGATGCAGTCTTATTCTTTTGGGTGCTAGTCTTATTCTTTTTGTATTCCTCTTCAAGAGACATGAAATAGCTTTCAGAATCAACATAAAAGCAATGCCCCACTTATGTATTGTAATGTCAGTAATAATCAAAATGATGTTTCAGTTAAAGTGCTCTTTTCTGAGTATTGTACTCATGTAATGGGCTAAGGCATGACAAAGATTATGGAAATCGTTCTCTTCATTACAACACCAGATAACCGATTCTTAGGGGAACATCAATATATCTCCATGCTACCTAATAGGTGTCTGGCTGAATCATTTTCATTCTACCATTGCCTTCATAAAAAGTCCATTTAGGATCTGCTTTTAACAAATGCATGACCTTTTACAAATCATTATTTGAAAGTTAATTGGTAATTTAATGTGTAATTGGTAATTTAATTGGTAATTTAAAGTTAATGTGTGTTGTAAAAATACATTATTTTAATTTTAATTTCATTGGCAAACCTACATGAACATCCCCACACACTCACTTAAGGCATTTGACAATTGATAATGATTTAATTAAAGATGTATAATATATTAAAATAAAGCGGGAAATCTACACACTGTAATTCTGTGATATATCCACTATGTTATAATTAAGCAAGGTTGTGCTTTTCAGTCAATGTACAAACACTGCAAGCACAAACAAGAGAGAAAAAAAAAATTGTGCATCAGGACATATTTAGGGTAATAACAGTCCTGTATTCCCCTAACAACCATTTCAGTTTTATTACAACCCATTTAAAGCCCATTTGTTTGTGGTTTCATTCAAAATGGCCTCAGCAATATGTATTCAGCGCTAAAATTTAATGATTTAAGTTTGCTGCGCTTGTAAGATAACAGGGGAGAAAGTTGTATTAAATAAGTAATAGAGATAAAATGTATACCCTCATACATTTCAAAGCTAAAGCAACTCGCTGTACAATGGAATAGTAGCACAGAGGCGCAGAGCTGTAATTTGATTGATTTGTTTTGACAGCAGCCAAATAATTGAGAGTGAAATGTGCCGGTGCAGATGAAATACTGTATGAACCAGATTTGTTAGGCAAACCCAGCAGCAATAGTCTCTGGGTTTTCATTTTGCTCTGATATCCCACCGATACCTAGTACCAGTTTATCATGTGTCTTATGTGAATAAGTACTTTACTAACCAGGCAGACATTTAGGAATACAGAGTGATTAACTATGACAGAATATTAAAGGTGAAAATGTGATAACATCTAAATGTAAGTTAAGAAATGCACTTTTTTTGTATTAAAATTAAGTTAGTCAGTAAGCGTAGAGTAAGTAGACAGAAAAGCCTTGTTCAGTCAAATGGGATTTAACCCTTTATTTAACTGAACATTTGAGTTTTAGCAATTCGCTAAAACTCATAGGCCTATGTAAACACCACTGGTAGTCTCAGCCATGTGGAGCCTCCATTAACTTGCAGTTGATGCCTCTAAACTGGGTTTTTAAATATTAAACATATCGCTGGAATTTTATACAAAAATGTGTAAAAAAAAAACATATTTAACACATTTTGACAATGTCTTTATACAGTATATGTTGCAGTTACTCTGTCAAGCCAGGCATTTAACCAAACAACAAAAAAATGACCAATAGGCCAAATTGTGCATAAAATGTGTAGTCGTTTTGATCAGATTCTTTGTTTAACAGAATGACTCCTCCTTAAACAAAGTGTAACGTAAGGTCCAGAATAAAATGTGCATCCAGTTTATAACTGAAAAACTCAGCTGAAAAACTGGTTCATGCCTTTGTTTCCTCCAGGATCGATTACTGTAACGCCTTGCTCGCTGGGGTGTCTAATAGCATCATCACTAAAATTCAATTTGTTCAAAACTGCAGCCAGAATTTTGTCTCGGTCCCGCTCACGAGATCACATCACTCCTGTCTTGGAGGCCTTGCACTGGCTGCCTATCAGGTTCAGAATTGATTTTAAAATTTTAATGCTGACATACAAGGCTCTTCATAGGCGAGCTCTGACTTATCTGTCAGATCTTTATCTTTTTACACTCCCACTCGCAACCTCCGCTCTGCTGATCTCAGACTGCTGTGTGTCCCGGCTGTTCGCCTGCGCTGTATGGGCGACAGGGCCTTCTGTTGCTATGCCCCCAAATTATGGAACTCTATTCCACTAGAGATCAGGGACTCAGCTTCTTTGAGTGTTTTTAAAGCTAATTTAAAGACTTACTTTTTTAGAAAGGCGTTGTTTTTATGATTGTTTTATTTCCTTGTGCTTTTTTATGTATAATCTGTTTATTTATTGCTGTAATATTAATTGTGAAGCGCTCTGAGAGGACTGCTTTTAAGGGTGCTATACAAAATAACGTTTATTATTATTATTATTATTATTATTATTATTATTATTATTATTATTATTATTATTATTATAACATGCACCTCTTGTATAGTACCCTAAAACCATAGTATACTACAAATATAACCTGAGTGTACAACACACCTTGTATACCTGAATAGCATGTGGCTACCATATAATAAATAAATAACAGAAGGAGTAAAAAGATTGTGAATGGGGGTTAATCTAAAGGCTAAAAGTTCAGGTACAGTATGTAGTATGCACTTGCTGGTTCAATGTGTTTTGACATTAGGGTAATTACAAAGACACTTTTAGTGAATAGATGTGTTATTACATTAATCCAATGGAATTATTGTTTTAATTAAAAAAATAAAATTAAAAAAATAAATAAGTAAAACATTTGGATGAAATAAAAATAACACTAGAAAGGGGAGGGCAGATATAGAAGATCTATCAAAGCTGCTTGATGAGCCTGTGACGCAGTCATGGCCTGCCCCCAAGGTCATAAAAACACTGCGGTCACAGACCTCACCACCGTTTTTCCTTTCAAGAACCAACCTGACAGGAGAGCGGGTTCAGATAAATATACATTTCGCATTTATTGTGTTTTACACAATTTATGTGTGATATTAAAAATAATCACTGTATTAGTTTTACTCATTATGCGTATATTGTGCAGTACAGCCTGCTGTTTGTTACGTACCACTGCGGCCTTGTGCCCCGTGTGAAGCAAGCAGCTTGAGTTGCTCCTTCCCAGGGATCAAGCAACATGTCGGCTGACTTTGTGCTCTCCCCCCAGGCTGCAATAGCTCCGGCTGGAGTTATTTCTTTTTCGTTTTGGCTTAGGCCAAAATTACAAGATGGTTTGTATATTTGATGTAATTGTTTTGTTGAGAATTTGTTGTTCTCATTCTGTTTTCACAGAGACTAAGTGCAGGCCTGTCTGCAATGTGGTGCTGCGAGTACTTGTGTAGTGACAGCAGCTGCTGGGTTCAGCAGCACTGTGCAGGACCAAGATACTTGCTTCTGTTGTGGTTACAGTCTCTCCCACAGTATCTCGACAGCTTTAGCATCACCATTACGAAGACTGTTAGTTCATTCTGACAAGCAGGCTTCCCTCAGTATCGTATGAGTGCTCTCTGAGTGGTTTTGCCCATGGCTTGTACAAGTGGGCATCCCTGTACATTGCTACCCATGATAACTGCGAACTGGTGGACCCGTACCTTACGGTACCGAGGTCGCCGACCCACTCCGTTACTGTACCGGTACCGAACTGGGACCAAGGTTACCACACCGGTACCACACCAGTGCCGACCCGGTACCGAGCCCTTATCGCCCCGGTACTGTACCGACCCGGTGCTAAAGTCAACAAACTGGTACCGAACCAGAACCGAATAAGTACCAACCTGGTTTCTACCCAATCCTAAACGGCCCTACTGGCCAGTGCTCACACCGCCTGGTCTGGTACCAAACCAGTCTTGTTTGGGTCTTGACCCGCCCGGTTGCTATCTATAAGCAGATTGAGGCAGCACCTGTATACTGTACACTGCATTGCTTGTTTCTTGCCTCATGCCTGGGTTTTATCCCTGCAACACATGCAAGGCCAGTCTGCCTGTTGTGGACAAGCACGGCAGATACTCTTCCTGCCTGGAGTCAGAGCACGTCAAGGAGGCACTGACAAACTGCAGTTTCTGTGAGTTCTGTGCACCTTTCTCTAAGTGCACACTTGAGAAACGTCTCCCCCGCAGCTCTACAGAGTGCTCTGTGTTCCTTACTCATGCACAGCGCTCTTCACCATCACCCTCTGTTAGAGAGGTGGCTTTGTCCTCACCCCATGGCTCTGTCAATTATCTGGGCAACTGGCTCATTTGTGCCCAGTCTCCAGCATAGGCAGAGGCCCACACAGAACTTGTCACTGGCCACCTTCAACAGTTTGGCCTTATGGTGAATCATGTGAAGAGCCAGCTCATCCCTTTTCAGACAGCCTCCTATCTAGGAATGTGCTTGGACTCTAGGTCCATGCTGCCCAGTCTGTCAGACAGCAGTGCAGAGAATAGCCACCTGATTAGAGCTCTTTCAGCTCAACAGAGTGCTGGCAATAGTGACGTTCCAGAGCGCATGCCTGATTCAACAGCAGGGTTTTTCAGTCCGCGTTGAACTGCTGCTGCCTATTAACAGTATCACATCACTGTCTAAAGGCGCTCTCTTGTTGGAAACAGCGTGCCCATCTATGCCTCGGCGTCACCAGAAGGGAGGTCATCATCATGGACACGTCCAGTCTGGGCTGGGGCATTGTGTGGAATGGCAGGGGTGCGAAAGGCATGTGGAACCCCCCTTGACAGGGTCTCCACATCAATGTTTTAAGCCTGCAGGCAGTTTACCTGGCCTTACAGAACTGTTTGCAGGAGGTTCGAGGGAGACATGTGCTTGTCCGTACAAACAACACAACAGTGATGGCTTACATCCACCACCAGGGCAGCCTCAGGTCATCCAGCCTCCATCGCGTGGCCTGTAAGCTTTTGCCCTGGGCACATGAGAACCTCCTCTCACTACAGGCAGTACATCTGCCCCGGGGGGACAAACTGGGCAGCAGACCTCCTCTCAAGGAGAGTCCCCAGCGCCTCAGAGTGGAGGCTTCACCCCGAGGTGGTGAGCCTTATTTGGGAGAGATTCGGAAGAGCAGAGATAGATCTCTTAGCCTCCCAGGAGTCAACCCACTGTGCCCTCTGGTTCTCCATAATAGGAGGCGGAGATCTGCTTGGCACACCAGTGGCCAAGGCAACTGTTATATGCCTTCCCACCGCTCGTCCTGCTCCCGCTGTGTCTGGCGAAAATCAGCCCCTTATTCGACCAGGAGACCCTGGTTTTCAACCCTGATGCAGCTCATGAGCGGCCAGCCGTGGAGATTGCCATAGCGCCGCGACCTGCTCAGTCAGGCACGGGGGACCTTATGGCATCACGACCCATCGAGTCTGCAGCTCTGGGTGTGGCCCCTGAGCGGCTGCATTTGAGCGTTCTGGAGTTTTCTAACTGGGTCATTGACACTCTGCAGAATGCCAGAGCACTGTTCACACATTCCCAGTACGGGTACAAGTGGGGTGTTTTTCAGATGTGGTGTCTGCCTCGTGGGTTCAACCCCATGACCTGTCCCATGGCAGTTATACTGCAAATTATTTTAGGACCTTTTTGACGAGAGGAATGTACATGTCTCTGTATGAGAGAACACAGAGTGGACAGAAAGCCAAGATGATGCCTGCTCTATAAAATAAAACTGTTATATTAAAGATACAAAACAGAACATTCTCTCAAGATCAGACTTCAAACAGAGATTAAAACAGATATGTTGATAATGTAAAAACAGATACATCTGTGCTTATGATAAAATCCAAGCTAATAACCTTAACTGTTGAAAGTACTAAATCAAAAGTCATTGTAAGGGGAATTTTAGCCAAAAGAAAGCCTGTATTCCTCTTGTAAAAGTAACAGTTTACCTGCCACTGGCAAATGACAATAGGTTGTTGCTCACCGGCTCTGCATTTCTCTGCTCTGTTGAACTCCCCAGGTGTCACTGCACTACATTAACAACAAAATGTAAGTGGGCCCCTAAAGTTAAAACAACTCTGGCATTTGTTCAGAACTCTGTTATTCAGCATGTATAATGCTTTCTTTACATATTCAATATACAACTGTAATTCATAGAATAAATGTATCCCTTCTGCTTAAAATATAATTTCATATCCATTAAACTTTAATTAATTGCAAAAAATGTCCAGGTTGTGAAACTGTGTTTACCAGCTATAGATTATTAACTGGAGCAGAGTAAACCCCAGACTATCCATTATATAATTACAGTTGTGAGGGATATTTTTTAGTATTTAAATTAGTAATTTGCTGGTAGCTGCTCTAATCTGTTTGGGTTTAACCATCAGACAGTCTTCTTTACCTGAAAGGTATTTGAAACAGATTTCTTGGATAAGGTGGATTTCAAATCCAGGTGTGATGAATGATAAACTTGTGTTTTGAGATTTTCATAAAAGCTGGATTTCTTTTTTTTCTGAAAGATTTGTGCTCTCTGTGCATTAAGTGTTGCAGAATTCGCTGAAGCATATTCTAAAAGCTTTCAGGACCAATCTGTAGTCAAGCATTTTAAATTAAAATTGATTTGTGATTTACATGGTCAGTGGAAAGAAAATTAACTTACACAATGTTGTAAATGAAATATTAGACAAGTAGGGGAAAAAAAATGTAGATGGTGATCTGGTGGAACTGAAATTCCCATCTGGAAGAATTGTGTGTCATTTTTACACTTATCTGTGTTCTGCATGAGTTGTAATGTTAATGGTAATTTTATGGGACTGAACTGAAATGAAAATGGTGTTATCGCAGATTGCCTACAATATAGGATTGTGTTCAGTGGAGAGTCCTGTATCCTTTTCTCCATTTTCCTATAATATGACTCATTGCACTATTCAGCTTCTGTTGTTGAATACATTCCGCCTTTTACTCCAGGTTATTAAAGGAACAGCATCAAATTCTCCTACAAACAGCCACCTTTCTTAAAGCAACATAGCAGGTGGTTTACGTCTGCACTTCTTTGTCTTAGGCAGAAAACTACAGTAACTGTTTTCTAAAGGTGCCATTCTCTTGTAAGTAAAGTTAACTCGAGAATATCTTAAAGAGCTTGAAAAAGTGTCTTTAAAATGGTGTTCAGTTTGAATCTCTTTGCAATACTAGTGTAAGATATTTTAGTTTTTAAAGGATAGCAGATTATTTATTTTTTTGTGTATTTTTTGTGTATTTTAAACAGCTAATTGTATTTTTTTTAGGGGGCCATCATAATAGTGGTACACTCTGCATAGTACTGGATAATATTCTGTGGCGGAGTGTCCCGCCCCTATGTATTTATTTATTATTATTTGTATTTTTGTTTGCGGCGCGGATAAAAGCGCCGCGTCTTTTGTTATTGTTTTTATATTTAAAAACCCTGTGAGGATGCATGACTGATCAGCTACTGATTATTTAACAAGCTGACAGTCACGCATCCTTACCAAACGCGTGCAGACTGTGGTCGAGGGGTAATAAGATAATTAACAAAGGGGCAGGACACTCCGCCACATATTCCTAAATGTTTATGGATTTTTTCTAAATAAGTATTTTATTCATTCACTTGGTGAATTGGTATGTGTAAATTACCCAAGAAACAAAATGTGATGGATTTATGATTGTACATGGCGACAACTGCTAATTCTGGTCTACATGATTTTAGTAGGGGCAGGAACGCATTTTTTGTTGTGGTCAAGCTTTATAGCATGCTCAGATTCTACATGGTGTTTACCCTAGCATTGAAATGAAGCCTGCTTTATCACATTGAATTTTAGTCTCAAGAGTGCAATTTAGCTTTACATGTTAGAGCTCTTGTGTGATAGATTCCAAGAAGTCAGTCAATAAGAGCAACAGTTTAGCTAACCAGTGAAAAAGGTCACAGTTAAGTTTGCTTTACTGTTTGTTCTAGGTCAGTATATTTTGTCATTTCACATTCATAGAAAGGTTTCATTTGTGCTTGCCGATAACCTCCCAAAGCAGTTAGAGGGTTCTCCACGGGGATTCTGTACAGCCGGGCGGCAGAACAGTACAGCCGGGAGCAAACCTTGCCTTCCCTTAAATATATAATACGACAAAGAATTGGAATAATGTGTTGTTTTTCGTTGACTATATCTGGTTGCGCTTTTTTATGTTATACAAACACATTTCTTTTTTCATTACTGTTTTTTATTATGGTAAATTACCGTGCTTATTTAGGCACTCTACGATTTGACTGGGGAAAGATAAGGTAGGGTTATTGGAGTTAAAAAAAACAAAAAACCAGTAACCCTTTCCCTTGTTAATGCATATCTATTTATGTTTTTCACTGTTCTACATTTTTTGAATGCAACTGCTCATGTTAACCATCTTAACACATGTCTGGTCACCATCATAACTGTTGCATGAAAACGGACTGTAATAATCCAGCACCTCTGCACTTAAGCATTTGTATGTCAGCTGACAAGTGTTCCGCTGATATCCCATCATGCCTTTCTTCTTAAAGGCGTATACATGAACCCCCAATATCTGTGACAAGCACCTGGGTACATATTTTTACGATATCACAATAAAAGGAATATGCTTTTTTTTTTTTTTGGTGCATATGTATATCTATTATGTACTATATATCACTTTACAGTACAATAATACAACAAAAAATGGACTGAATGATAATACCCGGAAATCTTAATATTTTTAATAAAGTAGCAGGCGCAAATATAGTATTAGGTGGTGGATTTTTTTTTTTTTCACCCAGCAACGCGCAAGTGATCTAGTCTGCTAGAAGTGCAATCAAGACGGGTGGATCGGGGTTTTTTTCAGCTGGCGGCACAGCCACTTTGCCGGGCATCACGTCCGGCTGAAAAGGCCCAGGGAGAACCCTGAGTTAAAACCTACTTTATAGTACTTTGAAATTGTCTTTTTGTTGCATTAAATTACAGGTGTTTGTGTGTGATCTTTGCCATTTAAGGGGCTTTAGAAAATTGACAATTTGATTTGATTATTTCTATGTACCAATACAAAAAACGAAATCTATTACTCATGAAGATAAATGTTTATAAATGTTTATAAATATAAATATTTATGTGAGCAAGTGGCTACAATAAATTAAATCAAGGCTCTGCCTCTTTGACTCAGTGGGAGACAAAATGATGAAGGCTAATGTCAAAAGCACTTTACAAACTTCCTTTATCAGTAATACTTGTAACACCAATGAGTGTTTTACTGCAGTTAACAGGGTACTGTGAAAAAATGAGCATCCCTCAGCTTGACCTCCTGCTATCAATCAACAGAGCGGGAGTGATCAAGATAACTTTTTTTTTTTAAGCAGTGCAAGCATAATTGAAGCAGAAAACTGTGGACTGTGTGGAAATTAATTAGCAAAGGGTTTGAAAATGAACCTTTAAAAACATTAACATTGCAGAAGGGCAAGATTAGGGGGAAACTGCTAAATGGAGTCTGCGGTTTGTAATTGTAGGTTTTGGCATAATTATCCTAATTAATAACCCTGCTCTCGAGGCAGTCGCTGGTCTGTCTGTAGGTTGGATTAATGATTGCTGCTCCGCTGCTGTATTTTTGGCAGGTTCAGAGTGAGTCAGCAGGGTAAAAAGGCCCCCGGGAAGAGTCTCTGGTTCTAATGATCCTTAGAGTCCCCCCATTTAACTAACCACAAGTACATCACGCCTGGATTAGATAGCATCTCCACAGACCACAAAGCCGTTCACAGCGGTCACAGATGTGAGGAAGGAGGAGATCCATTTCACTTTAAGCTTTAACTACATTTCATTTTAAAACTGATCTGCTGTTGTGTGTGTGTGTGCGTGTGTGTGCGTGTGTGCATGTGTGTGTGTGTGTGTGTGTGTTGGTGTGTGTGTGTGTGTGTGTGTGTGTGTGTAAATGTCATAAACATTTTTTTGTATTGATTTGTTGCTTTAAATAAAAATATACCATTATGTTTCTTTATTACCCCATTTTTATTTTCATCAGAGTCCAAAAAGAAAATGTAAAATGTTCACATCATTATCAGATTACTGGCAAGTACTTCTTAATATTCAAATGTATGTGTATTCAAATGTAAATGTTGATACGCCATCATCACAACAGTCTAGGCCTTGCCATTAGTCATATGTTGATCATACATTAGTCTAAAAAATGGTATATTTTTTCGATTGTTCCTGCACTGTGTAACTGGATACTATAATGTAACATACCTGTATATTCAACTACAGTGTGGGCTTTTCAGTTATTTTCTTTTAAAGCATACTAATACAATGCATAAGAAGTTCTATGATGTCTATTTAAATATGTCAGCTGTGATGATTGATTAGTCTCTAGACAAGGGGTCTCCAACCCAGGTCCTGGAGAGCTTCTGTGGCTGCTGGTTTTCATTTCAACCATTCTCTCAGTTACTTAATTGAACCAATTATTGTCTTAATTAGTCAAGATTAACAGGTGTTCCAGATCTTTAGTCACGGATGATGTAAAGACACCTATAAAACCTGCTGGATAGGGGGTCTCCAGGACCAGGGTTGGAGACCCCAGACTATTAGAATACCTTAGGAGACCACAGACATATTAGAATATGGAATGGTAAAGCAGCTTACACATATACCAAAAGGGATAAACATTTTAAATATTTGGCTATTGCCGCATCTGTGAGTGCTTGTGTCTATTGGCCTTAGCATTTATTTGTTTTAGAACTAATTTAGATTAAATTTAGCCATTCATTTATGGCCTAAATGGGGATCAAACCCGGTCCCCTGTTCCCAGTCTAGACTCTCTGCCAGCTTTACCAGTCAGATCTGTTCAAAATTCCTTCACAGTTTTGTCAGATGTATTAAAGGATGGACTACAATTGTAAAACATGCTTGTGTTTTCTGCCAGGCAGACAGACAGTGTTGAGAAAGGTTATGCAACTGTTCTTGCTTTCCTTCTTTTCTGATGGTTTTAAAATCAACATATGCATATGAATAACCCTTCTGGTTTAGATAACCAAACAGCATGAGGTTCAGTTAATATATTAGATAATAAATGGTGTGCAGTAGATTCTGCAGCAGTCGATGACCTGTCCTTTTTTTTTTTTTTTTTTAAGCATCAGAGAACCTTTCACATTATTATTTCAGATGACATGGTGTATGTATGTCCTGGGGCAATGTGATACTATTTTAAAAACATACAAACCAATATATGCAGTATTTAAAAAAAAAAAACAAGCATTTCCCATTTTTTGATATTACACTTTTAAATTAGGAATTGGTGATCTGAATTGTGTCCAGTAACTTGAAATGGTTAATCTCAGCTGATATGAAAATGGAGCAGTTTGTGAAATGTGTGCGTTCCTTTCATGTTTTTTGGGGGGTTTTTTTGCACCTTGTCCGCATCCTGAGAAAGCTTGAGCGTTTCTAGTGCATACATTTCTGGTGATGATATATTGTCCTGGTGGAAAATTTCATTTACTGGCTGTGCCCTTTCCTGAACCTGTTGCTCGTCAGCAAACATGATAAGCGTATAAGTATTATGCTACTTCATTTATCATACATCATTTTAGACACAAATATCTCATATACAATTCAGCAAACTGCAGCAGAGGAAACTACTAAACTGGCAAAAACCAGCTATATAGTATTTTTCTTTTCTTTATACTAGATCATCACAATAATAGAAATTATATCTGCATTGTTTTCAATGCAAGCTTATAATTTGTACAATTAATAGCAAAAAAACACAGATTAAACACTTTTTTACTCCCATTTAGAATGGCGTATAGAAGCATGTTTGTGGTGTATTTACTGTACTGTTATGATCTTTAAAAAGCATAATTGACATCACTATCCTTTTTTTATTATTGTTGTGACTGCTTGTGCTGATTTGAAAGAACATGCAAATTAAAATACAGATAAATAAGGTTGTAATCATTAAAGAGCATAATCAGCATATGGTTGTACTGTGCCATTAAAAAGATAACAGTCAACATCAGAATTAGTAACCATTCTAAAGGTAGGAGCAGCTTGTGTAACATAACCCAATATTGTGTAATTCATTTGATACATCAACAAAACTGAGACAAAGGGCATCTCAATATCCCAGTTAATCCATTTTTTTTTCTTTAACTTACAATAATTATTGTTAAAAATGCCAAGTTACCTTCAGAGGGTTCAAAGCATTATGAAAGATAGGGGAATATGTTTTGAGTCAAGGCTGTTTTTCTTTTCAACGTGCAACCTTGCAAAAATAATTGTATAAAGCAGCTGGGATGTGAAAAGATGACATCTTTACAAGACATAAAAAAAACAGCTTGCTTTCTTTCTTTCTTTTTTTCGTTCTTTCTTTTTTCTTTGTAATGGCAAAATTGCTTTAAACCCCACAATCATAATTGTTATCAAAAATAATCCCAAGGAAAGGCTAATATAAGGTGAGCAGACTATTATAAGAGCTCTAATACACTCGATTTCTTGAGCAGCAGATGTAGCCTCTCAATCTCCTGGTGCTTTTAGTGTCAGTCAGAGAGCACTCAGTCATTTCTGTGCATCAAGCCTGCAGTATTGATTTTTCCACTGACTGAAACAGCCCTATAAGCATAAATTTTGCATGAGGCTTTCACTTTGTAGACTCTCCTTTGGTCCAACGACACATGATGTGAACATGAAGACTGTATAATAACCATGCATGGTCAACCTACAGGCATTAAAGCGTGGTCTTTCACAGGCTTCAAGGACAAAAGGCTGGATGCTGCTGAGAATACCACATCAACTGCATGAGGGAAGCAAATATCATTTCCATCTTGGCAGCCCACATCCATGTCTATTCTTGTTCCAAAACCTTATCGCTGATATTGGGACAGATAGCAGCCAGCTTTGTTGAAGGAAAGCTGAGATAATCAATGGCCAAACGTCAAACATGGTATTGCCCGCATATTTTTCCTGTTTATTTATTTATTTATTGATTGATTTATTTATTTATTTATTTATTTTGCCGCTTCTTTTTTTGTGTAGTGGTAGTATTTCTTTCAAGTCTGCCCCTAGGACCAACATTGTTCAACACTGTTTGATAACATCTTGTGTCACACATTGGAAGCTTTATCCAAAGATCCCAGCGAGTGATAGGAGGTGTTTAAGCCTTTCCTTGATACTCTTCCCATCCTCTTTACTCTCAGGTTCCAGCTGTATTGAGGTTTCCAGCAATGTGCTTAATCTCAAAAAAGATCTTGGTTTATTGTCATAAAAAAACATACTTCTACTTCAATAATTATTTTAAATTACATTTCAGTCAAACTGATAATGCTGAGATAAAACAAAAAACATGCTTTCCTTAGCAAACAGTATATAGAGACATGCTGGAAGTAAGAAACACTTTGCAAAAAAAAAAAAAAAAGATTTACAGCAAAGGAAAAAAGGGGGTGGGGACACATCCATGAATGCAAATTTCTAGAGCCTAACACTGACAGCAGTTATTATTATTTAAGGACATTGTGCCAGAAGAAATTGGGGAAGGTGGGTGTGTGTTCAACACATTTTACAATTAGCATTTGTAATACAATATTTTAATTAAGTGTAATTCATGGACACCAACGACCTAACTTTGATCAAAGGGCAAGCTACTAACAGTAAGGTGAAGATGGTTAGTGCCTGACGGTTCTATAAGACATTGCCCTGTGGAGTAATTTTGGAACCTCGTTTTTCTTTGAGTTTTTATGCCTGCGCTACCCAGGGTTGGGCAAATTAACATGCAGTTAATACAGTAAATTTAATTAACAATTAATATTTTTTGTGGCATGAATTAATTAAATTAAGTTAACACTGCCACAATTAATAATAAAGATAATAATTAAGACATTTTTTTTAACTTAGTTAAAAAGAACAATGAAGCAAATCAGTGTACTCTGCATATGCATATTTAATTTGATTTTCAAACTGACAATGCAAAATGATGACTTCAGTAACAGTAGGCTTTGTTGCATTTAACAAACACGAGGCCTTCAAATGTCTCATCAATTATGTTGTATTCAGTGAGCCAATACATTTTGCAACAACAACTGAATGTGGAATACCAGCGATTATGGTTATGCATTAAATCATCAAAAAGTTCAGTTATATGGGGTCCCATTAACAATCAATTTACAATTACCTAGACAACTTAATAATTACATTAACATAAGCATAAAACCTTCTCAGTTTAAATGAAGCATTCAATTAATAATTAACAATTAACCAACCAAAAACTCTGGAAATGGCTTTGTTATCAGCGATTTTAAACACAGGGCCTCCCGGTATAAAGCCCTTTTCTTTAACCACTGGACCACCATGCCTCCTATAAGTTTAGATTATGTTTGTAGTTTTGTCATACCTGATTTCCGGTGTTGGCCATCTTGCAACTGCCATCAGATTGTAATATACTAGGGCTTACAGCATGTATCATTTACCTTATTTAAACAGTTGTAGCAACACGTGGGGACGTGTAATGCTATATTTTTCTGAACCCCGCTACTTACTCTTTAAGTTAAGAGAATGGTAAACTGGTAGTTATAGATAAACCTTAAGTTAATTAGAAGTTGAGAAACTAGTTTTTCAAGTCTTTTAATGAGTAATGTTAATGTTTTGAAAAACAACACTTAAAATGAGAAAGTGTCTGAATCAGTGAGGAGGCCCTGCTCTGTTGTGAGACCAAGCAGGGACTGGTTGTCGAAGGCAAATGTCTGTATTAAAATACGCCTGTCGCCAATGAGATTTCCACAGCAACACACAGCACACAATTCAAACTGTATTGCATTGGCCAGTTAACTTAAATACCTTTTATCAACCAGGTCACCCTCATTAGCTAATCTGAACCAATCAGAATGCTGTATTTTATTCACAAGAGGGCGTTTAGTTGTACAGATGCTTTTTACAATTCCATAATGGCATTAACCACCGAGCTGCCCCTTTATTTTGGCAATTTCCATGTAAAAAATGCTTTTTTTTCAGATTTTTCATTCTCAGCCCTCAAATAAGCAATTTGGACAGTTTTCAAAACAATTTTTGCCGTATTTTTTAAAATACACACTTTTTTATTGTTATTATGAAAGCGGAAATATATTATTTCAATAGAACTTAAATAACAAAATAACAATTAATTTACAATTGTAGCATTATAATATAGATCACAACATAACATTTTTTTTTTACAATGGCAGCATTATAATAATATTATAATACTTGTGCAGGCATATCACTTTTTAGAAATTATTTTTTGTGTGATACATTTCAAAGCAGATGCACTTCAAACCCTCATCAATGCTAGCGTCTTTCTCTAGCACATACACATCAGAAAACTTGCGTCGCAAGTTTTCAATCATGTCATATACAGTATCTTCCCCAGTTTCAGGCACGGGTGTATCGTGCTCTTATATGCATTATTATCTGAAGTGTAGGTACAATAAATAAATAGGTCGCTTTGACCAGTACCAATCCTGACAAGGCTTCCTTACAACTTGTAACACCAACAAATAAAAAAATTAAATAACTCCTTGTTTTATTCTCTGTAGATACACAGGCATCAATTTTTCACTCACAAACTGTAAGTCGCCCTAGATAAGGGCCTCTGCTAAGAAATAAATAAATAAATAAATAAATAAATAAATAATAATAATAATAATAATAATAATAATAATAATAATAATACAGATGACCCGGTCTGTCAAGCACATTTCTTAGGGACTGCTGCCATCTGCTAATGAAAGTCAAAACTGCAGACAACTTTACTCTATTGTCAACTTATTTACTAACTGATGCACGTTTTTCTCACAGGAGTGACAAATTTGGACTTGTTTGCGCTCCACGTGGAAATCACGGGATAACCAGCTGGGTGGTTAACAACATAATTAAGACATGGAGACACCAAAAACAACTGTCAAGAACAACTTTATAGGTTCCGTTTCTGAAATGGAACAAATTAATCTGATTTTCATCTTATTTCTAAAAACTGTATATGTTTGGTTGCTGTATTCTAGTGTTATTCAATTGGTGGTCTGCAGGCACAATCCGACCCACAAAAGCCTTCCGTTTGGCCCGTCGAGCGTCAGCTGTCCTTCATTACAAAAGCTGAAATTGCTGATCCTCAAGATTGGAAGGTCGCCGCTATCTACCAACAAGCGTTTTTTTTTGGCAGCACGCCATAATACAGGATAATACAGCTCACTCTTTAGTTTATATTCACACTGTGTGCACATTCAATCCTATTCGTATCAGTATATTCCATAACCCAACGGTGAATACTGTTTTACAATTTACTATTCAAAATAATTACTCCACTCCTATCCTTAAGGTGTCTTCCTTCGCTGACTTGCTGCGCTAAACACTGTTAATTTAGTTACTTAGAGTACAATGATTACGCTTTTTCTTTTAAAGAGTGATTCAGAGAGAGAGACATACATACAAAACAACAAACAGCCAGAGAAATAAAGCTATTCAAGCACAGTAAATTAGCTGAAGAAACGGAGCCTGTCAAAGATCTTTTATTTGGGCTTAAAGAAAACCTGTTTGGCAACAGTAAGAGATGGCACGGTGGATATGCACTTTATGCAAGTTTATTTTCCCTCTGTTTACTATCATGCCATGTATATAAACTTTTCATTTACATTTAAACACATGTTGATACACATTTAGACACAGTGCTACATTTTTAAAACAGGCTTAAGATGCTTATGCAACATAAATGAAGCAATTAATAATTGATGTGCTTTTTATTAGCTTGAATGCTTGCTGCGCAGTAATTTTCTGAAAAAAAGAAGACGGCAAGGGAATGTCAATTTCAGGCAATAAAAAAGGGAAATTAGATGTCTATTTAATGTGTAATTATTTCTTTGCAAGATGACATTTGAATATCGAAATGGAGATCAGGCATTGTATCATTATAAGTAGTTATTTCTGAGATGTATTCGTTGATTGGTGCAAGTGTACATAAGAACGTAAGAAAGTTTACAAACGAGAGGAGGCCATTCAGCCCATCTTGCCCGTTTGGTTGTTAGTAGCTTATTGATCCTAGAATCTCATCAAGCAGCTTCTTGAAGGATCCCAGGGTGTCAGCTTCAACAACATTACTGGGGAGTTGGTTCCAGACCCTCACAATTCTCTGTGTAAAAAAGTGCCTCCTATTTTCTGTTCTGAATGCCCCTTTATCTAATCTCCATTTGTGACCCCTGGTCCTTGTTTCTTTTTTCAGGTCAAAAAAGTCCCCTGGGTCGACATTGTCTATACCTTTTAGGATTTTAAATGTTTGAATCAGATCGCCGCGTAGTCTTCTTTGTTCAAGACTGAATAGATTCAATTCTTTTAGCCTGTCTACATACAGCATGCCTTTTAAACCCGGGATAATTCTGGTTGCTCTTCTTTGTACTCTTTCTAAAGCAGCAATATCCTTTTTGTAACGAGGTGACCAGAACTGAACACAATATTCTAGGTGAGGTCTTACTAATGCATTGTAAAGTTTTAACATTACTTCCCTTGATTTAAATTTAACACTTCTCACAATATATCCGAGCATCTTGTTGGTTTTTTCATAGCTTCCTCACATTGTCTAGATGAAGACATTTCTGAGTCGACATAAACTCCTAGGTCTTTTTCATAGTTCCCTTCTTCAATTTCAGTATCTCCCATATGACATTTATAATGTACATTTTTATTGCCTGCGTGCAATATTTTATACTTTTCTCTATTAAATGTCATTTGCCATGTGTCTTCCCAGTTCTGAATGCTGTCTAGATCATTTTGAATGACCTTTGCTGCTGCAACAGTGTTTGCCACTCCTCCTATTTTTGTGTCGTCTGCAAATTTAACAAGTTTGCTTACTATACCAGAATCTAAATCATTAATGTAGATTAGGAATAGCAGAGGACCTAATACTGATCCCTGTGGTACACCACTGGTTACCTCACTCCATTTTGAGGTTTCTCCTCTAATCAGTACTTTCTGTTTTCTACATGTTAACCACTCCCTAATCCACGTGCATGCATTTCCTTGAATCCCTACTGTGTTCAGTTTGAGAATTAATCTTTTATGCGGGACTTTGTCAAAAGCTTTCTGGAAATCTAAATAAACCATGTTGTACGCTTTGCAATTATCCATTGCCAATGTTGCATCCTCAAAAAAGTCAAGCAGGTTAGTTAGACATGATCTCCCTTTCCTAAAACCATGCTGACTGTCTCCCAGGATATTGTTACCATATAGGTAATTTTCCATTTTAGATCTTATTATAGTTAACATAAGTTTACATATAATAGAAGTCAGGCTTATTGGTCTGTAGTTACCTGGTTCGGTTTTGTCTCCCTTTTTGTGGATCGGTATTACGTTTGCAATTTTCCAGTCTGTCAGTACAACCCCTGTGTCAAGAGACTGTTGCATGATCTTGGTTAGCAGTTTGTAAATAACTTCTTTCATTTCTTTGAGTACTATTGGGAGGATCTCATCCGGCCCAGGGGATTTGTTATTTTAAGAGCTCCTAGTCCCTTTAACACTTCTGCCTCTGTTGTGCTAAAGTTATTTAAAACTGGATAGGAACAGGTCGACATGTGGGGCGTGTTGTCTGTGTCCTCCTTTGTAAAAACCTGTGAAAAGTAATCATTTAATATATTTGCTATTTTTTTTTCTTTGTCTATGATTTTGCCATTTGTGTCTCTTAGTCATTTAACCTCCTTTTTGAATGTTCTCTTGCTGTTATAATATTGGAAAAACATTTTGGAATTGGTTTTAGCCCCCTTAGCAATATTGATTTCTATCTCTCTCTTGGCCTTTCTAAATTGCCTTGACAAATTGCGTTAGGAAGCAGTCATTTGTCATTTTCACCATTTCAGTTTCGTCCGTCGTGCTCCCCACCCGGTTCTCCCATTTTATATGGGGGAAGTTGAAATCCCTCATTAGTATGGCTTCTCCTTTGCTACATGCATTTCTAATGTCATTGTATAACAGATTATTTTGCTCAGCGTCTGAATTTGGCGGTCTATAGCATGCTCCTATTATTATGCCCTTTGAATTTTTGTCCATTATTCTGACCCATATTGATTCTGCATTGTTTTCTCTGTCCTGATTTAACACCTGGGCTTCAAGACTATTTCTTATGTATAGCGCTACCCCTCCAACTCTTCTGTCCTGCCTGTTTTTCCTATACAGTGTGTACCCACTAATATTATATTCGTCTCCATCACTATCAGACAACCAAGTTTCTTTAACACCTATCACATCGTAGTTACTTGTTAGTGCAGTAGCTTCAAGTTCTAACATTTTGTTTCTGAGACTTCTAGCACTATTAAATACATTTAATAGTTGTCTTACCTGAGTTGTTGTCCTTGTTTTGATGTGGTCTCCCTTCTGTTTTTTTTGGTTTTCTCCCCCCTTCCTTTCTAGTTTAAATGCTTCTGGACCTCCTCAAGGATCCTTTCTCCAAGTAGATTGGTTCCCTTTCTGTTTAAGTGCAGTCCGTCCCACCTATATAGATAGTCCTTGTTGTAGAATGTGCTCCAATGTTCAAGAAAGGTGAAGCCTTCCTGTGTGCACCACGATTTCAGCCATGCATTTTGATTTTGTATTTCCAGCTGTCCATATGGTCCTTTGCAAGGTGCCGGCAGTATCCCAGAAAATACCACAGCTTTGGTCTTGTCTTTTAATTTCCTTCCTAGCTCTCTGAATTTGTTTTGCAGGGATCTTGGCCTGTCTCTTCCAATGTTGTTTGTACCGATGTGGACAACTACTACCGGGTCGTCTCCTGTTCGTTCTAGGAGCCTGTCCATTTTCTCAGTGATGTGCTTGACAGAGGCTCCTGGAAGGCAGCACACTGGGGTCCAAACTGTGAATTGAACTTGCTGTGTTTCTCAATATGGAGTCCCCAACAATCATGACCTCCCTTCTTTTTGCTGCCTGGCCAGCACTGTTTATAGGGTCCTGGATGTTGTTCCTTTCATTCTCTTGATGTTGGTTTTGGTCATCTAAATGTTGAAGTGGCTCCTATCTGAACCCAGCTGTTTCGACTCTCTTCCATCTCCCTGGTGGTTTTCAGTCTGCTAGGGGTGCAGACTTCCATGAATTGTGGGTGTGTCAGCTCCTCAAGCTCCTGTTGCTGTCTCATTTCCTCCACCTCCATTTCTAACAGACTTACTCATTGAAGCCTGGATCGTGTGGCACTTTACACATACTTGGTTGAGCTCTGTTGGGTTTTCTCGGATTTCCCACATCATGCAGTTGTCACAGATTACTGGCTTGAAGACCATGTTTTTTTGGGGGTTTTTTTTGAAGTTTAGTTTCTGCAGCTGTCAACCTGCTTTCAAACTGCTTCTATCTGTGATGTACTTGTCCACTCGTACTTCTCCAATGCTGTCGCTTTCACACGCTAGTAGTGTTGCAACATTCTGTTATGTAAAGTGTGATTGACTGGATAGTCAGATTTTCATAACCGTTTAAACAACCTCCTCCCCACCACCACCACCGGTATGCACGTATCATGAACGCCCTGTGGCCATGCAAGGTTTGGACATTGGCTTATCTGTCCTGCCACATAATGGATTTGAATACCACTGCTGCTTTTTATAGTGTTGCAGTAAATATTGGTTTTCAGGAGAGTGACGGTGAGACATAATGTACACAGGTTTTTAAAAGTCCTGGATAGGAATACGTGACACATTCTAGAGATCTTCTTTTATAGTTCAGGTAGATCCAGTATACATACACATGACATCTATCTACCTGTACTGCTGTTTTGCATTTTAAATATCTTGCTATACATTTTCTAAGTTTGCAACAATATAATGCTGAAAAAAAATATCTTACACATATTTGCATTTTGAAAGGGCAGATCAAAAGAAGTGTGCTTTAAACGCCTAAAGGTATAGCTACCAATGGGACCTGAGAAGGTCTCTGATTTTAATCTATAAATCCATTCCAGTAAGCTTTTGTAAATAGTCCTCAATTACAACCCCTTTTAAGGGTGTGGAATGTAAGCCTGCAGTGCTGTGTGTCTAAATGAACTGAGAGGACTGATCTCGAATGAATTAATGAGGCAGTGTGCAAGTAGTGTTCACTGTGGAGGGAAGTTAATGACTGAAAACGATCAAATTAATTACTGGTGCCTTTGAGAGTTAGAGAGAAGTACTCTTTTATTAACTCAACTTTGATTACTCATAAACAGTCATTATTTTATTACTGTAACATCTAAAAAAAGCTCTGCAAATGGCTGTGATTTTCTTTGAGCGCTGGATGTGGAAGTAGCTATCTTGTTTGTTTATGTCCGTGTTATCTATGTGGTGTCGGGGCTGTCTGTATTCATGAGATACGCCCCTTTTTTTCGGCTTCTCTCGGCTCCTATCGGTCTCACTCGGCCATTGAATGGTTTTCTCGGCTTTTTCCGGAGAAAAAATGACTAGAGACCTGTTTTATACGTCTTTTTGATGATGTCGGACAGGGTCCGACATTGGACCGGAAAGGGAAAATTACAATGTCGGACCAGGTCCGACATAGGACCGCAAAGGGTTAAAAAAAAAAAGTTTATTTTGTTGTGTAAACCACTTGCATTGATTTAAAAAAAAGAAATAAAAAAATGTTCAAATGGAAGTTGTACAGCAGAGTCATTTTTTTAAGTAACAATAAACATGACAGGCTATGCATGATAACGAGGAGAATATCAGTAAATACAGCTTGTACAAGTGTTCCCTGGGAAACAGATACGAAAGGAAAAAGATATCGTCAATATCTAGCCTCCAGCCTTCAAGGTTTCGTAAAGAAGCAACTTATGACACCGCCTACATATGGGTGTACCAGAGTATGAGTACAAACAGGTATTCGTAACGAGTATGAGCGTTTTTTCCATGAGTAGTGCAAGGGTAATTATGCTATTTCTCATTATTCAAAGAAATAAAAATAGTTTTAAAATGCATTGAATCAGCTCCTGGCTCCAATAGAGCAGTTACAACTGTCGGTCTCGTCTAGAGATAGAGAGACAGTCCAGGGGGTAAAGAGGAGGGACCGGTGTGACACAGCCTCTGACAAAGTAGAGCTAAACGTCATTCTATGCTGTGTGAGTTTTTTTGAGTTGATATTGGGTAACTTGACCTTTTTCAAGGCTAGTCCTTCAGGTTCTGCTTGTGCTTGACTGTGCAAATAATAGAATTTTATTTTTTCAAAGAAGAAAAATGACTTGTGTATAATTTATTTAAAAGTGTTTTTATGTTTGATTTCAGACTTGTTTGTGTTTTTTGGGATCTTTGTCTCACAAGAACAGCCATTTTGTGTGCAGTAATATTTTTTTTTCTTCTGCTGCGGTGTCTTTAAATTAATCCTTCCAGTTAAACCAAAATAATCAAATCCTTTTCAAGGGGCCATTTTTCTTTTTTTTTTAAATGTTATTTTCCCTGTTTTATTTGCCATCAGGTGTATGGTTTAATTTTGAACTAGTAGTACTGGTACAGGTATACACACCGATAACAGTTAAGCTATGTGCCTGTAAAATAAATAATAACTCTGTTTTTAATTTACTTTGCACATTAGGAATGGGCGAGTCCAAAAAATTGAAAGTCGATTCCAGAATCGATTCCTGATCTGGGAATTGGTGGAATCGATTCTGAATAATATCATTTCGATTGAAACTTAAAAAGCAACATGCAAACTAACCTATAATAATAATAATAATAATAATAATAATAATAATAATAATAATAATAATGTATTATTAGTAATAATAAAATAAAAGCTTGGTAATATATTACATTTCAGTTAATTATTATGTGTAATATTTGATTCCATGAGGGAGTCGATCCTGGTTCTGGAGTCGATTCTCTATGATCCAAAAAATAGAATAGAATCCCATGCTTGAAAGAAACAGAATCGGGAATGGATTTTTTGGGGATCAACTCCACATCCCTGTTTCACACACAAGCTATTGTCTGTTTTACATTAGCTTTTAAGAAGACATATTTTGTTATGGCAAAGATATGTTCCACGAGTTGTCTGCGTTGCTTAAAAGGCCATGCATTTTTTTTTCATTAGAGATATTCAAATATCACTTTCGAAAGTTTTTGGAAAACGTGTGCTTGTGCATTTTTGAGGTTGTAGAGGGTTTTTTGTTTTTTTTTCTACACTAGCCATAAAATCTGCAAAAAAACAATCTGCAATAATAAATAGTATGTCTTACAGATGTGTGGTCTTCTCTGGTTAGGCTCATCATATATAACTGATCTCATCATAGTTTACTATGTACTGTACACAGACACCCCCCATCACAATAATCCCAAAAAGATCTAGGTAATAAATAATAACAAAATAAATGCTTCTTGCAGATTTGCAATGTGGTCTAAGTGGTCTCTACTTCACTATGCACATTAATCACCACCCCATCACATGGAACACTGACATGTATCAGTTAATGGAATAGCAGGTTTGACAAAATATGGAATCAAATGCAGATAATCATATTTTACGCTAACTGCTTTCACTTTTTTCCCCAAACTATCTTCCCTTAAAGTAATTTTTTTGTCATAAGGATTGGTGATTTTGGGGCAGCTAAAGTGGAGATTTATTTCCAGTTACAGGACTTGCTGGGGAAAAACTAGCAAACGTGTGAGAAGAAAAAGACAAGCATGAGGCAGGGTTTCATTAATACTGGATGGCAGGGAAGGAGCCAGGTCCTAGATAATGAGGAAGGAGTTGCAATTTTTTTAAAGCTTTCTGGTAGCAGAGAAAATGAAAATGACATTCATCTGACGAATGAGCCGAGATTGACCTAGCCTTTTGACCCCTGACAATCAATCTTACCTGCTACTTCATAAAGAATTATAGCTGTGCCATTCACATTTGACTCTGGATTTTTACAATTCCTACATATTAAAATACAGGGGTCAGGAAGATGACCGAGTAGGCAAAGTTAACAGATGTAGTGTGTTTTCTGTGCCGAAGCCCTTACTCTACGAAGGATGACATATAAGTAGCTTGGCAATTTATGAGTCTGACTCAGTTCTAGTTAAGTCAGCAGAATCAATGTTCGTCACATTCTGACAATTGGTTTTATTTACATTTTTTATAATGCATTGATTGGAGCAATATTTAAGTGAATATAAACAACTATTATATATCCTTAAATTATAGTTTTCCATCAAAATAATAATTGTTTTCAAAGTGACTAATTTGCCCTAAACATATTTCAGATTCCAAGGAAACTACAGACCAACTACTGTAAAAACTTTTGTATAAGTCTATTTTCTAGGTATTTTAGGGGGGAGCGATTTATACACAGGTGGGACCTATTGGCTTTTTCCTGAGGGGGCACTTATACACCGGGACAACTTATACACCACTTTTTACGGTAAATCAGCCGCAGCACAGTTAGGGCCCTATTCTGAAGCATGTGCACATTTCTGAGAGAAAAAAAAACTATCAGAATGATTAATGTATTGTTCTGAGAAGTTTCTTGTTAGTTTTATTCTATTAAAATTATTGTATTGTGTTTTATTACTCCTGAACCTGCTTCAAAATAGGCCCCACAGGGTTAAGTAGCTTATCTGTTATTGCCTAAACTACTGTAGTTCAAGTTGCAACCTGCTGCGCAGAACAGCTTAGACCTTATTCATTATGCCTTTGACTAACTCTGTCTTCATCAGACCTAGAACTTTGCATTAAACATGGCTTGTTGCCCACAGTTAAACTCCCTAGTGAGTGTGGAATAATAACAACTTAGATGTGCATAATGTGTTTTCCAATTTTCTAGAATGCGAGAAAACAATTAATTTCGCAAGAGATGCTGAAGACATTGTTTTGCTGTAGTGCAAAAAGATCATTGGTCAAAGGAATATGTGTGATAAAGCTAGCTGCCTTGTTAGTGTAGAAAGTCAGTGGTCTTGACAGTCTTAACAAGATAATAGAATGTATGAAGCACCACAGTTAAAGAATGTACTTACCTGCAGTGTAGTCATATAATAAGCCCACTTGGGGCCTATAGTTATTCCCCTTGAATTTGTTTTCCTTTCATTTTCTTTGGCCTTGCTATCAGGGCTGGAGGAAATACTCAAATCAACTTTGATCTTTCTCTGGTTTAGATAATTTTCTGATTGAACTTTCTTTTTTATTTATTTTTTTGCCTTCTTTAATACTATTCGGTGTCATCTTTTGGTCCACTCATGAAAAATTAGCTGTAGTTATGTCAGAGCCTGTTAGATGGCTAGTCCTAGTATTTCAAGTCAGAATTTGACTCTTGCCTTTATAGCAAGGATTATATATAATTCATAGTATGGTATAACAGTGGTGTCAAAGTGTCAGGAGGCAGGAGAAATGTAAAAGTGTGGTGTTTACAGGCTAACAGGCTCCTTTTTCGAATGTGACTTAACTATCTGAAATTCAAAACGGTTTCTAGTAGAACCCTGGTATGAATTCCATGTCTTGTAAACAAAACAGATTTACATATCCTTACAATACATTGTCTATAATGCATTGCTGTCAGGGCCTAATTCTCTGGTTCACATCAGTAGACCCTTCAGTTACACCATACTGTAGTTATGAAAATGCTTAACCTACAGTACTTCATCAGTAAAATAAACCTTTTTTCCATTTCAGAGTGTACATCACTTTTTTTGTGGTATTTGAGTCTATCAGTCATGTTTCTTGCATTTTGTGCCTGCACCTAGTGCCGAGAGTACATTTGATCTCACTAGTTTTCTGTAGGTGTTGTTTTTGGCACAACTGAGATTTCATGTATGCCGCCTTCTGGCTTTATATCCCTTCATTCTTAATTTATATCTTTAGTTCTCCTTTGATTATACTCTTATCCCAATCTGAACGATAGTTGCCTCTAGGCATGAGGTGTCCTGCTGGGAGACGTGGCTGCAGAATAGCCATAGGCTGCCCTCTGGCCAGTGAGTGCAGGTGCCTGTTTCTGATTGTTGGCAGGGGGGTGCTTTATATCTGGGGATGTGATTTTTGACACGGTGGTCACTAGTCTTGTGAATTGGTTTCAGTACAAAGTTTAAGCAGTTAACAAATGTTAAATAAAGGTGAATACTTATACAGAACTATAAAAAAAGTGGTGAAATTAACTTATAAGCAGCTAGCAGAGCAATATCCCAAACAATTTCATGAAAGTGGAGGGAGCAGCTTTAAGGAGAAACAAACTTCAAATTAACAGAAGCCTGCAGAAAATATACCACTGCATACACTTGATCATGCAAAACTTAAAGGGGGGACAGTTTACAGTTCTGCAGAAGCACGAACCCCGATTTGCAGCTCTTGCAGTTGTTCCCCTGCGGTGCTTAACCTGACAACAGTGTAAATGCAGAACGATCCTTCCGATCTTTTACTGTATGTCTTGTAATATCAAAACCATAGCTGTGATTAAATAGGCATGAATGAAAAGGATATTGTAAAATTCTCAATTTACAACCAGAACATTTATTTTAAAAAACTAAATTTCAGTTTTCAGATTATTTCTTTTTACATCGGGGACACCAAGGTGTACATGTTGAAATTAAAAGGTAAGCATATTCCTCTTACAGCTGTTTTTAAAAGGCTAGACGCATGTGTTAAAAATAAATAAATAAATAAATGTTAAATACATTAAATATATGTTTACTTTGCACAAATTCTAAAATATTACAGTATATTACATGAATAAATATATTTAAGTTCAAATCAAACCGTGACCATTCCATGAAATTGTCTATTTTCAGCCATGACTGATGAGCTTTACATATTTTTACTGTGACAAAATCACATCCCTACTTATAGCGTGTAAAGCCAATGACTGGGATTTGGGTTGTTGCAAGATGGTCAGAAACTACACTGATGAAGGCAGAAGGCCCAAACATTTGTTTTCTTAGCTTTTGTAAGATTGTATGAGTGGTGTGGGGCTAATTCCATTAGTTTGTTTAATAATTAATTTAAACAATTACAATACTTCAAATTAATGTGCGTTTATTAACTTGAATTAATACTATATGACCATTATCATATTAGATCACCAACTAAATAAAGACAGTCTATTAGTTATCTGTTAAATAATCTGAATATTCATTCACATTAAGACCTCCAATATAATCATTTTATTTAATGACGTGTATAAGATTGAGTAATTACAATTAACACACAAAACACCCTCAACCACAACAAGGTAGATTAAAATACTGTAGCAGTTTATTAGATAATAATACTAATGGTACAGAAAGGAAAAACTTAGAAAATCATCATGAGGTAACAGTTCACATACACACCAATGCAGCACAAGTAAACACTTATCCCTTGAATGTATATGCTTCTATATATGTCATTTCTCAATAATGCATTTAAACTACAGTACAAGTGGAATCCTATTGCTTTCCTAACATTCAGTATAGGTTCAACATTTCATTCTAAAACAGTACATTAACTCCTCTGTCTCAATCTCAGTACAGGCTGTGCTGCTCTGCTAGCAGATGATGATGTCACTCTGCTGAGATTAACAAGGTTCAAACTCTGAGGTTTTTCATACGCTCGTTAAAAGCGCAATTTAAGATAACTATTTTATCAACTTCTATGTGTTGTAATTACAGTTAATTACTGTAGTTCCACAAAGGAAAGGTAATGAAATTATACTCCATGGTTCCTTGAAGAGGACCCAACAGTCTGCAGAATAAATCTTTCATTGTACTTAAATTTTCGCTTCATTGCCACCAATCTTCAAACTCAAATTGGGGCTCCTTTATCTTCAGAACCCAAGCTGGGGTTTTTCGCACACTTCCCATGTGTTCCTTTATCTTCAAAACCCAAGTGGGGGATTCACACACAGTCTGTGTGTTTTCTTCTTTCCTTGAATGCTTCGCCTCGAAGGCAGGCCGTCTCGTTATGCTGTGGTTACAACTGGAAACAGAAGCTTGTATCCGAGCCGGGAATGGTTCGTTTCAACGCGTAGATAAACTGACTCGCAGGCGTCTCTTTTTCCTATCAGCAGGAGTCCTGAACATGGAGCTTTCTTTGACATTCATTTATTGCAGGGTACAGAATCTTCTTGCAGTCAAGAGGTATAAAGCTTAACGCTATCTTCTCTTATGCAGTCATGTTAGACTCAGAAACCAATTCAAAGTTCTGGCTGCAAGTTGCCAGTTCTTATAGGTCTTTCACATAAAGACCTATACATTACCCCTATGACTGTCTTCCATTGTGTTGGACAATGGGTTGCCTCACCCTGCATGGGATGAATACATTATCTAATTATGACTTCCTTCTGCTGTCTCCAGTTTTCATTTTCTCCATAAATTCTGATCGGAAACTGATCTATTTACGATCGTGTAGAGACCCTTTGTGTCAGGTTCAGTTAAAGTCCACTGGTCAGAGAGCTCACTACCCCCTCCTTTGTGCTGGGTGCTCAGAAGTTGCTCCAGTCAATAGTTCACATTAGGAATGAACCGAATCCAAGTTTTTGAGATTCAGCTGAATACCGAATCCATCGCAAAAGATTCGGCCGAATACTGAGCCGAACACCGAATCTACAAAAACAGTCACGAAAAACTGAAGGAAACTGTTGAATGAAAAGCAGACTGGCAGCTACTAACAAGGGACACACACAATCTATTGTTTTGAGCCTTTTAGTTCTAGTATTTTTATTACCGAATGGAAATCTATCCCTGAATAAGATTTCAGTTTGAAACTTACACAATTTACTGCTAGCCCCATCCCCCCACAATAGAAGCATCAAAATACAGAACCGTTTACTTTACCTTTACAAGAAAGGGGGGCTGCAACTTTGCCATAACCCACTATTATCTTTAATGACATTTCAACCTGTGTCATCTGATCTGAGAGTAGGGTTGCCAACAGACTTCCAAATCTCAGGACACTTTAAGGAAAGGCAGGTTTGTAACTCGCCTCTCTCGGCCGAATCTGAACTCAAAAAGTGGGTATTCAGGCCAAATCCGAAACCGAATCCTGGATTCGGTGCATCCCTAGTTCACATGCTGCCTTGCACACTGTGCGCTCAAGAATTAATCCAAAATATTAGTTCAGATATGCACTTATATCAAAAATAGTTATTTATTTCAGGCAATTGTGGCTATAGACAGAACTCTCTTTCACAGGACCACATTTTAAAAGCTAGGAGCCAGATGGCCATAAGGAGTTTGGCCAACTTTGAGCTGTGACTGTAGTACTAAAATGTATTATTTTTTTCTTTTGTGGCAGCTACCTCATCCCTGAACTCGCAGCTTCAACATCTGCAACAACTGCAACAGCTACAGCAACAGCAACACCAAGGGCAAAAGCAACAGCAGCACCAACACCAAGGGCAACAGCAACACCAAGGGCAACTGCAACATCAAGGGCAACAGCAGCAGCAGCACCAACACCAAGGGCAACAGCAACACCAAGGGCAACTGCAACATCAAGGGCAACAGCAGCAGCAGCAGCAGACAAGCCAGCATTCATCCCACAGTCAGCCTCAGTCTGCTGCAGCCTCCCCACAGCAGAAACAGAGCCAGTCACCAGGACATGGGCTCCCGTCTCCTCTCACATCACCCAATCCCCTCCAGGTAAGAGCTCACAGCAGAACACTGGCAAGCCAACAGCTTGTATGTGCTTGTGGCTGGCCTCATAGAAATCTCAGTTGCTTTAAAAAAAAAAAAAAAAATGAAAATGTGAATGATCAGGATAATGGCCACTCTACTCCAAACCTGAATGGCTGAGACAATTCATTTAGACTTTTCAGGTCCTCTAGCAAATAATCGTTACCTCATACGGAATACTGTACATATCTGGTTTATTGTCGGTGTTCAAGGGACAGTCAAGCCAGCAAGGGACTGTTCCACATTAAACAGACATCAATACAAATGCACCTAAAGATATAGAATATCAAAAAGAATTAGAATAGCAAGGCGATTCATCCATGAGATAGAGATGATCACAGCTTTAGGTAAATGCAGTTGAATTCACTGCACTCCAGGATATCAAGTGTGGGTTATGCCTCCAGTAAATAATAATAATAATAATAATAATAATAATAATAATAATAATAATAATAATAATAATATGATTATGATAATACAATAGTTAGAAGAGCCCCTGTAACCCTTTCATGCATGAAATATTGAAAATAGCTGAAAAAATCTGTATAGCCTGAATTATATATTTAAAATATAAATATAATTCAGGCTATACAGATTTTTCAAGTAATGCACTGCAGTGCACTGCCGATAAAAAATAAAATCGAACTGTTTGATTCTGAAATTTTCCTGTGTACTTTATCACATGGCCTTATTGCAGGTAGACCATTGGTAGGAAACTCAGCTGCAGCATCGGATGTTGTCTGATACCAACTGAAAAATAAAATGCAATAAACCAACCAACAGATCGTTAACAGTGCTAATAAGAGGGAACTAGATGGTAACTTTACAAGTAAAGTTGTGGGGCTTGCTTTAGGGAAAGTGGTAAAAATTTCAGTTGTTTATAAAAAGTTAGAGAAAATTTAGTTGGTGCGGTTACTAAAACAAGTGTACCTCATGATTGGTAAAAGTTATTTCTGTTTTGATTTCAGATTTGAATAGCAGAGAAGTAGAGGAAGATTCCATATACTCTAACTTTTTGTCTTGTTAGGAAAGTGGTCAAAGTAGCTGATTTGTGTGAAAAGTTACATCGTTTACAGTAAATAGAATGTTGGAAGTCTGGGAGTTTTTAAACAATGGGGAGCTTTAGAATGTTGAAAAAAGTCAAATTAAAGTGAATGAAGATGGACAAAAAAGGACAAAAAGTTTAAAAAGTATAAAATATATCAAAAAGTTGTATACAAGCACACTATTCCAGACCGGTCTACAGGTTTTAAAGTTTGACGGTGTAAGAGGAGTAGCGTGCCAAAGAATAATAATAATTCGAAGAATAAGAATAAGAAGAAGAAGTATGTTGAAGATTTAAAGTGGGGACTCTTGCTTCGCAAGCCCCACTAATTAAATTGATTTGAAAACCTTGGTTAGACTCCTTTAAGACAGACATTTACGTATAGCCTTCATCTCATTCAGAGTGGCCATTTTTGTTTGTCAAAGAAATAGCATCCTGGCAATGTTGTGTAGTCCAAATATATTGTTTTTTAAAACATTTTTTACTGAAAAGTTGACTTCCATATGTGGAGATGGGGGGGTGGATTAGGGTGACCAGACGTCCCGATAAAATCGTGATCGTCCCGATATTAGGTGCTTTGTCCCACGCCCCGATCGAGGTACTGTCAGGACGCCATTTGTCCCGATTTTTAGAGTAAACGTTGAAAACCCAGGTGTAAAATGTGAAATTTTTATTTTCTCGTTAGGAAATTTCGTATATGTGCAACATCTAACTCTACTGGTTTAGGGCGTGTTGTTTGAGTGAGTTGTTTGCATTACATCTATGCGGTTAACCTGCAGTCATATGATGCGGTATGCGTCATGTGTTTTTCTTAGTGTGTGTTCCTGTGCGTCCGATTTTACTGGCGAAGTAGTGGTACTTGCTTCCTTACTAAAACAGAGTGCTGTCATTTGTTAAAGGCAAGCATGCAACATCTCCCAACAGTTGCTGCCAACATTCTCTGTCTGGTGTGGATTTGCCCATACACTGAGACTGCATGTCTGCATCCACTGAATTGTTTGGAAGTATAAGGCAAAGCTTTGCCAAGTTATACAGATGTGGACATCAGTTAGAAACAGTCCCAAAACTTGGTTACCCAAAGGTATCTGACATTCTTTAATAAAGTCCATATATGCAGCACGTTCGTTGTCATGTTATTTGTCCCATCCAGGAATTTATTTTATCAGTACAGAGTCAAAACGAAGAAAACGTGCCTATTCGGGTCTAAAATTCTAGCTACGTTTAAAAAGTAAACAGCAGGTTGTTTGAATCGAGGTAGCTGTGCTTGATTGTACCTGTAGTGCTGATTTAACTTGAGTTCAACAGACACAGGGATACTTTTTTGTTTGTTTTCTGAAAGCTGTTGTTTATTTTACATTCTATTCAGCAGGCTCTGTAGTAGCCTTTTGTTTAATGTGTTATAGCTATCAATCGTATTTTCTTTGTCACATTACAAGATGTGCAAAACAATTACCTCCATCTGCATGTACAGTTTTTTTGGGAAATGTCGTGACACGATCCTCAGCCGAAATATACTTTGCTTGTTTTGCTTTGCTAACTGAATGTGTCCCGATTTTTCACTCTTGCTATCTGGTCACCCTAGGGGGGATGTGTGTGAGCAGGTTGAGGGTAGGGAGGGGGGTGGGTGTTGTTGAAATTGACAGGCTGTATCATTTCTGAACACTTGAGCCTTCGAAAAAAAAGGCTCATCCTTTTACATTATTCACAATCTGTCTGGGTAATATTAGTTTAGAACAATACATCCCCGAAATGATTGTCAAAAAGGATAATAATTCAAAATGATTATTGCATTTGTTTCGAAATATCCGAAAGATAAAAAATATTATTTCTGGAAATCTTCATCTGCTGTCATGTTCTCTTAAAGAATTGAAATGAAAATAAGTAGTTTATGTCTTCCCTTTCACAAGATTGGTTCAGTGGCATAAAGAAAATTAATTGCAGCACACTATTGCATTGCAGATTATGATGTCCTGAATGCCTTTTTGTGCACTAAAAGTTTGATCCGAAGGGAAAGAAACGTAATTAGAATCTATTTTATAATAATTTCTGAAAGACGTTGCGCATCCGGATAGATGTGTCAGCACAGTAGATATTACACTGAAACTGTCAGACCCCATTATTGTGTATATGGGGAGGTTGACAGTCCTGGTGTTAATCTGTTTCAGGTGGCTATTGGCGATAAATCAAATTCAGTCTGTAAAGTTTTTTGGTTAAATGCTTTATCAATAGGGCATAAACAACCCTTGCTGAAGATTTCTAACACTTTTCTAAGTGCAATAAGACCCTCCAGGGTGGGAAATACCAGACTTTCCAGGGGCTAGAAAGCCCTCCACCTGTGACGTCGGGCCTCGTTACACCCTTGGGCGGTACGGTATTGCCCATTACCACCCACCCTGTCTGGTCCTATTTCTTACATAACAGCACTGTGTATATGTTATACAACAATGCATTTGACAAGCATTTGTTAATAAATGATCTGGTAATGGAATTTACTTATTAGATTGCTATTAAGAGATAGAACCGTTACAACACTTATCCTTTACACAAGCAGCACAGATTAAGGGTATATATTGTATTTTAATTTGAATTATTAGTATTATTTTTTAAAGCAATTTATGCTTCAATAATTGCAAGAGGTTTGCCCGCTCAATGGTCAATTGAATTCACTATAGATGAAAGTTGTTTGCCACAGTGAAAGTGTATACATAAAACTAGAATGACCCTACTTTTGTTACTTGGAATATAACTTCCTGAAAAAGACTGTCATGCGAGGTTGTATATTCATACAATAATTAAAGTATGGAAGCGTATACTCTATACTGTACAAAAGCAGGCTGCTCACGCAGTAAAATTGAATATATTGTTGGAAAATAACATATTCGTTATTCAGGAAATCGTTGTGGCATTTAAATTATTAATTAAACCAGATGGTGTTCGGCCTTTAGCTTATGTTATAAGATATGCAGCTATACTGAAATGATCAGATATGCTGCACAAGCTCAAGAAGAAGAAGAAGAAGAAGAAGAAGAGAAATAATAATACAAACTCATTATTATGAATTATTTTATCATTTTAAAAAGTACCAGTATAAATTAATTAGTATTTTCTTTTTTTTTAATAATCGCTCATAGCTTCCCTCTATCATCCTGTAGTAGCTGATTACAGGAATAGGGATATTAAATTCATGCCTATAAAAAGTGCAGTTTGAGAATTATCAATTGACTAGAAAACATGTGTAGACATGCCAAAGTCATTTTTCATTATTAACATTGTTTTATAGCTTGATTTTATAGCTTCACACCCTGAACTAGGTGTATCATAATGGAGCTAATTTGACTCTTTTGCTCCTCTTTTCAGATTGAAAATTGCACCTCAGCAACAGGTGCACTGAGATAATAAGAGCACAGGAGCAACATGGCCAGTGAAGCAAGTGATTGCTCCGACTTCAAAAAGGGCTTATGAAAATAGTATTTTGGAGCAAAGCTCTGAAATGTGGAGTAGTACAAAATTAGCTAATTTTAATCGACCTGTACATTGTAGAAAGGCTTTGATAGATAGTTGAGATTCATTCTGTATCTTTGTAATTTAGTTTACCAGTGATATCTGTGTATATTATAGGACAGAAGTGAGATTTCAGAAGTCTGATTATGTACTGTATAGCAGAAACCAGGTATGTGCTTCTAGCATGGCCGAGGAACTGAATTCAAATCTACACTTTGTAAACCAATTTAACAAACCAAGTTCCCATGCTGGTTGCCTCACAGTCATGGGGGTGTAAGGTTGTAAGAGCACTATGTCTGTCTGTGACCGCCGGGAGTAAAGCCTCTGGGGAAGGAATAGTGTGGCGGCTGAATGCTTGTACACTGGTACTGGCCCTCAGAGGCTCCCTTTTGAAATAAAAGGCTCCACCGGGACACCAGCCGGTCAAGGAACTGCAGCCGTCCAATCTTCCACTGTTAGTGTCCATCTTTAGCTGATTATCCCACTGCCGAGTCATATAGTAAATCTGGTTGTGATACCTTCTGGGACTTTGCTTTTTTTTTTTTTGGTGTAAAAAGCATAGTGGATTTAATGGATAGCTTAGTGAGGAAGCACTGTAGAGAGTATTGCGTTTTTGCAAGCGAGTAGAATGCTGTAGATTCCTATTGGTTTGGGGGAGGGGTGATTATACAGGAGCAAGATCAAAACAGGGGTGTACAGTTGTGCTATTTATTATCAATAGTATCGATGCAGCAATAGGCTCTTTTTTATTTAGCAAGAAGTGACCCTCTGCTCACTGCCAGGGCAGATACCTGTTTCGATTGCTGTGACTAAGGAGATATTAGTGGTTGAATGAAAACGGGAAGCTTAATGAAGGAGACAGAAGCAGGTTTTCTAGTTTCTATTTTACTTTAGGAGGAAATGTTCCAGATCCTTCACTTTTTGAAGAGCCAGCAAGAGGTCAACTTTTTTCCCCAGCCCCATCTATCAGTGTCACATTCTAATTGGGCAGCAGTGGGTCGTTCTCGATGGCTGGGATGAGTGCATCATTTTCTTTTGTTCTTTTCTCTACCCTTTTCCAGAATGGCAGTGCTTTGGAGTAAAAACTACCTATGATGTGTCCTGGCTTAACAGTTTCATAAACAAAGACAACTTGAAGTCCTTTACACACCAGCACACTAGCATGCAAGGGCCTCTGCACTGACAGCAGATCTATTGCTCCCCTTCTGGTGATTTATCAAGGTTCTAAATCTTACAACTTGCAGAGAAGAGAAGGGACGAGAGGAGGGTTACTTCCCACAGCAGTGGGTTTAACGTTTCCTCACTGTGGAATAAGAGAAAAACCTATATTGTTCTTTGCTCTTTCTCTTTCCAATCTGTCATTTAGTTATTTGAAAAATACTTTACAAGGTTTACCACCTTCTGGACAAGTTCCAGTTGCAATAATAATGGCCTCATTTGCTTAAGAAACCAGCACTCCCGAAATGACCCAGCTAATTGTTTTTTCAGCCAACCGGAGTGCACGTTTCGCCTTCTGTATTCCATGACACATCACAAATAAATCCTATTCATGACATCATCTGTGCCACTTTCTGTTTTTACCATGCTGTATTCTCCATATCAACATGGTTGACGTCACCTGCTTTAAAAAATCATACCTGACGCACCGCTCAGAATTCCGTTCAACTTCAGTCCATTCAAAATGGTATTCCTTTCATCAACCTTTTCCCTCGTCAATGGAATTGACAATGGACTTAATACAGGTTGGTAGTGATTAGAAAACAGTTATAACTGGATTTTTAACATGTGTATTAATAATTAAGCAATGTAATAGAATTATAGAACTGCACGTGTCTGTGTATGAGTTATATCAACACTTACAGCGCTTAAACAGACCTCGGCTTTCAGCCTCGGCCCATTCACTTCTACTGGTGCCAATGTTCCACCATAGACAGATGTTCACCGTCCTTTAACCCTATATTCCATATTCTGAACAAGGCAGTGGAAGTGCAGTTGTAGGCTCATCTCAGGACAGTGATCTGCCTAAAGTAAAATAGAAAAATGTGCTTCTGTTTTGTGAGTGTTTTCCAAAGTTGCAATTGTTTCATAATCGTTTTTGGTATCCCCTGCCTCATTTTTCAGTGTTGCACATCACATCTGTTGCAGTCACCTCGTACATATATCACGCAATCAAACATGCTGTCAACCATCACTAAATTTAGTTTATATTCAGACCCACCAAAGCATGGCTGGCTTGACAGACTCCTGTTAGCCAACATCATAGGACAGAGCAATGTGCATTAAGCATCATCAAGAAATTGCTTTATCCAACTCAATAAAGAATAGCGTCAGGCATGAGGTCTTTAAAAGGGTGTGGGGTCTCTGAATTGCAAACATCATGGCAGTTTGTCTCTTGGGACTTCGCTTTAAACAAGCAGGCTGATCCACAAGGGCAGATGGTGGCAGTGGAGGGATGAGAACATTTAGATTTGCACAGGTCTGAGAGGCTCGTAGGATCTGCAATAGGATTTGATCCTTTCACCTCAGGTGTCTCCCGATTCAATTCCCAGCCCTTCTCAGTAGTCACTGAAAGTCACTTTATATCTAAAAGCTGTCTGGAGTCTGATATGTGACAGACATCCCATCTTAACAAACCACCATCATAGAGTAGTGGCCTCTAAAGATTGACCACCTTTCCCTGCTGGTGAACAAGCTTTGGTTAGAAAGACTCTTGAAATGTGTTCATATCCTTTGTGTACCGGTGCTTCAGTTGGAGGGCAGTGTGGTATTGAATGTACTGCCGTTCCCATGCCTGCTTTTTGTTTAATAGGAGACTTCAGTCTCCTGTGCTAGAGAGGAATAAAATTATGTTTACATTATAAAACTAGCAAGAAGCTACTCCGTACAACAATTTGACTGCTGTTTCCAGCAAGTGAACCTTTTTTTTCTTGTTAATTTTGTACTGTTACAGTCATAGGGTCTCAAGTGTTTATATGACACCTTTCCAAAACAATAAATGCATCCCACTTTGCATAATTTGGAAGAATAAAAGGTCAGGATTTGTGAAGATAATTTTCTTTCAGATAATTTGCATGAGTAGGCTATAATTAGTTGAATGCCCAGAAGTTGGTACTGGTGTTACTAACAGCACATCTGTAAAAAAAAAAAAAAACTTACTGCAGATTTATTTGATTAATACTTTGACGCCTCAATTGAATTTGTATAATTCCAGTCATACTGTATATGGTACAACTGACAGAATCGGATTGTTTGGGATTTGCATTTGTGTATAGGTGTGTGTGGAAAAACAAATCAATGCCATTGTGAATTGTAAAGCTTCAAATGAAAGATTTCTGCAAGCTGGAGGGATGCTACTGGTAACCTTGGAGATATCCTGTGTCACTTACCGGAAATAGGAAGCACGTTATTCTGGTCACATTTTTTTTTTTTATGAAACTCAGCATTTGAGCAGTGACACTCAGAAGTTGCAGGAAAGATTGCAGAGACTCATTTGGGTAATTTGCGTTGTCTTTAAGAATATGTGCTTAGAGATCAGAGGGCAGATTCAGATATCACTGGCTTGCACACAACCCTGTTTTTTAGCATGGTAGTTCAAACCAGCTGCCTTGTGGGACGTGTGAACAAAGAATATAAGCTGGTGGGTTGCTCAAACAAGTTTCTGTTCCACATGGCACATCAGCTTCCAGTTCCTCTGTTTGTGCCAACACTCCATTTAGAAACAGAAGGGGGGAGGGGGGACGGGGACAGGCAGATTTGATATCCTTCTGCAAGAGAATGACGAAACAGTTGAGGAGATTATGACATTTTCTTAAGTGTGTTAATAGGTTGATTGCTGAGCTGGAGCCCAGTGGATTTTCTGAAAGTTGATTGATTAGAGCTGCAGGTCTTTGCGTTCAAAGAGCTGGGGGGATTTGAATTGAAAATGCTGCCAAGCTGTTACACTGAAATTTATCTTAATTAGATCTGAAAGACCTGCCACAGCAGAATAGTCACACCGATTAAAATGAAAAACAGGAGAAATTACTGATCAAATTAATCATAATGTCAGGCTACAGCTGTAGGTCTGATGTAATTTGCCACTCCAGTGAGTTACATCGGCCCAGGCAGAAGGAGAGCTACTACATGCTGATCTGTAACACCAGCCAGCTTAGGGCAGCCCATCCGGACTCTCACTGTATCCATTCTCCTGGCACTGCCTGACCCTGGAGCCTCACAAAGTGGAACAGAGAATGGTGAAAACCAAAACACTGGCCAAAGCCCGCTGCCTTTATCCTCTCAAACCGTTTTGAAGAATGTTGAATACTATAATAGGGTTCCAAAACCTTACCTCATTAGAAATCAGCTGTTCCTTTTTCCAAAGCAGTTAAAGCCTGGCAACAGGCATCAACGGGAGATCTGTTACAGTTAAATTTGCAGCCACCATCTCCTTTCCAGCTATTTCAGCTATTTATTGCATTAGTATAACCCTCACTGTATTGACTCAGCCCCCTTCAATGTATTGCCTGTTGAAGAGAAGTTTTGTTTTCATGTTTAGCAGCCACACGACCCATCTTTAAAAATCCATCCTTGATGATTGTCATAAATAAAATAAAATTACAAAATATATTCAAATTGAAGCAGGTCTATTGAAGATTTCACATGTACTGAATCCACAAAATTGGCTTAAGGCATTATGGAGAGGACTGTAATGTTGTAATACTGTGTTAATTACTTTTTTGTCTTTTGAAAATGAATTGGCTTTCAACACAAACTTTTCTAACCACTTAGCTACCTAGTTGCAGCTGTCCCTCACTGCACATATTTAGCAGCTAGGGGTATGATGGACTGACAGCACCAATGTTTACAGACAAGTCTTGGACAGTTTTTCCTGTTTCTTTCTACAGTATATTCTCAATTATTTTGGCTTAGGGTCACAGTCATCCCTAATACAGAAATGAATGGACTAACAGAACCTGCAGGCTCTCAGGGTAATTACTGCCAAAGGTTCTTAATCCTGTGCTCTTTGGAGTGAGGGAAAAACTGTGAGCTTCAAACTCAGCTGCCCAAGACTTCTTTCATTCTGTACCAAACACCAGTTTACAACTGAGTTGACCAGAGGCATGCCTCCAGATTTGACCTGAACTGGCGCTAAACTCCCTACCTCTCACATCACAGAGCAGGTACTCCAATTAATGCACAGTTCTGCAATATGTTAAATATGAATGTGCCTTTGTTGAGAGTTCTTGTTGAAAACCATCGCCAGAGGGGGCCGGTTGCATTCCTTTATTAAAATTTGATGTGTTCAGCAATTACATTGGTCATTGTTGGCTTCAGAGTGACATCCCGAACCAGTTTCCTGCTTGCCTGGCTGCTCAGTTTGGGAGGGTGACCTGATCTGGGTAGTGTCTGGGTGGTATGATGCATCTTCCACTTCGTAATGATGGACTTCACTGTGCTGAGAGGGATAATCAGCACCTTAGAAATGTTTTTGTGCCCTTCTCTTGCTCCGTGCCTCTCTACCACTTTATCCCTGACTTGTTTCGAAAGCTCCTTGGTCTTCATGGTTGCTTTTTTGGATCACTTTGTGAATTGCAGCTTGAAAGTCTTTATCTACCTGAGGGAAATTATCTACAAGTTAAACCACTTTGAATACACACAGGCTGAAACCATTTCACTAATTTTGTGACCTTTCAAACAAATCATTTGCACCTGAGCTGATTTTAGGGCTGCAGTAGCAAAGGGGTTGAATACTTATGCAACTGAGATTAATCTGTTTTTCTCTGTAAATCTTACTTATTTATATTCTATATGCATGTTTTAACTTTATCAATGTGGAGTAGCTTGTGTAGATTCTACATGTAAAGTCTAATTTGAAAGCGTCATGGAGTACGCTCAGGTGCCAACAAAATTTGAAAACTTTGCAGGGGGGTGAATACTTCTGCAAACCACTGTGTGTGTGTGTGTGTGTGTGTGTGTGTGTGTGTGTGTATGTGTGTGTGTGTGTGTGTGTATATATATATATATATATATATATATATATATATTGCAATATAAAATACACAAAATTATTTCAGGGTCTTTCGAAGTGAGCTGTAGAAATGTATTGGTGATTGTTGAGTAATGGTAAATAATATAAAAATGTGTATACTTACATAGCAGTTTAAAATATAGTTTAAAGCACCCACATAAAAACTAATGCCCTCACTACAGTATGTCCTTCAGGTTGTCAATACATGAAAAAAAACAAATCATATTATTCAGAATGCAGCCTTTATGCTTATTGAAACAGTGAATTTTTTAATTTAGATAAGGGCTAAAACAAAAGTTGCCACCTGAATTTCTCCTGGAAAATCATCCTCTGCTAAATTAACCAGCTCATTCTTCTCCCAGTCTCTTCACTTCTGTGACACCATTGTCCAGATACGGGTCAGGACCAATAAAACTGTGCCAAAAAGCCTGCCCCAAAAAACAAAAGCATAGTGACTATGCAACCAGGAAACTGTATCGAATCAGAGTGGTATAAAAATACTTTTTAATAACTAGATGTACACGTCTGTTAACTGATCAAATATAGTGGTACAAAGATTGCCTCTTATTGGGTTTGCCTTAATAAGCGTTTTTTACAAATTCAATCTGGGTGAGCTTTGGTTGCCCTTAAGGTTCAGGGAGCAGGCTGATAATGTGCTTAGTTTATGATCAGCCCTGAGAGCTACAGTATGTAAATTCTGCTTCAGACTAAATGAGAAACAACGATCCAATTATGATTTATAAGTGTTACGCCAGGAGAGGTTAAGTGAACCCCCCAGGGGTTGTACATGAGTAAAAGGGAGTACCGATAAAACAGCAAAGACGATGTCAGACCATTATCAACCATTTCATTCTGAATCTACAGCAGAGCAGTGCAGACCCTTTTGCACCTGATACATTTCAAGTCTGCATTTCATCTAAAACATCAGGTATTTTGTTCACAAAGATTTAAATCATGCCCTCTAAATAAGGTTTTTTATTATTATTATTAATTTAAATCTTTGTTGACGGATTAAATTAAAATGTGATATTAATTATAAACTGTTTTAGACTGAACAGTAGTTTATTTAACAGCAATCTAGAACAGTTTCAATATTTAAATACAATTTAAACAACCTTCTGCAAATAACGAGTTCAAGCTTTGTGAATAGTGGCAGTGCTTGTATAAGTCATTACTAATGAGCTGTAGAAACAAGTAATGTGGTTCATTGGTGGCAATTGCTGGGCAAAAGAGTGTGGCTGATGATGGGGAGCAGCGTGATGAAGTGATTTGATAAACCTGTGATGCACAGTACAATAAACCTCTTACAGTATTCATACATTTTAGGGACCTTTGCAACTACCACATTATAAAACACAGGTTTTCAGTTTCAAAAGCAGTCTTTGTGGCAGAGCTATCAGTGAAACTTGAGATTTTATTATGAGAGGCTGGCTGGCGTTGTGGATTGTATCTGGTACATCAGCAGTACTGTATTTCATAGGGAGGAAAGGTACATTAATCCACTGCTCCATCCAAAAGGCATAACTATTCCTTATGTAACAATTATTCTGTAATATTAAAAATATGCATGTACAGCATTCTGCTGACAGAACCAGAAAATAAGTGTGTTGCCCATCAACATTACTATATTTAAAATGAGTAATTATAAAATGTAAAGCGCCAAAAAATAATCTTAAAATGATATAGCACTGGAATCATATCTGTAGCAGAAAGCTATTATATTTTATTCCGAACACAACCCTCATTGTGTGCCCACTTTTAATGCTTGACATAAAAAGGATTGGAGTTAACATCTCAAGCCCATATTAAAAGCACTACAGTTCAGTAGAATTGAGTATCCCCACTTGAAATATTAATTTTAATAAAATGTAAATATGTCCTAATCTTATCAATAGGAAGCCACAGAAAGAAAGCACAACTGAGATGCCACATTGTTTATGGTGTGCTCTAGCACATAAAACATGTTTTGAGAATATAAAGTACAAAAACATAAAAATCTAAACTCCAACATATCCTGTACTACTAACACCAATAGCCGTAATAATGGCAACATCTTTACTATGTGAGGTATGTATGATATATATATATATATATATATATATATATATATATATATATATATATATATATATATATATATATATATATACAGTATATATTGTGACAAACCAAGGGGCCGTGTTATAAATGGCAAGTATGTGAGGGCGGAACTGCTAACAGGGTTCTGTCCTCTCACTGGATTGCGACCAGAGGGGGACTACAATTCGTAAAATGGCAGCCCCAAAAGACTACAAGCCCCAACAGCCAGAGCAATGTGCCGAGGCATGGCAGCCACACCCACAACAGTCATGGGGTGTGGCGGCCAATATAAAAGGGTCAACACAGACCAAGAGAGGAGAAGAGAGAAGTAGAAGGTGGTGAGGCATTGGAGAGTGTGCTATTACTGTTTTGTGGATTTTGAATTGATTTACTGTGTATGACCTGGACCGACTGAGAACCCTACTGGCTGTGAACTTGATTTATCATGGAGAACCAGATTTGTGAACTGACCCTTGATATCCCTGACCCTGTGGTGCGTGTGTCCAACACGGCACAAGGTAATAAACTTACAAGCACCGTCTTGTTGGAACAAACTTTATTTGTGACTGTACCTTCTTGTGTGTCTCCCATACCGATTGGTGTACAAGTTAAACACCCAGCAAGAGCTTTGTCACAATATATATATATATATATATATATATATATATATATATATATATATATATATATATATATATATATATATATATATACATACATACATACATACATACATACATACATACATACATACATACATACATACATACATACATACCGGGTGATTAGAAAGTAAGTTTACCATATGTACACAAAAGTTGAAATGATTTTTTAAAAGATTCTTTCAAGACGTTTCAGACAAAAGTCCTTTTTCAGCTGTGTAGAAAGGAAAGTAAACACAGTGCAGTAAAACATGTATAAAATTGGAAAGAAGTGCAGCAGGTAGCCACTGAAAACACAGTACTGCACCTCGGTGCCTGGGTAAACAATTTCTAAAATAAGGAATAATGTAGATTATAAATACTGGGAACCCCCTAGTTGACTCCAGACACACTTAATAAATGCTGCTTTACTGTTGGAGTCGTGTTTCCAAAGTGAATGGGTGTTACATGTAAAGTGGACTTCAGTAGAGGCTTCAGTTCTTGTTGAATGGTTCTCTCATTTAAAAAACAGGCTAGGATTAGTATTTAGCACTGTTAACCCAGAACCTTTGAAAAACAGTAGCAGTAAACATAACACAAGAAATAGGTTACTGCTACGAAGTTACCACTGAGAAAAAGTCTCTGCTTGAGACTAATGGTCTTGAGAAATTTGCATGGTTGCAGAATATGGAGCCCCTTAAAGGGTACATCAGCACCACATGAAAAATAAAACATAAACTATCCCACCTTGCTGTTCCGAATGTATTTGGTCATTGTATAATAATCTGTATGCGTCCAAACTTTTGCATAATGCCGCACCTCCAATGTCCAAAATCATTCTTCTGGAGCATCTGTTCTGAGCCAAAAAACTTGACTTCCGCGTGTACTGTCAGATGTACTGGCGCATGTCCAATGAAGCGTTGTATAAGCTATATTACCTCCGTGTGGAAACACACTAGTCTGTGTGACAAACATGGTCCGTCTAATTTTCCATAAGCAAGGAACTTGTACCTGCTTTCGTTTTGTGTAGTAGATATCTTTCACATTGTACATTGTATTTTGATGTATTATAGCAGCACTGTGTTATTTCAATATACGTCCCCAAAGTGTTAGATATAGCTCCAGCTGATTCAGAATGTTTGCAGAATGGTCACTTATCAAATAAACTAGCGAATGAGATTTGGAAACGATGTATTTCCTTTCAGAATGAGGTCTTTGAGGATGATCCGACACAACACATGCACAATCACCTACACACCGTTGAGTGGGAAAGTCGAATTCGGCCACAAATTCCATCTCACTATCAGTTTCTGGACAATCTGATGTTGAAATATTGTCTGGCATTATTTCAGACGTTCCCTGTGTACAGTCACACTGTGTTGCTGAGGGAAATTTGAATTTAAACTCTTAATGACACAACTTCGATATTTAACAATGAAAGCGCACATGATGTATAATTTCTTATACGGCGTAAGGTTCCATTATAATAACGTTTGTGGTTCCAATTCCGCCTGTAAATCCGTTTATGGCAGTGGAATAGAGTGGTATGTTTTTCTTTTCGTTTGTAGATTTTTGCTTGCCATTGTAACTGTGTCTGTTTGAGTGTTTGTTATTTCTGTATACCCCAAGGTGTTTGATAACAGAAACACCCAAACAGACACAGATGACAGTTCTGCTACAGCATGTAGTTCACTATCTTCCTTCAATGCTGTTTTTTTTATATTTGGCAGATAAAAAGTAGGCATTTATTGAGCGGGAAGAGGGATTGTAACATTTTAGCTGAGTACATTTTATAAACATGAATAATTAAAAGATGTTAAGTGAAAGAAGTTGACAGAAGGCTCCCAGTTCTCAGATTCAAACCCCAGTTCCCCTGAGGTATAGTGAAAGGCTTGTTAATTAACTTAGGCACTCCCATTACTCTGTTTATAATGTCCTGAGGAAACTGCATGTTAAAATGTAATGTTGCACTCCAGGGAGATTTTACTATACATTAGTTAGAAATATGGCTGTGTTGAACTGTATTGAGTAACATCAAAGAAAGCTACTCAACTGTCAGTGGGGCCAACAGACATGATGGAAAGAAGCATGATAATGCATTTAGATTTTAACTTTAGATTTGTCTTTATTATAACCTGTTTTTTGACTGTAGGAATGGGGTAATGATTTCAGCCTTATTGTGTTTATAAAGCTTTGCCATTGATGACCCTTTAGATATTGAGTTTAGGCCATTGAAAGATCATTTCCCATTGATCAAATGGATATTAAAGTCAGTCAAATGCTAAATGTATATGTCAAACAATTGTAAAAGTTTTTTTTCCACTGAACAGAACGACATAAATAGATAATAAATATCGCTGGGGAGAATATCGGGTTAGTTTTCATCTTTGAAAAATAATAAAACTGTCACAGAGGATTTCTTCATGCATCAGGTATTTCTTATTGATGATTATTTTGTTGTTAGGTTTTTTGTTTTTTTTAAATACATTTTTATAATAAATTGATCTTGAAAGATGATGGATTGATAGTAGCATCTGCCCTTTGTTTATCCACACAACACAAGCAGCTGTTCATTTCACAAACACACTTTCATACAGTGAGCTGTCCTTTGTGGAGTGGGAGTTCTGACTTCCATTGACAAGGAATAGTGTGACTCACTTTGTTAATATTGCTTGATTGAAACCCTTTTACTGATCTAGTGAGTTTTATCTGAATAAATTACATTTTGTACAGTATACATGGTAGCGTAAGCCATGCCACCTGACTTCCTCTCATAGTGTAGAAGCATACCCAGGGTACACTTGTACTCTATCATGCAATGCTGTTCATTAGCAGCACCCACCAAGAGAAAGTGTGCCCTGTCTATGCTGTCTAACTTGTGTTCATTATTTGTAATCAGTAAATTATCAGTTGAAATTAAATTGAATGCTGCTGTTAATCTTGCACAGTATCCCGGGGTTAAAAAAAGTGGTTCGTCTTTCAAGAAAATGGCAATTAAAATGCATGCATTCTAGTCTCACCTGACCAGTGATGTGAAAAAAAGGGATTTATCTTGTAGCACTCCTCACCACAGTTGTTTTAGTGTTTTCACCTCCTGTCTGTGAAGAGACCCAGCACAGTCACTGTTTGTTAGTTCATAATTTAGGATCCTCAACATCTACTGGCTTTAATGGTGCAGAAAACAGTCTTGTTTCAGTCAAGTTCCACCCCGTCTCGTCAAAATGCAGCATGTTCCAGTCCTCGCCATCAAGCAAGATAGCTCCTCTGTCAGCCTAGACGAGCTTTTGCCTGAACCTCAGTACACTGAGGCAGAACCAAGACCCACTGCAAAAACAGATTGAAGTTTTTAACTAGATGTAGTTGAGTGGCTGGTGCTTGGCTGCAATAGGTGAATATCAGCTTTTTGTTAATTAAGAGTAAAATAGCTGCTCATGAAATGCCATTGGCTTTTCCTTTTGTTATGCCTCTTTACAGTATTTTGAGGGGCACTCAATGTAGATTTTTTTTTTTTTGATTCTCCACTTTCCCTCCCCAAGACACCTCTCCCACCGGCGTAGATTTAGTTAGGGACGGTAGGGACATCTCCCTACCAATGTCAAGGGGCCGTTGAATTGTCCCTACCAATAATTTCGATAAATCTGAAACGTCTTTTGTCAAGTCATTTTATACGCTCCACAAAGGGTTAACTCTCTCAAGCTCCCCTCGTTACTCCTCCATCCTCCAAAAAAAAACGCTAATTTGATTGGCTTAGGCCCTTCCATAATGCATCACTGTAACACGGACTCAGTGCGCGGCTGACCTCAGGGACCAAGCAGAGTGTGTTGTTTTCATTGAGGTGCGAAAGTGCACAAACACTCGGGAGTGAAAGGTAATTCTCTGGGTTTAAAATAAAAAAAAAATTCTAGTCATTCTTAAACGGTGTATATTGTGTCACAATTTTCACATTTATTTTAAAAAATAAGAATAAATATAATCAGTTTAATTCGATATTTAGTTTGTGTTTGTTGGTTAATGCGTTGTCACATTATTTCTATCCTCCTTCCTCCCTTTGTAACTAACTTACCCCTTGCTTGATATTTTTGTATCGTGTGTGTAAAAAGTGAACACGAACATATGTATTTGATTGAATGGACAGTGTGACTATCCAGGCGGCTAAATAAACGCACTATATTATATAGGCAGTAATAAAAAAAAAAATATTAAACAGTCAAATTAAATGGGGGACAGATATACAAATAAATTTCAGTGGGGCGTGAGTAAAAAAAAGTTGAGAACCGCTGGCTTAGGCTGGACTCTGGAAAGACGCTCATTGAAGTTGCCGCTTGCCGGTCAATCTGATATGAGTGTGAGCCACTGACTGAAAGCCAGCTGCCGGGGCTGAAGGTATTGTCAGGTTGTCAGCAACATAGTTTGAGTGAATAAACCTAACTACCTACCTAATGGGTAAGTAAGTAGGTTTATTACGTTAGCGACCCATTGCTAGCTGCTAACCCCACGTCCTTGGTGGCTAGCTAGCTTGTTTCACAGCTTAATCATTGTGTGTGTGAGAGAGAGAGAGTGTGTGAGTGTGAGTGTGCGTGAGCATGTTTTGATATCGTCAACCAACTAACGTTAGCTAATCACTTCAATTTGGCTTTAGGTGACTAAAGCATAATGGCAGCCAAAAAAAGAAAGATGGACATAAGGAAGTTTTTTTTACAAAAAGTCAGTGTAAGTAGGAAAATGTTGTTAAAGTAATAAACACAATTGATAATGATTCTCATAGCAAATGTAAAAATAATTTACGAATGAAGTTAGCAGTCATACTTTCTCTCTAAACAGCATGCATCAATTTATCATTTTATCAGGCGAATGAAGCAATGCAACCTGGTAAAAGCAGTACAAAGGCAGGTGGAGCAACAGGGTAGCAGGTGAGGTCTGTAATGGCTTAGTGATTATAACAGTGAAAGTGTTAGACTAGGTTTTGAGATATATGATTGTTTGAGGCAAATTGTGATATGATAGTAGGCTAATGCTGTATAGTAATACTGAGCAATATAAAGTTAGCATAGCCATATATTTTCTCTCTATATGGCATGCATCAATTTATTATTTTATCAGGTGAATGAAGCAATGCACCCAGGTACGAGCAGCAGCACAGACACAGGAGAGGCAGGCAGGGCATGTAAGCGTGCACGTGCTCATGCTTGTAGCGGCAGGGGTATCGGTAGCTTACAATAAGGCTGGGATAGGTTATAATTCCGTTTATTAGTAATTCTATAGCAGGGATGTCAAATCAGCTTCCAGGAGGGTCACTTTATCATAGTGTTTTAAGTGTATACCAGCCAACGTCATGTCAATCAGATTGTCCTCGATTCATTTCAAACCACCAGAAGTGACCATTTAACAGCTGTCTCCTAAAAAATTTCTTCCCGGGGGGGCATGCCCCCGAACCCCACTATCGACCGTGACTCTGCCCCCCTAAAAAATTGTGTCCCCACCAATGTTCAAACCAAACCTACGCCCTTGGCCTCTCCGCAGCCGAAAGCTTTCGAATGAGTAATCGAAAGGAACCTTTTGCCAATCACTAGGGAGCGTTTAGAGGCAGCTTTCGATTGGAGTACCTGTGTAGAGGGCCCTGCGAGCCGGAGGTGTTTGTGACCATTTCTAATGGCATTTTGATATACATGTGCAAAATTGGTGTCGCAAGGATCATTGTAAAGTCCTAAACAGTGTAATATTGAGGACATTTTCAGGTGGCAGGAGGATTCTGGCTGGGTGAGCCCAGTGCATTTTCTCATGTCACACTTGATTAATTTCACAGGGAAGAGGAAAAGAGTAAAAAAAAAAATCCTATTACTACAGCACTGTATCAGCCTGTTTTCCCTTTTAATGCCACATCAGTATCCTTTTCTTTTGTGGGTTCAGAAGTGTTTACACAGTTCAAGGAATTATATAGTAGACACGCAGTAAATCGTTTAGAAATTACTTGATTATGTCTTCCTCTTACAATTTTTTTCATAATCCATAGGAAATTATATCTAAGAGCAGTGTACTTTGTAGAAATAACCTAAAGATGCATGTCAAGAAAATGGAAAAAAGTACTAAAACAAATAATACCTGTGAGCATGAGATGTCAAAATAGGGTTGCATCTGTAAAAAAATATGTTTCATAGTTTAAGAGACCAAAGTTTAGAGGCCCACTGTAAATATTCTCTAGATTGATTGTAGGTGGTGACAAGTTAGTCAGGTGTTAAAGAAATGCAGTACTGTAGTACAATAAAGTACCCCATCAGAAGCAAGAGTTTCTGTATCTATTCTTGGCATTAACCTTCTAGGTGAGGCTTTTTCAAATTGGGATGACAGTTCACTACATTGTCAAGAAGGTTGTTTTTAACTCCAGCAACGGAGTATTTTGGCAACAGATAGACAATGGAAGAAAACACGTTCCCCTTTTAGCATCTGCCGGGTCACCAGGACAAAATAGTCTACTTTTTCTTTTCCATTCAGGAGATTACACAGGCTATTGCACTTGCTGACCTTAATGGTCAGATGGTAAGTGTGTTGGACAATGAAGCAAATAGTGTTTAAATTTTTTTTCCCACATTCTTGCTTTTTTTGTGCTTTTCTTTTTGCAAGAGGTGGAATTTTAAAGACTGATGATTCCCACTCTGTAAACAGGTGGTGAAACATTCTGACACAATGGTTACACCTATTTTCTTTTTTTTCATATTGCAATTTGTCTTTACTGACCCATGTTTATTCAATATTAACTGAAGAGTGTGAGGTGGGGAAGGGCGATGTGACAGTGGATTAATGCAATTCTTTAATGCACTTGTCTTCTACCTGTTCAACCTGATCAGGGTTAAATTGGTTCCAGGCTGAATGAAGAAACCAGAAAATGTTGTGCAGAAATGATCAATTATTGTTACTACTGTAGTGGAGGAGGGATGAATAGTACAGTATGAAATTGCCTACTCTGGTGTGAACTGAATCCCCCCTTCAGTTCTCATTTTTATGCAGAGAAAACCCATGAGTCCCCAGGGCCTGAGGGGAATATTGGTACACATTACAATATATTTATAGATATTGGTATGTGTAGTTAGTTATAGAGAAATGTACAGGTTGCACACCATATGAATTCTCCATGTCAACTAAGGGCACATTTTAATCTGGGTTGTTGTGTTAATATCACTACATTAATAACATTGGCCGAGGACATTCATAAGCTCTCTGGAGATATTTTTGTAATTTCAATGTATATGTTTACTTTCAGAAACATTTGAGTATGGGCCACAACTTCTACCAGTTAACTCTGAGAAACCATGAGCTTCATTCCTATGATCATTCATATTATTTGTTTACCCATATTTTTATTCAATTTAACATTTGGTCTGGCTTTTAAAGCACCTACTTACAAATTCTCAGTAAGCAGCTGTCATTGCTGTTAAAGTACTGCAATATGAGTACTGCTGAAACTCTCTGGCCTTATGCTGAAATTCAGGTCCTGTGGTTTGAACCTGCTTGTAATCTCAAAAGGCATTCAACACAGTTGATGGGTAAAGGGTAAAATAGACAGTATGATGAGCAGTGTTCAAAACAGATAGCCTTTATATGAAAGAGGAATGTGATGGTTGCATCTGAAGACAAACTATATTTCCAGTCATTCATGAGAAGAAAAAGAAGCTGTAAACAAAAAATTGTATTTCCAGTCCACAAACAGAGAAATCATTACTTATTCTCCAGAAACACATACAATCAGTTTAAAACATGGGGTAAGCGGTGATCATGCAGGTCTGTTATTTTCTGCTTGCCTTGGTAGCAGTGTGAGAAATCATTGCTGTAGAAAATCGGCCGTTTGGAAGTCAAACATGGCTATCCTCCCCTTATGTGTGTTTACAGCTCCATGGTGCGGACCCTGCAATCAACATTACTGAAAAAGGCATCGCATTGACGGAACACTTTTTGTAGGCTTATTGGACAGTATTACCCCTGAATGGATGGAATTACCCACACAATCATAAAGACCTTCATACTGTGTAAAGGATGTTGTGAGCACTTTGCGCCTTCCATTCCCTTCCAATGGATCCTCACGCTATTGATGCAGTTTTTTTATTTCATTTTTTTTGCTGTACTCACACACGGTCTTCCTCCAGAGCCTTTACACAGGCACCTGTGGAGACCTTTACAACCAGTTGGTCTTCAAAAGTCAGACGTTTAAAGTGGGATAGCTTAGCTTGCTTCATGATAGGAAGATTATTCAGTAGTCTTTTCCAGTTCAGTGCGGACTAATAGGGAAAGTGCTGTATTCTGTAGAGTTGCTTATTTTACACAAGGCAGGATACAGTGGGCAGTATTATATCTGACTGGCACCTTCTGAATTGGGAGGTAGATCATGAAGCGTGTGTGTCACCATGGCTCAGATCCAAGGCCTTCCCTCTCTACTGCAGCCCTGTTAAGGACTGAAGCCTGGCATGCTGGAGGTCCAGCTTTGATAAAAGATAACAAGCAACATTACGTAATCCAGGCTTTGCCAACATCCTATGGCTCCCACTGTTAACTTCATAGTGATACAGATATTGATATCCAGAAGCCCCACAGGCTAGGACAGACACCATTAGAATTCTTCTAAAGGAATACATTGGATAGTGTATTTGCATTCTAAATATAACTGCAAGAAACAGACCTGCCTATCGAATCGAATGATCAAACTCGACTGGCATAAGGATCTATCAAGTAATACTTCAGTGCAGGTTTACCATTTAATGCAATCGCTGAGCATATTGTGAAAAGCTTATGGATTTGTTATACACTGGTAGCACTTCAGCGGTTTCTGCATCGCTAACTTTCATAAAGTATATTTATTTATTGGAAGATATTTATAAAAGATAGGTCCGCCAAGATGCAAGAGCTCAGATCCAGGGAAATCATATGCCCCTCTTCAGAGGTTGAGAAAGATTTAAAAAATGTAATGTAAAAATGTAATTAGTCTACATTAATGACTTAGATTCTGACACCCTAGGATCCTTCAAGAAGCTGCTTGATGAGATTCTGGGATCAATAAGCTACTAACAACCAAACAAGGAAGATGGGCCGAATGGCCTCCTCTCATTTGTAAACTTTCTTATGTTAAGCCAATTAAGTAATTTTGGGTACAGCTGGAACAAAAACCAGGAGGGACACCAGCCCTCCAGGACCAGGATTGGAGACTCCTGCTCAAGCTCAGTGGTTTTCAACCCCAGTCTTGGGGACCGGACCCACTGTGTCAGCTGGTTTTCATTCCAACTGAGCTCTCAATTACTTAACTAGACCTTTAATTGAACTGATATTTGCTTTAATTGTACCGTTTTAATTGTTTTAGCTCAAACAGTTGCAGATTTCAAGTTAGCTATAACATTTTTTAAGTAACTTGAACTCTGCAACTGTTTAAGAGCTGAAAACAATTAAAAAGGTCTAATTGAGCAAATTATCATTTCAATTAAGGGTCTAGTTAGGTAATTGAGAGCTCAGCTGGAATGAAAATCAGCAGACACAGGGGGTCCCCACGACCGGGGTTGAAAACCACTGCTCTAAATCACTGCTAGAAGAGCAATTACAAAAAAACAACAACATAACAACAAGTTTGGCTTTTTGTTAAACACATCATAGTTGTAGCAACACTTGGGGATGTATAACGCTATATTTTTCAGAACCCCGCTACTTACTCTTAGGCATGGTAGTAAATGCACAATTTTAGCTTTGTAAACTGCAGAAGTACAGTGCATATTAACCACAATAAACCTATGTGGGAAGACATAACAGAACAAATTTATTCAAGCACTGTATGTCGTGTAACCATGGTAAATGTGTTTTTATCATTATATTTAGATCACTTTTTAAGGGTTAGATTGTATACTAGCTAGAAACAGGCTGTTTTTTTCTCCTTCCCGAAAGGTTGTCATGAACCTGCATCGTTCTAACATGAATCTTTCAAAATAGTACTCTGAACTGACATTCACATTACACTCAGGTTGTTTTTGTTCACAGAAATCCTAATACTGGTTGGGTTAAGTTGCAAAAGTTGAAGTTTCCTAATTAACTCTCTTGCACATATGTTAAGCAATGCAACATTATAATCTTATCTTGCATACCTTGAAGAAGAGTCATACATTTACATACAACCAGTCTGTCACTGATGTGTATGTACATTGATTTTAGTAAACAGACATGTTTTATATGGTGCAAACCTGTGCATTTACAAAAACAGGAATACATATCATGACTCACCGTAGTAGAAGAAATGCAACGTGCTTTCAGTTAATATGAACCAATTACTTTCAGACACACTTGATATCTTGTCAAACCTATTTCCCTTACTGTTCAAATGAAGCTCTTGTTACTAATGCTAGAGTTACAATAAGATTTTGCAAACATTTATTGTAGAATATGGATTTTGTTTTACAACATGACAATTTAACTGTAGCTTCAGATATTTTCCAAGATATTTTACATTTCTTGTTAAACAATCTTGTTTTACAACAGACATAATTCTTTATTCCCTTTTGGACTACAAAACACAATTTTACATATTTCATATACAAGAATCAAACCTTTTATTAAAAAAGCAAAATACCATAGGGTTTCTACGTATTTATTTGTTTGTAAAGATTTATACAGCCTTGGTACACTGAGATGCAATATTTTATTTACTAGGGTGTTCTGTTGGCAGGCATTGAATTTCTAGTATACAAATCCATTTAATACAAGTTTAGATATAATAATACATTTTAAACAAACCATTCTGTATCTGCTTGTGCTGTGACATTTTGCTCCTGCATTGTGGTTCTGACATATTGACTTTTCCACATAAATAAAATTCCTTTAACAATTCATTATCAAAGCAGTTTTACACACAATAATATATGTCTCAAATTGGTTTTCAGTGCGTTGACTGTGATTACCAGAGTAATTCCTGTGTTCCCTTTCTACACTACAAAGCACAAAAAGCAAAGTCAGGTCCGCCCCTCTGTGGTCCAACTCAGTTTCACCGTATACACTCAACAATGCAAAGGATTCTCTAATTGGACTATTAAATTATCAGTCAAGAAAACATAAGCTGTTGTTAGGCAGCCTCTTTCAAATGAAAATCTAATAACAGTAAGCATTACTACAGAGGTAGTTAGCTTTACAAAGTCACTGTATAACTCAGTATTGAGCCTGACACAAGGCAGAAGTAAGGCCATTTAAACTCTATAGCACTATTCAGTGTGCATTATAAGACTTAACAATGAATTAAAGGTGTAGTAACCTAAGAACCATAACATTCATCACACTAAGGGAAGTGTAGTAACATAACAGTAACATTTGTTACAATACATTTATTGCAATAAACCATTCTATTACCATGGTAACATAAAACATTAAAAAATAAATAATATAAAATATCAACACTTTTCATTTTCTGTGTACTCTCCAAAGAATCATCAGATTATTGATTTTAAAGCGATGCGCTACACACACACACACACTTTTATTATCTGGCTATTTAATGAAAAATTATTGATCATCCGTGGCCTTTTTTGAATTGCCTTTCTGAACCAGTAATAATGCAATAATAAAATATGATCTATTGTTTTAAGTCGTAATAGATATTTATGCTTTACTTAATATAGGTGAAAATACATTTTATTTAGTATAGGTAAAAAATCATTATGATTTGACGATTTTTTTTTAGTGTTGTGGTTCAAAGGTCACTCAAAAAAATTTTCTGAAGTGTATCCATCCGAATTCTCTGTGAACTTTCTTTTCAACTTTATGAGCAGACCTGATCTGAAATTTCCAATGTGCAATCTAAGACATGATGGTCTTCTTATGATGGTTTTCACCTTGGTCCACCTGTTTCAATAAAATACACAGCAGTGGTAGTTACTTTCATTGTGTTTGAGATCCCATATACTAAGATGAACAGTCCACTTCATGTTCAGTCATGTGTTTACTTTAAGGTTGGAAGTTGATAGCTTAAACATTCCTCAGTGGTGTGATGGTTAAATACTCTGCTTTAGCTTTGGCTAGGTATCTGTAATAACACACTTCATATTCATTTTAGGGGTTTGATGACAAAATGATGCTGTCTGTACTTTTGTGGAAAGATAAAGACTGTCATTTTTAAACCTGAGAAAGAAGCAGCGAATGGGCAATAGTTCATAGTCAGAGTGGTTTGTGAGGGTGACAGGACAGGTTACTGTGATGCATTGCTATGTTTTCCTTCTATTGTTAAAGCTACGGGGTCCAGACATGCTGAGCGAAATTCATGCCCCTAAACAGGCCCAAAGGAGCCACTAGCGGCTGCTGAAACAGTTAGCACAATTCCCTATTCACTTCTCTTCAAGCCAGCTTTGAAGCCAGTATTACTATAAAGGTGACAATGTAATACAGGGTAAATACAGTTTTTAGGCACAGCTTGCTTGTAAAGTGCATATTGCTCTTTTGTTCTTCAGCTCAATCCACTGGCCAGCCAGGCCGCAGCGGCAGCGGCAGCAGCAGCCTTGGGGTCTATAGCCGGCTCGCAGGCTTTCGGAAATGCACTGTCCAGTCTTCAGGGGGTCACAGGGCAACTGGTCACTAATGCACAAGGACAGGTGAGTGTGAAATGGGTGATTGAGGTGGGCGTGCATGTTTTTAGAAGTGTGCGTAAAAAGAAAAAAAAAAACTGTAACATGTCATGGTGTTGAGGCAGAATCACTGGATGATTTAAAACCCAACTTGACAAAGTTTTGAAATCAATCAGCCACTAGGAATGGGACGAGCTTAGATCGACTGACCGGCCTCCTTATGTTCTTATGTTTTAAGTGTCAGTAATTACAAGTACTAAGCAAGTTTATATGTAATGTTGTTGTACCAAGTTGTAATTACATAGCACTTAGTGTATTCACATATTTTCTGGCATAGTAATATTTACCAAATATACAATCCCTTAACAGCCATGAATATTCAGTTAACCATAAGAATTTAAACATATTGACCAGATACTAGTGTTTCAAATCGACACATTCAGATTCAATTCAAATACAGAAAATTGTGCTTGTCTGGAGCTTATTGTAACTTGAAGACACTAATAACAGACATGTATTTTTAAGCATACAATATAGAGAGTGTATTTATTAACAATAAAGAGGTAATTGGTAAAGAGTCATTAACCTGCTATTAATTAAGGTCATAAACAAATTGAACTGGCTGTTATGCTTTGTTTAGGCCTAGGTTGGTTACTTCCTTAGGTCTTTTTTTGATTCAAGTTACTTATTAAATTCATGTATAATGTAAATTCTAACATTACCTTTTTCAAATGGAAAATACTTTACCCCAGTATCCTGATTTAACCTACAGTCTTAACTACTGAAGCATATTGTGGCTGCGAGCGGTGGGTTCCGCAGAATAAATGGACACAGGAGGCAGCGTGCAGTCCAAAGGCAGTTAAAACCGCCATTTGTTAGCTTTTAGCGGGAAATGGATAGCTCAGACAGGACACCACTGGACAGAGAGCCTGAAGCAAAACCCACGCCTCCCTTTTATATTTCGGCCCCTGGCTCCCATTGGGCACCCTGGACACACAGACATTTTCATACTGGGATCTTAATCACTCACACACGCAGTGACATACCGCACACGCTACGAGAGGGCAGGGGAGAGCAGGAGCGAGAAGCGGGCACACTAAGAAAGAGAGAGAGGAAACACAAGGATTGGGGCTGAGCACGCGCACTCATACCACATGCATACGCACAGACACAACACAAGACTGCAAATGAATCAATAAGGCACAGTGTAGCACAACTATTTGCAGTAAATACTCCCACCCCCGTCCCCAGTCCATAACACAGTACATTCTGGTGGCAATAATCGGCATTGCGGCTGCCACGCTGCTATAGTATTTTCATGTATAGAGTCTGTCTGCTACATGCAGGGAATAATAATTCCCTTAATGTCAAAACATTGTTCTTTGAGGTTTGCTCTTTAACATTGAGGCTGCTTCCACTTGCATTGTTGTGCACTTAATTACAGCACGATGAGCTTGTCATTCTCCTTACTGCACAGGCCATACGAATGAGTGTATGTTACAAGAAAAAAAAGGACACCATTTTGAATGACTTGTCTCTGCTTCTTGTTGGGAACCCCCTAGGTAGTCCAGTAAGTAACACATTTTCCTGGGGCACAGTAGTTCATGGATCACTTAACAGATTATTTACTTAAACGTATGTTTCAACAGGAAGCACGTACAGCTATTTTTAGATGGAACGTTCTTCAGGAGGATACAGTATACTCAGCTTATAGCGTCAGCTGCCTGATTGAGTGAAGCAGTGACACACACATTTTGATGTGCATAATTTGCAAAAGAAGTTGCATTATAAGGAGTGTTGTTGGTTTATTTGCAGCATGTTAAACTCTGCAGGAATAAACAAAGCCTTACTTGCTCTTAACTCTGTGAGTATCAGTAAAATGCTGACCTTGTCATATTTACTGGGTGGGTGCAGAATTGTTCCATCAGTACCCAGAGGCTTGAACGATGATGCTTGTCAAAGTGAGGCCTTATCTAATGAATCATCTTATCGCAGGTGCACACAACACATATTAAAGGAAGATTGTATGGACAATGTGCCCTCTAAGGCAACCCCTGTGCTATTTACCTTCACCCTTGTTTCATCACAGTTTTTATCAAGAGACTTTTTTTTTTTTTATAACAAGCTATAATAATAATAATGCTGTGAGAAATAGGTACAGCTGCTCTCGGTAGGGTAAAGTATGTGTGCACTGTTCACATAAAAACAGTAACCTGAAAAATTGGAATGTTGCTTTAGACATGGAGAAAAACAAATTCAAATAAAGAGATTCCAATCACTTTTTGTTCAAATCCCTGAGGATTATGTTTTGGAAAACACGAAAATACAAGTAACAACAACCTCGCATTTGTATTGGTTGGAAGTGTCAAAACATTGCCTCCAAATCAATTGAATATTTGATCCTGTCTTTCTAAATGAAACAACAAGGCACTTCCAACCAATACAAAGAGTACATATGTATAGTGTGAGTGTTTGTCTGCATACTGCATGCATCTATATATTAAGTACGTTGATATCTGCTATTCAAGTGTCAAAAAAAATGAGCAGGTTTGTAATTGTAAGTAAGCATATCAGGAGAGGGAACACACATCATATATAAAATGTGTTTGTAAAGATTAGATTAGATTTTTGGTGACCATCAGTGTTCTAGACTGTCAGTGTTCTAGCACCAGACTACACGCCGTTTGCTTATGTGCAATTAGCAGGGACTAAATTAAGACAGTGGAGCTGTAATACATGATATGTATGTGTGTGTGTGTGTGTGTGTGTGTGTGTGTAGAGAGAGGTGCTTCTGTGCCTAATAATGTGAAGAGTGTGTGATTGCTCTTTGAGCTTCTTGATGCTAAATGGTGCTAATGAGGCTTGATGGATCCTGTGCTTTTAACAAGCCTGCAGCAGTAAGAATGATTATGCTGCAGATGGATTTGATGGGATGCTCTTGCTTTTGTAGTGTCTTGGTTGCTGACACTCTCCGACATAATCAGGTCACGGAGACGGTCAAAGCCTACAGCAAAAGCCTTAGCTCCATACCTCATTATTAGGGTGCATTATTCAGTCCTGAGTCTTCAGAAATACACATCACACCAAAAGGGAATATGTTCCCTAAAACTAAATCTTGTAAGACGGCCTATAACGTTCCTTTTACATGCTACTTAAAAACGTAATGTAGTTAATTCATTGCATTTGTCCATAAACTAGACTAAATCTCTACATCTTTGACCCTTTCTTTTAAATGTCCTAGTTTTAACTATAAGCAATACATAAAACAAAATAATGAAAAAGCAACAGACTTAAAATAATATATTTTTAAAAACTGTAAACATAGTGAACCCATACAATTGTTTTCTGTAAATTGACAAAATTACAGAGGAATTATATCTGTGATTTCCGATTTAGCTTGATTCGTGAATTATATTTTTTTTTCCAGCGATCACAACTGTGAATTGTGATCCAAACTGAAGTACAACTTTTAGCATAATATGTTTATGTTTTTTCATAAAAGATTATATTTGCATTGTTCAGCTTTATAAGAATTACAATAGTTTTAGTATGTTTTGTTTTATTTTCTTATTTTGTTTTTTACAAAGATGGTAAATAATTTGTGTAAACAAAATGTAATTTTTACTTCACAATAGATATTTTATTGACAAATGCTTCAGTTTTAAAATAGGGGGTTAGGATGTTAAACACATCTTTTTGTGTGCTTCGTGGATACTGTAGATATGCGTTTTATTTAAAACTCGTTGCTTTAAATAATGTGTGTTCTAATTCCGTTTTTTAAGGCTTTTAAAGGTTGAAAGCCATATTTATTTCCCTTAGAATCATATTACAAGTGAAAATCTATTTGATGGATCCAGCTCAATATCCAGTTGACTATTGTCCACATCACAAAAGCGCCACACAGTTTGACTCAATTAACATTACTTGCCAAATGAAAGAGCCAGGATTTTTTTTTATGAGAATAGAGACAATTGTCTAATCACCTTAGAGTTTTTTTTTTACTGCTTGAGCCAAGGTTGATGCACAGTAAGAACAGCACTAACTTTGAACATAGTACTCCAGTAACACTGGATCTCGGTCTGTAGATTCCCAGGATGCTCTATATTGAACCATTGTGAGTGGAAAGCACTGTGCTCAATCCTGGTGCATACCTGCAGGTGAGACATAAAAAAAGAAAAGAAATCCCCAACACCTCAATAGTGTAACCCCAGCGCCACAGCCAAATGATCCCCAAGATGCTTCCTTACCCTTCCTTTACCCCTGCTATTTCCTTTTCTGTGTACTTTGATGTGACATAACCCTCCATCAGTCCATAGCACTAACAGAAACCAGACAGTGGGGCATCTGTAGCATACAGTCTGATAAATGAAGGTACAGGTTGTGAACTAATCGTACACTAATCACTAATGTGTTAAGTTGATCTCAGTCACTCTGGGATTTAGACACCCTGTACTTGATATGAAGTCACCATAGTGAGGCACGTGTTTTGGCACATTACTTGACGACGAATCTGCATGTATGTTCAAATGCAATGGATCTCTTATTGAACCACACAAGCAGGGTTGGCTTGGATTTTTGGCATTTCAATTTGCTTCACCAATAGTCTAAGCACTCTGCATTCCATAGAGGAAGTGAACGGGTTTCTAATAATCTTCACAATTTCCACAAAAAAAAAAAACCTGGCAGATACATATATTTTTTAACTTTCTCTATCTTTTACTACGATAAAATCCAATTTAAATGATCTTTTTTCTGTTATTGTTTTTTTTTGTTCTCTCTTATACCATGTCTGGCTGCTGCCATCAGGCTGTCCCTGTGAACTAAGTGCTTGCTTCTTTCTCAGTGGACTAATCGTGAATAAATAAATATAAAAGACTGTTTACCATTCTGATCATTCAATGTGCTGATGACATATGTTGGTGTTCCTAGAACACTCATCAGCACCTCTGTGCTTCACTACACTGCTTCTATTTCAGCAGACACACCATTCTCATACAGATAGATAAGGGGGCCCATGTGCATTCTGGGATCTAAAGGGTTACGTTTTCACTGTTTCACTATGAGAGCATTATTCATCACATCTATATGCTGTGGAATTTTGTTTTTTTACTTTCCTTTCAGAGTTGAGCAAAGCCCATAAGTTTCCTTTGGTTTAGAATGTCCTTTCTCTACTCCCAATTTTTTTTTTTAAATCGGCAGAGAAAATGGCATGGCGACCATGGATAACTGCAGATTGTTCAGTTGTGAGAAACGTGATGACATTTTTACGGAAACAAACCAGCATAATTCTAATGAGTTATGGTCTCGGTAGTGGGAAATGAGAAATCCTTGGATCAGACTACAGCACATATAATAATCCAGAGCATGGAATAACTACAAGAAAACCCCAAAAAACTGATATCATCCCTGTACCAAGGGCACCTCTGGAGATGTTACTTTTTTCTAATGCTTTTCATTTTCTAGATGTCTGTGCTAACAACCAAATAAATAATTAAGCACATTTTTTTTCTCTGCATACCCTCTATATGCAAAGACTATCCATCCACGTCAGTCACTGTGATCTGCAGACACATACAGTATGAACACACTCAAATATGTTAAATGGCGAGGCAGCATAGTTGAGTAATGTGAAGTAACATAACCAAATGAGCCATAGTTGAGATGAATTACAAATTGCAACCCTCCATTTCCAAGTCATCTTTCCTCATTATATCACAGAGCTGGGAGTAGTTTGGACATGCTGGAAGGGATGGAGATCATATTAAATTAATAGAACCTGAAATATAATCAGCCAGGAATAACCTGCTGATCTACAGAATATGCATACAGTCTGCAAGTGATTGAGGCATTGCAGCATACCAGGGGCTGGTGTTAACAGCATTTAACTTGCTACACAGTGATATGAATGCCTACCTTTTCATTCCATTCCTGTGGAATAATTACAAATATTTAAAATAAATTTACAACCTGGCAAGTGCTTGAGCCAATGAGAAAACTTTATTACATTGTATTGCCACTCAATTATAGGTCGTCTCATTTGCCAGATATCTATAGTTTAAAGTAGCATGTTACTTTATAAACCAATGGGCAACCAAATGAGAGACAATATCTTATGAAATGCATGGTCAGCAATAAGGGGAACAAAATGTTGATGCCAACTGAAAAGGGGAATTTCTGTTATTTAAAAAAAAAAAAGGCGTTTTTTGCACTTTGATATTATGCCGTGTTCTGCAGCTAATGGTGAGAATTGCTCTCATATGTCTTGTACATGATATTGCGCAAGTCAGCTGTGTATTCCATATCACAAAAGGTTTGATCATTCATCAGTGACAAGGCATGCTTGCTTTAGACCCTCGAGCATCCATCAGGTTTAGTGGTGATCTACTAACATGAGAGATTTTGAATTATTAGTATTGTTATTATGGAAACTCAGTAAAGAGAAGGGCATCTCTGGCCTAAACAGTGAAATGTAATTATACAGCAACACATAAAGGTGTCTTTGATTGCTTTTTTAATCATAATGTATTTAAATATATAAATAAAACTATAATTAATAGTTCCTATGAACTTCAGTGCACAGGGCAACACCAGTATGTTTCTGCACGTCACTATCCACAGAAAAAAAGTAAGCATGGCAAATAATGATCAGAAAAGAAACAACAACAGAGAATCATACAGAACACACCTGGCTATTAAACAGGTAAGAAATCAAGTAATAGACCAATCAAGATGATACAAACCAGCCCTGCAAATGGACATTCTAAGTTGCTTGTTACTTTGGTAACAATTAAAGCTTGATTGTTGATTAACAAAAATCATACAAATTGACCTTTGGAGAAAAGGCATTGATGAAGCAATTCTTTTTTTTTTCTATGGATCAGGAAAGGGGGGAAAGGTATATTCTAAGAATATGAATGTGTTGTCAGTCTCATAGGTGTTTTTATAAAGTTCCTGCAGCTAGGCGTGCATGCTAGTTAGGTTAAAAATACATTCGCTTTAAGCGACAACAACATTCAGAAGCGTTTATGGAGTGTGAGTTTAAGGTCCCTTTTTGTTATGTGTTTCTACCTGTTTTTCCCTTTTGGCTGTATTTTTTGGGCATAGAGATTTAGATGTGCATGCTGTTTAGAGAACTTGGAGATACTGTACAGTATATGTAACATTTAAACCTCACACAATGTACAAAACAGCAGTTCATGTTCAGTTTAAGCAATAATTCATTTGGTTACTAGCAGTTAATGATCATTTTGGTGGTTACATTGTAAAGCACCAACAAATCTTTTGTATATCGTTATTGTTTCTTGTGCATTATGACTGGTGACAGCTCATTTGCACTGTTGTGTTCCAGAGAGAGCATAGTGTGCAGAAAACAATGCAACATTTTTACTATTTTGAACCTTTATAAACTTTATACCATTTGAATTGGCATAATAATAATTTTGTATCTGTTTATTATTCCATAATATGTGCCATGCTTGAGGATTGTTTAGTTGTTTAATCAAAGCTTGCTGACTTAGTTCAGAGAGCTAAGAAAACAACTCCAGTAAATCTAATATGAACAGCCATCATTTTATAGATTTTATAATTTCCTATGTAAAATATCTATATGTACTTTAAATACTTTCAAACAATAATGTTTAGTCACAACGGAACACAATGTAGGCTACAATTTAGATAGATAGATAGATAGATAGATAGATAGATAGATAGATAGATAGATAGATAGATAGATAGATAGATAGATAGATAGAAATGTAAAATACACTAGCTCTTTTTCTATCAATCAGATTAATTCAGTACCAATTTGGTTGCAAGTTTGCAGTTCGATACATTTTTAGAATCAAATATTATAAAGATTTTTCCTCCTTTAATTCACATCTAGAAATACAGTACACCATCAAAATCGATTCTCATGCTTTTAAGCTTCTACTGCACAATATATTTTGTGAAAAGTCTAACACAGCCAGCTTTAAGAACATTATAAGCTCATTGTATGAAAGGTGTCAGGTTGTTTTTAAGGCAGGATGCTACATATGCAGGCTGATGCATTGAGAGGGAAAAGGAAACCTGAACCAGCACTGCAAATCCCAGGTGGCCGAGGGCACTTTCTGTCATGACATCAGAGATCATATGTATGATCATGTTTGTATTATTATTATTATTATTATTATTATTATTATTATTATTATTATTATTATTATTATTATTATTCATAAATCCCTGTTCTAAATATTAATAAACACTATTACTACATCTGTTCTCTCTACCACACTTACCAGAAGATATAACAAATGTCTAACGGCAACCTCCTGTTGTTGTGCTGTGCATTAACCAAGCTTGGCTCACAGCCTGTGCATGCACTTGAGAGACATTTACATCCTCCTCCCTTTCTTGTCTTCAGGTAGATGTGTAGTAATGTGCAGGCGAGAGAAGGAGTCTGTTTTTTAGTGGTGACTCAAAAGGCCAGAAACATTTTTCCAGTACCATTGCTTGAGGCCATTTACAAGGAGCGGATTTATAAAACTAAAAAGGATTTGTGAGGAATCCAATGAGACTTAACAGAAAGGCTTATATAAATTCATCTGTGTTATATTTCACATTTGGATCTGTAGTGGATCGGCCATTTTTTTGTAGTCTCGAAATGCTTCAGGTCCATTATTATAAAATGTGCAAATTAGACTTTTGTGCTTTGTGAAAGAGGACAGGCTCACAATATGAAGATGAAATGCTCCATGTTCTTAATTCATTCCTAACACTTCCAGTAAGGCTGCTATCCCTGCTCCATTTCAATCACTTGCATTACAAAGGATCATCAACTGCACAATATTTATGCTAGGTAAGATTTTTTTATTACGACACTATGGGCAGGATTTTCAAAAACTAGTGTTATTGTATCAAACTCATGGTATAGTAACAAGAGCTTTAGTAGCAAGTGATTTTCAAACGAAATATGTTGATTAAATCGATCCGTTAATGCTTTGAAATAGAGTCGATGAGGACATTAATGAATGCATTTTTCATTAAAAGGTTAATTGTCACAGGTCACCTACATCACTTCCTGTCTCAATGACTAAAGAGTCTCAATGACTCAAGAGAAACGAATGGAAGCATAATTTGCTGTTATATGCGAGCAGCAACCAAATGGAAATAAAAAATAATGGGAATATCTATGTTGTGTATAATTTGTAAACTTCTGTATTATCCTTGATCAAACATGTTGAGCATATGCCGTTCTAGACCTGTCCACTGCCTGCCTTTTCCATTGTTACCATAGTGGATTATGCTCTTTGTTCTAGATTATTGGAACAATTCCACTGATGCCTAACCCAGCAGTGCCATCAAGTCAGACAGGAGGTGTAACGCAGGGCCTTCAGATGCAGCCAATCACCCCTCAGCTGCTGACAAACGCCCAAGGCCAGATTATCGCCACGGTCATCGGGAACCAGATCCTACCCGTCATCAACACCCAGGGAATAACACTGTCGCCCATCAAGGCAGGTCAACAGGTACAAGATGACGTGAGATTGAGGCTCTAGTGGTCATCACATGGACATATTTGACCAATGCAAATTGAAGTTCGGCCAGGTCTAATCTTTAATTGGGCCCACCTTTGATTCACAAAACTGTATTTTATTTCTTTGGTTAACACAAGTAAGAAAAACAGGTTAATAATTTCAACTTAATGAAGTAATTATTTAGTTTAGAATGAGCAGCAACAAAACAGCTGAATGCAGGTTTTCACTTGTTTGGGTTAAAGGAATAGCTGAAAACGAATCGAATATAATTTACCTTAGATTACCTTCCACGTCCATGAGGACACAGAGAGGAACAACATACAAGACTGACCCGATGAGATTCTAGAATCTCACTCATGTGTTTATCAGATAATGTTTTTTTTTTTGTAGTTTAGAGCTCATAATTCTAGAATAACCAGAATGGTTCACCAGTCATACAGTGACATATTTAGCATTCCTTTTAAACACCTGTCAAAGCATGTTTCAGATGGAGCTAAAGGCACTTTCCTGATCCCCTGCAGTGCAATGCGAAAACATTCCTTTTCATTGGTGCACTTAAAATAAAAGACATGCCATTTTGATTTACCCTCTGAAACAAAAAGCCATCTACAAAACTGTGTTATACCGGCTTTAAGGTTACCCTTTATAACGCTGTAGTTGGGAGCCACAGTTAAGAGGCCTTGCTATTTGTGTTCCGCCTTATAACGAGAATGCTAGTGTTAGTGTAATGGCATTATGGGGCAAATGGGAGGCATGACTGTACCACCTTATAACCTGTTCCACAGTATAACTGGTCGCCTTATAAAGGGGAGCACTGTAACATTAAACACATCAACCCCCTTTATAGATGAACTATAATAGTCTTTATTTGCTTCCAACCCATCAAGCAAAACATACTCATTCAGTTTTGCAGATGGTATAATTAATGTAAAGTTGATACATTTACTTGAACCAATAAATCATCAGGTTCTAACACCAATATTATATAGATTTTGTTTTATATATTACACAATGTATTTACAAAGGTGATAATATCAAAAACCTCTTTCTTCATTTTATTCAATACACACTACACAAATATCAACTTGCAACATTGTACAAAATATATACATTTAATTTCTTAAAATTACATTACCATCCGTAATATTCCAATTAACATCAGTACCTACTGCATGATACCACAAAATATATTTTAGGAATATTAAGGATTTGGGGTTTGTTTTGCAATTAACACATACAGCATCTTGTACATTGTAATATCTACATGTAATTATATTTTTTTTCTTTGCTATTATCAATTTATATCTATATGACTTTACAACTAAACACAAAGCACATTATGCTACATTCATAAAGAGTCCAGTAACAATTACAAACTGATTAACCACGATCTGCTGCAGCCAGTACGTATTTTCGTCTGGTACCACACTTGTAACACCTGACAGTCTGTGTTAGCATCACTTCAGAACTTCCCAGGTATCCAGAAAGACCATAAAATCAATCAAACAAACAACCAAGCTGCATTTAAAAAACAACCTTTAAAAAAGTATTTTTTTATTATTGTTATTTAGAAAAAATGGTACCTTCATAGTGCTAGTCCTATAGCTTGATATTTTGAATGCACACATATGGTGTATGAAACATACTCTCAAAATATAGCTGACAGTCTAAACATAATTCAACAGAATGATGCCAAAAAACACTCTTATGAAAAGGAGATCCATAAATGTTGTATTTACATGCATTTCTAAAGCAATACCGTGTTGGGAGATTCAGCTATCTAATGGCATACAGATGTAATAGAAGGTAGTTCACATTAATGAAAAAAAGAAAATGATCCTCTGTACATTTGGAAGCATGAAGTGAAAATATCTGTATTAGATGATAACAACCTGCATCTTTGCAGATATTAGAACTATAACAAGCAACCCCTGTCACTGCATGGCATTACTATGAGGCTTCTAAGAAGTGCATTAGGATGCCTGTATATTTCAAGAGCATTACATTGGAATTAAATTGTCTTAAATAATGTAAGAGGGCATGTTTCTGTTGAAACATTTTGCCTTTTTAACATCGTGAATTGGTCCTAAACGTTTCTGTTTGTGTACCTCCTGGTAAAAGCTTCTTGTGACCGGATACTTCCGTCCCTCTTTCTAGAAAGACATCCAGGCCATGTTTTAAAACCAGCCCTAGTAAGGCGAGACCTTGCCCAGTCAGGCTAGTAAAGGTATTGATTTTAGCTGAACTAAGCATTATTTTTTAATCTGGTCTGGATTTCTGTGATAAGACTAGCCAGAGTTATATGTGTGCTTTACTACCCAGTGAAGGATCAGTGAAACGCTGCCCGTTAGCTGCACACTGTGTCACTTCAAGGTTTAGTGGTCAAGAAGATCCTATAGGTTTAGTGGTCCCAAGATCCTATTTTGATCTTTTTTCATTTTAATAACAAAAGAGGATTACCAATGGCATGGTTCTTTTATTGTAATGACATTGATTGTTAAACCTTCAGGGAAGAAATAAATAGCAGATAAAAACTTTTAATAATTATCTCACGAGTGGTGATTGCGAATACCCATTTTACAGGATATAAACACTAAACAGTAAAAACAGTGAATATTAATTAAAGATCAGAAGCTATAAACAATTGCATACACCCCTTTCAACACACTTTTTTATTTACAGTATATACAGTATATACGCAAACGGATAAAAGATTCATAAAAAAATTGCAGTGAACAAAATAGTTATTTATAAATTACATTAAAATTCTAACAAAAAAAATTGGTTCAGAGGAATGCAACATTGAAATAGAAACTGTTGTCTCCAGTCTCCACGTTTCACTTCTTGTGGTTCTGTGTCTTTGTTCCTGTAGCCCCAGCAGACACAGGTAGGTCCAGCATCCTCGCAGACTGGCCTTCGCCACTTGACACACAGCCAGGCCTCCATGTCTCAAAGCCCAGTGTGCCAGGCCTCCTCCTCCTCCTCCTCCTCCTCCACATCGTCCTCTTCCTCAGCTCTCAGTGTTGGACAGCTGGTCAGCAGTGAGTACCCCTTGTTCCAATAGATCCATTTTCTCAAGCGCGCTGTCTCTTGCTCTCTTGCTTAGGGAACTGGATCCGTTAACATGTAGATGTGACATTTACCACACACAGGCAAGCTTGCATACAAGGCTTTAGAAATAACTGTGATAGCAGTGTTAGTAGGGTGCAGGGCTGCTGGGATGGCACTGAGTTGAAATGATAAGTCTGCAAGGTGTTCAACTCTTTCGGCACAAGGATAAATACTTTATAAACACTTCATCAGTTAGATTTCCTAGACTTGAATAAAGGTCTTCAGTGCTGGAAAGAGTGTGCCTCACAATAATGTTACATTTTACACTAAAGAGATACTTGGGTTATTATATTATTTTGTTGTATAGCCTTCTGTGCACGCTGCTTCATCAGCAACAAGGCATTGGTGGCTTACTAGTTTTTAGCATTCCCTGAGGTAGCTTTAGCTGCAGGAACACAAGCATTATTATTATTTGTTTATTTAGCAGATGCCTTTATCCAAGGCGACTTACAGAGTCTAGGGTGTGTGAACTATGCATCAGCTGCAGAGTCACTTACAATTATGTCTCACCCGAAAGACGGAGCACAAGGAGGTTAAGTGACTTGCTCAAGGTCACACAATGAGTCAGTGGCTGAGGTGGGATTTGAACCGGGGACCTCCTTGTTACAAGCCCTTTTCTTTAACCACTGGACCACACAGCCTCCCTCCCTGAAGCTCTCTAGACACAGAGTAGCAGCAGGGGGTTCTGAATGTTATATGTAGCTCAGGGAAGCAAGTGTAAACAAAAGAAGCTCATTTAATTCCTGAATCTTTGCAGTTTTTACTTTTAACTAAATGGACCAGATTTTTTGTAATAATAATGGTACACCTGTTGTTTTGATTTTCTGAGTTGAATGTAAATACTAAAACATCTAACTAATATTAATGGCCAGAGAGTACACTTGAGTGTTTAAGACATCGTTTTCCACTTTTTCACATTTGGGAAAAAAAAAAGATAACTTTAAGGTCAATTAGAATATGGATAGGAGATTTCCTGTAACCTGATTGGTCAATCGGGTGGGCTTAAACTCTGATTAAGCCCGCCTGAATGTTAGTATTTAAACTTTGTTTATTCACCATTCCAAATCAATCCGCCTGAAAATCTATATATTGTATGATAAATAAATAAATCGGTCAATAGCTCAAGGTGAGCATTTAAAATCTTAAAATTCTATTTATTATTATTATTTGTTTATTAGCAGACGCCTTTATCCAAGGCAACTTGCAGAGACTAGAGTGTGTGAACTATGCATCAGCTACAGAGTCACTTACAACTACATCTCACCCGAAAGACGGAGCACAAGGAGGTTAAGTGACTTGCTCAGGGTCACACAATGAGTCAGTGGGTGAGGTGGGATTTGAACCGGGGACCTCCTGGTTACAAGCCCTTTTCTTTAACCACTGGACCACACAGTTTGTGAAGAATATATATGTTCATATTATTTTGTTGTATGTAATTTATCACCCGAAGATCTCTCTTCTACCGACATATGGTACCATTTATTCCTATAAAAAACCTTAGGAAACATGATGCCAACATTAAGTAAGTTGGTCAACCTGAGTAAAAGGTATACAAACCATTGCTTGCGGTCTACCAAATTATGGCAGTAACCGGACATAAAAATGAGTCTTCGATTAAAAATTACTGGGCACCAGATTTTTTTTCCAAAAGAGACTTACAATCCATCGACTATGCCCGTTTCAAAAAATGAACTTTCGTCCGGCATGTTTTCCAATATGCTGAGCAATTGTACCGTTAATGGAAACATTCACATCAATAACTACTAAATAATTCAAGGCATCCAATTTAACATGCAGGCCTATTTTACTCAAATTAATTTAAAAATAAACTTTCCTCTTTATCGTTCATTTCAGTGTTGTTGTTTTTCCTAATACTTAATATAGTTTTTGTTTTATTTGTAAGTTAGCCTATATCTCCCAGGAAATGTATGATGACTTCAGGTTTGGATGTTTCGCAAAAAACTATCATCCAATCACATTGGCGGAATGCCGCAGCCTGACAACAACTATCGTCCAATCACATAAAGCGGAATGCAGCAGCCTGGCATAATTCTAAACAGACCTGATAACAAAATGTAGTCAGCCGCAGCAAAACCTAGTTTTGATAAAATCACGAAAAATACTTTAATTTTTATTTATTTTTTCATTTGTAACGTATCCATCTTCTAATAGCATTTGAGCCCTCAGGAGCAGGCTTAATCGTGTGGTAATGCCCTTCTCGTTACGTTAATGTAACTGCACAAGGTGGGCATTACCACACGATTAAGCCTGCTCCTGAGGGCTCAAATGCTTAATTTTTCTGTATACATCTGAGGGTCATTATTTTTCTGAAAACATGTTGCTGTATATAGAATTATTTATTGATACACTGAATTATACTTGAATTGTGCAGACAGTATTACTACAATAAAATGCATTCTTATGTATTTGTTCTGCTTAAGGCTGAAGCATGAATATGCACAATACATATCCAATCTCTTTTCAAGTTCATCGTGTTCAATAAAGGTTTTGATTACTGCAGCCTCTTTCTAACACTGTCCTTGAGCAGCACAATATGAATAGATTGAATATAGGCAAGATTCTGAGATTCATAACATGCAGCAGGACAGGATAATACAAAGGGATTCAAAGCTAGATGCTGAAGCTGTTGCTACACCTAGTTATCTTACATGTTAGCCCAAACTATATTTAACCAGTCTTGACTGAAAGAACATTTAACGAATGTATGAAAAAAGGATCAGTTGTTCTGAATCTTTCATCTTCAGAAAAGGTTATGTTTTTTTTTCGGATGATATTCACAGGCAAGAAGTTAATTTTACAACCAAGAGAAATATAACTAGCCTACATTTTTGTTGCTGCCACAGTATTATTACAAGAGGAGTATTTCTTTTCAAATGTTGTATACACTCATTTACTCCAAGAGAGGAAACAAACAAATAACAATTCTATAAAACATTATCACTGGACAGCTTAACTCAATGAAATCTATGAAAGCATTTGTCAAAAATGTTGTCCCCTTGATTTTTTTTTTTTTATAGTCTTACCTGAAAATGTATCATTTGTGTTGTGAAGTTATGAAATCATCTAGAGGTTAGCAATGCCTACTATAGTTTATTGAATAAAATCAAACAAAGTGAACACCGTTGTTTATTTGTTTGTTAAATGCAAAGTACATCCCTCAGGGGCCATGTAATAATGAAATTATGTTTCAAATGGATTACTTCTGACTTCTTTGGATTAACATGATTGGATTGTGTATTTATACTCTCTAGAATATTGGTTAACAATACGCAGCACTAAATACAGAAAGAAAATGTTGACTAAATGCCTATTCAAAACTGCAACATATTTAAAGCAGTTAGTGGCTTCATTCTTCTTATTTTTTCAGACCCTCAGACAGCCCCCAGTGAAGTTGACGGAGTAAATCTGGAAGAAATTCGAGAGTTTGCCAAAGCTTTTAAAATCCGCCGCCTGTCCCTTGGGCTGACACAGACACAAGTTGGGCAAGCTTTAAGTGCCACAGAAGGCCCAGCATACAGCCAGTCTGCCATCTGCAGGTAAACATATACCATAGTCCCACATGCTTCAGTCATCTACCTCACACAGATGATAAATAATCATTCATGAAGAAGAAATCTTTTTTTTTTATGGATCCATTTAACTGAATAGCCAAGTGGTATTGTCTTAAAAAGGTGAGCCAAGGCTAGGTTTGAACAGTATATACAATACATTATTCATATGATCTTGACCAAAGGTACTGTATTTAAGTTATAATATGTGACATAAAACATATAATTATATCGCATTACAAGCCAAATAATCTATTTTTAAATAGCTGAGAGGTGATTTAAATTTAAACGTAGATCCCAGGTGGTATTCACTGTAACTGATTAGCAGGTGCTTAAAAAATGACTAGATAGATAGATAGATAGATAGATAGATAGATAGATAGATAGATAGATAGATAGATAGATATTGTCTACATTTTAAATAAAGGTATTTGAAAACTTATTTGTATTTCCAGTGTTTTTAATATAAATCCAGACATATTAAAACAGATGTTGCTGCACAGCAATACTTCTTCTATAGGTATGATATAAATATTACATTTACTTCTTGCTGATGGTGTCCTGTGGTTAGCTTATTCTAATTACAAATTAAATATTTAAGAATAATATACCTCATTATTCTGCAACCTTTTAACTTTTAGTCTGTCTTAAGCTGTGCCACAGGCTTGTAAAATGATAGGGGAGATAAAACATGGGAACATGTTACTTTTTAGGATGGGACTGAAGTTACAGTTTCTACGAATCAGACACACTTTTAGTGAAATGAAAGCATGGACTTGAACTGGCACTCTAGTGAAATAATGTTATCTTGGACCCAGAGCTTTCTTTTGATTTCCATATTAATTCTGTTATCATTTGAGAAATGTGGCCAAATGAAAGTCTGTGCTGGATATGAGGGATGCAGAGATGTTGATTTATGCATTTAGAACTTCTCATCTTGATTACTGCAATGCTTTGTTTGTTGGTATACCTTCACTAAAAGAAGGCTTCAGATGCACTGCTTAGGTCAGTGAGCTACCGAATTGACTTTAAAGTTGCTGTAATAACTTCTGACCTTCATGGATTAGAGCCATCCTATCCAAGAACTACTAACTCCATTATTCCTACTTTTGAGATCAGAAAATGCAGAGCTTTTAATTGTTCCAAAAAGTCATCTTAAAACAGCTGGAGCCAGAGCTTTGTGCTGTTGTGCTCCTCGGGTGTGGAACTGATTACCATAAGGCAGGCTGAAACACTGGATTCTTTTAAATTGAAATTGAAAACATACTTTTTGAATGTATATATATATATATATTTTTTATGTGAGCTGTTTTGTTTTTAACTTTGTACAGTGCTCTGGGGTGCCATGGCGTGAAAGGAGCTATATAAAAATGCATTTGTATTGTATTATATATATATTGTATTAAGAGCACGACAAACAGAAGGATCAGAAAACATAATTTTTTAATAGAATCATCAGACTGTAACTTAAGTATTTAGAGTAATGTATTTTACTTATTAACATTATTTGGAATGTCTGAGCACTTTCATTAGAATATATGTGGTTGCAACCTTAAAATGGAAAGTACTTTTGTGCTTCAGCCTTACCTGATTAAAAACTGGGCTGTCATCAATTTTTTACCACATTTAAAATGCATGTATTTTGTTGATGCACAGGACTGTTTATCCAACCAGTACTATTTACTGTTAAAATTTTCATCAAGTCAATGTCAACAGTCCTATGCAAATTGAAAACGCTCTGGGCAGTTGACCAGTTGCTTATAAGGTAGGCTTGTAACAGTGCAGTATTCTTAAAATCATGCATAAAATATTAAAATCTAACAGCATTCAAATATTTATAACATACATTAAAATACCATAAGTAAATCATAAAGACATCTTTACCCTTTCAAGTTTGTTTTTGTTTGTCTTCCATCAGAAAAGAAAGTAAAACAAATGACTGCCATCTAACTGTTGGATACCCTTTGCAATGTTTGCTTTATTGGACAGTTTATTAAACAAAGTATTGCAAGTTTTATAAAAGCAAGTTTTTCAGTTTCCTTAACTGAAACACACACACACACTTACATAAAATATTCAGCTTAATAATATAAATGTTAAAATGTAGTTGCTCCTAATTAGAGGACAGTGCATATCAATACCTACTAACTAAGGTTCTGTCTACTCTGTGGATATTAAGGATCCCAGAGATGTTAAACTGGTGTCATGGGGGGAACAGAAAAAAAAACATTGTACTGTAGTCAATACAATTTTAGCCTGGCTAAATTCCCCTCTGATTAATTCTCAACAAACAAAGCTTACATTCCCCCAAATGGGACTGGACATCCCTGGATACTGGAAATGAGATGTTGCATCTCACTGGATAGGTCTTGATGATGATGAAGAGGAAGATGAAGATGCAGACTTTTGTTAATAGCAGCATGTCATCAAAGATGAGCATGACAGTCATTCAGCGTTTTAGTCCCATTCAGTGCTTCAGTGCTTAAAAGGTTAAGTAGTTATAACTAAGCTCCATCAGCATAGGCAACACTAAACACATGTTTATGCATGAGCTGGCAAGTGCACTTTTAAGAGTGCAGGGGAATTAGTTTTTTTTTATTTTTCCTCTTGGGCGCTGACTTCTGGCCTCTCCGCCATCATTGAAAAGCCAGGAAACCAACTCTTAACTCATTTCAGTGGTCTTTTTACCTACTCTTTATATTTGTTAATGCATTCCCTCCAGAACGGCAATGTACTTTTCCTGCAGTTTATGATTGGGGTTATAAATAATACCAGTGTGTGGTAAGGAGTTTGCAGCTTACATTTGCGCAATGATTTCCCATAAAATGCATTGATTGTTGTGAAATACAGAAAGGCACTGTAGGATTCCTCGACTTGCTTACTCTTCCCCACTGTTTTGTTTTACAAGCATCTACACTTTCTAAAATGGTCCTAACCTTTGTATTCTGTTCCAAGAGAGGCTGTGCTGTGTTCAAATCATTCTCTTTAAATGCTTGTTAGATTCCATTAAAGACAACTTGGCTCCTAATTCAGACAAGGCAGACACAAGTCTGAAGCATTTCAACTATGTATATTTAATGTTAAAGATGTCAAAAATATAGTACATTTATTTATCCGCTATCTGCTAAATTACAAAGCTTTCATATTTGAAAAAGGAATAGACAATCTTTAAATAAAATACATGGATGTTGGACCTGCCGTTAGATGAAAAATGTGATGTAGCACCAAAACAATTTTTTCTGATCATATTTTTAACAATTTTATATTACTGTAAACAGAAAGCATTTCAATTAAGCGAAGCACTGAAGCGTGCTGCTTTTTAATATTATTGTCACACTTTAGCTCTAGAAAATGTAATGCACCCCTTGTTTTTTCCTTCATAATTTTAATGATCTGATCTTTTTAAACAAGTTATCATTTGGGTCCCTCTTGTAAACAACATGGCTGTGCCAACTTAATGAGATCTTCCTGGTGTTTGTAATATAATGCTAAACCAAACCTAATTTTTATAGTTACACCACTAAATTTAAATTGAGCCTTGAAGAAATGCACACTTACAAAGACTCTCATCAAGCAGCTTCTTGAAGGATCCCAGGGTGTCAGCTTCAACAACATTACAGGGGAGTTAGTTCCAGACCCTAACAATTCTCTGTGTAAAAAAGTTCCTCCTATTTTCTGTTCTGAATGCCTCTTTATCTAATCTCCATTTGTGATCCCTGGTCCTTGTTTCTTTTTTCAGGTAGAAAAAGTCAATATTGTCAATACCTTTTAGAATTTTGAATGCTTGAATCAGATCACAGTGTAGTCTTCTTTGTTCAAGACTGAATAGATTCAATTATTTTAGCCTGTCTGTATACGACATGCCTTTTAAACCCGGGATAATTCTGGTCTCTCTTCTTTGCACTCTTTCTAGAGCAGCAATATCCTTTTTGTAATGAGGTGACCAGAACTGAACACAATATTATAGATGAGGTCTTACTAATGCATTGTAAAGTTTTAACATTACTTCCCTTGATTTAAATTCAGCACTTTTCACTATATATCCGAGTATCTTGTTGGCCTTTTTTATAGCTTCCCCACGTTGTCTAGATGAAGACATTTCTGAGTCAAAATAAACTCCTAGGTCTTTTTCATAGATTCCGTCTTCAATTTCGGTATCTCCCATATGATATTTATAATGCACATTTTTATTGCCTGCGTGCAGTACCTTGCACTTTTCTCTATTAAATGTCATTTGTCATGTGTCTGCCCAGTTCTGAATGCTGTCTAGAATGACCTTTGCTGCTGCAATAGTGTTTGCCACTCCTCCTATTTTTGTTTTCCTATTATTTAACAAGTTTGCTTACTATATCAGAATCTTAAGACATTAAGGTAGATTAGGAATAGCAGAGGACCTAATACTGATCCCTGTGGTACTCCACTGGTTACCTCGCTCCATTTTGAGGTTTCTTCTCTAATCAGTTCTTTCTGTTTTCTACGTGTTAACCACTCCCTAATCCATGTGCATGGATTTCCTTGAATTCCTACTGCGTGCTGTTTGAGAATTAATCTTTTATGCGGGACTTTGTCAGAAGCTTTCTGGAAATCTAAATAAACCATGTCATATGCTTTGCATATGTATCTCTTAGACATTTTAACTCTTCTTTGCTGTTATAATATTGGAAAAACTTTTTGAAATTGGTTTTAGCCCCCTTAGCAATGCTCATTTCTAGCTCTCTCTTGGCCTTTATAACTTCCTTTTTGACTTGTGTTTGCAGTTCCAAGTACTCTGTCTGTGTACTTTGTTTTTTGTCCCTTTTAAACGCTCTATAAAGTGCCTTTTTTCTCTGAGTATTTTTTTTTTAATTGATCTATTAAACCATTTTGGCCATTTTGTTTTAGATTTAGATTTCTCTACTTTTAGGATGTAATTGTTTTGCGCCTCTAGTACTACATTTAAAAAAAAAAACAGCCATCATTTTTCCGTGGATGTTTTCTCTATTTTACTCCAATCTACTTTGTTAGTCCCTGTTTCATTCCTTCATAGTTTGCCTTCCTAAAATTGTAAACCTTAGCTTTAGTCATTACTTTTGGGGTTTTAAAAAGCACTTCAAATGAGACCATGTTGTGGTCTGGGTTTGCCAATGGTTCTCTGACCACTGTTTTAGTTATTCAGTCTTTTGTTATTTGAAAAGACTAAATCAAGGCATGCCTCCCCTCTAGTCGGTGTCTTGACAAATTGCGTTAGGAAGCAGTCATTTGTCATTTCCATCATTTCCACCAGGGCGGCAGTGTGGAGTAGTGGTTAGGGCTCTGGACTCTTGACCGGAGGGTTGTGGGTTTAATCCCAGGTGGGGGACACTGCTGCTGTACCCTTGAGCAAGGTACTTTACCTAGATTGCTCCAGTAAAAACCCAACTGTATAAATGGGTAATTGTATATAAAAATAATGTGATATCTTGTAACAATTGTAAGTCGCCCTGGATAAGGGCGTCTGCAAAGAAATAAATAATAAAAATAATAATTTCAATTTTGTCTGTCGTGCTCCCTACCGGGTTTTCCCATTTTATACAGGGGGAGGTTGAATCCCCCATTAGTATGGCTTCTTCTTTGCTGCACACATTTCTAATGCCATTATAACAAATTATTTTGCTCGGTGCCTGAATGTGGCGGTCTATAGCATGCCCCTATTATTATGCCCTTTGAATTTGTGTCCATTATTCTGACCCATATTGATTCTGTGTTGTTTTTTTCTTCCATTTTAAACAGCTGGGCTTCAAGACTATTTTTGATGTATAGCGCTACCCCTCCGCCTCTTTTGTCCTGCCTATCTTCCTTTTTCAGTATATACCCACTAATATTACATTCGTCTCCATCACTCTCGGATAACCAAGTTTCTGTAACACCTATCACATCGTAGTTACTTTTAGTGCAGTAACTTCAAGTTCTAACATTTTGTTTCTGAGACTTCTAGCATTTAGATAAATACATTTAATGGCTGTCTTACCTGAGTTGTTGCCCTTGTTTTGATGTAGTCTCCCTTCTATTTTTTTGTTGATTTCTCCCCCCTTAAAAAAATGTTTTCCTTCAATTATTTTTATTATTTTACTATTTGTATGTCAGTCTACATGTCTTATAGAAATAGTGCTCAGCAGGTTATTGTCATAATACAAAATCATATTGTACCCATGTTCCTGTGTTTCAGTGCACGGTTCTAACTGCTGAGTTGGAAAACCGTTTTTATTCAAGACAGCTTATGAATTATTCTGAATTGTTTTATAAGATAAAATATGCCTTGTGGTGGCATGCAGACCGAACTTTGGGGCTTTGTAGGGTCCATGGGGTTGTCTATTGGGTGGTATAGTTAAGCAGCTACCTGTATCTTTATAAGAAAATGACAATGATATTTATGAAATGTGTCACTAAATAACTATGGGTTGATTATCAATGTTCTTTTTTTATCAATACAAAGGAACTTTGTGACCTTTATACAAATTTGAAACCAGGAACAACAAGCAGTCTTTCTTATTTTGGTTCATTGATTGTTCATATCAAATCTTGTATAGCAGAATGGTCTATTAGTGATTGATATGAGTATTTTAAATTGGTTATTTTGTATTTTGATAGGAGTAATGTTAAAGTTGTGTTGTATAAATGCAACAAGCAACTCCTTTCTGTTCCTGGGTACTCTTTAAATATCTCTGCCAGCCAATCAAGGGGGTTTCCTTAGAATACATGTTCTGCCTGTTAGTTGGGAGGCGGGCAGGCACCTGGTTTCTACTAATTTATTACCATCCAAACCTTATTGCCTCAGTTATCACCAAACCTACTGATTCAGAACCCCAACAAGTGGAAGCTTCTGTTCAGAATCAAAATCAAGGTGTATCTGAAGCTTACAAATCCGATTCCTGAAGTCCAGGTATTTATGAATGAATTTGCTTACTACTTACTCCCACTGGCAGCTTCTAAGGAAACCCTTTAATTTACCAAGGCAGGCAGGTCCCAACCTGACAGAGCATCAGAGTAAGACTCTTCTTTCTCAATTTTCCCCAGACACACCATCCTGAGAAGCCACTTTTTCCTACCACAGGAAGCCCAAGAGAACACTATAGCTAGCAGTCTGACAGCCAAACTGAACCCTGGCCTTTTATATCCTGCCAGGTTCGAGAAGCTGGACATCACCCCTAAAAGCGCCCAGAAGATAAAGCCCGTTCTTGAGCGATGGATGGCTGAGGCAGAAGCCCGCCACCGCTCCGGAATGCAGAACCTCACCGAATTTATCGGCAGCGAGCCTTCTAAAAAGCGCAAGAGGCGGACATCGTTCACCCCGCAAGCTCTGGAGATTTTAAATTCCCACTTTGAGAAGAATACACACCCCTCGGGGCAGGAAATGACGGAAATAGCGGAAAAACTGAACTACGACCGGGAAGTGGTCCGTGTCTGGTTTTGCAACAAGAGGCAGGCGCTGAAAAACACCGTAAAGCGTTTGAAACAACACGAGCCAGGATCAGTGGTGTCAATGGAGCCTTTGACAGACTCTTTGGAAGAGCATTCTTTAAACAACTGAAAACAAAAATAAAACAAAGGTTTCCACCAAACTATAGAAAACACTCACTAGTAAATAAAGCCTGAAAACTGTGGGTAGTAGGATTCGTCACAGTCCACATGTTCTCCCTATTTTTAAACAAAAACAGAACAGCGCTCAGTGTGTCGTAGTGTAGTAGTTGAAGCCAGTCTTTTAATGGACCTAAACCAAACCAAATAAAAAATGAGTACTCTTTCTGTGAAAATGTAAAAACATGTTTGAAAACCTTCTATTTTAAAGAGAATTCTCAGAAGCCAGTCGTCTGGAGCTTGAACTGGGACTGAAACCGTTCAGGTACCAAATACTGAAATTCAGTATGAAAGAAACAAACTACTTACCAAAGTCTGAAATGTTGCATTGAAACTAGATTGTTATTAATTTTTGGAGTGTAAATTGTGTTCTAACTTTTTACATTTGTACTGATAGAAAATCAAATAACTATTTTTTTTTTTTTTTGAGTTGGTTTCTTGTCAACACATCACTTGTTACCTCTGGGTAACACAATTGTTACAGTTTTTTTATTATTTACTTTTGTAAGCTTGAACATGTTTGTGTGATATTATATATATATATATATATATATATATATATATATATATATATATATATATATATATATATATATATATATATATATATATATATATATATATATATATGTGTGTGTGTGTATGTGAAAAAAAATCCATGTTGTGGGTGCATAATGTCATGCAACACACTAATGAAATTGTAATCTTAATCTGTCTTTTTCCTCGTTGTTGTTAATCTATTTCTTTTTAGTATGTTGTTATTCTTTGAATTTGTAAAAAGTGTACAGCTATTTATTAATTTTTATAAGAGCTTCTAATAAGAAACAAGACAGCAGAAAGAACCCAGTTGACAGTCAGAGCATAACAACTGTCAAGAAAAAAACACTACTTCAAAACATGGAGAGTTGACATCAAGTCAGCTGGTCCTTGAGACTGTGCTTTATACTGTAAGATGCACCATTGGTGTTAAGGCTGCGTGCAGAGTGATTTTATTTTGTTGCCAAAGCCTGATAGCCAAAGAATTTCTGCAGGATTCTGGTCCAGAGGAATGCAGAAAAGATGAAGATCACATCTGGGCCTGAACCACTTCAAGGACTTTTTAATTTTGTACTGTCGATTTGTTAATTATTCCTTTTTTATTTATTGGTATTCCTTCTATGTAAATACTAGATTGCTAAGTGTGTGGACTTTAATAATTGGTTTCATACAAAAAGAAGTCACTAGAAAAAGCAAAAAAATATATAATTCTTAAGATTCATTCTAAAATAACACATGTGATGCCACATTTGGGGCTGTAGTAGGTTGTTTAGTTCATGCTGTAGCCTTTTATCTCCAGAGGCTTGGGTTTGAATCAGACTTAGGACACAAGTACACTGAGTTTGGTGGACTCAATTTACCCTCATTGGCTAATATTTTACAACACAAAAAACACACAGATCAGCCCTAGGCATCAATAGAGAGGTCAATGATTAGATGTGTATGGAGACTGAGCTGTTCCTTCACCCCTAAGAGGGGGTTCCTCGAAAGGCAATGTTGGTGAGCTCACAGTACCACTGCTTGGCTTTCCCTGCTGTAATGATAAATAAGAGTGTGTTGTCAAAGGGGGGCAAGGCCACACACAATTTGTTTTTTAATATGACTGTCTAAATATGTCTTATTGTATACATGTCATTGGTACTTGTTAAGGGTTCAGTATTTTGTGAATATTCAATGAGAAAAAACTTCTACACAAACCACTGGTCGCATTCACTGCCCTTTGTTTCACAGTATAGTATACTTGCTGACCTCCCTTGAAGTTCTTTACAGGTTCACATGAGATCCGGTAAAGGCGCTCCGTGTGGAGTGCAGGATGCGCCTTATAGCCTGTAGGTCACCGCTTCGAGTCCAGGCTATTCCACTGCCGACCGTTGACAGGAGTTCCCAGTGGCCGGCGCATAATTGGCCGAGCAGCACTCCGGGGGGTGGGGGCTACAGCCCAGGGCCTCAGATTTTGAGGGGCCCCAAAAAATATAAATCATTTATAATACAATATCTAAAAAAATGAATAAGTAGTGTGTGACTGTATGGATCGAAACAACACGTCAGTTTCACCAAGCCGTATTGCTTTGGAGGAGCAGGGACTGCCTGATCATATGACTTGACCTGCGATCAAGTCACGTGCCACTTTTATCAGGTGTGCTGCAGCGCGAACGTGACGCAGATCAGAACTTGTAAATGTCTGGCAAAGCAGCACCTAGAAAGTATGAGCGACGCTGAAAAGCAGAAACACAATAACTACAGTCGCGAGGAAGATATGTTAAACAAAACACCAACGATGACACGCTATTTTAATACAATACCAACAAATGTATGTGAAGGTACCAGTACTTCGGCAAATACATTGGAGAGAAAACAACAGGAGGAAATGACCTAGGTTTATATGGATTACAGTGGGGCAATCTCCATGGAAAAATAAAAAATAAGTCTCGCGTTTTTCTTACTCTGTTTTGGTAGTAGTTTCGGGTTGTGTGTGTTTCCATGTAGTTTTCTTTTAGACTGAGCAATTCTCATTCCAAATGCAAATACATTAATTCGTATTAAAATATGGGAGGCTATGTTTGTGACTGAATTCCAATTTGGCCTTGCGCAACTCAATGATATCGTACAGCTTTCTTAAACCGGATTTCCAAGTTTTTAGGTTGTCTTAAAACACAGCCTGCCTCATTTGGTCCCCAAAAAAACAAGAAATAAATAAATAAATAAATAAATAAATAAATAATAATACAAAAATATGTCGTTCCTGTGTGTGCAGCTCTGCTGATTCTGCTGACACAAATAATAATTAAAAAAAACATGACATAAGAAAGCGCTGTGTACTATCCTGGTATTATTTGCTAAATATTTTTGACTGCCTATATATTTACTACAATCCTATTATGCACGTACATATTTGTAAGAGATAAGGACAACACATTTCCAGATAACTTGCTTTTACGACAAAAGAGTCTGCAGTTTGCATGTCCCATTTTGTATTTGAAACTGCCGGTAACGAACACTGTAGCCAATGCTCATTTTCAAAACTGGCGCTAATGCAAACATCGAATCAGGTAAAATATGGATCAGCTAAGACTGAATAATTTGACATTAATGTTAATCGAGTGTGGTGGTAGTAAAACAGTAAAGGGAAGCAAATGAATGTGCAAAGAGGGGCCCCCATTAAACTTAATCTGGCTCTGCCTGTAAGTAAGGAGTAAACCAATCTTCTAGTCCATGTTTTAGACATTCTCCATGCTAAACAAGCCCATTTTGATTATAAACTTATAAATATCCTTCAAAAATGTATTTATACTGGATAAATGAGGCCTGTTTTTTTTTTAATTCAGTGCTTTCTTCAAACTCTTCTAATGTATTAGCAATGTCCTTAAGAATACCATAATGTTTCTAATAAAATACTAGTATACTATTTGGATTTTCCTTTGGGGGAACTTAAGTACAAAACTTTACTTGTTAGAAAGACATGGTGTGTGTCTTTTATTCATATACACCACTTACTATTCAAATATATGCTGACCTCTTTTTTTAGAAAGACATCCATTTTCTTTCTCAGTACTTTTTGAAGTTAGTCCATTTCAAGTCCATAAAAAATATTGTAAAACACTGACAATTATTACTAAGAACAATGTTCTCTTTTCTGAGTGATGCAAATAAATGTTTCCCTTTTCTGGGTGATGAAAAGAAATGCCACCTAAAGCACTGTAAACAAATATTTATTTACTGCTGCTTAAACAGTAAATTGCCAGAAACCACATTGATGGGTTGCTTTGTACAGCCATCTCTTCATTAAGGTCGTCCATTCATTAATTTAGAAATCCAGTCATTTTCATCGGCTGTCTTTCAAAGTCAATAATTATTTATGGGGAAACTGAATACTACATTTGTTGATAGTCTGACGCTTTTCAAGGAAGAAAAACAGCTTAATACATAAAGGATTTTAGAAAAGCAAAATGTAATATTATCTGGGTTGATTACAATATAAGTTGTTCAAATATAACATGTCCAGTTTAGCTAGTGTATACTTCATAAAAAAAAAAAGTTAGCACTTGTATGTTTGCTTAAGACATTTATATTAAAACAATGCTAAAGGAAGGGACCTACCTTTTTTCCTTTTGATAGTTATAGGTTTTAACAAGGGCTGCGCACAACCCCAAAACTCAAAACAGTATCTTTAAATTGGGATTAACTAATTTTGTGATAAATACATTTGTGTGAAAACATAAATTCAGCATCAACAGTGTATGTAATCCAATAAACCACTCTTTAAATCCAAGAAACTGGTATTAACACATACTTATAACTTTGTTATAACCTTCATATCTTGATTGAGCCTGATTCCGTTTCGCTTAATTTTTATCAAACAGACGTGACAAATTACATTAATTGCTCATTGCTGATCCTAATTGCATTTCATTCTGCAGTCGCCTAGTTTATCATTGTGCTTTTGTTATTTTCACTCATTTAACACAGTTGTCTGACAGATTTTCTTTTAAGCATAAAATACCCAGTACGGAGTGTACACTGATAGCAAGTCCATCATTTAAAATCTCCTTGATTTGTAGCAAAGGAAAAAAATCTTAACCCAGTCTTTAATTAGTAGTTATTTTTTCTTTATTATGATGCAGAGACAGCTTAGCAACTACTAATTAACATCAAAAGGGAGGTAGAGATTTGGAAAATAAAAAACGAAAAGTTCAAGCCCTACACATACTGTATTGTATCTAGGTGTTACAAAGATTTAAATAGGTTTAAAATCCATTTCTTACCTCTTATTAGTATAAAAAATATTATCATGTTATCATGTCCCTTGTTGCTAGGTTTCCAGACTTTTATTTATACAGGAAAATAAATTGTGTCCTGCCATCACGCTCCAGATTGACTTGCAGCAAATATTAGGATCTCTCATGCCGAACCTCACGCTCACAGTCCAGGACTCTCTTCAGCTGGTTTCACAGACCCCGATTAGCACTGATCTTGGATTACATTACTTAAGGTAACACAGTCTATTAAACCATATATTTATGTGACGTCATGTGGGTCCTCATACCTGTTGCCCAGTCAGTGAATTTATATTGTGACAGCATGATAAACTGACCAGAATCCAACCCAGTATTAAGTCTGGTGAGATTCTACAGCAAAACATTAAGGGACTTGTTGAGAATGTTGTGTTACAAAGCTAATGAGAGAGGAGAAAGCATATTAACAACCACACAATGATGTTTTCACTCCCCACATTAAAGAGTAAGAAGCTTCCAATGTAATTGATTTTTTTTGTAAACACTCCCCTTACTGTTTTATGGTGTTTGCATTCATTATGAGTGGTTCTGGGTTGTGTTTCCCCAATATTGAGTGATTTTCATTTTTGTCTAAATCTGACTTTACCTGATTTGAGCTTCTTTGAGCCTGTCTAAAGAATCTGAACAGCCTTCTTCACTCCATTCAAATCATGTGAAAAATCAGAGTTGAAAGGTCACATTGTGAACGGAATGAGGAAGACTGTCCAGTTCTAGCAGAAAAGTCAGATTTAGGGAAAAATGTATAATAACTGAATAGTGGAGAAACAGAAACACTGATTCCAAATGATTCCAAACACCATAAAAAAAGAAAGGTTTAAAAGAAACAAATCTATCAAATTTGAACCTACTCTTTAGATGTCACTGTATATTACAGAAAATCTGAATTCCATCAAATGATCTCGAAGGGTCAAAGTATAACAGAATATTAATTACAGAAATTGAATCCTAACACTGTATTGCTGTTGTGTGATATTGCTGTTGCTTACGCAAGAGCAATGCAAAACTGAATTAACATGCTGCTGAACCTTCAACATTTTTTTTTGTTGTTGTTGTTGTTCAGCAAAGGCCTGTGCCCATTCCCTGTAGTAAAATATATATTGATAAAGCCAAAATGAAGTGTCAGCAGTGAAAACCAATGTAATGTGTAATGTACCTTCCATTTCATTTACTTCAGTTATGTATCACATGCATCACCAAAAGCAAATCCCATTGCAGTATTAGAGTCCTCGGTTTAGAGTTACTATCATTTACAATAGTGTTATGGTTTTTATATAAATACATTATTTCCAAGAGTTATATCCTCTCACCACTTATGTAGTTTGAAGATAAATCATGTGAATAAGAGTTAGAAAATTGCAGTCGCATTTTCTTAAACATTTTCTGACACAACTTATTCTTTATAAAGTGTATAAAAAAAAGCTCTAGTTTGAAATAGAATTATAAAAAATGTTTTCCATAAAACTACTCAGAAAAAAACTCTGTAAATTGTGACCCTGGTTATCTCCTTTCTTCTCTGTTCTGTTTTTTGAAAAGTGGGGACAGTATGCGCCTTTAAACAACACTTTTTATCATAGTAAATATTCTCTCGTAGCAACCATGCTTTTATGCAGCTTTCTTCAAAATGGGTGCATTTTCAACTATGCTGTTTTTTTTGTCCTTTTTGCTGCAATATATGGAAACAGATACACCTTTAGGGACTACATATGGAAAACAAGTAGAGGCTTAACAAATAACTCAAGCTGTAACCAAAAAACTCTATTAAAAAAATGCCTTTGCTCATCTTATCAATGCTGGACCAAAGCTCAATGTATTGTAGGTATATACACATTGTACAGAGATATGGCTAAATGTCGCTGACAATCTTGCAATATTTAAACTGTAATTTAAAAATAAAAGAAAATCATAAAGATTTTACCTCAGCACTCTACTTGTACCCAGTAAATAATGTCATCCAAAAAAAGTATCGATCACATTGCTGAAAAAAGATGCGTGTACATCTGTACCTTTTTGTAATATGTATTTTGTCATTTCTATTTTGAGCTTGTTACTGAATTGAGATTTTTGGTTCTCCTCACAAAGCTTTAACACAAGTTATTTAAAACCTGTTTTCATGAAACTGTTCTAGTCTGTTGTTGTTTTCTTTAGCAACAGTCGAGGGAAGATTATTTTATTATTCTTTAAATAACTTATGAGTTAAAGCTTTGTGAATAGGGCCCTACATTATGTGTGGCACAAGGATCTTTTATGTCCAATGGTCGCCATGGTCACCCAGGAGCTGTTGGAGAGTTGTGCTGCTTTTCCATGCAGTGTGGAGTGTACATATAGGTTGAACTGGCAGCACCGACGTTTGTCTAACCTTAGTGGGGTGCAAGTAAAAGGCTTTGTGACCTGAATGGATAAATAAAGACAACAAAACACACTTAAACACACAGACACACACAAACTGGTTCTGAAATAAAACTCCTTGTTATTACTCAAGACATTTAAACCAAAGCTGATTTACCTGCACAGGTTGCTTTAAGTTTTATAGACTGGAAACTGTACTTAATATCTAGAGCAATATCTGTATGGTCAGTAGCTGCACTTTGTGTATTTCTAAACAGCTTAAAATATGTCACTTTTATTTGTACCATATAAAATAAACAACTGTTTGATTTGAAAGGATTCTTTCTTGCTTGCTTGAAAAAATTGCATACATAAGTACTATCTTTATGAACAGAACAAAACAAATTACATGGTGGTTGCTGTGAGTCCTTAGTTCCATCTAGGGAGAGTCACTCAGAAGTTCTTCAGCTTCGCTGAAAACTGCATTGTAGAGTGTATCAGGTTTGACAGACAGCCAGGTGAGTCATTCAACTTATTGAATGTACAGTTCCATATATTTGGAAAAACTTATATCCAATTGTGATGAAACGTGGTTACAACATTATTTAGCGTATGTTACTGAGAGTATTCAATTCAGGAGATATATGGTGGTGTCTGTCTGCCTGTGCATTTGTCCATCTGTATTTCATACTTACATTTGTACATGTATCTTAAGAACACAAGAAGGATGGGTAAATTAATATGCTTGTTTATTTAGGTGAACCCTTCAATTTGATTCTGTAAAGGTTGAGAGTAATAGCTATATTTGTAAAGCACAAGTGTGTCAATAAAGACAGGGTGCATTTGCTGTTGTTGGATGTTTTACAGAACCCTTTAAGGAGGGGATGGTCAGACACTATGCACTGCTGGCACATGTTTGGTTAATTTACATTTACAAATATTGGATAACAACAGGGATTTTTAACAGAGCAAGAAATGCATTTAAATAATCTACACTTCATCTAATTTTATAGCAAGTCATTTTATCATTATTACTAGTAAAGGAGCACAGCTCCTAAAGAGAATGCAGTACAGAAATTTCAGAAAAGCCGATGAAGAAAACAGTAATTCAATGGGTTAAAAATAAAGATCAAGGGGTGTTTGTGACATATTGACATTTCTGCTTGCATATACAAATTGACTGTGCAAAATATTAATATAATATGACATTTATGGCTTTGTCAATAGAATGAGAAGTTTATTTAACAGTTTATGCCATTGGCATTCATTGTTACTGTTTACATGGATAAATTACTGAACCTGCTTCAACTGCTTAAGTCAGCTTCTAATTAGTCAATCTGTAAGACAAAAGGACCATTGTTGCAGACACCCATTTATTAATCTACAGTGATATGTTTTGATCCAAAATTACAGTGAAGTTCTAGTGTTAGTAAAGAAAACATACCTATAGATTGTTCACAGGACAATAGTTTCTGCAAAAACACAAGGCTCACTTTGGCTTCAGTACATACAAAAAAGTTTAAAAAAAAAGTGTGAATCTATTTGTTCTAAAACAGCAATTCTCAAGGTAAGCTTTTTCTCGAAACTCATCTGTTTCTATAATGTCAATAATTGTCCCTCGTAATTAGGGGGTGTTTTCTAATCAGTCAGAATTGTATGTGTTGGTAACATCATTATTATTTTGATCAGTTTAGCTGGAGTGACTACACAGACATCTGGAGGTTTAGGACTGAATTGCAGGATAAAAAAAAAGACAAGTCATGATAAACACAGGGCCCTAGCTATAGCGTGAGGAATGTGTGTGATATGTGCGGCTGCGTCACACTCTCATGACAATGGAAAGATGATTTGGAGTTTCTAACATTGATAAATTGGGACAACTTTTTGTTGCAGATAATGAATTTTAGTTTAATAGATAGCTATAGTTCCCAGAAACACATTTTAGTAAAGATTTTGAAAACGTGTGCCCCTTTGTAATAGGGGTGTACTATTACTGTGTGGGTATCCGCTGAGAGACGAGAGAGACACAGAGGGTTTATGTCTGAAAACGCCACTCAGGCGTCCAGGTTTAATTTGCAGACAGGCAGTTACAGTGATTGGTGGTACCAGCAACGGTATCCCTAGTGTGGAAGGACACACACGTGTACATAATACAAAAACACAACACAAAACACAGTGGGTAAAACAGCCAAAAACAAAAGTTTGCCAGCCAGTGGCTCAGCAATGGTCCCACTTCAGGAACCTTCTCCCTACCACACTAAATAAACTGGGGTGGGATTCAAATCCCCTAAACTAATCCCTATGCTCAGCACCCAGATCCCGGTTAACACACACGGTGATGACGAGTGGTTGCTTTGTTTGCTCACTCTGGTTGGTACAGGCAGACATGAGGATTCCCAGCCAATTCACCTCCAGCTTGCTGAGAAAGAACAACAAAATGGAGAATCAAGAAAAAGCACTGGCTTTCCAGCCCCTTTTTAAAGGCAGGTGACCACGGTTAACTGATTATCAATTATTCAGTTGACACCTGACCACCTGCTGCACAGGACATAATTAGGCAGGGAGGGAAGTCAAACCAAAAACACATTTTATTTTCAAGCCACCACCAATACACACTATTTACAGGGGCAGGCCTCAGCCCTGCCACACCCTTGCAAAACAGTAATGGGATTCTTTAGAGTTGAATTAAATGACTATTATATTTAGTTAATTAATTATTACAATTGGTTCTTTTTTCAATACATTTAGTTCTTAATCGTGTCATTTCTTTTGGGATTTGTAATACAGAACAACTGATGGTGTGTAATTTTTGATCATTTTCTGTGTACTTGACTTAAAGAGTGAGTAGCGGGCTTCCGAAAAAATATAATGTTACACGTCCCCACGTGTTGCTACAACTGTTTAAATAACGTACCTGTTATTTACCTTTTCATTGTTAACATTCTGAAAACTTTTTTGCACTTATAACTTTAAAGTCTGTTTCAAATCTCTTTTCAAAATGGTCGCACTGAGGTTTGAGATCTGTCCTCTAACTCTGAAAATGTGTGTTTTCAGTTACTTTCCAAAATACTTGAACGTTTTGTTTTTGTTTCACATTCTTCAGGGTTTTTTGTGTGTAGGCATTTTTTTACATTTTGCCACAATTTGCAATTCGGTTTTAAATCCTCTGTATCTTAACTGTAATACAGCTTTAAATCCCGCAAACAAGCCTTCATGCCTGATTGTAATCTTGTTTTAAATCTCAAGCGGTAAATAGTAAAATGAGTCTCTGTTACATGTACTCCCAGATACTACCATAAGTGGGGAAAGTATATGAGAGACTGTGGCAGAGTGTCCCTCCCCTATGTATATGTGTGCACTATTTTGTTTGTTTTAATTGTATTATTATTAGTATTATGATTTATTGTTTAAAAGATAACGGCAAAACGCTGTCTTTTGAAAATGGTTTTGTTATTATTTGGCAGCGTGGAAGGGGAAGCCCATCCACACAAACCTCGTGCAGAAGGTGACCATCTCCCGAGTTAGTTCATTGATTAATTGTTGCTAATCGGGAGATTGTCACCTGTATAAAAGCCACCCGCTTTTTGCACTCTGGGAAGTGTGTTCGTGAGTGGAGAACGGGTGTGAAGAGGAGGTAATAATATAGAAAGAAATAACAATTGCTAAGCGTGTTGGGGCTACACCAGCACCATACTTATGTGTTATAGTTTGTTTGGGCAACGTGCCTTTTTGTTTTGTGTAGTTTGGTTTTGTTCAACCTGTATGTTCTATCATTATGTAATAAACACAGTGAGTGCTGTAGTGTCTCAGTTTTGCCCCACCATTCCTGGTTTTGGCTTTGTGTTTCTGGTCTGACGTCAGCCCTGCAGCCATCCTATTCACAGATATACAATGAAATAAGTGTTGATTACTTGCAAATTAACATAAGTTAGCATAAAATAAAATAAAATAAAAACACAACTGCAGTGTTTTTAAAAAAATTACCTGTTGTAAAAGTCATGTCTATACACAAGAAGCATTTAAACTAGAAAGGAAGGGGGAGAACAAAAAAACAGAAGGGAGACCACATCAAAACAAGGACAACAACTCAGGTAAGACAACTATTAAATGTATTTCTCTTAATGCTAGAAGTCTCAGAAACAAAATGTTAGAACTTGAAGCTACTGCACTAACAAGTAACTACGATGTGATAGGTGTTACTAAGTTGTCTGAGAGTGATGAAGATGAATATAATATTAGTGGGTACACACTGTATAGGAAAGACAGGCAGGACAGAAGAGGTGGAGGGGTAGCGCTATACATAAGAAATAGCCTTGAAGCCCAGGTGTTAAATCAGGGCAAAGAAAACAATGCAGAATCAATGGGGGTCAGAATAATGGACAAAAATTCAACGGGCATAATAATAGGAGCATGCTTTAGACCGCCAAATTCAGACGCTGAGCAAAAATCTGTTATACAATGACATTCGAAATGCGTGTAGAAAAGGAGAAGCCATACTAATGGGGGATTTCAACTTCCCCCCATATAAAATGGGAGAACCCGGTGGGGAGCACGACGGACGAAATTGAAATGGTGGAAATGACAAATGACTGCTTCCTAACGCAATTTGTAAAGGCACAGACTAGAGGGGAGGCATGCCTTGATTTAGTCTTTTCAAATAACGAAGACAGAATAACTAAAACAGAGATCAGAGAGCCATTGGCAAACTCAGACCAAAGAGTACTTGGAACTGCAAACACAATTCAAAAAGTTAGAAAGGCCAAGAGAGAGATAAAAATCAATATTGCTAAGGGGGCTACAACCAATTCCAAAATGTTTTTTCAATATTATAACAGCAAGAGAACATTCAAAGAGGAGGTTAAATGTCTAAGAGACACAAAAGGCAAAATCATAGATGAAGAAAAAAAAATAGCAAATATATAAAATGATTACTTTTCACAAGTTTTTACAAAGGAGGACACAGACAACATGCCCCACATGTCGACCTGTTCCTATCCAATTTTAGATAACTTTAGCATAACAGAGGCAGAAGTGTTAAAGGGACTAGGAGCTCTTAAAATAAACAAATCCCGTGGGCCGGATGTGATCCTCCCAATAGTACTCAAAGAAATGAAAGAAGTTATTTACAAACCGCTAACCAAGATCATGCAACAGTCTCTTGACACAGGGGTTCTACCGACAGACTGGAAAATAGCAAACGTAATACTGATCCACAAAAAGGGAGACAAAACCGAACCAGGTAACTACAGACCAATAAGCCTGACTTCTATTATATGTAAACCTTGGGTGGGCTATTTCAGCAGGCGGTGGTGGGCAGGGTTGATGTCGGATCCCCCAAGCTTTCTTCAATAGCGGGGGCCCCGGACCTTCCAAGCACACAAACACTGGCAGGGAACCGGGACCCTCCAGCAGGAGCAGCGCTGGTGGCACCTCTGGTGACGGAGGCGGGAACGGCGGCCCGTCTCCCTCTGGTGGCGGAGGCGGGAACGGCGGCCCGTCTCCCTCTGGTGGCGGAGGCGGGAACGGCGGCCCCTCACGAACAGCAGGCGGAGACGGCGGACCCTCAGGAACAGCAGACGGACCCTCTGGAACAGGCGGAGACGGTGGACCCTCAGGAACAGCAGGCAGACCCTCTGGAACAACAGGCAGAGATGGCGGCCACTCCGGCAACGGCAGTTCCAGCTCTTCCAGTGGCAACGGTTCCAGACACTCCGGCATTGGCGGTGGGGGCTGTGGCCATTCTAGCGGCCTCTGAAGTCGGGCTGGCACCTCTTGCCGTCGCAGTTGGGTGCGCCTCCCCTGAGCTCCTCTCAGCAGCATGTGCAAGGGCTGCTGAGGGGCTTCAGCCTTCTCCCCTTCTGGCTCTCAGGCTCCTCCCCTTCTGGCTCTCGGGACGGCAGCTCCACCCCCTCTGGCTCTCGAGTCCTCCAGCTGGGGTGGCAGCAGCTTTTGTTTCTTCTGTCCATTTTTTTTTTTTTTTCTCAAACCTCAAAAAACAAAACAAAAAATACTGCCCTGAGCCTCCAGGTGGAGCTATCCTGTTTCTGACACCAAATGTGACAGGATGACAGAGGTTGAGACGCAGAGACAGTGTGAAAAATTCAAAAAAATAAAGCTTTTAATACATAAAAATACAAAATAAACCGGCACAAGGGCCAAACAAAAAGGTTTCAAACAGAAATAATAAACAATAAGCACAAAACAAAACTCATAAAAATACGGCTTCCAGGCTGGGCATTGCCTTCACTGGTTTGCAAAAAATGACCAAAAACAGCACACACAGAAAAACACTCTTACTTCCTCTTCTTCTAGAACTCTCTCCCCTACTGGGAGGCTTAGGCCTCCTTTTATGCCAGGTGGCTGAGTGATTAATTGATTAATTAATTGTTTGATTGCTCCCACCTGACGCAATCAACCTGGGCAGGGAGGAGAATTTAACTCCATCCCTGCCAGTATTTCCAAGGGCAAAGCACTGCTCTGCCACATACCTATATGGTAACAATATCCTGGGAGACAGTCAGCATGGTCTTAGGAAAGGGAGATCGTGTCTAACTAACCTACTTGACTTTTTTGAGGATGCAACATTGAAAATGGATAATTGCAAAGCATACGACATGGTTTATTTAGATTTCCAGAAAGCTTTTGACAAAGTCCTGCATAAAAGATTGATTCTCAAACTGAAAGCAGTAGGGATTCAAGGAAATGCATGCACATGGATTAGGGAGTGGTTAACATGTAGAAAACAGAAAGTACTGATTAGAGGAGAAACCTCAAAATGGAGTGAGGTAACCAGTGGTGTACCACAGGGAGCAGTATTAGGTCCTCTGCTATTCCTAATCTGCATTAATGATTTAGATTCTGGTATAGTAAGCAAACTTGTTAAATTTGCAGACTATTCAAAAATAGGAGTGGCAAACACTGTTGCAGCAGCAATGATCATTCAGAATGAATCTATTCAGTCTTGAACAAAGAAGAATACGCGGTGATCTGATTCAAACATTGAAAATCCTAAAAGGTATAGACAATGTTGACCCAGGGGACTTATTTAACCTGAAAAAAGAAACAAGGACCAGGGGTCACAAATGGAGAGTAGATAAAGGGGCATTGAGAACAGAAAATAGGAGGCACTTTTTTCCACAGAGAATTGTGAGGATCTGGAACCAACTCCCCAGTAATGTTGTTGAAGCTGACACCCTGGGATCCTTCAAGAAGCTGCTTGATGAGATTCTGGGATCAATAAGCTACTAACAACCAAACGAGCAAGATGGGCTGAATGGCCTCCTCTCGTTTGTAAACTTTCTTTTGTTTTTATGTTCTTATGTTCTAAGAAAGCCACAGAAAGACAACACAAAAGTGTGGTACCTAATGGGGCAATTACCTGTGGTTTTTAGTTTTTATGCTGTCTGATTGTCTTTAAATTCTGCAAGTTACAATTCATCAACAGGGATGAAGGGAGGAAGAGATGACAACTTGCATTGCCCTGGCTGTCTACGTCAGTTCTGTCAGAAAAGTCCGTCACGTGTAAACTAGTTACAGCTGCATGCCACCTGACTCACTTTGCATGTTGGTACAGTATATCGCTGCATTAACTGTGGCACCATTGTCACAACAATGCAAATATCTGTCCTGTCAGTTTCTGTCACTCCAGCTTGCACCATCAATGTTTTATTGAATTTGGACTACTGTTTCACAGGCCTTTTTGCACTTTCTGACGCTTTTGTTTTCCCCACACACCAAGCATCAGGATGATTCATGGAGGCTAATATGTGAAAAGAGTGCTCATCAGAGAATAGTCTCTTATTTACATCCTTGGCTTTTGTATTCCGCTGAAGTCCTTTCCATCTCCCAAGGTTTTTTTTTGTTGTTTTTTTAACTTATCATATCAGCTTCAGAGTGCCTCTGTGATAGTGCAGCTTTGCAAGTTCAAATCTGCTTTCTTTGCTAATGCATGTCTACTGTTATTTATTTCTTCTTACAGGGCATGCCTTATTTCTTCATAGTTTTGGCAGATCCTTTAATGTGAGCTCCACAAACCACTCTGAAACATTTCTATCATCTTGTTTTATGACAAAACAAATGAGGAACAGTTTCCCCTTTGCTCATATGGCCATACTCTTGAACTTTAGATCATGAAATATGTTAATGAAACCCATCTATAGCCCTTCAGTTGGGTCTAGGGCATTGTAATGGACTGCGTCAGTGTTGGGGTTCTTAACAGTGCCTTTGAATTAAGGGATCTTTGATATTTTCAAATAAACCTTATTTATGTGTTCAATTTTGCTTTAATATTGCTTTAGTATTGTTCAATACTGTGTAGAACATTGAATACCATTTGTATGAGAACATGCTTCTGTTAATGCATCAGCATTGTTGTTTCAATTAGCTACAGGTGCAGTCGTTTTTATTTCTTTATTTACATTTGTGAGTCACAATTGTATTTCATAAGTGATAGTCGCATCCCGGCTCCAACCAAACCAAAACTTTTATAATCAACCTCATTTATATAAATCACCAACAGAATATTGTAAACAATGGTTACAACATTTTTCCTTTATGCCTTGAGTGTTTTTGTTTGCCAGTTATGTCTGCTTAGTAAGTTTTGTCAGTAAGAAGTATAGATTGGCATTCCAATACAAAATGTGAATATAAGTACAGGGTAGGGGTGTTTATTGTATAAAAGGGGTTTTATTAATACTGCTAAATTACAAAATGAAAGATTAATGAGGTGTAGCGACTGGGGTTAAAACTCAGAGGTTAATGTACAGTTTGTTTGCTAATCCGAAAATTAATCACGTATTTGTATTCAACATGAATATGGGCATTATCCCAATGTATGCAAATGTTGTTTTTTTATTATTCTGCCCACTTCAGCAACCAGGCCATGTTACTTTTTTCTGTGTTTGTAATGTTGAAACCAATCAAACCCAACTCCATCTGAGAGTGGCAGTGTCATTGTTCAGACTTTCAAAAACACACATTAATTTTCCTCTCAAGCCAGTGAGAGGCATATCAGCACCCACTGTCCACAACAAAGGAAAAAAAATGCATTTGTAACTATGTCATGGCTTTACTGAGATATTGTTTTCCGTTGTATTTTTGTATTTTGCAAAGCTGTAGAGATGTTCTTTGGTTGTATTGTATATTTATATTTTTGTGAAAGTAAATGATAAAGACATACTCTGGCAATGTTTATATGATATTATATAATTCAACAGAAGGGTTGACTGAAAGCAAAAGGAAATCACAAAAGTATTTTCCACCATTGAATAACCCTCCATATGCGGTTTGCTCATTAAAACTAGAATACAGTAGATGACTGTGTGCCAGTGTGCCATGTCAAGGCTACTTCACATTCAATAAATCATTTATTTTTGTTATCAGATAATAATGTGAAAAGTGAATTCCCTCATAAAAGTCATTCAAATGAAATTTAATAATCTTTGAGATGTTTAGAAGGAAGATAAGAGTCTTTTTTTGTGACATATTTTAACCCTTTGCGGACTTGAAAATTCTACCCTTTTCAGCTCCGTCTGACATGACTTGACTGCATGGCTTGTATCAGTGCAAATATCCACCTAAAGCAGTGGCAGCTCATTGTGAGCAGCTATGGAGGCTAAGCCTAAGTGTCATTTTGTTAAAGTTAAAAAAGGTATTTTACTTTTAAAATAATCACAGCACAATAACCATACTGATTTGTTTTATACATTTCCGAACCTTACATCATCCTTTCCAAGTTCTACTGTATTGCTATTGGCTAACATGACAGAATCCCACCCATTTTGAGGCTAGTTTTCTGTAGCCTCAAAATGGGCTGGGATTCTGTACACTCGCTTCTATAACCTTCAATCATCAATAAGCAGATTGTGTTGTTTAGCCTCCCTGAAGTAGGGATTATAAGATTAACAAACTAACAACTAACCAGGGTGTGTATATAGACATTACACCAGCTGCAGCCACCAGATAACATGTGATGGGAAAAACACCAGGATCCAAACCCAACCGTGGGTTGTGTACCTGATAAGCTGCATACAAGGACAGAGGGAGAACACCCCGGAGCCAAAAATAGAACTTTTACAAAGTTCGTCTTAGACAGCCCCTGCGGCAGAAGCAGCACCAATCACCAAGTGACAAATGGGCTTACACACCTATGCAGCAAACTATAACCAATAAGTGGTACTCATTGTGCAATTATAATGAGGTATAAATAACGTTGCAAACTGTTGTTCTGAGAGCTTGCCTTGTGGAATGCCACTCGTGTAACCTCCCGGGCTCATGATTAAAGCCTTTCCTTACTACAAAGACAACGGACTGGTGTGAACTTATTTCCTCTACATCACTCCCCATTTATTAAAGTCATGAGCTGCTACTGACTTAAAGTATACAGTATTATACCTTTCTAACATGCTAAAGGTATGAAGATTATTAAGAAAACACTGGTTTCGTTCTATAATGAAGTATAACTTACAATTACATAGTTTGAATATAAAAAAAAGTTTTAAAATTCACTGAAAAATAACATTTCCTGTCCTCATAGGAGTTCACAAAATTACACCTACCTAAAAGCTGTAAATTTACTTGCACACCCGTCAAACAATTTGGTGTAAAACCCTCAGGAACTTGGATCAGAGCAAATTTTATAAATACCGGGTATGGTTTTGATTTACTCCAAATTGTTTGGTGGATGCACATGCTCACCTACTTCAGATTCTTTACTAGAATCAGTGTATAGAAATGTTGTTGTCCGAAAGATCATCTTCTCCTTATGTCATCCCATCAAAATCTTCTGTAAAAAAACATGTTTTCTTCTGGGTTGGTAAGGATTCTTGGTTATGTAGAGAGATTTTGTATGCTTTCCAGTAATTTGTGCACTTTGAAGCCATGGTATACGGTAATTGAAACCATAGCTACTGAATGTTGCACTGCTTGGAGCTTCAGTGAAATGCATTTGGACTGAGGAGTCATCTCTGAACTTTTCACTACAATATTTCACTACAATAAATATTTTGTTAATTTCTTTTTAGGTGACATTTTGGGAGATTTAGGATGATTTCAGGTATATTTTTTGCCAGTAATCTGCAGAAAACAAAAAACTAAAACTTTGCTAAAAAAAAAAGGTTTATAGACCGACTGGTTTACAGACCGACTAACTGCAATATGCTAATAAAAAATTTTTAAAAAACATACACTTGTATGCAATTACGTCATCAATCTAATTCAATAGAAATTATAACTGGCCATCCGCAAAAGGTTAATTGGTTATTTACCTGTCATGTATTTAAATAATTCTTAGTTCTGCTTTTGTTGATCACTGCTTTTAGTCACGTGCTTTACACAAACCATATTCTAAAATCTAATTTGTAGCCCAGTGTGGAGTAATGGTTATGGCTCTGGACTCTTGACCAGAGGGTTGTGGGTTCAATCCCAGGTGGGGGACGCTGCTGCTGTACCCTTGAGCAAGGTACTTTACCTAGATTGCTCCAGTAAAAACCCAACTGTATAAATGGGTAATTGTATGTAAAAATAATGTAATTGTATGTAAAAAAAAATATATATAAATAAATAATGTGATATCTTGTAACAATTGTAAGTCGCCCTGGATAAGGGCGTCTGTTAAGAAATAAATAATAATAATATGAGTTTCAAAGTAGATTTTAGCCTTGACTTCCTCTACCATGTTTCAGTTTGTTTTACTATCTTCTTCTGCAGCATTACTCTTGAGATGGTATTGTCTAGAATTGCTTTTGGTTTTCAAGCAAATAACATACAATGTTTTAGAAATAGCACCACTGTATTGCCCTTACTATTTGGTACAATGATATTTAGACCCTCTTTTCACTGCTTGAGACAATACAGGTCATTTTTTCATTTTTACTGTGCATGGTGACCAATTAGAAGACAATGCCCAGTAGAAGACCAAAAACAAGTGTTATTTAAATGAGCTACATCTTGTAATTAATTTGAGAACGAGCAGTCTTCCGTGACACGCCTAATTTAAGGTAATTAAATTAAACCATCCACTTTGGTAAAGGATATTTGTCTGGATTTTTCACTTACCCTTAATAAATTCATTTAAGTTAAATATCCAAGTTTAAGGGACATGCTATTTGAAAATGTGTTATCTAAGAAGCAAAGGATATAATACAAGTGTGATTATAGCATCCTGGTTTGACCTTACTAAATAATTATTCCTTATCATTGCAGCACTAGTGGAAAAGGGGGCTTGTTGTTCTTTGTATAAATAGCCTAACAAGTTTATGTAGATCATGTTTGTATACCTGATAATGATTTCAAGGTAAAAATGATATTCATTTTTTAACACTTTGTGCCTTCCCTTTGAAGCAAGGATGCTATGCACAATAAACCAGAGTGTGATTCTGCTGTAAAACCCCATATACTTGATAAAGGTACAAGGTACATGATTATACCCTTGAGCAAGGTACTTTACCTAGATTGCGCCAGTAAAAAAAAACAACTGTATAAATGGGTAATTGTATGTTAAAATAAATAAATAAATAAATAATGTGTAAAAAATAATGTAATTGTATGTAAAAATAATGTGATATCTTGTAACAATTGTAAGTTGCCCTGGATAAGGGCATCTGATAAGAAATACATAATAATAATAATAATAATAATAATAATAATAATAATAATAATAATAATAATAATAATAATAATAATATACATAAACCATGCTCTGACATGAAACTTCCAGGGTAAAAAAAATCAAAGAATAACATTCATTTGATCATTTTTGTAAAACATTTAGCCCTGGTTTGGGAACAAGCTGTGTATCACTGTCCTTCAGTGCATCATGCAGCAACACATGATGCCCATTGTTTTAAAGTTCAATTATTGTGGATCTCTAGTGTTCTTTTATTGTCTTGGTCTAAATCAACGTCAACAGAAGCAGGTCCCAACCGTGAAACAACCTCAAGAATCCTTCGAATTAATTGTGATGTTTCTGTATCTTGAATAACCAATGAATGTAAACAAATGTAATCATGTATGGAACTACCATCTGTTAATAATGATCTTTCATTAATCAATAAACTGTGTAATTTGAATAACTATAAAAGTAGAATTGTCTTATTAATTATAATAAATATTAAAGTTACCACACCCTACAACTGTAACATTAGGACAGCTTGCAAACCCTGTCTCCTAAACACTGAAATTCTCCTGAAGTAAGAAGGAAATGAAAAGCAGTGTCATCTCTGAAATCTTATAATGTTGCAGCTTATTGTTCTTTCCACACGTGATTATATTAATGTCAATAATCTGGTGAACTGTCTTCTGGGAAATGTCCCATTTTCATCCCATGTGCTTTTGTTTAAATTAAAGTCTCTCTGACATTGTTGCAACAGTAGCAGTGGCTGAGAGGGACTTTTATTAAGGAAAACTTGGGATATTCTTAAAATTGTATTGTGCACAATGAAATGACTTCTAGACCACGGGGTAATGACCCATGTCAACAAAATATCCTATGGTGAAAAAGACATTTGCAGCAATACATAGTGAAAAGCCACCACAGCGAGAATGTTTAAAAAGTCAGTGCGTTTTGTAACATTTCAAGCTTTTAGCCTCTAAACATTGTTTTATTGTTTTTATTTGGACACGACTTCCTTTGCCTCATGCCAGTGAGACCAAGATCTCAGAACCTGACTGCATTCTCATCACGAGTGTGAATCCCCTGCCAGGCCTCACTAGAGTACACAAGGTCAATGCACCAGAGACACGTTGCCTTTGTGTGTTCACTCTGTGTGACAATTTACTGAGCATCATTGTTAAACTGCTTGACAGCAGCTACACTACATACTTGTGTAAATGCTAAATACCATTCTTCTGGTCAGTGGCGCTGGAACAGTTTTTATAGTTGGGGTGCTGGAAGCCATTGAATAAAACTGTAACCCCTGTATATGATGAAAGCTGTGCATGCAGTTGCTGTTTTGTGGTGACTGGCAGGTTGTGTTCAACAAGAAAATGTGAAAATAGCACCTCAGTCTTGGACACCTTTTCTTGCAAAGGAGAACAAGTTGGCAACATTTTTTTTTGCAAAGGTGCCGTACCCACCAAACCTTTCTTCTTTTCCTTGTGCTCGTCGCTGTTGACGTGTCGCTCTACATCCCTTCTTCCTTGGTGAGCACAGCTTACTGATTTTTTGTCATCGCAAAACAACTTGTATTGGTCGTTTTTGTCACGATGGTGCAGAAGATGGCCACTCAGGATTGAATTTTGTTCTATACTTGTGAGCGCCTTCAAATTTAACCTTGGCCTACATCTTGCCTTCACACTCCCTCTCTCTGTGTGATCAGTAGGCAGGCATTGTGTGGCCTAAAACGCACTCTATTGGCTATCACTAGGTAACACATTACTTCTTTTAACCAACAAGATTTCCGTGCCATCCAAACTAGTATAACTGACATATGAGGTAATTACAATTTCTATATCACAGTAATTGACACCTCCGGGGTGGGGGAGTTCATACATTTCCAGAATTTCTCAGTGTCTGGAAACTAGATGAGTCCTGTGCGTGAGATTTTATGAAGTGAGTGTGTGTGTGTGCGTGTGAGACAAGGTCCAAATGCATGTGTCCCACGAGTCAAGCGTGAGACTTGAGCTGTGTGCTGTATACGTGTTTTACGAGTATTGCTCTAAAATGCAGCACCTCCAGTTAGCGGCATTTGTGACAAGCTGATTTTACCAGGTGGTGCCGCTGAAGAATTTACAAAACAATATTCTTTTTTGGGACATTTTCAATAAGCATTCTACTGTACTCACTAGTGTCTAATGCGTTCCAATGACTAATTGACTCTCGCGAGATTGCAACCACGTGATTTGTAAAATATCCCGCGCCTGTTGTGATCATCAGCGCTGATTGGTCTATTATCGTTTGTGTTCCCAAGCAATGCACACACAGCTCATAAGATTCACAAAACTAGTAGGATTTATCATTGCACCAGCAGATCTATACATCTGAGTTTTCTAAAGCACATCTAACCTGCTTGATTGTTTGATGATACCAAATGTTATGCTTTATTAGAAAGGTAATCATTGTTTGCCTGGTTGCCATGGAAACAAGAAATGTGTTGATGCCCCTAGTTCAAACCCCCACTGCAGGGAATAGTGAATCCTATAAAAACCAACAAATACTTACCTGGGTAATTCAAGCTGTTTGAAGTGTACAGTACGTACAAATAAATGCATACATTTGTAGACTATGAAGCAATTTTGGAACACTAAACACAGCAAGAATCGACCAGATAATACAGCACTGACATATTTAAGCAGATATTTCCTTCTGTAATTTTGTTTTCATCATCTTTGATCGACTGGGAGTCCTAAGCCCACTTCATTGAAGCGCTGCAGGGGAGCCACTAAACCACCTCCAATAACAATTTGTAATGCAAGTATTTTTTATTAAACTCCTGCAGCCACATTCAGTAACCTGCTGTGCTCAAAGACTGCAACACTTCTCTCCCCGCACATGCCTGAGCTCACTAATTAGATGGGTTTGTTGGGTAATTCCATGGGAAGAACCTGTTTAAAGTAAATAGGGCATCGTTTTTAAACTCATGGTACTATGCATGAATAGATTTTTGTTTCAAACTGATGAAAGACATCAATATTGCTCTTCATATATTGATTGAAGTTGATGGACGCTTGACATGTGTGAATTATGAATAGGAAATACAACATAATCCCTGAGCATTTTGATGACATCACCACCTATATAAGTGATGCCATTGGACTGTCAACAGAAAACAATAGTTAACTACAGTTGCTCTGTCAATGTCTTTGATTATACTGTATTTGCTGTTTTCTATGCATATTCAATTACATTAGTATGTATTTTTGTATCTTATGAAGAAACACCAAATACAATACAAACTCAATTGAATACGTATAAAGACATTTATATTTTTTTATTCACTTAAACTTGTTTTGTGATGCCTCAATTTAAAGCCTTCAAAACCTACCATGCTAGATAATACCCCAGCTCAACTGTACTGTGCAGTATTGTTGTTCTGTCCCTGAAATGGCTCTAATAATGCTTTTGTTATGAAATGTGAAGGTACCAGATATAAAAATGTCATTGAAATAAATAGCAAATGAACTGTTGCCGAAAATATCTGTCTACTAGTGAAAATATGCTTTTAGGACACAAGTGTCAAAATGATAAATACTTCTAAATGACATTATACCTATAAAGTTACTGGCAGACCAGTACATTCAGAATGGTGTATATCTGTTTTGCTGCACACAGTATGGTAAAACAATAGGTTGGTCCAACTTAGTGCTGGTGACAGATACAGGTCATGAACACCAGCTTGTCAACAAGATGTGGTTGTTGTTCAGGTTGTTATACAGAATTGATAAACACTGTATGCAAATGGGTTATGCAGTAATGTTCTATTTGTTTAAAATGTGCCTTTACAGAAGACTGGCCTTGAACATAGATTAGTTAGAAATTAGAAAGACATCCCTCACGAAACACAATTGTCTTTAGTCGTCTGTCTGTGGTCAGGGTTCAATGTTCCTCTTGAGCACAGCTGTTACAAACAAATAGACAAATAAATATTGCTATGCAGTACAGATTATTTGTTTATTTAGCAGACGCCTTTATCCAAGGCGACTTACAGAGACAAGGGTGTGTGAACTATGCATCAGCTGCAGAGTCACTTACAATTACATCTCACCCGAAAGACGGAGCACAAGGAGGTTAAGTGACTTGCTCAGGGTCACACAATGAGTCAGTGGCTGAGGTGGGATTTGAACCGGGGACCTCCTGGTTACAAGCCCTTTTCTTTCCCTTTTCTTTAACCACTGGACCACACAGCCTCCTTAGATACACAATGAATCATGTTTTTGAAGTTATGCACAGAAGTAAAAGTCAGTCCTATTAAAATAAATGATCCTGCACAGTAAATATAATTCTGGTGAGTGTTGCCTCTGGTGCAGCCTGATCAAACTGAAAACAATGTAAGGACCTTCTAAATACATTCAGGTTTCTGACTTTTCTTCTTCCACCGCACTGCGTGCAAAGAACTGAATCATTCAGGAATTGTGGGAGAGAATGTTAGGAATGTTTAAAGTTATGGATACATTAAACAAGTTAATAATACATAAGGATAATTCTAACAATAATGTTCTCATGGAAACCACTGCATGAGGTCAAGCTTTATTACTTGGCATAATTTATTTATATTTCATTATCCTTATTGCTAAATTTCTTACACTTAATATATATAATGAAATTACAGGGATGCTTGAAAATGTTCTGAATTCCTAAGCAAACAATGTTAAGACAAGTCTGTTTACAAAATTGACTAATGTTTCATATCAAGGTATACAATTGGTTTAAGTTACATTTAAATTGCTCTGTTTGTTTCACATCAGGAACTAGGTATTCAATTTTCTTATCTCTCGAATGACGAACAGTATTGTCTATGTTCTCAGTAAATGAACTGTCTGCACTTCTTTCAAGACTTTTTCAGGGTTGAATCATTTATATACAGTTCACATCTGCTACCTTTTGAAGGATGCTTTGTTTTGCGTGTGTGTGTGCTTCTGAATGGGTCTGCAGTTATAGATGTATGGCAACAATTGGTGGTGTCCATGCATGTGAATTTGCTTTTTGTTTTCCATTGTCAACACTGTGTGTCAAGAAACACACACATTGTTTGACAATTAATAAGGGTAGAGTTACTTGATATCGTATTGACATATATTTACGTACTCTACGCCATAGGCACTTAAAAGTATAGGAAATCCAATTAAATCAAGTAAAACCTAAATCTATAAGGAAAAATGATACTCCACAGAAAAATAAGATAACTGTAAGGACATACTGTATTATTCTGAATATACACTAAGCATGTGCACATATAGGACTGACTGTCAAAACCTTTTAAGTAGATTTTATCAATTTGCTTTGCTTAAACATATCAATGTATAAATGCTACAAGTTAAGTTGGAGCAAACTTTAATTAAGTATGCAAAAATCTGATTAGCTTTTTTAGTTTCAGCTTTGCAATGCAAAATGGTAAGTGTGTTTATGTTTAATTAGTGTTTAACACAGTTTACATGAAACAACTATTTTAAAAAGTTGGCATCTGGTATATGTGCTGTATTTGAATTTATAGTAGTCTTTCTGTTAATATAACCAATCACAGCACTTAATAACAAGACAGTTACATCATTTTTTTCAAAACATGGTGTGGCAGAGCAGGGCTCTGCCCTTGGAAATACTGGCAGGGATGGAGTTAAATTCTCCTACCTGCCCAGGTTGATTGCGTCAGGTGGGAGCAATCAACCAATTAATTATTCAATTAGTCACCAGCCACCTGGCATAAAAGGAGGCCTCAGCCTCCCAGGGGGAGAGTTCTAGAAGGAGAAGAAGCAAGAGTGGTTTTCTGTGTGAGTGGGTCTTTTTTAGTTTTGAATCCAGTGAAGGCAACGCCCAGCTTGGAAGCCTTATTTTTGTAAGTTTTGTTTTGTGTTTATTGTCTGTGTTTTGAAACTTTTTTTAGGCCCTTTATTTTTGAACTTTCACACTGTCTCTGAGTCTCAACCTCTGTCATCCTGTCACACATGGTAATGTAAAGAATTAATAAAAAGTAAAAAACAATCTGATTCTGAGTGCAGCTGTGCACAGTATGCTGCTGTCTGGCTGCTATCATGGAAGCTTTGCACTCAAACAGGTGTAGCAACTGTATAAAACAGCAGGCATCTGGAGGTGCATTCGAGAAGCACAAAGGTCATGAACACACACCAGCATCATGTCCCATGCTTCTTTGAGAAATTGGTAACTGATATCCTTGCTTAATTTCTCTGAAAAACCAGTGGCCTCATTATGGCGTCTAATGATTAAGCTGTAAAAGTATAAATTTTCATTACTGGGATCAATAAAAGTTAATTCTGTTGAAATCTTTGTGTGTGCACCTCCACACAGAGAAATACATCAATAAATAATTTTCCTGACAGTAAGGGCTCTTTTAAAGTAATTAAGTCAAATCAATTTAAAAGACCACTATTATGAATGGATTCATATAAAAATCAATAGTTTATACCATCTAAATTTGCATACAATTGAACCATTAATCTGTTATTCTGTGATATGTGCTCATAATCATAAATGATTACTGTTTCTCTGAACAAGACTGATCCATGTGGAACTGTGTAGTAGAGATTACCAGTAAAAAGGATCACTAGTGGTAAGCACTTTCTTCACCCTGAAACAGTGAGTTTGTTATAGATTTGCAGTGGAAATATCTAAGTCACTGTTTCAGGAGGAATACATATCTGATGCACACCCCTAGTGTTTCATTTCATACTAGCCTCCATCTTGCTCAGGCTTACTTAGACAGCCCCAGAGGTAAAATACTTTATTAAACATGCCAAAGTGTAGAAAACATCTTCAGAAACTTTGTATAAATCAACACTCACACCAAAAATGGAGACCCTTTATGTTTTTCCAGGTTACATTAAAAGGAATTTGTGCTTTAGTTCATAGAAATATCCTCCTCTGTTAAACAAGGGGAAGTGCATCATCATTTTAATTAACTGCATATGAGTGATGTATCAATTAACCACAACCCACTCCTGTAACTGTGGAAACAGAAAGAAAATCAAACATCTGCTTCAAATACACTGTGACCTTTGGCATTTAATTTCATTTTTCAAATTTCAATATCCTGGTAATCCTCATCCACTTGCTGTATGACTGATGTTACACATAGATCAAAAACTACTGTAACATCTCATTTATTAAGAATAAGAGATATGTAGAAATGTAGCACTATGTAGTACTGTATATACATTCTGGCTAGGGGGGTACTGATGTATATTTGCTGTGTAAAATGCACACTCATAAATCTTTGATGGATAGCTAATCTATTTTATATATTCAGTGTTGAATAAACCTAATCATTTACAAAATAACAGGTTATTTATGATAAAGCGGAATGACCAAATAGTTTTAATATTGTATCTCCGTAGAAAAATGTTATTACAGCTTTGTCTTGAAAAATACCTTAAAACATTACTTAATAGCATCACTGAAGTAAGAACATGCGGCTTAGTAATGTATATTTATCAGTAAGAAACAAAGAAGAAACTTCCACCTGGAATGTTTATCCCCCATTTGGTAAAAGAAGGCCCCCCCAGTAAATTTGATTCTGATGTTTGTTCACATCTTTCAGTTGCTAAAGTGTTGCTAGTGAGGCTCTGTATATGTTTTGTCAACATACAAAAGAGAAAGAAAGAAAGAAAGAAAGAAAGACTGTGCAAAGGTGGAGTACAATTATTTTAATTTACACATTTGGAGACTGGTGCTGATGCACTACGTTCTTCAGTCTATCACCATAACAAGGTATTGCACCCTCTCAAAATATCACTTTTGAAATCACATACAGTAAACACAAACACTCAAAGACTGGAGTTTCTGTGCGCTCCCCCCTAATAACAGCTGATGGCCTGTTCTTCTCTGTGCTTTTCTCTACTCTCTGAAACTCAGAAGCTGGAGATGTGTTCTGCTTGAAAACATAATTAGAGATAAAACAGTAGGAATGAAGCTGTATCCCCTGTGATCAGCGACCAAAGCTCTTTGTTTTTTTTCTTTCACTTTGCAGAAAAAAGAGACAGTGTAAGTTCCTTCTGTGAGTTGCCAAGGTGCTCCCAGTCCATTGTGCAGCATCCTGTCAGGTTAAATTAGGGAGTACAGAATCCATGAGTGTAAAAAAATCAATACTTGATGGAAGATTGCTACCCGGAAAATCTGTTTTGATTCCAGGATTAATTCTTGACCAAAGGCTCCAGCAAAATGACATGTCATTAGGCTGAAAATGAACACATTCTGCTCTGAAAATTGGATGGAAATGTGTCAGGTGATTGACCTGTTCATTGGTTTTGCTCTCAGAGAGGGGACGGTAGGTGTGGTTCTTATGAATTAGGTCTCAAGACTGAGCCCATTTCCTGAGCACAAAAAAGTCCGAAGTGGATTTGAAGAATTCTCTAGGCCATTGTTGTACAGCTATTGCAAATGCATTTCATAAAGGTAAATGCATTTGTCTGCAATGTTTATCTCTCCTGTGTTTTCTAAATCATGGTATGAACTATAACATAAAAATAAAGCAGAGACTTTTCACCACTAAAGAAAGGGTATGCAATATTAATGAACAAGTGATGTGTTTGTCATCAAAATAACCTATATTTCTTGGTTAAACTTGGAGATGAGCAAAAGATAACATTGTTTGGAAGAATGCATCTTCTTAAAGGAGCAAGAACATGTTTCTGTCCAAGTCAAGCCTTCAGGTCAAGCAGCAAGAGCAATTCTATCAGACTGTAATAAACAAATGATGTGATTTAAAGGAATATATCGTGTTTATGAATACAAACTGAAAAGGAACCATTTGGAATAACATTTTTTTTTCCAGTTTCATAATGTTTCCTTTCAGTAAAGTTGAAGCACTGAGGTAATACGGCTTTGAAACTACATATGAAGAAATTGTACAGATGACCTTGTTCTTAAGTAGTCTATAAACTTTTTGTCAGGGTAGCATTATTCAAATAAGAATAAAAATGCACACAATGTCTTTTGCTTCACTTATTCAAAATGTTGAAGGTTACTGGTTTTGAAAGAACCATTTATTGCTTATGAAATAGGCCTATAGACAATCGCTGTTCTATATCCCTTTCTTTGCATCTCATTTACCAACCTTAACATGAAATAACCCTTTTTATTGAAGAAGCAGACCTCAGCTTCCAAACATTAGATTACTGTAAAACATTGCTCACCATAATGCCCCCAAGAATGGGTTTTTCAATATTGTTTGGATTTTCATAAAATTACATTGTTATTGTTAACTACATTATTTGACTTTCTCTATTAAGAAAGGTGCATTCTTTCAGCATCAAGGACTTATGCATTGTCAGATTCCCCTTGTATAAGAATGGAAATGTCAAGGAACAGGGTGCCATGTCTTTATACCGATTTGTTTTGGGGGGGAAAAAAAATCATTCAATAAATAAGTTATTCTTTTATAGTAATGTTCTTTATCACTCTATATATATATATATATATATATATATATATATATATATATATATATATATATATATATATATATATATATATATTGAATAATATATTGAATAATTAATTCATGATTTTGCCCAAAATAAAACTTTTACTTATTTGAAATATTTATAAGTGTGTCAGTTTTGAATTTAAGGTTGGCATGCTACATCTGGTTAACAAATCTGTCAATTACTGTACCATCCACTTAAGCTTGATTCACACAGCTTGTGGGTTTGGAGCTATCCCATGACTCATTTTTAATCTAATTAAATTATGTTTTTATTAACCAGGAAATGCTTAGCATAATAGAGGGTTTTAAGAGCAGCAAAATAAAGGCTTACTCACTCAGCTGCAACTGTAGAGGTGCTTGAGTGGTTCTACAAACTTTTCTGGTAATAAAACAATGTTGTTAATCTTTGCCATCTCAATGGTTGCTGTAAACAAATCAGCCAGAGATGCATCCAGGCTTTTGAGTTTGATTTGATGAATTATTAACTGTAGCTCTTGTTAAATCAAAAACAGATTGACAAGGTTTTCTGGTAATACATTTGGGACGTACACTATATATATATATATATAAAATATACAGTGCCATGAAAAAGTATTTGCCCCCTGTCTGATTTTCTGCATTTTTGCATATTTTTGACACTGAATGTTATCAGATCTCCAGCCAAAACCTAATATTAGATAAAAGGGACCGAGTGAACAAATAACACAAAAATGTGATACATATTTCATTTATTTATTAAAGAAAGTTATGCAACACCCAATGCCCCCGTGTGAAAAAATAATCACCCCCTTAGACTCAATAACTGTTTACGCCACCTTTAGCAGCAATAACTGCAACCAAACGCTTCCTGTAGTTATTGATTAGTCTCTCACAGCGCCATGGAGGAATTTTGGTCCACTCCTCCATGCAGAACTGCTTCAACTCAGTGACATTTGTGGGTTATCGACATGAACTGCTAGTTTCAGGTCCTGACACAACATCTCAATGGGGTTTAGGTCTGGACTTTGACTAGGCCATTCCAAAACTTTAAATTTCTTGTTCTTCAACCATTCTGATGTAGACTTGCTTGTGTGTTTCGGATCATTGTCTTACTGCATGACCCAGCTGCGCTTCTGCTTCAGCTCACAGACAGATGGCCTGACATTCTCCTGTAGAATTCTCTGATACAAAGCAGAATTCATGCAGAATTCTTTCAATGATGGCAAGGCGTCCAGGTCCTGATGCAGCAAAGCATCCCCAAACCATGACACTACCACCACCATGCTTGACCGTTGGTATGAGGTTCTTACTGTGGAATGCAGTGTTTGGTTTTCGATAGACATAACAGGGCCCACGTCGGCCAAAAAGTTCAACTTTTGATTCATCTGTCCATTGAACATTGTTCCAGAAATCTTGAGCATCATCCAGGTGCTTTTTGGCAAACTTGAGATGAGCATTCATGTTCTTAGTGAGCAGTGATTTCCGCCTTGCTACTCTGCCATGAATCCCATTTTTGCCCAGTGTCTTTCTGATGGTGGAGTCGTGAACACTGACCTTAGCCGAGGCGAGAGAGGCCTGCAGATCCCTGGATGTTGTTCTAGGGTTCTTTGTGACTTCCTGGACGATTTTACGCCTTGCTCTTGGTGAGATTTTGGCAGGACGGCCACTCCTGGGAAGATTCACTACTGTCCCAAACTTTCTCCATTTGGACAATATGGTTCTGACCATGGTTTGGTGGAGCCCCAGAGCCTTAGAAATGGCTTTGTAACCCTTTCCAGACTGATAGGCATCAACAACTTTTTTCCGGAGGTCTTTAGGAATTTCTTTTGTTCGTGGCATGATGTGCCTCTAGAACCTGTGTGCTGACAACTTCACTCTGATGGTAAGGGCCAAAGCTAGTCAGATTTATATTGGGCAGGGCTGGCCCAAATCAGGCCTGGTTGTTAACCAAAGTACTCAAACAGCTGACCCTAATTATCCCTTTAATTGGGTTGAGTTAACTGGGGGGCAATAACTTTTTCACACCTGAAGAAAGCATGTTTGATTACCTTGCACACCAAACAAATGAAAGAAGCACCAAACTTTGGTGTCATTTTTCTCTCAGAATCCCTCTATATACTACTACAACCCACAAAAAAATCTGACCAAATGCAATGTGAAAAATGTGCAAAAATGCAGAAAATCAGACAGAGGGCAAATACTTTTTCACGGCACTGTATATATGTGAAAAAATAGCAGGGCCTGGTTACTGAAGGAATGTTTACACGATAATCATTACTTGGATGCCAGGTGGTGCAGCTCAATTATTTCATTTTGCAATGATTTTAATATTAAAGGTTATGGTTCCTTCCTGCCGGACAGATGTCATGAGCACAGTGGCGGCTGGCTGGGTCTGTGCATGTACAGCATGTGCTGTGTTTGAGCCTTTCCATATCACATAAAGTGCATCTCATTCAAATGTGATGACTGTTTCATCTGCATGGCTATAATTACATGTTTAGTTGCTTAATAGCCTGGCTGAGGTTATTTTGACATGGTTTGGGTTGAATTTGTGCTGTTGCTACTCAATAACTTGATGGTTGTCCGTGCTCCAATTGGCTGAAACAACCGTGAGGATTGTATAAAATAATTAATATAACCGGCTGAGAGATCTAGCACAGAATGCATTTTTTGTGTTCAACACTGCTGAATGGATTTTTTTTTTTTAAATTTTACCGGATGTCATTATATGCATCCATTCAAATCCAACAGACTGGCACTCTTTAAATGATGCTGTGTTTCTAAGCAGACTAACTCCAGAACTCCATGAACATTCATGGTGTATGCAGAGGTATGCAATAGTGTACGTGTGACATACAGAAGGAAGGACAGACGCTCCACATATATCCCTAGAATCTAATATTCTCAATAATTTAAGATAAATAATGCTAGAACCAAGTTTCATGACCATTAGATAAGCATGCGTATGGATGGATGGACAGACAGAAACCCCCTACATATTCTTTCTATCTGTTTCCTTTAAGATTAAATATGGTCTATTTTTATTTGTTATTAAATCCAACCCAGATTTACATTATGTTTTACAAACTAATGTACTGTATATTGATGAAGATTAATACATACTATCACATGATAAATACTACAAGCATATATTAAATATCATTAAATCTTGCAAATATTAAATGAAAACACTTCATCTAAATGTGGAAAAACTCACGTGTATTATTAAAAATGTTGTTCACAGTCAACTTGCTAGCCCTAAATAGTGAGGTGTATGTTTGACAGAGATTATTGAGTATTATAATTATTAATATATAACATAACTCAGTGTATAATTTGCATCCTGTGTGTAACTCACATCAATATACTGTCCTGGCTTACATTTCTGATATAACATGCATTTTTGTATTTAATGCACAAACCATGTAGAAAGCTCAAACCTATGAAAAACATAGTATTCTAATTTGTATAGGGTCCATTATAATCTAAATAGTATGGTAATTTCATGGAAGAGCAATAAGGGTTTAGTCTTGGACTGTAAATTAAATGATGTTTTCCTGTTTTCATTTAAAAGTTAATGAAAGATAATTTAAAGTAAACGCTATTCCCCATTTTCAATTTAGAAGTGTAAGTACTGAATGGGTGATGTCTGCACATTTGATTCAATTTGGTCTGCACATTTGCGCCAATAGTATGTGATTGATCAACTCAGAAGCTTGAGTGAGAACGTTTTAGAACATGGTAACATGGCATTTATGCATAATAAGGTTGGCACACATGCAAATTCCAAAGGATTTATTAAAAGTTACTTCCCAGAAATATGCATATGAAGGATAAATCAGACACAACAATCTATTACTTAAAATGAGCTATCTGTGTCACAATATAAAAAATCAACGTTCTGTAAAAATCTTTGTCATGAATGAACCCTTTGATGGAAAAATAGCTTTATTATGAACAGTGTGGTGAACATGACGTTGTTGTTGTTTATTATTATTATTATTATTATTATTATTATTATTATTATTATTATTATTATTATAGAAGGCTTGGAATAAGAGATTGCAAGAAGATTATTTCAATAAACACAAAGTAGTTTTCATCCTCACTGCTGGCCTAGAATTGAACTATAATATAGAATATATATAATAAAATATAATTTAACACATTAGCATTTGGAAATTGGCATTGTTAGGAAATTACACAAGTTGTTGTTATTATTATTATTATTATTATTATTATTATTATTATTATTATTATTATTATTAGTCCTAGCCTTGTTTTTATTAGGTCAAAATGTATTTGCTTACAATTGTAAGTCGCCCTGGATAAGGGCGTCTGCTAAGAAATAAATAATAAATAATAATAAAAGGGGCAGATTAAATCTAAATGTCGTATACCGCCTTAGTTTACACAGGGTAAATGTAGGGTACTATTAACCGGGTTGCCCAATTCCTTCGTAATAAAGCAACAATTGTACGGGGTGTGTCATTTAACATGGTATACAAACACAGTAATTCCAGTGTTATATGTTCTGCATGAGGTAACACAGGTCCTTTTTTAAAGACAGCTTTGATGTTTTTTCTATGTATCGTATGCAGTTCTAGCCCCTTCTTTTATTTAAAAAAAGTGATTCTGATTTGTGGGAATTGTTCAGTTCACTCCCAAAAAGTTAAATATATCCCCTTTTTATCTCAGCATTCAGTATTGCTTTACATACAAAATGTGGTTCATTTTCTTTGTCACTGCTGTCACTGTCACTGTCATCTTTTGTTTTAATGCTGTATTATCATTTATTTATTTATTATCAAACCTTTAACAGCCACATGTCAAACCACCATTAGTTTGCTTATTATTATTATAAGAATAGTTTGTGAGTACTTGTATATTCTCATTGGAAAAGAAAACCATTCATACATAATAAACAATATTGTGTAAAATGTAAATATAATATAGAAATATATAAAATTGGAATGTCTTTTATAAAAACAACATGCTGTAACTATATATTTATTTATGTATGTATGTATTTATTTATTTATTGTTATTAAATCAGAAACTAAAACAGTAAATTACAATTACAATCAGAAAACTAAAATACACCTATAACTGTTAAATAGGAGGTATTAAGTATTAACCAGTTGAATAAACTAAAATTATATTATTTATTACTAGAAACTCTGTGTACCTTCAGTGGTAAGGCTACTGCCCTATACAGTCCACATTATGTTTGTCCCCTGGCTTTAATAGCAAGGTTTCACTGTACTGTGATATTCAAAAAAGGGTACTATTAATGTTGAGGAAGTCAATTGTAGAAATTCACATATGCGGTTTGGGAGGCATGGTCAATTATGTTTTTGTTCAATTAAATGATGGAATGTCTTATTATCTCTATTACAAGTCAGCAATTATCTGAACTGTCACACATAATGAAATAAGTACCTTTAAAATTAATGAACACATAATGCATGTATGCATCATGTACAGTGTCAGAATTGTGATAAAAAGCCCTTGCATTCAGTGATGCTTAACTCTAAAAATGACAGTGAAAAGGCCCTGTGTACTCTTTCAAGAATAAGAGAAGTAGACTGCTGTTGCCATCTGGTGGAAATACAGTGTAAATGTAATCCTTACATTTATTTTTTTATGTGTTGTACGTTATAAAAGTTTATCACTGTCAATTTGCACAAGATTTTTTTTTAAATCATATTTGTCTGGGCTTTACCATGCTTTCAATATGCTTTATTACACTTTCATAAGCCTTTGGTAAACTTGTATATATTGTCCCATAGGTTACCTTCAACACATTATTATTATTATTATTATTATTATTATTATTATTATTATTATTATTATTATTATTATTCGTTTTAAATTAATTGAGAATAATTAACAGGATAGTATCTTCTAACAATCAGGTAGCAGGCTTAATGTCGCCTGGTTAGTTATCACAAACTTTTCTGTCAACTGTATACATACTGTAAGGCTAAATAGAATAATGTATTAGTTACAATGTACTTAGCTTAAATGTACCTATTATTGTGGGAAAATACATTTTTAGTTATGAATGCATATAGTTTTAAAAGAATTAGCTAAATAGTTATTTTTCATGTGGCACAAAACATATTCATATTAGATGAATGAATAGTTACTATAAGAAGTTACCATTTTAATAACACCTGCAATTAACAGATGCCACAATTTTAAAGATACGTATTTGACAAAAAGAAGGAAAAAAGATTAATACAAATCCCACTACTCCTCTAATCTGCCACACACACATATATCTCTATATTTAATCTATGTTTTCAAGCTCCCTTTTTGCAGGAACAGAACATCAGATAGATATTCTGCTGGGTGCTACTCTCAAGTACAGTGCTGATTATTTCAGTAATATAAATCAATACAGCTCTTATTTTACGCCGCTTTTTTAAACAAATACAAATACAGCATTAGCATACACGCCATGTAGCTTTCAATAGGAAAGGGACATGGTTCATTCAGTAGCCAGAAGGTGTCGCTAAACTAAAGAATGACTTACTTATCTTGAACATAATTAGCTGCCCGTGGTAGAGAAACTGACATGTATTGGTCAAATATACCGATTTATGAGATTCATTGTTACATATATAATATTACAGGTTATTACGGCTCTCAGATATTTCACAGCCAGAATTTTTCACGTAGCTAGGCAAAAAGTGTTTCGTATGTTTAACTAATTTCATAGCATAGACTTTTGAATCATAATTCAAACATCCCCATAGAAATCTTTTCTTTTTTTTCCCGCCTCAACTTGCAAACTACCGACACTTTTTTTCAACCATTGGTTTGTTATAGCAACAATTTACTACAATTGCACATTGACTAAAGTGAGTGGCACTACATTCAAATCAGCGGTAAATATTCTTCAGAGCGCGCATTTCGATGACGTTTTACACACTCTTTATAGAAGTAGAACTCGCACGCGATCAGGACCGTACTTATTTGTGGATTGTTTTTTGCAGGTTGAAGAGAAACGTGTACTGCACATATATATTTTTTAAAACTAGGATCGATGTCTTGGGTGAAAGCAGTCCCATCCTTTGGAGAGGATGTGTTTGATGAAGATATGGATGACATAAATCTTCAGCAGAAGGAATTTAAGAGTAACATGGAGAAACGGATCAAGGTAAACTGCGTATTTATATTGTATTATCTATTTCCACACTGTGCAGTCAGTATACTATTAGTACAAACAATATTGTACGCTGCACACACAGATCCACGATTTAAGAAATATACCTGGCTTGAATGAAAGTCAACTGGTTTCATTATTTAGTATAGGCTATAGCTATATTTATAGAGCGAGTCTGGGGTATAAATAAGGCTGTAATGGCGATTCACAAGCAAAGGTAAAGCGGGGTAGTTTTAAGAGTCAACAGGCAATCAGAAAATTGGTTTTAGTTTTCTGCAGTAACATTGGATGGGATATCAGTGTTGTGTGATGACAAACATGTACTTGAAGTGTTATTAAACCCGAATTAATTGAAGTTAATGTGTCGCAACAGCTGGATACTTGTTCTTAAACAGCATATTGCCATTTGGCTGCCTGTGTGTTAAAGCTCTGTTAGTTGACAGGAAACAAAACATTCAGTATAAAGTTTTTTGTTTTGTTTTTCAAAAACACAAACTGTATGGAACACTGGGCCTTTAAAAAAAAAAAAAAAAAAGTTGGCTTATGCGTTTTGTTTTTTGTTTTAAATGTGTACAAAAAAGAAATGGTATGGTACTGTTGTGCAGATCATGCTTTTGCCAAACTGTTTGCATGTCTTTATTATCAGGATGGATATCGAGATGGTATGGATGCAGGCAAAGGGGCTTCACTTCAGCATGGGTTCAATCAGGGTTACAAAGAGGGAGCATCAAGGATGGGGGTCATTGGACAACTCAAAGGAATTCTCAGGTGAACCTTGCAGGGCCAGATTGCCCATGAAATACATTTTCTATGGAGAGAGCAATGTACCTGCTCAAGTCTATGATAGCCCTGCTCCTCATCATTTCAGTTACTGGAACAATAGAAACATACCCAGTGATTCATGAGATATTGACCCCTCATGTTTTACTTCAGCATGAATTGCCCCTTGCCATCAAAAAGTCATTTTTTTAAATTATATTTTGAGTGCAATGGTAGCCCAAGGTAGCACAGACAGTGACAGACTACAACTTCTCTTCTATCTTGTTACTTTTGTATGACAACGTTCATAATTACTGTTACTATTGTAGTAATCTGAATGGTTTCAGTGTAATGGCATGGATTGCATCTTATCCTAGTTCAGTGAAACCACTGTCTCCATTTCTTTATACCCATGACAGATGTCTGCTAAATAGTCAGGGCTCCAGAGCCTGCCGAATCATGTGGCCGGCTTACTTTTAAAGACCTGTGAATGAAACAAGGGTACCAAGTGAAGTGTCTCTTGCCTATTACCCACCTTGTTTCTGTAGTTTTTTCTTTTTCAGTGATATTTTACCATTCCTCTTTTTAGATCACACACTTTATCTTGCTGAAATGTGTTGACACTTAAAATAGCTGGTTACAATGTGCCAACTGAAGTTATTGCCTAGCAATCACTATAGATTATAGTGCAATTTACCGGTACATTTTAAAAATAACTCTTCCTGCCTAAGTTCAATAATGACTTGCAGTAATATTGTGACTTGCTGTATTGTGACATATTTAATACGTTTTAATGGCTTGGTTATAAAGATCAAATCATAAAGCTTTAATCAGATGTAACCTTAATGAACTCCATGACATAGCCAGGGGTGGTCTGGTATATAAAGTATCTTGAAATAGAAAAAGGACTCTACATGCATGTGAACCTGGTGGTCAGGCTGAGGATCTTTTCTTATTGCGTTCATAACAAAGATGTTCTTTGGTATTTTTTTCAGTGCCTTGCAGTCATGGTGCCAGCTTCAAAAAAAGGACTCCAACACCACTGCTAGAATAAGTCATCTACTTCAGGAAGTGGACCAGCAGGAGGAGCGAATGACAGAGAAATTGAAAAATTGTCAGCAGCAGACCCACATGGGAGAGTTAACGGACATCATTGAAGACATGGGCATTGCAAAACCTACACAGGAGCCAGACTCTGAATCTTGCTGCAATCCCCAAGGGACTGATTATTGCAATTCAGGTGGGGAAGCTGGACAGAACTGTTGCAAGAGTCAAAGCACAAGTTCAGGGTCACACAAAGGGTGCTGTCAGCCATCATCAGAAACTGTGAATGTCACACAACAGAATCTAGGACAGCTTTTAATGCAGTGTATTGATTTAGTGGGGGAGCTTGGACTTCCAGCAGAGTTGATGCAACATATCCACCAGTTAAACAGCATTTCTCTTTAGCATATGAATGCAGAACCATATTTCTAACTTGTATAATAAAGCTATTTGCAAAGAATGGTATTTTTCCGTTTTTTATATAATTACTAAGTCACTTGAGTTTGCAAATCTTCACCTACCACTGGTAATATCTCCTAAACCATTTCATATAGCAGCTTCATGGTTGGTTTTTAGATGATGAAGACTTCAGGATAGTGCCTTCCTGGTACGCATGTATTCTGTTGTTTTTATAGGTTGTCAGACTGTTACACTGTTTTAACTTCAGGCCATTTTTGACATAGGTGCTTTATAGTTGGAGCACAGCTGTATTCTCAGATTTTTTCTCATTACAGGTGGTATCTAGTAGAAATTTTCACTTACACTTTTTTTTTTTAAACAAATAGAAGCTTTGTCTTTATTCATAGAAACTCTCCATTTATAGTTTTATGTTGCTTTCATAAACAGTGTTCTTCTGTGTCCGCTCCAACAACAAACATTCTCAGAGCTTTGTTTATTCTGTCTCATTCACCAGAATCCTTTCAAATGTCATCCCCAGCCCACCAGAGACTACAGTACTAGATGGAAATTTGGCATAATCTTGTTTTCTTAACTGGTATACATGTTGTCCAGTAAACACACAGTACAATGATATTCAGAGTGGAGCACATAATTGATACATTGAGTAGATGAAAACTGATTTAATTACTGGAATAATTGAGGACTATATGTAAAATTATTAAACATTGGGACAAAAAAATGGGAGTAAAATAACAAAGGGAAAGGTGCTGCATTTATATTACACTCCCACCAGTACAATAAACTTGGAGGCAGACACATGCACTGCAAGGGACAACCCAACTTTGAAACCACTGTGCTCTGGTGTAGGTAGTCCTGTGCCTGTAAAGCTTGATTGATTTTACTAAGGAATAGTCTCAGAGATAGGTTAGAGTCTGTTCAACAAACAAAAACAAATTGCTGATTTTAAAAAATGCCAGGGTGTAAAAATGTGGACCACTCAGCTCAGCCTGGGTGCATCTCGCATACAAATTCAATAGGCAGCCAGTCGACAACCACTGCCATAACATGAAGCAATTTTCCAGTACAGTTCTGCAGAATCCTAATTAAGTGCTTAAAAGTTATGTTGTGTCCATTCAGTCTAGTTGGATAATCTACCCGCCAAGTAGGAGGTTGGAATATCAAAAACCACCATTCTCTAACTATTAATTCTTTCACAACTGTAGACCATACAGGTCATGGAAAGACAACTAATTCATTTCAGATTTTATTAAATTTGTCAGAATAGGAAAATTAAACAAATACTGTAATTATCCCAGGGTACTCTTTCTGTAAAGTTACTTGGTGCTGAAAGAGTTAGATTAATGCAAGCAAGTAAGAAGTGTAACACATTGTTTAAAATAAACCATTTTTAAAAAAGTGCTTTCTGCAGTGTGTTGTTACAGGTGCCTAGCCTATTCTGAGTGCTAGTGGTTAACCTGTAAAGTTCATGCTTTCTCAAAGCTGAAGGCAGCTGTTTGCTGACCATGCAGGAAACATTGACCAATGCATCAGGATTAATTGTTTGTATATTTACTTCAGCATCAGAATTTGCGGCAGGTACAGAGACAACATAATAAGAACAGGCAGGAGGGGGAGGGGGGAAGGCAGCATAGGAGCCTCAGTTATAGCAGGAGGCATATTATTCCATTGGTCTGCCTTCCGGCTGATTGCGCTCATGGTGACTGGGATAGACATGCAACTAGATCAAGACAAAAAAAACTCAAATTACACGTTACTAATTTCACATTTACATTAAAACTCCCATTGCCCTGGCAGTATTGTTTGATTTAGGTTTTTGCAATGTACCTTCTACAACATATTACAAAATTGTCTTTCAAAAGGTGCTCACTGCAATAGAAATCAACATAATGACAAATTTTACATTATTTTCTATAGAACTTACATTAATGAAATCAAGAGCAGTTTCACTATTAACAAGCACTATCCATCTTTACAAAACATTTTCACCATTTTACCAAGATCACTGTATTGACATTTTTTTCAATTTGAATCCTGTAAAGCGATTTTTTTTTTTTTTTTAACAGATGTGTGGTTATTTGCTACACAATGCTACCTTTGTGAGCTCTGTTCACTGTAATGCAGCTGGCTATCAAGGTGTTGTAAGCAGACTGGTGCCAGAGTATCTCCAGTATAGAAGGCACCTGTTCTGGGTGGCTGAATGGAATCTTGTTGATCAGAGCTCCCTCCGGTCTCATTGTTGTTAACCAGCACAACCAAAAGAAACTATTAAGTAGCCAAATGTTTCTGCTTGCACCTTAACATGAAAGTTAGGAAAGTGTCCTCCCTCTGTGAATAGCCATTTGAACAGAAAAACTAACTTGCATTTTATTTTATTGTTTGCAAGTGTTTTATAGATTCTAGCAAGTAAGCACTTACCACCAAAAAGTACTGGTCAAAGTGATCTACTGTGCAGTGTTTCTGTTCCAGAACAGCCTTTGTCAACAGCTCATAGAAAGGAATGTACTGAAGCTCCTCAGCCATTGAAATCCCTATCAATATGAACAGTGATCAACCAGCTGAGACACATGTGTGCAGCGCATAGCCTCTGATGATTCCGACTAAATAGGATTCAGCCGTGTGTACAGCATATATGTTTAAATACCATCCAATGACTTGACAAAACCTATACAAGACTTTTGTGTGTGTGTGTGTGTAGGGGTGGGGTGTTGATTTAAATAATCCAGATGGAAGTCGATCTACAGTATCACAGCCCTGATATTGTATTTTAATCCCACTTACTATGATTGTTCTTTGATTTTAACAGAGCATTTAAAATGTGTACCTTTTGTTTCTAATTTGTGATACAGACATTAATCCAAAAATAGCCACCAAAAGTATTTAAAAGGCAAAGGGTGGCAAGCAGGATGGTTTTCTCAACAACATTGTGTTAAATTTAGGATAGCCAGCATCCTCTAAGGATTCCAAATTCTGTAGCTTGACTAATTATTTGTGCTTGCATGTCCCGTAATATAGGATCTGGATTTTCTAGAACAGCTACCCTGTATGGACAGAAAATAACAGAACCTGTCAGCCTCTGTATGTTTTCAATGAAGCTGGTGAGAATGGGAAAGGGCTGAGGAAATTTCATGAAGCAGCAAGCTGGCAGATCCATGCTGACCGCTCCATCCAAACCACGAAACAAAGAGGCCCTGTAAAAATACCACATTCACAATAACAAATCTGTCAGCTAAGCAGGGGATTCAGCTCCCACACAAAGGACAACTGTAAAGCTGTATTTATTATCTTAATGTTACTGAAAGACTTCAACATTAGTACAACCTTGAGGCAGGAGGAACATAAACAAAGAAGCTTTGCAAATTATGGCAAGATTATGTAATGAAAACATGTTTGTTGTACATTGTTGAAACAGGATTGTTCCAGAACTCAAGGCAATCCACAGCTATTAACAACATCTCCATTCCAACATCTGCTGAGAATCTTCAATCAAGAAGCCAGAGGAAGCTTGTGTAAAATGCTTGTTCCATCAACAGTGACCAGAACCTTATTCCCATAGCAACTTAAACCTGAAAAATAAAATCTCTGGTTTCAAAATGCATATAATTTAAAGCGAGAAGCCCAATACCCATTGAATTTGGCTACTAATTACAGTTTGGTTCCACTTACGGAAGTGTAGGATATAGGACCACCTGTAAATTGTCAAAGCAATTGCAGCCGAGTTGAAACTGGTACAGTTACATTTAAAAATAAATCATGTACATTGTGTTTTGATAAAGTTCTAAAACACTGCTTTATATCAAAAAATAAAATGTACATGATTTGTTCCTTCAAGGAATAAGGGTATAATAAATGAGCCTATTCATACAAATGTAAAGGACTGTTAATTAATGTTTTGCTTAGGACCGATTAAATTAAATCTGTAGTTTATAAAAACTGCTTGAGCGAGACTTAGAAGTTCATTTTCACATTTCAAAGCACAGTTTAATCTGAGTTTTAAAAAAGTCTTAAAAACATTTACGTTTTTATGAACACAGTAGGGCCCAACATCACTTTACAAACATTAAAACACTATGTATAGAGTATGAAGAACAAAATATATAGTCCAAAAGAGATCATTGACTGTACCTGGCATCATTTGTTCTTCAAGTTGGTCAAAAGGAGTAATGAAGTATTCAATGCTCATTGGGTTCCCTGCAGTAAAACAAACCAAACTTGTTTCCCCCCACCTACACAAAAGCACACAAGGTGGATGCTGCAACAGCATGCAAGCTTAAACAGGGATACAGTTTATTTCAAAGTAGAGATACAACTGGAAAGGAAAACATTTTAAAAAGTCAATTTCAGCTAGATCAGCTTATTCAAAAACCTTTCTTTATCAGATTGAAAGCAGAACAGATCTTCATTATAATTAATTATTAGAAGCTACTTGTCTTATCTAATTATTTAGCCCTAAAGAAAATTGTGTAATACATCTCTGTATGACTAACATTAATGAGTGGGTGTGACAGGATAGCCGTAGTGTGGTGCAAATAATAGTCTCCAGTCTCTTCCAGTGAAATGCTGGGGTTTTATTTCTCCTTTTTAACGTTTGGGAAAAAACCAACCAAAAAAAGAACGTACTCTCAACAAAAAAACAACGCCGGGGTACACACCAATGTGTAGCCCGACAACATAAAGAAAGCGGGGTTACAGTCCCAAAATAAAACGAACAACAAAAACAGCTCGTCTTCCTGCTGTATCCAACCACGGTAACGAACTCTGCACTTTCGGGTCCTCGCTCCGCCGTTGTATCCGGGGCGTCCGTTAGTGCTCTAAAATACACAAAATAGAAAAAGGTCAGTTCAAAACCCCACAGCAAAGGCGAACCGTCTTTAAAACCCCTTTCTCTGTCTCTCTGCTTCACTCTCTCTCTCTCTCTCACCCACGCACTGTACCTTGCAAGAAGGAGCAGAACCCTGGGCCACGCCCCTTTTATGCGCTCCGTCTCGCCCCATTGGTCAGCGAGGGCAATCGCCGTCAGCCAATGCATGATTGCCACCGCTTCCCGACCGGTCGATGACATTGCACACAGCGGCTCCGCCCCCTTCCAGGTGGCCGACTTCCACCTACCCTGGGGGTGACTGCTCCTCCTCCCTAAGCGTCCTCACCGGTCGGGAGGAGATCTAAAACAAGAATTCATTCTCTCTTTGTCACATATCCCACCGCTCAGAGTGGAGCCGAAGGAACACTTCGGCCACATCTACCATTCCCATTACTCCCCCCTTCCCGGGAAAAATAATCCGCATTTTGGTGATCTTTCCCTGCACGATGTACCATATGATACCTATAAGGCTGCAATGCCAAATACCACCGAGTTATTCGAGCATTGCTATCCTTCATGGTGCTTAACCATCTGAGTGGGGCGTGGTCCGTGACCAGATCAAATGAATGTCCCAGTAAGTAATATCTGAGGGAGTGGGTAGCCCATTTAATGGCCAGGCACTCTTTCTCCACCACCGAGTAATTGCGTTCCCGAGGAAGCATTTTTTTACTTATGTAGAGAATGGGGTGTTCCACCCCGTTAACTTTCTGAGACAAGACTGCCCCAAACCAACCTCTGGCGCGTCGGTATGGAGGAAGAATCTCTTGCTAAAATCTGGTGATATTAGCGCAGGAGCCTGGCACAGTTTTTGTTTAATGGTCTCAAATGCTCCCTGACACTCCACTGACCACTTCACTAAATTTGGCGCACATTTCTTAGTGAGGTCTACCAGGGGATTGACCACGGTGGCATACTCGGGGATAAAGCGGCGGTAATAACCAGCCAATCCCAATAGCGACCTCACCTGGGACTTGGTTTTGGGGACCACCGCGTCCACCAAAGCCTGGACCTTGGTGGCCACGGGCTTCACCCGCCCGTTTCCCATGATAAATCCTAGGTACTGGGTCTCTAATTTAGCAAACGCACATTTCCTCAGGTTGGCTGTCAACGGGCAGCCCTTAGAGACTGAAGGGCGGCTGTGAGTCGACTTACATGCTCTCTCCAGGTGGAGCTATATATAACCACATCATCAATATACGCTGCTGCATACTCACGATGGGGATGTAACACCTTGTCCATCAGTCTCTGAAAGGCGGCGGGTGCACCATGTAACCCAAGCGGCATGGTTTTAAAATGGAACAGGCCGTCCGGAGTTGAAAATGCCGTTTTCTCACGTGAATTGCGGGTCAAAGGGATCTGCCAATATCCCTTCGTCAGGTCCAGAGTTGAAATAAACCTGGCCGTCCCCAGTCGGTCGAGGAGTTCGTCGATCCGAGGCATGGGGTAGGCGTCGAACTTGGCGATAGCATTGACCTTTCGAAAGTCAACACAGAAGCGATTAGTGCCGTCCTTCTTAGCCACTATGACAATGGGACTGCACCACTCGCTTCTGGAAGGCTCAATGACCCCAAGTTCAAGCATCGCCCTCACCTCGTCCTGAGCGCCACTCCGCCGACTTTCTGGGATCGGTAAGGCCTCTCTCGAACAGTGATCCCTGGCGGAGTAATAACAGCATATTCGGTAAGGTTAGTTCTGCGGGCACGTCAGAAAACACATCCCCAAATTTCCCAATCAACTTACGCAATTCCACCTGCTGATCCGGAGTAACTGTTCCCCATTGAAATCTGACTGGGGCTAGGGGCCTCTATGCAGGGTCCCAAGTCATCCTCCATCTCGCCTGGGGCTATGAATAAGACCTCCCTTGCCTTCCAGGGCTTTAATAAATTGACATGGTAAATTTCCGTTTTGTTTCGCGATCGGGCTGCCTAATTTCATAATTTACTAGTCCTACGGCCCGTATCACCTCATATGGTCCCTGCCATTTAGCACACAGTTTCGACTCCAATGACGGAAGAAGCAGCATTACTTTATCTCCTGGTCGAAAAGTTCGAATTCGTGCATTAGTATTGTAATGCTGCTGTTGCCGATGTTGAGCCGATCTAAGATTGTCTTGAGCCAAGCGACCAATTAAATCAAGGCGATCCCGTAGTAGGAGCACATGCTGCACTACATTTTTAGAAGAGCTTTTATGTTCTTCCCAACCTTCTCTCAACAGATCGAGGATGCCCGTGGCTGCCGGCCGTATAATAACTCAAAGGGGAAAATCCCGTTGAGCTCTGAGGCACCTCTCTCACGGCGAAGAGTAGGTAAGGAAGAAGAGTAGCCCAATGTTTCTGCTCCTGACTCACAAACCGTCTCAACATTTGCTTTAATGTTTGGTTAAAAGCGCTCCACCAGACCATCCGTTTGGGGATGATAAACAGAGCGTTCTGATGGGACGTATTTTTAGAATTTTGTACACCTGCTGTAGCGTTTTTGATAAAAAGTTCGTTCCGTGATCAGTTAATATTTCTTTGGGAATCCCTACTCTAGCCATAATCTGACTCAATTCTTTCGCAATTGCAGTGGCACTAGTGGACCGCAACGGAACTGCTTCCGGGTACCGCGTTGCATAATCCACCATCACTAATATGTGCGTGTACCCGGAATCAGAAGGCAGCACCGGCCCAACTATGTCCATTGCAGCGCGTTCGAAGGGAGTGGAGATAATAGGCAGTGGGACCAAAGGCGGGCGCTTTCGACCGGCGCTACTCTCTGGCATTCGGGCAGGTAGCTACATATTTCGCCACTTCGGTGTAGAGTCCCACCCAATAAAATCGAGCCAGTATTCGGTCCCTCGTTTTGTCAACACCAAGGTGTCCTGCAAAGGAACGTCATCGCCAGCCTCATGACCTCTGGTCGACAAGGCGGGGAACCATCAACTGTTTGACAGGCTGTCCTGTGCCGGGGCTAGATTTACTCTATATAGCAAGTGCCCTCTACAACAAAGTGGGGATATACCAGCGTCCCGATGCCGTCAACATCCTTACCCTCAATAGACCGAACCCGTTCCCAGCGTGCACCAGTGTGGGGTCGTTGGTCTGCTCCCACACTAAGTCGCGCTTGAGGCCCATGCGTCCGGGATATTGACAGGGGCTGGAGCAGTCTCTGCCCTCAAGGGTCCAGTAACCTCGCCCGCCCGGTCACACTGCGTTCCTACCCCTTCGATTGTCGTTTGGGACCATCAGACCCTTCCCCTGCCAGGCCCCAACCGTGTCGGATCGATCGCCTTCCCACTTTTCCCTCCGTCTCTCCTTGTGTGTTTTCTAGGGCGAAAAAGTGGAGAAAACAGTTCTGCATGGAAAGGGAAAGTGGTGCCAATTATTTCCCTTCCCGGGGTCTGCCGTGTCTACGTGTGGTCGAGGCTGCCGATACTTTTATTAAATCCTTATATTGCGGCCAGTCTCGACCCAGAATAATCGGATGTGGTAACTTTTCGACCACCCCCACTACCAGGTGGCGCTTTATCGGACCTACCGATAGACATACTTTTAGGGTGGGGTATGTCGCCGTATCTCCATGGATACAGGAGATCGCCACCTGCCCTCGTGGCTGCCACGACACACCGCCGAGGAGAGCTGTCCGAATTAAAGTGTGCTCACACCCTGTGTCCACTAACGCGTGGGTTTTCACATTTCCCAGTACAACATCAACCATACACGGGCCCTCCCGACCATTTCCCCATTTCTTACCTGTTTCCGATGCCAGGTAACACGCGGCCAGGTCGCACTCCATGGCTGCCGGGCAGTACCTAGCGATGTGACCCGGCTGCTGGCACCTAAAACAGACTGGTGGGGCAGAAGGCAAGGGTGGTACACTTTTGTCCCGCTGTTGGTATGACAGCGGGGCGGGGGAAACCATTCTACCCCAGCTGGGGGCCAACCTCTGTCGCCATGGTAAGGGGACGGATGGCCCAACGGGGCGGTGATCTGGCAGGTCTTGGTCGGGGGTTTGATGGTGGTCCCTTGGTAGCGGAGGGAGAGGGGCAGTTCAGCAGGGTGGTTTGAGCGGACATGAGGCGTCCTCAAAATTTTCAGCCAGTGCCACGGCTTGGTCCAGGGTAGTGGGGTTGTGCTGGCGGATCCAGGCCTGCGTCTCAGCCCGACCACATGGCAGAACTGTTCCATAACAATGGCCTCCCCATCTGGACCCCGGTTTTCTGGCTAGGGTTCAGCCATTGTGCCATGTGGTCACACAACTGCTGTGCCACCACCCTGGGCGGGTGTCCGGTGGCCGCCCGAAACTCCCGGAACCTGACCGGTGGGTCTCCCCTGTGATGTTGAGGCGGCGGAGGATAGCCTGTTTCACCAGGTCGTACTGGGCAGCGTCGCTGTCCGTCATGGCCCGGTATGCTGCCTGCGCTTCTCCAATCAGGCACGGGCCAAGTTGGCTCGCCCAGTACTCCCGGGGCCATGCTGCGGTGGTGGCCAGTCGCTCAAGCGCCACCAGGTAGGCTTCGGGTCATCCTCCACCGTCATTTTCTGAGCCGGGCCTTCGGGGCCACCATCACGGGCCCTGCTGCCGACGTCATCCCCATCCCGACCCTCTCGATGAGGGCTGTGTATCGCTCCTCCCTCCTCCGTTCCTCAGCCTCCCTTCGGCTGTCCAAAGCCTCCAGAACCGCCGCCAAAGTGGCTGGATCCATTCCCAGGTCTCTGACACCACGTGTGACAGGATAGCCGTAGTGTGGTGCAAATAATAGACTCCAGTCTCTTCCAGTGAAATGCTGGGGTTTTATTTCTCCTTTTTAACGTTTGGGAAAAAACCCAACCAAAAAGAACATACTCTCAACAAAAAACAACGCCGGGGTACACACCAATGTGTAGCCCGACAACATAAAGAGAAACGGGGTTACAGTCCCAAAATAAAAACAAACAACAAAAACAGCTCGTCTTCCTGCTGTATCCAACCACGGTAACGAACTCTGCACTTTCGGGTCCTCGCTCCGCCGTTGTATCCGGGGCGTCCGTTAGTGCTCTAAAATACACAAAATAGAAAAGGTCAGTTCAAAACCCCACAGCAAAGACGAACCGTCTTTAAAACCCCTTTCTCTGTCTCTCTGCTTCACTCTCTCTCTCTCTCTCTCTCTCTCACGCACTGTACCTTGCAAGAAGGAGCAGAACCCTGGGCCACGCCCCTTTTATGCGCTCCGTCTCGCCCCATTGGTCAGCGAGGGCAATCGCCGTCAGCCAATGCATGATTGCCACCGCTTCCCGACCGGGTCGATGACATTGCGCGCAGCGGCTCCGCCCCCTTCCAGGTGGCCGACTTCCACCTACCCTGGGGTGACTGCTCCTCCTCCCTAAGCGTCCTCACCCGGTCGGGAGGAGATCTAAAACAAGAATTCATTCTCTCTTTGTCACAGTGGGTTTTAAGCATTTTCTGAAGAGGGACACACACACTTTTGCCAGCTCAGTTCTAATGTTGCTTTGTGTGATCTAGACTAGAGAATGCATTGTTCTTTAATGCAGGTAGAACAATTTCTAGCATGAATAGAATGTATATCCACTTCAGAGCTTGTGGAGATTTGTTATTAGAGGTCTGATATAAAGAGTTGTTTACCTTCTCTCTTTGGCACCAAGTTCCCAACTCTTCCATGCAGTATAGCATCAGTCCGCGAGTTATTGTTAACTACTGGTCTAAATACACCAAACACAATAATGCAAGTAGATTAAAAGAGGAAATTGGTCCAGGGTTCATTTTGCTCCTGAAGAAACAGTCAATGAAACTAAATATAAGGTTCAAATTTAATCAACCCATCTGCCAAATCCAAAAGTAAAATCCAACAGAAATTAATTCAACAAATTGCACATTGATGTTTGTTATACCTTCAAGTTTCAATTCCTAGAAATACAGCAGCAATCAATACATCAAGCATCAACCAGATAGAAAGCATTTCAATCTGCTCCCCATACAAGCTTTTCTTTACTACAATGTAAAACTTAAGCCTGTGGCAGTTGGCGTGATAATAATCATCTTTTAAATTCAGTTTATGCTGTTGTGGCTCTTTAGAACACTTTACAGCCAGCTAAATTATAAGCAAGTATAGAAACAGTTTATTTTTCTAGACTTAGTAAGGCTTTAAAAGCACCAATATCGTCATTTATTTAGTTTTATTGTTAGGTTGCAGGATTGTTCAGGGAATACCTGGGGAACCGAGACATTTTCATCAGATCCGTCTCGAGCGACTGCAGGGCGAAATATGTCTATCTTGGTTTCACTAAATAGAGGAGAGGAAAAACAAACCAAAACAAACAAAAAAACACTTAATGTTCCAAGGCATACAGCACACAGTAATGAACCTTAACAGGTTACAGCAATACCTATCTCTATGAATGTGGTAGAGAGGAAAGCCCTTCCAGCTTCTTTGAAAAGTCTTCAAAATTCTTCAACCTGTGTGAAATTTAATTATATAAATATATATATATATATATATTATATATATATATATATATATATATATATATATAATATATATATTCTAAAGAAAATAACCATCAAGTGTGGGAACAGTGTACCCAAGCCGTCACGAGGGAGGATTCTCGGCAGTAGGACAGACTTACGTCATAACGCAATTGCGTAGGCAACACATCTACGCGTATGCGGATCCACGCCTCAGCTTCTATGCTCGCAATGACACCTGTCCTAAGGTGGAACAATCAACACCATATTGTGACAATTCTCAATATGACCGCCAACTAGGGCGTCATAGAGTGTAACACGGATGCTCCGAATGACTGAGCAGAGGATTCCAGTACATTTAAACGGTAGAACCTCATAAAAGTATGCGGTGTAGCCCAACTGGCTGCAGCGCAAATGTCAGATACCGGCACCCCTCTAAAGAGGGCCCAGGATTTATTATTTATTTATTTGTTTATTTAGCAGACGCCTTTATCCAAGGCGACTTACAGAGACTAGGGCGTGTGAACTATGCATCAGCTGCAGAGTCACTTACAATTACGTCTCACCCGAAAGACGGAGCACAAGGAGGTTAAGTGACTTGCTCAGGGTCACACAATGAGTCAGTGGCTGAGGTGGGATTTGAACCAGGGACCTCCTGATTACAAGCCTGTTTCTTTACATGTCGCCATACCCCTAGTGGAATGTGCCTTCAACTGCCCCGGTGGCGGAAGGCCTGCAGATTCATATGCTAATTTAATAGCATCCACTATCCAATGGGAAAGGCGTTGTTTAGACAACGGCTGACCCAAAGTCCTAGAACCATGGCATATGAACAACTGTTCTGTTTGCCTCACAGTCGTTGTACGGTCAATATAACACCTCAAAGCCCGCACTGGGCAGAGCATGTGTAATCGTTCTTCCTCTGGGGAAGAAAAAGGAGGAGGATGGAACGCCATCAACTCGACTGGTTGGTTCATATGAAACGGGGATATGACCTTGGGTAAAAAGGCTGGATTTGGACGCATGGAGACCTTAGAACCATCTCCTGCGAAATGAGTACATGATGAATGCGCTGAAAATGCGTGTAACTCGCCCACACGTTTTGCTGATACCACTGATAGCAAAAACACAGTTTTCATAGACACGAGCTTCATGTCCACGCTGTGGAGAGGCTCGAACGGTGCCTTGGTAAGGGCTTCTAACACCACGTCAAGGCTCCATGACGGTAAACTGGTTATCCTTGGAGGCCGCAAGCGTCTTGCGCCCTTCAGGAACTGAGATGCTAGAAAATGGCAACCTGGTGATAAACCGTCAATGCGTACATGGCAAGCCGATATGGCGGCTAAATACACCTTAAGTGTAGAGGGAGATTTCCCTTCATCTAACAGTTTCTGCAGAAACTGTAATATCACTGCCATAGGGCAGGATATTGGGTCATGGCCCTCCGCCAGACACCAATCTTGAAACAACTGCCACTTGTACATATACTGCGACCTAGTAGAGGGCTCTCTAGCACTCTGAATGGTCGAAATCACCGCCGTCGAGAGCCCTAAGGCTGACAGGCGCTCCCGTTCAGGGGCCAAGCCCATAGCTGCATGAGCTTGGGGTTCGGGTGCCATAGCCCTCCTTGGGCTTGGGACAACAGGTCTGCTCGCAGAGGGAGCTCCCTCGGGCGACCGTGCAACAACTGCACCAGACTCGGGAACCATATTCTCCGAGGCCACCGAGGAGCGATCAGAATCACTGTTGCTTGCTCTACCCTGACCTTCTCTAAGGCGGCGGGGAGCATCGGAATCGGTGGAAATGCATATAGGAGCCCTGGTGGCCATTCGTGAGCCAGTGCATCGACTCCTAGGGAGCTGTCGAGGTCCTTCACCGAGAACCATAGGGGGCAGTGCGTGGTCTCTTGCGAAGCGAAGAGATCTACCTGCGCTGTGCCGAACCATTCCCAGATGTGCTCTACCACCTGAGGGTGGAGACGCCATTCACCGTTGTGCCCATAGCAACATCCGTGTTACCATCCGGTGAAGACCGGGGGACTGCAAGCCGCCCTGGCGGTTGATATACGCCACAACTGTGGTGTTGTCTGACCGCACTAACACATGCTTGCCTAGAAGCACTGGCAAGAAGTGCCAGAGGGCGAGGTCCACCGCTCTGAGTTCCAGAGCATTGATGTGGGCTGACCTCCAGGTTCCTGACCACACTCCACGGGTCCCTGTCCCATTCCAGACTGCTCCCCAACCTTGGTTGGAAGCGTCGGTCGTGATGACGTCCCTCCTGAAAATGGGACCCAAGCATACGCCCTGGCGGATGTTCAACTGAACTTTCCACCAGCGTAGCGCTTCCCAGCAGGCTCGGGATACCCTTAGCCTGCAGTGTTTGTCTCTCCGCGGATGCAACGCGAAGGCATTGAACCAGACCTGCAGAGGTCTCTGGTGTAGTGAGCCCAAATGAAGGGCTTGCGAGGCGGCAGCCATCAACCCCAGCATGCGCTGACTGTTTCTCTCAACCTGAATAGGGAGAGACACCGCTCCATCGAGGCAACTCTTTGTGTCGACAGGGTCGCTTCCATGGATGCAGACCCAAGAATTCGGTCTGTTGGCTCGGCACGAGGCGGCTCTTTTCTGAACTGATCTTCAGACCAAGCCGCTGAAGATGGTCTGTAACCATCACTGTGTGCTGTGCCGCCTGCTCCTTCGACTGCGAGCAGACGAGCCAGTCGTCCAGATAATTCAGCAGTCGGACACCTTGAGCCCGCAAGGGAGGTAGAATGGCATCCATACATTTGGAAAAGGTTCGAGGAGCTAGTGACAGGCCGAATGGAAGGACACAAAACTTGTATACCCGAATGGAAGGACACAAAACTTGTATACCCTGCTCTGAAATGCGAAATGCAGATACTTCCTGTGACCCGGGCAGATGGGAACGTGAAAGTACGCATCTGTCAGGTCCACGGTGGTGAACCAGTCGCCGTGTCGGACTGACTGGATGATGTGCCTGTACGTAAGCATCCTGAACGATAACACCCGCAGACATTTGTTCAGTACTCGCAGATCTAAAATAGGACGGAGCCTGCCGTCCTTTTTGGGCACCAGGAAGTATTTGGAATAGAACCCCTGGTCGATCAGAGCAGGGTCTACTTGTTGAATGGCACGCTTCCTGAGCAATGCCTGTATTTCCACATTCAGAGCTGAAGACTGAACCGAGTCCTTCACTGCAGTTACGACCACTCCCCGGAAGGGGGGAGGTTTTAACCGGAACTGAAGGGTGTACCCGGTGGATATAGTGGACTGGAGCTGTGAGACAGTGTTAACAGCTGCCTGGAGTTTTCAGGGCTGTTTCGGCTGCGCTCGTTCGCGAGGGCGTGGCCTGCCACCTCCTCTAGGGCGCCACCCTCCGCGCTGCGGTCTTGCAAATGGAGATTGACCGCGCGCTGCTGTGCTTGAGGGAGAGGTCTTAGTACCCCCTGGCCGTGGTTGGTGCTGCGGTGGTGTTCTACGCCACTGGTGCTCTTGTTGGCGTTTAGGCTGGAAGGGCTTATGCGGCCACATCTTCGCCATCTGCTGAGATGCCTCCCGGGCTTTAGCAGAGCGTTGTAGCATCTCCTCAACTGCTGGGCCAGACGTGTGCCCCGGTGTAATAGGCACATCTAATAATGGGGCTTTGTCAGGCTCTTGAACTCTCGCCTGCGAGAGCCAGAGCTGCCTTCTGGCGACTACCAGGGATGCAATACTCCTGCCTTGAGCCCGTGCATTTAGCTCGGCTATCTTAACCAAGAGTTGAGCGACCAACGCCAATTCCACCCTCAGAGACGCCGATGGGTGCTCCGGGAGATCCTTCACCAGCGACGCCTGGTAAACTGAAAGGAGGCTGGCCACGTTGGACAACCTAACTGCCTCTGTAGCCGCTAAGTAGCCTTTCTTCAAATGAACCTTTGAGGTCCTGCACTGTCTGTTAGGACATGCAGGGTCTTTAGCTAGACCCGAGAGCGTCAGGGTTCTAACCAGGGCTGCAAAGGCAGCATCAACTGGTGGGAAGGACGCCAGACCAGCCTCACTCGCTCCCTGCATGGCAAACGTGGAGGCCTTCCGCGAAGTTGCCGGTGAAGAAGCCAGGGCCCCCCAGGTGGACTGTACCTCCTTAATAAAATCAGGGAAGGCTGGGAGCGTCCTGGGCTATGGAGACCGCACAGACGGCGACTCAAACAGTGACCGCCAAGGTAATTCCACGGCTGGTCACTCAATCCCCAGGTGGCGAGTTGCTCGCTCCACCAGTGACCACAAGGGATCACTGGTGTCCAGCACCTCCGACTCAGTGTCTTGCTCTGAGTGCTGGGATGTCAGTTTAGCTTCCACACTGTCCTCCTCAAGGAGAGGCTCCCCTTCCGAAGCATCCCTTGAGATGGCATCTACGTCCCATACCCCTTGTGGTTGTTGGACAACCAGGACGGCCAGAGGCTGTGGCGGAAACGCCGGCTGATTGGCAATCGGCCCGGCCGGTGATCCTAGATCACCCCAGAGACTTTAGCCATGTTAATATACTGGTTTCCGTTATGGACATTCACACACTAATCTACTGAAACCAAGTATTGGACCATGCTACATGACCTACCCTGGTATGAACAAGGAAGCACACTTGATTTGAACTGTTTGAATTATGAATTTGTCAATATGCTACATATGGCCATACTTAAATCAAGCCCAAAATGCAATTAGCACCATTCTTTGTAAAAAGTAAAATAAAACAGTTAAGGCAACAAAACATAACAGACCATCCAAGAGATTTATTTTATCTGTTATCTTGTAACACTTATTCCTTCTGCAAAACGGCCAATTCTTTCTTGCTGTAAAAACCTGAATACTTTTGGCCCATAGTATATACTGCCTTAAGCACTCTGCTGTGGAGAAATGACCCACTAGAGGGAGCCACTACAGGCAGGTCTCCTGGCAATTCAACCTCTGCATTCCCAGGCCCTACACAATCAAGAATATGTTAGTAGGAACATGTGTATTCCCCAATATATTTTAGTCCATAGTTTTTCTGAGCTTCAGTACCAACATTTTTAACAAACTACACAATTGTAAACAATCTCTCTGTCAGATGGACGTTTTTGACTGATGTTACTCAGCCACTGGTGCATTGAATACGGATATTAATGTGCTCCTCAATGAGCAAGATGGTCACGTCCGCTGAATTTCAGAACACCTTCTTTCACACGTGACTGTTAAGACTAAATGTACAATGCTGCAGTAACACAATTTCCCTTCCCAGAGAATGCAAAATGATTGTACGACTCAAGAAGAAAGGCAACTTTGTTGGGAGCCTAGACCCACTATGCAAATCAAACAGCACTTACCCTTTTTGCTTAGCTATAGTTTCTAGTCTGGTTGCCATGGCTGTCAAGGATGTAACTTGAAGAATAGAGATACAAGCAGAAAGTTAACTTAATAATACTACAAATACACACGCATTACATTCAATTAAAGTGCAGCACTGTCGTCTTTCAATAGGATTTATTACAGTCCCACTGGAGCTTTGAATGCAAGCATTTCTAAATAAGAAATATTGTATAATATACCAGTATATCAATTCAGCTGTCAAGTTATAATACATTAGGTTATTTGAACATTCAATTCAACACAATGGCAAATATTGCTTTGCAGCATCATTCAATGTACAGAGTGGGAAGAAAAAAATGCTGTTGTGGACAAATCTTTAACCAAAATACAAGGATGCCATCCGTTAAGGGGGGTGAAGCTGGGACGCCAGAATCACCGTCGAGCCCTCTTGAGGTGTCGTGGGCTAGTCGACGAAACACCGAGGATGGAAGGTGCCCACTTGAAGACCCCAGAGATGTACCCTACTTAGCTCAATCCAGACGGTTGTCATGCTGATGCGCTGGGGAGACCGCACTATGGTTGATCCCCGGAGCCAGCATCGCAGCCGTTGTGTGTGCTGATGCGCTAGGGAGGCAAAATAAGCTGATCCCTGGAGCCAGCATTACACTTCAGCCATCAACACCAGACAGAAGGATATCTACATCATCATATGGAAGGAAGCGCAAATGGATGGAGACACATATGGATCACATTAGTTTACTGTGAAGCTACGTCTTAGTTGGTGCTTATCTTGGCGAGAGCCAAGTTCAAATCAGCATGAAGTTTTAACATCTACTCTCATGTAATGGAAATCATGAAGATCTGGATACGTCCAGTGACTGCTGTGAATAGTGCAGCTGGCAACAAGGGAAAGACCTCGTGACAGCCTGGAGAGACAGCTGACTGGAGGAAAGAGACCCCATTGGGGCTGGCAGGGTTAGCTACCCTTGTCGGCAGTATCCAGCTCTGTGTTTACAGGATGCTGGAGACACCGCCCAAGGCTTCAAAGAAATTAAACAGAAAAATACCCTAGAGTCTGCGAGAGCAGGGCGGAAGATGACTCAACGTTGGACAACACGGTTAAGGACTTAGGAACGGAAACGGATATGAGTATGGAGAGTACTTCACAAAAGACTAGTTCAAGATCTGCAGTTAGCAAAGACATGGAACTCCAGGTTTGTGTCTGCGGCTGGAGCAAGGCGACAACAGTCAGGGGTTTGAAGATTCATCAAGGGAGAATGAAATGCTTGAGGGAGAAGGGACAAGGGCCTCGCATTGATCAGTACTTCTTACGAAGTCAGTCAAGTCAGTCGAATGAAATCCAGCGACAGGAAGCAAAACCACAGTTCGCAGGATATCAGCACCCCTGTCATAGATGTGAGGAGGACTTGCATGGACACAGTTAGTGATGAACCTAATGATCATTGTGAACCCGGCAGACAAACCAGCGTAAGAGAGAAAAGAACCTCAACGGGCACAAGCCTGGAGTTAAATGGCCAAGAGCTTGTGAGAAAACTGCATGGGACACAGTAAACACAGATCTCTGCTTTGCATTGGAAAGGTTAAGTGGAACAGTTGAAAAGAAACTGGATAAATTTGGGGACATCATCTACGCATATGGAAGCGAGAGGTTTGGAGTTGAAAAAGGAAGGAAAAAGTACAAACTATTCCTGGAAAGTCTAGGCGGCAGCAGGAGATTGAGCAGCTTAGTTAGAGAAAGGAGACAGCTGAGGAAGCAATGGAGAAGAGCAGAAGAAAGTCAGAAGGAGGGACTCAATCTCTTACAAAGGGTCATAAAAGATAAGCTTGCAACATTGCGCAGAGCTGAGCCCTCTGAAACGCTACAAAAAGAAGGAGCGTCGAGAACTAACTTTATAAAGACCCATTCAAATTTGTAAAGAAGTTATTCACCAGTGAGAAGAATGGCACACTAAAAGCATCTAAGTTTGAGTTGGAGAGATATTTGGAGGAAACACATACAGATTCAAAAGGCAGGAGCCTATGTCAATTCCTTCAGACATCCCACCTATCAATCCACCAGAATACCAAATGGAGGACTGTGCACCTAAGTGGAAAGAAGTAGAGCAAGCTGTGAAAAAGCAAGGGCTTCATCATCTCCAGGGCCTAATGGAGTTCCGTACAGAGTGTACAAGAGTGCTTCAGGAGTTCTACGAATCCTGTGGAAACTGATGAAAGTAGCATGGGAAAAACAGGTTGTACCAAGAGCATGGCGCCGAGCAGGTGGAGTCTTTATACCTAAAGAAAAAGATTCTAGCAGCATCAGTCAGTTTCAGCCCTATTTCCCTATTAAACGTAGAAGGCAAGATTTTCTTCAGCATTATTGCTCAGAGATTGTCAACTTACCTATTAAAGAACTGCTTCATTGACACTTCAATACAAAAGCGGGCATTCCAGGTTTCCCAGGATGCTTAGAACACATCAATGTGATCTGGCAACAAATTCAATCAGCTAAAAAGGAGAGGAAGGAGCTCCATGTGACATTCCTGGATTTGGCTAATGCATATGGTTCAGTGCCACATGAACTTCTTTGGGCAGCATTTGATTTTTTCAGTGTACCAATGACAATAACAAATCTAGTGAAAGCCTACTTTGGAGATTTGCAATTTAGTTTTTCAACTTCAGAATTCAGCACTACATGGCAATGCCTAGAAGTTGGAATAATGGCAGGATGCACCATTTCTCCACTGGCTTTTACCATGGCAATGGAAGTAATCATTAGGGCATCAAAATGGGTAGTGGGAGGAGAGCGCTTGGCTTCAGGAATACGACTACCACCAATTCGAGCATACATGGATGACATGACAACCATGACTACAACAGTAGCCTGCACTAATCGGTTATTGGGCAAATTAACCAATAACATTGAATGGGCACGAATGCAATTCAAGCCCACTAAATCAAGGAGCATCTCTATAATTAAAGGTAAAGTAGTAGATAAAACGTTCTTCATTAATGGTGAGGCAATACCAACAGTGTCTGAGAAGCCAGTGAAGAGCCTTGGGAGATGGTACGACGGGGATCTAAAGGACACAGTTCGTGTGGGAGAAGTTAGACAACAAGCTGTGGAAGGGTTGAAGAGCATAGACAGCAGCGCTTTACCAGGCAAACTAAAACTCTGGTGCTTTCAGTTTGGCCTACTGCCAAGGTTGCTGTGGCCACTGACTGTGTACGAGGTTTCTTTGACAACAGTAGAGAAGCTGGAAGCTTTAATCAGTTCACACATCAGGAAATGGTTGGGAGTTCCACGCTGCCTCAGCAGAGTGGGACTTTATGGTAAAGGAATACTGCAGCTACCTGTCTCCGCTCTAACCGAGGAGTTTAAGTGCGCCAAGGTCCGACTGGAAATGACATTAGTAGAGTCACGCGACAAATGCGTAAGGGAGGCAGCACCTGTGTTGAAAACTGGAAGAAAGTGGGTGGCAAAGAAAGCTGTGGAGGATGCAAAGGCTGCCCTTCAAATTGGTGATATCATGGGGCAAGTTCAGCATGGAAGAGGGGGTCTTGGTCTCAGTTCAGCTCCTCCTACATGGCACAAGGCAGCCCCAGCGCAACGGAGGAAGCTTGTAGTCAACGAGGTGCAAAAGCAGGAGGAGAGGATGAGGTGTATAAAGGCCATTTCCCAGGGCAAGCAGGGAGAATGGATGAGATGGGAGAGTGTGGAACAACGCAAGATTGGCTGGCAAGACCTATGGTCAATGGAACAGAGCAGGATCAGTTTCCTTATAAGGTCAACATATGATGTTCTCCCATCACCACAGAACCTAAACCTCTGGGTAGGAGAGGATCCCTCATGTCCTTTGTGTTCATCACCTGCAACATTAAGGCACATTTTGACAGGATGTAAGGTGGCTCTTAGCCAAGGACGGTTTACTTGGCGCCATGACCAGGTGCTGCGATGTTTGGCCTTAGCATTGGAAGACAAGCGTAACATGACCAATAAGTTGCCATCTGTTCCATCAAAACAGTACACACAAAAGACAACATTCCTCCGCCCAGGAGAGCAACCACCAAGAAAAGGTGTTAAAACCAATCCTCGCCCAGGACAACTGGAAGCTGCTAGAGACTGGAAAATGCTGGCGGATGTTGGTCAACGGCTTATTTTTCCACCTGAGATTGCCACCACAAACCTTCGACCAGATATTGTCTTGTGGTCTGGATCAGCACGCCTTGTTCACCTGGTGGAGTTAACAGTGCCATGGGAGGATGCTGTAGATGAGGCGTATGAGAGGAAGAAACTGCGGTATGCTCAACTAGCCACTGAAGCGGAACAGCGAGGATGGAGAGTCTGGGTTTACCCAGTGGAAGTGGGATGTCGAGGATTTGTGGCACACTCTACAACCCGGTTTCTCAGAGATGTCGGATTCAATGGCCAAGAGTTGCGTCGCACAGTGAAGAACTTATCTGAAGCAGCAGAGAGGAGCAGCAACTGGCTGTGGTTGAGACGGAAAGATTCTGGCTGGGGATCTCAAGCACAATAGAAAGGAAAAAAGGCTGATATACAGGTAAGTAAGCTGGGCTGAGTTGAGTGGGGACGGAGGGGGTGAAGCTGGGACGCCAGAATCACCGTCGAGCCCTCTTGAGGTGTCGTGGGCTAGTCGACGAAACACCGAGGATGGAAGGTGCCCACTTGAAGACCCCAGAGATGTACCCTACTTAGCTCAATCCAGACGGTTGTCATGCTGATGCGCTGGGGAGACCGCACTATGGTTGATCCCGGAGCCAGCATCGCAGCCGTTGTGTGTGCTGATGCGCTAGGGAGGCAAAATAAGCTGATCCCTGGAGCCAGCATTACACTTCAGCCATCAACACCAGACAGAAGGATATCTACATCATCATATGGAAGGAAGCGCAAATGGATGGAGACACATATGGATCACATTAGTTTACTGTGAAGCTACGTCTTAGTTGGTGCTTATCTTGGCGAGAGCCAAGTTCAAATCAGCATGAAGTTTTAACATCTACTCTCATGTAATGGAAATCATGCACACGTTGGCAATTCTGCAACATGTGTTGGCCGATAAAACAAATAGGTGTTATGTGCAGTGTCTTCTACGACTCATAGTCTTGTTCAAACAGGAAAGACTGTCCCATCTTCAACTACATGAAAGATTTGAATCTGTCTCCCAGGTGCAGTTGTAACCCCAAATATTAATTTATGAGCAGAAGAACTGAAAAAACATGTTTCTTTATGTTGGCTGCCTAACCCCCACACCACCCCTGTCGTCATCCTCCCTTTATTCATTTTTACCCTAGAAAATAGAAGAGTCAGCGGAGACTTGATCAAAGACTTCAAAACCTTGAAAGGGGTCAACAATGTTAACCACAATCACTATCTCAAACTTAGCACAGAGATCAGGACCGGAGGTCTTGTCACTCAGAGACTGGTGGTTGTATGTAATGGGTTACCAAGCCATGTTATTACTGCCGATTCATTGAATCCTTCAGGTGCTATATGGGTGCGTTTTTTTTAATAAATTTGCAACTATAAACCAGGCTCGCATCAACCTGCTTAAATGGACCCCACACACTTGTAACTTTTCTTATGTTCTTGTGTTATTATGTTTTTCAATACTTGTTAGATGAAACAGCAATTGACCCAGACACTCTAATTGCCAACATCAAAACTAGAACATCATATCAGATTAAATGGTTTGTAGACATGACCTTAAAATAGACATGTGAAAAAGATCTGTATCATTGATAACTGATAATGACACTCTGCAACCATGTGCTCTGTTGCATCGATATGGCCAAAGGTTAAAACAATGTGGCAGTGAAAGGTTTTTACTGGACACACCTGTACTGGAATTTAACTAAGTAAATCAAAGAACACACCTGTCTACCAAACATTAAGACAATAACTCATAGTGTACAGTCCTATACAACAGAAACTTAAAGTCACATTACCTCACAGCGCAGCATAATACAAGAAGGCCATGATCATTTTTCTATAATTCTAAGAAAAATAAACATGGAACTTAAAACAATGTATGACAATTATTTTTGTATAGACTGTACACATTCCAATTGTTGTACACAGACAACCCTTACCTTGCACCAGCGCACCAAGATAAACGTCTCATTCCATTGCTTTTCTGCGTGTTTGCAACACAGTTGAACCATTACTTGCTTGAACTAGTCATTGTATTTATCTTGCTCTTATTGTATTATTACTTGTACTGTAACACTTGAAATGTATTTGCTTACGATTGTAAGTCGCCCTGGATAAGGGCGTCTGCTAAGAAATAAATAATAATAACAATAATAGTGCGTTTATATTGAACGGCGTTTTGGTTTCTGTAATAAAGGGAACAACGTTTAACACAGTTCTGCATACAGTTTTACGCATGCATGAAAGTTGTTACCTTATAAGTCCAAATTGAAAATATTGTGTTTGTTTCCTGTAAAAATACTACATTATTTGTTCTACACACACATAAAATAGCATTATGTTTTATTAGAAAAAGAGCCTGCAGTCATGGCGGGACTAAATACCTACAGTAACCTTATGCAGTACTTCAGATCCAAGCGTTTTTCCTTTATTGCTGTGTACTCAATAAACTTAGTTTGAAAAACGTTACACTCTCTTGTGTGTCACCAATCCAGAGTAGCAAAACATTTGTTTTGATGATAAATTGAAAAAAAGCGCTCAGATCCATTCATTCATTCCTTTTGGTGCAGAAACCCAGAAGACGTTGATATGTTGTTTACCACCACATTTAAAATCTTCACGACAAAGACTATTGTTAGTTTGATTATAGTAAAGTAATTTATATTCAACAACCGCAAACAATCGATATGTAAATGAAATGACTGAATATTTAAATGTATATAGTCTAACAAGTGGGAAAAAACTTCACTTTTTTTCATTGTATCCATCTTTCAAAAGCATCACGTACAACGGAAGGGGCGGCGTCTATTCATCTTTCTGCGCTGCATGTGAACAATTGGCACAGGTAAGGTGTGGGTATTACTGCGCGTTCGCAGAACAATAAAGCCATTACAATTAGGATAATTTGGATCCCAGGCAATTGTGAGATTGAAGGGGAATTACATTGTCTGCAGTACTGTTGCAACAAATGCATTACAAATGGAAAGAGTTTAATTGAATACCGGTATCCCATTAGGAAAAGGTGAGATTAAAAAGGGAATACATAGTGCATGGCAAACAATGTGGCATAAGAAAAGGAAAAGGACACATTTATATACAACAAAAGCATTGATAAATAATTCAGGGTAGTGCCAGAAAAAAACCCCAGATATTGTAGCGAGCACGGGAGTAATTGACACACACAGCAAAGCTTTTTCAGTACAATGTGGTTTTTATTGGCAGCTAACAGCTAGCACCATTCACACACAGCACGTACTTCCCAACCCCAACAGACAGATAATACTTGCCAACATTTGGAAACTGTTCAGCGGGACGCTCGTCCCCTTGGGGGAGGGGTCATACGCAAAAAACACTCTAAGACGTTATCACTTCAACTCAACACCGCACGACCAGCACGTCAGTAGTTAGTGATCAGCAAATGTGTCAGTCACACAAAGAGCACAGCGTGTGGTTTTCACTAACTCTACTTTGCAGAATATTTTTTTTTTTATATATATATATATGTGTAAATATCGGGACTTTCTTCCTATGCATCGGGACGCGGGATATTTGCTAGGAAATCGGAACTGTTGGCATGTATTCCGACATCGCACAACAGGTAATTAACTACAAACAATAAATGAACACATCTTTATACCGTACTTCCCAACCCCAACAGACAGACATCGCACAACAGGTAATTAACTATAAACTATAAATGAACACATCTTTATAACTAGAACATAAGGCCAGGGCCTGATTAACGCATAGGCAACGAGGCATGGGCCTATAGGGCCCGAACTCAAGGAGGGGGAGGGGGCAAAACGGTTATGTTTTTGTTGTTGTTGTTGTTGTTGTTGTTTTTCTTTACATGTACAGATTTGACTTAAGAAGAACATAGGAAAGTTTACAAACGAGAGGAGGCCATTCAGCCCATCTTGCTCGTTTGGTTGTTAGTAGTTTATTGAATCAAGCAGCTTCTTGAAGGATCCCGGGGTGTCAGCTTCAACAACATTACCGGGGAGTTGGTTCCAGACCCTCACAAAACTTGTAAAACTTCACTCACTGACATTTGAACTGAGGCATGTATCTCCAAATCAAATTGTTCTGATAAGTGTTACGCATATTTCTGTCGCATTCCACCATAGAATTCTGTATCCCCACATAATTCCATGCTTGTAGTTTTTCAAAGATCGCTGGACGTGCACGCGCGGTATACCCGGCTGTGTTATAAGCACTGCCATTGAGTTTTGCTGCAGCTTGCAACAAACTTGAAAACAATACAAAATAATTTTGTTGCAAAATAAAATAGCACATTTAACATCACTGCTTTTCTAGATATACAGTACAGCCTCCTGAGTTGCTCAATACACAAAACCCTTGAATAAAGTAACCTTATACATTTTTTTTTCTTCTTTTAAAACACATTTTCATTGTATTAAATGTAAATACTGTTCAGAAACATCAAGCGTTCAAGTCCAGCGGTCTTTGAAAAAAAATGTAGCTGTGTCGGCGTGGAATTATCAAGGGTACAGAATTATATAGCTTACAGACATCTACCATATGTAACACCTAAACTTACTTGTATGGCAAAACATTGGCGATTTCTCTGCTCTTGAGAAAATGTTATTTTCTTTAAGCAAGTCAAACCCACCGATCAACAAAAAAACATTGACGATTTTGCGTGCAGTAAACTGTAACGCATTTAACTACACAACAATGTACAGGCATGTTTTTTTGTTTTTTTTGTTTTTTTTTCGTGGTCTATTGTGGAGCTACCGTTAGTGAAAAAAACTTTGAGCAACCTTCTATATATTAGCTTTTTCAACTTCATATGGTGTTCCTTGTTTGTTTGAACTGTTGCCTTTTTATTCGGTAAATCAGGAAAAGTCGTCGAGCTGTGCTACGATTTAACGCAGGATTCATGTTTTTCCCGGTTTTATTCTGAAATGTATTTAGCACACCCTCTACAGTTTAATTTTCTGTTAGATTAATTCAGCCATTCATAATAACTTCAAACAAATTGAGAATTTATTTATTTATTTATTTATTTATTTATTTAGCGGAAAACTAGAATCCCTGGTTACATGCAATCACAGATTCCTGTGCATTGATCTGGCCCAAGTTGTTTTTGTTTGTTTAACGAAAGTACTGTACTGTATATATTGAGTTTTAACACTTCTCACCTTGCAGACCTAAAAAGTGGCTGTCTTGGGTGTGCCCTTATATAATGTTTTACTTATTTCAATATATGACACTGAAAATGTTTAATTGGTTATAGCAGGGTTGCTTGCTGCAAGGAGTTATTTATGAGCTCTCATTATTATAAGTGGTGAAGTCACTCTCAGCCAGTCCACTACATCTTATTTTGCCATAACAGCATTATCTTTGTATTTTGCTCTTTTTGAAAGTAGAACATTATTTATGCTAAGTTAGAATATACTTTGGGCCCTGTCTCTTATGGTATAACAGTGTCATCTCGTTGCGCTCTTCTATTGCCTACCCAAAGTGATCATGAGATTTACAATATTTTAGGAAATTCACTGCCAGTGGCATAACTGACAAAAGTCCTCAAATCATGGTTGTACCTGCGTGGCATAAACCTAAAAGTTCAGCATGAAGAGCATTTCATGTTTCATTGACAACTGAGATATGATCTAAAATAATTTCCCAAATATTTGTGCATTAAGACCATGATCTATGAACAATATTTTTTTTTTATTATCTGTTCCATGCACCTTGTGGTACAATTCGAATTTCATAAGAAGAAAGTAATTTGTAAATGTGCTTTTCAGAACATGCTGATAGATTCTTGTGGTCTGAAAGATGCCATTAAGAACACTCACTCGGATCACTTGTAATTTCCGATAATAATTTGTGTGAGTGGGAGGCTTCGAATATTGGAGTTTGAGTTCATCAAATGAATACAAATATGCATCACTAGTTTATGGATTTTTGTGAGTTTCCAGGACATGCATAATATGCTACCTTTTGTAAAAAAAAAGGGCTTGTAACCAGGAGGTCCCCAGTTCAAATCCCGGCTCACTGAATGACTCACTGTGTGACCCTGAGTGAGTCACTTAACCTCCTTGTGCTCTGTCTTTTGGGTGAGGTGTTGTTGTAAGTGACTCTGCAGCTGATGCATAGTTCACACACCCTAGTGTCTGTAAGTTGCTTTGGATAAAGGTGTCTGCTAAATAAACAAATAATATTTGAATATAAGAACATAGAAAATTAATGAAGAAGAGGAGGCCATTCGGCCCATCTAAGCTTGTCTGGCTCCTAGAAGCTGGTTGATCTCAAAGCTTTGTTAAGTTGAAGGATCCAAGTGATTCTGTCTCAACAACATGACAAGGTACCCATTATTATTATTATTTGTTTATTTAGCAGACGCCTTTATCCAAGGTGACTTCCAGAGACTAGGGTGTGTGAACTATGCATCAGCTACAGAGTCACTTACAGTTACATCTCACCCGAAAGACGGAGCACAAGGAGGTTAAGTGACTTGCTTAGGGTCTCACAATGAGTCAGTGGCTGAGGTGGGATTTGAACCGGGGACATCCTGGTTACAAGCCCTTTTCTTTAACCACTGGACCACACAGCCAGTCCATACCCAACTTAAACCACTGTCACTCTGAGGACACCTGGAACTCTGCATGCCATGCTGTCCGTGCACCATTTGTTTCTAAGACACAGGAAGATCCAAATAAACTTTCAAACATGAACTAGAGGTGACTGCTGGTTCAGATGCTACCCAATTGAAAGACATCATCAAGCATACACAGACCTATTTTAGTTACTTCACAAAGCAGTTGTATACAGAACATTATCTACAATTCCTAGTGTGGTATTAATCACTGAAATAAGGCACGTTACAGAAAGTGGACAAAAAATAAAGAAATGAAAGGAGGATGTATATCATCGAAAGGAATTTCCTTTGAGGAGAAGCCAGTCTGGACTATTTAACAGCAGTGCTGGTTGAGAACAGGGATCTATGGAGACACCTGGAGAAGCCATTCTGGGACCTGGATGAAATCTCATATCTAAATCTTAGTTCTACAGTTTTCATTTTTACATACAGTACTGTGCAAAAGTTTTAGGCAGGTGTGAAAAATGCTGTAAAGTAAGAATGCTTTCAAAAATAGACATGTTAATAGATTATATTTATCAATTAACTAAATGCAAAGTGAGTGAACAGAAGAAAAATCTAAATCAAATCCATATTTGGTGTGACCACCCTTTGCCTTCAAAACAGCATCAATTCTTCTAGGTACACTTGCACAAAGTCAGGGATTTTGTAGGCATATAGTCAGGTGTATGATTAAACAATTATACCAAACAGGTGCTAATGATCATCAATTCAATATGTAGGTTGAAACACAATCATTAACAGAAACAGAAACAGCTGTGTAGGAGGAATAAAACTGGGTGAGGAACAGCCAAACTCAGCTAACAAGGTGAGGTTGCTGAAGATAGTTTACTGTCAAAAGTCATACACCATGGCAAGACTGAGCACAGCAACAAGACACAAGGTAGTTATACTGCATCAGCAAGGTCTCTCCCAGGCAGAAATTTCAAGGCAGACAGGGGTTTCCAGATGTGTTGTCCAAGCTCTTTTGAAGAAGCACAAAGAAACGGTCAACGTTGAGGACCGTAGATGCAGTGGTCGGCCAAGGAAACTTACTGCAGCAGATGAAAGACACATCATGCTTACTTCCCTTCGCAATCAGAAGATGTCCAGCAGTGCCATCAGCTCAGAATTGGCAGAAAACAGTGGGACCCTGGTACACCCATCTACTGTCCGGAGAAGTCTGGTCAGAAGTGGCCTTTCTGTAAGACTTGCGGCCAAAAAGCCATACTTCCGACGTGGAAACAAGGCCAAGCGACTCAACTATGCACGAAAACACAGGAACTGGGGTGCAGAAAAATGGCAGCAGGTGCTCTGGACTGATGAGTCAAAATTTGAAATATTTGGCTGTAGCAGAAGGCAGTTTGTTCACCGAAGGGCTGGAGAGCGGACACGAATGAGTGTCTGCAGGCAACAGTGAAGCATGGTGGAGGTTCCTTGCAAGTTTGGGGCTGCATTTCTGCAAATGGAGTTGGGGATTTGGTCAGAATTAATGGTCTCCTCAATGCTGAGAAGTACAGGCAGATACTTATCCATCATGCAATACCATCAGGGAGGCATCTGATTGGCCCCAAATTTATTCTGCAGCATGACAACGACCCCAAACATACAGCGAAAGTCATTAAGAACTATCTTCAGCGTAAAGAAGAACAAGGAGTCCTGGAAGTGATGGTATGGCCCCCACAGAGCCCTGATCTCAACATCATCGAGTCTGTCTGGGATTACATGAAGAGAGAGAAGCAACTGAGGCTGCCTAAATCCACAGAAGAACTGTGGTTAGTTCTCCAAGATGTTTGGGCAAACCTACCTGCCGAGTTCCTTCAAAAACTGTGTGCAAGTGTACCTAGAAGAATTGATGCTTGATGCTGTTTTGAAGGCAAAGGGTGGTCACACCAAATATGGATTTGATTTAGATTTTTCTTCTGTTCACTCACTTTGCATTTAGTTAATTGATAAATATAATCTATTAACATGTCTATTTTTGAAAGCATTCTTACTTTACAGCATTTTTTCACACCTGCCTAAAACTTTTGCACAGTACTGTATTTCTCAGTCTCCTAGCACCACACTATAGTGAAAAAATATAAATTCATTGCAGTAATAATAATAAAAAAAGGTTTAGTTAGCAGATTACAATGCAGTCCTACATACAGCGCAGCTGATTTTAAATAACCTGCACTCAGGTAGTATCAGGACCATGAACAACTCACTACTAATCTAAACAGCGTCCGGTCCCAAATGGTTCGGATCAGAGAAAGTCTATCTGAACCAGTGAGCTCCAGTGCCCCCCAGTTTGTCACCAGTCTGAGGTAAGAGACTGTGTCAATTCTGATAGTACTTGTAACTAGGACTGTACCAGTATGTATTTTCTACTGGCATGCTGCACAGGCAATGCGCATTAAGTATAGTTTAAAAATATAAATCCGGGCAGATTAAAAAAAATACATAAATAAAAATAAAAATAATAAACCCGTTTCGGTTTGTACCTTGCTCTGCAAGAAACCACATTCAAAATGTACTTGGAAACTCACTGAATAAGCCAAATCGGAGCAACTGATTTATTGATATTGCGCATTTCCAGTAAATATAACTCAATGACACAATGATTAATGATTTCATCCAGTAAATGTACTAAATATCCGAATGAAAACAAAGCCACTTGCTGTTTCTGCACATGATGAGGGAAGCCGTCCTTAGCACGCCTCTTCAATGTTGCGACGCCGTGTACGCGATGACATCATCAAGTAGTTGCCGTCCACACCCTTTCGCCATATTTCCAGACCAACACGGAGAGAAAGGGGAGAGGTTAGAAATTAATGTTGTTGGGGGCACAGATATCTCCCGGATCGACTCATCTGGGAAGACCGAAAACCTGTAAACTGGAGACACGCGGGGAACCAATATAAAACACATCAATTTAATATACACGCAGGTAGGCCTTAGACTTTGCAAATTCGCGCTGATGCTAAGCAGTTAGTATATTCGTGCTCAACTCCTGTGTGTGCCTGTGGTATTATGGTCCGTCCCCTTGTATTTTATAACAGACTGTACAACAGACAGTGAGTGCAGCGTGTGGCTTTGAAATTGTTACACACAACAAAGCGCAGGGTACAGGAATTGTGCGCAGTCACATCTCTGGTACTAGTTGCTTAACCAGTTTTGTAAATCATTAGTTATCTAACATACAAACAAAACGGGTTTGGTTTGAGACTTCGAATACTTTTCTTGTAACGCTAGTTGGTACACTTATAAAATTCTTACTGCTATCTGTATGGTTGTGTTACTTATTGTGACCTTCTGGCCCGATAAACGTGAAAACCCTGGACAAATTATTATTATTATTATTATTATTATTATTATTATTATTATTATTACAATTACAAATTCTACTTAAAATTAAGACATTGCTTACTAATACTAAGTTTTAAAGGTGTGGTCAGCAGGCCATTACATTAGCATAATTAAATAAACAAACACAGGATTTGTTTCAAACAAACAAACAAGCAAAAAACTATCATTGGCTGAAGTGACTCGGGACTTTGCATTTTCTTTGTGTGGTTAAAGTCGTGAAAAGGTGGAATAAACTATTTGTGGTCGATACGATGTAGAGTTTGGGATTATACCGGGGGGGTTTAGTAATATGCCACCTGGGTGCAGCTTCATTCACACGGCTTTGATCTGATGGACGCAGAGTCAGTGGGAGTGAGTTGATCGACTGTGGTCAAATTCAGACATAACTGACCAGGATACGTTTTTTGGATATACACTTTGGTAAGGTAACTGTATTGGTATGTTGTGTATTTGTAATAATTAAATATCAATTTATCAGTGTTTATTACCTGATTTCTGTGTTTGGAGAAGCTTAGTGCAGTTCTGCACCACACCCACAGCAGGCCCCTGACTGAATGTAAAAAATATAATCGTTCTTTACCAGTAGATACCGAATATTATGCTTTCCTACAGGCCTGTTACAGGGCTTTACCCTGATGTAATCAGTTATTGGTATGTTTTCCTGACCATTCTTTTAATGTTGCTTTGCTTTCTTCTTCCCCAGCTGGTATTACAGTTGGAGGGAGTGGAGACAGTTTTAACAGTACTGTATGTCTTTAATCTAATGCTCACAGCCCAGTGATTACGAGGTTTCAGAAGGTGGAAAGTTTGGCAACATCCGCCATGTATGCACAGGTTCTGGAACAAAATCTGTATATTGGTGTTCGTGCAATGATGTCATTGGATTCTCTTTCACAGCTATCTCTGGTAATTCTTTTTCTCACTGGGCATGTAAGCACCATAGCGCATATGGATTAAATACAAATGTGTGATGTACATAAGAGCTCTGAAAGCTAAATTGAAAAGGGATTGTTCCTGTTGATGGGGATTATCTTGTTGCCCATCTCGGTATGTCTAAACAAAAGCCTTTCCGCTGTCCGTTCTGTACTCCAGTTGAAGTTGGGCTGCTCTCATTTTTAAATTTAGGGGCAGTAGTTAGGTAGCTCACTTTGGTACCGTTACAGTGTATTGCATTGTATCCTTGTAGTTCAAGTTGTGGCTTCTAACACTGTGATAGGCTGTTTAAATGGTGATAAAATAAGTGTGTCAACCACAAGCTGTTCTTAACTGTATTAAGGATTTATCCGATCTTCCTTCTGTAATGTCATCCACAGTGATAGGGAATTTAAACACAATATAGACTCATTCTTAAAAAAAGAGAAATAAATTAAGAAACCACATGGGATAAGTGTGCAGTGGGTTAGAAGGAGAAATCAATGATATTTCAAAGACGCTCATCAGCAAGATGCAATTGGAGGGTTAGCTAATGAGTATTAATAGCATATAAAAGGTTTGAACCTGCTTTATGACCTTTTACTGTAACCTCTTAAAATATCCAGAAAAGAGGCTTCTCAGTGCCCAGGTCATTGCTACAGTTGTCCAGTTTAGGCTGTGCAGCTGAAAGAGACTGCCTGCTATTCAGACAGTTCAATATTTTTGATTTCTTGTTGGTTGGTCTTAGTTGCCTGCTGAGGCCAGGCAGGTATTCTAGCATATGACATATCTTCAGTGTAAGAGATAACCCATGGATGCTTCATGATGTGCATTAATCTGTTAGATAGGTCTGATAATGTAGTCTTCTACAAAACAACACTGTTCTAATAAGAAAAAGAAATGTCTGAGCAGTTTGATTGTTGCTGAGAAGAAATGTTCCAAGTTATCTTTTTAAGTTGTTTTGCGTTGTACAGGCCTATAGTATTTAGTCTTTCTCTACTTTGTTGGAGATATTGTAAATCAAGGAAAAAGCAAAAAGGTATAGCCTACTTGCTTCTGTGAGAGTTTGCTTTCTGTTCCAGGTTTATTTCTACAATTATACTCGAATAAACTGGCTGTACATCTTGTTTCTTTGTAATAAAAAAATAAGAGGGAAAGAAAATAAAAAATGGCATCAGCTCACATCTATAGTGCCTTGGAATTTAATTCAGTGGATACAGTGACTGTTACAGTAGACATTTATGAAGCCATTTATAATTAAGAAAAAGTACTGCAATTTATTTCAAGTGATCAGGGAAGATGCAAGAAGCAGCACTAACTAGAAAAACCAAGGCATATGGCAGGGGACACGGCAGGTTTTGAACTAGCCTCCAAAATATGACAGACCTCACAAATTAACTCAATTAAACAATATTGATTTTAAAAAACAAGGACACGCTTCCTGTGGTTTACAAAGTCTTGTTTTGATTAAACAAATTAAAATGACAACTGTGCCTTCAAGTTGGAAGATTTATAGTAACTGCCTATTATGCCAGGAATGTATTTATTTATTTATTTATTTGGAAGTATAAAGTGAAATGAGTGGCTGCTCAAGCAGTGTGTAATTCTGTTGGTTGTACAGTAATTGGATTTGAACAAATAAAGGAATTATTATTCTGGCTATTTCCTGATTGTATTGCACTGACAGTTGTGTGGGTGGTAGACTGCATCATACTGTATGCTTCATATTTCAACAAAATGTTTTCTGTTTTTTAACCATTTACTGTACCTCATTATAGTAGTTTCAGAAGATGGCTGGATGAACCTTTTTCATTTTCAGTTTTGCTTTCTCTGCTATAACAGAGCGTGTACTGTTCATTCATAAGCACTTACTGCCACTGCAACTTGGCACAGAGAATGGGACTTTTCAGGCACAAAAGTATCAAGCTGGTTGTGGGGAGGGAGCTTGTGTCCATTTCTGAAGCCTCATTCATGCAAAGAAGTGCCAGTGTACTGTTGATAGTCGGGGAATACTACGCCCTTAACAGTCTCATCAGAAAGAAGTAAATAATAATAATAATGAATTCTTCGGGATTTGCAGGAAGATGTACTGCATAGTCATGACCTGTCCCTCAGACCAATTACTTACTTGTTTAGTTGTCTGTTTGTCTCTCCTTTTTGCTTTTTCCCTGGACACTGTGGTTCCCCCTCCAAATGTATTCACCTTCACTGCCTGGTGTGTGAGCAGGAGAAGCTTGACCTGTTTACTATGCAGCTACTGTACTTCAAACATGTACTCCAAGATCAGTAACAGCATGTAGGATACTGTGGCATCAGGTCTGGTTTACACATCATCAGAGTGGGCAATCCCCATGGCAGTGCACTCTGACCGTCTTGGAACATTTGCCAAAATGATTTTGGTTTCTCAAAACATTGAGGACTACTATGTCCATTTCAGTATATTTATAGTTAAAGTTCTACATTACAGTACATCTGTTTTACTTCTCTGGAGGTTGTTGGTCAAAGTGGAATACACATGCAGCTTCTACTATTAAACACCTCAGGTATAGCGCTCCCGGCCTGGTGATTTTGTCATGAAACTTGGTATTAACATGTTTTATCCTATTGGATGAATTCTGGGGATTTAGACGGGCGTTTGTCTGTAAATCAGTCCATCTGTAACTCACATTTGGAGTTTTGCTTAAACAGTATCTGGAGAACCACTTCCAACTGTCAGGAAACTTGGTATTGACATTATTTTGCATTAATTATTGAGTATCAGATTCTGTAGATATACAGCTTTGGCCAAAAGTGTTGCATCCTGGGTAGGAGGCCAGTGTGAAAGGGGCTTGACATATCTTTCTGCTTCAAAGCTACTAAAATAGTATTCATCCATAATGCTCAGAATGATAGAAAGCCTCACATCTAACATTGCTTGTACCCTGTATTTAACCAGTCGTCTCTCTGCAGCATCTGTCCCAATTAGTTCCCAATCAAGAATTAACCAATTACCCTATCGACAATTAAGAAACGTACCTAAAATACAAAAGAATTTTTATTTCTACATGAAATTAAAAATAATGAAATCACATCTTATCACAAGGCGAGGCATCTGCAATGTTGACAAGCCAACTTTCTTTGCAACAGCAGCTTGAGAAAACACGGAAGACTCCAACTCCTTCAAGAGTTCAACGTGGTTTACGCAAGTCACAATGTAATCATGTACTCCACTGTGCTACGCGACCTGTCTTGCTGTAAAGCGATCTCCATTCATCATTTGAAAACACTATATCCCATTTAAACAAAGTGATGTCCCAATTAAACAACATAAATGGCACTGGGAAGAACTGTCTCCCAGAGTTGTATCCCATTTACGCAGAAATCCTGATTATCAGTATCCCGATTAGGCGGTGCCGACTGTATCTAGCATAGCTTTTTTATTTCTGATTGATCTGTCGCCATCTGGGAATATGTTTGTTTGCCCAGCTAAATGCCCTTCCATTTTGTGTGTGGCTATTTTTTAGGACCAGCGTCTAGATTGAGTGTGTCATTTTTGTAAAGCAAGAATATCCTTAATATACAGCTTTTTTTAGGGATTGCTTTTGGTAAATTTTTATGAACATTGAAACCATATCTACATGCACTCTTTATATTACGTTCTGATACTGACAGCCCTGGTTTAGTATTTTTTTAAAACCCTAAATAAGCAAATAACGTTTTAACATCGCAAAGACTTAACTACAAAGTTTAAAAAAACAAAACAAACAAAAAAAATACCTACACATCAAAGTATATATTGAAATGTTTACATTTATGGTTGTAATTAAAGATGCTAGTGAAGATATAACCTAACTGTTGAACACGTAAGCTTACAGTTATTCCTTTAGCCAGCACAGCCTAATGGCAATTTTCTCTAATTTGGATAATCCGATTCCCTTTGAATTTGGGTGTAGTGCTCTACTGTATCATCAGAGCAAAACTAGTTGATTCTCATTAAGGGGAAGCAGAAGTCGGAAAGGTCTTTGAAACTACCCGACAGGGACAAGCAAGTTGAGTGTTGCAGTATCCCACTGAATTGTTTTTGAAAGCATGGATGATTTCTTCATCAGAGGCACTGTGTTAGTATAAACCAAAAAAAAATACTGAAATATTTTAAAATGCCTAACTTATGGCATAATGGTACCCAGATCCAAAAAGTTTGCATCTAATAGTTCCTTTTATATTTGTGCCTGTGAAAAGGATGGCTGCCGTGCACAGGTGTAGTGACGTCACGGACCGGGAACACAAAACCAAAACAAGTAATGGCGGGGCACTCAGCTCATTTATTAAATAAAAACAAAAACAAAAGATTTAAACAAGCACAAAACACTACAAAATAAAAGGCACGTTGGCCAAACAAACAGAAACACAATACTATTAGTATGCTGGTTGCAAAACCAGCATACGTAGCAATTGTTAATTTATTTTCTCCCACAGCCTTACGTCTCTCCTCTGACACTCTCCGCTCTAGCGCGGACAGCTGGAGGCTTTTATATTCTGGCCGAGGGGTTAATTAGTGATTAATTATGTTATTACCTCTTGGCCATAGTCTGCACGACTTTAATAAGGATGCGTGACTGTCAGCTAGTTAAATAATCAGTAGCTGACAGTCACGCATCCTCACAAGGTTTTAAAATCAAATAATGATGGCGGCTTTCGTCTGCGCCGCAAACAATAATAATACAAATAATAATACAGTGCACATACATTTAGGGGCGGGACACTACGCCACACAGTGCTAAAATCAGTCTGCACAGATTCGCTGTTGGTTGAGAAAAAAATAACTTGCAGAATTTTAAAAAACATTAAACATACTCTGAAAAGGTTCTTTTTAAAAATGCTAATGCACAGAGACAATTTAAGATACAGTAACATGACTTAATTAGTTGCACATCACTGCTATGACGTGTAGGCAAATTCTACCCGTAGACAGCTAGTGCAGCATTCGTAACAACGGCAGTGTTGCAATGTTTCTATACCCCTTCATGTGTTTTGGGGGCACAGGGGGTTGTAAAGTTTTCTGGCTTAGCATGAACTGGTTTGGTTACTCTAAAAGCCAGTGCAGACCATTAAACTGAATTCCCTTTGACACAGTTGAAATGTTAAGATTTAACATTTGAGAAAGAAATAGCCCAGCTTGCCTGTCTGAGTGGATTGGCTTCAAATTCTTTACAGTATGTTGCTGTGATTGTTTACACGTTCACACTTCAGTTATTACAGTGGAGAGGCCAGTTTGAGGGAGTTGCTGAACATACTGTCAGTGATGACTGATTCCCATCACAGTCATCTGAAAAGATAATATTGTCCACTAAGATCCACCCCTAAAGAGGAAATCCATTGCAAAACTAATTGGCCACCACTGAGTTTAATACCACTGATGTTTTAATATTCATTACAGTAAATTAATTCACATTTTCTACATGTTCAGGTAAAGCATTACTGTTTTAAGTGGGAGTTCAGACAAGAATTATGAATGTGAAATTCCTTTTTTTACATGAAATCTTATATTTTCTGTATGAAGTGAAGGTTTGACTTTGCCTCTACTGTATTCTAGTAGTAATTATTTTTTTCTCAAGCAAATTATCACTGTAGTAGCACAAATATTACACGTTTACAGTACAACACTGTAATTGGTGTTACATTTCTTTCAGATTTACTGTATCCCTGCAATGCTGCAATTTCAAAACTGGTTTTGTTAATTTTTTGCAGCATAAAAACAGGTTTTTACTGAACATGTGTAGTATAGAGTTTATAACAAAGCACATTGCTTTTGTCATTGCTAACTGCTGTGTTGTACGTATTGTAATCTAAACATCACTAAATCTGCTGGGTCATCTGTGTTTCAATCAAACATTTGTAGTGGCAAGCAAGTCACATGTTTTGATTGGCTCACTGACACCCCACGTTAGTGCTTGCTCTTAGAGCATCAACAACTTTGATTTCTGTATCCATGACAAGCCTTATGGGCTTGCATCCCCCATAACACCACCAGGGCGTGAAATAACCAACAACAATTGCCGCAGTGCCTCTCAAATTTAAACAAAAACTTGTGGCAAAAGTTGCCGCTGGTGTCCATCAGCACCAGCACATCTGATCTACAACCCATTCACAAACTTGCTCAGCATCAGCGGGCCCGTTCTGTTGCAATTCAGTTTAATTCTGTCTAATCTCGTCCTGCGTGAAAATGACTCTTTATCATAATATATTATTGTTGTCATTCTTTTTACTGTGCACTTCCCAGCACTAATACTGTATCTTTGGTTAATCAAGAGCAAACAGGGTGGGACGCTGTTAGACTAAGTTTAATATGACCGCACTTCCAGGAATTCACTGGCAGTGTCACTGATTTTTTCCATCTGTGAGCGCCATGCCAACTTAAAAACGTTTAAAAAGAAAGAAGTACGAAGAGCTGTCAAAAGCGGCTGTGAAGTGTTCTAGGATTGACCTAATGTTCAGGTTAATGAACACAATTCGTCCCGGACAATAATACTATTAATGTGCACTCACAGTTGTCAAGTACTGCAGAAATTGGTTGTGCCTTCATATGTTAAGAGCATTCCACTGAGTTAGGATCATTTAGGTATTTCACAAAAATATATCAAACAGTGGAGCTCCCGAGTGGCACATCCAGTAAAAGCGTGGAGTGCCGGACACGCCCTATAGTCTGGACGTCGTCGGTTCGGGTCCAGGCTATTCCTTTACTGACTGAGGACAGGGGTTCCCAGGGGCGGCACACAATTGGCCAGCGCCGCCCGGGGAGGGAGGGAGGTTAGGTCGGCCAGGGTGTTCTCGGCTCACCGCGCACCAGCAACGCCCTGTAGTCTGGCTGGGCGCCTGCAGGCTTGCCTATAAGCTACCCAGAGCTGCGTTGTCCTCTGACACTGTAGCTCTGGGTGGCTGCAAGGTGAGTCTGCAGTGTGAAAAAAAGCGGTCGGCTGACGGTACACGCTTCGGAGGACAGCGTGTGCTCGTCTTCGCGCTCCTGAGTCAGCGCTGGGGTGGTAGCGGTGAGCTGAGCTAAACAAAAATAATTGGACACTATTAAATTGGGGAGAAAACTACAAAAAAAAACGATTTGGCAACTATTAAATAAAAAAAAACACATATCAAACAGCAGAGGGTTTTCAGGCCATTTCTTTAGCAGCTGCAATTTAATTTATTTTTGATGCTTTGCTGTCCGCTATTTCACATACAGGGCCGGCCTTATGGCAAGGCGGCGGCCTAGGGCCCCACACCTAAGGGGCCCCACGTGCGTCACAAATTCTGTGGCGTCTTAAGAGTCGAAACAGTCTCGGGAGTATTATGTCGGCCCCTCGTAAGTACAAGTTGGGCCATTGTAATAGAAAAATCAAAAAATATAAAGAAATTCAAGTCAAGCGGCAAAAAGGAGCTCTGCTGCCGTATCCAGACAAACCACCAAATAAAAACTAGCTGTTGCATGTTAATTTAATTTAAGATTAATTTATGCCACACAAAATAAAGCATTACCGAAATGTATTTTTAAAAATGCAACATCTAAGGGTTAGCTGTCTGATCGGCTAATCAATAGCCTGTGCCTCTACATTCCACTGAAGAAAACCAAGACACGGAGCAGGACAGTGCAGCATCGTCTTTTAAAGTTTTACTGGAGACTTTTCTCAAAGTGAATAGGCTACTGTTAATTGATAATGAAATCGAGATTGTGTGTATTGAAGTAAGACGGACCACCAAACCAACGGTCTGAATAGGTACCTGCGACAAATTCAATGTTTAGAAGTACACTCGTAAATGCAGCGTGGTATAAAATAAAGATGCTTCTTGGCTATAATATTCAGAAAAAAAATGTCATGATGTTTTGTTGGGCATATTGTTTTAGTGTAATTTAGACAGCAAAAATTAAACAGCACTCAGAACTGCAGCTGAATGTGCAGTAGCCAAATCTGAAATGTTACACGTGGATTTGATAAGTAGATCAGTCAAATATATAATTTTAGATTTATGTAAAAAGGATAACGTTTGCAAACAGTTTTTATTTGCCTACTTGATTACTGAAGGTGAGCAGTAGCCTACCGTTTTATTGACATATTGTGGGGGGGTGTTTTTTTAGTTCTTTTATTTATTTTTTTTAAATTGGGAATTTTTTGGGGGAGGGTCACCGCCTAGGGCCCCACAAAGACTAAGGCCGGCCCTGTTCACATACACATGAATATCCTTTAAATAACGTAGACCTATATTTAAATGTCTAATTTATATAGACATTTCAATGACTGTTGCTGTTTTGTAATTCAGTGTTATTCTCCCCAAAACACCAATGCTAAAATGAACACACAATAGGTAGATAATTATTAGTTTTGCTCAAAAAAAAAGCACACAAAAAAATGACCAAGTAGCTATGACATTGTTCAAGTAGCAGCGTTATGAAACAAGTACGACAGATAACATAATGGTGAACGAAACACAATCTTGAAGTGCACCCATTTCTGTTTTCATTTATTTTTGTCTAATACATTATCACTGTATCCAGTTGAACTTGTTTACCCTAAATTATGAAACACATGGCATAGTGGGTTTTAAATAAAGCTTCAATACAGGACACAGAGAAGCGTTTTAGCTCTTAACAGGCTGACCGAGTTTACTAAAAAAATACCCTGAATATTTATTTTTTGCCAAATTACCCTCTCTTGTATTTTTTTTTATTATGAAAGTTTGTTTTTAAATTTGGATTTTTTTTTACATTTTGATTTTTACAATGGAAAAGTGACCTGTATTTTATTTTTGTAACAATGAGTGTGTGAATCACTCATAAAACATTGATTTGTGTTTGTTTGAATTAAAATTTAATTGGCATAATAGGCTGTTTTGTATTTATTTTTGTTGTTTTATGAATGAGTATGAAATCGCTTTGGTGCCCTTGGGGTGGATTTAAGTTTTGCCTTTTTGCCCCCTAGAACTGCCTTGGTGCCTCTGAATTTTCACACCCAACAAAGGCAACATTGCCTTGCTCTTCATGCCCTTAACTTTATGCCTTGCACCACTTGCAACCATTTTATGGACTGTAGGTTAAAATGTTGAGCTTTTGTTTTTAGATAAAATGCAGTAAAGTATTGTGTGTGTGACTAATAAATGGTATTTATTTGGGTCAATGACATATAAAATAAATAAGTAAAAGCTCAGTTTTATATTTCTTTTTTTTTAGCAGTGAAACCGAAACGGTGTCAAATGCCCTGTACAGTAATTCCTGTTTCTACATGTTTTGAGATCACCGTGGAAACAGGGATGGTTATGATAACATAGTGGATGATGCTTCTGTATTTGAAACCAAGCCAATGGAAATATACCTTGTGAGAATACAGGAGATATATTTTCCACAGATTTGCCTAACCTGCTACTGCAACAGGTAATCCTACCTGCTCCAAGTCATCATCCACCTTAGCCAATCAACTACTGTACTACAGCCCTGCCTTGAGCCTGTGTGGGGATCTGTTGTCTACTGTCTGTATTTGTAAAGCAGCACCTGCAATACTGTTCTGTTTCAGTATGATAATGTTATGAGTTGCTTTACTGTAATTGCATGTCTGGTTTTTAGGTAAAAGCGACTAAGGGGAATTTTATATAGAACTTCAGGAAATAAATGTCAACACCCTGTTGAACATGTAAGCCTACAGTTATTCCTTTAGCCAGAACAGCCTAATGGCAATTTTCTCTAATTTGGATAATATGATTCCCTTTGAATTTGGGCGTAGTGCTCTACTGTATCATCAGAGCAAAACTTGTTGATTCTCATTAAGGGAAAGCAGAAGTTGGAAAGGTCTTTGAAACTACTTGACAGGGACAAGCAAATTGAGTATTGCAGTATCCCACTGAATTGTTTTTGAAAGCATGGATGATTTCTTGATGAGGGCACTGTGTTAGTATTAAACAATTAAAGTAACTGCTGAAATTTGTTAAAATGCCTAAACGGTACCCAGACCCAAAAATTTGCATCTAGTTCCTCTTATAGTTCCTCTTAAAATCAGTCTGCACATGTTTGCTGTTGGTTGAGAAAAAAATAACTGTTGCAGAATTTTAAAAACCATGTGTTTTTAAAATTCCATGTGCGCTGCATGTAACAAACTGTCCAATCTGGCAACCTAAGGAGCCAAAACAGGGTTAGGACTAGTTCCTTTTGAAACTTACTAGTCCTGATGTGAAGTCCCTAAGTTGGAATCAACAAGAACAGTTGGGGTCCCTAAAAATAGGCTTAAGGCTGGTTTATACTTCCCACTGCGACCCAATTTTTGGTCCGTCAGTGGTCTCCAACGGTCAGAATGATATCATCCGCACTGCCGTGTGCTGCGTCTTTTTTGAAAAGTCGTACGGCCTTTTCTTGTGTGTCAGCAACCACAAAACGTACAGGGTGGGATGTTGAAAAAATCCAACATTTGTCGCATGGTCACATGCCAGTGAAGCGTGACAGAGCAAGTTTTTGAGGAACCCAATAAACATGAACAACAGAACATGATTTTAAACTTGCCTCTAAACTGAATGAAATTAAAGCATAATTGAACCTTTGCTAAAATTAATATTGGTGCTTGCATAGGCTACCATGCGCAGCAACCACTTATATAATAACAATAATAATGAATACAATGTATTTGTATTGTTATTCTTTTTATATATTTGAGTCACTAATAAGTTAACATCACTATTTATTTTCTGTACGCAATTACTTTCCCCATCAAATCGGTAACATTACTCAGCTGTTCAATACGTCTGATCGGAGGCAGTATAGAGAACAGCTGATCAGTTTTACTTGTACTTTTCGAAACATCGCCAAAGTCCATCCCTACCTTTCTCTCCCAGATGCGGAGATACTTTGTCATGCATTTGTCTCCTCTTGACTCGACTACTGCAACTCTTTATATGGTGGTCTCCCGGTACGCACTATAAACCGATTGCAGCTAGTCCAGAATGCCGCTGCCAGGATCCTTACCAGATGTAAAAAACGTGATCACATCAGCCCTTGTCTGGCCCAGCTGCACTGGCTACGTGTAAAGTTCAGGATTCTTTTAAAAACTCTCCTGCTCACCTACAATGCCCTTCATCATACAGGTCCCCAGTACCTCCTCAACTTGCTGACCCACTAACTGAGGTCCTCCGACTCTGACCTGCTTGTTATCCCCAAGCAAAAGTGCACCTCACTTGGAGAATGCTCGATTAGCTTCATGGCTCGGACTCTCTGGAACTCTCTCCCAGCTTTCGCTCGAGATGCTCACACCGTTCCTCGCTTTAAATCTTCTCTCTTTCTTTCCATACTCTTGCTGTGTTGCTGCTACTATTTTATGTTTTATGTTACTATCTTGTATTATGCACTTTCCACTGTATTTAATGTATTATGCTTTTTTTATGCTTTGTATTATGCTTTTTATTTTTTTGTTACTGCATCTTGTAAAGGGCTTTTTGATGGTGGTCCACTATGAAAGGTGCTATATAAAATAGATTGATTGCTTGATTGTTTGCTGCTCATAAAAATATATATGAGCCAATTTACACATTCACTTCATTCATAAGATGGGCAATTTTAAAATCCCGTCTCAGTGTCGCGGGATTGTGGAGCCTGTTGGCAACCCTAGTCACAAGTCGACACCGGCAGCAGCGCAGACTGGCTGAAAGTATGACCGACAGCTACGACTACTTTGCTGTGTCAAAAAGTCTGCGAACTCGGGGGTGCTTCAGTTCTTCTGGCACACCCGTAGAAGTGTCTGCAGCTGACGTACGGCTTTTGTCTGTTAGAGAAGTATAAACCAACCTTTTAGATTTTATTTTGCTAAAAAATAAACAGTTATAATTTTTTTAACAAAGCACCTTCGTAAACGCTCATATAGATCGATCAATCACCTGTTTGCACCTCGTTACTGAGCGACTACTGTCTGTACCGCATGCTGAGAAACTGACACTGACAGCACCAGACCGGATGACAGAGGGAAAAATTATTTCATCTGTGTTACCTTGCGGACCATGAAGCTCCGCCTGAAATTGACTCTGATGACACAAATAAAGTGTTTATTTTATTGTACATTACATGTGTTGCTATTTACAAAAATGCTGGCTGGTTATGAATTACTATCTACAGTAATTAATGTACTCGCGTACACTTGCGGTCTTCACTAAAGTCCCAATTTAAAGACAATATGTTAAACTGCTTCAGCATGTACAGTAGAATCTGCCAGAACTGACGGACGCTGTATCTACTAGGTTTAGATACGAATGAGAGCATAACAAATAAAAAAGAAAAACGAGCGAAACGCAGATTAAGAAAGCTGGGAGACTTTTTGTATAAATGGATTTTATATTTTGAAACTCTGTAATAACAGTTCTGCTTGTGAAGCATCCACGCTATAATTTGTCAGAAGAGGTGATTTATTTGCACTATGCGGGACCTTGTTATTCCCCATTGGTGCTGGGGCCCCAGAGCGCTCACAGAATCACCACTGGTGCATCTATAATCAGTGATTACAGCCTGGTTTTCAAACAAACTGATTATCGCTCACCAATACTGTATTGGTATAACAAGTGTGTTTTAAAAAAAAAAAAAAAAAGTAATTTCAGCTTCCAATCACTTAAAATATGCTGACGATAATGTAAATAACACTAAGCTACAGACAGCGAGTCCCAATCTCTAAATTTGTTACTGTTTATAGATAAGAACTCAACTTTATTATGAATATATTGTGTTATTATGTTTTAAGCAACATGCTACAATAATGTTCATTATGGTAATTGTTTGCTTATTAGTTTTAAAATGTTTAGTAAAACGTGGCATATTGTTTGACCTCGTTAGTATAACCGACCCTTTTGTTAATGACATCTTCAGTCAGGGTTGTAACCCAGTATAAATCTCCACATTTTTGTAAAATGACTTTACGCTTACTTCAAAAGATGCAACGCGTTTCAGTAAATTCAAACGATAAACTTCGCATCCCGCGCAGAGGGAGAACACAAACGTAAAACATAATTTAAGTGGGGTTGGCATTGCAGGGGAGGTGAAGGGAGGTTTCAGTTCCGAGTGACTGTTTTCTAAGCATAATTTGTGAATGCTTATTCACCACTGTTACACCCCGTTAGAAAATTGACTTCCCTGCATTTTTTTAATGCAAGACTAAACATGAGAGTATGTGTACATTTGTTTTAAGGACTTGCAAAACAACCAATGGAACATCAGTAAGGGATCTGACTTGAGCGCTACAGATTTAATCAAAGAACAATGGGATTGACTTGAGAAATTAAATACACAACTTATTTGTTTTTCATGGTAATTATCATGGGGTTTCCATACCAGTTGTTTTTTTTTTGTTTTTTTTTTTTAACTCGAGACATTTACACGAGAAATGTCTCGAAATGTATACTACCCTGGCTTAGAAACCCTACCCGTCTGGACGGCTGACAGCTGCTGAGGAAGCATTCAACACCACGCTTGGGTAAATACGGGTAGTGGGCACTTGAAAGGGAGGTTGCGGATACTGATGAAACGGACTGAAGTGCAGCATTAGTTTGTTCCCAAAGTTGCCACTGCCTGCTGTATCCTGCACAAACTCTTAACAACAAAATGAGATGTTCAGGAAGCAGGCTGCCTGTGAGACACTCAGCGAAGGTTACCAGTGTTGCCAAGTCTAAAAGCGACACCTGCCTTTCAAAACAAGCCCAAAACAAATTAACCCTATAAGCAAACATGGCAACTGTGGTTACGTCAGCCGCCAGTTTCAATTGGACAGCAGCAATCTGAGGAAGCTCGTGCTGTGAGATTCTCTCCTTTCTTAAGTTGTGTTGAATTGACTGTTGTTAAATATTAATGATGCAAACAAATAAAACCCAATCAATATGTTAATTTGCAATTTTATTTGGTCAGTTCTGAGAGGGCGTCAACTGGGATCAAAAAAAGGGCAAGAATTAATTCATTTAGGCATTTAAGCATCTCACCTGCTCTTCGTGTTTAACTTTAGCTTAGTTTTTGCAGCAAGGGTATTCTCAAAAAGCTGCTTTAACACTTATAACAAGGGCATAACGCAGTTCATAGTAAGAGGTTTTATACAGAACTGTAAACCCACAAGAGATATACAACATGACAGACCAGACACAGCAAAAAACAATAATAATAAACAAAGCTGCCCGCATTATCATTTAAGGTGAACTACTCCACTGCTGACCATAAAATCGCCTTTCAGCCACTGCTTTCTGCCGTCTTGGAATCCACAGTAACAGCTGATCTGCTCCCGTGCGATATTTATATTTAAGGATAAACATGCTCATTAACATTTCCACGTGAAATGTGGGTTTCATAAAACTGGGCGTGGATTTTCCCATGTGTTTCGTCATTTACATGAGTAAATGAGGTTTATCCCATCCCTCTCTCCACGATGTTTATCTATCTTTTGCTTACATCAAGCTTAATATTTCAACTGAGGCTTTACCTAATTATTAGTCTGTTTCATTTAGCTTTATCAGTATCTAATCACAATTCAAATGTAAATGTTTGTCTTGTAAATTACATTTCTTAAGAATGACTGCAAAGAAGACCATCTGTTTATATTTTCATCTGATTTATTCTGTCGGTCTGAAATGTGGCAGAATCTGGAGGTTTCGGAGAACAATTTCCCAATAACATCACTCCATCTGACTTCAATCATCAACTGAATGCAAACCATGCGAAACACACTATCCAAATACACGAATTTGATGTAAATGCATATGAAACTAGGACCATTTTTACAGTAGCACAATGGTCAGGGATATAGTGGAGTGAACTACTGATCTCCAGCGTAGTTCTTTAAAAATGCTAATCTTTAAGTGTGATGAGTTCTTGACGCCCTCTGCACCACCTATCATATTACAAATAGTATGCAAGTACAAAAAAATGAATAAAGTTTGATAACAAATTAATATATCGTGATATATATCAGGTATTATCTGTAACATCTAAAATACCATGATACATTTTTTGGGGGGGGGGGCCGTATCACCCACCCCTATAATTCAGACACTGTTTGTACTGAACCCGGTACTTTATTCACTGATAAACTGTGGCCAACTCATTTCACTTGAGACTAAGATGAAATGCTAGAAAATTGTGAATACTGATGGCAAAGTCTTGTTGCATGGCAGGGTAGCATGTCTTGTTTTAGCAGGGTGAACCCCCTACTGGACGCCCTTGTGAAATGGTTGTTGTGTGAACCAGATGCGGAGTGTGTTGCAATGTGTTTCAGTAATCAGGAGCCCTTATACAATTCCAGGAAAAAAACTTGGACCAGCTGCTTTAACATTACAAACTTTGATTAAGAACAAAAAGGAGCTGTTACCATGTAGTTGTCATGTTTTAAGGCCAAAATTTAGCTCACACAGAAGGTGGAATTGGTTGCAAATAACAACCCTGCTGAAGATTGGTTTAGTACTACTACAGTATACCATAGTGCTAATATAGTACTTTTTTGGCAGGGAAAACAAAGAACTTGTCAAACAATGTAGAATTGTCAGTAATGCATGCCTCAGTATGGACATTACCTGAGCTCCATATAAAACACAGATACTGTCTTTTCGTGAAAAGCTGGTTTGCAGTGGACATAAAACATGTGTAAAAACGTTGACATACAGGTGCCCTCTGTGACTGATACACCATTGTGGTGTGGTGTAGTCCCAGTCCAGGTTGGTCTGTACTCTTGAAATAGTACACCCAGACTCGGGGAAACTGCAGTCCAGCACTTGCGCACTTTTATTTACAAAGCAAACAAATGTATTTAAATAGAACTCTTCAAAACACACCCAAGCTATGCTATTCCTTTGTAGTCTTTCTCTCTTTTTTTCCCCTGCTCCCACTGTTCCATCTGGGCTTGCGCCTTCACTGAACACTCTCTGCCATTTGCTGCTGCTACAAACAAACATTTCCTTCCTTTTTTTTATAGGGTGTGGCCAGGGGTTAATTGACAATTAATCAATTCCCCTGGCCACATTCCACATTGTTTTTTTCTTCATTTCCTAGTGGTTTATCGTCAAATTTAAAACATTGTATTGCATCTGGTGTGTGGCAGTGTTTAGTCTGGTAAAAAAAAGATGCTCTGGGAACATCTACGCCTTCTGGAGCATCTGCACAAAAACTTGTGGACATACAGCACCTACTTTCAGCTTCAAGCTGTAGCTATAAGCCTTTGAATGTTGCAGGTGGTAACATCCTGAGCCTTCAGTGTGTAGAATGAAATATTTAATTTTTGTATTTATTTTGTCTATTTTGTTTATAATTATATAAGATGTGACGCTGTTATCTTTTACTTTCAGACACTTCCATCCCTACTCGATTCCTATTAGAAGCAATACATCTCTTCTCCAAAGATGGCAGCTAACAAGCCTAAAGGACAGAACTCCCTGGTTTTACACAAAGTGATCATGGTCGGGAGTGGGGGTGTAGGAAAATCAGCGTTAACGCTCCAGTTCATGTATGATGAGGTATGACGGACTACATTGTAATTGTTTTGTTAGTAATAGAGGGGGGCTGCAGTAGCATGTTTTGCTTTGTGCTGTGTAATATGGACTTTAAGGGGAAGTATTGCAACCATTTTTTTAAACCAGTTTTATTACTACATTTGCTTAACAAAGTCCCCTCATTGTTTACAGTACATGTAGTCCTTTTTTCTTTTTTATGTAGTCAGTTCTCAAACACAGAGCTATCTGTATTGCAAGGATCCCACCTTGAAGTTATGTCCTCCAGTATTTGGATGTAAAAAAACAGGAGGGGGGAGCAATAAACTTTAGGTGGAAGAGGATCTGATCTGAGTTGCTCGTTTCCCAGCAACAGAGAATCAAGCAAATCAGCTACCAGTGCACACAAGTGACAGTGGTGTTGTTTGCTTCAGGAAATTCAATATTATAAACTACTGTATATAGCATGTTCAATAACACTTAAAATTTTTCAGACAGTCCATTTTAAAGAAAGATAATGTTGTTGCAGGGGGGTTCTTGATGTTGCCTCCACGGATGTCATTGAAAACAACTCCCACATACTACAGTACAGACATGCTCCAAAGACGTTTGATCAAGACCTATGGGTGGCTAGTGTAAAAAGTGCAATGATGTAAACCAAAAATGACAGAAACATAGGCAAATATAGTGAGTAAATATAACAATATTTGTGCCCATACCAACAGCTGTCTTGAGTATACCACTATTATAAAAATGAGAACTGTATTAAATAGTTATACTAGGGTTGTCTACAGTGCTGAATGAGACCAGAGGAAATTAGCTTGAGTGTACAGTATGCATACAAGCACTGTACAAGTCAGTAGGTTTTCAGGATGGTATGAGCGCAACAATAAAACAGTAATTCAGCAGAATCACAAAGACTCCAAGCCAAAGCAATTGAAGATTTATATGCATCTCCACTAAGGCATAAGGAACTCAAAACTGACAGCAATATCATAAACCTTAACTATGCCTTTTGCTTGTGGTGATTTGCAATAGACCATCAGTATTTTTGACTTCCTAGTTTGTGGAAGACTATGAGCCTACCAAAGCAGACAGCTACAGGAAGAAAGTGGTGCTGGATGGGGAGGAAGTGCAGATTGACATACTGGACACTGCTGGACAAGAGGACTATGCTGCTATCAGAGACAACTACTTTAGGAGCGGGGAGGGCTTCCTTTGTGTCTTCTCCATCACAGAGCTCGAGTCCTTTGCAGCTACGGCAGATTTCAGGTACAGCCAACTGGGACACTCGCCGTTTTAATATGACCTGTCGCAGAGGTGCTTGACTGAGTGTATGTCACACCTTGGTATATCTGGAGAACAGCTTTTCTGTATAAATCTGAAAGTAGCTCTGTGTAATTTGTAAAAGGAGGTGTACAACCTTTACTCCTTTACAGAGGTGCCTGCCATATTATCAATTTTGATGACCTTACTGTCAATGTAAAATGAAATATAAAATCAAACTGAGGAAGCAGAGAGACATGGTAATTAAGAAATGTAGGTATTAACATTTTAAACGGTTGGTAATTCATTACAATGTTAAACTGTAATGTTTCATAACCAAAAAACTTTGCCCATAAGTAAATGCATAGTGAATATGTCTGAATCAATTCTGCTGCTGGTTATTACAAACTTCCTTGGGTCAGTTACCTTAGTTGTGTGATGTGATTTATGGAAGCTAGAACACATATCGCACACAGACATCTACCGCTGATAACTGGTTGCTGGACAATTTCTGCTCCCTTGTAACTTGACTGTAATTATGCTTGACTTTGATTTCCTGATCCCCCTACATGATTAGTTGAAGGGACCACCCTCTATTGTGAGTAGAAAGCAGATTAAAGGACACTTCAGACCATGTTAGGTGGCAGATATTGTAGAAGTGGTGCTGGGGAGAGAAAAGAAAGAGGGTTCTTTTAGGTTCTTTTTGGCTAGTATTCTTATGATTGGCAATCCCATCATTTACCAAATCCAGCTTTTATGTAGGGTGATTTTTTGTGGATACTTTTCTTTTCTCTGCAAAGGCCTAAATGGAAGTTTATGCCACTGCCATAACTACAGTGTATTTAAATATGCTGGCACCATATTTTTTATCCAAAATATACTTGGTTTTAAAATGCCAGGAATCATCATTTTTTTTCACCTTGTGAAGTGCTCTTTAATTACTCTCAAAATACTACCGCTACAAAAGTAGGACACTGAATTTCTCAAACTGGGTTAATAAATGTTCGTTCAATTTTTTAATATTATTATTATTTTTTTTTTTTTAAATGTAGTAAATCGCCAATTTTTTTACCCTGGTTTTCTCCTCAATTTAGTATGCCCAATTATTATCTGTATTCTCGGCTCACCTTCAACCCCCACCAACTCGGAAGCGGAGGCTGGAACAGCGTCCTCAAGCGTGCTCCTGCCAAGCCGTCATTTTCGCACTGCAGATCCACAGCAATGCCACCAGACCTATAGTGCCGGAGGACAACACAGATCTGGCGGCTCCACTGCATAACCACAGGCGCCCTATCTGCCACAGGGGTCGCTGATCGCGGTGAGCCGTGGATTCCCCCTGCCGACCTAAGCCCTCTCTACCCGGGCAGCGCTCAGCCAATTGTGCGCCGCCCTCTAGGAACTCCCGGTCACAGTCGGCTGTGACATAGCCTGGATTCGAACCTGCGATCTCCAAGATATAGGGCACATCCTGCACTCCGTGCGGAGCGCCTTTACTGGATGCGCCACTCGGGAGCCCAATAAATGTTCATTCTTATGATTGTTTGTTTGATTTTGCATTGGTTTTTATAGACAATTATGAGTTTTGAACATGTCTGCTGTTATGACATGTAATACTTGTTGGTCTTCTATTTGATGCTAGTAGCTTGTTGGATTGAAGAGGGATTTTATAAAGCTACTGTATAGCTGGTCAGACCCTAAGAAATACCACCACCTTGTTTGATGGTTAAACTCTCAAACTTTAACTATTGGGAAGCAGCCGGCTTGAATGCAGTCATAACTAACAAGGTTTAACATTAGTGTCTTAGCGGAGTCTGTCCATTGTGAATATTGAATCGAAAAAGCTCACATTATCATGTCGGTCACTGCATGTATAATTGTACCATGTTAAGTTTCCTATCTATGTGTGTAGTTTTATTTGTAATGCATATAAAGCATTTCAGTCTTGGCAGGGCTACTTCTTAAAAAAAAAATATATATATATATATATATATATATATATATACACATACAGTACTGTGCAAAAGTTTTAGGCAGGTGTGAAAAATGCTGTAAAGTAAGAATGCTTTCAAAAATAGACATGTTAATAGATTATATTTATCAGTTAACTAAATGCAAAGTGAGTGAACAGAAGAAAAATCTAAATCAAATCCATATTTGGTGTGACCACCCTTTGCCTTCAAAACAGCATCAATTCTTCTAGGTACACTTGCACAAAGTCAGGGATTTTGTAGGCATATAGTCAGGTGTATGATTAAACAATTATACCAAACAGGTGCTAATGATCATCAATTCAATATGTAGGTTGAAACACAATCATTAACTGAAACAGAAACAGCTGTGTAGGAGGAATAAAACTGGGTGAGGAACAACCAAACTCAGCTAACAAGGTGAGGTTGCTGAAGACAGTTTACTGTCAAAAGTCATACACCATGGCAAGACTGAGCACAGCAACAAGAAGGTAGTTATACTGCATCAGCAAGGTCTCTCCCAGGCAGAAATTTCAAGGCAGACAGGGGTTTCCAGATGTGTTGTCCAAGCTCTTTTGAAGAAGCACAAAGAAACGGGCAACGTTGAGGACCGTGAGCGCGGTGGTCGGCCAAGGAAACTTACTGCAGCAGATGAAAGACACATCATGCTTACTTCCCGCAATCGGAAGATGTCCAGCAGTGCCATCAGCTCAGAATTGGCAGAAAACAGTGGGATCCTGGTACACCCATCTACTGTCGGAGAAGTCTGGTCAGAAGTGGCCTTCATGGAAGACTTACGGCCAAAAGCCATACCTCCGGCGATGGAAACAAGGCCAAGCGACTCAACTATGCACGAAAACACAGGAACTGGGGTGCAGAAAAATGGCAGCAGGTGCTCTGGACTGATGAGTCAAAATTTGAAATATTTGGCTGTAGCAGAAGGCAGTTTGTTCGCGAAGGGCTGGAGAGCGGTACACGAATGAGTGTCTGCAGGCAACAGTGAAGCATGGTGGAGGTTCCTTGCAAGTTTGGGGCTGCATTTCTGCAAATGGAGTTGGGGATTTGGTCAGAATTAATGGTCTCCTCAATGCTGAGAAGTACAGGCAGATACTTATCCATCATGCAATACCATCAAGGAGGCATCTGATTGGCCCCAAATTTATTCTGCAGCATGACAACGACCCCAAACATACAGCGAAAGTCATTAAGAACTATCTTCAGCGTAAAGAAGAACAAGGAGTCCTGGAAGAAATGGTATGGCCCCCACAGATCCCTGATCTTAGCATCATCGAGTCTGTCTGGGATTACATGAAGAGAGAGAAGCAACTGAGGCTGCCTAAATCCACAGAAGAACTGTGGTTAGTTCTCCAAGATGTTTGGGCCAACCTACCTGCGAGTTCCTTCAAAACTGTGTGCAAGTGTACCTAGAAGAATTGATGCTGTTTTGAAGGCAAAGGGTGGTCACACCAAATATTGATTTGATGTAGATTTTTCTTCTGTTCACTCACTTTGCATTTTGTTAATTGATAAATATAAACTATTAACATGTCTATTTTGAAAGCATTCTTACTTTACAGCATTTTTCACATCTGCCTAAAACTTTGCGCAGTACTCTGTGTGTGTATGTGTGTGTGTGTATATATATATATATATATATATATATATATATATATATATATATATATATATATATATATATATATATATCTATATATATATATATATATATCTATATATATATATATATATATATATATATAGAGAGAGAGAGAGAGATATAAAAAAATAATAATTGTGACTTGTGACTGAAGGGGATATTATTCCAGCCACTGCAGTCGTGAATTGCTTATTGAGTTTTCTTATTTCTTGGGAAACATGTTTCAGCTAGTACCTTCATCAGTGTACAGTACACTGCTTTGTAGTTGTGGGTGAATTTTCTTATTTATTCCTGCAGAGAGCAGATCTTGAGAGTGAAGGAGGATGAAAATGTCCCTTTCTTGCTGGTGGGCAACAAGTCGGATTTGGAAGACAAGAGGCAGGTCTCTGTGGAAGAAGCAAAAACACGGGCTGAGCAGTGGAGCGTAAACTATGTGGAAACATCTGCAAAAACACGAGCCAATGTGGACAAGGTAATGAGAGAACTTGCAATGTTTCCATCTACCCAAAAATAGTAATAAATCCATCACCTTGTTTTGAGTGGACTCGGGTTACTCATAAAGCAACACAAAACCTGTTAATTGTATTGCAAGTTTCAAAGGTTCTGCCTCCTTAATGTGATGACTTTCGATTCACTCTTCATATCCAATCTGCTGCATTAAACTGTGTCTGAGCTAAGTGGGTGGATGATGAGAGCATGGAAGGTGAACATCAGTCATATTCAACTATATAATTGACATCCAACAGCAAATGGCAAAGCCTCTGAAACTTGCTTCACATTTGACAGATTTCTTGACATTACAATGAAAAACTTCAAGTGCTCAATTTTTTTTAGGTCATTTTGGGCACTCCTCAAAAGCCCTTCTTACAATGTATTTCTTTTATTTTTCAAAGACAAGTACTTCAGAGATCTGTCATCTCATTTAAATAGTAGATTGCAATCTTTTCTAATGAAAAGCTTTTCTTTTTTTAGTTATTTTATCTGTTGTTCTTTCAGGTGTTCTTTGATTTAATGAGAGAGGTCCGCGCACGGAAAATGGAAGACAGCAAAGAAAAGAATGGAAAGAAGAAGAGGAAAAGCCTTGCCAACAGAATCCGAGATAGATGTTGCATTTTATAATGGCAGGGTCACGTCTTCTGTTATAGATGTTGCATTTTATAATGGCAGGGTCACATCTTCTGTTATAGATGTTGCATTTTATAATGGCAGGGTCATGTCTTCTGTTATAGATGTTGCATTTTATAATGGCAGGGTCACATCTTCTGTTATAGATGTTGCATTTTATAATGGCAGGGTCACATCTTCTGTTATAGATGTTGCATTTTATAATGGCAGGGTCACGTCTTCTGTTATAGATGTTGCATTTTATAATGGCAGGGTCACGTCTTCTGTTAAAGATGTTGCATTTTATAATGGCAGGGTCACGTCTTCTGTTATAGATGATGCATTTTATAATGGCAGGGTCACATCTTCTGTTGCCCTACCAAAGCAACCCAGTTTGTTAGCAGGCCTGTCAAAAGGCTTGAGGAACTGAATTAACACATAGAGTTTTTGGGGGGGATACATCTACACGTTGCTTAAACATACCCAAAAAAAGCATAAATTCAGAACTACAGGAGGCAAAGTCTCCCAAATGTTTCATGTGGTGCCAGTAAAGGATCACAGTGAACATATCATGAATTCCTTTCTCTCAGACTAGGGGTACTTTGACATAATAACACTCGTAGACCAGGCAATGTCTTTCTTATTCACTGGAAACCACAGGACTTCTTTCACATACACCAGACTTCTTTTCTGTTTTTAACATCTTCTAATGCCTTGATTTTTAAATTGTGAATGTCAACAGCAGCGTCCTATGCGCCTCCTGCTAATCTCTCAATATGCAATTTTAAGTAGCAAACCTGAGTCAGACATTGCCTTTTTCCTCTCTTTAGCTAAATTGACAATATCTACAGCTGCTGAGGTAACAAAAAAAGCTATTGTGAATAAATATTTGACTGCCTTAATTTAATAGAAAACCCTACGTTGGTAGCGTGAAGCGTGACTAATTGTACGCATACGATATTGTGAATAGGTGTTTGCAAGTGGTATCTGTATAGTTTTCTAATGTGTGCCATATATGAATAACCCATGATCTTTATTAACAGATCTTAGTTACTGTATTTTACTGGTTGGTTCTGTTTACAGAGTGTGGACTTAAAAGCACATTATGAAGTGCTCTGGAGGGTATCGGGTCCTCTAGAGAGACTGGGTGTTAATTATTTTAAGTAAAGCTTAATTGAATTCTATAATAATAATAATTATAATAATTGATAATAATAAAGTCCAAGTCCCCTAATTTGCATACCCCGAGATATGTATGAAACTTGCAATTACTGTTGTCTTGCATTGACACGGGCTGTCGGGGACCAGTGCTTCATGCTTTGAGGCGCATTTGTGTGACCTGAAGAGCTCCTGTATGTCCATCGGACAAAACATGCTTCAGGTAAACTGGAATGTTTGAGTAGACTCTCCCGCAATGTGAACTAGCCAGATAACCTACCTGAAAAAGATGCAATGTAAAAGTGCTACAGCACTTACGTATTGTACTCTAGGGATTTGTGAATCTTTTAAAATGGTTTTTGGTGTGGTAGGTTTTTTGTTTCACTGGTGATCCTATTGGGAACACACTTCCATAAACTGATCTTATGCAGAAGGAATAGGAAGATTTCCTACCCGCTCCACCAACAGAATTATGTTATGCTGTAAACTTTAAATAAAGAATATGTAGCAGGGTTCCAAAAAATAAATACAGCGTTACACGTCCCCACGTGTTGCTACAACTGTTTAAATAACATACCTGTTATTTCTTTTCATTGTTAACATCCTGACAACTTTTTACATGTATAAATTAGTCTGTTTCAAAGCTCTTTTCAAAATGTCTGCTCTAGTGGACTGGGGTTTGAGATCTGTCCTCCTAAATTACTGCAGGAAGAAAAACAGCATAAAAATTGCTCTGGCTTTTCTGTTCCGTACCACATCATGGATCGTTATTGCTGTGTTACATGTTTAACAATGTGGGCAATAATCCTTACACTATCGGGGGCACTAGAGCAGACATTTTGAAAAGTGCTTTGAAACTAATTTTATAAAGTTATAAGTGTAAAAAGGTGTCAGGATGTTAATGAAAAGAAAAATTACAGATACGTCATTTAAACAGTTGTAGCAACACGTGGGGACGTGTAATGCTATATTTTTCAGAACCCTGCTACTTACTCTTTAAATGGCAAACAAAGTGCATCTCCAGCTTCTGATTTATAAAATGTATAATTCCTAGTCCCTTAGACCTTCAACAATGTAGTAGGCATCAAACTAAAAAGCCAGCACTTAATTTGGGAATGAGTTTGCACTGATTTTAAAATATTATTAAAAAATATATATATTAAAAAAAAAAAAAAAAAAAGAATAAAAAAACACTTCTGTTGATGATAATAATAATAATGTATGGTAGTTGTGATACCTTTATTCATATGCAGATAAGACAAAAAATGGTAGGCTGTAGACATGGTGTATTTGTATTGTTTAGTAGAAAGGGACACTCATCGGGTAATGGCGTTGAACCAGGCTAAAGTAGACCATTTAGTGTAGCTATTTAATTGACCATCTGTTTTGCAACTGTAGTAATTGGTGACTGCTTTTTCCTTAAGGCCTCAAGGTTGTAAACTAATCCCTCGATGTGTTAGCTTCAAAAAAAAAAGAAATGCTTATAAACTTGACCACAAAATTGTTTTTTAATAGTACATGGCAAGCCTCTTTCTGTTATTTTCTCGTTGAGTTCATGGAAGAGTTGCAAAATAACATGACTGATTGGAGGAGAGGCTGAGATCAAATTTTAATTATAGCAACACTACCTTCAAAGCAGCTAAGCTGTATCAAATTACAAAACAAACAAAACCTGAATGTCAGTGGATTCTCATCCTGGATAAACAAATAAAGGTTTGATTTAGCATACTGGATAAACAACTGCATTGAACTGTGATACAGACAAGTAAGCTTTTGTCAATGTTTTTTGTTTGTTTTTTTTGGTTATTGTGTGGTAGTTTTTTAATAGTACATGGTAGTTCTTCACAATTGCTCTTTCATGATAACACTCACAGTGCATCTCTTATGAGATTGATGGCCAGGCATTGAGATTCAAGCTTGAAATCATTCTTCTAATTTGATGAATAAGAATGTTCAAGTAAACTGCTAGAAACAGTTCCCATGAAGTGTGGTTCTTTTCAAAACCAAAAAAATGAGACAAGGAAATCAAATACCCTGGCATCTGAGGTAAAGTTTACTGCACTTAATTTCAGTCTAGCATCTAGTTCTTAAATGGCATGTAACCCACATAGGCTGAAAAGGCGAGTATTGAATTGCTTCTGAGCAGTTTCTGTAAAATTAATGCAGTAGGCAAATAAACTATAGCACTTTTGTATGTTGGCTACAAATGTGCTTGAGGAGCAAAGAAAGAAATCGGTTCCATTAACGTATTACTCGAATGAAGTGTGTAAAGACTTAAGTCCAACTCTGTAAGAGAAATGAACGTACAACACATATGTAGATACTCAACAATTTTAAAATAAGTGAAGGCGGCAGCGGGGAGGGGCGAGGCGAGCATTTAGTGCAGGGTCATACTGATTTTAAACTTCCCTGTAAATGTGTGTTTGTTATTGAACTACTATGGCCAAAGGTTTGCATCGCCCTATAAAAGTAACTCATTTTGCTTCATAAAGTCCAATGAAATCTGCTGGATAATGTTATGTTAACATATTGAATTACATACCGCTTTGTAGTTTTCCATATACCGTACTTAACGAAAATATGACATTCCGAAATGCTACTATGATGGCTTCCGGTGGACTTTTGCAATATAATTTTGTAGTTTCTTTGATTACATGATGTTAAAAATAAATAAATTAAATAAAAATAAGAATAATCTAAATTGTTCAATTCTACAATTCTAGGTGATTCAACACTTTTGGCCATAGCTGTATGTGTGAATATGTGATTTAAAGGTTTAAGAATGATGTCATACGCTTTTCATATTTATTTAGTTTGTATTGCTTGTAGGCCTCTGTTTGCAGCTAGATGCTAACGTCTGAATTTCAATGTGAACCTTTGGGTGGTCTCTCTTTTATTAATGTTGTGCAGATGCTTTGTTGTGTAGCTCCACATTTCTTAACAATTCTGATTTAAAGGGGATCCTAAAACCACTAATATTGTGACTTGCTGTAGCTGTGCGACCTGGGTATTGAGACGCAATGATGCTTACTGATCTACTGAACATCTCCTGTTTTTGAGGCTGATGCCCTTACCCACTCCTTTTTCATTGCTGTACTTTTTGAGAAAGAAAATGAAATAAACTTCAATTTTTTTTTTTTAAACTTGTATTTCTTATAGTTGTTTCCAACAATACAGTCCCTACAACAGGATGTAATAGCAGCAGTTCTTTAATGATCGGGGGATTCCATTTGCATTGTCTGTTTTTTACCAAAGGTGTTTTTGTCTAGTTAAATTTAAGCGGTCTTCTGACCTGGTGTCTGCCTGGGGTAATACACATTTCCATCTACACCATGAAATGTGTGTACAGTCTTTCAATATTAAATGGGGGCTGCAGTTAACAGTCTAATCTGCAACCTGACATTACACAAAAGTCAATAATCACCTGCAAGTGCAGTGTCTCGCAAAAGTATTCACCCCCCTTGGACTTTTCCACATTTTATTGTGTTACATCATGGAACCAAAATGGATTGAATTAGTAGTTTTTGCCACTGATCAACACAAAAGTCCATAATGTCAAAGTGAAAAATAAAATCTACAAATTGTTCTAAATTAATTACAAATATAAAACAGAAAATAATTGATTGTTCACCCCCTTTGCTATGACACACCTAAATACGCTCTGGTGCAATCAATTGTCTTTAGAAGTCACAGAATTAGTTGAATGGAGTCCACCTGTGTGCAATTAAGGTGTTTCACATGATTTCAGGTTAAATACACCTGTCTCCGGGAGGTCCCACAGTTGGTTAGTACATTTCCTAACAAAAACTACATCATGAAGACGAAGGAACATTCAAAGCAAATCCGGAATAAGGTTCTTCAAAAGCACCAATCAGGGGTAGGATATAAGAACATTTCCAAGGCATTGAATATCCCCCAGAGCACAGTAAAGCCCATTATTAAGAAATGGAGAGAATATGGCACAACTGTGAATCTGTTTAGAACAGGCCGTCCTCAAAAACAGTATCCGGGCAAGAAGGGCATTCTAGTCAGGGAGGCCACCAAGAGGCCTATGGCAACTCTTAAGGAGTTGCAGTCTTCCACGGCTGAGCTGGGAGACACTGCATACGGCAACAATAGCCCTGGTGCTTCACAAAACTGGCCTTTATGGGAGAGTGGCAAAAAGAAAGCCATTGTTGAAAAAAACTCACATCAAATCTCGGCAAAAGTTCGCCAGAAGGCATGTGGGAGACTCTGAGACCAAGTGGAAGAGGATTCTATGGTCTGATGAGACCAAAATAGAGCTTTTTGGCCTCAACGCTATGTGCTAACACCGCACATCATCCTGAGAACACCATCCCCACCGTGAAGCATGGTGGTGGCAGCATCATGCTATGGGGATGCTTCTCTGCGTCGGCCTGGAAAGCTCATGAAGATAGATGGCAAAATGGATGCAGCAAAGTACAGAGAAAACCTGCTGAAGTCTGCAAGAGACCTGGGACTTGGGAGAAGATTCATCTTCCAGCAGGACAATGACCCCAAGCATACAGCCTAAGCCACACTGGAGTGGCTTAAAAACAAAAAGGTCAATGTCCTGGAGTGGCCCAGTCAAAGCCTGTACCTCAATCCAATTGAGAATATATGGAAAGAGTTGAAAATTGCTGTTCACCAAAGGTCCCCATCCAACTTTACAGAGCTTGAGCAATTTTGCAAAGAAGAATGGGCAAAAATTGCCTCTACCAAATATTGACTCAAGGGGGTGAATACTTATGCAATCAATTATTTTCTGTTTTGTATTTGTAATTAATTTAGAACAATTTGTAGATTTTATTTTTCACTTTGACATTATGGACTTTTTTTGTGTTGATCAGTGGCAAAAACTCCTAATTAAATCCATTTTGATTCCATGTTGTAACACAACAAAATGTGGAAAAGTCCAAGGGGGGTGAATACTTTTGAGAGCCACCATATATATATGTGTGTGTCATATATATATATATATATATATATATATATATATATATATATATATATATATATATATATATATATATAATATTTCTTAGCAGACGTCCTTATCCAGGGCAATTTACAACTGTTATATATACTTTTGCAAGGCACTGTTATATATATATATATATATATATATATATATATATATATATATATATACAGTGCCTTAAAGTATTCGCCCCTTGAACTTTGCGACCTTTTGCCACATTTCAGGCTTCAAACATAAAGATATGAAACTGTAATTTTTGTGAAGAATCAACAACAAATGGGACACAATCATGAAGTGGAACGAAATTTATTGGATATTTCAAACTTTTTAACAAATAAAAACTGAAAAATTGGGCGTGCAAAATTATTCAGCCCCTTAAGTTAATACTTTGTAGCGCCACCTTTTGCTGCGATTACAGCTGTAAGTCGCTTGGGGTATGTCTCTATCAGTTTTGCACATCGAGAGACTGAAATTTTTGCCCATTCCTCCTTGCAAAACAGCTCGAGCTCAGTGAGGTTGGATGGAGAGCATTTGTGAACAGCAGTTTTCAGTTCTTTCCACAGATTCTCGATTGGATTCAGGTCTGGACTTTGACTTGGCCATTCTAACACCTGGATATGTTTATTTGTGAACCATTCCATTGTAGATTTTGCTTTATGTTTTGGATCATTGTCTTGTTGGAAGACAAATCTCCGTCCCAGTCTCAGGTCTTTTGCAGACTCCATCAGGTTTTCTTCCAGAATGGTCCTGTATTTGGCTCCATCCATCTTCCCATCAATTTTAACCATCTTCCCTGTCCCTGCTGAAGAAAAGCAGGCCCAAACCATGATGCTGCCACCACCATGTTTGACAGTGGGGATGGTGTGTTCAGGGTGATGAGCTGTGTTGCTTTTACGCCAAACATAACGTTTTGCATTGTTGCCAAAAAGTTCGATTTTGGTTTCATCTGACCAGAGCACCTTCTTCCACATGTTTGGTGTGTCTCCCAGGTGGCTTGTGGCAAACTGTAAACGACACTTTTATGGATATCTTTAAGAAATGGCTTTCTTCTTGCCACTCTTCCATAAAGGCCAGATTTGTGCAGTATACGACTGATTGTTGTCCTATGGACAGAGTCTCCCACCTCAGCTGTAGATCTCTGCAGTTCATCCAGAGTGATCATGGGCCTCTTGGCTGCATCTCTGATCAGTCTTCTCCTTGTATGAGCTGAAAGTTTAGAGGGACGGCCAGGTCTTGGTAGATTTGCAGTGGTCTGATACTCCTTCCATTTCAATATTATCGCTGCACAGTGCTCCTTGGGATGTTTAAAGCTTGGGAAATCTTTTTGTATCCAAATCCGCTTTAAACTTCTCCACAACAGTATCTCGGACCTGCCTGGTGTGTTCCTTGTTCTTCATGATGCTCTCTGCGCTTTAAACGGACCTCTGAGACTATCACAGTGCAGGTGCATTTATACGGAGACTTGATTACACACAGGTGGATTCTATTTATCATCATTAGTCATTTAGGTCAACATTGGATCATTCAGAGATCCTCACTGAACTTCTGGAGAGAGTTTGCTGCACTGAAAGTAAAGGGGCTGAATAATTTTGCACCCAATTTTTCAGTTTTTATTTGTTAAAAAGTTTGAAATATCCAATAAATTTCGTTCCACTTCATGATTGTGTCCCACTTGTTGTTGATTCTTCACAAAAATTACAGTTTCATATCTTTATGTTTGAAGCCTGAAATGTGGCAAAAGGTCGCAAAGTTCAAGAGGGCCGAATACTTTCGCAAGGCACTGTATATATATATATATACAGTGCCTTGCAAAAGTATTCAGACCCCTGACCAATTCTCTCATATTACTGAATTACAAATGGTACATTGAAATTTCGTTCTGTTTTATATTTTATTGTAAAACACTGAAACTCAAAATCAATTATTGTAAGGTGACATTGGTTTTATGTTGGGAAATATTTTTAAGAAAAATAAAAAAGTAATATGAGAGAATTGGTCAGGGGTCTGAATACTTTTGCAAGGCACTGTATATTAGTATGTATAAATTAGTCATTGCTAATGTAAATGAATATACTGACATCCAAGATTTCCCTTAAGAGTTTATTTACAGCCTTCATATTTGGCCTACATTATTTTCAGATTTAGCACACGGCCCTCACTAGAGAGGCTCTCATTAGAAAAGTTCAGAGCACGTTGAAGAGGTTCTGTCCGCAAGCAATCCTAACTAGCGCTGACGGAGTGCTGTTTGAAATCATTTTGATCTGTCTGCTGCTGATGGAAATGAATAAGTCTGATATTAGAACTGCTTTCAAGTCCATCCCAGTGGTGGAGGGTTACGTGGTTTTAGTTAAAACTTTGCTTTCATATCTGCTTCTGGCTGCAATAAATATTGGAATTGCTGCCACTAAGCTCTCCCTCTGAATGGTGCACTAGGCCATGATCTCCATGCCCTCAAAACCTGGGTGTCCATGTGCTCTACATGAGAGGTAGTATCACCTTCAACCTGCTCAAACATGGTGTTAATGTGTTAAAAGGAGTAGAAGCTGCAATTACAGGTAAATGAAAAGGCAGACCAACCCTTTACTGATCCACATATGATTCCTGCTTACCCAGGAGAGTATGCACATATCAAGTCATAAAGTGTTACAATATCCTGGATCATGATTGTCACCTACTACAATAAAATGATACACTGCCGAATTATACTGGTAATGGCACGGTTCTAAATGTGTCTCTGCTTCAACTAAATAGCTTTCATGCTATTTGTTATGTTTGCATCCAGCAGGGGTGAGTGGAAAGTGGACTTGCATACATGTTCATACTTGTGGCATTTGTCAAACATCAGTTTCTTGTATGGCTTTTTAAGAACTCCTGGGCCATTGGTTTTCTTTAACCAAAAGGTTAGGATGCTTTGTCCTAGAATGTAATGTATGTAAATGTTTGCAGTCACATCATGCTTTCCACTGGGGAATACACATTGTGGACTATTAAAGCCATTCTGTACTGTTTGCCTGGTCAAAGTAGTTCCTGACATTGCTGGCACATTAATAATACACAATCAAAGCACAGCAGCAATGCCTAAATTTAGAACAAACACCTCACCCAGTTGCTACTGCATTTGAAGTAAATGGATAATATTTGGCATACTGCTGCAGTGTGGGATTGATAGTTATTTTGTTAATCTGTCAGAGTACTTGAAAGGTAGTAAGTGTGAGGTATCTTTTTCAGGTCAGTTCAGTTGCTTTTACAAATCTGCAGGAAACACACTCGGTATTTGTTTGTTCCCTCAATATAAACAAACCTAATTGCAGTTATAGATGACTAGAAATTAGTTTATTGAGAAACCTAAAGTACTTGAAATTGACACACATCGGGGAAATTGTAAAACTATGTTAAGTGGATTTTGAGTAAATTGATTTTTATAAAGTAATTTCCTTTTGTATTTGAATGTCCGTTTTCCTGTTTAAGTGTTGTTGCTTAAGTAACTATGCACAAAATGTTATATTTTTTGTTCCTGGACTTCTTGAATCATGTTTTACTGCAGATTGTGTGATAATATTCAGCAAAGCTCATGAATGAACACACATTATGTCCCTACTGCTTGCTTAATATATTATGTTGCTCAGTCTATGTAATGCTGACATCTTGGGGTAGATGTAAGTATAGGCCCATTGCAAATAATTGCAGTTGCAAAATTCAAATTGCAATGCGGCCAGGCAATTATTTTGCACTGCGCCCTATGTGAGCTTAAGAGCAATGCAAATTACTCAGCACACACAAATAATAATCTGCAATTATGATAATGAGGGTCTCAATGAGCGCATCAGTCTATTTAGAGTGAGGAGTACAGAGAGCAGTAGTCGCTGTATGTCATTTGTGGAGCACGAAAATACAAACAAAAAAAATGTCAGAGGAAGAGCAGAAAGTCCTTCTGGCGCACGGAAAAGAAACGTTTTCTGAGGAGCTGAGAGTCCATACGGCTGAGGTCACTCAACATGAAACGGAGTTGTTTGGAAAAGCCTCAGCCAACATCAGTTATGCTAGTATCCTTAGGAAATGATATGTATTGGCCTGCCCTTTTCAGCATGACATCCAGAAATTTGCCTAGCACGCTGAAAAAGATGGATTGGGCTATCCCTCCAAACATTCCAACTGTGGTCTGAAAGGAACCAGAGGTTAAGTAGTGCTGAGTACAGCACTTTCACATGTGCAGGGATAGCGGTCCGTAGATTGACTCTGGGGTCTAGCACATCCCTCGGTTTAGCTATGACATAGTATGAGGTCAAGGATGACCTGCAGAGTGAGCCGATAACGTCTTAGCACCACATCCTCCAGCGCCCCAAACATAGTAACCCTGGGTCAGGATTGAATATTCGGGATCGTTTTCGTTTTTCCCTTTCCAAACGTGTTCCTGCTTCTCCTCAGCAAGAGCCAAGTGTTGCTACATCAGGAAGTGTACCACAGCAGCCATCCTGAAGCCAGTGACAGGTCTCTGCAGGTCTGTGCTTTTACACAGCTCTTAGTTACTCGCCTACAATGGTTTGCACCTTGGATAAGAGGTGTAAAGTTTTTGGAGGGTCAGCAATTGCCTAAGTGCAAGTCAAAATCCTTACATCACATTGTAGACCATCCAAAGTCTATCAAGGACTCAGGGTCACCATGAATCTTTCCCAGTGCAAAAACACTGAACATCTAAATCCAGTTGTAATTGTATTATCAATGATGTTGTCCATGAATTGTAACTGTTTAGGAGGACCAAAAAGAATAAGAATGTAAAGCTTTGCAAATTTTCACGCAAAAAACTAAGTACATCTGCAAAAAGTGTTATCTGATATCAAAGCTTCAAGGGAGCACCAAAACCAAGCAAGTCAAAAACACTGTGATACATGTTTGTTAAAGACAACATGGTCAACCTAAACAGGTGTAAAAATACATTACCGTTTGATTTAAAAGTGAAAACTGAAACATGAGTAAATCTTACATTAAATATAGTGGCATTCATTATGTCTGCATTTCATTAAAAAAAAAAAAAATTATACAGCTAAGGCCAAAAATTTTGCATCACCTAGATGTTTTTTATAACATCTTGTAATCAAAAACGACACAATGATATCGCAAAAGTCTACCAGAAGCCATAATAGTATTTTGAAATGTCACATTTTTCAATTTTTGTCAGTTTGTCATTAAGTATATGGAAAACTACAAAGCGGTATGTAATTCAATATGTTTACATAACATTATTCAGCAGGTTTGATTAGTTAATTTTATAGGGTGATGTCGTTTGCAGACGACACAAAAATAGGAGGAGTGGCAAACACTGTTGCAGCAGTAAAGGTCATTCAAAATGATCTAGACAGCATTCAGAACTGGGCAGAGACATGGCAAATGAAATTTAATAGAGAAAAGTGTAAAGTATTGCATGCAGGCAATAAAAATGTGCATTATAAATATCATATGGGAGATACTGAAATTGAATAAGGGAACTATGAAAAAGACCTAGGAGTTTATGTTGACTCAGAAATGTCTTCATCTAGACAATGTGGGGAAGCTATAAAAAAGACCAACAAGATCTTCGGGTATATTGTGATAAGTGTTGAATTTAAATCAAGGGAAGTAATGTTAAAACTTTACAATGCATTAGTAAGACCTCACCTAGAATATTGTGTTCAGTTCTGGTCACCTCGTTACAAAAAGGATATTGCTGCTCTAGAAAGAGTGCAAAGAAGAGCAACCAGAACTATCCCGGGTTTAAACGGCATGTCGTATGAAGACAGGCTAAAAGAATTGAATCTATTCAGTCTTGAACAAAGAAGATTACGCGGCGATCTGATTCAAACATTCAAAATCCTAAAAGGTATAGACAATGTCGACCCAGGGAACTTTTTTGACCTGAAAAAAGAAACAAGGACCAGGGGTCACAAATGGAGATTAGATAAAGGGGCATTCGGAACAGAAAATACGAGGCACTTTTTTACACAGAGAATCGTGGGAATCAGGAACCAACTCTCAGTAATGTTGTTGAAGCTGACACCTGAGATAATTCAAGAAGCTGCTTGATGAGATTCTGGGATCAATAAACTACTAACAACCAAACGAGCAAGATGGGCTGAATGGCCTCCTCTCGTTTGTAAACTTTCTTAAGGATAACTTTTTAATTGTGGTGCCGCTCTCCTAGGGCAATTGACAAAAAAACAAAAGTGGTCTTAAATGTTGGTATTTGCTACATTTTTCAAAAGCAGCTATAAGGATAATGGTGTCATAATTATGTGCACAACTTTGCAGCACGCATACTACTTTTACACGATAATGGTATAAACTGATGCGATGTTTGTTTCTAGTTTTCATACATTGTGGATTTTTGTTTACATGTCTGTAGGGACTGGAATGCATGAAAGAATAAACTCTTTAGCCCTAAAACAATGTGTTTCAGTGTTTTTTTTAATGTAGACGATCTCCCAGGTACCAATGACTTCATATAAGAAGACTGAGGGTGTTAAAAAGGAAATTTGGAAATAAAACTATTTGGAGAAATTTTGACCCAGCCCGCCAGCAATTCAAGCCCTGAAGGAAAAACATATTGTAGCGAGCACTGAAGTAACTGACGCAAACACCAAAACTCTTTTTGTACAATGTGGTTTTATTGGCAGATTACAAAAGCTAGCACCACTAGATGGAGACGAGTTTAACATGAACGATTAGTTAGGAAAGACAGACCCGATAAAAGAGGGAGAGGGGTTGCAATGTACATCAAAAATTACTTAGAATGGGAAATACTGGAAAGTAATGGCAACAACAGTGAATCAATATGGATTAAATGAAAGAAATCTAAAGGTTTAATAGTGGGAGTCTGTTATAGGCCCCCCAAGTTCTAATGAATCATGAAAACTTATACACAAGCATCAAAAGCATAAGTAAGGAAGGGGACACCATAAACTGGGACCACACGACCTCAGACAACAGTTCAGACATAGGAATGATAGAGTTAGTGCAAGATTGTTTCTTATCACAACTGGTGAATGCCCTGACTAGATACAATTCATGTTTAGATTTGGTATTAACAAACAATGAAGCACGGATACACAACTTACAGCTAATAGAGCCATTAAGAATAAGTGACCATAATATGATAGAGTGTATGGCAAATAAATCAAGGGCAGTACATAAATCAAAGACAATAGTATACAATTTCAGGAGAGCAGATTATTATTTATTTCTTAGCAGACACCCTTATCCAGGGCGACTTACAATTGTTACAAGATATCACATTATTTTTAACATACAATACCCATTTATACAGCTGGGTTTTTACTGGAGCAATCTAGGTAAAGTACTTTACTCAAGGGTACAGCAACAGTGTCCCCCACCTGGGATTGAACCCATGACCCTCCGGGCAAGAGTCCAGCGCCCTAACCACTACTCCACACTGCTGTTCCTTTACAAAGGAAAACAACAGGAACTTCTAAACATAGACTGGGACAGAATACTAATAGATGATAAAGATAAAAGCAATTGGATTACATTTAGAAATATAATGTTAGAAATGCAGGATACATTTATCCAAAAAATGAGAAAAGGTAAACTGCAGAAAAAGAAACCACGATGGGTAAGTCAATCTATTAAACTGGGTATTAAAAATGAAAGAAAACTGCAACTTTCTATTAAAACAAAGGGAGCAGCCTTTCAAATAGAGTACAGAGAGGCCTTTAGAGACCTGAAAAAAACAGACTAGGAGAGCGAAAAGGGAATTAGAGAGACAAGTAGCTGTAGATAGTAAACTTTTTTTATTATTATTATTTTTTTCTCCCAATATGGAATGTCCAATTATGTTTTTTCTCCTCACTGCAGCGAGTCCCCACACAGCACAGACATTCCAAGGGCGTGTGAGCATCCTCTGATGCCAGAATCGCACTTAATCCAAAAGGGTTTTTTTAATATGTTAATGCTGAAAGAAAACTAAAAGAGGCAGTCAGTAGTTAACAGCAGTGGTAATTTAGTGACTAAAAACAAATAAATCGCAGATGTACTTAATCAATATTTCGTACAAGTATTTACAAAGGAAGACTTATACAATATACCAAAGTTAACAGAATGTACACAAACACCATTACCAGAGTTTGTTATAAAAGAGAATGAAGTACTAAGGGAGCTAGCAGCACTTAAAATAAACACAATTCCCAGGGCCTGATCGAATCTGTCTAGGAGTCCTTAGTGAAACTAGACAACAGATTTTTAAAACCACTATCTTATATATTTGACAAATCTATAAAGGAGCCATCCCACTGGACAATGTTGTTCCTATATTTAAAAAGGGAAATACATTTGACCCTGGGAACTACAGACCTATAAGTTTAACATCAATCATATGGAAACTATAATAAGGACCAAAATGCAGGAATATTTATATAGTAACAATATTACAGGTGACAGCCAACATGGTTTTAGGAAGGGGAGATCTTGTTTAACTAATTTACTAGACTTCTTTCAGGAGGTGACTACTAGAGTCGACAAGGTTAGTGCATATAACATAATCTACTTAAATTTTCAAAAAAGCATTTGACAAAGAACCGCACGAAAGACTATACCTAAAGATTAAATCAGCTGTAATAAATTGTAAAATAGCAGCATGAATTCATAACTGGTTACAAGATAGAAAGCAGAGAATTATAAATTAGGCCAGGCATCAAACTGGAGCAATGTAACAAGTGTGGTACCACAGGGATCAGTATTGGGACCATTGTTATTCCTAATCTATATAAATGACCTGGACCAAGACATAACCACTAAGCTATGCAAATTTGCAGACGACATAAAAGTGGGAGGAGTAACCAACTCCCAATCAACTTTAATAATACAAAGAGATTTAGACAAGATTCAAGCTTGGGCTGACGCATGGCACATGAAATTTGAATGGAATAAATGCAAAGTCTTGCACATAGGGTGCAAAAACATTAGAGGCAAGTACAGCATGAATAGTAATGAAATACAGGAGGCTATGTATGAAAAGAACTTGGGGGTAGTAGTGGATGAATCTCTTAAGCCAACTAGACAGTGAAGAGAAGATATAAAAACAGGCAAATAGAATGTTAGGTTATATAGCCAAGACAGTTCAATTCAAATCAAGAGAAGTTATATTAAAATGATATAATGCACTGGTACGACCACACCTAGAATACTGTGTACAGTTTTGGTCCCCATATCATAAGAAAGACATTGAGGCATTGCAAAGAGTACAGAGGACAGCAACACGATTCATTCCAGGATTAAAAGGCATGTCATATGAAGAAAGACTGAAAGAGCTGAATATATAGCCTAGAAAGAAGGAAAGTCAGAGGCGGCTTAATAGAGGTATTTAAAATTGTCAAGGTGTTTAACAAAGTAACTGCTGAGAATTATTTTTCACAGAGAACAGAGAACAGAACCAGGGGCCCGGTGGAAGCTGAAGCAGGGCATATTCAGAACCGGAGGGGTGAAGGAGCTTTTCCACAGATAGGGTGGTGAACCATTGGAACAGGCTGCTGGACAGAGTTGTTAAAGTAGAGACTATCAGATCCTTGAAGAAAAGACGGGATGCTATCATGAACAATAATGTATAACTGTCTGGTCACTTTAGCCTTAAGAGACCAATTCACATGTAAAAAAAAGTTTTGCAAAATGGGTCAGCTGTATAAATATGCAATATAAAAAAGCTGGATACTATTAATCTAGAAAACAAATATTGAATATAAACAAATTTGGAACCAAGCTATAGAATATATGAACAAACAAGAAACACATTAACCTTTTCCTGGAAACCATTTATCAACCACATCACTACAGAGCATAAAGAAGACCTGTAAAATACTCTAATGTAACAACATATATATATATATATATATATATATATATATATATATATATATATATATATATATATATATATATATAACAAAGTCTTAAATATAAAAAATGCAAATGGTTTATGTTTGTGTTTGAACAATACAATTGCAATTATAAAAAGAAAGAGAGTTAGATAAAATGTTCACCTTAAACAAGACTTGGTCCCTGGTCATCACAAGCCAGAAATTATAAATAAGACCCCATGGCTCTAAAACTAAGTCAGCCCCAAACGTGTCTTGTGTATAATTTTTTACACCACTTGTACACTACATAACAACAATTTCAATTAAATAATTTGCCTAAAATGAAAAATTATAACACTCTTTTTTCAACTGCCTGTTTGACCCCGTGTACGCAAGTGGTACGCTGTGAGATTTTGGTACAGGTGCAATCAAATGCGAAGTGATGTGTTTTCCTATTGTCAAACAGAGGTATATTTACCATGAATTATACATTATTTGTTGCAAATGTAAACTGGAAAGAGACAATCAATTTATCTAAAAAGAAAAGAAAAATTCATGGCGAACAAGAAAAAATTAGAAGTCCACTGCAAAGTTGCATAAGTAAAAAACTATACAAGATCCAATGTATTGCATATGATAAATACTCGCATACTATTTTCTTAATGGTGGAAAAAATGTTAAATTCAATTAAAAAATGATGAAAAAGACCGAAAACAGCATAAGGTACCACATTTGCATGGACACTTCTGTGCTTTCTAAGCAGAAGTTGTTTAGGCAAGCGCAGTACTCTGAGTACCACTTTTTATCCGCGTATCTGAAAATAACACTAAAGCGGTCTGTGTTGCTAATACGCAATACAAAACAAATGATAGTACTGTACTAGCCACAAAAATAGCATTTGAATCTGTCGAGTTTTCAATCATCGCAACATGCTTGCATTACAGTACTGTAACCACAAAATTGTTATACTTTCCATTGCTGCTATTGTTACGAGTACTAGTAGTATTATTGCTGGTAACACAGGAAGCACTCTCCGCTGAACTCTGACCCCATCATTATTTCTGCCTTCTCTCGTATCTAGCCGGATGTCCCCGGTACAGTGTGGAAAGAAGGCAGCCATGTTGCAGCTCTCAGTGTGTTGTGTCTCCCAAATGTAATCTACCGGCATCGCTGGGGAATTTGTTACATATACGGCACTTTAAACCATACAACCTAAATAAAAGCGTTTTAGACTGAAACACTGGAAACTGTTTCAAATTTATTTTTGAAAAAAAAAGGTATTTTTGTTTTTCCTTCCAGGCTTGTGGGAGGTAACTCGTTATCCGGTGTTTCATTTATTCAAGTGACGTAACAGAGCGACAGAAGACAGTTGTATCCACTAAACTTCCCAGCAACTCTTAAAAATATTTTGTAATTTGGTTACAGTGGGGAAACAAGAAAAAAAATATATATCTTTTTGTAACAACCTGGGACCTTCAGCTTTACAAACTTAGTTTAGACTTGGTTTCTGAAACCAAGAGTAAAACGGTCCTTTAAAAATGACTTTCCGTGTTATTGAATCTGCCGAAGTGGAGTTGAAACTAAGTGAACTGTGCCTGACCGAAGAGAGACACTTCCGCGTTGCCGCAGCTTGGAGAGGTATGGTGGCAGCAGGAGCTGCAGGAAGTTTATGAACTAAGAAACCGATCATTTCCATTTTATTACCGCCCAAAAACTTTCACAACCGGGATACTGTTTTGTTCTTATATAATAATCGAGTACATGGACATCGTATGGAATGTGTTTTTCAAGTCTGTGATTTCAATAGTCTTTCAAACTGCCCGCTTCTGTGGATTAGAATTGACTGTTTTTTTTTTTCATGTATTTATTTTTGTTTGGTCACGTTGTGGATATACAGGACAGCGAGGATTTATCTGGTTGGCTATTTAGCCGGAATACTGGTGTTGTGTCTATTAATTACATTTCATTCTTCATTTGAATTATAAGTATAACCAGATAAATACGGTCAATACAAATATCCAGTTGAGCGGGCTGAATATTAAATGCCGAGCTCGGAGGTGGTGCAAGAGGGTCGGGGACGGAGCCCCTCTGAGCACAAAAAGCCCCGGCAGGAGAAGAGAGTTAAATCGCCAAGCTCCAGTGGAGGAATAGAGCCACTCTCTCAGGATCAGAAACGCCGGGAGAAGAAGCGATCTTCCTCATCCCGAAACAAGAAGCGCGAATACGGCAGGGAACGAGTGCAGCAGTTGCTGAATGAGCCAGGCAGCGAGCGGAGGAGCGTGTTTGAGAAAGACGGAGAGCTCAGGACCCTGGTGGAGTATGACGATGTCAGCTCCCAGTCGGAGCGTTTCTCGGGGAGCCCCTCTCCCAAGCCTGAGCCCCATAACCAACGGCTTCTGTTGCAGAGTCTGAATAAGGACGAGCAAGGGAGGAGATCGAGAAAAGAGCACAGTAACCCAGGCAAGGAGCCCCGCCAACACAGTAGCCGATCCACAGAGAGGAACAAGCTGGAAAAACAGCACAAGAAGAAGGACAACCATCAGAGGGAGGGGGGTCCTTCTAAACCCTGGGCCAGCAGCAGCAGTAACAAACAGGCCAGAGATGGCACCCGTAACATTGATAGCAACGGGAAGAAAAAGCACAACTTGGCCTTCTCCATGGACAAAAAGGAGGCCAAACCGCACAAAAGTAATAAATCAAAAGCGGAGAAGGAGGCCCCGTCTGCCTACAGGGACACCCCAAAAGCTTACAGGGACGACAGGGAAGAACCCAGGGCCTACAGAAAGAGACAATCGGTAAGCCCAGGGCAGAAGCAGGACAGCCCTTATGCGACTTACGGCCAGGGCTATGGGAACCAGTCCCCAGTTATTGGTGGGTGTTACAACCAGTTTAATGCTAGAAAGAGCCCTAGTTACAGCAAGAGACGATCCCCCAGTCCACATTATGGTGGCAGAGACTCTGAGATGTACGCTGCGTACAATAACATTACGAAGTCGCCTAGCTCATATTCCAACAGAAGACATCGGTCTCCCAGCCCTTACAGCAGACGCAGATCCCCCAGTTATAACCGGCACAGTCCGTATGAACAAGGGGAAATAGCTTCGAGTCCGTACAACAGCAGGCGAAGATCAAGAAGTCCCTACAGAAAATCCTACAGCCCGAGCCCCGATCTGAGGTAAGTCAAACATGCACACGGTCCACCCTGCACCTGTGTTTTCTCTTCAAAGTAAACACAACTACACAAAGTAGCACATTTAAGTTAAACAAACATGTCCACCAAATCCAATTTCACGTTACAATAGTATTAGAGCGTTACATTTTAACGTTACAAGATTAAAGCTGCGTTTCATGAAACAAGGCCTAAAATGGGAACTGAATTATTTGTTAAAGACAGTGTTTCCATAATGTTTTCATGACTTGGTTAAAAAAGGAGAAGTGTGTGTGTAATTTATATAAATAAAATATATGTATTTTTTTACAAGTTTAAAACTACACGGTTGGAGTTACAAGACCCTTGGACTTTAAATCAAAGATGTCAGATCCCTGTGGTGGCGCTGGAACTAGGGGTGCGGTAGCATGACTTCATCTAGAGGGGTTACAGTTTTGTTCAATGGCTTTCAGCACCCCCACTATATAAATGGTTACAGCGCCTCTGGATACCTGTTTCATCATTCGTGATTCAAAGAGGTGAACTTGATGTTACTGTACTTAAGACAGAATAGTTTATTGCATAGCGCCCAAACATGTGCTGGCCAAGTTTAGTGTTGTACCGGTATCCCTAGTTTAAACTTAAGTAATTTAGTTATAAAAATAGCAGCAAACACTGCACAGCACAGCAGACCTGGCTCAATTACAATTGTAATTACGATGTCATTGTAGTTGAACCCTGGCACACCTGCCTAATTGGAATTGCCATGTAATTGATACATAACAGTTCAATTACAGACCTTCCCAAGCGTAAGCAGTCACAGTTCCATGTTGTGTTTTACACAGAGTGAACATTCTTCTGGTATTTTAAACCACCTGTTTTTTTAGTGACCCATTTGTTTGAAAAAACGTTGTAAAGTATGTTTCTATATTTATACCTCTGATTTCTGCTTGGTAGAATAAACACGTTAAAGTGTGTAGCGATTTATGTTACTTTTTTAATGGAATTGTAATTTATAATGGCAGCATAATTGTAATTGGACAAATAGCATTGTAATTGCAATTTCAGCAAACAATTCTGCTGTTATTATAACTATAATTGACCCCAGGTCTGTCATACGACATACAACTTGTTGTCTTTACAACCTGAACTTGTTAGTCAATATAAGGTTTCAGTTATTTTACAGGTGCATGGAGAAACATTTGACATTTGTTTTCATGTCTACTTGACTGGTATTGATATCTAGCAAACAGACATGGAGAGAACAGTTATTATTTTATTTATTTATTTATTTATTTATTTATTTATTTATTATTATTATTATTATTATTATTATTATTATTATTATTAATAATAATAATAATAATAATAATAATAATAATAATAATAATAATAATAATAATAATTAATACAATAATATTTAAATTAATTGATGCTTTTGTTTTGGCAAGTCTAGATAGATACATTATTTGAAATAGTTTGGCTCTCAAATCAATTTGCAAATTTGGAACCCATGCCCCTGTGCATATATTTGCTTTGTGGATTGGTATCTGGTAACTGTTATCTGATTTTTAGTCATTTAATGCAGGGGTGGAAATAGACTCCAATTGCATAGCAGTTAGATCCATTCTTGGTTTTACTATGCGTTTAAGACAAACCTGTGCTTGTTACACTGTGGCTAATCAAGCTCTTAGAAGTGGAATGGGTGAAACAGCATTGCAATACCATTATTTCTAATAGTAATTTCAATAGTATTATTTCTATCCCTGTAATGTAAAAAATGCAAGGTGGATTAAAATAATGTATAATGGCAGTTGCTGACCACATTAAACAAAATCCAAATACTCGATTTGTGCATCTTGTTTGAAATTACATGTGTAGCAGTTGCAAGTAACTTCTGTTTGCTTCAGTTTTGTGGGCTTTTCTGTTACAGTAATCACAGTTAATGGTTTCCAGTGAGGGGAAAAAAAAGAAACATTTGATAATTGTTACACACTTCATGAGAAGTATCCTCTTACTGCTATTGGTGCATGTTTGTCTTTACCTAATGTACAGGTATGATGTCGTAGTATTTTACATACTGTGGAAATCCGCCTGTGATTAAAACTTGGTTAGGATTTTCTTCAGTAAATCTGAGAGCAGAATCTGAGGATATTAGGAGGTTCCTTACCTGTTTCTGTCTTTTATGCATACCTGCATGCCACATTTTACATTTATCCTTTAATTCAGTTGTGGTGATTAAAAACAATACAACAATTTTAAGATTATGGCACCATCTCTGTGTCTGCCATATGTCAAACTTACACTTTTACATGTGAATACAGTGGATGTAGGTCATGGTGATAGACTTTTTTTTTTTTTCTACAATTTGAGGAGGTAATGTATTGGGTCATCTGTTCTTAGTGTCCCTTAGGTACTGATTGTCCATCCACATATCCGTCTGTGTCACTCTACATGTTGAACACAACTGTCTTGAATTTAAACCAGCCTCCTCCACTTTCATAGATTCTTAGACTCTATTGCATTTGGGTATAATTCGATAAAACTTTAACCTTTGCTTCCATTTAAAAAAACAGTTGATGCAGATCTAACCACAAACATGCGCCTTTCCACTGATCTGATCAGATCTGTTGGAGGACTGTGTGCAGTACCTGAATTTGTAGGCCTACAGTATATTAATACTAAAACGTTGGCTATTTTAAATGTGCAATTCATTAGTGTGTGTTTTATTTAATGCAAGGTGCCTTAAATGGCAAACATGGGATGATAAGATGGAAAAAGTGCCTCAAGGAAAATTAAATGTCATATCGGCCTTTTTTTTTTTTTTTGCCAAGATCAGTTTACCCACATAGTTTTTGTATATTTTCCCAAAATGAAAACAGTTTAATTATGTTTAAATGTTATAACTTGAATGTGTAAATGTGCTTGATTGCTCAATTTCAACAAAGATTGGGTACAATGTAACCCCTTTTGAGAGTTGTTTTTGCTGTGGTCACAACCTTTAAACAACTTTATATTTGTGATGTGCAGTATGAAATGCAACACATTTGTAAAAAAAAATTATCTATCTATCTATCTATCTATCTATCTATCTATCTATCTATCTATCTATCTATCTATCTATCTATATATATATATATATATATATATATATATATATATATATATATATATATATATATATATATATATATATATATATATATATATATATATATAGTGGATCTCATAGTTTATTTATTTATGTCTTTAATCAAAGAAACACTTAATACCTCCACATTGTTTTGCTTTAGTTTTAAAATGAATTTACTGCATAATTATGTACCTATGTCCAAATTACAAGTTGAGCAAAAGGCTCTGAAAAAATTAGTTCAAATATGCTCAGTGATAAACTAGGATTAGTTAATCTGTGATTATGTTTAATCAGTTACATTGCACCACCAAAATGTAAACCGGGATTAGTAAATCTTGGATTAAGCAGGTCATTATTTGTATACACCATATTCAAAAAGGATAAAAGCAAATGTAAACACAAACAGTTCAAGCATAAGAAAACATGAATTCCTATTCTTTTTACTCGTCATATACTATGGTACATTATATAGTAATTATCAAAAAGCGACAACATAGGACCCACATGGAGCCTGTGGTGACAGTATCCTACAACCCTTAATCCAGTCTCTAGTGATGCTGACGAGGTTGTCCTGAATTCGCTCTGAAGATTCGATTGAAAGAAATGAAGTAAAAGAATAGCTTTGTTTTACTTTGCATACATTTAGTGTCAAAGTGTTTTTACCTAAAGTGGTAAATTGTAATATTTATTTTATTGTTCTTGATTACGGTGTTTCAGGCAAAACAGCTACAAAGTTATGGAAAGTATTCATTTATTGAAGACAATACATTTGGAATGAGCATTCATTTAAGGCCAATTTATTCTTTAATTACAGACACCCATACATTGTATACTTTTTACAATGGCATGTACTCATTTTTATTGCCTTTTAAAAATGTATAATTGTACAACACATGATATACATGACTATAACATATTATTATTATTATTATTATTATTATTATTATTATTATTATAAGCATGCTTATAGCATATTTGTTTGTGACTACAGGGTTTTACTAAATATTCATTGGGTGAGATTTGCCCTGACTAGCATTTCATGTTCTCCAATTTGAGACCGATTGTGCTGTTGTTTTACACAGAAGGTATTTGTTTTTTTTAAGATATCAATCTACCATTGTAACGAGGGTGTGAGAACTGAAGCAGTCTTTTTGTTTTGATGTTTGTTTACTCCTTTTGTGGATAAAACGTGCAATTCATCCTAGTGAAAAAGCTCACCCCAAGGAAAACCATTACTTCTGAGGATATTATCAGTGTGTCTGTCAGGTAAATAAATACGGGTCTGCTGCCATTATGTGCAAGTTGAAACCACCTCCATGGAAGGTTTAAATTTAATTCACATTTAAACCTGGATTAAAATTACTGGTGCAATGTGATTATATATTAATCTTGGATTAAGAAATGTTTGACCTTGGATTCATTTTAAACCAGGATTAAATGAAAAACCTGCCTTAAAATTTTGTGCAACATGAATAAAATATAAACCTTGATTTAATCTGGGTTAGTGCTTAATCCACATTGGTGCAATTGGAGCTTAATGATTTAAGTGACTAAATCTGATCACTCCTACTTTCCCTAGGTGTTTAATTTAGTATAGCTGTACAATAGGTGTAATCAATCTTGGCCAACGATCCTTTCAGTACAGCTACATCATTGGTAGGTCATAGCGCAAGGTACTATGCTGATACTGTCTTGTTTAAATCAACATTTTGGCTCTGCTCTTGATGTAGTATATCTCCATTCAGTGCACTGATACCGGACCTTTTGTTACTGCTAATGAAAGATGCTACATACACCCCCACCCCACAAACTTACACTTTGACCTCTCGTGGGCTTACTGTAGTGGTGTTCTTTGGTTTGTTTGAAGTGGTATTGGTTAGTCTACCAGGTTAACGTCTGATATTGCTTCCCGCTTTGACTTGCAACTAAAGTTGAGATGCTACAAAGATAGAACTATGTGAGCTTTTGTTTTAGAAATGATAAAGACCTAATGCTTTGGTGATCCCTAGACCATTTGAGATACAGTGGTGACTTTATATTTGCATGTGTGCCAATTGTGTTGGTGATCATGACATCGACCCCTGTCCTAACGTGGCTGCCATATTAAGGTCAAGTTTCTTGGATATAGAAACAGACCACTTTGAGTTACTGTATATATTCTCTTGTTTATTTGGAAGAAATACCCCTTGTTTGCATTCTGTCATGCTGAAGCACAACACTGTCGTTTCCTGGGACTTGTAGTAATATAAAAGTGACCATGATGCAATTATCAAGAATACAGTATTGTAACTGAGATATATCACACTCCCTAGAAATTACAGTAACAGTGTTAGAGGGTTAACACTTGTCATAAATAAAACATTGTATGAAGCCAATGCAAAACCGTACATTATAATGTCTTTACACATCAATTATAAACAAACCCACCGAAGCCCCATCTTTAGAAATGAAGGCAATGGTAATCTACTACTGGGAAGACAATCTGTTTACAGTAATACTATTAAGCTGTTTCATGAGAATCCAACTTTTAATTCAGTTTGTCTCCAGCACCTTTACAATTAGCTTAAAATATTATCTTGTCACATATTTTTTCCAGAAGAGTAGGGAAGTCGCGGAGCCGCAGTCCCTACTCCGCCCGTCACTCCCGGTCCCGCAGCAGACACCGGCATTCACGCTCACGCAGCCGCCAATCTAGCATCTCCCCCAGCACCCTCACCTTCAAGAGCAGCCTGGCAGCCGAACTCAGCAAACAGAAGAAGGCCAAGGCAGCTGAAGCAGCCCGCACTGGGGCCAAGAACTCCAACGCCTCCACACCCACTAAAGGGCCTGCTGTAGCCACCATCCCGGCTGCTGTATCCCAGCCCTTCCTGACAAACCATGTGAAGGAGCCCAAGAAACTGTGGCTGGACAGGCCTCCCTCCCCACCTCCAGAGAAGCCTGCTAAGGCCAAGGGGCCTTCAACAGAGGGCCAGGTCGAGACTCGGTCCCCTGCCGATTGGACTAGCAAACGAGCAGCCCCTCCTGTAGCCCCCAGAGAGAACAAAGGGAAGGAAGAGTCGTCCCAGCTGCCCAAGGAAAAGAGAAAACCCCCTGTGTCTGGCAGCCTGGGAGGCAAGGAGAAAGAAAGACAGGCAGTGTTGCCCACCTCGACCCTGCCCCCTCTACCTCTGCCCCCTCTGCTGCCTGAGGACCTGGATGCTGAAAGGTTAGTGCATTGTATGACTGCAAATATGGAGTAAATTGTCTGGGATTAAACTTTGCTATCTTAATTCAGAGGCAGGTAAACTTGGCAACCTAGCAGAAAAGATGACTGGAGAGGTAGGCAGTAAACTATGTACAGTAGTATTGCATTCATTCTTCTCTTTGCAATGTACTTGTTAGTTACAGTACGCAACTTCATCAATATAAATATATACCAGGACTGCACATACAAAGAAGACTCAAGTCAAGGTTACAGTGAATTGCAAGGCTGAGAGTTTATAATAAAAAGTTTAGTGGGAAAAGTAGGTTTAGTGCAGTTATCATGTTCACCATATACAGTGTAAAAAATGGTTAAATATATAATTTATTTTAGTAATACTTAGTTCATACTAGATACTGTACTTTATAAAGCACTGATTCTATCTATATAACAATTTACTGTAAATGTAGATGCATTATATTCATAGGCTTGGACAACATGGGAATTTTAATAAAAAATAAAGTGGAGTAGCAATCAATTCGGCTAAAACGTTCCCCGAGTCCAAGAAATGTGTTGTTTAAATGTGTGTGCTCACCAACAGTGTGAAGAACAAATACTTAAAAAAACATCCACTGCATTGTCATTCGCAGTGTTGCATACTTCATATGATGTATGATTTGGGATCTAAATACTTAGTCAAAAGAGAAGCACATACCGTTTACCATCAATTACAGAAGAAAAAGAATACAGGAATTCAATATAAATATGAAATTATACACCTCTAACTTCTGTAAAATATTTTGAACAATCAAGAACACATACAACCACAAATTGCGTTAACTTTTTTGTTTTTAATGTGTTCACATCATTATAAACAATATAATTAGGCTTGCTACTTTTCGATATTAATCGGTAAAGTTTGTTAAACGTCGAATTCCCCAAAAATGAGCTTGACTGAAAAAAATGTATATATGATAAACGTCGGTAAAACCAATTGCTTTTTTTTTCTTACCAAAACTAATAATTTAGAAGTCATCTCTAATCTGTGTAGTTTTTATACTTGCTGCCTGTCCCGTCTCTGTTCCGCTCTGAATGGCTAGGGGTCGCTGTCAGTCCACTCAGTGGTCCCTTAATAGGCTAGTGTAGTTTCACTGTCGGTCATTTCATCCTCTTCTGACAGATCTCGTTGGCTGAAGCAGCGCTAGAATACTCTCATTCGTTGAAATGACTGTCAGCCATCAAGACCACCTGTGCACTTTCATTTCCCAGCTACAGCGCCTGTCATTCAAAGCGCCTACTTTGAAATTAGCGGGTTAAGGTGTACGTAAGCTTTTGCTATTATAGGTATATACGGTGACAGTTACTAGTTTACTTTGAAAATGAGGTGCAAGAGGAAAACACTTAATGAGTAGTGTGCACAATACCCTGATCGACGGCTGAAGTCTCCACGGCAGGACGAAGCGGGCCTGTCTGCCTTGCCTCCAGTGACTCCGAGTGCTGAAGCAGGAGATGGGCGGAGCTCAGAATAATAAGTGCAGTTAGTTCTGTTCAACTATCTAATGTTTTGTTCTGTGCATATTATTTTTACTTGTAATTGTATGGTACAAATGTCTGTTTGCATGTAATATATTTTATATGCTGCATTTTCTACAGTTTATTTGAGACATTTTTTAAATTTGTGTAGGAACTTTAGCTTTACAAGGTATAGCTTTGCTGTGACCAAACGTCATTTCATTAGAATGTTGGTAACCATGGTTTTGTTGCATGTTGAATATGATAAAGGGGTTTCTCTAAATGGGACGTTTCTCAATGGCATAGTCTGGTTTTTTTGGGTTGTTTTTAAGCGTAAAGGTCGATTTCACCCATGCTCTGCTTAAATTGAAAAATAACGATTGAAAAAAACCCCCCGGTAAATTCTTTAAAAAATAAACGTCTGTTAGTCGTCGATTTGGCAAAAAATAAAAATCGAATAGTAGCAAGCCTAAGTATAATGCATAATATCTGTTTGTTCATTGCAATGTATTTTATATACAGGTTAACTGCATTGTATATTATTATTATTCAACCACGACTGAGACAATTCACCATAAGTATTGCATAAACCAGGGTATCAGGACAAAATGGGCATTAAACAGTACTTTGGCCTTCGAACGCCACACAGGGCTGAAGAAGACGACTAGGGGTCTTGAAATAAATATGGAACAGATTAATCTAGCAAAAATAAGTAATCGATCACCTAGCATGGAGTAAATTACAATTTAAAAAAAAAAATCAAATTATCCATTTAAAATACCAAAGTGAGTGAGTTTCACTTTTACATAAGAAACATTATTAACATTTTTTTTTACTTTAGAAACATAAATAACATTTTTACATACATATCATAAATATTGTGTTAGGCAATTATTTTTCATCAAGTAATGACACATTTAAATATCCCTGCTGTAAATTGACTGGACAACTTTCCTGGGTAACTTTTCAGTCTGGTGTTAAATAAATTCTAATGCTGCAGTTAATTGGCAAAACCAATTAAAGTGTGAAACGAAAGTACTTGATAAATCCAAAGAGAATTATAGCAGAAATGAATTGCCTGATTTCATAAACACTCTTCCCCCGATTTACTGTCCTTGTACAGTACCTTCCATTTTCTTTACTGTCAAGCTGCACCATGGCTCCCATTATTATTATTTTTTTATTTCAATCAGGCAGCTTTAGCTTCTTTGCTTGATGACACACATCAGTTAGAATTGGATCTCCAGCATACACTTAGTATTTCAGTGCAGAGGAGGAAGTAAATCACTTCACCAATTTGCTTCATGGACTTTGATTAGCAGTAAGAGAACAATGCTTATTTTTGTCTTCTATTTGTAGCCATTATTACAGGTTACAGTAAGGGAAAGAAGGACCTATATGCATATTGATAATCTCTCTGAATGGAGCTAATAGATGGATAGCAAGTGACAGCTGCTGTTGTTTGGGGTAAAGTACAGTCTGCTTAGTAATGTTCCAGGTTTTTCATTCTCCCCTAATCTAGGCAAATACAGTGTCTCTCAATATCTTGATCTATTTACTTAGCTGTGTGTCAAGCATTCCCTTTTTAAAATATCTTTGTGTGGCGGGTTGAATTATTTGTATTGGGATTGCATAACCCTCACTGGGAAGGAGGGTACCTTTGATACATTTATCTTGACCGAAATACATGACATGATAAAGTCTTGGGGAGGGGGATCAATTGTTTTGAAATGGTAGGTTTTCCCACGCAAGACATGAAAAGCACTGAAATATATATCAAGGTTTTCTTTAAAACTACTATAAATGTTATGACAGGGGGTGGCAAAGGTTGGGCACTGACATCTCTGAAACCTTCTGGAAAAACCACAGCTTCCTATTATCTGCAGTTTTTTTTTCCTTTTTTTTTCTTTCAAGATTTCTTCCACATTCCAGGGAGAGAAAAAAAAATAGATTTTTAATTAGCTGGCAAATTTTATGGAAGTAATTTGGAAAAAGTGCTTATAACAAGTACATGCACGTCCAGTTACAAAAAATAGTTTTGTTTTTCTGAAACTTAAATATGTGATAAACTATGATTTTTTTTTTTTTTAATTTTTAAATTTTTTTTAAATTAAAGTTCAGCAAAGTCAACCAAGAAGAAGCCGGAGAAAAAAACTCGCCCTTTACTCAGTGACCTCCCTCTACCACCCGAACTGACAGGAGGAGCCCCTGCTTCCCCAAACAGTCCAGAGGATAAGAAGACAGCAGCTCAGCCAGTCATTAAACGGAGACCAAAGTAAGTCTGGTAGACTGCATAGGTAGCAGGCAAGGATTGAAATGACTACTGACTGCACTGCCATGCAGCGTCTAGTTTTATATTCTCCTCTTAGATGTTAAGTAGCTTCTAAGCCAGTGATTTACAGGGAGCATTGATTTATCTTTCTCTGCCAAGAAAATGACTTCAGACTGCAGTGGTTCTTTGCCAGTTTGGTGGCAGCTTTTTATTTTAACAGTTCTGATGTTTTACAGAAACACAAATATTGCTTTGTCCTTAAAGCATTGTATGTTTCCCGGTATAGGGGTCATTTCACGTTTTGATGATTTTATTTCCTAAATCAATCCAGTGATGTATACGTTTTACCCCCAACGCTTTAAAATCCTATTTACCAGCTGCTTTTTTACATATAGCTAGAGAATGGCTTATCCAGTTGGTAAATGAGACTAAATAAAGACATTCTTCAGAATCTGAGGCTATATTGTGGAGCCTGCCTGTCTATACGTACTTTACATACGTCACAGTTGCATTTCTAAATGTAGCTCAAAAAGAAAATAGAAAATGCTAACAAAACTTGGTATGGACATCAGATTGTGCGGGTATATGAAGAATGCCTGTCTGTCAAACTTACATTTTTACATGTGGATATAGGTCATGGTAATCTGAGTTTTCATGTTACTGAGGGCTCTAGTTTAGAATTTACAGCCTTGGTGGGTGACATGTTTGCTTTTTAATCATGGCTCGTTACTGGACATGTGCTCTTTTTTGCTGCTTAAGCGATACGACCTGAGATTGTCAAAGAGATGTGTTAATACAGCGTATTGTTTTTCATTTGAAGAATTTGTGGTCCTCGGTTTGGTGAAATAAAAGAGACAGAGATCGACTGGGGAAAGCGTTGTGTGGACAAGTTTGAAATCCTTGGAATAACAGGAGAGGGCACTTATGGACAAGTCTACAAAGCAAAAGACAAGGATACAGGTAAAAACCTACTTGCATATCAGATTGCTATCAGGGGTATCCTGCTTAACTTGGTATTTTGGATTTGTTTAAAAAAAATAATTCCCATTCCTATCTGGAACACTTGTTGATGGGCAGTTTTATATGTTTAAGCATAGAAGAAAAAGACATGTTCATTGTATAGAGCAAGAACCAAATAACTAAGTAATACAGTACAACTCTAGATCTTAAACTCTCAATGTTTCTCATTTTGGATCATGAACATTGATTTTATGTTAAATAAGACTGGAGTAAGTGGATTTAAACTTAACTAATCAGACCTCAATGCTACCAAACAAAAGGTGATGCAGTCTGGGCTTTGAACAGCTCATTTAATGTTCACTCCAGTGAACTCCTGCATCAAGGAAAATAAATAGAAATAGCTTGAATAAGTAGAAAGAAATTGTGAAACTTAAAACCATTATATTTTGAAACAAAAAAAATCATTAGCCCTACAAATAATAATAAAAAAAATAGATAGATAGATATACACACACACGTGCACAGGGTTCTCACCAGGAATTTTTCACAGTGTGGTGGTGGGAGGAGCGCGGGCGGCGAAAGAAACAGAGATCCTCGCAACCCCCTGCAGACGAGGCAGGACAAGTCGTGCACATGCTTCCGCTTTGTGGAAGTAGTTGTCAGCATATACTATAATATTCTATATCTATGGTTTCAGAAGGTAGATGCAGAGTCTGCGTCATAGGATGACGTGCTCACTAGCAACGCATGGACGCCATTCCACGGAGGGGAAACTAGATTTTTGCCATAGTGTTATCGTTTCTGTCCGACTGAGAAACCTGTTTTTACCTTTCAAAACATTAAGAATGGCCTACGATTATGTGGATATAATTAGTGCTGTTTTTATTCTTCTTTAAAAATAGCATAAATATTTTTTTAAACATTTTTTTTAAATCGTAGCCTACTGCTTAGTAGTAGTTTCTGCATGTGAGTTGTATTGTATTATTTGTAGTTAAAATAATATGGGCTACTTATTGATTACTAAAAAAAAGCTATACTAGTAATGTGCATCATCTCACATTTTAAATATTTGAATAAACTTTACTGTGGTCATGTGATTGAGTTTTGCTTTTGGTGTCGTTGTTCCGATTGTATATGGTGTTGCACCATTAAAATACGTAACTTACACTTGATCACACGTGTGCTTGCAAGAATAAGTGGAAAACCCGTTTGTCACTGTTGTTCCATAGTTAGGGAATATACAACATAAATGTTTTTTCCACTTATCACAAGTACAACTGTACATGTACTGTGTCCCACATTTTATATTTTAAAACCTACATACGATATGAAAATATATCTATGGGAAACTGAAGTCATACAAAAGGATTATTGTAAAATTGTGGAATTTTTTCTAAAGACCTTGAAATAAAAATGATTGAATATTTCAAAACTGTTTGGAATACACATTACTGTTCTTCGTCTGAACGATTTATTTATTTAACCCAGCTTGTTACACTACGTTCCCGTTTACCATGTCGCCACAAGCGAAACGTTTTCCCTTGTTGCTCAACTATTTTTCCCCGAAGTTCGCCACGGTGGTGAAGGCTTAGAAAAATGTACTTGTGTAAGACTGCCAGCACATTCAACGTGTGCTGGTAGATGAGTCAATACAGACTGTTTAGTTTAATTTCATTTTGCCCATTGAAAGCCCTTTAGCTTGATCATGTAACATACGCATGCCAGAAACGTGTTTGGCGGGAGGACAGAGGCTCTAATTAGAAACAGTCAGCGGACGGCTCTGCTTGTAAAAAATGTTTTAAAAAAATAATAAAAATAAAAAAAACACGCCAGAAACACGCAGTTTCAAGATCACAGCTACGTTTTTCCGGTTGTGTCTGTACAATCATACTAATATTATTAATCACATTAGTACAATCTTGTGTAACCAGAGCTGCGGTTGGTCAGGGAGGCATTAATATTAACATACACTAATAGCACTGTCTACTGGCACAATTTTGCTTTACCGTTCTGTAATGGAAAGAAAACCGCGTCACAGTCAAAATAATGTAAAGGATTATGCAGCACATGAATATCTCTGCAAACCTATTCAGAATGTAGGAAATCTAATGACATTTTTTTCACTTGGGACTATAAGTTTGGCATTTATTAAAAATTAGCTCAAATAGCCAGCTGCCCAACATTTCGATATGTTGTACATATCTTTCTCAAGGGAGCGTGTGTTTATAGTTTTTTGACGGCATGACAGCTACTTGTTATTTTTTATATTCAAATCAATAATTTATTCTTACATGATGTAATGGTGTTCTGTATATTGTGACATCATTTTTACTTCTATCTTTAAATCGGTATTAATTCTAATTAACATTAGTTTATATAAACTTATATTTTATATTATCATGCAATGCTGGCTCTGAGGATAAGCCTTGATTTGCCCTCCCCAGCGCATCAGCATGCACAACTTTTAAAATTGTTTTTATTTATTTAAATGTTATATATTTATTGGAGTTAATTGGTTAATTCTTTTCTGTTGAGTCACGCTGGCATAATTGTGTTCAGTCTATTTATCCATTTACTTTCTGCTGTAAAGTAAGAATGCTTTCAAAAATAGACATGTTAATAGATTATATTTATCAATTAACTAAATGCAAAGTGAGTGAACAGAAGAAAAATCTAAATCAAATCCATATTTGGTGTGACCACCCTTTGCCTTCAAAACAGCATCAATTCTTCTAGGTACACTTGCACAAAGTCAGGGATTTTGTAGGCATATAGTCAGGTGTATGATTAAACAATTATACCAAACAGGTGCTAATGATCATCAATTCAATATGTAGGTTGAAACACAATCATTAACTGAAACAGAAACAGCTGTGTAGGAGGAATAAAACTGGGTGAGGAACAGCCAAACTCCGCTAACAAGGTGAGGTTGCTGAAGACAGTTTACTGTCAAAAGTCATACACCATGGCAAGACTGAGCACAGCAACAAGACACAAGGTAGTTATACTGCATCAGCAAGGTCTCTCCCAGGCAGAAATTTCAAGGCAGACAGGGGTTTCCAGATGTGCTGTCCAAGCTCTTTTGAAGAAGCACAAAGAAACGGGCAACGCTGGAGGACCGTGAGACGCAGTGGTCGGCCAAGGAAGCTTACTGCAGCTGATGAAAGACACATCATGCTTACTTCCCTTCGCAATCGGAAGATGTCCAGCAGTGCCATCAGCTCAGAACTGGCAGAAAACAGTGGGACCCTGGTACACCCATCTACTGTCCGGAGAAGTCTGGTCAGAAGTGGCCTTCATGGAAGACTTGGCGGCCAAATAGCCAAACCTCCGACATGGAAACAAGACCAAGCTTACTCAACTATGCACGAAAACACAGGAACTGGGGTGCAGAAAAATGGCAGCAGGTGCTCTGGACTGATGAGTCAAAATTTGAAATATTTGGCTGTAGCAGAAGGCAGTTTGTTCAGCCAAGGGCTGGAGAGCATACACAAATGAGTGTCTGCAGGCAACAGTGAAGCATGGTGGAGGTTCCTTGCAAGTTTGGGGCTGCATTTCTGCAAATGGAGTTGGGGATTTGGTCAGAATTAATGGTCTCCTCAATGCTGAGAAGTACAGGCAGATACTTATCCATCATGCAATACCATCAGGGAGGCATCTGATTGGCCCCAAATTTATTCTGCAGCATGACAACGACCCCAAACATACAGCTTAAAGTCATTAAGAACTATCTTCAGCGTAAAGAAGAACAAGGAGTCCTGGAAGTGATGGTATGGCCCCACAGAGCCCTGATCTCAACATCATCGAAGTCTGTCTGGGATTACATGAAGAGAGAGAAGCAACTGAGGCTGCCTAAATCCACAGAAGAACTGTGGTTAGTTCTCCAAGATGTTTGGGCCAACCAACCTGCCGAGTTCCTTCAAAAACTGTGTGCAAGTGTACCTAGAAGAATTGATGCTTGATGCTGTTTTGAAGGCAAAGGGTGGTCACACCAAATATGGATTTGATGTAGATTTTTCTTCTGTTCACTCACTTTGCATTTAGTTAATTGATAAATATAATCTATTAACATGTCTATTTCTGAAAGCATTCTTTCTTTACAGCATTTTTTCACACCTGCCTAAAACTTTTGCACAGTACTGTGTATGTATGTATGTATGTATGTATGTATGTGTGTATATATATATATATATATATATATATATATATATATATATATATATATATATATATATATAATTAGTGTGGAGTAGTGGTTAGGGCTCTTGACCGGAGGGTCGTGGGTTCAATCCCTGGTGGAGGACACTGCTGTTGTACCCTTGAGCAAGGTACTTTACCTAGATTGCTCCAGTAAAAACCCAACTGTATAAATGGGTAATTGTATGTAAAAATAATGTGATATCTGTATAATGTGATATCTTGTAACAATTGTAAGTCACCCTGGGTAAGGTCGTCTGCTAAGAAATAAATAAATAAAATATAATTTTATTTTTTCAAGCTGAAATGGTGGCGCTGAAGAAAGTGCGATTAGATAACGAAAAGGAAGGCTTTCCTATCACTGCTATTCGTGAGATCAAAATCCTCAGGCAGCTGAACCACAAGAGCATCATCAATATGAAGGAGATTGTGACAGACAAGGAGGATGCACTGGACTTCAAGAAGGACAAAGGTATTTCCAAGACATTGGTTTCTGTTTTAACTGACAAACTGAATAAGAAGCAGCAGCAATATGTATGTATTATGCAAAAGAAGGAACTGTTTTTAATGTACATAATACATTTGAAAAACAAAATAGGTTGCTGAAGTGTGTATAGCAGAGAATAGGTGGAAGATGGGTATGCATTACAGAAAGATTTATTCATTGCAGAAATAAAGAAGCAAGGTATATGTGTGTAGTTTCCTGCTTAGACATGGGGGTGTTCATGCAGCACATTTATTTAATGTCAAAACCTACTTTTGGTCGTAGCACCACCACGTTTATCACATTAGTAATTCTTACCACGACCCTCTCCCCATTTGAACCCAGATTGAATCAGTTTGGCCTCAAAGGCTTTTCCTGGAGTAGATCTGGTATGCCCTGGTTGAATTTCTAACCATGTTAACTGTTTCCTTTTAGGTGCTTTTTACCTTGTGTTTGAATACATGGACCATGACCTAATGGGCCTGCTGGAATCAGGATTAGTTCACTTTAATGAAAGCCACATAAAATCATTCATGAGACAGCTAATGGAAGGACTGGACTACTGCCACAAGAAAAACTTTTTACACAGAGATATCAAGTGTTCAAACATTTTGCTTAATAACAGGTGAGGTAATTTTTGAATTGCTCATGGTGTCGGTTTTTAATTACATCTGAGTAGCAGAATATTTAAACAAGCAACAGTATAGTACGTGTGTTCTTTACTGTAGCTATATTTGTTTCCATTATCTTTAAGAGAACTTTTCATTTCGGCAATATCTACTGTTTTAAATCACTCTTTTCATTAGGCCTATCTCTGTTTGTGTTAATGAAATACAGTCGGGGCTACCTGTTTGTTGTCATGCCGACGTAGGGGCGAGAGCTGGAGTGTGATTGGTTAGAGAGACACATTTACGCTGACGCCAAGACAGAAAAATAGGACAAGGTCTATTTTTGACGCTGTCGGTTTTACGCAACGCATCCAGTGTGAATGCCTCCATAGGATGTATTGTATTCTTAAAAAAATTATTTTATGCCGGACTTTGACGCACTCAAAGTGAAAGGACCTTTAGTCTTGGAGCAGATGTTTTCAAACTTAAGCCTACAAAGGTTTCCATGGTGGTCCCCAGGAACTTGTGGAAACACATATGTAATATAATGTGAACTGTTGTGGTGAGACTGGCATTGTGATACTTACAGGCAATATAATGTACATAACTATCTTTACTGCAGCATAGTTTTTCTTTCTTGTTTGTGTTTTTTTGCCTTTTCTGTTCAGCTCATGGTCCCTATTCAAAATTGGTACTAGTCGAAACACCCCCAGACACAAGTTTGAGGACCTGAACTAGAGAACCAAAGACCAGCACTTCAGCACACATTTCTGTGTTTTTTGTTGTTGTTGTTTTTTAATTAAATCTATAAAGTTTTTGTGTTACTTTGTACAGCTTTTTATATAAAAGTAAGCAAAAATGTAAGCAGCTTGGAAATGGTGGGTCCTCATTTTATATTACACAGACCCCAGTGTATGCCTCTAGAATCATACACACATGACTATTGTGTTAAAAGCTTCTTTTAGCTCGGATGTGCCTTTTGAACTTTTATTCTAATTACATTATGGCAAGCTTTAATACTTTGTTCAGAATTGGAAACCGCATTAATATGTCATGCAAGCAATAAAATACTTCTTTCCAAGCATTGCATGGATTCACGTTAAAATAAGCATTATCATCAGAAAATACACTGTTAGTATTTTAGACACATATCCATTCTGTGACTAATTTATAATGATGCGTAAACTTTTCATACAGAAAATTGAAATTCACGATATTGCAGAATATAATGTCACTTTTTTTTTTTTCACTAGGGGGCAGATTAAGCTTGCAGATTTTGGTCTTGCACGACTCTACAATTCAGAGGAAAGGTAAAGGCTGTCTCTGTTCAAGTGAAATTGGTGTACAGTACCAAACAGCACATTACTGTGCCCTCTCTTTATAGCACATACGGTTTTACTACTTTATGGCCAGCATGACTCCCATTTTCCCTATAATGCCTTTGCACTTCCTATTGTGCAGTGAAGCGCATACTGTACGTTGCAATCCCCAAACTATTGGTCTGACTACAGCGTTATTAGGACTGTGCTTGTGCGAGTATTTCTGCATGTACTGTAACCATAAATAGGACATCTTGGTAATGATTCAGCATCTTCAAATTGACCTTTTATTTGATACTAAGTTTTTGTCCTATGTTTTATATTTTGTGTCTTTTGTTTCGTGTAAATAATTCAATGTCATGTTACATTCCATAAGATGGTATATCAGTTACTTGAGTGTTAAATGGTATGGTACATCATAATTAGTTCTTTACTGGGCAGTCTGTTTTACCAGCTCCTTGGCTGACGGTCTTGCTGCCTTTAGGTAAATCTGTTTAATTGTACTGGACTCAGTTGCTTTCCAAGAGTATTGCTAGTACCGTAGGAATTGTTGTGACCCCAGATATATTGTTTGACTGTGTAGTTTGTGGTTTTTAAGCAATATTGTTTTGAATATAAAGTCATTTGTGATTAGACATAAAGCAGATAACCGTGCCATTAGAAAAAAAATATTACGTTTTTGTTCAGGGCAAAGTCTACATAATGTGTTTTATGTAGACTTAAACATTTGGCACAGTTCATTATTGATAGTTTTAAGCATTCAGCTCAGTCGTAAAATTTTATCTTCAGACAGCTGGAGATGTTTGTTAAACTGCTCACAATCAACAACCATTTAATTAACAGGACATAACTGACTACAGTCAAGATGTCTGTTCCAAGCTTGTATTTTGATTTAAGGACCTGTCTTTTAAAACCACTGGTATCAGTTAAAACAGTTAAAATGCAGCAAAGCTTATAATCAGTATTTCCGTGAGCATGCTTTATTAATTAAAGGTTTTGCCTGGCTTGCACCTTGTCAGATGCCAGTGAACAGCAAAAGGTATGTTTACATGAGTAGTGTGTCATTTACAGAAAATTCTCTATTTTTGTATTTCAGCCGCCCATACACCAATAAAGTCATTACTCTGTGGTATAGACCACCTGAACTACTGCTGGGAGAGGAGAGATACACCCCGGCGATTGATGTCTGGAGCTGCGGGTAAGCTTTGCAATGAGAAAATAAGCGTGACCCTTCTCTTTCTGATTGGCTATAATTCATCTTTTTTTTTCTTCTTTTTTTTGGATATATATAATTGTTGAGTAACTCTCATGTCACATTTTGTCTACAGGTGTATCCTAGGAGAACTTTTCACAAAGAAGCCTATTTTTCAAGCAAACCAGGAACTTGCTCAGCTAGAGCTTATTAGGTAAGTCATAAAATGTGTTAAGTCTTAAGAACCAGAAAGTTTCTTTATTGCGGGTTAACCTTTTGCTGTCAAATTTCCCATGTGGGCATGTTTAAAACATTTTTTGTAACACTTTATACTACTTGCTGTGTTTGAATAACACAAGAAATAATTCCCACATTACGTGCCTTTGTTGTGCCTAAATATTGCAATATTACTTTGTAACATTCCTGTATGTCTACTTTCAAATAGTCTTCGAACTGCAGTTTTTTTTTTTTTTCAGTTTAACACATTAATTTCTGTATGTGTGAGTAACTGTTTAAAGACTAACTACTGTAGATGTAAATATGTAACTAAATGGCAGTGTTTGATCGGGTTGCTATTAATATGGTAATGACCTGTTACACTGTTTAAATGAATTCATGGTTATTAGTGTTAGTCCTTCTAAATACCTGAAGTGATGAAGGATGACTAAAATATAAATGTGTTTCTGTTTAAATGTTATTTTCTCAGTCGAATCTGTGGCAGCCCATGTCCCGCAGTTTGGCCAGATGTAATAAAGCTCCCTTATTTCAACACCATGAAACCAAAGAAACAGTATCGGAGACGACTAAGGGAAGAATTTGCATTGTAAGTTTTTCTCTCTTTTTTTTTCTGCTGATAACCTGAAATAACAGTTTCACTCAGTTTTTTGCATCGCCTGACCCATTGAAATGATTGTTACAGTGGTCCTGAAAGAGAGATGTACATGTTGAGCTGAGAAATGCATTATTCAAATTAATTACACCAACAGGCATTAATGCAGCACTAAAACATGTTTTTTGTGTTTTTCTGAAATAAATCTGGCTTATCCCCCACCCCCTTTTTTTCTTTAGTATTCCTTCAACTGCATTAGATCTTTTTGATCATATGCTTGCATTGGATCCTAGCAAACGTTGCACAGCTGAGCAGGCTCTTCAGAGCGAGTTCCTGAAGGATGTGGATCCTGTCAAAATGCCTCCTCCTGAGTATGAATCTAAACATTTTATCTGTCTCTTCTTTTTTTAAACCTATACAGTGCTTAGATTTGCACTTGTAACTTTGTAAGTTATTGTTTCTCTTGCTGGAGTCCTTGTCTAAAGGCAATCCAAATCAACCTAAGGGTGCTTCATGAGACTTTTTTAATCATCCCTATGAGGGGAGCTTATATGTAATGGTCAATCAGGCACCACCACAGTGCTATTCCAATTGCTATTACCAGTATCTCAGAAGGCATTTGACCTTGACCTCTCACCTAATATGACCAAACATTATTGTCATGAAACAAAACTATTTATCTGTTTAAAACACTATGGGAAAACATATTTCTAGTTTACACTGCCAACTTGTGTGACACAAATAATGCAGTTTCCAGTGATGCTATTGGTGTATTTCTGGTATAACAAAGTACTTTAATGACTTTGAAATATATCTATATTTTTTAAATCTGATTTTTGAAGCTGAAAGGTTTAGCTTTGTGGCCTTCAATGGGATCTTTCTTTTATTATGAAGATTTGTAATTATGTATTTGTAATTATTTTACCCCACAGCCTCCCTCTATGGCAGGATTGCCACGAGCTCTGGAGCAAAAAACGTAGGCGTCAAAAGCAAATGCCTGATGAGATGACAGCCCCCAAAGTCCCCAGAAAGGAGCTGGCTTTGGGAATGGATGACAGCAGGAACAATACCCCTCAAGGCCTTCAACCTACTCAACAGAAATCTCAGGGCAGTTCTAGTGTAGGACTAGGTCAGTAAACAACAATGTATTTCTGATTGTTTATGAAATAAACTACTGATAAAGCTGCTTACTAATAAACTCTATTGCACATGTAAGACTAAATGGCCTGCTTACTCTGCCTGTCTGCATAGGAGGAGGGGGGGGTATATTTGTGCATTTAATCAAGCATTGTGTATATAGTATGAACACTGGTACTTTCCAGGATATGAAGTTTCTATGTTTTTGGATTTTAGTTTTGCACAGTTCTGTATTTATTGCTTGAAATTTATTTTTATTACTGTAGGGGACGGAAGTTGCTTACTTGCTATGTAATCCCCCCCCCTATTTTGCTCTGCCTACTTTTATTATATTATGCCCATATACCTGTACATCTCCCACAGTAAAAACTGCTTCTCCAATTGTGTATTATAAGTCCATTGAAACCATGCCTGGGCATTGAGTGTATTATAAAAATAAAAAAGGTCAAATACATTGTGTTAAACTGTCCACCAGTCTCCACAACAGGTAGAACCCATATTCTGAATTTGAATCCCAAGAATAGATGATTATGCAGTAAGGATGCTTTGAAATTAATGGCTGCTGCACTCATTCATAAACTCATCTAAAAATAGGCTAACTGAGTCGGGGCCATAGAAGTCAAGCCTATTGATCAGGCAACCAGTTATCTCTATATTTTAGTATTTAATTCTGGAGTGCTGAAAGTCATCAGTGTTGCCCTGCTGCTGGTCATGAGGATACACCAGCATGCCTCTTTGTGCGGCTGCAACTACTGAATAGTGGATGTCAAATTCACAAACACTAATCCTAAAATAAAATACATCAGATATGTTTAACCAGAAAACTGGGTATAAACTAGCAGTCGGAAAAGTATCAAATCACAGCAATACTTTAGTGAAAGTGAAAAACATTCAGCAAAGACGTGTCTGTTCAACATTACCTACATGAAAAATATCCTGCTTGGAGAAATAAAATATGCAATACATTAAGCTCATAATTAAGTTTGGTGATTACCTTGGCCTTATCTTGTTGATCTTACTCATTATGATTTGATTTACCCAAGACACAATTTTTCTTTACACGGCTTATAAAAAATACAGTGGGTCATATTAATAAAGTTCTGGCATACTGGCTCGGTTGTAATGCACTTACTGGCATGTCCCATAGAGCCGCATTCATCTTCATTTATAACCTAACATTGTTGTGGAACAGCAATGTGATTCTAGGGGTTTAAAATAATCTGCCTGAGTCTTTGGCACGTAAGTAATACACTGCAACATCCTGTAAGGGGGTTTAAATACTGTAAATGTTTTCTCAGTGGTTAGAAAGAAGGATAATCAGTGGGGGGGATAAAAAATGAAGACGGGGCTCCCAAGTGGCGATACACTAAAAGTGTGTGGAGTGCAGGATGCTCTATAGCCTGGACATTGCAGGTTTGTCATTGTCGACCGTGACCGGGGTTCCCAGGGGCGGCTCACACTGGCCGAGCGCCACCCGGGTAGGGAGGGCTGAGGTCGGCATGGCAATCCACGGTTTACACGCACCAGCGACCCCTGTGGCTGATTGGCTCCACTGCAGACCCGCAGGCTCCCTTTCAGATCTGTGTTGCCCTCCAGGACTATAGGTCTGATGGCTTTGCTGTGGATCCGCAGTGTGAAAAATGACGGATTGGCAGGAACACGTTTCGGAAGACGCATGTTTCAGCCTCCGTTTCCCGAGTCGTCAGGGTGTTGCAGCTGTGAACCGGGATTAATAACAACACAATTGGTGATTCTAAATTGGGGAGAAAACTGGGTAAAAATCATTGGCTATGACTAAATAAAATAAATAAATAAATAAATATCCTATTTGAGTCTCAATGATTTGATTGGACTCCCTCGCCTCTCCTCATCTCAGCTACTTTGATGTGCACAGCAGTAGAAATAATTGTGTATGTTCTGTAGTAGAAGAATTCCAATACATGGGGGTCTGAGTGGCTCAACAAGTCGCCGCTCTTCACTGGGGATTCTGGGGAGAGCGTCGCATTGGCTCTGACGCTCCATGGGTTAGCGAGGCAAAACCGTCGGGGATTGTTTCTCCTCATCACGCTACAGCGGACCCTACTGGTCAGGCACAAAGTGAGCTCAGGCGAACACCTACAGGGCTGGTCTATGTCTTCCAGAGGCCGGTGGTTAAATAATTGGGCACACTACAATTTTATTAAAAAAATTAAAAAATTCCAATACACTTTAAAGGTAGTCATTTTATAAATTCTAAATATGAATTATGGAATATAGAAATGTTTTTATGCGTCTTATGTTGCTGTCCTGAATAAGCACCTTAATTTGAGGTAGTATGATATATTGCATTCCATGTAGTAGGCAATAGGGAACATTCCGTATAATTAATAATATGAAACTAAAATTTTAGGACACGACATGTTTATTATCGCTTTTTCCCCCATATACGCTTTGCTAATGTGTTTTTTATTTTACTTTTATCTTCTTTCTGATGATGCACAATGTGGTTAAAATTTAACTATTTAAGAAAAATCTGATTTTGGGGTGGGATTACACCGAAAAGTCAACATTTAAGTATTAGAATTACACCCTCTACTAACCTATGTATTGCATTACTTGTTCTATATCAGGGGAAATCTTAATGACCAAATCCAAAAGAGGTTCTGGTATAGATGTGCTATTGTGTTCGTATGCATTGTAAGGATACAATCATATCTACATCATTATGCTTCAACACATCTCTGTTCTTCTGTTTTCTCAGATATTAAAGCCACTGGACCCCAGCTAACCCAGGATCAACTGGCAATTCTGCTGAACCTGCTTCAGTCCAAGAATACAGTTAGTATGGCTCAATTTGCCCAAGTCATGAACATCAAGGTGAACCCAGAGACTTTGCAGCAACTGAACAGCATGTCCCTACCAGCTGGGATCCTGGCCTCCACAGAGAAGCCTCAAGAGCCTCAGCCAGTGGTAACCCAGCCTCCTGTCCCCTCGGCCCCACGCACACCTCCACAGCAAGCCCTGCCTAAGGTGGAGGGGGATGCAGCTCCCACAGCCATTCAGAGCGCATTCACAGTTCTACTGGCTCAGCTCCTAAAGGTTCAGCAGATGCAGAAAAAAGACAGTGTTCCAGTAGAAGGAGAGATTAGCAGTGGAAATGATGTGCCCCCGGAGCCCAGGCAGCCCCCGGAGCCCAACCCCTCACCTTCACCAGGTAAACACTTAAACACATTTTACATGTTTTATAATGCCAATGTATCAAGGCACAGAAACTACAAGGGAAAACATAACTTTGTTTACAACCTTTGATTGTGATCGATAACGTTTTTAGGTTTAAAACTAACCGCTGTTTATGGTTAGTGTCCTCCTACAATTTTTTTTTTTTTTTTAAAGATATTTAAGATATTTTGATCTACAGTATAGTAGTACACACATACACATTTGGGATTCCCTACTGTACATGGTCTGAAAAGTCTGCAATATGATTTTCTTTACTCAAATGATTCTTGCAATAAAATAATCAGATGTCATACATCAAGATAGATGGTGTGAAGTTAATGGTAAGAAAAGATGTCTGTGAGAAATAACATGTCTATCTGTAACGCTATCCCTTTTATGGGAACAGTCCACGCTGTGGGAAATGAACCAAACGAGACAGCTTTAACATAGCAATGTGTGTGTACTCTTTTTAGGTTTGGACGATAGTGCTGACCTGCAACATAATGCCACTGCTCCAGAACCTCCGTTAATCCTGCCTCCAGACCAGCGTCCCCCAGAGCCTCCAGAACCCCCTCCCACCACAGAGGATCTGGACTACAGAGGAACCATGGGCTCTGCTGATCCCCATTCAGGAGTGAAGGCAGCCCTGATGCAACTGATTGCCCAGCACAGTGTACCAGAGCCAGAGTACCAGCAAGAAAGTTCCTACCAACCGGGCAGTGAGTACAGGGAGAGCTTTGGGAGTTCCTCATTCTCCTCCAGCAGTTACACCAGTGATGACTTCAGGGGCAGCCACTTGGGTGCAGGGGAGAGAGCCAGCTTCCTGGCTGGCGGCTTACCTCCACACTCATTGAGGGAGATGTTTAGTAGCGGAGCTTCAACTCACACCGGTGGTGCCGGCAGGCCACGTACCCCAGGCTACCCAGAGTCCTTTTCAAGCTCAGTGGGCAGCAACTATGGCGACGGCAGCAACTACTCTGGGTGTGGAACAGGTGGAGGAGGAGGAGGAAGCGGAGGAGCCATGCTATTTAGTGGGGATAAGGACCACAGATTCGAGTACAACCACAGCCCTCTGCCAGTGCTAGCAAACAGCAGTAACCTAGAAAGTACTCACGCTGCTAGCATGCCAGGAAACATCTACAGCTATAACTACGGGATGAGCAGGCAAGAAAACATGCTTCCTGGGGGTCCCGCACATGGGCAGAACTGGGGATCGCCCTCACAAGGTGGTGCCTACTCGCAGGGCTATAGGGCACACATGAACACTTCAACATTAAGAGGAAGGGGGCTACCATACTGATCAATTCTTGAAAACTGGTTTTAAAAGGCTCTTGGGCACATTCAAAGCTAGGATTCTTTTTTTTTTTTTTTTTTTAAACCACTTAAGAGTTTAAAAATTATTTACCAGACGTGAAAGACAATTGCTTTGTTTTTTTAATGAGGGAGACAGTGAGGCATAAGATAAAAAATAAAATGCTGTTACCTTTTCATATTGTTTTTAATCAATTATACTGCTGTCCTTTTTAAAATGTTCACTTTTGAGTGTACATTATACTAAACCAGGTTATAAATTTTATCTGTACTTTTTTAGCTTTTTTTAAATTTTTTTTTTTTTTTTTTTATAATTACCTTGGTCTTGGGCAGATTAGTATTAACTGCTGAACCAGGAACCGAATTTAGGCGAGCAAGCTGGACAGCCTGTGCCCAGGATGAGAGATTCTATAGATTTGGACCAAGCCTATAAATCATACTGAAGGCACTGGATGTTTTGATCGCTTCTTTGGGAAAACTACTTTTGTACTGAAAGATTACTGACAGTCTGTGACCCACTGTCAGTGTTATTGTGGATATTACAATTGAACTGAAAAAAACAGGAATCTTTATTTATATAAACAGATTTCATAAATTCAGTTCTATATGTAACACCCCCTCCCTCCTCCCCCTCCCCCCTCCCTCCCTCCCTCCCTCCCCTCCCCTCCCTCCTCCCCCCTCCCTCCCTCCCCTCCCTCCTCCCTCCCTCCCTCCCTCCCTCCCTCCCTCCCTCCCTCCCTCCTCCCTCCTCCTCCCTCCCTCCTCCCTCCCTCCCTCCCTCCCTCCCTCCCTCTCTCTCCCTCTCTCTCTCTCCCTCTCTCTCCCCTCCCTCCCTCTCTCTCTCTCTCTCCCCTCCTCCCTCCCTCTCTCTCTCTCTCTGTCCCTTTCCTTTGTAAAGTCAGATGCTCTGGTAAAATGATCCCAGTTAAGAAAACAAATGCTTTTGTACCAAGACATTTTCTGGCAAATGTTTATTAAAGAAATATCAAATTAAATATATAGTCTTGTTGCTTTTACAAATCTTCAGAAACTTTAAGCCTCACATATTGTAATTATTTGGTTAAACATGTATATTGAATCTATAAAAAAAAAAACACATCATTATTACAAATACAATACTGTTGTGTGTGTTTTTTTTTTGGTTGTGTAACTTAAAAATACAAGCCACCTTTAGCACAGTTTCCCAATGAGGAACTTGATTATCTGAAGAATCAGTAAGACACAGCTACATTCCTACAAATCTGTTTTGTTATGCTGTGACAAAGAGCCCTTTCGTATAGTTTGGTGTGAATTGACTATGGTAGGGCATACAGTGCCGTGGAAAAGTATTTGCCCCCTGTCTGATTTTCTGCATTTTTTCATATTTTTGACACTGAATGTTATGAGATCTTCAACCAAAACCTAATATTAGATAAAAGGGACCCTGAGCGAACAAATAACACAAAAATTTGATACATATTTCATTTATTTATTAAAGAAAGTTATGCAACACCCAATGCCCCCGTGTGAAAAGGTACTCTCCCCCTTAGACTCAATAACTGGTTACTCCACCTTTAGCAGCAATAACAGCAACCAAACACTTCCTGTAGTTATTGATTAGTCTCTCACAGCGCCGTGGAGGAATTTTGGCCCACTCCTCCATGCAGAACTGCTTCAACTCAGTGACATTTGTGGGATTTCGAGCATGAACTGCTCGTTTCAGGTCCTGCCACAATATCTTAATGGGGTTTAGGTCTGGACTTTGACTAGGCCATTCCAAAACTTTAAATTTCTTGTTCTTCAACCATTCTGATGTAGACTTGCTTGTGTGTTTCGGATCATTGTCTTGCTGCATGACCCAGCTGCGCTTCAGCTTCAGCTCACCGACGGATGGCCTGACATTCTCCTGTAGAATTCTCCGATACAGAGCAGAATTCATGATTCCTTCAATGATGGCAAGGCGTCCAGGTCCTGATGCAGCAAAGCATCCCCAAACCATGACACTACCACCACCATGCTTGACCGTTGGTATGAGGTTCTTACTGTGGAATGCAGTGTTTGGTTTTCACCAGACATAACGGGGCCCATGGCAGCCAAAAAGTTCCACTTTTGACTCATCTGTCCATAAAATATTGTTCCAGAACTCTTGAGGATCATCCAGGTGCTTTTTGGCAAACTTGATGAGCATTCATGTTCTTAGTGAGCAATGGTTTGCGCCTTGCTACTCTGCCATGAATCCCATTTTTGCCCAGTGTCTTTCTGATGGTGGAGTCATGAACACTGACCTTAGCCGAGGCGAGAGGCCTGCAGATCCCTGGATGTTATTCTAGGGTTCTTTGTGACTTCCTGGACGATTTTACGTCTTGCTCTTGGAGAGATTTTGGCAGGACGGACACTCCTGGGAAGATTCACTACTGTTCCAAACTTTCTCCATTTGGACAATATGGCTCTGACTGTGGTTTGGTGGAGCCCCAGAGCCTTAGAAATGGCTTTGTAACCCTTTCCAGACTGATAGGCTTCAACAACTTTTTCCCCGGAGGTCTTCAGGAATTTTTTTTGTTCGTGGCATGATGTGCCTCTAGAACCTGTGTGCTGACAACTTCACTCTGATCGTAAAGGTCAAAGTTAGTCAGATTTATATTGGGCAGGGCTGGCCCAAATCAAACAGCTGACCCTAATTATCCCTTTAATTGGGTTGAGTTAACTGGGGGGGGGCAATAACTTTTTCACACCTGAAGATTGCATGTTTGATTATCTTGCACACCAAACAAATGAAAGAAGCACCAAACTTTGGTGTCATTTTTTCTCTCAGACTCCCTCTATATACTACTACAACCGACAAAAAAGTCTGATTTATTTCCTTATTGTAACAGTTTTGTCCCTAATAGCCTAAATAATATGTTATCTATTGATAGTCATGTGGCTATCCACGAAACAGGATACACTTATCTTAAGTATCAAAAGCCTGTTTTTTTCCTTTTTGGAAATGCTACATGCAGGTATCTGAATAGAGTTAACAAACATCTTCACCGCTGTGCTCAAGCTGGATTTACATTGGATTTAACTGGATTTACATTGGATTATATTGGTCTCAAAATAAAAATGTTACCGGTATTTAAAAAATGTTTTGGTTTGTATACTCACACAGTGAAACCTTTCACATCATCAATATAATACACACCAAGTATGCATTGCAAAGGTATGGTGTGTTTAGATTTAGGTTCGCTAGCCAGGGATTCGAAGATTGTTTTAAACCTTCGAAGGTTCGTCAGACGGGTTCACGCACTGTATGTTTTTTTTTCTTCTTCCTGTTAACAGAAACTGTTTGACAATGTGTGAATACTATAAATCACACATTAAAATGTCACTCGCATGCAATCTTTTGATTTGTATAATGCATATTACGTAAACAAAATATACGCTAACACTAATAATTTTAATTTCGAAAAGCCCCTCCAGCTCTTGTTAACCAGAAGCAAATTGATTTATTCGCCATCTCGACAGCAAAGCACTGTATAGTATAGCGTAAGCTGTATTGAAAGAAATGTCTCGAACACGTTGCTGTTTGGGATTTTGTTGTTAAATGCCCACACGACCAAAAAAAACAGTTTGCATTCAACTTTGCAAGCGAGTATCATGGAGCCATAACCAACCAGTGGGGTCATATCATTATTATTATTGTTATTATTATTATTTATTTATTTATTTCTTAGCAGACGCCCTTATCCAGGGCGACTTACAATCGTAAGCCAATACATTTCAAGTATCATAGTACAAGTAATAATACAATAATACAATAATAATAATAATAATAATATTTTTAATAGTAGTAAAATATGACTGATAAGCTACTTGGAGCGGTGACTTAAGTTAATAAAGCTTTGTCCGCTGTAGTTGGTGCTGCTGCAATGCAGATCGTAAGCAGCATCAATTACGTATAAATAAACAACGTGTATTTTTTAATTTAAATTATAAAAACACGATTTCTATTCTATGTATTTTTTAAACTACATGTGAATGTTTTATTCAATGTATGTGGATTACCTGTAAAATAATAGGCTTTTCAATCAAATATAAACAAGTCGCTATGGTGACGTCACCAATATATTATGCAAATGAGTACCATGGAAGGTTCGAACCTTCCTTCGGTAATGTGTTCCGAATCTTCGAAGGTCAAAATGTACCCTTCGTTGCAGCCCTACTTAGATTTTAGATAAATCTAATTATTGGCAAAAACATACAAGAACACAACAATCAGTATTTTATGTTACAATGATTTTCCTAACTATTTATTGTTATTGCGGCTTCTGGTTTTCGGTGCTTTATCCCGACTTTTGTACTCTCCTTTACAATTCAATTCATACCATTCGCATCAAGCCATTTATGTATCTCAATCGCAACTGAGAAACGTGTGAATAGTAAAATTGATTTAATTTACGTTTTTTCTTCTTCTGTGAAACAACTAAATTGGCCAAGCCTTAATTTTTGATTAACAAGCAGAATGTACAAACGAGATCGCAACATGTTAATAAGCGACTAATCTTTATTAAAGCTGTAATGAAAAATAAAGTATTTTATGCTGGACACACTTTATTACAATCATTCTGTGTGACTGTATCTATATTAATAAAGTGGAGTGACCTGGTTTGAAATGAAAAAGTAAGACTTACGATTTAAAAGCCTATTTAGTTGTTTCACTGAAAAAAAAAAACGTAAATTAAATCAATTTTACTATTAACACTCAGTTGTGATTGAGCTACACGAATGGCTTAACAGGTATCAACTGAATTGAGAGTAGAAAAGTCGACAGAAAACACCGAAAATCAGAAGCCCTAATTATGATCTAGCTCTAGTTCTGTATCTATATTCTGTTTTTCTGCTAAAAAAAACAAACATCATAAGCATTACTGCTATACCCAATACTCAAAACCACCATAATATGAACCAAATGCGCTTATAAAGCTGCAATGTGAAGATGGGGGAGTAGTGATAATATTGCTCGTGCAACCTGTTGTAGAATTAACAGGTTTTGTGAGGTTTAAATGAAGAACCCTACTAATTTTTTTTTTTAAAAAGTTACTCTTAAAGTGTGAGTAAAATATGGTAACCCTTAAATAAATGTAGGCTCTTCACACATGGAATACTTTGGCTGAGATGATTCATGAAGTTTTTGATATTCAGGTCTTCTGGGATATAATGGGATGTGATGGTCACTGGTTACTAATTAGGCTGCTCACATTCTGTTGGAGGCATTTTAGGCCACCAACTTGAATTAATCTATTCCAATTGTTAATAAATACATTTCTTTACTCCAGTGATAATATTTTATGAGATTCCTCTGAAAGTTGGACCACAGCTTAGTTTGAGTGGTGCTACCTCCCACAGTAGTGTCACTGCACCTGTAATTAATTAGAACAACTACTTTAAAAAGCACTTGCTTGTTTTTAATTAAGCATCCCGTAAGGAGGGGAGCTTGTATGCCACAGCACCAACTACTGCAAAATCTCATTAACCATTTAAATGTTTAGTGTTCAGGCAAAATCTAACCATTCATTTTGACCTGTGATCCTAAGATGGGGTCATGTGACTTTTAGCTTCTAGATATTGGTTTCATACCACATACAGTACTGTGCAAAAGTTTTAGGCAGGTGTGAAAAAATGCTGTGAAGTAAGAATGCTTTCAAAAATAGACATGTTAATAGTTTATATTTATCAATTAACAAAATGCAAAGTGAGTGAACAGAAGAAAAATCTACATCAAATCAATATTTGGTGTGACCACCCTTTGCCTTCAAAACAGCATCAATTCTTCTAGGTACACTTGCACACAGTTTTTGAAGGAACTCGGCAGGTAGGTTGGCCCAAACATCTTGGAGAACTAACCACAGTTCTTCTGTGGATTTAGGCAGCCTCAGTTGCTTCTCTCTCTTCATGTAATCCCAGACAGACTCGATAATGTTGAGATCAGGGCTCTGTGGGGGCCATACCATCACTTCAAGGACTCCTTGTTCTTCTTTACGCTGAAGATAGTTCTTAATGACTTTCACTGTATGTTTGGGGTCGTTGTCATGCTGCAGAATAAATTTGGGGCCAATCAGATGCCTCCCTGATGGTATTGCATGATGGATAAGTATCTGCCTGTACTTCTCAGCATTGAGGAGACCATTAATTCTGACAAAATCCCCAACTCCATTTGCAGAAATGCAGCCCCAAACTTCAAGGAACCTCCACCATGCTTCACTGTTGCCTGCAGACACTCATTCGTGTACCGCTCTCCAGCCCTTCGGCGAACAAACTGCCTTCTGCTACAGCCAAATATTTCAAATTTTGACTCATCAGTCCAGAGCACCTGCTGCCATTTTTCTGCACCCCAGTTCCTGTGTTTTCGTGCATAGTTGAGTCGCTTGGCCTTGTTTCCACGTCGGAGGTATGGCTTTTTAGCCGCAAGTCTTCCATGAAGGCCACTTCTGACCAGACTTCTCCGGACAGTAGATGGGTGTACCAGGGTCCCGCTGTTTTCTGCCAGTTCTGAGCTGATGGCACTGCTGGACATCTTCCGATTGCGAAGGGAAGTAAGCATGATGTGTCTTTCATCTGCTGCAGTAAGTTTTCTTGGCCGACCACTGCGTCTACGGTCCTCAACGTTGCCCGTTTCTTTGTGCTTCTTCAAAAGAGCTTGGACAGCACATCTGGAAACCCCTGTCTGCCTTGAAATTTCTGCCTGGGAGAGACCTTGCTGATGCAGTATAACTACCTTGTCATGGTGTATGACTTTTGACAGTAAACTGTCTTCAGCAACCTCACCTTGTTAGCTGAGTTTGGCTGTTCCTCACCCAGTTTTATTCCTCCTACACAGCTGTTTCTGTTTCAGTTAATGATTGTGTTTCAACCTACATATTGAATTGATGATCATTAGCACCTGTTTGGTATAATTGTTTAATCATACACCTGACTATATGCCTACAAAATCCCTGACTTTGTGCAAGCGTACCTAGAAGAATTGATGCTGTTTTGAAGGCAAAGTAAAGGGTGGTCACACCAAATATGGATTTGATTTAGATTTTTCTTCTGTTCACTCACTTTGCATTTAGTTAATTGATAAATATAATCTATTAACATGTCTATTTTTGAAAGCATTCTTACTTTACAACATTTTTTCACACCTGACTAAAACTTTTGCACAGTACTGTATGTATTCTGTGATTCCAGTTGTGTTAAACATTACCATTCAGAGTATCAGAATCTGGGGACAATGGAAAAACCTGCCCCATGTACATGTGTGTCACACTTTTTCATATACATAAGGTTGGGGTCATGGTGACCTACTTTTTCATCAAACAGCTCTAATGTTCTATTTACAGCAGTGGCATCATTTGGAGTGAGGGTCATGAACTTGTACACTCCTTGTTCCGAGTCCACCTGAGGGCGCCATGTTGCTTGATCTTGGCATGTGGTAAAAGCCATTGGGACTGGTAAATGGATGAAAGTCCTGTATGTAAAAATCATATACAGGATCATACTGGATGTCGTTATATTTGAAAAAAGTCAAAGTTACCTTTTCTCAATGTCATTTTTCTATAGATTTTACAATCTGCAGTTGAAGTGCAATGCAAGTAGAGGCTGCTCAGTCATTACCTCGGGAGCTGCAGATTCACAATTATTGTTCTCCTAAAAAAAAAAAAAAAAAAAAAAATCAGCTGAAACTTAATTTTCTTCCTGTGTTAATCCATTCTTTCTGGCTATATTTCCATTACCGTTCTGGAAACTCCTTGTGCATGCCTTGCCCATAAATGTTCTCCCCTGCCTTTGCAAGTGGGTTCATACAAGTCTTAACAAGAACGGTTAGTAAAGCTTCCTCAGTTCTGGTAGAGTGAGCACACAGGGTTCCAAACAGGAAGACAGTGATAGGGCTAGGGGTTAAATGCCAGTGTTACTTGTATTTTTTCCCTTTTCAGATGGGGTTTCTGCTAAATGCAGCAGGTAATTGTGTGTAAATACTGGGCAGTGGAACTGTTTTGAGAGTTAATAACCACTTATTTAATAAATATATCAATCAACAAAGCATTCTATCAAATCTTATTGTTTTGCTGTATTTCTCTCACATGGACACATAGTCCCTTTTCCCTGGCACATACGTTTCTTTTCCCTAGACATGAAACTCAGACTATTCCTATATTTAACCATGTCCACCTGTTTCCACCACCAGCTGCATGCTATACTAAAAAGGATTACTTGAATGCAAGCTTTACACTGGAGAGATGTGCATGTGGTTGATGCGACAAAGTGAAAGAGACCCTCAATTCACGGCAAAGAAATGCAGGAAAATTGTTATGGTTCTATAGAAAATTTGGCTGAACAGGTATCACAATTTCCAGACACTTACAGCGTGCTGCACAGGGTGGTTATAGTCACATTTGTCAACTGTAATGAACTTGAGAATGTAGTCCTTATTTATGTACTAAGTTGAGTACTAGCTAGTATGTTACTATCTGCAGATTATCCCCAGCTCAATACTAGTTTAATACCAATTGCAACATAGGGATCAGCTGACTCTCAACTTTAGTACAGACCTCAGGATTAAACGGATCATTTCTACTTTGTATATGAAAAATAGCAGTGGGGTGGGGACAGGAGAGTAAGAGGAGTGCTGCATTCTTGTACTGCATATTTCAACCATCACTTTAAAGCTCTATTTCAGATGTTTTCTTACATTTTTCTTTATTCTATATTTGTGTATAATTATAATTATTATTATTTATTTCTTAGCAATTGTTACAAGATATCACATTATTTTTTACATACAATTACCCATTTATACAGTTGGGTTTTTACTGCCGCAATCTAGGTAAAGTACCTTGCTCAAGGGTACAGCAGCAGTGTCCCCCACCTGGGACTGAACCCACGACCCTCTGGTCAAGAGTCCAGAGCCCTAACCACTACTCCACACTGCTGCCCCCATAATACATGTAATACACTATGTGGAAATTAATAGGCACATTTTACACCATGTTTTCAAATATATTTTAAAAGATTGATAGAGTGAGATATAGATGTCAATAACATTTCTGTAACTCAATGCAAATATATTCATTATCTAAAGTTGGAAAGAATAGTCATCAGAAATGTCTTTTTAGTACTACAATAGTCAATGAAATCTAGCAGACAGACTGATACGTTGTGTTTATTGCCACTAAGAACATCTCCAAACATACCTGCAGTCTATCTAGAGGCACTTGACTAGTTGCAATTGAAACTAGCTTGCAGACTATCATTAGTACTGTCCTCCCTACTAACCATAAGCTCATCCCCAGCTAGTACGCTACTTTTAGTTTGTTGCAATTGACCAGTGGAGACTTGACAGCAATGGTGAAGTAAAGGTGGGTAAAGTTGGTCAATGTAGTCTACATTGTCACAACTTTGGCCTGGAGGGTGGTTTCTGCACTTGCTCTAAAACAGTTTGTCATTTTTCGATCACATCTAATAAATTTTAGCCAAATATAAGTGATACATTTCTTTTGATGCTCAAATATAAGTGATAAGTTTATTTTGTTTCTCAGTATAGATGATACTTCTGATGGTGAATTACTGTATTTGTTTTTTTACTAATGTTATGATAAACCAGCGGAAAGAAGTCTGATGACCAGGACATATCAAAAGTATGTATAGAATAGTATGTAGTAAGAAAGGCAATTCATTTTTTTAATGACAATTGGATAAGTGGTAGTTAAGACCTAGATTAGTGAAGCAAATGAGGTGTTGGAAGCATGGCAAATGTAAAAATGTAAACGTGACAGACAGATACATCGCCATATATCCACACAACTTGATACTCTCATTAACTTATGCGAAGTAATGTCAATACCAAGTTTCATCACAATTTCATAACCCTAAGGTTCGAGTGCAAGGTTTACGTTGCTGTTCTTCCAAGAACTTTATTTTAGTTATTTTAAATTGGGCAGAGCATTTAATACACCAACATTTAAATAAAAGAAGAGGGAATTAAGGATGCAGCAGTGGTGACTCAGACAAGGACAATTTCAGACATGATATCTAATGATAAAGGACTGCAGTTTTGCAGGATTCAATGCTTATGGGGTTTTCTGGTCCCAATGAAACAACAAATTGCCTATTCAGCTACAGTCACAGACAAAAAAGTATTAAAAAAAAAAAAAAATTTAAAAAAAAAAAAAAATAAATAAAAACATGCAAAAACTAATTTCATACTTTGACAAAAGTATTTGGGTAATCAACATATTTCTTATGAAACCCAGCCGTTGCTAATTATTGACAATTATGATTGAAAACAAAACACCTGATAATTATAGAATAAATAACTACATAATCATGAAGTGTTGAAGAATAAAACTTGAAATTTGATTTAAAAAAATTATATTAAAAAAATGGTTAAAACTAAAAGAGTACAGCAATGATCTCAAAATGGCAGTGATGGTACAACTAAAAACGGTAAAGGAGAAACTACAAGAAAAATAGCAGAAAGCCTCAGTTTACCAAAAAGCACTGTGTGGGCTATTATTGACAAACACAGGAGAACAGGAACTACTGCCACTAGCTCCAGCTGTGGAAGACCAAGAACTATTTCTGCAAAATGCGGAAGAATCATTCAAGCAGCCCAGCAAAATCCTTGGATTACTGCAAAAGGTTTGACACAAGAATCGGAGATGGTGAAAAAATTCACAAACAAACAATTCAACGATACCTTAGCAAGATGAATGTCCATGGGTGAAAACCAAGATGCACACCTTTGTTAAAAACAATACACAAAAGAAAGCGATTGAATACTTGAAGCCTGATGATTTCATCAACCAGATTTTATGGTCAGATGAATCCAAGATAGCATTACTTTTTTTTTTATTACCAAGAAAGCAACAATGTTTGGAGGAAGAGAGAATTAAGAAACGTTCATCATGCCCAGTGTTAAACATGGTGGACGTTGTGTGATGGTGCGATGGTATGGGCTTGCTTTTCTTCCTCAGGCACTGATGACCTTTGTAATGTAGAAGGATAAATGAATACTGCAAAATATCAACACATTTGCACTCTCATTTGTTACCCCTTGCTAGAAGGCTTATTGGACAGAAGTTTGTATTCCAGCAGGATAATGACCCTAAGCATTCTGCCAAGTCTAGATTAGTCTAGATTATAAATATGGACTGGCCATCTCAGTCCCCAGACTTGAATCCCATTGAGATGTTGTGAATTGACTTGAAGGCTGCTGTTGCAAAAAAGGAAACCAGTGTTGATTGCAGAACTCAAAGCTGTATATGTTAAAGAATGGGCAAAAATATCTCCAGAAAGATGCCAGGAACTGGTTTAAAAAAAAGACAGCAAGCTGTAATGGAAGCAAAGGCTGGGCACACAAAACACTAATGTAAGGGTGCCCAATACTTTTGTCAAAATATGAAATTAATTTGCATGTTATACTTTTGTCAAAATATGAAATTAATTTGCATGTTATGTAATAATTTGATTTATTGTAAAGCTGAATCTCTATCTATCAATAGAACAATTAATTATAGAAATCACTTTTTTTTTTTAACTGCCAAAATACTTTAGTCTGCAACTGTATATTAACAAGTCGTATTGTTACTGGAATGGCTTATGGGTCATTCTAGCTTAAGTGGACCAGGGTTTACTTGACCTCTTGCATCAAATAACTTTTTTTAAAAATATGTTTCTAGGACATTCCTTTTATGGAGAAAATTAGGTCAGAAAGGTCAATATTTTTTTTTACCACCTCCACACTTTCTCTCCTTGAGGCATGAGTTACAAGATCTGGCCTGGCACCATTTTCTCAATCAGATTGTGATTTATGCATAACCAACATCTCTCCTGAATTCACTTGAGTTGGAATGACCTTTATCAAAGTCTTAACACCCTGGTAGCAAAGCACTGCCATTTATACTGGAGGCACTGTTAGTGAGTTACAAATGTATTTACAGCATCTAGAGAACTTATTATCTAGATTTGTATTAAACTTGATCAGGACATTCATTATATTATCCATAACACAGGGATATAGGTTATTCAGTATAAAAATGAGAGTATATATGATGGAATCAGTCAATACTTGTCATTTTTACAAATACAGTGGATGTAGGTTAGAATTTTCATAATAGGTCTAATTGGGTATTTACAGTTGTGGAAGTATATTTCTAACACATTTGTTTTGATCAAGTTGTTTTTGGGTTACCTGTGCACATCAAAACCCATTGAGCAGGAGTCGACGAGTCCAAGAATGAAAAGTTGAAAAATTGAACGATGGAGAAGAAAAACAAGAATATAAATATTTTAGAACAAATACCTATTTGGGAAGCCTTCATTTTATAAATGAATGTACTATTTAAGGTTTTTGAGCTAAACTGATTTATTTATTTTTTCAAATAAATGAAAGAGCATGCCTTTTTTTTTTTTTTTTTTTTACATTGCTGGAGCTTTTCAATTGGTTTCCTGATGTTGAACTGGTAGATGTCATAGAAGCCTTGCTGTAATGAAAAATGTTAATGGAGAATGTATCTGAATTAAAAAACTGGTCATTTAATTGAATACAGAACAAGCATGCCATTTTTTATTTTGCAGTGTGAACAAGTAGGGCACTGTACTGATTAGTGGAGTGTATAGCATTAAACTTGACAAGCCTGGTTACAGTTGTTAGTTAATGGATTCCACCCATACAGCCTTGTTGAATTTGAGGGTCCCTCTTCTGGTCAGTTAAGTGTTTTTAATGACATTTCTCAAGCAAGTTGGACACCAGTAGCCCATTTTAGCAGGTATTAATATAGGGTGGCAAACATCTGTGTATGAGGGAATACTGGTACAAGTCGAAGTTAACAAACCAAGGCTACGAGTGTTGATATAAACCAGAGTCCATTGCAGTCCTATGACAACTACTAATAGAGAAAAAAAAAAGCACCATAGAAATGTAATATGGTGCAGTTGATGTCACGAATGCAGTTTCTATGTGATGTGTTGTGGCATGCAGCAGGCAAAACATGCATCCAATTGGTTATAAGATCCTAAGCAGTCTAATTAGTATTCACGCAGGCAAAACAATGCGAGAACAGTATGTTTTACTGCAAGAGAAAAAAAAGTTTATTATTGCTACCTTTCAAGGTGTGCAAAATATATTTAAACACTGTAATATTCATGCATATGAGAAAATCCAGGATTTAAAATCTTAAGTAGATAAATACTTGATAAATTGTTTAGTTGCCTTGGATAACGGCATCTGCCAAATAAAATAATAATGAGGCTCACTTACTTTAGCAGTGAAGATATGGTCGTCTTTAACTTCCCTCCAATTACTGATCTTGAATTTGTAACTCAATAAATAGGATTACTGGTAATAGATCTTTAAGGATTTGACGTCCGACACATTTGAATGTTGTCATCATAGTGACATCATTCCCGTAGGTTCTAAAAAAAATGTTCAAAACATTCCAGCAGGTAATGTTGCATGAAAAGCACCTCCACTGAGATGTCTAGGTTCAAACAATTCCATCTTCAGCCCAGTTCATTGATGAGCTTTCAGCCTAGTAAAAAGGACAATGTTTGTATATTTCAAAATTACATTATCCACCACCACCACCTCCAAAGAACAATGATTTAAATGCATTTACCTGTTAGTCCTTTGGATGAGATGCAAGACCGAGGTCCTACATGACTGCAGCAGTAGTTGTTGATGCATAGCCTAGTTCACCCCTAGTCTAAGTCGCTTTGGAGAAAGCATCTGCTAAATGACGAATTAATAATAATCATCATCATGCCAAGTAATAAAGATTATTTCTTCTTTTCACTATTTCACATGCTTCTGTATCTTTCTAGCAAACACTGTTTTCACGATTGGTGTTCCAAAACATCTTGATAGGTTTCATCAAGCATTCTTTAACATAAGTGAATCATACATGTTCTGCCAAAAAAGGGACTTTAGATACTCTTAAGACTTGCTCAACGGTTGTGTGTATTACCCATCAAATTATGACGTCTGTGCAGGGATAATAAAATGAGGAAACTTAAAATAACATTTCTGAGGATTAAGAGGAAAAGAAAGAACTAAATTAATGTTACAGGAGGCTGTGTGGTCCAGTGGTTAAAGAAAAGGGCTTGTAACCAGGAGGTCCCCGGTTCAAATCCCACCTAAGCCACTGACTCTGTGTGACCCTGAGCAAGTCACTTAACCTCCTTGTGCTCCGTCTTTCGGGTGAGACGTAGTTGTGACACTGCAGCTTATGCATAGTTCACACACCCTAGTCTCTGTAAGTCGCCTTGGATAAAGGCATCAAAAACTAATAATCATAATGTTAAAATAGACAAAATCACAGGATCTAGCCAATATATCATTAAGTGGGGATTTAAATCAATTAAGTTTTACAGCTTGTTTCAGACCCATTAGCACTAATCTTGCACTACCTTACCAAAGGTAACATTATGTAGTCCAAGACTAGTGCAAACTAGTCTGTTAAACCAGCAGTTAAAGTTCAACACATGGGGAATATCTATGCACTAAAGGTAGAAAACAATAAATTACCCATTAAAAAAGAAACTATTTATTACTAAGTTTACATATATGGGCACAGATGGTAAACTTCAGTTAAGTACAGTATTCTAAAGAATGGGAGAACGCCTAGGAGAAAAGCACAGATAAATAAAGTAACTGACTCAGGGGGAGGTTATGCATAACTAATTAGTGGATGTTTCACAAAGACATGGTGCACTTAGTACTGGTAAATGTCATATGCTTAAGACTTAAAATCAAAATTTCCACAAAGCTTTAAGTAGATTGATAGCACATGACAACTACCCATCCATTCCCAATGAAACACAATGCTGTTAATCTGCAAAGCCTCCATGTTTTGCAACCATGGATGCCTAGTAAAAAATGGGTTTAAAAAGGCCTCAGAGTTTAGATGTTTGTCCTGCATACATTAAACAGCTTTCCATGAATATAGTACATATGCCATTATTTATATGTAAATATGTGCACTGAGCTTACAATTACACAGGGCATTTATTAAATCAATGTTGTTTATAATCTAGTTAATGAAAATGTTATCTGATTTTAGGACTGAGTTTTGTTGTCGAGAAGTCACCATACAAAACATGTACCTGCTTAAATATTTATTTTTTCTTCACAAACTTTAAATATGGTGCCACTGTAGTATTTTGTCTTGCACTCAAAATGAACTGAAATCAGCCAATTTCAAAATAGACTACAGTTTATGTTTATGCTTCATGCATGCATGCATTTCCAACATCAATTCAACCATAAAATGTCGATATTCAAGGTAAATAAAAGCAGCTGTAGTTTTGTTTTATTTTCGAAGGGGGGGTGGGAGTGTGTGTGCAGGATGTCAAACAAATCAGTTCCAACCAGGTGTTTTATATGATGACTGCAAAAAAAACAAACAAAAACATGCCAAACAAATGCATTACACATATAGATCCGGTCATAAACAAAGCCAAATCATTCTTACAAATATTTTGATTCTCAGTAACCAAGCACAGTGAAAAAGATTAAAGTTGTGGTAGAAAGTACATGCTTCCCTTTTCTCATTTCCTTTTGCGCTGCAATCAAATGCATCAGACATTTCTTTGTATTTATATAAATTGGGGACTTCCAGGTAATCTGCATTTGTTAATGATTCAGAACTTTGATGTGCCCAACATACAATAATATAAAACAATATAAATACAATTGTATGTTACTTCTAAACTCAAGGAAAGTTTAAAGACTAGGTCCAGATAGCCTGTATAATCTGCCTGTCGGTAGCCTGTATTTTTCTAAATACAATATCAATTGGTGTTGTTGTCCAGTATACTGATAAATGAAGTGCCCTTCAGATGACTGTTGGGTTTTAAACTACATTGGACTATTTTCGTAACAATGTCGAAAGAGAAATATCAGTTTCTGTCTGCTCTCTCATTGGCCGACAACTGAGCAACATGTCAAAGGCTGTTGCCTATGCTTCACAGAAACACTCAGTTTTGGAACTTTTATAAATTTAAGAGAACAGCTCAGCCAGGCTGCACAATTCATAGCTTGCATTAATAAATGCCTAGGAGCTAGTTTTGCCACATGCAGTTTAGCTATAAACCACAAGACTGGTTCAGTATACCTGCCCAAACAGTCAGAACTCAAAATAGATTAAGATAGTAAACTATTAATATAATACTTCTAAACAGGGTATTGATATTTAGAATATACATTTGCATGGTAAACATACTAAATGATTAATACAACAATTTAAAAACTGTTGATAAAAGAAAAAAAAAAAACACACACGTTTCACTAAATATTATAAAATACATGAGAACTGAAAAAAAGAAATGAATTCCTGACCATGGCTTCTACTACATGTACATGGTTTGTTGTGAGTCTGTAATTACATGGAAAAACCTTGGCCCCAATTGTTAAACCTTTAAAAACTCTATCTGTAAACATATAAATAAAACTCTTACCTTCAAACTTTGCAGCTGTAATGCAAGAACAGTCCATTGGTCACTATGATTAAGGTTAGGATATATTGTCTTAGCCAGTGGTGTGACTGAGATGCCGCAATAGATATTCTTGGTAGAACTCAACAAAAATAAATGTAGCCTAATTAAATTTTGTATTGACAACCTGGAGTCCCTATTGGTTTTAATTGTATTTATTTGTTTGTGGGAAAGGTGCCACTATTTTAACATTACCTTTAACTGAGGCATCCAATATGTTTAAACTAAAAGGAGCATGTAGTTAAACTTAGATGTCACTATTGAAGATCATGTCAAGTGTGGCTAAAACTAATTTTGTATCAATTAAATACACATTTAGTCGCTTCCCTTCTTCTGGGCACAAACATATACTTTCATATATTAGCTTAACAGATTTGCCTTGGGTTGCTTCCTTAAACACATCTAGTAAGCTACAACTGCACACTTAGCAGGAGCCCTGGAGTCACTTATATTTTACAGGTTGGCCAGTCTACAAACTGGCTGGTAACCCTGAAATTCTCTTTTTAAACATGCATAGCTGAAAACTTCATGTTAAAATGTGTGTTTGTGTTTTTATAAAACCAGAAAGGTTGATTTGCAAAGTATCTAAGTTTGGCTTGAAACTGGCACATTAACAACAAACGCAATGTAGAATTATTCATGTTCACCTTGATGTTATTTTATTTAAATAGAATAAACAAAAAACACTCAGCTTGCAAAAGCTGAGATGGTGTACTAATCAAACATTAATGAAAGGGATTTAAAAAACAAAAAACCATCCAAGTTTAAATTACAGAAATATGTTGACACTTGTTTGCCTTGACTGAAAGTAGTCTAAAAGAACTGTTAAGCAAAGGTTTATTTTATTTTACAGCAGTTTAAGCTGTATTTGGGTTAAATACATAACAAAATATACGTAGACATCCTACAACATTATGGTTATTTTGATATTGTTCAGTGAAAAATATTCCACAACTGGAGATTTAACAGAAAAGTTTAGGTTTCATTCCTATATAAACCTGTCATAAGTTTATTTATTTATTTTACACAATGGAAAACATGTCCTGAGATGGTTAAAGATGACTTGAATGTTTGGTACTGTTCTGGTCTTTTAACACAAATATTTCATTTCTTGTACAAACCAAAGAAATAATAGCACTCTAACACATGATTCATCTTAAATACAGTATATACCCATATATACACTACTTTTATGACAAACTACAGATGACAAGAATGTTAGCTACAAATTATTTTTTTATGTTATGTACAATTTTGGAAAACAATCAAGGGTGTACAAACTTCCATTGTAATTCCACTGTAAAGTCAGTCTAAAAACATTGTGATATAATAAAAAAATTACCATTTCAATGGTATCTCAGTAAAAATCAGGCATTTAAGCTGCCTGTCGGTATTCAAAGAGAGGTAAATAGTGAGATGCTGTTTTACCAGTTGCTAACTGTTCGCTGGTGATTAAAGAACACAGATTATTAAGTTCTTCAGGGCAGGGAGGCACTTCCAGATCCCCAGAGTACTAAGAAAACTCCCAACACCATCCATCTCTCCCCTCTGGAAATACCCAATGCAGTAAAAAAAAAAAAAGTCTAATAAAATACTGTATTACAAAACATGTTTAACTAAAACCCATTTTCATGTTCATGTAAACAGTACTTTGTCCAGATATATCCCTAAAAAAAGATGTGATCCTGCTTCTTAATCTGCGATGCTGCAATAAAAAGGGGGTTTATGTATCTGGTTTTAACTGAAATACCTCCCTCTTTTACCAGTGTTTGTTGTTTGCTCTCTGTTGTACTTCTGGTTAGTGTCTGTAACAGTAACTGGCTCTAGGCTAGCCCATGGGTCCTCAAGCATTGAAGGGCTGTAATAGTTTTCCACATCATTAGACACTCTTTTCTCCCTGCCATGCGCAGAACCAAACGGTGTAGATGTCCTGGGTGAACCCTTTGAGAGAAAATCATCATGTAAAGAAACATTCCATAGATAAAAATAATAATTAAATAAAACTAAGTAATATTTAACACAACATTTTTGTTCTGATTTAAGCTTTAATGATCCAAATTGTATGTGCTTTTTCCCCTCTAATCTTTTTAGAGGGGCACCAAAGGTAAGTTTGATGAAGTTCAGCGTGAATGTTAAACAAAAACCTTTGACGTGAGGCTTTGAAAAAATATATAATAATAATAATAATAATAATAATAATAATAATAATAATAATATAGGATGTTTGTAGTTCTAGTTATTCATAAAGTTATAAATCAGGCACCTTTTTGTTCTGTTTCCAACAGCAATCTAATTTTTAAACATATTTCTCAAGACCCAGGTTCTATGAAAAATGTCCATGTAAACAGTACTGTTCTTCAATGCTAAGTTTACTAGTCTGGACAGTTAACTGAATGGCGCTCCTCGTTTAACTCTAAAATCTTACACTCCGACATCTGAATCTCAGGGTGTAAGTTAGCTTTTAGCTTTTACTATCATTGTGAATCTTCTCTTAGTACGATATAGGCTTGTCCATAATTTTGTAAGTGGTAAAGAAAATGAAAACAGACTCCCCCGCCCCGGCCCCATTTTTCTCCCATGATGTTAATGTTTTACAGCTATCTGATGCTTATTTATATCAGATGGAAATTACATCACATTCAAATTAGCTACATGGTTCAATTATTTATTTTTTTGCTAAATAAATATATAGTAAAGGGTGCTATGTCATATATACGCTGATTTTTACCCAAATTCAGTGTGGCCAGTAATACCATTGCTGCTCTGACCTCATGGACTGGATGTCAGCTTGTATCATACAGCACCCCATACTATTTTCTATATCACATATTTAACCACTGGCCAAAGACTTTGTAGTTCTGCAGTACTGAAACAGTTAAAATACTTAACATTCACAATCAACCTCTACTTGTGGAACACAGGCATGCAAATTGGTCACTTTTCATTTAAAGCAATGGCTTGAAGTTGTATGCACTTTCTTTATCAAGGGTAGGCACACACTACCTATTTCCTTAAACGTGCAGAGAGTTTCTAGAATAGAAAGGGTTAATAATTTAAACATGACAGCAAGCCCCCTCCTTCATGTTAAATAAGGATTCAATTAAGAATCAGTTTTCAATTTACAAACATGGAGCACTTTAGTAAATTACCTGCTGCTAAAATATCTGCCGACGCTCAGTTGAGTTTACTAACTCAGGATGCAACTTTACTGCCACCAACAAAACCTCTTGCTTCACCATAATCATATTTTTCATAATGCTGTATTGGTGCAACGCAATATTGACAAAAGGCTCAGTACACCCTCCACCTTCCGTGAAATGATGACCCATATTATTAAAATAACACATTAACACAAGCAGTAGCCTTTTCAGTATGCTACAGTAGCTCAATTACAATAACACCACAGGGGCCCGATGTAGTAAGGCTTTTACGTCGAAATGCAATTTGAATCATTTTTTAAAAAAAAGAAAAAACTAATTTGTAAACCAAGTAACAACTCAAAAGTTTAAATTTGAGTGTGTAAGTTTGTTACTAGTAATGTAACATTAGCAGTTTAATTGACCTTTTTCTGCAAGTTTCATTTTGGTTTAAAGACTAATAAATATGCCCAGGGTTTGTTTCAGTATGAGGACAACACCTTTGAACTATAATGAGGAGGTTTAAAGGCTGGGCTTGTTAATCCTCTCAATGGACTATAAGCAGTAATCTATTAACTGATAAGTGTTCAATGTAATACTATGTACAATTCTTTAGAAAAACCCACACAGGGTTACTACTTTACTAGCCTAAACCAAGTACAGCATACTGATATGTTCTGCTTTAGATTATATAATGTAGCACTTCACACAAATTCAGGCATGGCTTGCTTGAATTTGGTTATTCATTTGTGGAAGTCTGTGTAACCTTAACTGCAAACCAATTATATTCCTGAACCTTGATTTATAGGTGTTTTGCTTTGTTATGCATTAGACCTAGGCCTATTTTGTAAAATGTTGAAACAGATTGAATTTTAACTGCATTTTGATTCAAGCAGTTTTCTGCTTTAAAATATGTATGATCAAATTACACTGCTTCCGAGTTGCTTTCGAGTGTCTGATCCAATGATCCAGACCGCATGCATGACTTCGTGAAGCAGGAACCAGCAATTCTTATGTAGGCTACGGTTCTTCTGAACCATGTTAGCTGCATACCTTGCAGCAGAGCCTTATTCAGGGCCAAGAACTGTACCACCTGCCTACATTACATTTTGCTGGTCGATTTAAGTTTATTTTTTTCAATTTTAATGATTAACAATCAATTCTGCATTTACATTAGTTCTGTAGTAATGGCAAGAGAAGGAATTTATTTTGTTTGGAATTTATTCAGGTGGAGGAGACCATGCATTAAAGGGATGGTGCTGACCAAATACTGGTTTATTTTAAAGCAAAACTACAAGATAGACAGCACAAGATGCTCATAGATTTAAGAGAGGGACAACCAAGGCTTTAAAATACCCTTACCCCACGCACTAAAATTACTGGGTCCCCTTTTCAGTGCTGAAGATCTATTTGGTCCTTTTTTTGTTGTTTGTGTTTTGTTTTTTTACTACTGCACAGAAGGAAGTCCTACTACAGAAGTATATTGCGGTAAAGGATGTCAATCAAGTTAAGTGACTCTCTACACAAGTATGACTAAGTGTGTGACATACAAAAATTGTGTAAAGGCAGACTAGCAGATTTGTGGCTATAAGACCATAACCTGCTATTCTCATTTGTGCCGACTACGTTTCTTTCATCATCGACGATTACACTAAAATCTACAGGAAAACGCACCTCCAGCAGGCCATAAGAAATTAATTTTAAAGCTTTGGTTACCATTTCTTTAAACATACCTATAGGTCAGTGGATAGTTAAGTTCTAATTTGAACCTAAACAGGCTATGGTACACTTAACTCACACTCAAAAATAGAACCTTCTGACAAATTTGTTAAGCTTTAATAGGCCATTCTAATAACAATAAAGTGAGGAAAATACAGAAATTAATTTATGAAATACTGAAAACATTACTGCGTATTACCTTTCAGTTCAGGGAGGCGAGAGTCGGCTGTAGTAGCCACTAGAGGGTGCAAAAGAACTTAACACTTAACATGCACACTCAAAAACACAATTCTACCAAATTTCTCATCATTTACCTTTAATATATTAATAAAGAATTATAAAAAATGTTATTTATAAAAATATAGTAAAACAAAATACCTCTGTACTATTATATTCTTTATCCAAAAACTTCAACAGACTTAATTGAACTAAACGCCAAGTTACTTCTTCATTCACCTTACCTCATTTACAATTACTAACACCATTTGTCCATGCACAACTTCAGTCCGCGCCACATCATATGTGATTTCACCTAACCCCTAAACTTAATCCCTAAATCTAACCTCTACCCCTAAACCAAACCCATAAAACTCTCACTATCAAACAAACTCTGTTACTGTTGTTTCAACACCGTTTGCTTTGCACCCTCTAGCGGCCTCCAGGGGCAACTACATCCGACGCTTAACGCCCTGAACTGAAAGGTAATACGCAGTAATGTTTTTTATTATTATTTGTTTATTTAACAGACGCCTTTATCCAAAGCTACTTACAGATACTAGGGTGTGTGTACTATGCATCAGCTGCAGAGTCACAACTACATCTCAAGAATTTGGGAAATTATGAAATACTGGTTTTCACAGTATTTCATAATTTCCTCACTTTATTGTTGTTAAAATGACTTAATGCTTAACGACAAAAACATGTGGCAACATTTTCTATTTTTGAGTTTGCGAGTTAAGTGTATCGTAACCCCCAAACAATTCTACCTAAGCAAAAAAAAAAAAAACAAAACACACATACACAAACACTACTTTTGGCTAGATTTATCAATGTCTTTGCTCTAAAGTGCATCCTGCATCATTTTTTTTGTCCATGGATAATAAATAATAAATAACAATTGATAATGTTAAACAATTAACTCAAATATAATTAAAAGATTCGACTTGATTTGCCATCCTCAAAAAAAAGGCAAATTACTCTTCAGCGTAAAGACGTTAGGGCCTGCCCTTTTACAGAAGCACTGGTAAAATCACAAAACAATTTGCTATAGTTAAAATATCTTCCCAAATTCTTAAATATAAAGACCGTTCCCAAAACCTTTCATCTCCATATATAATTTAGCGATGAAAGCCCGGGGAGACAACACACACCTTGTTTTAAATTGGAACGTGTACGTGTAGTTATTTTAGCCCTGCGTGTTGAATTTAGCACAACGATTATTTATTGAATTTCGAGGGAAAAGAAAAAAAAGCATTAGTAGCCCCTCTTGTTACCTGCCGATAGCCTCTCTGTTGTCCGGGCCTGTGCTTCTGGTAGTGGTGATGGTGGTGGTAATCGTTGTGACCTCCCGGGGACTTTGCGTACGGAGTCGAGTACCGAGGGCTTGGCCTCTGCGCGGTCTGACCCGGGGACGGGCTGTTAAAGCTCCCCATACCGCCGCTACCGTTGTTGTTATTGCCGTAAAAATTCTTCGGAGGAGTATGGGGAGATTTGCCAGAGTATTGCCATGGTCTCTGGCCATAAGGCGGAGACGTGGCGTTTAAAAATCCCCGGTTAGGAGGAGGCAGCAAGCCCACCTGTCCACCTCCTCCAAAGCCGGGCCCTGTCGGGGAGCCACGAAACCCTGCAGGTCTTTGATCCATGCCTCCGTTTCCTGGAGGAGGTGGATGTCGGAAACCCGGTCTGTACATTTCTCAGAACTAAGGCGATCTGCTTTTATCGTCTAAACTTTGTATATTGTAATTGAAACACAATGTGTACAAGAACGCAATCAAACCACCGCCATGTTGTGCTGCAATAGGAAGTAGTCCCCTTCCCTAACGGAACAAAGACCGAGCGAAAGCGTTCCGACATCCTGCTAGTGTAGGATGAAGAGGGTGACGATGTATTAAAACAGAGGTACATTCACTCCAAAGAAATAAAGAAAGACAAAAAAACACGTAAGCCGTGTCAAAACACAGAAACCACATTCTATGTATGATGAAAATCGTTGTTAGTTTGTTAGTACTATCGTTCAATTCTAAGAAAGGCATAGTTCACACTTGCAGTAAACGCTATCTTACGCACTTTTTCAATTGTTAATTTGGTGCACATATTAGTTAGACTACACGAGTCTACATGATGTACGGTACCACGGCGACCCTTCGCTCCGGGCAGTGCCTACAAAGGTCCCACGAAATGTTCCTGTCAGGATAACTGAGGAAGTCAGCACCTCCGGTCACATTTTTGTAAAGTAACAAAAACGCTTATTCACTGCCAAACATGTGCTACTTTAGATGTGTAATGGCTGCAGTACAGGATAGTGACCTTAGGTTTAGGGTTTCGGTGTTGGGAGAGGATTATTAATTGTTTTATTAACAATAATATGATAACCAATCAGAGTTCAGTGTCCTGGGAGGAACATTTCGTGGTTGATTTGTAAGGACAGCTCGCTCCGGTGTCGTTCTTTCCGGTCCCCGGTTTTGTCTTTTCCTGTCAGTCCGGCCCCCTTGTTAATTTGTCTGGAAGTTTGAGAGTTAGGGAAGATGTCTGCACTATCAGCGCTCGCTAAGGGGTTTGCAAGCCGCTTCTGTTTAAACTCCTTGCGTTCCTTTCATCTTAATTTACTACAAAAATGCAGAAACAGCAAGAATCTGCTCATCAATTCGCAGCCAGGTACCAGCTACTTACCTGTTATTTATTCCTTTGCATAACGCATTTGTGCTTATTCCATTAAAAAAAAAACAACAAAAAAAAAAACTATAATGGTCCAGTATTGTAAAAAGTCGCTTTTATTATTTAAATATTTTACAATATAACCTACTTGGTGGTTCATGTGTGAAGCCAACTGTTTTTCGCAGTTTTTTTTAATGCATTGTGAACCCCCAAAAAAAAATGCAAGTACTGTAATAATCTTTTCTCACGTGTTGCGTTGTAAATCAGTTACAGATCTGCTGATTTACAATGCAGGTTGTGGAACTTTCTGCTGGGGTTGGGACTATGGCTGCTGTCTCTTGCGTGCCAACGCTGTTGCCATTGGCAACGTGACGCTTTTTTCATGGAGCCCTGTTGTGGGGAAAAAACAAAACAAACAAATAAAACATATCAAAGGTGTAAAAGCAAGGTCTTAAAATCAATTTAGTAATATGCTTTAGAAGCCTGTTGGTTGTTTAGCACAGAGCTTTCCAACCTTTCTAGCTAAAAGAGCCATGCCAATGATGCCTGTAGGTGTCTAAAGAGTGGTGTGACCTCTCCTTAAGGTCAAATGAAAAACTAGCTTATAACTCCTTAGAAAGTGCAGATAGGATCATGGTTATTATGGAACACATATAAGAACTCACATATGTTCTATCAAAAACGTCTTTGTGACCTTTGACCTCTCCTTAAGGTCAAATGCAAAAGTGGCTTATAACTGCTTAGAGAGTGCAGGTCGACTCATGGTTACTATGGAACACGGATAGGAACAAGAATGCCTTGGAAGCTGTCAAGTCGCTTGCAACGTCTAGTTGTGATTATTTTGGTTAATTTTATTCTACTGGCGCTAGAGCAGTGGTTTATTATGTATCATGCATGTTGTTGAGCAAAGTGTATTTGATATGTGTTTGTGTATTGCTGTATTTAGATTATAGCGCTTCCCTTAATGAAGTTGTCGTTTACATGCGGGACAATAGTTTTGTTATATATATATATATATATATATATATATATATATATATATATATATATATATATATATAGACATATGTTCGGTAATCTTCCAAGAGAAGGGGTAATTCTGATGTTCAGTCTTTACTGGTAATGGTTAGGGACTAGAGAATAATAATAACAATGATAATAATAACAAGTAAATGATAGAATAGTTTAACAATCGTGTTTGTAAACAAAGACGATATTCATGCAGGTTAAACATGTACATTTAAATGAGAAGAAAAATGTGTTATGCGTTTAACATTATTTAATGCCATGTCTTTCCTTAGGAGGGAGCAGTAGTACTGCTAGGTGGTCAGTCATAAGTTTGTTTTGTGAACATCAGTCATTGTGTACAACCTGATAGCCAGTTGCAATCTGAGTGAAGTACCCATTACGAAAATAAATATTTATTCCTGTGAACACGAGCAAGTTGCTGTTTCCCACATTCTAAATACCTTGGTGTTCTTGAGAGAATAATGTGATTGTGGGTGAGGGTAAGCTCAGACCGTCACCCCGTTACACACCATAACAGTAAGTCAAAATAGACAATATGTTTTTTTTTAATGTATACCGTAAAATTGCACTGTGCTGCATTGAAAAAAATATTAATGAGAAACATCTGCTTCAAAAGGCTACTAATTGCCCATATAACTTTTTGACTTGCTGTCACAAAGACGACTGAGCGGTGACGTCACGGCAGAGCCAGGAAACACAGTACAGACAGAGACTTGGGGTTTTTGGTGAAGCTGAGCGCGTGATCGCGCTCAGCGTTTAATAATCAAACAGAAAATAAAAGGTTTGTACACAAAACAGAAACAGGACACGGCACTTTCGCCAAAATAAATATATAAACAAAACGGACTAACAATTAAACAAACGGTGGACGGACAGACACACAAACACGGTGAGTAAACAAACAAACAAGTATCGTGCTGGTCCTACCAGCACGCGATAGCAATTGTTTGTAAATATTTCTCTCTCTTCTCTCTCTCCCGCTTCTCCACTCTCAACACCCAACCCCGAGTGAGTGAAAACATGCTGTTTTATGCAGTTGTACCGAGACTCGATTGCTAGTCAATCATTCAATTGGAATCTCGGTACAACTGCACGTGAATTAATTAAAGTGCACTCCCGTGACCACACATTGCATTTTAACTAGCACGTGAAGTGATTTGTGCCCTCCGTGCCTAAATATAAATCTACATTTTTAAATCACAAGTGAAACACAGACCCGTTTATATCCCGTGTACCGATGACTATACACCAACATTTACACACAACACGTAACACAAAATACACACGGGGGGGCACTTTGCCACACTTGCTGAACAAAGATTTAATTGATAACTGTTTAAAAGTGCACTGCGACATGTTTGCTATCACTTTCCAACAAAACACAAACCTTCTCTCCTGTGTATGTGGATGAGTGTGGATGGGTCATGTGAGTAGTCCAGACCTAATAAGAAACTATCATCACCTATGGTTGCTAAGGAATACAAAAAAAAACAATAAAAAAAATGTAAACATGGCTGCTGGCGGTAGAATTTAATGCTGCTGATGCTATGTGAGGCACCCTAACGCTAAAATCATTTGCACCCCTGACGTAACGAACACATTAAATCTCACGGCAGTCCGGTTAAGCATGAGGGCCCCAAAGGGTGGGGGCCCTGAAGGGGATGTATATAAGTATTTTAAATTACATTTCAAGCTACTTACTCTTTTAAGGGAGACTTGATAGAGGACACAGTTGGACATTTGAGTAGAGACAGACCTAAGACAGAGACTTTTTTTTACATAGAGTGGTGAGTGTATGGATTGGTTAAAAAGCCACATTGTTGATGCTGAATCATTGGGATCCTTTAAAGCCAGCTGGACGTTCTGGGATCAGTGGGCTACTAGGAACCAGCCAAGCACGACTCATAACTTTCTCAGAGTAACCTTTTAAACTTACCAAATAGAAGATCCATTTTAACCCCTTAACATCTCTATTAGGATTAATAATATATAGATAAAAGTAAGCTGCTCAAAATTGACATGCACATATTATGTATTGAATAGCAATGATCACGGCAAAACATGCAATAAAGAATATTATTACAACGCACACAAACTGGGTTTATATACAAGGTAGAAAAGGGTAGTAAGTTAAAATATCATTATTTTTCATATGTGAATTTAATTATACAGTAGTTCACCAATCCAAATCCCATTTTTTAATTAAACAAGTTTAAAGGGAAATGATACTGTGCCACTGATACGTCAGTGCAAAAGCTAAGCAGGGGATTATACAGCATTGTTGAATAAACATCTCTTCCTGAAGTGGCTGAGCAGTAAGAGTTTAAAAGAGCTAGGGTTTCAGCTGAAGTTAACCAGAGCAGCATGACATTTATTTTTCCTGAAGATTTTTAAAGGAGAAAAACATATAGCAAATTAAATCGCCACTCCAGTTTTAGAGCACAGGTGAAATGAAATGCCAAAAACATAAATACACACTAATTGCACAGAATCTTACATTGATATTTTATTTTTTTACACTTGTAGGTCATGTGGATATAAAACCATTAGAAGGGATTAAAATATTGGACCTGACCAGGTTTGTTGCTTTTTGTTAATGCTTCTTCTTCTTCAAAAAAAGCTTACTGTAATAAAAGCTGTGATGTACACACATACATTAAAATGAATGTAAGTGAAAATGTGTATGACAGTTTAAACAGTAAACAACCATTTACACATGAACAAACCTTTAAATACAAATAAATATTCATTTCCACTAAATACTTTGTAGTATTTAGAACAAATTCATTATAGCTTATCATTACTGCCTGTCAAACCTATCCCCACATTGTGGAGTTAAACTCTGTTTAGGTGGTAAACAATATATTTTGTGGCTTAAAATATTGTACTATTTTATTTTGAAATGCTGTACTGTATAAACATGTACTGTAATGCATTACATGAAAATATATTCATTCATACTGTCATTTGTATGTTATTTATTCCAGGGTGTTGGCAGGTCCATTTGCAAGTATGATTTTAGGAGATCTAGGAGCAGAAGTAATTAAAGTAGAGAGACCAGGTAGGACATTTATAACCACAAAGCCATCCTTTTACAGACTGTTTAGAAAATCTGATTTCATTCAGTCAGTTTAAAATATATACTGTAATGAATTACTAATGACGACCAATTGTGTGTGTGAGTTTCAGAAACATTGTACTGTATCTTGGGTTGTCTAATTCTTTGCTGTTTTAGGTATAAAACCCAGCCTCTAAAACTAGCAAGAAACAAATATGGTGCATGTTTTTTTTCACCTCCTTTTTAAAATTTCTGTAAACTTAGCACTGGGGTAAATGCTTTGTGAAAAGGCTGTGTGTGTTTATATGTGCAAAATAATTTGACTACATTTTATGGTTTTAGGAGTTGGTGATGATACGAGAGCCTGGGGTCCTCCGTTTGTAGGAAAAGAAAGTGCCTATTTCCTTAGTGTGAACCGCAACAAAAAGGTAAGCTGTAGGAACACATCTTTTATATTTAAGACTTCCCTTTTTGATGGCTTTTGGCATTAGCTGGTAGCAGCTCATAGAACAAGACTTCCAACACCCATGATCACATTTCATTTGTATTTTTTAGAGTATTGCAGTAAATCTTAAGGATCCTAAAGGAGCAACTATAATCAAGGAGGTAAGAAGAACTTATTTATAATGGGTTACAGCTAATGAACAAATAAAGGGACAAATAAGTAGTGTTTTAATATTGGCTAAAGTAAATTTAAATGTAGCAACAAAGATACTAGTAATACAGTAAATTATTTTACAGAAGATACAGTGCTGAAGATTATTCTTCAAATGCAGCAAGTCCTTAGAATCATCTCTTTTTAATTTTTCCTTGTGAAACATTTGTGAAATCTTAAAGTAACTGCCAAGCTAATAACTGCCATTGTCCCTCTAATAAAGTTGATCAGTTCTTCTATGTTGTGATTTGGTGACTTGTAACAGGGAGACATATCTTTAATGTACTACAGTATATTATTCAGTCATTCGATTAATGGCTACAAAATCATAAGGGGCTAGCCACTGCTGCAACTGCTGTGGATTAACTTGGCGGCAAAACAAATGATGCAGCAGAAAGCATAAAAAAACAAAAAACAAACTGATAATCCTGGAAATGTTTGTCATTTGTGGCCAGTCTCTGTAGTCTGAGCCTAAGTGCATGCTGTATTAAGTTATGATTTGAACCTCATTTTGATTTCAGCTGGCAAGTGTTTGTGATGTTTTCATTGAAAACTATATTCCGGGTAAACTGGGAGAAATGGGACTAGGTTATGAAGACATCAAGAAAGTTGCTCCCCAAATAGTATACTGTTCAATTACAGGTATGGCCATGTTTAACATTACGCAAGGCTAGTTTATAAACCTGTAAATAATTGTGCTCACACATTTGTATTTGCTTTATTGCCTGGTAGTTTTGTATGCCAATACTAATTCCACATTCAGAAGATTAAACAGGTCCTTAATGTTCTTAAACATATTAAGATGTTCTTTTTGTTCTCTTATGGGTGTAACTATTTTATTGCCATTTATTACAGAACAGAGATGGAGGGTGGGGGTGGGACATTACATTTTATAATTAAGAATCAAGTGTGTTAATTATACATCTGTGTGCTGTTAATTTTATTTTAATAATGCCCGTTTCATTGAAAACACATTCCAATTATTGTCTGCACGCTTTGCTTGTAAATAACTTTAATTAAAAAAGTTATAACTGAACAAGACTTAAGCGGTTGTCTAAAATGGTGATAGACTGGGAGAAACTGTTGATTGTGAGCACATATGCAAGCTTGTTAATCCAATACAAATGTATAGAAACTGTACTACTATAATTAAAAAAAAAAATAAGGGACCCTTCCTGCCCTGCACATGAAGAGTGGGTTGTGTGTATATATTGTAAATATTTTCGTGTAATTATTGTATTTAATTAATGAAGTACCTGACGCTCCTGGGAGAGCTTGCCTGCTGTGTGTGATTACCAAATGTGGAGAGTGACAAAGAGAGTGAAGCATCTTGCTGAAAGCATCCAATCGCTGTTAGGGTAAACCAGGGTCGGAGCTGAACAAGGAGTCAAAACCGCAGACGGCCGGGCAAGTAGCCGGAGTCAGGGTTTGTTTATTGAACAGAGAAGATTAGTTCAGGGATTGTAGATCCCACCAAATTATAGAGAGTGAGGTGAATAAGCGGGATCTCCATGTGTTAGGAGCAGCGAACGCCATTTTCAAGGTCCCTTTTATTTGATAGTTTTTTACAGTTTTATTTTTGTTTACATTCATTGCCCATAGTGTCACGTGAGCTGTAGTCTGTGTAAATAAAAACCTGTTCGCCTGCGGGGCGTATCAACTATAGCCTCTGTCTCGCGCTCCTGCCTGTCACAAACAGCGAATGCACGCACCCACACGGCAGGCGCCTGTCACAGACCCTTATACGCTGATCCGCCCGTCTGTTGGCTCATTGGTCTGTCTGTCTGTCTGTCTGTCTTTCATACTAGGAGGGAGCACTTTATATCACTTTATATCGAGGGAGCACTTTATATCGAATCTGCCTTTTGCACATGTGCTATACTTTTGATAAGTATCTTTCACACCCTAGGCTACACGACAGGCGACACCGGAGCGAAGCGAAGGATTGAATCCTGTTTTTACTGATTTCGTTGCGGGGTCAACTAGGTAGTTGAGCAATCAGAGAACCGCTTCAATGCTTGTGGTCCACCAGGTTGAAGCAGCACCCAAAATAATGGAGGAAATAATAATACTTGCCGGGGGAAACTACCCAGAGCTTTATGACAACAGTCATCACAATTATAAAGATAGAGATGAAAGATTATTTATGGGCGTCCATTTCGAAGGAACGGGATATGCCTGGAATGTATGATTTTATTGCCATATAGATGATCATAATTTCCACATCATGTTGACGAATATGTACCAGTCTTGATCCTAGTCTTGTCAATAGCAATTTAATAGCTTTATATTTGTTTTGGGGTGAAATTGAGCTCATTTGAAAATATGTATTTAAAATAATGTATATACATATGCTTCTGGGTCGCATTGCATCATTGTCGCTTCAGGTGTGTAATGTCGCTGCAAAAGTAAAGTAAATTATCTTTCAGGTAAGAAACACTAAAAATAAGGAATAAACATGTTCAATAAGGAATAAACATGTATACTGGTACTGATTCCTTGTTAATTCCTTGTTAATATCAAAAGTATTCCTGGAGTCTGTTTAGCTATTGTTAATGCAGTTTTCAAGTTGGTCTTTCTGAACTCTCTTTTTTGTACTTCATACTACCATAGTGTAACAAAATGGCCAGCAAATATGATCATGGGAATGGGAAAACTTACTGGAAACTCCAGGGAGAGAGGAATAGAGAAGTAAACAGTGTTTCTGTCAGCAAAGTTTTAAAGTAACAAGCTTCAAATATTTAAGCCACTATACTGATCTACTGTCACATAAGAAATATTTATGGGATTATCTCTATGGGTAAGGACCCCGCACATTAATTTTGTCACAGAAATGGTTTAGTTTCAAAGATTTTAAAACTTGCTTTATTAGGAATTAAACAGTAATAGTACACTGGTAGTTTTAAAGAAACTGTACATCTTTTTTTTTTTTTTTTTTTTTAACCAGCATATGTTTCTTTTATTTTTAAACAGCAGCTGAATGTCTTCTTTTTTAAGTATATTAAAAAAAAAAAAACAGATCAGATTTAATGTGTACGTTATACACACAAGGGAATGTTTTATACACAGAGCTTATAATCACCTTGTTTTTGGCTTTCCTACTAATAGTTTGAGCTTGATCAGTGGCATACTTTCTACTTTTGTTTACAAAAGAAAAAAAACCCCACACATTTACCAGTACTTAAGGTCTGCCTGGGTTATAGCTTTTATAGAGCTCTGTGTCTTACAAAGGTTATAAATGACCTATTTACATTGTGCCGATCATTTAAATCATTATTAGTTACTTTAAAAAGAAAGTGTATTTACGTTTAGAGAGATCACGCCAACAAAAATGTAATTTGTAATTGTTATTTTTTTTTAAAAACTAGTCTGTTTGTGTGGTCTAAGTATGACAAACACAACAAGCTTTGGAGTGAAGCTTGCTGCCGAGTCGGTCATGGGGTGTGATCTAGGTGGCGGATCTCAAATCCTTTTAATCACTGCAAAAGATATTCCCTGCTGTTTTAAATTTTTTGGGGGCTACAGAAATGAACAAAAGAGATGCATATGTACTATAATGAGCAGTGATGTGTGATACACTGCTGTCAGTGAGATGAGATGAGGTTAACAGCTCTAAAAAAACACGCTTGCTTGCGGTGTGCGGGGTCGCCAGTTTGCGCCTAGCCTCCGCCCTGTTACACATATGGTCCGTTACAGTAGATAACACAAGGTCAGATCTCAGTGCCGAATTATAGAAACGACAAAATGCGATTTAATATACCAGAATTTTAGTATAATATAGTTTTGTATTGATGTGGCATCTTAATGCAAAAATCTAAATAATGATAAAACAACTGTAGGTAAATTAAAAACTTAAAGTAGATAGCATTCACCATACATGAAAACATGTGTCACTGGTACTATGAATCGACAAGGCTGATGCCTCTCTGTATCTTGTGGTAAAGATTGTCCTTAGCAAGTTTCATGATAATTGGATAAGTGGTTCTCCAGATAGTGTGCTAGAAATGCATCCACAAAGGCACCTCCCCCTTTATCAAAGGGATATCCATTACCAATTGGGGAGATCAAGAATATGCCAGTCACAATGTAGGAACAATTAATATTACATGCAGACTTGTTATGTTTTTAAGCTGATGTATGTCACTTGAGGAAAGGCAACGCAATTCCAATTGTGGGTAAAATTGATCAGAAATTATTATTTTCTGTTTTAAATTTGCATATGTGAAGGAAAAAAAAAGTTCTATCAGTATTTCAGTATTACATCAACAGACCATTATAATACTATCAAGAATCACAACATCAATGGCATTTTTTATGACAAAGAAGAATAAAACATCTGAGAGAAATTTGATTATATTTTTATATAAAGAAAACAAAACTAGTTCTGCCTCATTTCCACTTGATCACTTTCAGAGGTACATCTGTCATGTGTCCCCTTTTATAATTTGACATGTACTGTATATATTGTCTTGCATGACTAACAATGATAAACATTGAATTCACAGAACATTGCACAAAGCAATTCTGTAATAATCCAGGACCATATTCACATTGTAAAATATCACAAATCAGTTGTCTAGTAACATTTTAAGATGGTTTATACTAATTTACAATCTTTGTAAGATACCTAAATATTTTCTAAAGTTGTAACTTAGTTGACTTATACGCTTTTAGATATTGGTGATTACAGTTTTGCAAAGTCATCAGTAATTGACAGCAGTGGAATTATATGTTCACATATAAAGGCTTGAAAAGTACAGCTTGATGAAAAGCTAATAAATTCAATTGACTGAGGTACAACTTGTTTTAATATAATCCACACTTGTTAAAATCAGTATAGTTTGTGCTCTTTAATCATTATAATATAAAACACACTTTCATTTCTTCCCTTTTTTGATGGTTTGGGTTTCATGGTGCATATATTTAACTGTGCAAATACACTCAAGACTTTTGTGCTTAAAACTATGGCATTCTCAAAGCTGAGTTAAAAACACAACTTTGCACCAACATATGGTTCCTATTAACACCATGTTCCTAAAATTATGTGGTTGAATAAAACGATTTTGCCGTGTAGAAATTGATGGAGCAAAACCTGATGTAGGTTTGAAAAATAGAAAGTGTTTTATTGCGTTCCAAGAACTCTTAAAAACCCTTTCTTTGTCATGTGCAGGGGATACTGTATTTTCTCAATTTTTTTTTCTTCTTATCAGAGCGTTTTAAACCGTAACTAGCTTATCATGTAACTATTGTGCAAAATATACTGTTTCTGCCAAAACTCTATGTGTAAAGTGTTGTGCCAAGTTTCCTACCACAGTCACTGTTATTAAAAGTAATTTACCGGGGAAAAAAAATAAATCTACTGTGCTCATAATTTTGATTGGAATTGACCCACAGTCATTTGGGGTTTAAAAGAAATTAAATTGTTAAAACTGGTTGTAGTTTTTGATGGAAAACAATACAGTAGCTTAACCCTTTATTATCATTATTATTTGTGTAACCTTTTATCAGTATACATAGGGCTGATAATGTGCTCTGAGCTTCCACTCAGTAGGCAGATAATACATTTAACCTCACGAAGGCAGCATATCAGAATAATTCTTACCTGTGGACCCTCTCCATCAACCAGGCTACATCTGAAGTTCGTTTGTAATACCTACAGTGACTTTTACTAGACACTTTAGCGCTTCTCTTTAGAAATGATTATTGGCTATTGGCTTCCCCAGTGAGTATTCATAAGTGAACAAGACATTTATTTTTATGACATGTATATGTTGTTAACCAGAAGAGCGGCTGGACATTTGTATTTTAGTGTCAATAAGATAACTTTCCTAATTGCTTGTGCATTCCCAGGTTATGGACAAACAGGACCAATGTCCCACCGAGCTGGGTATGACTCAATAGCATGTGGTGTCTCAGGACTTATGCACATAACTGGTCCACAGGTTAGAACCTCATTTATTCTTTATTAACATTACTCCACAAAGTTATTAATAATGTTTTCTCATGGGAACTTTATATCATCTACATTTTCATAATCTTTAATTGTGTACCTGTTTAATGTCCAATTTTTGTATTGTTTCTGAATTTTCCATTCTTACTAGTTTAGTTTAAAAAATTTTTTTTTTTTAAATTTCCAGCCAACTCTAAAAGCTGATTATCTGAAGTGGGGTGTGCAGCTGTAATTTCTGTCCCCCTGAAACTGTGTTTTTGTCTAGCCATTTTCCATTTCCATTCAACATTGCAACAGTTGGGGAAGAAATGACAGTTTCTCTGAGGTCTTGATAATTGTATTCCTTCATAATTGTTTTATTCTTCTCATAAAATGTGCCTTTGCCTTTGGATGTAGATTTATTTGCATGTCGATGTTATCGTTTTTCATAGTTTACTAAATGACCATTCTTTAAAGATGTTTGGATGCTTGTTTATGTTTTCTTGGGCAGCGAGAGTTTAGCCAAGGCAGAATTTGGGTATTGAAATTTGATCAGGGCACCAGGTTCACCCAGGACCTTCTTTAAAACAGTCAGAGTATCTTCAGCGTACTCAAAGTAGACCACAGTTTAATGCCTCATTCTAATAACGGCTCCTTCAGTATCACAATGTTCTCTATACAATTACATAGACTAATCTTATAGGCGACAATGCCCACTATTAGGCAGCCGGCACCACTTACAGCAGCATTCCTTGATTCTCTTGATGGTTTTTTAAATGATGTGTATCGGTGATGTGCATTAATGTTTAGTTTCTGAAAAGTAATCCTCACTTTCATCAAACACTGAAAACTTTGGTTTCTGGTTTTAAAGCCCTCCCAGGTTAGGTTTTAAAGTGCCATACTGGTTCTTCTCATAATAATAAAAAAGAGATGACAGCTATGATTGCACTTGCACACATAGAGCCTGTAATATAAAGTTAGGGTTGATGCAGTGCGAAATCTCTAAGAACATTTGAAGCAAATGACTGTACAGTGCATGAAACAGTTTAATAGTGTAAGTGGTTATATTATTAATTTTGCATGGGGCTTTATTATGAGGTGTTGTCTGTACCTGGTGTTTCAGTATAGGTCACGATCTCTCATATGACGATAACCTATTGATAATGAATGTCACGAGACTGCACAGCAGAGAGTGAATATGTGACTGAGAGCCTTTTGACTACTGAGCCCAGGTTTATGTTTATGCCGTGATGTTCATACCTCATGTTCCCTGTTTAGGACGGTGATCCAGTCAGGCCGGGGGTGGCAATGACTGATCTTGCCACTGGCTTGTACACACATGGAGCGATCATGGCTGGATTACTACAGAGACACAAGACAGGAAAGGGGCAACACATTGACTGTAATCTGCTCTCATCCCAGGTACACAGCGATCTAATATACTGCATGCAGTGTGTTTCTTTTTCTGTTTTAGGATTGTCCATGTGTGTGCTCATGCCTAGTAAAGTTTAAAGCATTGAATCAGTAACTGTATTGCATTTTTGGTTACGTCATTATTCTTTTCCAGTTTGGCACACCACCTTTGTCTCATCAATTCAAATTAATTTTGCACCCTCTAATGATTGAAACCTATGTCTGCATTGAAATTAAACACATTTTCAATAAATACAGATATTACCCTTTATTTTATTTGGATGTATGATAAAGTGCGTTGAGGAAGTATACACACATTTATTTTGCACTTGGTAACCTAGTTGCTGATGCTGTGATCAATGTGAGCTGTGTGAGTTTGAAATGGGTTTTAAATTAAGAATATGTTGATGAATGATATAGCAGGAAAATTATGGAATGGTAAACAGCACAGATTTACATCATTAATGTGGTGTTAATGAACAATAACGTGTTAGAGAATGACCGGCTATATCTCAGGACAATCGATCCAACATATCTGTATTATTATTATTATTATTATTATTATTATTATTATTATTATTATTATTATTATTATTATTATTATTATTATTATTATTAATTTCTTAGCAGACACACTTATCCAGGGCGACTTACAATTGTTACAAGATATCACATTATTTTGACATACAATTACATTATTATTATTATTATTATTATTATTATTATTATTATTATTATTATTATTATTATACAAATAGATAAATTCAATTCAAAATTTCCCCAGCTAAAAGCTAATTTGCATATTGGATGGCATCTCTATCAGTTGGAAATGATCTGTATTTTTTGGTGAACAGACTGATTTCAGAGTCTCTTTCCTAGTGGCAGATGAAAAGGTGGTATTGTAATTTTTGTTTTCAAGAGCATCATCAGGAACAGACAAAAGAGGCATTATAATTTAACATCACGAATGATGTATGAATATTATTTAAAAATACATTTTTGGTGCACTTTGTTATGTGATCGCAGGTCATTTTCATTTAAAATCAGGTTTTTCAGCACTGAAGGTGGCTTAATGATACAGTTATGAAGGTTAAAATAGGATGTGATACTGAAGTCTATTGGTAATGTGTATGTTTAAACAAACTGCACAGGTTAAAGCTGCCTTTTTCCACATATTGAAATGTTTTTAAAGACAATCCTTCTCTGAGAATTAGGTCCTATGAACCCCCCCAAGCAAATTTCAGTTTGCTATGTGTATATATAGCCACAGGAGGGATTTATTTCCATCTTCCACCTCTTTAAGTGCTGCATCCTGTTTATTCTGCTTTACAGGCAAACAGTAACAGTTTGCTGCTCTTGATTTAATGTGTAGGATAATATTTACTATTCTCATGTGTTTCCCAGGCTAAATGTGATAGTTCACCTGTGGAAAAAACATGTTATGTGTTGTTGGAACCATTGTATATGTTATCTTATATACATGCATAGAGTATATATTCTTGTTCTTTTTTTAGTATAAAGCAGTAGGCTTAATAAAGCTGTAAGGTGTTTTGGAATAATCTTGAGCTACACAAAGATTCCAAGGCAGTCTTGTAGCATCAGACATTGCAATAAGTTAAACAAAAAATCTATGACAGTTTCACAACCTTGATCAATAAACACTCCACAGAAACGACACATATTTTAAATCACCAGGGTATAATAAAACAAATGTCTTGCTGGTAAAAAAAAAAAAAGCCTGAAACCATTTTTTTTTTTTTATTTGGACTTGGATGATTACACACAGCAGGATGCACAGCAACTGTAATAGAAATAGAAAATGCTGACATTACTACAGCAGTGAAGCCAATAATAATCAACCCATTGGTCTCTAAAATTCAAACGCAACCCCCGTAGTATATGTGCTCCTATATTAAAACGATTCTTATGAACAGCAGAAAGTTAAGCTCCTAAATGTATTAAAATCGATTCTAACATTAAAGGAAACATGTGGGAGGTTTACTGCTTATATAAAATGTATGTCTGATTAATCCCAAACCATTTTTTTTCTCAAAATAGCTTTAGTGTATTTGTTTTAAAATGGTTAATGGATTGTTGATTTAAAATAAAATACAGGGATTTTATAACATATGCAAAGAAAAACGTCCAAATACATCTTGAATGTATCATTTTATAAAGCCCCGTAAAGTTTGTTGGGGGCCCTTTATTGGTCAGTTTCTAAAAACATTTTTTTTTTATTATTATTAACAAGAGGAATAAATTAAAGCATTTAAGGATCCTGTTTATAGGATTAAGCTTGACTGCATCAAAACAATTAAACTGCTGTTTGATAAGTTAAATATGCTATAGAAAACGGAGTATATAGACAGTGAAACGTGCACTCCGAGATGTGCCTAGCAGTGCCTCCCAACACTGCCTTTTCTGTGTGTGAGCTCTGTATAGCTCTGAATGAATGTACAGCAGAATGGAAGGCACGGAGGAGCTGTCTGGATGTGATTTCAGAGTGGACAGTGGGTTTCTTTGTCACACTGTTTAAAATGTAAACCCTTACATGTCCACAACCCTTTCGAGTTTCTGTCATTTTGATCATAATTTAAAATTCAAGACCTTGAAACTTTTGCATCTGAACAGTGTCCTTTGGATGATACCCTTAAATAAAAAGCATGTGAGATTGGGATGTGGTTCTAATTATGTAATTGTTTGTATTCTTCTGTTGTGGTTCAGAATTCTCTTGGAGGTTTGGCTATCCTTCCTGTATTTTAATTGCAACCAGGACTCTAAAAAAGACTACTATATTGAGTTAGTTTAATCAGTATTTAGTATTAAGTAGGTGTGCAGTAGGTGTAATGTCTACATTTAACTTGACCAAAAAGGGATCTTTGGTTTTAGTGTCTGTTCTTTCTGTTCTTTTTTGACAATACCCTTTGTCATCAGGGATTATTGTTTTAGATTCAACTGTTATAATCTGGCACAATCAAGGGTGATGACAGACTCACACAAAATAAATGACAGTTTATATAATGTATGTGTAATAAAGATAGTTGTTACTTACTTGTGATGGAACTTGGTGTTTACATTATTAAGCATACTATATTGAGAGTATGACATTCTCAGGGTATATTGTGGTGGTGTCTGTCTGTACATCTTTCCATCTGTCTGTATGTCACACTTACATTTTTGCATACATTTATTGAGAATGTCAGAATTTACTGTAGAAGGGGATGTATGTACTTGACATACTTGTTTACATACAGTTCCTACCAGCACTAATTGCCGTTACTTTTGGATATAGAGGTTGAATCCCACAGGGGGCATTGACACCTGTCTAAATAGTTTCTATCTAAATATCTTATGATTGCCTTAATCATGTTGTTCTTTAGAAGTGGCCAAAATACATTTGCTGGAGCCAGGTTTCAGTTAATCCTGCCCTGCCCTAACATTAAAGGGTACATGGTCTTAACAATCCAGTCGTGGAAGCCCTACAGAGTACAATGAAATGACATGACGGCTGTTCTGATAGTGGTCCATAGTGGTCAGTGTGGCATGCAATTGCATTCTTGTACCTGTTTTATGCATTGTTAACAAGCTATACCATTCAACTGTGCCACTATTTTATTAGGGATGCAAGTTGGTTATGTTTTTAAAGCAGCTTTCAGATATTTGTCCACCACATCCCTTAGCTTGTTTTGCAGCTTTGCCCAGATCACTGCTTATTCCAGTTTCATGCTTGTTTGTGACCTCAACCAACATTATATTTTCTTTCAGTACTTTTGCATTTGGCTGTTTTATGCATTGGTTGATTTTCTATTAGGTCTACAGAGAGTAATTTATCAGATGCAGCAGACTACATATATATATAAGCCATGGGTATCCCTACTGAGGGCTGCCCAAATCAATCAGGTAAGTATTGCCATTGATTTATGTACCATATTACAATTATTAAGGGATGTTAATATGAACTCTCTATATACAAGAAAGTGTGCAATGAGCACCTGAAAATACCACTAGTTTAGTGCTGAAACTACCAACACCTTTTCATTGTACAAAAAATTTGGTTTCAGTTTTGGTTTGGTTTTCTCCTTTGACCTGGACGAACTAACCGTTAAGCAGTGTTTACATTACTCCACCAGAGGGAGCAGTATTACAACATTGTTTTACACCTTAGTTCTATATTCTATATTCTATATAGTTCTGTATTCTGTCTATAGCATTGTGTAGTCTTTCTTTATAGTGCATTTTGTTTAACCAAAATGCATTACATTTGAAAACACTTTTTGTCCCCTCTTTTAAATTTTAAATTAGCAAAATGTGGGCGATTGACAGATACAGTAAAAGCTTGAGTCCCCAAAATACAGAGAAAACAAAACATTGATTTGCTTTAGCGACCCTGCTGAACATTGTATCCAACATATAAATGATAGGGCAGAACAAGCTATAGGCCTACCTAATTACACAGGGTCACAAAGTAGCATAACTGAACATATTCACGCGTTAAATTCAGCTTTATAGTATTTCCTCCATTTTTTTCACCTGGTTTTAAAACAGAATTCTACAACCCGTTCATTAAGAGCTAAATTTATTTCTGAAATCCACTTAACACCCCCGCAATTCAAATTATTCGTGTATATGAGGGGGATATAGTGTCTGACAGGGGATTATATTGCCCAAAGCTAAAGGCAGGTGTTTTTGGAGTGGAGATATTGCTGAAAGATAACAATGCATTTACAGCTTTCATGTCGTAAACATCTTTTTGATTTAGAATTTGTTTTGTCTTCAGAAAGCTGAGAAAAAAAGAGGTCAGGGGTGTTGCTGTGGAGGGTTGCTGTATGTACCAGTGCTATATTGTTGTTATGAATATGTACTGTTGTTATGGACTTCAGAGGCAAACCAAAATATGTTGCATAATAGTTTTTTAATGAATCACAAGATGGATTTTAAAACTAAGGTTTAATATATTGATAGCAGATTGTGTTAAATTGAGTATTGTTTTATATGTAACTTGATTTTGACTAATGCGCCTATATTTTGGATGTTTATTGTTATTCAGACATTTTAGATTTAAGACATTTTCATTTAATTGCCTTTGGCCACAGACAGCAAGAAGTTGTTTGTATAGGTAACCAATTCTTTTTTGGATGCTTTAGCTTATTACACAATGTTAAACTATTATACATATTGTAGTCTGTTATAAAAAGCTGGGATGTTAACAGTGAAGACATTACAATAATGATTTAAAATATAAACATCTTCTGGACTTGGCCTGCACTGGGTCCAAGCCATTTTACACTTACTTGCTAATGCTGAATCAGCACATATTGCAAAGCAGCCTGCTCTTGCCATATTGTTTTCGCTGATGTGGGTGTAAAGACCATTGCTCCAATAGGACATTATTAAATACTGACATTTAAATCAGAGACACATATTAAAGTACAGACAGAACTAAGATTTAAACCATAACATTTTACCATTACTTTAGAACTGTCAAGCTATTCTTTATAGATGACACAACAGTATTATCTGCTGCATCTCCATTAATAAACCTTTTTGGGCATCTAGGTACACTTCCTTGTGACAGCTAATGCTAATTGAATATGCCTTCCTTATGGATGCTGATGAATTACTATTGTCTTCCAGCATGACTGACCTAATGCATCAACAAACGAAGGTGTCTTTTTATTGGGGCTTTTTGACAGGATGTCACAACCAGCATTACACAGCGCCTTTTCTGGTCGGGAGGGAGATTTACAGTTCAAATGCCTTTGCTCTTTGTCACAGGCTTGTATAGAGCAAAAAAAAAAGATTAAAGGGCACAAGAAATTATGCATTCCGCTATGCTCTGGTGTACTGTAGTAAAGTGGGCCCATTCTAAAAAAGTGCTTTTTTCACACAGCTTTCTGAACTAGTATACATTGTACTCATGGCTTCTGGTGATTTATCATAACCTAAGCAATTAAAAAGAGAAACAAGGTAGAAAATATAAAAATAAAAAAAATAAAAACTAATGTTGAAACTAAGCTTGACAAAAATGCTTTTTAAGAAGTAACCAGTCTTCTTGCTCAGGGACTTCCCGAGATAAGTCACAGTGCTGCACCCCTATGTTGTCATCTATGAGAGCACAACGATGCTACAGGTGAAGATAAGTAAGCCTGGGAGAGTCAAGTTTTCCATGTGAACATCATTAGTGAGCCTCATTAGTGCTATAGGGGTCCACAAGTAACAGAGCAGGACTTTAATGCTATAAAATGTATAAAAAGGTAAACCTGGAAAGACTATGTTATCTTTTATGAGGGTATGTGAGTCTTCATGCACCTGAAGAGAATGAAAACTGGCCAGTAATGTGGAATATACATTAAATGCAGGTAAGAGTTCACAGCAACTCTACTGAAAGAAAGGTATTCTAATCATCCAATTGAACTGAGCCGTGCAATGATCAAAGCAATTCAGACTATAGAAAAGCTTTGGGTGTTGAGACACAAAATAGTACAATGTTGTGGCATCACCACCTGATATCTCACAATTGTTTTGTGGGAAGATTATGGCCTGGCTTTCCACCGCTATAGAACAGAATAATACTCTGCACTGTATTGAGAGGAAGGTATTCGGTATACCACCTGTATAAGACATCAGGTTTTGAGATGTTACAAAATACTTGGTATTTTGTAGGATAATACTCTGAGCTTTCTCAGATAGACAAAGACAAACCCAGCACAAACCTCGCAAAGTGATTCTGAGGACACCTGACCAGCCAAGAAGCCCTGCAAGGGAAGCAAATGGCCAGAAGCTCATCCAAGGAATACACTGGCTGCAAGCCAGCACTTGAGTGTATATCAAAACATTCTGCAGTGTGTTTTTTTTAATTGTTTTTTCACCTGTTCATTTTCAGCATTGAAAAAAACAAGTGCAGTTTTTCATTAAAAACAAGCAACATAACTGTGATGTTTAAGCAGACAATACCACTGGGTGGTGTGGACTCAGAAAAAAAAAAAAAAAAAACATGGCACAAATTAGGCAAGGGCATTTCAGAACAACCAAGCAAACAAAAACAATTGTTAACATTAGCTAACTTTACACTAGAGTAATTGCAAGGTGAATGTGGCACCATACGTCTTTCAATGTAGTTTTCTGTCCGATAGCATGACTGCATGAGGGAAATTCAAGAAGCAATTTACTCTAGTGTCGTTAGCACCAGTTTTTCTGAAAGGAGAAAAATGCCCATTTAAGTTAGTAAAAAAATCAAGAATTTAAGTCAAGCACTCTTAGGTATTCTTAATTAGTTTATTTCTAGTTTGGTAACATTAACATGTGTTTTTCTATTGGTGATAATATAATTTTGGAGTTAAGTTTCCCCCAAATGTGTTTTAAATGCATTGGAAATAAATGGAGGACCAGATATTAAGATTTCCAAATGCATTTTAACTTGTTGATTTTAGGTTCAGATTCAGTAACTACTTTTATTATCTCTTGTATGAACAAGTATTCTAAACTATTGAACTACACAACGCTGTAATTTATACACTCCCTGCCCCCCTCCTTTTTCTTTGGTTCCCAAGCACAACAAACTTCCAAGCCATCATAGTCCCCTTATATACATCAACCCCCTTTAATCCCCTTAATCCTTATATTGGAGAAGGGAATGTTGGAAGCATCTTAAGTGGCTGACCTTATAAAGATGGCTGCTGTAAACCAGCCTTTGTTCCATCCTGATAAGGGAAGGAAGTTAGTGGCTTTAGCTCCTCCGTCTGTCAGGAAGACGAACATCACAACTAAATGTCCTTCACCGTGTCACAGTATGATACTGAGTTTTCATGAGGCTGCTTACAACATTAACTATAATGTTATTTTGTACCCCTTACCAACTTGCTCTTAAAGAGCCAGTATCATGTCTATATAAGTTATAACAATACCTGTAAGATATATGTTGAAGCTTGGTAGCATTGTTTACATCGTTGGCTGGCGTCATCATTCTTTCCAGTCAGGTAGCAGCACAGAGTGCACCCTGATAAATGTCAGTAGATGCCCCTATTCATTATTGTCACTCAAGAGTTCCCTTGAGCTAACTTTTACAGATAGCTTCTCACGTTGCTAGACTACAGTCTGCCTGGTGTCACATGCAGAAGTGTCATCTGGGATGAATAAACTCAATGGCCTATCGATTTTAGACATGTTTTATCTTTGTATTTTTAGACACCATTAAAGAGTCATTTTTAAATTGGTATTGTATAGATTAAATACCAAGATCAGAGGTGTGTTTTCAAGATTGTGGTGGCTGTGAGCTGAGGTCAGAACCACAGTGTTAGTCATTCCGAACTGTAGTATTGTACTGACAATGGGGGATGATGGGCATTTTGAGTATATACTTTTCATTAATTAATTTATTAATTCATTGCTACAGTACTGCAATAATAGAAAAAAACAAGACCCTGGATCTTGAAACTTCTTAATAAATAATGTTTATATACTGTAACTTACATACTTTTAGATTTTGTTTAATTTCTGTAAGATGCTTTGGATAAAAAGCGTCAGCTAAATAATTAAATAATAATACAAATAATAATATCAAATATGATTCAAAGAACCTCCATCATCATTTTTCATTTTTGAAAAAAGCTGACGGGAGTGTGGTTCTCCTCCACTGACAAGGGGGCAGTATTGGAATAGCAGGGTACTTCTGTTGAGGTGAGCAGTTAAATCTTCATTCCTTCATTCTTTAGTTTGCAGGCGCAGGAATACTCTACAGCTGCTTTTGACAACAGGTCAGGGGTATCTGAAGTAGCACTTTGATGGTTGGAATTTTATGTCTGTATTTTATTATTATTATTATTATTATTATTATTATTATTATTATTATTATTATTATTATTAATCGAAAATACACAAAAGATTGGCCCAGGTAACTTTTTCAGGTAAGGTAAAAATAATCTCAGCTCCTTTAGATTAATGTTGATGATGGAAATAGAATACTATGTGCTTAGAGAAGTTGTTTGAAATGAAAAGAAAAGGTTATTCACAAAACCCAAAAGGCCAGAAGGTTACATATTTCTGCACTGAATGTACAATTAGCTGTGATCTGAAGCAGATAACTTGTTTCTAATCCAGGGCAAAAGTTGCATTTTTGGAGTGAGGTTATGTTATATAGGCACTTTCATGTACAGCTATGGCTTCACCTAGAATTTATTTTATGATTGAGACATAATAATAATAATAATAATAATAATAATAATAATAATAATAATAATAATAATAATAATACATAGACATAATTTAGATCTTTTATTTAACACCATGTAATAAAAGGAACTCCAAAATGATATCACAAAAGTCTACCAGAAGCCATAATAGCAGTACAGTATTTCATGTTACATTTCGAAATGTCACATTTTTCTTTTTTTTCTTTCAGTTTTTAGTTAAGTATGTGGAAAACTACAAAGCGGGATGTAATTCAATATGTTAACGTAACATTATTCCTGTTTAAGTGTGCACCAATAGGCTTTTGGCCTCCACTGGTAAGGTGATGCACTGCGGAAGAAGCCAGTGTGTCTTGGCTGAAGGTTTTGTTGGGTTTTTTCCTGATGGTTTTTGTTAAGTTGATGTTGGCTGATGAAATAAAAATAAAAGGACACTCAAGGCTGACCATGTAATTTTGTTCTGCACCATCATGCTATTATTCTGGGCTTCAAATACAAGTCATGTGAGGTAAATGTAACTGATTTCACAATGCATCAAAAACAAGCAAATCTGTTAGTAGCAGTTCAGTGAGGAATCAGCATGATAGGTATATGCAGTGTTGTATTTAAGCATCCTCCTCCTGTTTAGTGTGCAGCAAAACTAATTGCTTATATCTCTAAAACTGTTTTTGTCCCACAAACTTTAAACAATGCAGGTATAATATACACCCTTGAGACATACTGTATCTGGCCTTGCCCTCCTATCCAAATGGCTGCCTGTAGTTATCTCTGATATGGCAGAACAGATTCCTTCAAACTGAAGTATGTTCTTGGCCTACATACAGTAGAAAGGTCTGCTGATAAAACATGGGGGGAGATCAGATAAAAATGTCCAACTGGTAGCTACAGTGTACAGCTCTTTTAGACAAACCTCAATGATCCTCCATAAACCTTTGTCTTGTCAGGACTTTTTATTGGCATACATTTATACACAATCTACAGTACATTAAGAAAGTGTTTTGATATGCGCCAAGACCATCCACTGAACTGATACTTGCATGTATACTGTACATAAAACCCATAAACTATGGCTTCCTGTAATTAAATAGCATGTACATGAATGTTTATTTTCAAATATGATTTTGTCAAACATTGACTATTTTTTTTTTTTAATGTGTATTTAGTTAAACCTGCACATTGAATTGTAACAAGTGGAGTCAATTTCCTTTAAACTGGAGTAAACATTTTCACTTGATTTGAAGGAATGCTGATTATGTGCCTGTCAGATGTGCTGGAGTCGCCCATCTGTTCAGACGTCTATTTGTTAAAGTATATCTATAATATGAGTGGATTTTGTTGTGATGATAGGCAGTGCTTTTGTAATCACCACTGATTCACATGTTGCTAAACCAGATGTTTCGGGAGACAGAAAAAATAAAAAATAAATAAATGAATGAATGAAAACCCCACAGACATACATTTATAGTGCTCAATTTATGTAAAATGCATAAATCATTGTGCTGAAATAACATTATCTATACACGCTACATTATGTAAAAATATAAATCTGAACAGTAGTAAAATCAAATTAACACCTAGTGCACTTTACTTTAGTCAATAGGCTACTGGTATCACAAAATAAATAATGCTGCTGCATTAAAGAAACATTTCTTTATTTCAGGTTGCCTGCCTTACTCATATAGCTGCAAATTATCTCAATGGTCAAAAAGAAGCTAAAAGATGGGGAACAGCACATGAAAGCATTGTTCCTTACCAGGTAAGTTTTTAATTATTTTGTTTTCAAATTTAAAATAAAATCTAGCAGCTTTGACCTTACAGTCATATCTTACACAACTCAACTTCCTCGTCTGTTTACCCTGCAGAAAGTTGTGCACCACAGATAGATTGTTGACATTTTTAGTCAAAATAGTTCCGGGAAGTTGTAAGAACATAAGTAAATTTACGAACAAGAAGAGGCAATTCTGCCCATCTAAGCCTGTCCTGTTCCTAGTAGCTGATTGATCTCAAAACTTAAAGGATCCAAGTGATTCTGCCGCACCAGCATTGAGTAGTTGATGATATACCTTATTGTTACTGCTCCATCATTATTTTTTCACAAATTGTTGACATGACTAAGTAAGGAATCATACCTCTTTGGAATCCTGTTGGTGTTGACAAGCTTGATCTTGATCTTCCCAGGACTCTTCAAGTTACCCTTTGCTTTTACATTATGTGTCATCACATAACAAATCATTTTTACAAACCCCACCCCCTCTCTTTAATCCAGGAAAAAAAAATCCCTAATCTAGTGTTATCTGCAGGTAGCTTTTAAAAGGTTTAAAGACAATGGGCCAGATTCATGAAGCATTTAATTCAGTGAGAAGTGCACCAGGTTTGTATTTGTAAAAATTGTAATGTTACAAATCAGCAAGAAACAATTTGAAAGCTCTTAAATGGTCTAACTCTATTGTACAATACCCTAATACGATTTAATTTGACATTAACATTATGATATGTAGTCTGTTAGTATTAATTGCAAAATTACATTCATAGTGACTATTTTAGTATAGTTTTCGCCTTAGTCTGCTGTTGAATGAAATAATTAAAGTTTGTTATGGTGATGTTTACATTTTTGTTTCAACACAGAGGTGTTTTTTTCCTCTTGATACTAATCCTTGTCATTAGGGATGTTTATCAAGTGTGCGTGTTAGTTAAATCCTTTAATTTACAGGGTTTTAAAGGTTCAAAATCTGGCAAATGCCCCTCTGAAAACCGACTTGCTCGTACCAATATTTACAACCCTATTTTAGTTATTTCTAAATGATACTTCCATTATTGCAAAGGTTATTTTCCAGTCTGTTATTACATGGACATGCTAAGTAGTTTTATTAGTATTGAATTTAATTTGTTTTTTTTTTTTCTGTAAGGTTGTTATATTTTGCTGTTATTTTTTCCCAAGCATATCATTTTATCATGCATGTGTTTCTAAATAGGATTAAGTTATAATCCCAATAACATGATAAACATGTGTTCACTTTTAATGTGCTATTTTATCTAACGCTATAAAAAAAAATGCTCCATTTAAAGTAACTTCAACAAACACCCAATGCTAACATGTACTTGGCCTGTATGATGATCTTTCTACATATCCCTGGTCTTATTTCTTTGTTACTCAGTTGCTTGTTTATGCATTGTTTTCTGTACAATTGGGTCTTTAACTTGCAGGTTAGTCTAAATTTAAGGTGTTTTGCTTTAAATCTACAACTTTGCTTTATATAAGGGCTGTTTACATGCTTTTCACAGAAGTTTCAATGCATTTTGAATGCTACTATTAAGAAGATGAACTGTAGGCTTTCTTAAAAGAAAATGCCATGCTTTGATGGCAGGAAGTTAACTATTAGGTATGAGCTGTGTTTGCGTAATTATATATTTATGTGCGATGTTAAGTTTGCTATCTGAGTATCTATTTTATAATGCATACATGTGTTTTTTTTCAAGGTTTTGGCAGGGCAACATCTCAAATGTTTTGAAATGTCTAAAAATGTAAATAAACAATTGTGACCAAAGAGGATATGCGAACTGTATTACAATTATGATTCATATTTTTGCAGGGGACAATGAATATCTATTACAAGAGGAATATTACTTTTATTATTTATTACTCGTTACTTAAAAATGCAGCTCAGGTGACAATAGAAATCTGAACCGATGACAACACAAACTGATTATTATTGAATTGCTTGACACCACTCTTTGCACAACATGATTTGTTTTAGAACAGTTAACCACATATTTTATTAAAGCTGCATGTTTTGTAACATGTTGTGTTAATCCTTTGCAGTGGCTGTAGCTAACAAAATAGTTTTGAAAGACATGCATGTTATTTTCATTTTTAAATGTGCTGTCTTGGTTTACACTGGGTTAAAGCAAGCCAGTTTACTTGCCTTACTTCCACTTTCTAGGTCAGCAGTGCAATTGGATTCAAATTATGACACTGGCTGCAGTTGCCCCTCAATTGGGAAGCAGCTAGTTGTTTAATGACTGGAAAGAAGCTCTTAAAGGGGCTGGAACAATTTCACTTAACAGGAGGTGCAAGGCTTGCAAAAAATAATACTTCACCTAGTATATCACTATAAATACTAAATGTATATCTAAACATATACATCCATTGAAAGTGCACAACAGGTAATATTTATGTAATTGTTTAGATTGCTGCAACCACTATAATAGGCAAAGGACATTTAGCATTGAGATTAGACCAAAATCGTGTTGAAACAGGAGGCAATTAGCTTGATTTGCAGAGTTATATTTGATCATAATGCAATCTTTAAACTGGTAGAACCACCTAGAGGAATTGGAAGAAATAGCTATCAGGAAAAGATAATTTGTGAAAATATGACAAAGATCACCCTAGGTCTTCGTATTTACATATATTTAGCGGATTACACATATTTTAAGCACACATCCTGCACTCTTGTCTAAAGTGGCTTCCACATTCCTTTGGCTCACATCTTTCAAGTCTTGCACTTCATTTGTGCAATACAATGAACCCTTGAGTTTCTGCAAAGTTCAAAGTACATTCATTTTATTATGTAGATGTTTCTATGTAAAAAAAAATGTTTTGCATTTCTCATTTTGTATATATACTGGCGAACTAAAAATGTTGTACCTTCAGAACCACTTACTGAATCGTAATGAACCTTGGTTTACAGATTCCTTGAGGTTCTCACAATCTTGCTCAAACTAGACTGCAACCACAAGAAGCCATATCTTTAAGGCACCCAGTGGTTTTCGGAAATAACTTTTAGACTCTCAGTTTGATTGTAAAGGGAAATGTTTTATCGGAAGATAAAAGCACCATGCCAAGAACTTCCCTGAAAAGCTATTCCAAGAACTAAATATTATTGTCATAACCTATTTTCTCCTTCTTAAAATTCTTTTGAAAGTAAGATTTATTTTACACACTCCAATCACTTCTTAAAGGAGAGGATTCTATTCCCACTTGCCACTTGGCCGAGTTTCTCCTTTGAGATCCTACAGTTTATTTTATTGGGTTATGTTTATAGCCTGTTTCTTTTACCCCACCTTCTCTCTGTGGGAAATGTTCCTCTACATCTGGTGTTGCTTGTTTATACTTCAAGGGAGATTCTGTACATAGTGGACATTCAGAAAAGAAGGATATACAGTATATTACCAACCAGGGTTTTTTTTTTACTGTGAGTGTTTTTTTTTTCTTCTTCAAAATAACAAAGGACAAGCTGTTACTTCTCATTGTCATCCTGGAGGAACAAAGCCAGGAAATGAACTATCAATGGTGTTGGTGTTCTGAAGCTACATCAGTGGCACTCACTTGTGGACATTCCTTTGCAGGACTTATTGCCAAGTCCTCAATTATTTAATTGAGCTTTCTAGAGCCTTTTTCCAACCAGGTCCTTAATTGTTTATTTGAACCTTGTAGGAAACACAGGTGTTATTGTCTCTTATCATGAGATCAGGCAGGGCATATCTTGTCCTTGTCCACCCTTATAACAACAACTATATTTGCTAGTTCTGACTGGTTCTATTGAAAATTGGTTTAAGAAATCAGTTACCAATATCCAATTTCAACAACAGTGCACACATTCTTTTAGTAATTCTTGCAATACCTTGGAATGTTTAGATCCACTTCCACTAATCACATGAAATTAGCTTCCAGGATCTAGCATTGGTCTTGACTTGCCACCACAAAACTCAACATTCTCTAGTGACGTCTGATTAACCTGTGTGGTCCCATGGTTTGAGTTGCGTTATCTAAAGCAGTGTAAACATTCACTTTGCTGTATGAAGAGAGATGGAAAGCTGCTTAAGTATCAAGCACATCTGTAGCCTGGAATCTTTTTAGCTGTGTGGCGAAGTGTCCCGCCCTTTTGTTTATTATTGTTTTTGTATTATGATTTGGATTATATATGACAGTGAAAAGCCGTGTTTTTGATTTATTGTTTGGCAAGGACGAGGGAGATGCCGTCCGCCATGGTATTGTTTTATATTTATTATTGTTTTAAAAACCTTGTGAGGATGCGTGACTGTCAGCTACTGATTGTTTAACTAGCTGACAGTCACGCAGACTTGGTGACCGAGGGATAATATAATAATTGATAGTTAGTTAGTCCCTCGGTCACAAACTATAAAAGATCTGCCATTTGGCTGCACTCGGTGAAGAGTGTTCGATAGTGGAGAACGAGTGAGGAGTTAGGAGGTAAAAATTAAGCTGAAGAAAACAATTGCTATACGTGCTGGCTGAAAACCAGCACAATGCTTGTTTTGGTTCTGTTTGTTTGGCCAACGTGCCTTTTTGTTTGGTGTTTTGTGTTTGTTTAAATCTTTTATTGTTTTATTATTTTTCCCCGCTACTTCCTGGAGTTGAATCTGTGTTTCTGGTCTGACGTCACCCCTGCAAAACCAGCTGTTCACAAGCTGTTAACACATACAGGGTCAATTAAAGTAAGTGTGTGGGGATATATTAAAACCTGATTTTTTAAATATGGATTAGAAAATGATTCAGTACCATCAGCAAAATCAGCTTCCAGCTCAAGCAGGCTTATATCAGATAGTAGATGACCGCTGGAACATCACAGCATCAACTATATTATTAACTGTATCAACTGTATTATTATTATTATTATTATTATTATTATTATTATTATTATTATTATTATTATTATTATTATTATTTATTTCTTAGCAGACGCCCTTCTCCAGTTAAGTGCAAGTACAAGATGATGCAAGTACTGAAAAAACTGTAAATCAAACTTAAAATCAATCTCTGCAAATGCCTGCTTTTTTATTTTGCCGTATTGAAAGCTCAGTTCCATCGATTCAACAGCAAACACTGAACAGATACAATTGGTCCAAATGTATTTTATTATCCGCCAAAACCAGCCAAATTAATACTTTGAGCCCACGAAAGCAACTAGTCCTGAATCCACAACTGCAGAATCAGCTGTGGCAGCCTATCGGCTCGACTGGAGCTCAGCATCTTCCAACAACAACAAACTGAGACATGGACAGTTCAGTAGTTCTGCTACATTCAGATGTCTAGCACTGTCCAGGTAAACTGTAAGCAGCTCTGCCTTTGATGAGGGACGCATAACTCCAGTCGCAGTCAACTACCATGCAGTAGAGCCTTCATCGATGGGCACTTAATCGCTTAAATAATCAATTAGTAGTGCTTGGTTACGGAGGGGATATTTCCACATGGCCAATACTAATAAACACAAGCTAAAGGCACATGGCACATAGCTTGTGCTTAGATGCAGGTTTTATCCAGGGCTGTACTATAACTGCGTTGCATGGAATGTGCAAAGGGTTGGATTCTTGCTGCGTAATAAATTCATGACATTCTGTACCCACATTGACTGAAATGACCTATGGTAGAGTGTTATATAAACTGGTATAACTTAAAGCTGTAGCATCAGAGTGGGTCATAATATCATTCTGTGTATATAGAGGGGAGTCCTAAGCCATCCTCTGTGTCTACTTGGTTTCTGGTCACAAACTCCCCCACTGACAAAGAATGCTATTAAAAAAGAGTCATAAACTAACTGCTGGACAAGTGTTTGATCTTCCCCCATCGCTGAATGAATCATTTGGCGCCGGCAGTATCTTGCACAAGGCAAGCCAGACAGTTTTGGGTGCTTTGACACCTCGGACAGAAAACAGTCCATCTCATAAATCCAGCCGACAGGAGTTGAAGCAGTGGACCAATTGAGAGCAAGGGGTAATCTCTGAACGAGAACACAGCCCAAAATAAACAAACTGACCAATCACAGGGTGGAAGTGAGAACCACAAAAGCAGCTGCGCGACTTTCAAAGGATGTGCTTACCATACGGCTCGCTTCCCACACTAAGAAAGGTTCCCCACAGAAGGAACAGGGCTCCAGGCAAGAGAAATAATGCTCCCAACATGAGACATAAGGCTCCACACAAGGAACAAGTCTCTGAACTTTGACCTCAGGAGGAGTGCTGAGAGGAAGTGGCTCAGAGTTCGGTGGAACAAAATGGAAGGTAAACTGCTCTGAGGAAAGTTTCTGAAGTCATGGGAGCATAATTGCTCGAATTCACGGAAGGCAAGGAAGAACCGATGTTCTGAAGAATGGCTAAAATCAGCTTTGAAGAGAGCCATAGCTCTTTGCCCTACAAGAGACTGAAACAGTAAACGGGACACTGCCTTGGTCTGAAAGCGGGTCTTGGTTTCCATGTCGCTGCACGGCACAAATGGAAGCATCGACAGCAGCTGGGCCTAAGGTCATGTTCTAGCCGTACAGAAGAATTGCAACGAGAACACTTCTACGAACTACATAACTTTCCATTTGTAATGCATTATCTGAACTGAGTTACACCTGATCAACTGAACTATTTGCAGCTGGAAAACTGCCGACAACAAAGATAATGCTGCCAGACTATTGAATTATCAAAAAGCTGATGTCCATTTGAAAATAACTATTTGTTTATTGCGAGGCAATGCAATACAATGCATACTTCAAGCAAAGTACAGTCTTCTTTCATTGGAACTTCAGATCCAGAGAGTTGCCGTGTTAATCAACAACAAAGATTGACTTCTTTGTTGAAAATCGATAAATATTCAGCATATTAAATACTTTATGAATCGAGTAAATTACTGTAGCAAATGCTATCAAGTTAGTGGATAAACTGTTTTAGGAATAGCATATAACTTCCTGTTTTAGAGTGTGTAAGAAATGTATTTTGTTTGTTTAAATGAGTAATTCAAAGGAGTTGCCTCGTAAATGCAGAGAATTTGATCATTGCCCCATTTCTGAATTAATTTGAATATATAATCAATTGTGGTTGATAACATATTATTAGTTTGGTAAATCACGTCTAAACTAAATTAAAACGGTAAAACTAATTTGCTAAATTAGGTACAGGAATGTTGGATTCCGTTCAGAATGGGAAGTTGAATTAATTCTTGTGCATTTTGAAATGAAACATGATCGATTACAATGAGAAATGAGTATTGAAAATACTAATGCAAAGTAAACACTTTGTGTGATAAGCCATAATTTAATATTCATATATTAACCATGTATGCTAATAATGTTATGGTCGTTGTGATCTTTTTTTTTTTTTTTTTTTTCTTTTTTCTTAAATTTAGTCGTTGCCAATTAGTTTTTTATTATTTTCTCCCCAATTTGAAATGCCCAATTATTTTTAGGCTCAGCTCAACGCTACCACCCCTGCGCTGACTTGGGATGGGCGAAGATGAACACACGCTGTCCTCCAAAGCGTGTGCCGTCAGCCGCCCGCTTCTTTACACTCTGCAGACTCACCGTGCAGCCGCCTCAGAGCTACAGCGTCGGAGGACAACGCAGCTCTGGGCAGCTTACAGGCAAGCCCGCAGGTGCCCGGCCAGACTACAGTGGTCGCTGGTGCGCGGTGAGCCGAGGACACCCTGGCCGACCTAGCCCTCCCTCCCACCGGACTACGCTCCGCCAATTGAGCCGCCCCTGGGAGCTCCCGTCCACAGTCGGCTGTGGAATAGCCTGGACTCGAACCGGCGACGTCCAGGCTATAGAGTGCATTCTGCACTCTAGCGAGTGCTTTTACTGGATGCGCCACTTGGGAGCCCTGGTCGTTGTGATCTTGACTATGAAATCAGTGAACTGTATACTATTCACGCATATCTCTAACCAATAGCCTTTCCTTTCTGTTATATTAGATTAGTTGTGCACCCCTTTTTATTCATAAATAAACTATTGTTTTATATTTCTGACATGTTGTGTGAATGTTGGTTATTGTCAAGGGAATCCGAGTTCTACATGATCCAGAACTTAAATATAATGTGTCATTTCTTACATTTTGACGTCCCTGAGAGGGCGACTAGAGACTAATTTATATTTAAATAAATTGTATACCTAATTCACCATAATGCTGATTGATTTTTTAAAATAAAAAATCTGGCAAGTTGACTTCAGTTTTCTCTAATGGCTTTATTAGGTTAAAATGGCTGAAACATGTGGCCAAATAAGATTACATCACTTTTACTATACAAAAGTGTTACAATGCCAGGGTGTCAGGACAGAAATGTAATAATTTGACAAATAGGAAGAGTTTCCTCCCAAATCGGACCCTACTTGAACATTTTCAAAAGTTAGAGATATGCCACTTCTGTGTCCAGCACATCAAATGCACATGTTATAACTAAAATACATTTGAGGTGTGTAGTGGAAACGGTTCATATTTGGATATTACTGTTCTCCACCACTTTCCTGTCACACACTCAATATACTCTTTCTTTAACCATGAATATAAAATTGTGCTTATTTCATTTAGGTCGGCTTTTGAACAAGGTTATTTAGGGTATGCTTGTGGTTTGTAGCTTTTTACAGAGTTCAGTGAGACCAGCGGACCAGCAGAATTCATTTTTAGCTCAATCTCTGCTTTAAAAAAGTATTATTGCAGTGCTTGTAGAAGTTCATTTTGGTTTTGCCTTCAAAAGTGACAAATGTGGGAATATTGCCTTTTAACATGACATATCAACAGTGTTGGCACATGCTGTGGGTCTTATGCATTTGGTTAGTCTTGTAGGAAAACGGGGGAAAAGAAAATGGCATTATTAAAATATAAATAGTTTCTAACATCTGCATTTCTTTGCGTGACTGGTCTTTGACCACAGTTACACTAGTGTATTAACCAAAGCCTGCCAGTGTTTAATCAGACTTTCTAAATTGTGCATGCAATTAACTGTGCCCCTCTGCTAATTAAAAGCATTGGGAAACTGTGACCTTTTATGATTACTGACTTTACTATTTTACAAAATAGTAAAGTCAGTACCAGTGTACTGTTATTGGGTAATACGTGTGCTGGGTTAAACATTCCTTGATTGCTAAAAAACGTGTGTAATTTATGGCCCCATGTTTCCTGTTAGCGGCTAAATAAGAAAACACTGGCAGTTTGTGCGTTGGTGGGCAACAGCAGAATTAGGCTGAGTAGGTGTTTACAACAAGACATTTTAAAACCACTTTTTAATTTTTTTAAAATGCATTTTTTAAGTCAGCATTGTATTACCAGGCTTGGCACAATGTATGATTGCATTATCTCCTTTTCTTGTGAATATTTATATGTCAGTTATTTGTTTATGATCATACACTTTATATACTTCATGGGTATATATTTTTTTTACTAGCCTTGATAATTGTATTTTGTGTGGCAAATGGACACCTAGACATCTGAAGTGTGTGTGAATCTGTGTTGTTAAGTGTCACGTAGATGAGATTTGAAATATTAAAGCCACATTTATGAAGCAGATGTAAAAGATCACACACAATAGACCATGCTTGTAGACATTTTAAAATCCCTAAATAATAATGAATGACCTTATCACAGTTTTTATGAGATGATCTCCGGTGCCATTTGCTGGAAAGCATACATGTACCGTATTCCTTCCAATTTAAGACACCCTCGAATTAAGACACAGCCCAAATTTCCCACCCTCAATTTGAGAAAAAAATAAAACACCAAATAAAGATGCATTTACAAAGATACATCCTCAACCTGTGAACTGTGGTATTGCTTGACGTGTCGAAAAAATAGCAGGGTCTGATCAACATTTCCGATCTGACCAAGCTTACGCTGTTTGTTAGAACGGAGCCCAATAATGAAATGCAGAGATTGTAAAAGCTTCTCTTCGAATTCCTCAGGAAGCTAATGACGCTTCTTAGATTCAAAGGAATACTGTATTTTCATTTTAAAAAATGATATTTGGTTCTACACCAGGTTAAAGAAATCTCTGCTTGCAAGCCATGCTTTTAGACTGTTGTGAATGTCATGGGTCATTTCACCTGGAGGATAAAATAATCCCCTACCTTTCAATAGCATATTTCCTGTCAAAAACCAAAAAAACTTCTTGACATTCTTTCAGTCAGGAACATACTATGATCCAGAAAGTGAAATGACACAGGTAATAAAAGTATAACATATTTCTTTTGAAACTGCACATTTGACACATATGTACTATAGCTAATATAAGTGCAGAATAGCTAAGATTTATGGGATTATTTTGTTACCTACAGTTACTTTAAGCAGAGTCACGTAACACACATATTTTAAAGTGACAGAGCTTAACTGCTCTTGAAGCAACACAACAGGGTGTCTGGTAGTACTGAGATATAGGGACAGCTTGTAGACATGAGGCATTGGAATGTTGCTATCCAATCAGAGTGCAGACTTTTTCCAAGCTGTTTTGTAATTCTTTATATTAGACAAATTCAGCTGGTATGAATACAAAATTCTATTTATTATGTAATACTGTGCAGCTTTTAAATGTGTGTTACCTTATCACTGAGATCACAGTTGTTTTGTTTGCTGGCTGTTGAATTTTAAAATATAGTTTTGACTTTTTTGCTTAGTATTGTTAAATGCTACTGCTAACCTTTTGAGGTTTTTCAACCACAAAGAAACTGTATATCGCAGTATTCAGTTTGACACTGATTAATGGGTATAGCTGTATATTTTAACAAGACTAGAGTTTCATATGCTGTATATATACTTGTCCTTCAGAGTTGCTTGTCTTAATGTTTAACTTTTTTTAAGGACATTTTTCTTAAGGCTGGAAAAAGTTTAATTTCAGTGAAGAAAAAGTTTTTGGTTAAATCAAGCGTGCCAGATGTGAAACGACACTGCTCCAGTTTAAAAAAAAAAAAAAAAAAAAAAAAACATTAAAAAAAACTTTATGCGATGATTCAGATTTAAAAAGAAAACACATGTACAACATTAACTGTTTGAATTGTGATATGGTGTCTGGCACTGAATATATAAGTAGACAATTTACAAATCAAGTTTCCATAATGTCTTCTGATGTCTCAAAAGCACTATGGGTTGATTTGGGTATTTTGCAGTCATACATTTGAATCTCCTTTTATTGCAGGAAATGCAATTAAGATGGGAACATGTACTTTTTTTCATAAAGAATACTCTTATTATTGAAACACCTACAGTACCACAGGCCTGTCAATAGGATGTAGGGTCACCAAGGCCAGGCACAACAGCACTGAGTTTGAATTTTCTGAAGTGACCATTCCTAAATGAATACCACCTCTAAATCCTTCAGGGGCATTGTGTTTTTTTTTCTCCTGAGTGGGCCTAAGAGTCATAACTTTTGAGACTAATCCCTGTGTAATTGTAGTCTTAGGTACAGATACACTTGACAACCAAGTGCCGATTTATGTGACTCGTTCCATTGACAATACCTCTACCGCTGTTTGCTGTAGTGGTCTCATATGAAGGGTTATGAAAGATGCACATGTTACAGCAAACATATATTTTCATTTTAACAAGTTATAACTGCACCCTACTAATTTAAATACAGCTCCCAGTTTGCATGCCTTGCTGCAGTCTCTTGCACTTCACCTCAGCAATGTCTTTATGGCCAATATATGTCAGTAGTTGCCAAGAATGTCAGTCAGGAAGAAGGCATTTGAGAGATGGCGTGAATCCCCAACATTAGCAGGCCACCTGAAAATAGCTTTCATTAACCTGTACCAGATAAAAAAAAAATGTAACTGCTATCCTTCCTATCTTGACTAAAATGTAACTGCTATCCTAACTGTCTTGACTCAAATGTAATGTTAATTGGGCGATTCAGAGTATTCTACAGTATATTACAGGACACATGTCAGGGATGCCATTTGCATTTCAAATCATGTACTAGGAGGGTCATTCCATTTACACAAAACTGTGAGCCACATATCAGTGGTGTTTCATCACCTGTACTTTTTAACATACTAATAAAACAACTCTACTGTAAGTGATGACTTCTGAAATCTTCCAAAAATGACTTTGAGAACAGAAGCTGCAAGAGCAGCAGTATCCTCAGATGAGGGCAGTGGTGCTCTGTCTTAGAGTCAGAAGAGTCAGAGGAGCAAAGCAGTGAAATAAACCGTGAACAGAGGCTTAGCTTGATCACGCACTAGAGGTCAGTCTTGCAATCTAACAGCAGGACTGCACTTGTACTTTCTCTTGACGTATTTCTGTCCACTTGTGTGGGAGAGCACAGTACTGCAATTGCTCTAATAACCACCACCTGTTTGTATTGAGTAGCTGCTACTGAAATTGTTTTCCAGAATTACCAAGTCATAGCATACTTTTCTTTTAATCTTGATCTTCCATAGTCTTGTCCTTTTACTACTGATCTTCACTAGATTAACTGCTCTTGGACCCATTCGCATGACTGATCAGCAAGAACACCCACAAGCAGTGACCTGAGGATGAACAACTGCAAATTAAAAACCTGTCGATTACAGGGGGGAGTAAAGTGGGCTGTGCAATGATTTTCAAACATAGTGATTTGTGGCTCTGTGGAGTATGAATTTACAGCACAGAATCATGTTTTTGTCACAGGCTGTGTTACTGTATATATTCATCCAAAAGGTTTACTATGCCTAATTCTCTCTCTCTCTCTCTCTCTCTCTCTCTCTCTCTCTATATATATATATATATATATATATATAGATAGATAGATAGATAGATAGATAGATAGATAGATAGATACACACATATACAAATTACAAAAAAAAATAAGTTTACTAAAATTAAATAGCTGACTAAATAGTAGAGAAGCTATTTTTTTTTATTAAGTTTATGCTTCTAAACCTGTGTCATGTTTAAACATAGCATTAATTTATTTGCATACAGTTGATATTAATACTAAGGAATTTTTTAGTTTTCATTAACTGTTTTTCATTTAAGCACTTCAGTCGTATAAATAAATATCAATTCACCTTAAGCAAATATGTGATGTACATCTTTTGTTGCATAATATTAATTTTCTGCAGGTTTTTTATTGGTTGATTGTAAGTTTTACTGTTTTTTTTTCCAGTTGCTATGGTGATTGTATGCATCTTTGCAGTGTTATTTTTTTTTAAAACTTCAAGTGTGTGTCCAGTGCTAGTAGCATCCAGCACGACGTATGTGTATAACTGGTCTACAAACTACAGTATAGTTACATGAGGCTCCTGATCAAACTGGCAGCGAGTGAAGACATAGCTCAGGCATAGGCTGGAGAACAGATCACTAAATAACAGTTAACACCCATAGTTCTGGAAGGAGTTGATAAGACCAGAGTAGCTGAGCATGCACCAGTGAAGAATGTTGGGAATGAACAGCAAAAGCAAGAATGAATAGTGGAATTGTCTGCCTTCAACCATTGGTCTATATCTGTTGTCTGTTGACCAGGCGGCTGTGTGGTCCAGTGGTTAAAGAAATGGGCTTATAATCAGGAGGTCCCTGGTTCAAATCCCACCTCAGCCACTGACTCATTGTGTGACCCTGAGCAAGTCACTTAACCTCCTTGTGCTCCGTCTTTCGGGTGAGATGTAGTTGTAAGTGACTCTGCAGCTGATGCATAGTTCACACACCCTAATCTCTGTAAGTCACCTTGGATAAAGGCGTCTGCTAAATAAACAAATAATAATAATAATTTTGTTTACCATTCTAGTTAGCTCCTGTTGCCCTTTTTTTTTAGTTGTGCTGTGATATATGCCAATAGCAGATATATACACATCTGTACTAACTAGGCATTATTATGCAACCACTGAGAGAGTTAAGTGTGATATTCTGTGACTAGCGTCTTCATTTACTACAGTATAACGGAATGCATTTGATTCCATTCTTAACTGGTGAATTTGCCATTCATCATTTTAATTTGCATACAATGTATTGTCCACACATTTCCCTTATGATAATGGCTATTGTATTGCTTGGGAGTCACCGGAGACTGCAGTAGACTACAGAGCCACGTTTATTTGAACCCATTCCAGAGAACCATGCTGGAAGATTTGGGGCTAAATCTGTAGCATCCTTCACTCAGGCTCGCTTTTGAACAGTGTTTCCTGTGTTGTTGACAACAAAGAGCTTGGTGGTCATGTCCCGCCCACCCAGTCTTTCGAGTGACAACTATTCACTGCTTCGGCAAGGCAATGCACCTCTCCCCTGCTGTGTATTAAAAAGACTTGGAAGCTTGCCCATATTTGTTGAATGAGGGCCAAGAGATGAACTCATGACCTTTACATGCAGCTCTTGTGTAACCCTAAGTGAGGCCTGTTCTGTTGTGCCCTATGTACATTAGTAGGGATACTGTTTAAGATTTGCTGCTTGCCTTGTTTTTTGATTTTGTTTTTCTATCTACCAGGGGTAAAATTCCCACAATTTTAAGGTTCAGTATTTGGTGTCAAAAAAAGGACCAGACTGGAGGCTTTGTGTTGGAGCTCAGCAATGTCTTTAAGGTTACATTTGTCTTTCTCTGCTGGTGTTGTCTTCAAGGCAGTTTCTAATTAAATACTAATCTTAGATATAATCATTTACAGATTTCAATAACAAAATGTATTGTTTACATTTTTAGAAATGGCACGTATTCCAATCATGGTCACATATAACTGGTTCATATATCAATAGTCACATTAAGCATTATCAACCTGCATTAGCCATGGTAGTGCTAACTGAAGAACAATTGCCGTGGTTCAACAAATGCTTGAAACCTTCATTCACAAAAGTTGCAGGGGACTTTGTCAGTGGAACTGGTCATGCTGTGAAAAATGTGGGACACCTAAAAAACAGTCCCTTATCCATGAGAGTAAAAATTAAATCCACCATTTTAGACCAGCTGGAACAAGAAAATAACTTTTTTTTTCAAGTGTTCTTATAGAAGTCTGGACTAGTGTAAGATTCCACATTTTCTTGTCAGCATTCCTGTTGTGGTAGCCTCACACAGATTTTGACTAGAAGTAATTTTAGATCTATTTACCGCATTAGATATATCCCTCAATTTTGACCAAAAAAACAATATATTACAGAGGGTGAAACTTTTTTTTTTATTATTTTTTTTTAAAGAATGCTAATTCTTTTTTCAATATTAATGCAAAACCACCGGTTTTAGCTGTGGTCTAAGACACTTACACTGACTTGTTGATAAGTTATATGACTGCTGTGCTTTGTGTTTAATCCATTGTGTAACGTGCCCCTTGTGTATACTACCCTAGAAAAAACACGATAGTAAACTACATAGAATATTATAATACAAGTATACTGCACAGCTTGTATTTAACAATCAACCTGTGTATAAAAATATGTAAATGTGAAACATGCGTTATACATTACTCCATTAAAATTACAATACAGTACAACGTTGTGGACTGGGGTACAGGGGGATATGTGAAAAAGTTGGATTTGCGAACATCTATAGAAAAAGCATTTACACATCCATAAATAGGTTAGTGAACAAAAACAACACACAAACTGCTTTAAACATGGGGAACTTTTTTAGTTTAAAAGTAAGCAAATGTAAATGAGATTAATTAAGCTACAATTAGGCTACACAGTGTTGCTATGCAGTTTACATAAGCCATCTCCACACAAAGCTTTAAAAAAAAATACAAAATACAAAACAAATGGTAAATGTACAGTAACCTGCAACTGATGGCTTCGTTCTTAACTCTAGATTCCCTGCCTCTCTGGTTCTGCTTTCTTAATATCTCTGTCACGGTACTTTGTGCTCTTTCTTGATATTGCCAACAGCTGATAAGAAGCTTGGTTTAAATATTGCTTCGGCTATTTTAAACAAACTGCCGGTAAGCACTGTGTTTATGAAGCTTGCTTTGTTTAATTCAAATGCATTTAAAAGCTACAACAACACACTGCCAATATCTGCAAACGTGCGCTCCATCATATAAACACATTGCACAAAAAAAGAGTAAAACACAAAGCTTTCTCAACTGGTGTATTGAAACGTCACTACTACACACAGCTGACTAACACACACATACAGCAGTGTGAAGTGGTGGTTAGGGCTCTGGACTCTTGACCAGAGGGTCGTGGGTTCAATCCCAGGTGGGGGACACTGCTGCTGTACCCTTGAGCAAGGTACTTTACCAAGATTGCTCCAGTAAAAAACCCAACTGTATAAATTGTTAATTATATCTAAAAATAATGTGATATCTTGTAACAATTGTAAGTCGCCCTGGATAAGAAATAAATAATAATTACAGCCTGTCTCTCTTAAAGGGGAACACACCAAAAGGCTGATTATTATTATTATTTATTTATTTATTTATTTATTTATTTATTTATTTATTTATTAGCAGACGCCCTTATCCAGGGCGACTTACAGTCGTAAACAAAAATACATTTCAAGAATCACAGTACAAGTATTAATACAATGACTTCGGTTCTAGCAAGTACAAAGTATATGACAAAATACGATTCAATAATGGAGCAGATAACAGTGTCAGTGATAGTTACATCAGGATATAATTAAATACGAAATACTACAGATTGAATAACACTTGTGACAGATTACAGTACTCTAAAGTACAGGATTAAATGCAATAAAATCGGGAGCAGATAAGAGCAAGTAAAGCGATTAAGGAAGATTGCTATAACACTTTCTTTCTGTTTCTATCGCGGACGCTGCACTTGCTGCCAATACCATAACTCTCGTAGCTTACTTTTAATATGTATTGATTTATTGATTTATTTGTTTAGTGAGGCGGTTAATTTATCAGGACGGATATGTGACTGTCCACTGTACAGTCGACAGTGAAAATCAGCCAAGAAGTGATGGTTATTAAGCAAACACAATACTTACCATTGCTGCTTGTTTTGTTGAATATACATATCATAGGTACTTCCGCTGTAACTACAGAAGCATCTCCCTGACTAGATGTGGCTTGTGATGACAGTTTATTTTGTCTCTCACAAAGCTTACAAAAGTGAATAACATTTAAAAACAAACCACCACTATTATTACTCTTGCTATAACAAGCACAATACACCAAAGAACAAATAATACATTCAAAGTAAAGACATTGTTCAAAGTCTTCTCCATTTTAATTTTTTACTGAAAGGTGTTTTTCAGGTATCTGGTGAAGTTCTCTTGTTTTTGCATTTATATGAGATGGCATAATAAAAACAAAATCTGCCGTTCAGTTTGGATTAAATGCTGTCCACTTTGCGGTGTCCTAGCTGAACATACTGTCTGATGCAACCGCAAGAGCATAAGATCCAATAGGCAAGTGATAGAGCAAATTGATAGGCAGCGCATTACACTGTTTGTAAATTGTATATGCTTACTCTTACTGCTTAGACGAGACCTGAATAATTTATTATCATTGCATTTTTTTTTTTTTAAGGTGAGCTGGCGGGCCACACAGGAAGCCTTGGCAGACCATATTGGGCCACCTGTTGAGTAGCACTCCCATACAGGGTCATTTCGGGCAGGCGCTTATATCGGACAACTGGCGTTTGCCGTTTGCCATTCCCATTGATTTCAATAACAAAGGCACTGCTTATACTGTAGTAATCACTCTTACTACAGTATAAGCATAAAAGATTAATTCTCAAACTGAACGCAGTAGGGATTCAAGGAAATGCATGCACATGGATTTGGGAGTGGTTAACATGTAGAAAACAGAAAGTACTGATTAGAAGAGAAACCTCAAAGTGGAGCGAGGTAACCAGTGGTGTACCACAGGGATCAGTATTAGGTCCTTTGCTATTCCTAATCTACATTCATGATTTAGATCCTGGTATAGTAAACAAACTTGTTAAATTTGCAGACGACACAAAAATAGGAGGAGTGGCAAACACTGTTGCAGCAGCAGCAAAGGTCATTCAAAATGATCTAGACAGCATTCAGAACTGGGCAGACACATGGCAAATGACATTTAATAGTGAAAAATGTAAAGTACTGCACGCAGGCAATAAAAATGTGCATTATAAATATCATATGGGAGATACTGAAATTGAAGAAGGAATCTATGAAAAAGACCTAGGAGTTTATGTTGACTCAGAAATGTCTTCATCTAGACAATGTGGGGAAGCTATAAAAAGGCCAACAAGATGCTCGGATATATTGTGAGAAGTGTTGAATTTAAATCAAGGGAAGTAATGTTAAAACTTTACAATGCATTAAGATCTCACCTAGAATATTGTGTTCAGTTCTGGTCACCTCGTTACAAAAAGGATATTGCTGCTCTAGAAAGAGTGCAAAGAAGAGCTGACACCCTGGGATCCTTCAAGAAGCTACTTGATGAGATTCTGGGATCAATAAGCTACTAACAACCAAACGAGCAAGATGGGCTGAATGGCCTCCTCTCGTTTGTAAGTTTTCTTATGGTCTTATGTTCTTAATCCACCAATCAGCTGTTTTCACCTTGTTACCTTGCCACTCACATAGATTTCAATAAAAAAGGAAGCACTTTACTGTAGTAAACAAGCTTGACTGATCGATCAATCAGCTGTTTACACCTCGTTACTGGTTACCCCTGTACTGTACCTTGGCTATTTAATCCCCTGTATGCAGTGTCAGGTTTATTTACAGTTTGTAAAAGCAGCAGTCAGCAGCACTGACTGCAACAGCACGCAAGCATGTCTGGAAAGAAAAAAGCCATGAGCATCAGCACGAAAATTCAGTATAACTAAAATGTCTCTCTTAGATGCTGTGCACTTGCAAAAGCATGCTTGGAACTCTTGTCAGTCAGCAAACAATGCAAAGTTGTTTCAAAATGCTGGGGACAATGTGGGAATGGCCCTGATTATGGACGGGAAGGGGGTGGGAGTGCTCTGTGTCTAATGTGTGTTTGTAAACTGTGTTATTCTTGTTCAGATCTGTTAGCGTTCTCTGTGTGTGTTTTAGTGCTTGTGTGACTTAGAGCTGAGACTGCCTGTGTGTGAGTGGGTCACTGAGGGGGGTGGGAGCAGGTCTGACACGACCAGTCAGAGATGGGGAGTGTTGGACCAATGAGTGAGTTAGGGGGAGGGACTTGGGTGTGTGTGTGTGGAGATGACCGTTTGAAAGAAAGAAGCGGGATCTGGCGGCAGGAGAATTGAGAGAGAGAGAGTTGAGAGGTTGAGTTTGTGAGTGAGAGGAATAAGAGCCATTGTTCACTAAAAGCTAAAACAAATATAAATACAGTGGTTTCCTACTGCTTTGAACCGCAACTGTTGTTTGTCTCATTATATCCTGAAAACCCCGCAGCTCAGCGCTACAATATGTAAATAAATCCTGTTTATCTGCGGGGCGTTTCAACTTCAACCTCCGTCTCCATCTCCTGCCTGTTACTCAGCAGCGAATACACGCATCCACACGGCAGACAGCTACTCTGTCACAAGCATTAATACCCTGTATCTTTCTAAACAAGGGATTTAAGGGAGCAACATAATAAAAGCTGAATCTCAAAACAATAATAATATAGTACAGTAATTGTTACAGCTGTGTATAATGGTATTTAAAACAGGATTCATTTATCTGCCTTTTTACATATCAGCCCTTACTCTGGTCCCATCGCAGTCAGATACGCGACGAATTACTGTACTTTTCATTACATTCATACCTTTAAATACATCTTTTTTTATTAGTGTAATGAGTTTTTTAATAAAGATTTTTAACCGCATACATGCTTGTTTGTTTTGATTACTCTACTGGTGATTGGGGGACATTTTGAATGTTAGGTTATTGTGTGGGAGTTTATACCGTCCTTCGCTTTCTGCTAGTGAATCACGTCAACACAAACGCACCCATTCTAAGCGGTGGCGACTGTACCAGCATTTCTTGCATGTCCTTCACTTGAGTTGTTGATTAATGTCCTCAGCTTATGGCTTTCATTGGAGACTAAAGTTGCTGAATTCATACAAAATGCCTCTTCTCATTTGTGGAAATTTTAGGCTAATCCATTAAGAAAAAACAAGCATTGTATCTGTATAATCACATGTGATTGAGAATTTTTTTTTAAACAGACTGATTCTTTATTGCATCTATAGTCAGTCTGTGATGGTTGAAGTAAATTTGTAAACATATTTTATATGTTTATGTTAAGATGTAGTATCATGTTTTGTTTAATGAAAATCAGAGAATGCAATTTAGTTAATCAAAGCAGTCTTTACAAAATGTATCATTTTTTTCTGTACTGTTCTCACGACAATCTAGTTAATTCATATTTGAACAATGAAAAGTATTATAAATGGAAACGTACTGTATGTTTTATTGAAAGTACAGTTGTAAGTGAACTTTTAAAAAGCATACATTGCAAATTAATTGCACTTAACCTGCATGTCCCATTCTGATCACAGGCATTTTTAAACTGCAAAAGCAAGGTGTCATCAGGGTATTGAGTAAATCAGACATGAGGAGGCCTTGCATCCACAGTTTGCGATTCATAGGCCTCTTATATTGTATGCAGTTTTTTCTGAATAGTTGACAAAGTGTTTGCGAGAAATTTGGGTCTCCAAAATAATTTTCACTTACAGGAAATACATGTTAAGATAATTTGTATTATAAGAAGTAATTTACCATACGCAACAGCTAAATTTGGCTGGGATGATGTAGAACATTTGTAGTATCAGGAAATGAGTCTAATCCGAGTTTGTTTTAACGAGAATTTACTAGATATATAGAGATTTATAAGGAGGTATAACTGCAGTTTATAACAATGAAAACATTAAGGTTCCTGGATATAAGCCCTAGTACATGTCCTTAGAATGTTTGTAACCTCCTCACAAAAACAAACCAAACAATATCCCTCTGCTAGTTTTATTTGTAGCAAACTGTCATTTAAAGTAAATTTCAATCTTTTTAAGTCAAAGCTTCCCAGAAAATAATACATCACTCTGGATCAGACCTGACAAAACTAAAGTCTTCTAATGTTTTAAATACGAACACTCCACAAGGCCTGTTTATAAAGTGTGGTTTGACTTACAAATATGTTTGGGACGGAGAGGCAGAGAAGGCTCAAGAGAATTACATCATAATGCTTTCCTGATTAAAACTGATGTGAGTGATAAAAATAGCTGGTATACTTGCAGGCCATAAAATAAAATCAGTAACATGATGACAAAAACGTGTGTTGCTGCAGGTTTGAGCCATCGCTACAGAAATCTTTCAATTAGGTACACAACAGTCCAGTTATTGTCCAATGCTGGCTTACAAAGCAGGGAAATCATTTCTGTGACTGGTCATCAATGTGAAAATAGTCTTAAAAGTTACTGGACCATCAACAAAGAGCAAAGCAAAACCTGGTCACTCACTCTGTCTGCTGCAGGAGACGTTCAATCTCCTTCTTTAGCACAAGGCAACATTCCCAGAAGCATTTTTAATAACCGCTCAATATCTTGAAATATTCAAATGAATTACAAAGGATAATAATAATAATAATAATAATAATAATAATAATAATAATAATAATAATGAACAGTTGCACAATGTTTTTTTTCTTATCTTTGTTTTCAGTGTATTCAAATAAAAGTATACAGTTTTTAAAAATGTTGTTTGTACACTCGTTTTATAGAGAAGCTCATAGGCAACGTTATAATGGGGAACTTTATTTTGTAGAATGTTCATTTGAGAGTGCTTATGTGGAAGGATACATGAAAAAAATAGTTAAAATAAATACAAATTATGATTAATTGTGCTGTAACATTGAAGTGTAAAAACAATAAAACCCTCCACATCAGACATTACCAGTCATTATGTCCTGGGCCTCATTACCCAAATGTTCCATAGCCTGGTAATAGCCCTGTGTGCGGCAGGTCTTATTGCTTACATATATTCTATATATAAGGAAGAAGAAAAGTAATGGATAAACTGAAAACTTACGATTTTAATAATTAGCTTCAACGTTTTGGCTTCCTCCTTCTTTAGATATCATGGTAGAAACAGTTAGGTAAACTGATGTTGTTTAAGTTTGAAAGTTGCACAGTGATTAACAGATGAATGCTCTGAGAACGCTGTGACAAACAGTAGACAGTTCTGAGATGGAGTTACGATGATTTTTTTTTTCTATTAGAAGAATCTTTATATCAGCAAGTCTATGGTTTTGAGAGTTGAAGTGTTTTGCAACAGGTTGATCGAGCTTGGTAATTATGGCAAACATGGTTTCTGAAAATAGTACGCAGGCCGTTGGTGGTTTTACCCACATACTGTTTCTTGCAGTCAAGATGTTGGTAGATCTACAGGAGATATTCTCTCTTATACTGTAGGTTCTACTTGTTGTGGTACTATTGAAAGTAACAGTTTCTTCAAGGTGATCCCAGGTAGTGCATCTGTTTGAGGTACAGTGGTGAGATCCAGGATTTATGATGGATTGTTTTAATTCAGCTTTCTAACAATTTACAGAGATTGGGAGGTTGGCAAAAATATGTGACAGGAGAGGAAGCCGAAACATTGTAGCTAATTATTAAAACAGTGAGTTATCAGTGTATCAACTACTTTTATTCTGTATTGCATATTTCTAGTGATTGAAGAGTATCCTGTTGTTGTTGTTGTTGTTGTTGTTGTTGTTGTTGTTGTTGTTGTTGTTGTTTTTTTCTTTTTCAATTGTTCTTCAAAAATCCCAATTGGCCTGCTTAATTCTGAAAGTATGACCGACACTGGCCTGGAGTATACTGTACCTTCATGATGTCCACACAAGGTCAAGGTAGTATCAGGTGACTAAAACACCTTTTTGTGCTGTAAGCTGTTAAAAAGTGAATAATTAAACTGGACAGTTCCCAAGCAGCCTGGGATGTGTTCTGTTTTCTGTAAGTCAACTCCTCGGCCCTCCTGGATGTAAATGTTTTCATTACATTTCATCCTGCTAAACCGTATTTGATCCTTCGCACTTGTAAACATTGTTTTGTAATTGATTATTTATTCTTATGACATTTCGTTTATTGTTTGCATCGTAGGAATTTGAAATGTTGACTTGGTCGGACTTTGTTTACAACCGAAAAATGTCTGTAAATAAAAAATAAATTAAAAATCTGGATACCAGCTTTAGGATTCATTTGAGGATCCTGAATGTTTATCTTTTAGATAAACTGTTTCCTATGGAACTGAATATGAAACATATCAGGAAACAATTATCCCCATATTTTTCCTACCTCTCCCGGATGCAAATTTCTGCCAAACTGAATATCGTTCTTTTTTATATCAGCATACCAAACTATATGAGGAGTGTATAATCAAAGTGGGCCAATTTAATTGTGAGCATTGTGGTGAATCTCCCATGTCTATCATCACCCTTCTGGAAAATATGGACAAGTTAACAATTCCAGACTCTGTTATACTGTAAGTGGGCTTGCTGGTGGAAAATGTATTATACATAAATTAATTTATTCACCATAAACAAAACTTAATTCCGAATAGGTGATAACTGAATAGGTGATTAAAAAAAAAAAAAACCTAATGTGATTATCTGCAGATTATCTAAATAAACCATTCGATCAGAAGGTTTCATCTTCTTTCGTAAGCCTCTCAGGTGGGATTGGAAAAGGAACAACTCATACATTTCATTCAGGCTCTCGTAAGTGAACCCTTGCAACCTGACTCAAATACAACTATTCTGTTGTTTGCAATTTTAAGATAGCGAGTCAATCCTTACTTTTTCATTTTGTTTTTCTTCTGTGCACAAGGTCTGTTAATCATCCCACGTGTGTTAAGTTACCCTTGTAATTTTGTATATTAATTTAAGTTATTTATGGAGGCTGACGCTGTTAAAAATAAATTGTCGACGGGAATGTGTAGCAGTGGAAAGTTCAGCTGCTGGAAAGGGTACGTCTAAATCCACTGTTTGGGAAAATTACGACACTGTTCTATTCAATGACAATAAAAGTCCATGTGGCTATGTGCAATGCAAATCTTATCTTGTATAAATAGCGGCACACTGAAAAAGGATGTATTAGCTCTGTAGTCAGTCAGTCAGTCGTACAGGACTTCTTTTGTACAGATGGGAAAAAAACATACCTGTACATAAAAAATCTATTGTTTTTTAATTGAACAAAACCCACAGGTGTGATTTATCAATGTTGTTGATGGAACAGCTTTATAGAATTCAGTTAGCTTTATAGAATACAATAGTTTTATGAATCTAGCCCAAAGACCCTTTATGCGTTGAAAACAAATATATGTTTCATAAACAGAAATGTTAGGGGCTTTCCTTCATGTTTATCCCGTCTTATTTATTTTTTGCAGTAATCACACTTCATTCTTGGATTATTTCAAGGCGTCATTTTAAATTTAAAAAAATGAAATTAGCAAACATTTTTAAAAGAAACTGTTAAAACAAAGGTTATTGTTATTCTCACAACTTCCAATACGATATTCTGCAAGTTCACACAGTGTTTGTAAGCATACAGCAAGGATTTAAAAAGGACATACAACATCACATAATTACTAAAAACAATCTCACCTCTCTGGCTATGGAGATGAACACCATTCTGCTTTATCAACAAGTACAAGTTCCTGTGCATTATGTTATGTTACTCATTTAAATAAACCCCTAAACTCATTTTAAATGGTTTCCTGTGACCATCTTAAATCCATGGCAGAATGGAGTGGTAAAGCTCAGGAAACGGTCTCTGGTTTTCCGATGGAGTAACGGTGTATAAGAACAGTGCTTTGCTTTTAAGTGTGGTGCTCACTCAGAGGTCAGCTCCCTGACTTAACCTGCAATACCTTGTATCACCTTGTACCCAGCAACTAAATATAAAGTATTTGTTGGGCAAGTACACATTACATTCTGGGCAACCACTTTGTTAATAAAAGCGGTATATTATAGCATAACACAGCATGTTAAGTTTTAAAGACAGCTACCGGAGCAGGGAGAGAGAGGAAGGAGGAGGGGTCAGCAGTGGCAGCAGCAGCTGATGCTGACATGAGAATGTTCTTGTCAGCTCCAGAAAAATTATAGCTAGAAGAAAATCTTCAGGTCCCGACCAAATCCTTTGGTGCACAATGTGCGCGTGTGCACAACTATTCTTCAGCACTAAGGCACACCAAGAGAAAAACCGTGGTGTTGTAGTAGACTCATCGGAAACCACACAGTGTGGGGAAGCAAAAAGGAAAACAGAATGCTTGGATATGTAGCCAAAAGTGTAGAGTACAAATTCAAGGAGGTTATAATGTGGTTGTATTATGCACTGGTGAGACAGCACTTCGAGTACACTGTGCTGTGTCCAATTCTGGTCACCACAGCACCAAAGGGACATTGTAGCCCTGGAGAGAATCCAAAGAAGAGAAACCAGACTAATCCCGGGGCTTAAAGAAGTGACCTATGAAGATAGGCTAAAATAACTGAGTTTGTTTAGCCTAGAACAAAGAAAAATTATGGGGGAGATGAGTGAAGTCTTTAAGACTTTACAAGGAGTTGACATGGTTAACCCAAACCAATACTGTAAGCAAAGTACAGAAACCAGGACCAAAGGACACAGGTGAAAATTAAGTGGCGATAGACTAAGGACAGAGGGAAGGAGTCATTAGGTGCCATTGTACATTTAGCCATATCATTTTACTGCTAGATGGTTCCCAAGAACATTGGTTTATGTACATGCTTCTCATCACATTGTCTCTGAATGTGTCAGACCACGGTGCTATACTCTGGTATCAACACCAGCCAACTGTGCTTTTAAGAATCATTTGATTTCAGGGACAGAGCTCACATCAGGGTAACACATAATTCTTTATTTTGTAGTTTTAAGAAATTATTTCAGGTACCTTTATCCTCTAAAGCTGACCAGCCTTAATTGTACTCTGGGGTAGAAAAAAAAATGCTTTGGAAAGAAAGGAGTTAAAGTCTCAATTTCACCAGGGAACAATTCCTGCCCGTGGCTATCAACATGTTCTACCTCTACAGCTGACAATGAAAACTAAGAGACTAACTAAGCAATGTAGTGGTAACTAAAAGGTTAAGCATTCTCCTTCATAGGACTTATGTTTTGTTTGTGCATTCATTGTGATTGTCTGATGCCCTAATTTGAAATAATTTAAGCTGATGGACTAAAGTATGTCAAAACAAAATCTCATTAAATACTGTATGTGCACTTGATTCTTAATTTTCTTTGTATATGGCACTGCAGACAAACAGCAGCCTGGTATGTGTCTGTATACTTATGAATACAATCCTTGTTAGTGGTTTAACAATCTGAGAACAAACAGATTGCTAATAACATTAGGAAGTATATTCATTTGCATTCCAGAAGAGATTGTAAAATACACACTTATTGCACTGATGAATGCAGGACAGTGGGGCTTAAATAATTTGTACTGTCATTGGTAAAAATAGTTTTGTTGCTGCCTTTCCCTTGGTTATTAACTTTGTTTTTGTAAACACAGACGTGGTTAATTATTCAGAGTTTTGAAGACAGTGCTGAGCAGTGTTTTATTTCCCACACATAGCGGAAAATAACCGATGCAGACGTGCTAATGACCACAGTTTTGAATTTAGAATGGCTGTCAATATATTTGTTTGTTTTTCATGGAGTTTATCTACCAGTCATTAGATTAGGTTTTTTTTGTATCCATTGTAATGTAATACTGAGACATCTAAGAATAGCAGCATGAATATGGTGATTTCATCTGACAATTTGAGATAAATTATGCACTAATCAATGGATGACAGGAAGTCTCTTGAAAATTATAATGGGAAAAGGCCCAATTCCTTTGTTAAGATGTCGTGGCCGATTTTGTTTTTGAAGCATAACATTAATTGAGCATTTTAAATGCTTATTCATACATCCAAAAGATGCAATGGGTTGGATTTATTTTTTATTTAAAAATGCAAATTTATAGGAAGAGAAAAGCTAACAAAAAAACAAATGTCAAATAAAAAGAACATTTGCTGAATAATAATTTGTAAATTAACATATAAAAATAGAAAATATCGGAACAGATAGAGAACAGTATAGTGAAAGTAGAAAAAGAGGAAAGTTCTGTCTTACCAAAAAAAGAAAAAAAAGGAAGTGAGAAAAATGTGAGATTCTGAGCAGATCCACTGAATGCATGGAGGTTGGGAGTATTGCTTCTAGTCAAAATTAATTGTTTATCTTCAATGACTGTGCAAAGTAGGCCAGTCTTCATTGGGGATTCCTTGAGGGCGTCACGTTGGCTGGCTCCCGTGGGTTAGGGTGGAAAACCCGGCAAGGACTGTTTCTCCTCACCGTGCTGTAGTGTGCAAGGTATATTTGTATTTGGACTAGTTTAAAGTTGTAATAATATAATACCTTATTTGAATTCAAATCATGTAGAACCCACCTTTATCGAAATAATCAGACTAGACAACGCTTCTAGTGAATATAAAGGAACAGTGTTTTTAGAAATAAAACAAAGTAAAGGAAAAATTAAAGGTGCAACAACTAAGCTAAAGTAATACAGAAAGGAAGAATTAAGTAAACTAAACAGTACAGAAAAGAAAATATAAACGACGACACCCCACTCCCGCTGGTTGATTAGCGATCCAAGGCAATCTTAATATTTGACAATCAAAGTATTGTTAAATCAGTCTCATATATATAGTTTTGGTTCAGAAGGCAATTCTCACTCTTGCGAGATAGACGCGCTTTCTGTCCAGACAACCTATTGAGAATTATCTATTATCAAGACAGCTAAATTTGGATTCTAGCTTCTAACAGAGAGTGACAATTGCCGTGTAAAACCCACATCAATTTGTATAAATCACATACAAACAATTACTATAGTGTTCATTAACTCAAAGCATGAATTGAAAACAGTAATACTTAAAACAAAACATTAATTTTACTTTAAGGTCTGCTTATTCTCGAATTCATAAGAGGATTAAAACACTACTCATCGAATACTTAACGGATGTGCGCTGCCTCCTCCAGCTGATACGTGTCTTCAACAATACAGGTGCTCGAGGTCTCTCCTGCTGGCAAGGACAAGTCCAGGTTCTGGGGTCTGCCTTCCTTACATTTCGTCTCCACTTCAGGGTACGAAAGAAATGTCTTTGCAAAAACAAGAGTCATTAACTATTTAGGTATTCCACTGAAACAGCAATTCCTCCACCAATACGTGCACTCTTCGTCTGGTTATGTCTGGGATATTCCACTGCAAACTCAGGCACTGCTAGCTCAATAAATTGAATATATTTCAATTTCAGTCGACTTCAAATGTTCATCCAACTCTTTCTCCGGTGATCAATCGGGGTTAAGTTAGAGATTTGATTACAAGTACTTTTAGGATTTTAGACGTCTTACGCAGCGGACTCCCACAACAAGGCAAACACTAGAATAGTTCTCTCGTATTACAGTGTCCGGAAACGGTGTCTCTGTTCCAGCCGGTCGCAGGCTGGATCTTCAGATTGTCACAGTTCAAAGACTTGTTTGTGTGTCAAGAGTCTTGGATTTCGTGTCGGGAGCCCTGTTTGAGTGTCACACTCATGCTTTTGTAACTTTGTCTTTACCCCTGTGATTGGATAGTTTGTTCATTTTGGGCGGTGCCTGAGTCCACGTGGAGTGTTTCCATTGGTTGTTCTCGTTCCTAGATGGCCCCTTGTTCTCCATTGGTCCGCTATTCCGCCCCTCGTCGGCTGGATTTATGAGATGGACTGTTTTCTGTCTTAGGTGTCAAAGCACCCAAAACTGTCTGGCTTGCGGCGACAAAGGATTCATTCAGCGATCGTGGAGATAAACCACTTGTCCAGTATTTAGTTTACGACTCTTTCTAAATGCATTCCTTGCCAATAGGGAGTTTGTGACCAGAAACCAAGAAGACACAGAGAATGACTTACAACCCCCCTCTGTATATTTCAATTCTGTCAATTTCATACACAGAATGATATTATGACCCACTCTGACGCTAGAGTGCTCCAGCGAACCCTGCTGGGCAGACGCCCAGTGAGCTCAAAGGCAGACATTTGCAGTGTTGGCCTTTGTCCTTTGAAAAAAAATGCCAGAGCAATGGGTGCTGCAATTGAAAGGACGTTTGTTGCAATTTGCGGTTCGGGGGGCAGGAGCGAGCCCCCCCCCCCCCATTCTGTGCTGCCAATACTATCTGCTAAACCCCTATTTAAACCCCAAGTCATGCACTTGCTCTCTGTCTTGCATTTTTTGTTTTCCATCATCCTCCCCTCCACCTCCACTACACTTTCCTCCTCCATTTTGCCGCTTCGCCTCTGCAACTACTGCTCCACCTCTGCAACGTTCTCCATCTGGGGGTAAGTGAAGCTCACTTCCCAACCTTAGAAGCCCAGCAGCACTGGCTTCATCCTCTGCCAGGAAGGTTCTCTGCGAGACAAGGGTGACCCATGGCCAGATCTATCTAACTCTCTTTCGTCTTTCCAATTTATCACCTCTAGTTTCCCTTGGGGAAAGTATCGGTTGCATCCCAGCCTCGGAGGCTGATTGGTTTGTTCTCACCTACGCGAGAGCGGCTCTCTGCGAGCCAAGGGGAATCCCTTTACTCATCTCTATGTCAGAAAGCACCTCCTATCATGCGAATCAGGTCTGCAGTGTTGAAAGTTAACCCTTTAATGACTGGGATCGTGTTAACACGATCATACTGAAGTGGGCTTCTAGGACTGTGATTGTGTAAACACGATAAACTTTGAAATTAGTGGGTTAAGGTGTACGTAAGCTTTTGCTTTAGGTATACGGTGACAGTTACTAGTTTGATTTGAAAATGGGGCGCAAGAGAAAAACACTTAATGAATATTGTGCACAATACCCTGGCCGACGGCTGAAGTCTCCACAGCAGGATGAAGCTTGCCCATCTGCCGAGTCCAGCTGTTCTGAAGCAGGAGAGGAGGTAGCTCAGACTTCGAATTGTGCATGTTAATTCTGTTCAACTATCTAATGTTTTGTTCTGTGTATATTATTTTTACTCGTAAATTTGCTATAAAAGTCTGTGTAATACACTTTTATATGCTGCGTTAAATTTGTGTAGGATTTTTATCTTTACAAAGTGTAGTCCGCTGTCCAAACGTTATTTCAATTAGAATGTTGGTAACCATGGTTCTGTTGCATGTTGAATATGTTTGTTTTTTTAAAGCATAAAGGTCGATTTCACCCATGCTCTGCTTGAATTGAAAAGTAAAGATTAAAAAAAACCCCGGTAAATTCTTTCTAAAATATATGTCCATATTAAATGCTGGCCAACTTAATGTAGTTTAAAAAAAAAAAAATCGGTTGCATTTTACTTTCAAGATTATAAGTGTGTACACAAATAATAAGACAACTTGATAAATATATTACATAATAAGATGAGCTAATTGTGAATGCATTACTGCTTAGTCAAGCTAAAGCTGGCAGTGACTCCCTGTATTACCATAACAGGAACCTACAGTAAGAATGAATGAATGTATTCATTCTCTTTATCGGCCACCCACATGCATATTTAACATATTAGTGGATTATGATGCATCCCCCTTTTAATCTTTCTCACAATTGTTTACTTCTGGTCTACTTATCTTGTAACTTGCTAGATTATTCTCCTTTGACATTTTTTTTTGGATCTCTGAATCAAGTCAAGTTTTTTTTTTTACCATTTCATGTTTTAGAGTTGTATCTCTCAAACTTAAATTTCTGTCAGTTTTATTTTCATGTTTTATTTTAGTAGTATAAAAAGAAATGTAGGTATAAAATGAGAAACATTTTGCCAGTCTCCAAAGAGTTGGACCAAGGTCCCTAGTTGAAGCATCTGATTAATTTTTTTGTAACCAATTGTAACAGGGGGTTGTACGTGTGGGTATCCGCTGAAAGACGAGAGAGTCACAGAGGGTTTGAGCTTGAAAGCGCCACTCAGGCGTCCAGGTTTGGCAGTCAGGTGCAGTAGTATGTGGCCGCCACTAGGGTATCAACAATGGTATCCCTAGTGTGGGAGGATATATACACAAGTGTACATTAATATTTACAAAAAGGCAAAAACAACTAGAAAATAAAAGGTGGCCAAGCTCGGGCCGTGCGCTACTCTCGCGATACAGGGAGGTCCCGCACCAGGAACCTTCTCCCTAACACAAGCATTGGTGGGATTAAAATCCCTGTAATTAAAACCCTACCCTAAAGTGGTAATTAAACACTGTAATAATCTCTTTACACGTGTAACACAGCATGGAACAGCACAAAGGACTGGCTTTCCAGACCCTTTTTAAAGGCAGGTGACCAGGGTTAATTGATTATCAATTCTTCAATTGACACCTGGCCACCTGCTACACATTCATTTCAATTAGGCAAATTACAAACATATTTTTTGTTACAAACCTCACCAATGCTATTTATAATCAAGCAAAAAACATATTGTACAGGGGCAAGCCTCAGCTCTGCCACACCAATCCTATTGAATTATGGTAGCTTTCCAAAAAAAAAAAAAGCAGTTATCAAAACGATGATAATTGTGTGCAGTTATTTAATACTAACACTTCATACCCCAAAGCCCAAACCAGTTATCTTTATCATAGTTCTTAGTTGTGTTGTCATTTGGTTCTGCCATAATGATAGAAACTTCATCTCAGCAAAATCTACTAAAATGGATACATGTATTAATGTGCAGGGTCTTTGTAGTGCTACGTGAGCCTAGTTTTCAACGTCAATGCCATCACAGATTTGTGGCTACTTCAGTTGATTTGAAATTTGCTTGATTGCTAACCATTAGGGAGTTGAAAACAGAAAGGCAACCAAAACCATTTTACAAAAACTGCCACCATGTAATAACAGTAGGTAAAAGTACAATTGATATGTGACATGTACTGGAAAAATAGACTGATCTGGATCAGTATAAAAAATTGCTGGAACTTGGTTCTTACAGTAGTTACAGGATGCAATTGTTTATGGTTTTCAGCTGTTTGTCCTTTAGTGCATGCTGTGAGTCTTTAACAGCTGTGTTATTTTTTTACTATGAGGGGATTTTTATTGGTTTCTAAGTGTGTTGATTGTTTTTTTGTGGAAATGAACAACATCCGTTATTGATCTGATAAGTTTTGAAAGATTCTTGATAAATAATAGGGAACAATATAGGTTTTATCTTAGGGATTATCCACCTAAATGTATTAAAAACATTCCTTAATTTTTTTTTACTTTCTTTGCAGGCTTTCAAGACAAGGGATGGATACTTAGTTGTTGGTGCTGGAAATGACAATCAGTTTGTCAAATTATGCAAGGTTAGTAACTTCCTTATCAGAAACAAACAACAACAAAAAAATACTTTCTGATTAGACATGAAACACAAACAAACTCAAGTTTTATATGAAGGGTGATCACATAATCAAGTGTAAATAGCAAACACCAAGGTGGCTACCAGGCCAATAATATGTAGTGTTGTCTTTGCATATTCCAAATTCAAGTATAAAATACAAGCAAAGAACCAAAATATCATCGGAAAAGGGTAAACAGTAGAAATAGTCATAGCGCTAAGATGAGGTCAGAAAATGGTCCTATAATCACACTATAAATCATTACTGAGTTATACCATGGTAAAAACAGAAAAAGTGAAATATTTGAGATGCATTAGGAAACCATGAAAACTATGGTAACTATAAAGTATCAACATGGGCAAAACATGTAAAAGTGCAAAGTTTGCTAATGTATAATGTCACTGGAGACCGAATTCATATATTTATCTACAGAGAAAATCTTGTACAATCTGTGAGCTTCCCCACAACAACACCTCAGCATGCCCTAGAGGGACCACCCTCACTGAGGGGCAGACAGGGATCCAAGTTCCCATTCCAATCTAATCCATACTTTATTTCACTTGACTAAAGACAGATTCATTCCTAGGCCTCCAAAGATAGTCCATTACCCATAACACCACTTAACCCTAATCCTCTTCACAGAACGCTTCACCTTGGCCAGCAGTAAAAACAGTGTGCTTAGTGTCTTAGTAACAGTATTTTTTGATTCAAGAATATCAAACTCTTGCATGCTTACACCTTTGCCTGGGCTGACATGTCTCAGTGTTGGACAGCAAGGCAGAATGAGGTGCTATTTTTTAATTGTACTAAGCTTAATTAAAGTCACATAAATTCTCATTTGTTTAGTTTTCCCGGAGAACGAAAACCTAAAACAAGCAAGCAAATAAACAAAATTCAGTTTGTCAGAATAATGCTTTATGTTTAGGAGGCTGTAGTAGTCAATAGTACCAAAGAGGCATGTAATATCTTGGCAATTGTGTATGTGCATGTGGAACTCTGAAAGAAAGCTGTACCTTTATCAGCCAGTTTTATTTCCTGGTGTGAGTACAATGTGGGGGGAAAAAGCCCTGGATTGTGCTTCAGCATTAACTACAGCACTCTTTGCCAGTTTTATCTGCCACATTATTTTAACCATATCAGCTAGAAATACATTTCTGTTCTCTAGGAGAGAGAGAGTTTCTCTTATGAGCATCATAGTGCATTCAGGTCTGGCTCCCACCTGCAACAGTGATCATTTCAGAGCATCAGCATTCTTGTAGATAGGACCCTGATCTGGATACACCACGATGCTCATAAGAAAAACTCTCCTGGAGAGAGTCCCAGAGTTAACGTTGAGAAGTGAAGTTGATTTATAACCCATGATGTCTGAATAAAAATATCCAAGCAATTATATTAAAAAATATACTGGTGCGATACAATAAACACATGCTACAGTAAAAGGCAAAAGCAGTGCTTTTATCCCTGATTTTTTTTTTTTTCTTCTCAAAGACACCCATTCTAGTTTTATGTGTCACTTGAACATGCTTTTGCCTTTTGGGTTTACAGATCTTGAACCTAATGAGACTGGCTGAAGATCCAAAATATAAAACCAACAAATTAAGGGTCCAGAACAGAAAAGAGCTTCTTGAAATTGTGTCTGCGAGGTGGGTTTTGTTAACCAGACGCATTTCTTTCTTCTCTGGTGCAAGCATCCAGTCCGAATCTCCTACAGGTTAAACACGATACAGCCCAGTTAATTGTCTGTTGTTTCACTCTTCCATCTAGTAAAACATATTGGTTAATTTTAATAGATAGATCATTATAAACCTAATTGTCCCCTCAGACAGGTTATGAGTAGAGCTGTCCAAAGTTAGATGCTGTTATAAAAAACGAAGTTAAGATCCTGAAACTCTATCAATTCTAACAAGGGAAACATGTAGTGGTTCATTGGTCAGGTGCTGCTGTGGGTTTACATCGTTGTTCCTTTACCCTGTCTATGTTGTCTTGTGGTAAGACATGGCATACACACCGGGATAATGGAGATCCACGTTGTTGAAACGTTGAGAGGCTTGTCCTTGGAAAGCCATGGATCACAGTATGTTTGAAGTGAAGCTGGCCAGCTTATTTAAAAGAGATGTGGTGCCACCCACCCCAGCAGGAGTCATTGTGGTACATTTTATTGTTCAATTTAGTTATTTTCTGCTGCTGCTATTTCTCACATTTCACGCTGTAGCATTTTTTTCTTTACAAATGTAATTTGTTTTCTTCTGTGATTTTTTGTTTTATTGTGCTGGGGTCTGTAAGCAGTGTACAACCAAAAATAAATCTTCAGCTACAACAAATGGCTTACTTTTGTTGTTCTGGTCTGTAGCGTAGATCTACCACAGTGAAGTGGAATTAAATAGCTTTTTGTTTTGTACATCAGAGACTGTTGATGCACTAAGAAAAAAAAAAAAAAGTGTTATAGTGGGGTAGCTTTTGAAAACAGAGGTGCAGTTTCAAAATTACCTTGAATGACTATGATCAAGTAACCCAATAAAGGATATCGATTTCTACGCAAGCATTCATGAAATTGATGGTGATTGCCCTTTAAAAAGTTGCTCAGACTGCCAAATCTTTGTTGACAAAACAAAGACCAGCTTCTGGGGCATTCTGTCGCCTTTCAGCCGTTAAATATTCTAAATTGTAGAACGTTGGCAGCCTTGGGGGATTTTTCACAGGAGAAATGTTTCTCAAGATGTAATACAAATAAAATCTAGGCTAGTAAGTTAGATACACTGCAGTGTTGCACTGTATATAATAGTTTTCCTCTAAGGATCGGTGTGACAGGATGACAGAGGTTGAGTCTCAGAGACAGTGTGAAAGTTCAAAAATAAAGCTTTTTAATATACAAAAAATACAAAATAAACAGGCACGAGGGCCAAACAAAAAGGGTTTTAAACAGAAATAAGACAATAAGCACAAAACAAAACTTACAAAATAAGGCTTCCAGGCTGGGTGTTGCCTTCACTGGATTGCAAAACGAACAAAAAACATGACACACAGAAACACTCTTTCTTTCTTTCTTCCTCTCCTTCTAGAACTTTCCCTACTGGGAGGCTGAGGCCTCCTTTTATGCCAGGTGGCTGAGTAATAATTGGATAATTAATTGTTTGATTGCTCCCATCTGACGCAATAAACCTGGGCAGGGAGGAGAATTTAACTCCATCCCTGCCAGTATTTCCAAGGGCAGAGCCTTGCTCTGCCACAATCGGTTTGCTTGGGTAAGGGTGACAGAGAATGGTAGGGTATGGCTAGAAACATTTAAGAATCCTTTAAGATAGTCCTTCAAAATAATGTAATCATTTAAATGTATTATCTAAGTGCATGTGCATAGAATATTAAAGTGATAACCAGAGGATGCATTGTGTATGAGGAGATAACAGTGTTCCGAAAGGATAGAATCCCAGATGGAATAGAGGATATCCTTGAGAGGGAGGCCGCTGTGCACTAGCTGAAGTTAAGCTATTATGTGTTTATATTTTATTTTAATTAGTACAAACGTGTTTTAATGCAAACATATGTTCTGAAATGACGGCCTCCACAATGCACCTGACAGGGCTCCTAGAACTTCATGCCTAATAAAACATTGAGACTTGCATTGTGTAACTAAGCAGATTATCTTGCTTGTTTTCGTGATGCAGTCGTCAACATTTTAAAGCAATTCTGTATTATTCCTCTCTAATTAGAACAGGGGACAAGGTAAGGAAAGGTTAACAAGGTTTAATTAAGAGTTGTTGTTTCAAATGACAATATTTACAGCCTATTTCCGTGATACAATCGAATCATAGTATCACACTGATCAGTGTTGTATTGAAATGAGCCATGTGTATTTCCAAATGTTGTGTACTGCAGGTGGTATTAATTACACGTTTACAAAAAAAAACAATAAACATTTTTGACAGCCTTAGATGGTATAAATGATCATATATTATGGAATCTCTCCAGTATTTACTTTTACTGAGATTCCAAAATGTGTATAGTTTGGATAGAAAAAAACAAAACAAAAAAAAAAAAAACAGTCACAAAGCATAGTTCACATGCCACCAGCACTCGTGCCAAATAAATCTTATGTTTTGAAGTGGTGTAAAACATTTGCTTTTTTTTATTCTTGCAAGCACAGTTCAGCTGCTAGACTATTCTATTGAAGTCTGATGTCCTAAGTTGTTTGTCATTAACTGCTTCAGTTGGCAAATGTGTAAGTGTGTGCGCCATACAGGCAGACTGGGGTTTTTGTTCTTTTGTGTTAGTTTTTTGTGGTGTTTCATTATTGTAACCTTGTGTGTGATTCGGGGGAGCTCCTCCCCCCTATTTCCTTCCTACCAATAACATCTGCTAAACCCCTATTTAAACCCCAAGCCATGCGCTTCTCTCTGTCTTGCGTTTTTTGTTTGTGCCTCGCTACACAGCCTTGCAGACTCAAGACTACAGAATAATTTCAAAATGACTACTCACCAGCAGCAGCTGTCTTTCCCATTAGAAACAGAATTATCGGATGAAGACTGCATTTCTCCGCATTCTCCCATCATTAATTTAAGTAATAAATTTCTAAAGCAATCCATCCGCTCTACCGCTCTTTCTTCACCCGGCAACGTCGTTGACCCATTCACCCTGGCCTCTGCTAACCCGCCACTTCAACCTCTGCTGATCCTGCCGTGCCTGCTCCTGCTGTCCCAGTCATCCAGGTCTCCCATGTAACCCAGCCTCCCCGCCACTCTAAACGCCCCCGGGATACTTCTCCAGTTGTTTTTTTTTCTAAAAGACTAGCCCACCGATAAGCTTCTGAAAGCTCTTTTTAAAAAAGGAATTTCAGTTCCAGCAAGGAGCGATCGAAATTCGAGAATCCACTACAGGGTCATTTCAATTTCGCCATTCATATCATTCCTCAAGGCACGACTTTCATATTTCGTCGTCTCCTCGTTCTCTCTACCACAGCAAAAAATCTCAACTTCCATATTTCTTCAGAAGAATGGAAAGACATCAGGATGTGGACTTCCCTTCTGCAGCAGTGGGATGGTCTTTCTCTGTTGTATCACGATTTCATATCTGTCCCCCCCACGATCTCTCTTTACATACTGACCCTTCCTCCATCGGTTTTAGCGGTATTTTTCATCACCAATGGTTCTCTGGTGCATGGCCTCAGGAAATCCAAAGTCTCTCCCCACAGTCTAAATCCACAGCCCTCCTCGAGCATCTTTCTTATTGTCATCACAGCGTTCCTCTGGCCCACCTACTAGCAGAAAAATCTTGGCAGAATTCATGTTGTTCTTCTGTGACAATCAAGCCACTGTACACTATATCTCTTCTGATCGTGCAACTCCTCCACCAGCTCGTCTGGATATCCATTACCAATAACTTCATTTTACATTTTACTACCTTCTAGGGATCAATAGTAATGCTGCTGATGCTCTTTCTCGTCTACAGATTCCCCGGTTCAGACAGTTGGTTCCCTCTGCTCATCTATTCCCTCTGCCTGTTCCTCAAACCAGCAACCTGATTTTCAGCTAAATTCATCCCTCCGCAATCATCTCTCATCCTCTCAAGAATACATGGCCAATACACCCCCCTTTGTCCTTATTGTTCTCTGTCCCACGATCTTTCTCATAGCAGCCCCTCCAACCCTTCTGATCCCCTGTTCATTAATGGAAGCAGTAGTATTGTAACAAAAAGCTGGTTTTCTACTCATCTTTCCTATCTCATTTCTAAAGCTGGTCTGCCCCCAATTCTATACCCCACATTCATTCCGCATTGACGCAGCAACTTCAGCAGAAAAAAATAATGTCACCCAGCAGTTAATAAAAAAAATCGCTGGTTCTCTACAGCAGTAGAGTTTTACATCAGCTCTTCACTCCCATGCCCAACATAGTATAGCTAGTATGCCTGGAGTGGGGGCCATGGTTTCCTCCCAAGGGGGGTTTTCCCTGTCCACTGAACGGTGAGATATATATATATTAATTCATATTCATCATTTTGCACTGGTGGCACAGTTGCGGAGTGCCTCCAGTAAGGTTCTCAGCAAGACAAGGGGGGCCCCTGGCCAAATCTATCTAACTCTCTGTCGTCTTCCCATTTTCTCACCTCCAGGTTCCCCTTGGGGGAAGTATCTGTTGCTTCCCAGCCTTAGAGACCGGTCGGTTCAGTTTCACCTCCGTGAGGGCGGCTCTCCGCGAGCCAAGGGGAATCTCCTTACTCATCTCTAAGTTACAAAGCACATCTCTCGTATTATCAATTCCTGAGGTTTCTTCTTCCTCGCAGCCCTCGCTCGTGTCCAGTGAATCAGTTTTGTTGAAACTTATATTATACCAAACATGCCTGAAGTTAACTCTCACAAACACTTTGCCAAAATGCAATTGTCTTGGATTAGCTTGTGTGGTGACGTCAGACTAGGAAGAAGACAGGACACAGTACTGGTGTTGAATGTGCTGGTGCGCGAGTTTTATTAATTAAATGAAAGGTTTAAATAGAAAACAAAACACTTATACCAAAACCAAATGGCACGGTGGCCGAAACTGAGACAAAGCCAACCAAGTAACGGGCTGGTTTATAGCAAGCACGAGTAGCAGTTGTTTGGAGTCTTACTTTTTATTTCTCCCGTCTCTCTCTCACATTCTCTCCTCTGAACACCCAACCCAGAGTGAGAAATTCGTGCTGCTTTTATCTACAGCTGTGGCGAGACTCGATTGCTAATTAATCATTGAGTTGAATCCCGGCACAGTCTGCATGTGAACTAATTGTGACTTCCCCGTGCCCACATACCAATCACACATTTTAAATCACCCGTGCTACATAACCCACACTATACAAATAAACCAAAAACACCCAGGGGCTGCACAACTTCCATTCTTTTCAATGGATCACTGAAATATGTAGCTTGCAAACTGTTTTCAGTATGACATGCCTGCATTTACCCCCAAGATGTTTACATGTGAATCATTGTTGAGAAGTAAGACATGCTGTAAGAATACCAACCAAAATGCTGTTTGCACCGGAATGTCAACAAATGTGGCATTCATAGAAACGTCTGGATTATCATGCTTACTCCAAGTCATTTACTTTTTCCTCTTGAAATTCCCACAGTTTCTCCTAATCACTGTCCAGTATTCTTTTCCACAGTATTCTCCAAAATACGCTAAATGCTATGAAAGTAGTTTTGGTTGATTTTGATAAATAAATGCAATTCTGAGGTGTATGAAGAAATACAATTCTGTGGTTTGTATTATATTTACCACAATTAATACATTTTGGTAAATGTTGATTTCACTTTTGACTGGAAAACTTAATCAGAGCAAGATTAGAAAAATAGGCAAATGTATGTTAGTGAACTAAAACAATAAAGTAACTGACAAACTAACATTAATAAATTAACATAAACCCTTAGAGTACTATTGGGCGATGATCGCCCAGTGACGTATGCTCCTAAAGCACTAAAGGGCCGATGGTCGGCCCTAGATCGTGCCTCCCATTTGCTGTCAGAAAAGTATTTATTGGACTATTTTACCTAGCAACAAAATGTGCCCCTCCAATAGCAGAGAGTTTTGCTATTCAGTACTATTTGTTCCTGTTGTAGTAAAATGTATATAATATTGTGAAAATGAAGCCAGTGCCTTATGTTTGTGTTGGTATACATGTTTATGTTGGTATAAACATTTATTATTATTATTATTATTATTATTATTATTATTATTATTATTATTATTATTATTATTATTATTTCTTAGCAGACGCCCTTATCCAGGGCGGCTTACAATTGTTACAAGATATCACATTATTTTTACTTACAATTACATTATTTTTTGCACATTATTTTTACATACAATTACCCGTTTATACAGTTGGGTTTTTACTGGAGCAATCTAGGTAAGGTACCTTGCTCAAGGGTACATCAGCAGTGTCCCCCACCTGGGATTGAACACACGACCCTTTGGTCAAGAGCCCAAACCACTACTCCACACTGCTGCCCTACTAACAACTTTTATTAAATAAAAAAGAAATGGCTTTTGAGGGCAAGTACGTTTACCTGTAGATCTGGCCTGCCGAGGCACAGGGTTGTATATGTGGGAAGTATTGGGTGGCAGGATGGAGTTAAAATCCTCCCTGCAAACACAGGTGTATAGATAAAGTGATCACGGGTGGTGAAAGGGTTAGTGTGTTAGAAGTAATGTTGTTGTTAGAGGTATGTGGTGAGTGTTTTTTGTGTTCTGTGCTGTGCTGTTCATCCTGTGTTATTTACTCCTTGAGTGTTTTGTATAGTCTTTTGTTTTAGCCCTTGCGCTGGTTATTTTGTTAATTTGTTCTGTCTAGTGTTTGTTTATTCTTATTATTTATTAAATACACGCATCAGCGCTTCACTCACAGTACTGTGTCCATTCTCTTCCTGGTCGGACGTCACCCCCAAGCCATCTTGTTCACAAGGTTTCATACAATCATTTTTATTTTTGGTGTAAGATTAAGTAATTTGCTCCTCTGACACGAGCGCGTTCATTTGTGTGTGACATGTGTAGTCCTGTAGGGTGCAGTGCAGTGGCTGTGCCTTAGTACCCAGAGGGTTAACAAAGCACCCCTAGACACGTTAAAAAATGCAGCAGCAGCAGCTCTAGGTTATTCTCGCGAGGACAAGTCAGTTTTGAAAAGATTGAATAAACCATTTTTGGGTTTGATGATGATGAGTTATCAGGTTACAAATCAGTACTGTATCATTTTTTAATTGGTTAGCAATGAATCACTATCAGTGACAAAAAGGTGTTCTTTTAAACAAAGTTCCTGTTCCTTTAGGTGGAGCATTTCCAATGGGAAAATTCTTTTTCACCACAAGGTTGTTCCCAAAGCCGAAGTGTTCTCTTAGGAGGTGTTCCTATACACAGAGACTACTGTACCATCATAAAACTTAATGATTCTACAATGCACTCCTTTCTAGTGTTGTTGAATATCACAGCCAATAGGTCACATGTATTTTATAAACCACAGCATTAAAGCCAAACTACTGATTTTTGGCAATTAGAGGAATGACTAAATAACTCATTGTCTTCTCCGTGGCAATAGAAAAAATTATCTAGCTACCACGAATGCAGATGTTCATTTGTCCTAATCAGCAAGAAGATCTTCATTAAAAAAATTCAAGTGGTATGATTTACTTTTTCTGGAATGAGGAGCTGAGGAAATGATCTAATAATTTAGGTAAATTTAAGTAAATGACCCGTGTTAAAAGATGAGTGCCTAACAAGACAAATACCTGGTTTACATACTGCTGTTTAGCAAAATAGTAAAAACATCAAAATGAAATTTTGCTGTTTACAAACTATGTAGATGAGGGAAGTTTTTTGAAAATTGCAGGAACAGCAATGATCCTTACTTGAATTGTGCTAATTTTGGTGGCTGCAAACATTGGAAAAATATACAGAGGTATGATGTGATTTAAGCCGTGTTTTTTCGTTGAGGGCAATGTTTGGTTCTTCTCAGAAACACATGTGCATCAGATTGTGGTTGTTATTAGTGACTGTTGGAATTAAAACAGTGCAGTTGTGTACATCTCTTGAAACTGTAACACAAGAGTTCAAACCACAAAATGGTGTTTGTTCCTAGATTCTCCGAAAAGAAGACTGATGATTGGTTGCAAATGTTTGAAGACACTGGTGTGCCCTACGGCCCAATCAACAGCATACAGCAAGTATTCTCTGATCCCCAGGTCAGTTAACACGATGCATATTTTATTGCCATACAACCATAACAAAATAATTATATTCAACGTCAACATGAAGTGATCCAGATTGTGTAGTCTGGCAAGCATTAACTTTTGTGCTGTCCAAGGGATACAGGTCATCATTAAAGTGGCAGTATGTAACAAAATTATACCATTAATCCTACCTATAGTGCTCTTTCATTCCATTAAAATGTGCAGTTTTAGCAAGCATGCCTTCTTATTTTAAAGCATGATATCTGGTACACTTGGCTAAATTAAATATATTTTTGCAAATCTTGTCTCGATTCACTGCAGAGTGAAATGGTCCCCAACCCTTCAACTCCATCTTTTTGCCATAAACTACAGAATAGTGCTTTGCTTGCCAGTAAAACACTTCAATTATTATTATTTATTTCTTAGCAGACGCCCTTATCCAGGGCGACTTACAGTTGTAGACAAAAATACATTTCAAAGAATCACAGTACAAGTATTAATACAATTAAGAGCAAGAGCAATACAATTAATCCGAAAGACATTGCTGAGGTGAAATGACCTTAGAAGTGAATTGGTAAAATATTTCATGATAGTATGGCAAGCAAACTGAGACTGTTATGCAGATATCATGTTTTAAAATACATGTTTGAATAACGTGTGTTTCATTCAAAACTGCACTATTAAGACCTATATAGTGAATGGAAGACCATGACAGGTCAAATTTATGGAATTACTTGATTCTGAATTATTGCCCTTGGAGTATACTTATTTTTGTATTATTATGATAGGACAAATGTCTTTTTTTTTTTTTACAAATATTTGGACATTTTATACTGCATGTCCATGGTGGCTATAAAATCACAGGGCCAATTTGCACTGCTCTGGCAGGTGGAAGCACCAGACAATGGGCAACATGATTTTAGGTCTACTATCGCTCCAGACAACACCTATAAGTGTTATTGTGTGAGCTGCTCAACGTGGCCACTGTTTGTCTCACCACAACAATTTGAATTACACTAAAATTTGAATAATGTGAACCATTGTCTGGTACTTCCATCTGCCCTTTACCATTTGTTCTGTGGTAAATTATTTTTTTTCCCTACAGCAAAAGCACAAAATGGCAAAGGAACTTTTATAGCCACTGTGTAAAATCATACTTAATGACATGGTGTTTAGTTTCTAACACTTTCTGGCTTTACGTTTTTATGTGTCATTTTGCAAATTATGTACAGTCTAACTTCTTTAGCCACGTCATACATGTTGCTGGTATTACTGAGTACCATAATACCTTTTTCTTTCTTTCTTTCTTTCTTTCTTTCTTTCTTTCTTTCTTTCTTTCTTGATTTGAAGGAATTATTCAAATAGTATCATATGACAGCACATTGTGAAATTGCATTTCAATGCTCGCAGGGTGCACAAGACATTAGACAGAACTGCACCTGACAGACTGTTGGGATAAAGAGCAGGGGATTGCATTATAAGGTGTGATGTCAGATGAAGGTCAATACTTTGTGTAACCAAGTGGTTCCCAACAGTCCGAGTTTTCCTAACCAGGGTTTACCCTAATTAAAGCTGCAAGGCTTTTCAAGGCTTATGAAACAGCACTCATCGTGAGTAATTATTCTGTTTACATGACCAGGACACCCCATCTCCACATCCTAAAAAAGGGTGTTTCCACTGCTGGCCACATCTGCACATATCACACAGTGCTGATCACCCACAGAGCACCACAGACACAATGAGGAAACAGGGACTTGGCATCTGGTCTGGCCCCAGCAGTGTGTCTGTTTATGTTAATGAAACAAATAGTGGTGATACGGAGAGACAGGCTTCTTGTATTGTTTAGATTGGATACTTGCCTGAAAGACTTAAGATGATTCTTCAGAAGCGGAAAACATGAGTGCCACTCTGGAACTAGATCGATCCATTTTTTTTCTTTTTTCTTTTTTCTTTTTATAAAATACAAATCAAGTTTCTATTCACATAATGTCTGCTCACATTTTCTGTGGTTCATACTTCTTATATTATGACATCCCTAACCTCTAAATTAGTAAATTAGTATGTCTTTAATGTTCCAGATAATGTATATTTATGACATCTCAATCAAACAAAAAATATATATATATATATATATATATATATATATATTAGCTCAAACAGCCAGCTGCCCAATGTTTTTCGATATGTTGTACATATCTTTCTCAAGGGAGCATGTGTTTCAATCAAAACATTGGAGATATTTATAGGTTTTTGACAACATGACAACTACTTGTTATTGTTTATATTCAAATCCATGATTTATTCTTACATGATGTAATGGTGTTCTATATATTGTGACATCATTTTTACTTCTATCTTTAAATCTGTATTAATTCTAATAAACATTACTTTATATAAACTTATATTTATATTATCATGCAATGCTGGCTCTGAGGATCAGCCTTGATTTGGCCTCCCCAGCGCATCAGCATGCACAACTTTTGAATTAATTTTGTTTATTTATTTATTTAAATGTTATATATTTATTGAACTTAATTAGTTCATTCTTTTCTGTTGAGTCCTGCTGGCATAATCATGTTCAATCTATTTATCCATTTACTTTCTTTTATTCTTCTATATGTCACATTGTCTAATTTTAGCTGTTCTAAAACTACAAACTTTACATCATTTATGTCATGTCCTTGACTGGTGAAGTGCTGTACTATTGGTTCATTCATTTTTTATTTCTAATTAATGAAAGGTGGTTCTGAATTCTTTTATATGAAGTTGTTCCAGTCTCTGCAATATATTTTATTTCATCACATTTTTCACAGGCTATTCCATAAACAACATTGCTAGTTTTACAGTAGGTATTAGTTTTTAGTGGATATGTGGTGTTCTTATGTTTTATTATATTTTTACTTTTGTCTATGTATTTACACACTTTACATGTACTAGTGCAAGTATTCGTAGAACCTATTTTGTCAATTATTCTTTTATGTTTACTGTGAACTAAAATATCACCTAAATTAGCTTCTCTTTTGAATGCTACAACTGGGGCCTTAAGAAATACTTTTTTCAATTTTTCTGGATTATGTAGAATCCGCAAGTGTTTCCAAACTATCTTAGACATATTGGGCAAAAGTTTAGAGTAAGTTATTACTAATGGAACTCTTTTGACCTTTTTATCTCTATTTTTATAATCTATATATATATATATATATATATATATATATATATATATATATATATATATATATATATATATATATACAGTACTGTGCAAAAGTTTTAGGCTGGTGTGAAAAATGCTGTAAAGTAAGAATGCTTTCAAAATAGACATGTTAATAGTTTATATTTATAAATTAACAAAATGCAAAGTGAGTGAACAGAAGAAAAATCTACATCAAATCAATATTTGGTGTGACCACCCTTTGCCTTCAAAACAGCATCAATTCTTCTAGGTACACTTGCACACAGTTTTGAAGGAACTCGGCAGGTAGGTTGGCCCAAACATCTTGGAGAACTAACCACAGTTCTTCTGTGGATTTAGGCAGCCTCAGTTGCTTCTCTCTCTTCATGTAATCCCAGACAGACTCGATGATGTTGAGATCAGGGCTCTGTGGGGCCATACCATCACTTCCAGGACTCCTTGTTCTTCTTTACGCTGAAGATAGTTCTTAATGACTTTCGCTGTATGTTTGGGGTCGTTGACATGCTGCAGAATAAATTTGGGGCCAATCAGATGCCTCCCTGATGGTATTGCATGATGGATAAGTATCTGCCTGTACTTCTCAGCATTGAGGAGACCATTAATTCTGACCAAATCCCCAACTCCATTTGCAGAAATGCAGCCCCAAACTTGCAAGGAACCTCCACCATGCTTCACTGTTGCCTGCAGACACTCATTCGTGTACGCTCTCCAGCCCTTTGGCGAACAAACTGCCTTCTGCTACAGCCAAATATTTGCCATTCTTCTGCACCCCAGTTCCTGTGTTTTCGTGCATAGTTGAGTCGCTTGGCCTTGTTTCCACGTCGGAGGTATGGCTTTTTGGCCGCAAGTCTTCCATGAAGGCCACTTCTGACCAGACTTCTCCGGACAGTAGATGGGTGTACCAGGGTCCCACTGTTTTCTGCCAATTCTGAGCTGATGGCACTGCTGGACATCTTCCGATTGCGAGGGAAGTAAGCATGATGTGTCTTTCATCTGCTGCAGTAAGTTTCCTTGGCCGACCACTGCGTCTACGGTCCTCAACGTTGCCCGTTTCTTTGTGCTTCTTCAAAAGAGCTTAGACAGCACATCTGGAAACCCCTGTCTGCCTTGAAATTTCTGCCTGGGGGAGACCTTGCTGATGCAGTATAACTACCTTGTGTCTTGTTGCTGTGCTCAGTCTTGCCATGGTGTATGACTTTTGACAGTAAACTGTCTTCAGTAGGAGGCTGTGTGGTCCAGTGGTTAAAGAAAAGGGCTTGGAACCAGGAGGTCCCCGGTTCAAATCCCACCTCAGCCACTGACTCACTGTGTGATCCTGAGCAAGTCACTTAACCTCCTTGTGCTCCGTCTTTCGGGTGAGACGTACTTGTAAGTGACTCTGCAGCTGATGCATAGTTCACACACCCTAGTCTCTGTAAGTCGCCTTGGATAAAGGCGTCTGCTAAATAATTTTTTTTTTTTTTTTTTTTTTTCATCAGAAGCTTCAGTTGAGTGTGCAGCACAAAAGTACTCGCTCATGCTTGTTGGCCAAAAGTCCTTTAGATCTGGGTCTGTCGCAAACCAAAATTAAACCCAGCAGTGATTTGGATATGATAGACAAGCTAAAGGAGAATATGACTTCATGTGGTTGTGGGAGTATGATTTGCTTCCCCCAAATACTGGATCTCGTGATTCTTCTCCTCATTTGCATGGTTGTTTCTTTTGTGCTGGTAGTCAAAGTAAAAAATCCCCCTAAAATATTAAATATTTTTATGGTACAGTTTGACTTTCAGTGCCTACTAAAATAAAATTGTTTCTTAAATTTAAAAAAGTTGTCCTTTATGTATTTTTTATTAAGGAAACCTCAAACCACATTAGGGTTTTATGTGCATGTTCGTCTGGAGCACTGAACTGAAGTAATTAACCCAACACAATACTGATGAACAGCAGATTTATCAATCCTGATTTATAAATGGTATTTACAGATTTCAAGCTAATAATTGAAAATGCAGCCACGGTAATCACCAGTGTCCAGGAAATAAATGCTAATAACAGCTGGTAACGCCAAATAACTGTTTTATCATTTTCTGTGGTATTTCAATTTGTATTAAGTTGGCATTTTATAGTCTTTGCTTACTTTTACCTTTTTGGTTTCTTTAATGGTTGTTTTCTTGCTGAACAAAACAAGTGGTCTAATGCTCTGATTTTTTCCAGGGGAGTGTGCTCCCAGACAGATGCTTTTTTTTTTTTTTTTTTTTAAATACATGTAATGGTGTGGTTCACTCCACAGGGTCATTCAAAGATTCCACAGATGTCTATGATTTGAATCAACTGTGGGATATTTTCTTTAGAGAAAGCAGGACTGAAATTAGGTTACAAGCAATAGTGGAATGCTACCTGCGTGGGTCGTCACTGAATAATAATGAATCAGTCAGACACAGAGCAGTGGGTGTTGACACGCCATACAGGCATGCAGATTTAATAACAACACAGACGTCAGCGCTAGGGTACCAACAATGGTAATCCTAGTGCCGGATTTAATAAAGAAAGCAAAGCTAAAAATAAAAGTTTGCTCAGAGATGGTGAGTGCTAGTCCTGCGCCAGGAACCTACTACCTGAACTAACCCCCACTATACTTAGTTTAGGATGAATCCTCCTAAACTGACCTTGTGATGTTGCTCCTGGAGTCCCGACGTCCTCCCGGCGACTCCGGCTCCTTCCGACGGCCCCGGCTGGCTAGTGCCTTCATGGAATCCGTCTGGGAGTGGACGGGTGTCGTGCATTCATTCTCTGGTTCTATCCCCCTGGAGCGGACGCTCTCCTTGGTGCAAATAAGGGAGCTCAGCGCAGCTCACGTCTGTGGGTCTATGGCGTTGCAATGGCCTTGAACTGTGGAGCTGCTGCATTCTTAAACAGCCGTAGGTTCCCCGGGCAGCCCCCACCCCCAGCCAATCAGGACCTCCCGATCAGATCAGCCCTGGTCAAGGCTTCCTGTTTACCAAGCAGCAGCACAGATGAACCAGCAACAGGGTCCTCCCTATTATAGATGCATAACATGATGAAGAGAGCTGAGGGACTGTAATACCCTGTTTACACTAGCACACCCGTACCGTGTCACCAGGATGTACAGTCACCTCCAAAATTATTGGCACCCTTGATAGATGAGCATAAAAGGCTGTATAAAATAAACAACACAGGTAATGAGCTATATTTTATGCTCAAATATATGGGAAAACCATATTATTTTATTCTAATACAATTGCTCAGAGAGAGTTTTTTATTAGCAAGTAATAAAAAAAAAATTCTCAAAAAGATAGGTGTCAGAATTATTGGCACCCCTAAAGATTATTATTAGTAAAATCAAACAAAATTAAATCTGCATTAACATTCTACTTCTTTAAGTTTATCTCAGTCTTAAGGAACTGTATTGTGGCCTTCCATGGCTTCCAGTTTCATTGGGGTATAAAAATGAGGTAATACACATATGAAATCCATTTGTCATCCATCATCATGGGGAAAAGCAAAGAACTCACAAATGAAAAGAGACAAATGGTTGTTGACCTTCATAAATCAGGCAATGGGTACAAAACAATAGCTAAAAAACTAAATATACCACTTACCACTATTAGGGCAATAATTAAGAAGTTCAAAACCACTGGAACAGTGGAAAAACTTGCAAAGGGAAATCCAAGGGCCACAGTTGGAAAATTACAGAACTTGGTTGCATCTTGGGGTCACCAAGTCTCCAAATCTGGAGCAAGGTAACCAGTGGTGTACCACAGGGATCAGTATTAGGTCCTCTGCTATTCTTAATCTACATTAATGATTTAGATTCTGGTAAAGTAAGCAAACTTGTTAAATTTGCAGACGACACAAAAATAGGAGGAGTGGCAAACACTGTTGCAGCATCAAAGGTAATTCAAAATGATCTAGACAGCATTCAGAACTGGGAAGACACATGGCAAATGACATTTAATAGAGAAACTTGTAAAGTACTCCACGCAGGCAATAAAAATGTGCATTATAAATATCATATGGGAGATACTGAAATTGAAGAAGGAATCTATGAAAAAGACCTAGGAGTTTATGTTGACTCAGAAATGTCTTCATCTAGACAATGTGGGACAAGCTATAAAAAAGGATGCTCGGATATATATATATATATATATATATATATATATATATATATATATATATATATATATTGTGAGAAGTGTTGAATTTAAATCAAGGGAAGTAATGTTAAAACTTTACAATGCATTAGTAAGTCCTCACCTAGAATATTGTGTTCAGTTCTGGTCACCTTGTTACAAAAAGGATATTGCTGCTCTAGAAAGAGTGCAAAGAAGAGCAACCAGAATTATCCAGGGTTTAAAAGGCATGCCGTATGCAGACAGGCTAAAAGAATTGAATCTATTCAGTCTTGAAAAAAGAAGACTACGCAAGACTACTCAAGCATTCAAAATCCTAAAAGGTATAGACAAAGTCGACCCAGGGGACTTTTTTGACCTGAAAAAAGAAACAAGGATCAGGGGTCACAAATGGAGATTAGATAAAGGGGCATTCAGAACAGAAAAATGGGAGGCACTTTTTTACACAGAGAATTGTGAGGGTCTGGAACCAACTCCCCAGTAATGTTGTTGAAGCTGACACCCTGGGATCATTCAAGAAGCTGCTTGATGAGATTCTGGGATCAATAAGCTACTAACAACCAAACGAGCAAGACGGGCTGAATGTCCTCCTCTCGTTTGTAAACTTTCTTATGTTCTTATGTTCTAATCTACAATTAGACGCCACCTCCATGCCAATAGGCTATTTGGAAGGGTTGCCAGAAAAAAGCCTTTATTGAGAGCAACCAACAAACGTAAGCGTCTGGAGTTTGCTAAACGCCATTGGCACTTCGATTGGAACCGGGTGCTGTGGTCAGATGAGACGAAAATAGAGCTCTTTGGCCATGCACACCAGCGGTGGGTTTGGCGTCGAAACAAGGATGCGTGTGCAGAAAAGAACCTCATACCTACTGTAAAATATGGTGGTGGATCTTTAATGTTATGGGGCTGTTTTGCTTCCACTGGTCCTGGGGCCCTTGTTAAGGTCAACGGCATCATGAACTCTACCCAGTACCAGGACATTTTCGCCAAAAACCTGGTTGCCTCTGCCAGGAGGCTGAAACTTGGCCACAAGTGGATCTTCCAGCAAGACAATGACCCCAAGCATACATCAAAATCCACAAAGAAATGGTTAATTGACCACAAAATCAACATTTTGCAATGGCCATCTCAGTCTCTGGACTTGAACCTCATTGTGGTTTCAATTGAAGAGGGCATAAGTGCAGACCGAAGGATATGAAGGATCTGGAAAGATTCTGTATGGAGGAATGGTCTAAGATCCCTCCCAATGTGTTCTCCAATCTCATTAAACATTATAGAAAAAGACTCAGTGCCGTTATCCTTGCAAGGGGAGGGTGCACAAAGTACTGAAAACAAGGGTGCCAATAATTGTGACACTTCATTTTTTTTGGAAATAAATTTTTAATTTGAGAAATGTGTAATTTTGGTTGATTCCATTGAATCATTAATAAAGTCAAATATATTCCACATGTTAGAAAATTACAATATAGCTCAGTCCTGGTATTATTTATTTTATAAATATTTTTTTTTGCTCATCTTTATCTAGGGTGCCAATAATTTTGTAGGTGACTGTAATGACCTGAAACAGAAATTGAAACAAAGTACATATAAAAAAACAAGAATAATGAATTAAGAAAGGGGAAGTTTTTTTAGTTTTCATGTTCTGGTGATATGTTTTCCTTTGAGTTTTAACCAGAAACCAGAAGCTTTATAAAGGGCCAGACTGGATAAGAACACACTGGCTCCCTCGTAACTTTATGCACATGTCTATTTGTGGAAGCTATGTTTTATGGAAGCACTTTTGCATTAAATATTTCCATGTCAAATGTAGTACTAAAAATGCAGTGGACAAGATTATTGGCTAACATACATCCATAATGATTAAAACTGTCAAAGAAAGGATATTTTAAATGGGACTAAAGTGATTGACAGGTCCTAAATTTAAATATTTCAAAATTCTGACATTACTTTTACTACCACTATTAAAACCACCTCAGTCAGGAAAATAAATGGCACACACTCATGGGAATTACTCAAAAAGAAAAAAATAACACTAAAACAATGCAAGTAGATGTTTTTTGTGACAAAATACTTTACCAACTGGTGAAAATGTGAGCATTTAAAGCACGCCCTTCTTTAAAAATGGTGCGTTTTTGACAAGATGTTTATTCAAATATGACCCATCCTCTGATCTTCACGTTATCTTATTGATCTATAGATATACCCTTTATTGATTTACAATTATAACTGCAATCTTGTTGTGTTTTGTATTTTGTTTTATTTTCATACACAAGTTTACTTACCGTACACTGATAATGTTATCTGCACGATTTATATGCTGTCAGCAAAAAGTCCATCACCCTAAGCTATGTATGTTTGGTGTACCCACTTACAGTTTTGAATGTGCAAAGCAAGTGCAGTTACTCTTTGAACTTCTCTGCAGCATCATGGTATAATACATAATAGAACAATCGTTTGATTCTAGTGTTTTAACAGTAAGATGTAAATGATAAAAGGAAATCCAACTGATTTGGCTCCAGGAGATTATAGTTCTATAATCTGTTCCAGAAAGTCGGAGGATTCCTCAGATCATCTTTGAGGAACATGTAATTCACTCCCATTTCAAGTCGAAACCACTGTCCTTTATTTTAAGCGGGTCTTTGAAGCTGCAAATGTTTCCAAGACGATTTGGACTGCAGAACATTTCCTGTAGCTTACTGTGGTATCACAGACAGATTGCTGATAGTGTTCTCATATATAAACGTGCTCAGTGAAAAAAAACAGACACCTTCACAGAAAACAGTAGAAATTCATTCATCCAATTTAGATTAAGTGAAAGTCCATGCAAAGCATGACATTTTCTTAAATAATGCTTACCGTCCATCCTTCCTTCACAATCTGCATCTAGTGCACCATGCAGGTCTTTGACACTCATGTAAACTACAACATGGCATACACAGGATTCTGGGGAACATTGACTTCACGCTCAAGACATACTAGGCCACTCCTTAGATTCCATATTGGTTTAAAACAGTCATCCTACAGTATACAGATAGTTTCAAACTTGACACCTATTGCTTTTAAAGTTTCATGAAAAAGGAGGTCATGACAAATTCCCAAAGTGTAACCTGTGATCTGATTTTAACATTTTGTAGAAATTCACTGTCAGGTACAGTTTAATAATGTTGTCCCATTAGGCAGCAATATTTGCTGATCACATTTATTGTTTTTATTTTAGATGAACAACGAGACATTTTTAAACTAACATCAAGAAAGATCTGTGAATGAATGGGAAAAGACAATTATTTTGACAAGATATTTTAGGAAGGTTGTTAATACTTGTTATCCTTTTTTAACCAGTATTCACCAACCATGGCAGCCCCCATTTCTACAGCAAGCCTCCATTATATCCTGTGTTTTTCAAACAGTCAACCACCTCTAGCTGAATTACAATAAATAAACACAAATCGTACAATTATTTTATTACTTGTAGATTCTTTTTAAGTAAACTATGCTACATATTCCACACTTATATATATATATATATATATATATATATATATATATATATATATATATATATATATATATATATTACAATAGTGGACTTGACTGGAATTCAAAGTCAGTATATCCTACAGTACCCATTTGATATATGCTACAGTAAACCAACCCAATGTCATAAAGGCTTGATGGTATGCCTCAACACAACTTATTGAACTGAGCCTCCATCAAATGAAACTGACACTTGGCCAGTACTTTGACAATAGCAATATAATATTGAAAGAATAATAACATACAGTACTTTGATCTGAAATCTTGTTAAAAAATATACTTTTTTTTCCTTTTCAAAATTAAATTAAGCTGTCAAAAATGTCTATATTGTGTTGAAATATTCTACTGCTGACTGGCGCCAATGCCGTCACAAATCAAACCTTGTATCAACAAAATTGACTTTTTAAAAGTATGTTGAAAACACTTGTTGCATAATTTCAGTAACTTTAATGCTGGTCGTGAGTATCTAGGAAAAACTGTCTCCCTCGCTGGTATAAATGTTTATCCACCCGGGAGTCAGTTTATTTCCTGATACTTTACAATCAACCAGCCCAAAAGTTATCACTTAAATAAATCAAAAAAGTCTGTATATCACAATATAAATCAAAAACATGTCATAGCTTTACTTGACTGCATTTAAGGTATGTGTGCAATCCTGTGTTTATTCAAACAGATTTAGAAACAGTCTACTTCCAACTCATTCTTAACAAACATCTGTGTGCGCACACACTCACTTCTGAAACACAGCCAAATTGGCTTTGAGTGGATAATTAGACATATATTTTAGTATTGGAATAGTTCATACGATCTCCACTGAGGCCTTTTTTGTATTTTTGTACTCGGTATTTTTTCACTTTAAAAGGTGCAGGGCACAATATTGTTTTGAAACTCATTCTTTTTAAAACAAATTGATTTGCATTTTTATTGACTAGGCAAATCTCTCGAACAATAGAATTCTATATGGATCTTTAGGGCTTCTCAACTTGTAACCGCATTTAAATTAATTTGCTTACACAAAATCACAGTTGCAATCCGTTTGGGAATGGCTAACCAATTAAACCCTACAAATTTGAACTTTATTTATTTATTTAGTCTAATGCATCATAAATTTGGAACATGTTACGAACAAACAGTATGTTCCAAACTATTCCCTGGGTTCTGTTTTTTGGACTTTAGTGCTTATTAAATGTGATGGATGAGGAGATTTAAAAATACACAATTCCAATGTCTGTCCTCCTGGAAATTTCACAGAGGTGTCATAGGCAGACAGGCTTACCAATGCTGTTCTGTATAATCTTTTTTCACAGTTGACATAAAACACTCCCTTCTGCACTTCAATATTAGGAAATATTTTTAAAAACACACTTCTAAAAGCTTCTCATAGTAAAAGCGTAGCAATGTGTAATACGTCATAGGTCAAGCATTGTAAAGCCCAGAAAGATTGGGTAATTTTTTTTTTTTTTAAAAACATACTGCAAAATAAAATATGCAAAAATACTGTGGTATAATTTTTATAATGGAATAACCAAAAGCATAAAATGTAATTTACATTTTTTTAACTCTTTTTACGCTACATTTTGGAAATAAATATTGCTGCATTCAGAGAGTACTCGCCAAACAGAGCTCCAGTCAAAGTAACTTTCACAGGGGCTCAGATAGTACATTTTCACAGCTACAACAATGGCAAGCGGTCTCATCTGCAGATTAGAATCACACTGTCAATGTAGGTCAGTGTTTCAAGGTACTGACTCCTCATATGATACAATTCAGGGCTATAACTTTAGCCCACTTGAATTTGTTTTGAGTTTATATGTTTATTTACAACTCAGTTAAACATATTTAAAAGATCATAATAATTAACAATTAGTGTATGTGTTTTAATGTCAATTGCCTGGTGATATTCAATAAATTCAATACACATTCAAAACTGAAACAGAGAATTTCTAAGAAGATCCATTGACTTGCATTTCATTTAATCTTACATTTCCCATCAGCATGGCCTTATGAGTTGAACAGTGAAACAAGAAAGAAGCACTGCAGAAGTTCAGGAGTATGCATTGCATTTTTTGTGTCAATCAATTCTCAAAGGTTTTAGGGAGTATTTGGAACCCTTATTTATTTTTAGCAAGGCTTTAACCCACATTAATGTGGAAGTATATATTGTTAACAAAATGTACTCCATATACACTTCTTCCACTACTGATTGTATTCCCATATCCATTTTACTACATGTTTGCAGACCATTGTATCAGATATTATTCCCTTGACACTGTGCCCCTGGAGGTGCTTTGTTTTTCTCCAAAATATCACATTTCTAGTTTAAGACTGCAAACTATGGCCAACGTTGCCTGAAGTGTCACGCCAGTGCCAAGAGGTGTAATTTAAGACTTTCGTAGATGCTTTGTATCAATAAAAAACATGTTAATACTGACAAAACCGACAGTAGTCTTGAACTGAATTAGATTTTATCAGAGGGCTAGGTATACATACAGTACGTAGCTGACAGTTGATTATAAATAGGGCTTCTGTTTTTTGGTTTTTATTCATTTCATTGAGTTATATGTAAATCATTTTTATTCAGGGCTTTTGCTTTTTATATACTGTATGAAATTACTGTTTTCGGTTACTTTTGTTTTTTTGTATAGTAACTCGACAGTACACTTCAATTGTACCTTCTTTCCTTTGCTGTCTTCCACAGCATAATCATTATGGTCGTGGGCATATTCTTCTCGGGTTTTTGTGTGTTTAGGCAATTTTTTACATTTCACCACAATTTGCAATTCTGTTCGCTAACACTGTCATTTTTGCCCGAGTGGAAGCGGCTGCACACATATTTGCTAAATAGGGCCCTATGTATCTTAACTTTAACCGTATTTGCTTATGGTTAACAGGGTCAATTCAACCGATCTAAATCATGTCACCATTTCAGTAATACAAATAGGACATCCTTGGAGATGTATATTACTTGAAATGGATGTTTAATACACTCAAGAGTCTCGCACAAAGTACGCACTTCCACTAATATCCATGATGTGATTTAAGAGTCGCTCAAAAGCAGCTGCTTTATCTCACAGTTTGATCTCCTCTAATATTTTACTTGAATAAAATCTTGGTTTTAATCGCCTAAATAAACACAGAGGTTTGATAGTCATACTAGTTTACTGCTTCAAAAAGCACATCTGAAAATGGTTACTTTAGAAAGGCTTTTCTTCTTCCAAATTTGAAATATGAGATTTAAATGTGTTGCTCTAGGAATGATCCATCTTTATAATCTGAAGCACTTTTGGGGTTGACAATACTGTACTAGAAAGGAGAATTAATGCACTTTGTCCTTATTTCTGTGAAGATCAGAAGACACTGAGCATTACATCTGACAAGACATTTCCTGACAAAACCGGCAGTAGCTGAGCTATTTATACATATGTAGCTGGCAGTTAATTATAAATAAGATGCCCTGCAAATTATTAAAGTAAGACAAGCTACTGAGTATTCAGGTAGATATATGCTTCATTTCTAAGCACAGCAATTTTCAGTTAGAACATGAAAATAAAATTACCCTTTTATTTCAGAGGCACATGCCACGCATGAACTTACAACTGCACGGGTAAGGGGTTGCGTCTCCAGCACTGTCAACAGTTGTGGATCTTTGTACTTGGTACCACTATTTGGTACCCTTTTCCACATGTTGTGGTCACACTAGTTTGTGTACCACACACCTCCTGGTGGCACCACAAGCACGAAACTGTGGTCATTTACATAGAAAACCTTCCACAACTTCTGTACCTAGTTTCGTCAATGTGGGCCACCTTCCTGCAACATTTAAATTAAGGCATTGGTTATTGTTGGGCAAATGACAATTCCACCCTACGGTATATATAATTTACATAATAATCAGACATACTAAAAACATTTGCATCTTTGGTCATAATGTTCGTGCAAATAAGTATTTGAAAAAGATAAAATAGTAATAGATAAATATTAGTAATAGAGGTCTGCAGTTATGTGTAAGATAACATCTCGGTTTGGTATTTTAGAAAAGGGCAAATTAAAGGTCAATTCCGTATGAGAAAAGGGAAATAAAAAAAATATATATAATGAACATTATAAGTGATAGGGATTCGATGCATATTGACCAAGGAAATTATCCATTAGCTTCTAATGTATTAAACTTCAACTCACTTGAATAAAAATGTCAAGTTTAAAATGTTAAATAATAAAACAAATGTCAGGACAGAGCAATGCAAGCGTGTAGCAGGGATGTTTTGGAAGCTGAAGAGAAAATATGTAAAAGGAAAAAAAAGCAAATTGAAATTGTTTTCATGTGATATTGCCCTGTGAACTTTTGTCGAATTACAGTAGGCACGTTTTGGAGATTTAAATGATACGTCAATATTTGCTTTGTCTTGGCAGCTGTCAGGTTATGGTCAGTTTTCACCAAATCACAAATCATAGTTTGTGAAATGCAGGTCCACCACTATACTATCACTGTAGGTGTGGTGACTGTCATACAGCCTTCCCATCCTTACTGAAATAATCTGACTTTTTATCAAAAAGTTCAAACTTTGACAGCTCAATGCAATCTCTGTATTCTGGCTTTCATTTACAGGACACTACCTTTTATTATCTTAGAGTGTAGTACAAAGTGTTTTTATTGATTAGTAAATATATATATATATATATATATATATATATATATATATATATATATATATATATATATATATACAGTACTGTGCAAAAGTTTTAGGCAGGTGTGAAAAAATGCTTTAAAGTAAGAATGCTTTCAAAAATAGACATGTTAATAGATTGTATTTATCAATTAACTAAATGCAAAGTGAGTGAACAGAAGAAAAATCTAAATCAAATCCATATTTGTTGTGACCACCCTTTACCTTCAAAACAGCATCAAGCATCAATTCTTCTAGGTACACTTGCACACAGTTTTTGAAGGAACTTGGCAGGTAGGTTGGCCCAAACATCTTGGAGAACTAACCACAGTTCTTCTGTGGATTTAGGCAGCCTCAGTTGCTTCTCTCTCTTCATGTAATCCCAGACAGACTCGATGATGTTGAGATCAGGGCTCTGTGGGGCCATACCATCACTTCCAGGACTCCTTGTTCTTCTTTACGCTGAAGATAGTTCTTAATGACTTTCGCTGTATGTTTGGGGTCGTTATCATGCTGCAGAATAAATTTGGGGCCAATCAGATGCCTCCCTGATGGTATTGCATGATGGATAAGTATCTGCCTATACTTCTCAGCATTGAGGAGACCATTATTTCTGACCAAATCCCCAACTCCATTTGCAGAAATGCAGCCCCAAACTTGCAAGGAACCTCCACCATGCTTCACTGTTGCCTGCAGACACTCATTCGTGTATGCTCTCCAGCCCTTCGATGAACAAACTGCCTTCTGCTACAGCCAAATATTTCAATTTTTGACTCATCAGTCCAGAGCACCTGCTGCCATTTTTCTGCACCCCAGTTCCTGTGTTTTTGTGCACAGTTGAGTCGCTTGGCCTTGTTTCCACGTCGGAGGTATGGCTTTTTGGCCGCAAGTCTTCCATGAAGGCCACTTCTGACCAGACTTCTCCGGACAGTAGATGGGTGTACCAGGGTCCCACTGTTTTCTGCCAGTTCTGAGCTGATGGCACTGCTGGACATCTTCCGATTGCGAAGGGAAGTAAGCATGATGTGTCTTTCATCTGCTGCAGTAAGTTTCTTGGCCGACCACTGCGTCTACGGTCCCTCAACATTGCCTGTTTCTTTTGTGCTTCTTCAAAAGAGCTTGGACAGCACATCTGGAAACCCCTGTCTGCCTTGAAATTTCTGCCTGGGAGAGACCTTGCTGATGCAGTATAACTACCTTGTGTCTTGTTGCTGTGCTCAGGCTTGCCATGGTGTATGACTTTTGACAGTAAACTGTCTTCAGCAACCTCACCTTGTTAGCTGAGTTTGGCTGTTCCTCACCCAGTTTTATTCCTCCTACACAGCTGTTTCTGTTTCAGTTAATGATTGTGTTTCAACCTACATATTGAATTGATGATCATTAGCACCTGTTTGGTATAATTGTTTAATCCTACACCTGACTATATGCCTACAAAATCCCTGACTTTGTGCAATTGTACCTAGAAGAATTGATGCTGTTTTGAAGGCAAAGGGTTGTCACACCAAATATGGATTTGATTTAGATTTTTCTTCTGTTCACTCACTTTGCATTTAGTTAATTGATAAATATAATCTATTAACATGTCTATTTTTGAAAGCATTCTTACTTTTACAGCATTTTTTCACACCTGCCTAAAACTTTTGCACTAGTATACTGTATATATATCCCAAAAGTGTTTAATAAAATAAATCATTAATATTTGTAGCAGTTTGCCTTTTTTTCAGTTCTGCATTAGGTTAAATGAATAAGGCCTGTGCTTTGCCATGGAAACGCATACATCATAAATCTTGGGTGGCATGGTGTTAGCAGCTCTGACATGAGCGAGTTGCATTTTTGGGTAGTTCTCCCCACTTCTGATTCATATGTTATAAAGATGGTAGAAAAATACATTGGCATTAGTGTTCTGCCTCCCAGGAAGCTTAATTTGCAAGATGATTAAAAAGAAGAAATCTGACAAAAATGTACATCTGATCAACCAATCATAAAGCTCTATTAGTGGACATTCCATCAAGGTAGTTAACTGCTAAAGCAATCAAAAATAATCTGTTGCTTAAGCAATAGATCAAACAGAAGTCCCAGTGAATATAGAACGGTATACCCAGGGAATGAAAGCAAATGTCACCTGGCAGACTGGAATGTGACAAAAGCCAGCAGCATATATTTTGCTTGGGAAAATGTCTGACATTCACATTGTCTAGCTCCTATACCTACTGTACATGCTGTTGCTGTGCCCCTTCTCATATGTCAAGCAGAACTGTTACTGCACAGTCACTTTTCACATCAGTAAAAGGTAACAACAATTGAATGGTGGTGATATAATCAAACAATAAAATTATAGAGGTTGACCTTTTTTGTTCAGTAATTAAGCGCTCTCGCTGTCATTCCTTTTGGGATAACTTCCAGATGTCCACCCATGAGGGAAGTATTGCTTAGCTGGTGAACTTTACAGTTATTTGAATGCATACGGTTAAATGCATACAAGTTAACCTTTATTTCATCCGGTTTGAGATACAACAAGCGAGCAACCATCCCTGAAATCCTCTCTTGTTGTACAGTGTTGTTTTTTTAATCATCACTGTCCCAGAATTTAGTGGAAAGAAATAGCTTGAAAATTGCTTCTGATATGTGCTGTAGATTTTAGATGTATTAATCTAAACAAACAAATGTGGGATAAAATAGGAAATAAATAAGTGCCCCATCCCTAGTTTTTATGCATTCCAGAAAAAAATGCTGTCCATGTTTATAGAATAATATCACATCAACAGACAAGTAGCAACAGTGTTTCCCAGCCCAGTGAAAAATATACGTATGTATTGAAGTGACTTTTTAATACCCTTGAACACATCTTTTTAATGACCTAACAAATGGGATATAGTTTTCACAGCTGTTTGTGGAGGAAGTTAATGGGGATGTGCTGCAGGTTTAAAGTTTCAGCCAATACCCTTTATTTCACTTGTCATTCTTTGGCAGGTTATTTAGCTTCATGGCTAACTGTGCATAAACACTTAATAACAGTGCTTCCTGTTTCAGCTCTTAATGGAGCAGGTTTCCCATTTACTGTATTAAATGGATGTTGTTGAGCAGCATTTGGAATTCAAAAGCACTGTGTCTCAAAGGGGCCTTTGGTACTAAACCTTAGACATGGAACACATTGTATTGTTACGTATTGATTGCCCCCGCTATAAATTATATTATGATGCTTTGCAAAGAGGCCGATTACAGTAATCTTGAGTGCTGACAATATCCATAAATATAGACAAAGTGTTAGTGCAATTGCAGCAACTGTTCTAAGAGGGATGGATGAACATAAGAAAAGAAATAGATTTGTATCCAGTAGCAATACTCCCGTATTGCTGTCGACACTGTGTAGCGATGAACAATACAAGTTGATAGTAAATGAGTAATAATAACCACCCACAGCCACTGCCCTGCAAAGTTTCATCATGCCATTGTTTCAAAACAATTATTTTGCAAGCGTTTAAAAGTGAAAAACGTAATGACCATTACTTGGTGTCTTAAATATTCAGCTGAAAGGAGCAGCTTTGATACTGTCGGAATGCATTGGTAAAAATCTGTTTTAATAAATCTCAGATGTTCTTTATGTGAACTTGTGTAGGTAAGGATACATTAGGATCTTCTTTTATCCTTTCTGTAATGTAATCTAAGTTTCTGTCCATAGAGGCCACCTGTGTTCTAACAATAGCTGGAAAAGAACACAGCAATGTAGACTTCCCTTTTCAAACGGTCTAATGTACTATAGCCTATATGAAATTAGTTCTGGTGGTCTCATATTTTAACGAACGTGTGATCAACATCATATTACATGTGTTCAGCTATCAGGTCTACTTTCACAGGTGGTTCCTTAGGTACGAGTTGTGGCAGTACACAGTGGGGGATAGCACTGTAGGTGCTTGGTGTATGCTGAAACAGGTAAAAAACAAAACAAAAACAACTCTTACATATTTTATTATAATCAAGGTGACAAGCAGACATGCCTATTTTAATCCTTCAGCTGGTAATTCAATGCTGAACAGGAATAGGCAGACTCTAAGGAGATCACTTTTTAAATGTTTAATGCTGTCTGCAGTTATATAATTTTAAGTGCTACCTTCAGTTATGGAAACAGGTTGTTGCAATCATCTTAACAATAGGCCTATCAGAATAATATGCTTAAATATGTATTATACAAATTTATTGTAAAAAAAAAATAAGTGATTTGAATCACTATGTTTTTCATATAAAGATATAAGAACATTTTTATCTTGTAAGAGAGAAAGTTGGTTTGATGGCCTCCTGATTCAAAAGAAAGAAAAGATCATTTAAGTGACATTCAAATCCCCACGTTAACAAAAAATGTTTTTTCATATGTGCAGAATTTGACACAAAGCTTTTCATCACTTGTTTTCATTTTCTTTACTGTTTGTTCTGGGATAGATTGATTTATTATACCACAGTATATGCAACCACACTGTATATCTACAGCATACCATTTAGTCAACTCCTCAAGACAGAAATGTGCAATGGAATTTCTTAAATACCAGGTAAGGAGGGGTTAAAGTATTAGCTTACCATATCCTTTAAGAAATTCCTAACAAGTTTTGAACGCAAGACAATGGAAAACCACATATTTGACACTTAGGCACACAAAGAAACTACCTTTCAACGCAATCGCTAGCAGCCACTTGAATTGGTCACCGGCTATTACTGGTCAACAAACCACACAAATGGGTCCACTTGTGAAACAAACGGTCAACATGTTTATTTTTAATACATTACAGTATTTAACATGATACAGTATTTACTATAGATGCTCAGTTAAAACACTTTCTTTAGCAGAAACGTTCAGATGTGTACATACAGTACACAACAGATTCCTAACAAGGTAGGAATGTCTACAGAATATAAATAATGCGATAGATCCTTTATCCATGGTACACACATTTTAGAAAAAAATGGAGATTATACAGAATTTACTGAACCCAAAGTTGTTTGGTGAGGAAATGCTAACTTGAGTTGGCAGATTCACCTATTAAAAAAAGAATTGCTGTTTATGTAGCAAGTTAGTCAGTTATGGTAACTTTTTACCCAGCTTGGCCTAGTTGCAAAAATGACTAAAATGACTGACACTTGGTGCAGGATTCTTTTCATATTTTGTAGCATCTGTCAAAACTGTTTTGTGTTTTTATTGATCTGATCTGTTTACTGTACTGTACTGTCGCACTGTTGGTCATGCATTCAGCTAGGTCACCTCCACTACGCAATGTTCTCACACTCTGTTAATATGAATGCTTGATCCCTGCACACACACCTTGTGTCAGGATGGAATAATGGTTTTACAAAATAGATAATAATATTAACTTGAACAAATCATCATTGAAGCGCTTTCTGATTTACGCGTTATGCATTCATTTTACTGCATTAAATGTAATAAAAAAAGAAATGTTATTGTTTCATGTAAAATGTAATCCTTTAACTCATTTTGTTACCTGCTTGAAAAAGGAAAAGTATTGTTAGATTACAGTGATGTACATGTAAGTTTTAAGTTGCTTCACAACACTGTTCTTAGGGAAGGTGGATTATAATATGTAAGAGCATTTCCATTGGGCCCTGAGGGTAGGTGTTGTCTGTCAGCATAATAAAACCAATCACACTCTGATTGTAAATTACTTGTGGACTAAATGACACGTGAGTAGCCTTAGATGTGATTTACCCTTAAAAAAATTAGTTTTTTTCTTTGTATTTTCTGTAATGACCGAGACATCTTTCTTGTCTGCTCTAAATGTGCTGCAGTTTAATCAAAATTGTAATCCAGACTATTACCGATTTTCATTTTATTTGGCTGTTGTCTTTAGTCTTTGAACTTTTCATTGATGTGTAACAGACCACAGACCATTGATCCCTTTCCCTCAAACATGTATTTCTGAGATCTCCACAGAATCAAGCAGAAGTTCTGTGTTTATGAACGCTTTCTGAAGTTCAGGCTTTTACTCAAAGCATATGTTCAACAATTGTGCCTGATCTACTGCTAAAATCAGTTGAAGTCCTGTAACATTAACCAAGATGATTGATACCAGTTTTACTGTCCTGTTAATACAAATCCTTCCCAATCACACCCTAGGGATGTTGGCCTGAGTAGGTAATATTCTGCCAAGTAGAAACACTGCACTTGATATTAGTGTAGCATATATACATACATGTTGCTTTTCATCTGATGAAAGGTAGTACCTTGATTTGAACAAATTTGATGTCATGAAGGTCTCTTTGCAGCTTCAAACAATCTTGAGCAAAATCGGCATTTTTCCTGTGTATTACTACAGGAACTGAATGTAAAATAATTATCCATAAAACACAACCCAGGAGGCTAATTCAAAATTACGTTTTACCATCTGCATTTTCAGAAAATTAATTTAATACCTTAATATCATAATGTGTGTGCCTTGTTTCTTCTTCGATCATTATTTGAGCAAGTTTGAGCTGCCCCCTCTGCATCTTTGGCAACTGTGAGTTAGTAAACAGTTATTATTATTAGTTTATTTATCAGATGCCTTTATCCAAGGCGACTTACAAAGACTAGGGTGTGTGAACTATGCAGCAGCTGCAGAGTCACTTACAACAACGTCTCACCCGAAAGACGGAGCACAAGGAGGTTAAGTGACTTGCTCAGAGTCACACAATGAGTCGGTGAGGGAGCCAGGATTTGAATCAGGGACCTCCTGGTTAAAGCCCCTTTTCTTTATCCACTGGACCGAAGCCTCCAGTTGCAGAGGAGACATTGAAGAAATTGCAGCTGCACACCTCTAGTGGTTATTTAAATAAAAATCTATCAATAGAGAATTATACAGAATACACATAATACAACAATAAATAGGTCATAAATCTAATATTTTGTACACATAGATGATATGAAGTTTATCTTAATCACTGTGGAGTTGTCTGAAGTGTGTTTTTTTTTTTCTAACCAACTGAATGTCTTTTAATTTGCAAAAGGAAGTGGCACACACGTTATTAGTTGCAGGGTACAACAAGGCAGAAGTTGTGCATGACTGTGTCCTACCTTTCTCAGAAATGCAAACAGCTCTTGAGTGTTATGAGTCCCACTAGAGCAGGAAGATTAGTGGGAAGCAGAATCATTTACAATAGTCTCTAATTGCACATACACACGGAACATTTGCAAACAAAAAAATATTATAGCATAACGTTGGACCACATCACATTCTTTGTGGCTAGCTTGTAATGTTAGACAACACATCTTTGCTATGACCATCACACAAGAAAGCCCACAACTGAGGGCTGGAAAATAATTCCAATGGTTTTTAGAAACTGTGGGAAAGGAACTATTTCTTTTGAACCAAAAACCAAATTGCTGCGCCCTCCAGGGTCACTGCTATGACACTGGGGTTTTCGGGTTGTTTTTTTTTTTTTTGGAAACACAAGGATGCACATTAAGAAATACGCTGTTTGGGTGGAGTATAATCATGCTCACTATTAAACTGAAGGCTATGAAAACCGCTTGGTCTTGCAGGTGACAGATGCAAATCATTATCTGGAAAGTTCCATTGTCGTGGGGAGGGGAGTCATGCTGCAGTGGAAGAATGTGTTTTACAATGGTAACCCGTGTGTTTCGACAGAATGCAAAACGTTGTTGAAAAGTTTTTCTCTTATATAACCTTTGCCTGTAAGTACTGCATTCAATCGAAAAAAAAAATGTGGTTGTAATCTACCTTAATCTACATTGCGTTGGGGGATTCCTGAGAATTCCAAAGCCTGATTCCCCCTTTAAAGTAGCTGTCATCTTATGTCATTAAATTACACACAGGAAAATGTTTCTATAGAAGTATGGTTTTAAAAGATTGCTTTTGTTCTGTGATGATAAAAATGCATACATAAAGTATGTCTACATAGTTTTTTGTCAACTTGTATCTTTTTAATATATTGTCTTAAATTGACTGTACAAAAAATTAAACAATTCCAAACCATTTATAGATATTGTAAGTCGATGCTTACTGCAATAATAAGGAGGGTGATCGTTTTCTTATGTACAAAGAAAGCATTCATGAAATTAAACTTGTTACAGCAGTTATTGCAAAGAGCCACTAGAAGCCATCTTTTTAGGTGGTTCAGATTAGTAGTCATATTTGCAGATTCAGGATGAGACTAAATACAAAAAACTACATTTTACTTGATGGTTATAATAAACTTTATAATAATAATAAACTTTATATAGCTCATTTCATGCTAAAAGCAGCTCAGAGCGCTTTACAAAGGAAATAAATTTAAAATACAGAGAAAAAAACATGTATACTAAAGGAGAAAATAAAATAAAAAATAAGAATTAGTACAAAAGTGATAAAAAAAAGTAATACAAGCTAAAAGAAAACATTCATTTTAGCCATTAGAGGCAGCAAAAACAAAACATTGAAAGTACGTTCAATCTAAAAATACTAAGTTGTAAAAATGTGTCTTAAATCTCTAACAGTGGATGACAGTGAGCCTGGGAGCATTATAACAAAAAGTAACGTTACCTTTCCTTTTGCGCTTTACCCTTGGAGCACAAAGTAAGTCACTGTCAGCTGACCTCAATGTACGTGCAGGCTGATATGGAGTTAACATCTCAATTAAATAGTCTGGTGCCTGGCCATTAAGTGCTTTAAATGTTATTAATAGAATTTAAAAATCAGTCCTATAACGAACTGGAAGCCAGTGCAGTGATGCCGACACAGCAGTAATATGTGCCCTTTTCTTTGTTTTAGTTAGAACCCTCACAGCTGTATTCTGCACACGTTGTAGACGTGACAGAGCATGACTTGTAAGACCAGAAAACAAAGCATTGCAGTAATCCAATCTAGATTAAATAAAAGCATGAACTACTTTCTCGGCATCAGACAAGGAAAGAAATTATCTAATTTTAGCAGTGTTTCTCAGATGAATAAAACACTTTAGTAATTTGTAATATGAGATTCAAAGCTTACCTCAGAATCAAATATAACCCCCAGGTTTCTCACCTTGGATTTCAAATTTGAAGTCAGGTTAACCAAATCTATTTTTGTCAACTCTATCTGTTTCTGAGAACCTATTAATAAGACTTCTGTCTTATCTCAGTTTAATTGCAGAACATTTTGAGACATCCAACTTTTAATATCAGCAAGACACTCAAATAAAACTGTAGTAGCATTGATATCACCCAGTTTAACAGAGATGTAGAGTTGTGTGTCATCAGCATAACAGTGAAAGTTCACCCCATGTTTACGAATAATCTCACCTAGTGGTAACATATATAAGGAAAATAACAGGACCGAGAATGGAGCCCTGAGGGACACCACATATAATATTAGCCAGTCATGACATAGACTTCCCCAAGGAAACAAAGTACTGTCTGTCGATTAGATATGATTAGGGCTTCTGATTTTTGGTTTTAACCTTTAAAACCCGATAAAACACCCCTGATACAAAAAAAAAATGAAATCGATGAATATCCAGAACACACCAGAAAAACTGTGGAAGTGGTTAATCAATTCACGTTGACTTTACCCTTTTCCCATTAAAAAATAACATCTACTACAAAAATAATAATACTAAATACATTTCCCAGTGCTGCTGGGCAATATCCCGCCTTCCTGACTTGTATCTATCATTGATTCGTTCTGAATACTTTAAACCCGCCCCAACTACTGAGTGACTGCACATTCCTACATTTCTATTGGAGACTCCGCTTGCAAGATTTAAAACAAGATTACAATCAGGAATGGAGGCTTGTTAGCAGGATTTAAAACTGTATTACAGTTAAGATACGGAGGATTTAAAACAGAATTGTGGCGAAATTTACAAAAATGCCTACACACAAAAACCCCAGAAGAATGTGCCTGTGACCATAGGGATTTCGTTGTGGAAGACAGCAAAGGAAAGAAGGTACAACTTAAGTGTGCAAGTACTGTCGAATTACTACTATATACAGTACTGTGCAAAAGTTTTAGGCAGGTGTGAAAAAATGCTGTAAAGTAAGAATGCTTTCAAAAATAGACATGTTAATAGATTATATTTATCAATTAACTAAATGCAAAGTGAGTGAACAGAAGAAAAATCTAAATCAAATCCATATTTGGTGTGACAACCCTTTGCCTTCAAAACAGCATCAATTCTTCTAGGTACACTTGCACAAAGTCAGGGATTTTGTAGGCATATAGTCAGGTGTATGATTAAACAATTATACCAAACAGGTGCTAATGATCATCAATTCAATATGTAGGTTGAAACACAATCATTAACTGAAACAGAAACAGCTGTGTAGGAGGAATAAAACTGGGTGAGGAACAGCCAAACTCAGCTAACAAGGTGAGGTTGCTGAAGACAGTTTACTGTCAAAGTCATAAACCATGGCAAGACTGAGCACAGCAACAAGACACAAGGTAGTTATACTGCATCAGCAAGGTCTCTCCCAGGCAGAAATTTCAAGGCAGACAGGGGTTTCCAGATGTGCTGTCCAAGCTCTTTTGAAGAAGCACAAAGAAACAGGCAAGGCTGAGGACCGTGAGGCAGCAGTGGTCGGCCAAGGAAACTTACTGCAGCAGATGAAAGACACATCATGCTTACTTCCCTTCACAATCGGAAGATGTCCAGCAGTGCCATCAGCTCAGAACTGGCAGAAAACAGTGGGACCCTGGTACACCCATCTACTGTCGGAGAAGTCTGGTCAGAAGCGGCCTTCATGGAAGACTTGCGGCCAAAAGCCATACCTCAGGCGTGGAAACAAGGCCAAGCGACTCAACTATGCGAAAACACAGGAACTAGGGTGCAGAAAAATGGCAGCAGGTGCTCTGGACTGATGAGTCAAAATTTGAAATATTTGGCTGTAGCAGAAGGCAGTTTGTTCGCCGAAGGGCTGGAGAGCGCATACGAATGAGTGTCTGCAGGCAACAGTGAAGCATGGTGGAGGTTCCTTGCAAGTTTGGGGCTGCATTTCTGCAAATGGAGTTGGGGATTTGGTCAGAATTAATGGTCTCCTCAATGCTGAGAAGTACAGGCAGATACTTATCCATCATGCAATACCATCAGGGAGGCATCTGATTGGTCCCAAATTTATTCTGCAGCATGACAACGACCCCAAACATACAGCGAAAGTCATTAAGAACTATCTTCAGCGCAAAGAAGAACAAGGAGTCCTGGAAGTGATGGTATGGCCCCCACAGAGCCCTGATCTCAACATCATCCAGTCTGTCTGGGATTACATGAAGAGAGAGAAGCAACTGAGGCTGCCTAAATCCACAGAAGAACTGTGGTTAGTTCTCCAAGATGTTTGGGCCAACCTACCTGCCGAGTTCCTCCAAAAACTGTGTGCAAGTGTACCTAGAAGAATTGATGCTTGATGCTGTTTTGAAGGCAAAGGGTGGTCACACCAAATATGGATTTGATTTAGATTTTTCTTCTGTTCACTCACTTTGCATTTAGTTAATTGATAAATATAATCTATTAACATGTCTATTTTTGAAAGCATTCTTACTTTACAGCATTTTTTCACACCTGCCTAAAACTTTTGCACAGTACTGTATATTTTGACAGAAAAAAAAATGCTCAAGCATTTTGGAAAGTAACCGAAAACAGTAATTTCATACAGTATACCAAAAATGAAAGCCCCGAAAAAAAACGATTTACATAAAACTTGAAAATAGCTAAAAATAAGCACCGAAAAATACAATTAATAAAAAATGAAAAACCGAAGCCCTAGATATGATCTAAACCAGTTCAGAACAGTTCCTGAGAGGCCCACCCATTCTTTAAGACAATTAATTAAAATTGCATGATCCACAGTATCGAATGCAGAACTCAGGTCTAAAAAGACTAAAATAGATATAGCATTTGAATCTGCACACATAAGTAGGTCATTTGCAACCTTAACCAGAGCAGTCTTTGTGCTATGATTTGAACGAAACCCTGACTGAAACTTCTCCAAAATAGTTTTACTATCAAGGAAACTATTAATTTATTTACATACCACATTTTCAAGAGCTGACAATTCTGAAAAAAATTGGAAATTGTCAGGTAAGGCCGCCACTGCGCCCATACGTGACCCATGTTTTGACAAGGCTTTCTAGCACACACTGCTTAACTGGTACAGTAGGTGGGTTCACTTCATACAATGTGTAGTCATCACCAGGCAGGGCAGGTCAAGTCTAAAACCATAACAACCATGGTTGTTTTCATGTTGTCATAGAATTATATGGGAATTGGAAAAGCTAATTAGAATAGCTGGAATATTAACACATGTGGAGTGAGACAATTTATTTATTGTGTACTTTTCCAAGTATACAAATATTCACCTGTCATAACCATTTCAGCTTTTTTCTTTTTTCTTTTTTTTTGGTTTTGTTTATGAAGGACACAAAAACATGTGTTTGATATGATGGAAAATAAATGTGCTGTATGTGGCACAGTAATGTACGGAACCCGTAAAGTTGCATGGTGTAGAAATTAAAATGGGAGGCCTCTATATTGTGCACACAACTTACTATCTCATGCGCAGGACACATCATCTTGTCTGCATGACTTACTATAATATCCTGTGCTCACAAGCTAGTAAGTCATGTGCACAAGGTAGTAGCCTCCCTTTTTAATTTACACCATGTCCCTTTAGGGGTTCCGTAATAATGATTGAAAGGAGACAAATAATATGTTACACAAGCATTTTCTAACCAATCAATCCATGAACTTTATAGAGCTTTCTTATCCATTTATGGCAGTGACTCTTCTAAACTTCTAAAGGATATCTATTAGCCTGTTTCAGAGAACTTTTGAATCCTCAGCAACCCACTGGTCTCTACACATGTTGTCTGAAGTGAACCCACCTACTATACCAGTTAAGCGGTGTGTGCCCTTACCTGACAATTTCCTGTCTTTTTCGGAATTGTCAGCTCTTACCGTCAAGTAAAAAGTAGTTTTTTGTGTTTATACACATATACATAGACTCCTCATACATAAAACAAACTATTATTATTAAGCTATTACATTTTTGCATGAACACTTTAGTTATGTTTATATTAGGCAAGCAATCGGATTGATTATTATTAACAACATGAATATATTCATACCTGGTTTAAAAATGTATATTGATTCAAATTAGGAGTTGAACAGCACATTTCCATACAATCGATTCAACTATTTTATTGCTTAATATAAACAAGAAAATAGCCAAATGATTATGAACAACAGGATCTCCCAGATACTTGTAACTCCGTTAACTAGGGATTTCAACATGTAAAAAAAATGCTGGGGTAATTCATACAAAAAAAAATATAAAAAAACACTTTTAAGCGCTGCATTTTTTTTTTGTTCAAATGCAGCTATGCTAGTGAATTCACAACTATACTGTATGTATTGTGCGTCACAGTTCACATGGATGGAGGGTTTTGAACATAAATGATCAGTCAAATGCTGCAAATCCATAATTGTTTGTGAGCAATTTATTACGTGATTGTTGTGTTCGGAAACAAACCCTCAAACATTTGGTAATATTACTTATCATGCAGGTACAATTTCATTTGTTGCTACATCAACTTCTGGAGCCCCCATTGGAGATAGCGCTGTCAGTCGTGGTACTGCATCCAGGGTTTAGCTTCACAGAGTTAAGGTCAGAAGCATTTAATTTTTTTTTTTTTTTAAATAAGTCGTAAAAAATTAAACGGATAAAGTCAGGATCTACAAGAACCACAAGACATAAATAAGTGACCTAAGGAATTCAAATTAAATTACCCACAGAGAATTATTAAACTGATGAATACCCACTAACTTACTCTTGGTGGTGGAGCCCGACTGCGCGAAGAAAAATTAATATAACTTGCTAAATGGTGTTTAAACACACAGCTGTTTTTGAATTCATTTACATTCTCTAATTTAAAAACTACTTTACGGTTTTTCACAAAACTTGGACAAAAAAAATTATCCGTCACATGGACACGGAACATATGAAATGCCGTCCTGATCCGTTTTAAAACGTTTGAGAAAACATACCCCTCAAAATCAAGTTTAAACAAGGCTCTGCCAGCCGCTCTTACCTGTTGCACCTTTATAATTAAAACCGGAGGAAATTCTTGCATGGTTAATGGTGTCTTCAGATTACTGCGTTAAGTTCATGGAAAATACTGGTATGTTAGGATTTAGCTTTTAAGAGTTTTATTTTGTCTTTTAGATCGCCTGGTGTTCCAATGTGCCCTGTCAACACCCTGCCTTCCAATCGTAACTCATTAGAGCAAGCTTTGTTTGTTTAAGGTTACCCCAAAAAGGTGATTACAAAAGGAAACAAAAGGTGAATTTCATTGAACCACACTCTGTGCTTGAGCATTCAATACATCTTTAAAGCTGGATGCACACCAGTAGGATTACTGAAAGAGATGAAGCTCTGATTATATATGACGCCTTTATTAGTTGTTAATATTTGCTTATGGTTGTTGGGGTTGTTACACTGATGTTAATTACCCCATCCTGAGAAATGTGCACAGTGTAGCGTGACAAGGGAATGTGTCTGATTCCACATTCATAAGATTAAAGATGCAAACGTGCTTACTATGTAAGGACGATGAGCCTTAACGGTAATTATAAAGCTAGACATTTAGTGGATATTTGTTACCAGTGGGATATAATTAAAGAAAAATGTAGGATTCCCCTAAAATAAGCATCCCATATTAGGGTAAGAATATAAAGTTAAATGTCATTTCAGAAACAGGTCTGATTGCAGTGAGTGCAATTGCAGCATCAATTTACCTTTATGAATTCAACAAGCATGTCAGTGAAATTCATATTCTGTCACATCTGTAAATTCAAAATGATAGATTTCAGTAAAAATAAAAAGTAGATCACTGTGATCCACAGCATACAGTGCAGTATAGTCACTATATGCATGTGTGAAAATGTAAGTTTGACATTTGAATAAGCAGTTTTCTAGATATATGTAAAAATATAAGCGACATACAGACAGTGGTGTTCAAAAGTTTAGAAACAACACGATTTACAGCAAGGCTAGGGGTGTGAATTGTATTACCCATTTTTCCTCTCTCAGACCCTGGTATTTCTGAATAGATAATTGTCCCCCTCTTTAAACATATGCTAAATAATTTAATGAGCAAGACATCTCACAAGTAGAATGGTACCCTAAAATGTTATCCTTTTTCTAGGAAAGCAGTACAATTGAGTTTGTTGCCGGATAACTTCACTCAGACAACTTTCACACTAAACATCTTGGCATCCCTGAATAGAAAATGGACCATATATGCTGTATATTATACCAAAGCAATGATTTGATTTTTTGTCCCAACTAGACTAGAACACCAGACTGCAATACTGCTATTGCACTACAGGGATACAATTTATAACAGCACCTGTGTAAATATGTAGTGAAATCTGGATGTGTTTTATAACTTTTTGGCCAAATATGTCAATTAAGATAAGATTCATAACAGGATAAATCCCCTGAAATACAACATATTTCCAGGAATATTCTGCCCCTGCTTGACTAGTTGGGGAATTAGAGTCTAGAAGGCCACAATTCAATGCAGTTACAAAGCAGTGAAGTTACCACTATAGCAAGGCTACTGTGTTTTCATAATGTAAGTGTTCCACCTGTGTGATGTCATTAGTCTGGTTTTATTTGATCAAATCTACCCCAGAGACAAAGCTACCATGGATGCAGAATCAACTGTGAGACAACATTAACAACAAACTGTATTTTAAATTACTAACCTGACCTGACAATGGCTTAGCTTCTGAGATATGATGAGCAAATTCAGAAAGAAAAAAAAAAATGTTTTAGCTGTAACTCACAAATGAAATATATTCGCTTGGCAATTTTCCATAACAGTTTTTTACTCGCTCGCAAGTCTAACATGCTAAAACCAGGGAATGAAGCCTAGGCTAAACTTTCCAGCCCCTATTCCAATATAATGTAAAGTACAAAGCGTAAACAGCTTGTTGCTGTACAGAAAATCCACAGCAAAGGATTCTTGTGTTTGGGAGACTGTTACTGTTGTTGGTCTTCCAGCTTAACAACACCGTGAAAATGAGACTGAGCCTAGACACAGGCCCTCCAGTTTCTGCATGACAAGACCAACATTCACTGAATTGCGGGATGCATTCCAGAAAAAAACAAATATAGAGAAAGCATGCATTAAACAGTTCGGTGTCACTTGAATGCCGAAGGATGGTGGCTCGGTCCAGAAATATACTTGCTACAGTTTCCTATGCAAATGTCAAACAAAATGTCGCTGCTCACAATAAATATATAAATTAGCTAGTCATGCAAGTAACAAGTCAAATGAAACAGTTTTCATATCTTTTTTAGCGATTTTGCTTGTGTGCATACATGTTAGCTTGTTAAAAACTGGATGGAAAAAGGTATATTAGCAGTTTGTTCCCATCAGGCCTATTATGATATATGTGGAACCAAAAACTCTCCTATGGTGATGACCTCTGACCCTCAGCACCCAAATAAGGTTTATTGTTGAACTACTTACTGTATATTTTAAAGAATGAAAAAGTTACCTATTTTTAATTCATTTTGATGCTGGGTGTGGTCTTGCACTGTGAGTTAACAAGAAGGAAGACAGCCATACCATTTATCTTTCTGACTAAATGTAAAATTGACATTGTAAGTGCAGAACACAAACCAGCTTTGTTTAAAGGCCGCAGGGGTTTACATGGTTTGCAAATGAAGGCATAATTAGTAACAGAAAGGAAGTGGAGTTTAATTCTGTAGCTCCAATTCTGGAAATCATCTGCTCAAATGTATTCTCATATTTGTTTGCCTTTTCCAAATGAAACTTATATTGCAGGGCTTTATGGCTCCAGACCTTTTTTGTTCATAACTGTAGCCATCCCTGTGTTTACTTAAGAAGAACACACTATTAACCTCACAAGGAAGCAGCCAAAAGAAACTCCTCAATCGCACATAAACAAAGGCATCCGATGTAGTTTTAAAATGTTTCAGATCTCTGTTTTATGCTATGGACCACATTTAAATAAATCTTCCTCCTTATGTTTGTTTTCTTTTCCAATGAGTCCTGATCTACTGCAGGTCTTTAAAATAAAAAAAAGACCCAGCACATATTTTCTTAGCCAAGTCCCCTTGCTTATGTTGCTCATTTCTGTGAAAGAACAATTCAAATGCGTGTTTCGGGAACTGGATATTATGTCAGAAAAGAAACCTATAATGTTTAAAATGAGAAAAAGGAAGGTATGTACTTTTTTCTCCTTATTAATGTTTCATTGCCTTGGTGAATCATTATGATGTCTTTTAAAAGCTCAGAGGCTCACCCAGTAAAGCATACCTTGGTAATTTCTTCTCCCATAATGCAGTGAGTTTGTTAAAGATTTACATTTTAAAAATGTACCAACTCGCCGTTTAACAAGCAAAGACATTACCAGTGCACTCCCCTAGTCACTCCTCATGGTCATTTTTACACTGGCCTCCAGAGAAATTCCTATTGCTGGTAACTTATATAAAAATATATAATACGGTGTGGCCCACCAGTCTTAACTTAAATGGCCCTTGCTGCCAGATATTTTAGTTCAAACAAATTTTCATAACCAAGTAACTCAGCAAGATGTATTTATTTCACGTTAGTGAATCAGTGAATCAAACGAACAAATCTGTTGAATTGATTCACTAAACTGAATGAATCAAAAGAGTCCAGTCCAGTAAAAAGAATCAAACAGCACATCACCAGTTTTCAGGCCAGAAAAATAGCACGCCTATCAGTAGCTAAAGCCTGGTTCCCATACACACTAATAAATTATCACTTTAATGCATGTACCAAAATTAACATCCTGTAATAAATACCATGTGAATACAGCTTATCTCATTATTCTGAGCTGGATGCTCATTTGATTACCATAGTATGGCACAATAAAATTAGTGTGCACCTTAATATGCCCACTATTTCCTGTGATAATGAATACAATTGCAATAGTAAATACGGAAATCATTAACGTGCGCAGTAATTGCAATTATCGCACACCATAAAGTTTAGCGCCCTTTCGTAAATGAGGCCCCAAGTTCATAAAAATGTAAAAAATGAGTGAAGTTAGTAGGATGATCCATTTTACAAAAGATACCAGTCATGTGTTATTTTGTATTTATTTTGATGTTTGAACATTGGAATTAGGTTCTATGCAAGGGATGACATATGTAAACAGGATAAGATGACTGGAATTTTGGTAAATAATTCACTGATTGGTGCTTCCAGTAAAAAAAAAAAATTAAAAAAAAAACTTGAAGGTGGGGCCATAATTCAACCCCTGGACTAAATAATTAATGTTATGGAAATTCAGAGGGTAGGAAGTATACCTTAAATATTTTTTTTCCTTTCAAACATTATATTCAGAAGGTTAAACAAGTGTGTGGCTTTATACAATCAGGTTAATATAATTGAAAGCATAAAAGCAGAAATGTCACATTTCAGGGATGGAGAATGGTTTGAATTTGATAAAGGCACTACTTTGCTGTTTCTGAAATATGAAAAAAATATAGTTTTGTGCTCTTTTTGTGCTTTTTTGTGTAGATCAAATCCAAATGTTAGTAACATAAACTAAACCAGCGATACTGAAGTTTTGATGTTCACCCACCACTTGTCAAAATTCAAACAAAATTTGAACATATAGGAACCAAAGACCATTCCTTTATGCATTTTATATTGAATTCATCTTTAATGTTCACAGGATCAAGCTAATTAATCATTTTTATATAAGCTGCATCCATTTCAAAAGGAAATGAGAATGGATTTGGCACTAGCTTATGTCAGAGAAAAATGAAAGGAAAATCAGTATTGAAAGCATAAAGTAAATCACAAAAAGTCTAAATCTGGTGTTTTGATCACTATATGTTATAAATAGTCGTCCTCAGTTCTTTTTTGGATGTTTGGAATGTATAGTACAGTACTGGTATTGCTGATGCCAGGATATTAGATAACATTTTTATAAAATAAGTAATGTCACAGGATTAAAACAATACAATATGCAATATATATATATATATATATATATATATATATATATATATATATATATATATATATATATATATATATATACACCTCTCTTATCAGTTCGCAATCTAAAAGGATCTACAAGAGTGTGCTACTATACCAGTTTCTGGTGTGGACAAACGAGTACATTTGAATTAAACTTCATCAGAGACATATTATTTTCCTTCTGTGGTAAGCACCTCGTTATATTATACTTTTTGTGCACTGATATCTTTCATTTCTAAAATATATATATATATATATATATATATATATATATATATATATATATATATATATATATATATATATATATATATAAGTTGTCATTAACCAAAAGTTGCCAATAAGCGAAAAGCCCCTGTTTTCAAATGTATTTATATGGAACAACGATATACAGTACTGTGCAAAAGTTTTAGGCAGGTGTGAAAAAATGCTGTAAAGTAAGAATGCTTTCAAAAATAGACATGTTAATAGATTATATTTATCAATTAACTAAATGCAAAGTGAGTGAACAGAAGAAAAATCTAAATCAAATCCATATTTGGTGTGACCACCCTTTGCCTTCAAAACAGCATCAAGCATCAATTCTTCTAGGTACACTTGCACACAGTTTTGAAGGAACTTCGGCAGGTAGGTTGGCCCAAACATCTTGGAGAACTAACCACAGTTCTTCTGTGGATTTAGGCAGCCTCAGTTGCTTCTCTCTCTTCATGTAATCCCAGACAGACTTGATGATGTTGAGATCAGGGCTCTGTGGGGGCCATACCATCACTTCCAGGACTCCTTGTTCTTCTTTACGCTGAAGATAGTTCTTAATGACTTTCGCTATATGTTTGGGGTCGTTGTCATGCTGCAGAATAAATTTGGGACCAATCAGATGCCTCCCTGATGGTATTGCATGATGGATAAGTATCTGCCTGTACTTCTCAGCATTGAGGAGACCATTAATTCTGACCAAATCCCCAACTCCATTTGCAGAAATGCAGCCCCAAACTTGCAAGGAACCTCCACCATGCTTCACTGTTGCCTGCTGACACTCATTCGTGTACGCTCTCCAGCCCTTCGGCGAACAAACTGCCTTCTGCTACAGCCAAATATTTCAAATTTTGATTCATCAGTCCAGAGCACCTGCTGCCATTTTCTGCACCCCAGTTCCTGTGTTTTCGTGCATAGTTGAGTCGCTTGGCCTTGTTTCCACGTCGGAGGTATGGCTTTTGGCCGCAAGTCTTCCATGAAGGCCACTTCTGACCAGACTTTTCGGACAGTAGATGGGTGTACCAGGGTCCCACTGTTTTCTGCCAGTTCTGAGCTGATGGCACTGCTGGACATCTTCCGATTGCGAAGGGAAGTAAGCATGATGTGTCTTTCATCTGCTGAGGTAAGTTTCCTTGGCCGACCACTGCGTCTCGGTCCTCAACGTTGCCCGTTTCTTTGTGCTTCTTCAAAGAGCTTGGACAGCACATCTGGAAACCCCTGTCTGCCTTGAAATTTCTGCCTGGGAGAGACCTTACTGATGCAGTATAACTACCTTATGTCTTGTTGCTGTGCTCAGTCTTGCCATGGTGTATGACTTTTGACAGTAAACTGTCTTCAGCAACCTCACCTTGTTAGCTGAGTTTGGCTGTTCCTCACCCAGTTTTATTCCTCCTACACAGCTGTTTCTGTTTCAGTTAATGATTGTGTTTCAACCTACATATTGAATTGATGATCATTAGCACCTGTTTGGTATAAATGTTTAATCATACACCTGACTATATGCCTACAAAATCCCTGACTTTGTGCAAGTGTACCTAGAAGAATTGATGCTGTTTTGAAGGCAAAGGGTGGTCACACCAAATATGGATTTGATTTAGATTTTTCTTCTGTTCACTTACTTTGCATTTAGTTAATTGATAAATATAATCTATTAACATGTCTATTTTTGAAAGCATTTTTACTTTACAGCATTTTTCACACCTGCCTAAAACTTTTGCACAGTACTGTATATATATATATATATATATATATATATATATATATATATATATATATATATATATATATATATATACACTACCGTTCAAAAGTTTGGGGTCACTTAGAAATGTCCTTGTTTTCCATGAAAACATACATGAAATGAGTTTGAATAGGAAATATAGCAAAATGAATAGAAAATATAGTCATTGACAAGGTTAGAAATAATGATTTTTAATTGAAATAATAATTGTGTCCTTCAAACTTTGCTTTCGTCAAAGAATCCTCCATTTGCAGCAATTACAGCATTGCAGACCTTTGGCATTCTAGTTGTCAATTTGTTGAGGTAATCTAAAAAGATTTCACCACATGCTTCCTGAAGCACCTCCCACAAGTTGGATTGGCTTGATGGGCACTTTTTACGTACCATATGGTCAAGCTGCTCCCACAACAGCTCAATAGGGTTGAGATCCGGTGACTGTGCTGGCCACTCCATTATAGACAGAATACCAGCTGACTGCTTCTTCCCTAAATAGTTCTTGCATAGTTTGGAGCTGTGCTTTGGGTCATTGTCCTGTTGTAGGAGGAAATTGGCTCCAATCAAGCGCCGTCCACAGGGTATGGCATGGCGTTGCAAAATGGAGTGATAGCCTTCTTTCTTCAAGATCCCTTTTACCCTGTACAAATCTCCCACTTTACCACCACCAAAGCACCCCCAGACCATCACATTGCCTCCACCATGATTGACAGATGGCGTCAAGCACTCCTCCAGCATCTTTTCATTTGGTCTGCGTCTCACGAATGTTCTTCTTTGTGATCCGAACACCTCAAATTTAGATTCGTCTGTCCATAACATTTTTTTCCAATCTTCCTCTGTCCAGTGTCTGTGTTCTTTTGCCCATCTTAATCTTTTCTTTTTATTGGCCAGTCTGAGATATGGCTTTTTCTTTGCAACTATGCCTAGAAGGCCAACATGCCGGAGTCGCCTCTTCACTGTTGACGTTGAGACTGGTGTTTTGCGGGTACTATTTAATGAAGCTGCCAGTTGAGGACCTGTGAGGCGTCTGTTTCTCAAACTAGACACTCTTTCTCAGTTGTGCACCGGGGCCTCCCACTCCTCTTTCTATTCTGGTTAGAGACAGTTTTGCGCTGTTCTGTGAAGGGAGTAGTACACAGCGTTGTACGAGATCTTCAGTTTCTTGGCAATTTCTCGCATGGAATAGCCTTCATTTCTCAGAACAAGAATAGACTGACGAGTTTCAGAAGAAAGTTCTTTGTTTCTGCCCATTTTGAGCCTGTAATCGAACCCACAATTGCTGATGCTCCAGATACTCAACTAGTCTAAAGAAGGCCAGTTTTATTGCTTCTTTAATCAGCACAACAGTTTTCAGCTGTGCTAACATAATTGCAAAAGGGTTTTCTAATGATCAATTAGCCTTTTAAAATGATAAACTTGGATTAGTAAACACAACGTGCCATTGGAACACAGGACTGATGGTTGCTGATAATGGGCCTCTGTACGCCTATGTAGATATTCCATTACAAATCAGCCGTTTCCAGCTACAATAGTCATTTACAACATTAACAATGTCTACACTGTATTTCTGATCAATTTGATGTTATTTTAATGGACAAAAAATTTGCTTTTCTTTCGAAAACAAGGACATTTCTAAGTGACCCCAAACTTTTGAACGGTAGTGTGTGTTTGTATATATATATATATATATATATATATATATATATATATATAATTTCTTATTGGTGGTTTTATATATTTATATATATATATATGTATAATTTCTTATTGGTGGTTTTGTACATTTGAAAACTGTGATCTATACAGAATAATCTGTGTTTATGATACAGGAAATCCAGCTAATAATAATTCTAATCTTAGTGCTCCCCTCAATAACACACAAATATATCTCTTTAAATATATTGTTTTGTAAGCATAGGTTGTGGCTCTGTACCGCAGATCTGTTTATGGTACAACCATATGCTTCTACCAGTCCCTGTTATTTTGATCCAGCTACAGCTACTATAGCAACAATTGCTACGGAAAGAAATCGCAATTCAGGTTTATTATGTAATAAATTGTAGTATTCAGCAGGTTTGTTTACATCTGAAGAAACTGAGAACTCTTTGTTGGTGGTAGGTTGCTTTTGGTCATTTCAGTGTGCAAACTGCAACCAAGAGAGTAAACCAATGTATAAGAATAAAGTGAAAACTTGCACAAAACAAAGTTGAACAATGTTAAAAACCTTTAAAGTGATTGTAGATAGATAACATAATAATTCTGAAATCTTAGCCATTTTGCACTTACATTAGCTACATCGTTTTTTAAAGTAACACATGTTACAGCAAGCATGTATTTTAATTTTTGTAATACGCCAGGTAAAGGGCAATTCCAGCTTGGCCTGCCTTCCAGGAAGTCTGTTACTGCTTTACTTCATTGTTCATTTAAGCCCAGCAGGTTCTTCTGGGTCAAATCATGTTTCTGTCTGAAAACAGTCAATAGGGAAAGCAGCTTATTGGTTATTGACAGGAAAGAAACCAGTGGGGGTGGGGACAATTTCAACATCCAAGTTAAATGAACCTGGAAGTGCAGGACAGTCTAAAAGCATGGCTTGCAAACAGAAATGTCATTAACCTAGATATTGTCACTACTAGTACCAGATATCATGTTTTAAAGTGAAAATACATGTTTGATAAAACACGTGTTTCTTTCAAAACAGCACATTTGAAATATATATATATAATTAAAGGATGTTCAAAGGTATTTTGTTTGATTCAATTACTTTAATATTAATCACATAAGCAACCATGTAAAATGGCTGTTATAAATCACCACAAGCAATATCTGTTCAACATGTTTCTAAAAAACGATTGCTGTATATTGAATTTGTAATTCAAGAGACAATCGTTTCATTTTCCACTCTGTTTTATGTTACATTTGACTAAACACTTTCATTTTGAGTGATTACACTTGTTATATTTCAGATGATTAAGCTATTTTGTGTCAGACACAGTGCCAAGCAAATGCAGTGGAAGGTAATTTTCTTGCCCTGTGAAATCTGATCTTACTAACTCTAAGTATAAGTAGTACTTAGCCAGCTGTCCACACACACACACGGAGCATTTCTCACATTATTCTGTATACTTAATTATCAACACAAGTTCATGTCATTGTACAGCTACTGAACGTACACAGAATTAGGCGTGTAGTTGTTTTAATGTACTCTAAACAGTAGATGCCTCATTAATCCAAGTAGTTGTTGCAGCTATTTCTCTAATCTTGTCCGGAATTATCTTCTATCCCCGGCTTGGAGAGTGCAGGGTTCCCAGATTCCTTCACCTTTATTGAACTTTATGTATCCATTGGAAATTAAGTTTTTTTTTTTTTAATGCATGCCCGTTTTCATTCAGACAATTGGTAGACTGAACCTTATAAAATCATGTGCTACCGACTCCCGTGCAGTTAAGAACTTGCATGCTGAAATACAGGGTAAGTCAACCCAGTTTAAATGTCAGCCTTTGCTGAAAATTCACTGTCTGCTGGATATAAGCCTAATCCCTTGAAGGGTTCAAAAGAGGTAAAATAAATAAATAAATAAAGCTAATTTGTTTTTCAGTTTCCTGACCCGATAAAGTAAGAAAGTAATAACTCAAAAGACCTACCAAAGCGTGAGTCTTGAGTTTTCATCTATATTTACCTATTAACCTAAATGATCATCTTATGATCTTACCACAGAGCCAACCATAATAATTACTTCACATGATGGAGAAGGTAACCTGAGGTTTTTACATGTAAAGGCTGTGTCAAAGTGCTCTTCAAAGATTGCCATTTGTTGTTATTGTTTTGTTTTGTTTTTGTAATTGCAGTTGCTCTTTCAAACTGAGGGGTTCAATGGTGACATGAAAAGCTCCTGGGTCAATCTGAGGCATTAAGTGCACATGGCTTCTTAGCATTTATTAAGAAGCTAATAATTTAAAGCCTCTGTTACTTACATTTGACCTTTACATTTTGCTTACCATTTGACTGTTGATGAAATACATTACAAATGTTCTTCATTTAATTTCATAATATTCACATTGCTCAGTTCACCTACCTAGGATATTTGTGCTACTGGGGTTGCATGTGCTTTGATTCATCAAGCCCGACCCACTTTACTCTGTACAGATCACTTATCGTGACCCCCAGACACTGCGCAGCTCTCAGTGCTGTGCACCGTGCAAGTGGTATGCCCTGGACTGGTGGGGGCCTTAGATATTTGCTGGCGCTGGATGGGAGTGCTTTAGGCAATGCTGCTTTTAACTTGCTACTTTTAACTTTATGGACAACTAGAAGTGTTCAGATAGTCAAATAAAACACAGGCTTAATGTAAACCACCACCTTGTTAACATTTTGACTCATTTCTTTTAACGATCTTGGCACTGCCTTTTTTTCTAGATGCTTTGGTTCAAGCTAATAACACAAGAATTCTTACGTGGCATTTTGCTGTAAAATAGCTTACTAATAGCATCCATTGTGAAGTTGACAAAAAAGGTTACCTAACCACAGGAAGTCACAGCCGCTGTTCTTTGATAAGTTTCCAAGACTATTAAAATGGCTTCTCATTAAACAGTTTGTTGGCTTTTATTACTCCTGAGTCAAGTCCACATTTCACTGGATAAGCATACCTCAGATTGTTTTCTAGCCAATAGGGGACGGATTCTTCCAGCTTCAAGAGTGCAAGTATGTTGAGCAAATGCTGTTTGTCTAAGAGGGCAGCTGAGGTTTCTTTGCATAAAAGTAAAATAGTGCCATTTGTTAGCATGATCTTACGCTGTTCTGCTGAAGATGCCATTCATGCTCAGTTCATAAATGAATCCTGTATTGTGAGACTGCAACAGCAAGCAGATGCTTCTATGGAGAACCATAGAGAATTCTTAAACTGCCAACATTTTTGGCTTTCCTTTTAACACTGCTAATAATAAGAGTGGTTAGCTGTCTAATAAATCCTGCTCTAATTATGCAGTAAGAAATGTCACTTCTGATCAAATAATACATCATGACAAAGATACAATTTGTCTCAATTTGCATTTACTGTTTTGATTGTAACTGCTTGAATATAATCCCACAATGCAATCTTGAACTGTTAGAAAGGATTCTAGCCAATATTGCTGTGGTCTAATGGCTTAAGGCCTCCTGAGTTTTGTTTGGGGTGAAATGATCTTTATGTCTGTTCAACAGCTCACATTTTTCAGCTTCTAAGACCTAATAAGTATGGAGGATTGAGTGTGAAGATCTATGGAAAGGACAATGGCTGGAATTTAAGCAAGTTCCCTCAACTGTAGCTTCAAGATTAGCATATTTAACACTATCTTTCACAAGATCTGTTCCTGTATATTTAATTTGTTTTTAAGTGTAGTGTACAAAAAGGTAAACATTACGAATTCTAAAAAACGACAAGGCTTACCAGAGACCTGGCTTGTATACAAGAATATTTTTTTAAATATTTTTTTAAAATAACATTGTAGTAACTAGGGTTAACAATTTTCCACGATAACAGAATTCCACAGAGTGACATTCTCAACTTAAACCATCTTTTGTATGCACTGAATTTAAAATAAATACATAAAATAACTGTCTAAAAATGTTTCAAACAGATGAATATTGTATTGGAAGTTCACACGTGTTATGTTTAAGGTGATATTCCTGGCCACATCAAGACTTATTCAGAATGTAAACTTTAATGAACAGTAACAGAACATGGTTTCAATATGGTTTGGTTTCCTCAGGCCTAAGTGTATGTTGTTCGACTGCAGCGTTAAACAGCCTAGGCATATAAAATGGCACCATTACATCACACCACCTCTGCTAAAGTGAATTGGGTGACAAATCAATCGGTCGGTGGTTCTAAAAGTTCAGAGCCAGTGACATGTGGAACACTTATTAGCCAATGAAATTGCTCTCATTACTTGTCATTTCATAAGTATTGGTAATTTAAATTAAAAAAAAAACAACAATAAATCATAGGCCCTAATTAACACATATCTGTGTTACGTTGTGCAAGGTGTGTGTGGAGTGCCACTCTTAAGCGACTTAAAATGGAAGAGTTCAGTCAAATATGATAAGTAAGTGTGGCATAAAAGCCAGGCTTTATTTATTGTTCCTTTACAGAGAAGTATCTTAAGTAAAACTGGCATTCAGTTTTTAAGTAGTTACATGGAGCGAGTATTCAGAATACCGACAGTTCAGAATTCCAATACTGACTGCACTGTTCACATGATTATTAGTATTGTAATTCTGATTTAGTTCTGTGTTTACATGATAGGTATTGGTATTCTAAATACTCAGTACTAGATACATACTGACCATGTGTAATGGCATTTAACCCTCATTAAAACATAGTTCTGATTGACTTGTGTATATAGAGACATTTAACCAACTAGACTTTAATCTTTATACTCACTTTCCAGCGTTTTTTCACTTTTCTGTCATAGCCCTCATCCTTTCAATCAGTCTCTTAAATATGTCGCTATCTGTAGATGTTCTCATTAAGGAGTGTCATTACATTAATTTCTTTAAAAATATTTTGTAAATAAGTAATTTCCCTCGTCGCTCCAGTAGTAACCCTTATGTCTTGTCTAGCCATGATGCTTAGTCTGTTCATAACCCAAATGCTGGGAGTCAGGACCCAAGAATGTGCGAATACCGATTCAATACCACCTGCAGATTTACATGCATTTCAGTATTGAATTGGGTATTCCACCCTTCGGATTCCGAAAACTCCCTTTGGAATTGATCCCCTGGATCAGTATTTGGAATCCACGTCGTTACTGGCCTGCCTGTAAACGTGCTCAATGCATAGTATACCAAAATGAACTGTTCCTGAAAAAAGAAAGCAGGTAAATAACATACTAAATCAATCAGTGGCTGCTCTGATTATTTGGGGAACAGATAAACCTGGGGAACAGCTGAAGCGTGTACATGTTTATATCTGGTGCCCTTGGCAATGTAATTTTGTCATTTTTTATGCTCATTTGGTATGTTTTTCTTTTTTCAAAGAAAAATATTTATTGTTCAAAAGAGTATTATTTGAGTTTTGTCTGGTTTATATGAACGTGGTCTGCACCGCTGGTATTTAATGGTAATATAAAAAGGCAATGTGATTGTAATACACTGTTTGAATGTCATGCATAGAGTAATAGGAATCAACTTGTCTTGAGTTTTACTGGGGGTTAAAAAGGTTCATCGCTTAATATATTTCACTACAGTAACAATCTGTTCATTCTACTGGTTAAGTTCAAACATATGATTCAAACAATTATCCTCTTACTCGAATTACTATCAAAACAAATGTTATTATTGCTCTCTTATTACCTATCATTAGATTAATTATTTTGATGGGATCAGTTTGGTGATTTAACGGGAAATATTTTCCATGGTAAAAATATTTACCATGGAAAATAACACTGAGATGAAACATTTCTTTTTCGAAGGGTTACTAGCTATTTTAAGTGTCCCCGATAAACCACAAGACATTATCATACATACCTTAAATGGTTCTTGCTGTTGATCAGTATTAGGGTTTGTTAAAGAGTATATATTGACTAGGCAAGGTAATGCTGTTGAATATTTGCTTCTATTTGTCATGTAATTATTTACTTAACGTTCTGTATATACAATTGTTAAGAGTATTTGGCAAATAGTTACATCTTAAACTGTAGATGAACACATGATCCCTGTTGAGTTCTGTATGAAAATGAAAAATGACTGGGTAGTTTTATAGACAGCAATGACATACTTTCTAGAGACAACGTTTAAAATATTAACTCCATGTGATGGTTTTGGATATTTAACTATTGCTTCCTGGGAATAATATGTCATTACGCAATTTTAGTCCGGAAGTCAAGCATCTGGCACACACTTAGTAATGAGCAGTTTGCACATTGTCTTTCCTTTTTTTATTTATTTTTTAATTCTAAAAGTTCAGATGAAAACGGATGAGTTATAAATCATAGCAGCTGTCTCTTTAGAACCATCTTGGCTTCACTGCTGACACGCTTCTCAATCAGTACCACATTTTCGTGCCAGAGCCAACGCTCCACAAGCAAAGCCATGAATATCTTTCATTTGTATTCGGCAGGTTTAATGAAACTCGACGAATGTATGGAGCAGCTAGTAAAAACACAGGGAGGCAGGTCTTTCTTTGAACTGAGCCAAGAAGGCAAACATTCTCAGCATAAACATGCTCTTGCCTTCCAGAAACTGGGTACACATCTCAACCTTTTGAAATGTTTAAGCAGGTTTTATTTGTAAAAAAGCCTTCTTTAAACGCTTTTGGATGACGCCTTCCTTTTGATTCACAGTCTGCAGAAGAATCTCTTCTGTACACTCACACTCGCCTTCAAATTCCTCAAACAGTTAATATGCGCTTGTGCAAAACTAGAAAGCCGTCCATAAAAGTAATTGCTTTTGCATTTTGCTAGACTTTTTTTATTTGTTTTACAACTTTTTTCTATCCCCCCCACCAGCTGTTTGTTTAGTACCACTAAACTGGCCTTGTGGTTTTCACTGATGCCTTTGAATTCAGAGGCTTTTAAGACAAATACCCAGCTTGGAAGTAAACCTATTAAAAGTACAATGACCCAAGGCGAGCTGGTATCACTTTCAGAGGGTACATGCTGCCCTGTTAGACAAATTGGAAATACTTTAAAATAAACTATGCAGAGGTATTCCACATAGACACAGCATAGCATTTAAATCAAGATAATACGTGGTACCAAGATGCATATGGCTAATGTATTTGGAAAGAAGAAAGTTGTTGTTTCTGTTTAGACAATTGCTAGACAGGACTGCTTACTAACTATTCCTGCAAAAATTGCTTTATGACCCCTCAAGGCTGATTGTGGTGAAGTGTATCAGTGTTGTGTAAATTGCAGCGGACAATGCTTTCTTTGGGCTTCAGTTTAATCCAGCCTCTTTGCATATCAGCATCCTGCATAACCCCTCTGTAAACCACAACCTGTCTAACCTGGAGTTCGGCATGATTTATTGTCTTGCCTGAATGTGTGAAAATAGAAGACCAGAAGTATGAGTCACTGTACATTTGCTGGGGAAGTAGATCAAATACAACATTGATATATTATTTCTCTTACCCATTCCTGTTAAGTTTTGATGTGTTTCTTGTGTTCAGTCCAGTATTGGAATTACTTGAAAAAGAGTACTCCTCATTACCTTCTTTCTATACAACTTCACACATCAATATGTCAACACCTAACTTAAGTTTGGCAGGGAAATGTAGTTCTTGGACGATTCCAAGCAAAAATGTAGTACACATCCTGATTTATGGCAAGACAGAATCGTATGTGAAATTAGACTTGAATTGTTAAATAATATGTAAATTACCATGCTAAGATACTTAATAACATTATGCAATTAACTACATATTGTGAATTTAGTGTATCTAATCTTGAAACAGATTGTGTTAAACTGCATGCTTTTGTACAAAAAACGACCACCTCATATATTATGTTTATATACAGTACTGTGCAAAAGTTTTAGGCAGGTGTGAAAAAATGCTGTAAAGTAAGAATGCTTTCAAAAATAGACATGTTAATAGATTATATTTGTCAATTAACTAAATGCAAAGTGAGTCAACAGAAGAAAAATCTACATCAAATCCATATTTGGTGTGACCACCCTTTGCCTTCAAAACAGCATCAATTCTTCTAGGTACACTTGCACAAAGTCAGGGATTTTGTAGGCATATAGTCAGGTGTATGATTAAACAATTATACCAAACAGGTGCTAATGATCATCAATTCAATATGTAGGTTGAAACACAATCATTAACTGAAACAGAAACAGCTGTGTAGGAGGAATAAAACTGGGTGAGGAACAGCCAAACTCAGCTAACAAGGTGAGGTTACTGAAGACAGTTTACTGTCAAAAGTCATACACCATGGCAAGACTGAGCACAGCAACAAGACACAAGGTAGTTATACTGCATCAGCAAGGTCTCTCCCAGGCAGAAATTTCAAGGCAGACAGGGGTTTCCAGATGTGCTGTCCAAGCTCTTTTGAAGAAGCACAAAGAAATGGGCAATGTTGAGGACCGTAGACGCAGTGGTCGGCCAAGGAAACTTACTGCAGCAGATGAAAGACACATCATGCTTACTTCCCTTCATGTCGGAAGATGTCCAGCAGTGCCATCAGCTCAGAATTGGCAGAAAACAGTGGGACCCTGGTACACCCATCTACTGTCCGGAGAAGTCTGGTCAGAAGTGGCCTTCATGGAAGACTTGCGGCCAAAAAGCCATACCTCCGGCGTGGAAACAAGGCCAAGCGACTCAACTATGCACGAAAACACAGGAACTGGGGTGCAGAAAAATGGCAGCAGGTGCTCTGGACTGATGAGTCAAAATTTGAAATATTTGGTTGTAGCAGAAGGCAGTTTGTTAGCGAAGGGCTGGAGAGCGGTACACGAATGAGTGTCTGCAGGCAACAGTGAAGCATGGTGGAGGTTCCTTGCAAGTTTGGGGCTGCATTTCTGCAAATAGAGTTGGGGATTTGGTCAGAATTAATGGTCTCCTCAATGCTGAGAAGTAAAGGCAGATACTTATCCATCATGCAATACCATCAGGGAGGCATCTGATTGGCCCCAAATTTATTCTGCAGCATGACAACGACCCCAAACATACAGCGAAAGTCATTAAGAACTATCTTCAGCGTAAAGAAGAACAAGGAGTCCTGGAAGTGATGGTATGGCCCCACAGAGCCCTGATCTCAACATCATTGAGTCTGTCTGGGATTACATGAAGAGAGAGAAGCAACTGAGGCTGCCTAAATCCACAGAAGAACTGTGGTTAGTTCTCCAAGATGTTTGGGCCAACCTACCTGCCGAGTTCCTTCAAAAACTGTGTGCAAGTGTACCTAGAAGAATTGATGCTGTTTTGAAGGCAAAGGGTGGTCACACCAAATATTGATTTGATGTAGATTTTTCTTCTGTTCACTCACTTTGCATTTTGTTAATTGATAAATATAAACTATTAACATGTCTATTTTTGAAAGCATTCTTACTTTACAGCATTTTTTCACACCTGCCTAAAACTTTTGCACAGTACTGAATAATAAAATGCCCTTCATCATTTCAAATAAGATATGGTCAGGGCCACCAAGCAGACCAGTGTTTATTTAAAGCAGGACCAATATTGATTTTAAATTTGCACTGCACTAGTAATAATCTGTGTGCATCATTATACGACCTTGGCATTTTAAATACAATGTTTATTTAAGTACCAAGTTTAATAAAAAAAAAAAAAAATGAAAACCTGGACTGAAGATCATACCTGAGGGACTGCTTTATGGCTGTTGTTTAATTGTTTACCTCAGTCTTGTTATGCTAAGATACGGTATGTGGACGTCCCAGGTGTGATGTAGATGTCTCAGAAAACGTTCAGCCACCGATTATTGTGTATTCTATAGTATAACATTAAACACTCTTTATCCAGCTCATACTCGAAGTGGAGTATTTAATGCAAAGGGTTAAGACTGGGCAGGGATATTGTATTTCTTAGTTTTTAAATTAAAATGTATATGAAGAGACACAAAACATGAAGTCTAAAATAAACATGTTACACATGTATGGATGAATGAATAATATTTAAAAGGGTTGTGTTTCATGATTTTTAAATTAAAGCCATCTATCAATGTTAGTTTGTGTACGTACTTCTACGCATTTCAAAGATCCACAAAGTCACTAAAAGTAATATGCATAGACGTGTAGAATATTTTATACTGGAGCACAGCTGTTTAAAATGAAAGAGATGTAAATGAATTAAGAATGTATACATATGAATGGAAGTACACACTGAAATCCAGTAAAAAAAAAAAAAAATATAACATTTAACTCAATATGATTTCACATCTGTTGCTCATATGCTAATCTTCTCTGATACACGGGACTGGCAAGTAGTTAAAATTGAGAGTCAGCAGAAATAGATTTGTTGAGCTTGACTGCCATTATTAGGCCATTGCTTCTACTATAAGAGGGTCTTTTGTACTGCACCTGTAGCTATTGTGTTGAGGTATGTTTTGTGTGGAATTTGTATCTTTGAAAAGAAGAAAGACAATGTGTCAGAAATAACATGGCTTGACATGCCTGTGTAATACTGGTTACCTTTACAGAAGGAGAAGGAGAAAATAAAAGCAACAGCGACTTGCCTAATTTGATCCTTGCCTCTAATCTAAGCACTAGCCAGTTTGGTAAAATGTCATTTTTTTTTTTTTTTGTAATTGAACATGTTTATCCCATGAAAAACAAATGAAGGTACCTTTACTCATTTTTGAAATATACGGTATGTCATTTTATGTATTTACTTTAGGATGATGTGTGAATAAGATGCACTGTAACAGCTGTGGAGAACCACCTTAAAAACGGATCTTGTACAACAGAGCAACTTACTAGTTTTATATATGAATGGTCAATTCAACATACAGTATTTTGTTTTCAGATAAACAATAGTGCATTGATTTCACTTTAATATTTACATGATTCACTGTCTTGTGTAGTACATGTCTATATCTTTTCTGATCATACTGAGAAATCCATAAAACTGTTAACGGTACATTTTAAGTAGTCCCATTCAATTAATTGTGACATACTAATTACAAGTGTGTTGATTTTTGTTTTGTTTTTTAAATATGCAATTCAAACTACAGTGCATTAATAAACATGCTATCTTTAAATCTTTTGTTGTGATAAAAAATACATATGTCTGCTGTTTCAGACAGTTTTTGTTTCCTATTCAAGGCACTATGTAAATCTCAATGCTTCATTTCAATGTGATTTACATGGAAATGTTGCAAATGTAAGGCCTGAACTATCTCATTGTGCTCCAGGTCAGGGATTATTTTAAGTTTGGAATTGCTAGATTGTCAAACAAGTACTTGAGCAGCTACTTAACTCACATAGCATCAGGAACTTGTATTTGTTTACAGTGCACGGTTTTAAAAGAAGGATTGTGTTTGCTAATTATAACAGTCTTCGGTTGAAATACTAATTGACCATGCATTCTATAGCCTGTACCTTCATAATAAGGAATCTATTGAGATACTGTGCGTGCAGGTCAGGGTATCTTGTGTGATTGGTTATTGAAGCTATACTGATGGCTCTACTTGTCTGACTCTGATTAAACTATACATGGGCATTTGTTAGGAGATGCTAATTTAAATTAAATGGGTGTAAGTCACAGTTATCTTTTTTTCTTGGAAGTTTCTAAGTTAATGTGTTATTTACAGCTAGTATTCTGTGTAAAACTATCATACATTCTAAGGCAAAATTAAAAGAAACTAAGTAGAAAAACATATCGGCTAATGCCTTCTTCAGTAGTTTTACCTCAGAACTTGTGATTAAGTGTTATGGAAAAGTTTTTTACAAATCTTGTTGCAACAGGTAAAAGGCAAGTCCCACCAGATACAAGGATCCCACCGATAATCTGACACATGCCCACTCAATCAACAAATACATCTATTTTGTTTTTAAAGAAAGTTCACAGAGAGAAATTGTTACCATGGATTAAAATTCATGTTATCAGGGGTTTGGTTCTGCTAAGGCCTGGTTTTTACATAAACTAGTTCAGTGACTTTTCCGAACAGAGGAGCTCAAGTACTTATCTTTAGGGGATTTTGTTTAATATCGCTGCCCTGTAGGTTCAGTCAACTAAAGATATTTCCCTGCTCCATCATCACTATCCTCCACCCCCGGATTGCAAGTGCCAAGAAAGGATAAAGTACCACAGTGACACGAGACAAAATCATATTCACAGCTAATGATTGTAAGGTAGACACTAAGAAAATAATCATTCAGGCATTCCTGCAGTAAGTTTACCTAAAGTAAAAGTGTCTAATAAATTACATTAAAATAAATAGTTTATCCTTACAAAAATCTCTAAAAGTTGACAAAGATTTGGTTTAAAAGAGCTGTAAATAAGAATAAAATACTGCCGAGGGGCTCCCTAGTGCATGGTGAGCCAACTGGCCAAAAGCATGCTGGGTCAAATCCCATTGGTACTGAGTTGACACCCAAGTCAATTTAAAGCTGGAGACTCACCGGCAGCACTGCTTTGTCATTTCTGACCTGTGGAGTTAGGGTGGAAAGTTGTCCGGGCCTAGTTCTGCTGATAGTGCTTCAGTAATCCTAACGCCCCAGGAGAATGCTAACACAAATTGATGAATGCCAAGACACCCAAGTCAATAAGTTAAAAAAGTAAGAGGAGGGCTTTTAACAGCGGAAATATTTTTAATTTTAAAGAATTCTTCTACAAACAAGACACAACTAAGATGGTAGATTTACTCTTTTTTGAGGATTGGAATGGGGATTATTTCTAATGGTTGCCAGGTACTGGGTTACAAATGCATGTGTTACTTTAAAAAGCACACTTTGATCAGCCAGTTAAGCAAAGCATTAATAAGTAAAACGTATCTATGTATGTAAAAGGTATATGTACAAGTTAAACAGGGTTTGGTATTTTTATGATGATGACAAAATTGTTTCATGTGCTTAAAGAAACCAAAAGCATGAAATCTGCTATTAATAATTTAAAAAAAAGACATTTTTCTCACGACTGCTTGAAAATAGCTCCAAAAGTAACAGTTTATTTTTTAGTCTGATCTAAGGGCCCTATTTTCTAGAAGAATAGTAAGAGAATAAAATCAGCAACAATCTTGGTTGCAGGAAGGAGCAGTAACATTATTGTTCCAAAATTGTTTTATACAATACAACTATTTTCCTCGCTAAAAAAAGTGCCTTAGCCCTTGTGCATGTTAAAAATATGCAGTTGTTTCCATTCTAAAAAGAAAATAAACTGTACAGTTATTATATTAAACATTTCTGTAAAAATTATGATTTTTTAAGTTCGAAAATCACACCCTATATTCATAGATTAGGTTCTTCAACTAATGAACAAATGTGAGCTTCAGGGTTTTTCTGACTCCCATATTCCCAAGATTTGATAACATGGATGTGGAAACTCCTTTGGAAGCATTACTTCAGCACTGTACTTACAACTTGGCTTACTTCAATGAACTTCTCACCTATACTGCTTCTTAACTAGGGCATTTAAAAGCTGTATCTAAAATGAGTTCTGATTTAACCTTGGATAACATGCATGGTGCATGTTTTTTTTCTTCTGAATTTAATATTTAAGACAATATAAGTATTTTAATTCCATCAGTAAATACACTACATACTTATGTATTCTGCTAGGCCAATATGTACAGTAAATCAAGGACACCTCTGTGTTGAAAGAATAATTATACTGACATATAAAGGTTTAATTCACCTTATATAACTGGCTGGGTTGAGTCTGTTGTTATTGAGAATTTAATTATAAAGCATGTAATGTTGTCGGACTAGCATCTGCATGTGACTCTTACTTTATGAAGGGTGGGTTTGATAGAAACCCGTGGCAACCCACGATGGAGTATAAATTTGTCCAGCTTCTTAAATAATACATTTTTTACATTCTTTCGTAGAAACTTTAGTATCACTGTCTTAGCATCTGAAAAAATCTCTTTGGTGTTACTTCACATATAACTTTGTTGTATGCTTAAGACCTAATTCTTGCACATTCTGTATTGTTTGGTTTTCCCAGTCAAAATAACTAAGGGAACTATGAAAACCCACCTTCGTAAACTTGGTTGTGTTTCTGGAAAGGAGAATCCACCCCTAACCAACACGTCATCATCATCAAGCGCCATAAAACTCCATGTGGCTTCACTCATGTCGCTTCTTTTGTTTTGGCCTCTCAGTCACACGCGATAAGGCCAAAACAGGAGATGACCGTTTTAGAGCCTGGAGGAAGGGCTACCCTCAGCCATGGATTCCCTGAGGTTTCCCCCTATCATCGGAAAAATTACAAATAATGTGAGTAGGGGGGTTTTCCTTGCCTGAGTGCTGAGCAGTTCGTATTTAGTTCTGCAGGGTGACTGGTCAGGCTGGAGAGGCTGGGTTCTATCCCTCAGTGCAGTTCATGCATGTCTCAGCTGCTTCTCTTTTCATTCATCCTTTTCCCATATCTTTTAGGGGTAGGTGGCAGTGCACCACTGTGCCTCGTTGCATTAATCAAACATTCAATTATTATTTTTATCCATTCATGGTTTGGTGGCCTCGTCTTTTGGGGGGAGGTGGCCCTACGTGCCACTTCCTATCTGCGGCACTAAGATGCAGCATATCGTTCGTGTATTCGCCTAGTCGGCCAGCATGCTGCTAGCTGTCGAGCACCCATGGACAAGGTCCGGCCAAATTTATCATCCATCATTAATTCGTCTGTCAATTGCAATCAATAAATCATTCCCATTGCGGATTCTGCGTTCTGAAAAATACATGAACAAAAATTAATATATTTATAGCAGCTGTAACCCCCATAAAGTCAATATATATTTTTTTAAGTGATTTAAAGTTTCACCATTGGTCTTAAAAATTGCTTAAACATAGTGGATACTGTACAAACCAAATTACCTGCATACCATACCTGGACAATAAGTGGCATACAAGATATGAGCGTCTTTTTTCCTTTTGATGTACTTTGCTTCAGTGGTCTTTGTTTGTGCAGCGGCCTACGCATGCTGTTTCAGTGATCCTGTTGAAAGAACAGTAGATTTGTGCTGGCGACAGTCTGCAGCAGCTCTGTTCACTCTGTGGACTTGTTGATGGATTAAGGTTGAATCTAGTCAATCACTGTCTGTCAGTCGCCTTTGACAGGACACTTCAGATCAAGATTGTGTAACAGATTTACCTCTATTTCAGACAAACACCTGACTATTATTATAATTGTTATTATTATTACTATAATAATTCATATATACTTCTATATTAACAATAATAATAATAACAATAATAATAATAATAGTTGTAGTCATCAGCGTAGTCGTAGTAGTAAAATAGTTTCATCTAGCTGTCTGCCGTTTATAATCTGTTTATCAGACTTTATTTTACGACGTAAAATCTAATGGAGTGTGAATAAACCCTTAATTGTAACTTTTAACAGCTCAAGCCAGCTTTGGATGTCTTTGTGTCAATTTGCAACTAGTTATTAAGGCTCATGTGGAGAAAAGGTTCAACAAACCCTTGGCATTCCTGTTAAAAATGAAATGTTCTTGGCAGGGCCGATTAAAGGATTTGGGGGCCCTACGCTCACACATACTTTTGGGGCCCTATGCATATTATGGCGAATGGTGTTATTGGAATATTGTTTAATCCGGCCCTGCGTTGGGGACAGAGAGTGTGAGTGGAGCTGAGCGAGCTAATTGTATATGGAGCGTGGGAGCAGAGCGGGGTAGTTGCTGGAGCAGACATTTCCGGCCCGCTCCTTCACAGCACTGAGAAGAACTGAGCACGGTTTTATTTTTCTTAAATAAATGTTTGGCCATGGAGTTTGCACAAAAAAGTTATAAAAAAAAGGTGGTGACAAATACAGATACAGTAACTTTATAGTATTTTCCATCATGCCTGTGCATGGTAACCATTCATTTTCCAGTTTCAAACCAAAATTAGGCACTTTTATGTTTGGTAGACTTGAGAATTGCATTTTTTTTTTTAAACTTTTTTATTCAATGTGATTGGTGTTGCACTTTATAATTCATTACGGAGGAAAAAAAATATATTCTCCTGATTGTGGAGCTGCCATATAAAAATGTGAGAAGCGTCATCAGTGTGGCCATCTGTCTGGGGTTATTACATAGCCTATATTGTTCTTGTCAATTCTACGACTATGCCCCAAAACAGCACTGTGAACACTGTGCTTATATTTTCTGCACTCTTAAGGATCGTTCATACACTACAGGGTGGTCTGTCAGCCCTGTTGAGACTCACTCATGTTTGTTCATGGGTTGCTTTGAGCTCCCTGTGATATACCCAGTATAAAGCTCATTTGATACGAATCATATGCAAAGTTTGAAATATGTGAGTGCACCGTAGGAACCTAGTAAAAACCAGTTAATTGCAAGGTGATATTTCCTAACTTTTACTTTATTTTCATTAAACATTTTTTCAGTACCAATCAGTAATATGAGAAAGGGTCTTCGAATTGAATTATTTGAGCACTGTATGTTGCCTTTTTTTCTTTGCTGATCATAGCTGGGCATGAGGCTTGTTAAACTGTATATGCCTTTATTGCCTTGTACCATACGACAGAAATTACATGCGAGTGATAATAATTAAATCTCACTGTTATTAATTATCATTTTAATTAACATTCAAACAGCCGTGGGAACATAGAACAGAAAATTATGCAATATGGATCACAGACATAAAAAAAAGCTTCAGTCCCAGCAGTAAAGTACAAAAGCAACGAGTGCATAATAGAACAGCCACTGAGGTTAGTGGGTCAGTGGTTTTGTTAGTAAAGTCCAGCAGCTAATATATACAATAGCAGCAAAATTATATATATAGCAAAACAAAACAATGTTTTCTTTTTTTTTTTCCAAACCCGTTCGTAGATCCCTTTTACGGACCAGTATCATTGCATTAAATAGAACGAAACAATGTAGTTTAACAAAAAAAAGGGAATAACTTTTCTGTGCTTTACTTCTTTTGTAGCGAGAGAAACAACCACTATGGACTTAAACCGTTCTTGCTGGCTGCAGACATCCACATTTGAATTTCCTTCAGCCTCCCGCATTGTACACGTTTACATTTACCTGCCTTTTGTTTCTAAAATTCCAACCCCCAAATGAAAAAGGAAGGTTTTTAAAATGTAAAGATGCATACCATGCACATTTGAGACAGGACAGGTTTTTAAATTGGCCTTAAAATTGAAATAAGTCAATACGTAAATTGAGCCCGATTCATTCATTTTATCTGGCAGACTGCTGCCTCTGATGTAGGTCTAGGGACGGATCTCTCCCAGGAGGTAGAGGGAGTGGGGCGTTTGGTATTGTACATTAGCAGGAAGCTGCTTGCGTGAGAGACTCAGAGACCAGGTATGCTGTAATCGAGAAAGAAATGCCAAGCCATCATAAAAGAACAAAATAAACAAAAAGCAAGCTTCTGTGCACCTCTCTTCCTGTGTGTATGGGCCCATTCGTCTGCCCGCATGCAGTGTTTGTGAAATGTCCCAAACAAACTGCAAACTCGCAGGGCCCAAATTCTGCTGGGGGCCCTGCGCTATAGTGTAATTTGCGTATAGGTTAATCCAGCCCTGGTCCTTGGTGGTACATTTTACTGAAGGGAGTGATTGTGTTCCATGGGAAAGGTTACTTCCTTCCAAACACCAACACTGTAATCATTATACAGGCAAATAGATGTATGTCATACTCATTTGTAGCGCTGTATAGGGTGATAGCATAAAACAATCCCAATTACAGGTTTGTTCTTATGGTTTCATTCATTTTTTTTGTTTTGGTTTGGTTTGTTCTTGTGGTTTCATTCATTTTTTGTATTATGGTATGTTATTTTTTTTTCAGAAAGCTTTGGTATTTTTTAATATATTTGATACCTCTATAAAACTACTAAAGGCTTCTGCAGTTATACTGCTGCTGCATATAGTTAACATGTCAAATGTAGAGCCCCTTGATTGCAGTATGTTCCTAACTAAATATCTACTAATATGTGTGATGTTTTAAAAAATATATTTATGTCTCATTTATATTCAGGTTATCCACAATGGTCTTATAATGGAAATGGACCACCCCTCTGCAGGACAGATATCTGTGCCAGGTTAGTACATCATTATTTTTTCCAATACATGCTAACTTGTTTTTTTTTTATTATTGTTCTGTGTGAAGCTAACTTACTAGTAACCTCACTGACTAAATACTGCATTATAAATGGCTAAGTAAATTTCTTTAATTCAGTGGTAAGTCCGCTTCTAAACACAGCTTGTATATTCCAAAACCGATTCAATTAAGATCATGTGAGATAGAGATTATATTAGCCAACCTATAGGTTATTGCTATCATAAGTCAATAATTAAGCAATAAGGCATGAGACGGCATGGATTGTGCTGGATATTGTCATTTCTTGGTGCGTTGTTAGGCAACCAACCAAGAAGTGACAATATCCAGCACAACCCATTCCCTCAAGTGCCTTAATGTTTTTATAAAGTGGGTTTATAAACATTTAATAAAAAAGAAAGTAGAAATCTATATAGTTTCTAAAGTATAACCTTCCACAACAGAAAATAGTCCCTATAAACTAACAATAATATTCAAGTAAAACATTTTAATTGTTTGTTTTTTTGTTTCAGTAAAAGCAATACATTTCTTTTTTAATAAAGACTTTAACTAACTATAAAAAGCTTGCTTAGATGTGTTTCAGTTCATTTTTCTGACTGTAAGTAACTATCAAAAAAAACTTACTGTATATCTGTGAGGTGCCTGCCTTCCTTCATATTCTACGTAACATTCTTAGTTGCTAGGTAATTCACTCTCATTGGCTCTAGCATATGCCAAACGGCACAACAGTTTAAGGTGCTTTGTTGGGATGAAGATTATTAAGTTTTTTTTTTTTTTTTCAGAAAGCGAATCATGTAAGTGTTAACAGCGTTTGGTGTTTGGTGGCGCAGTGATACGTGGTTAGCACAGGTGCAGTGATTTGCCTTAGTTCCTAATCATGGCATTGTGCTGGATATTATAACGGCTTGGAACACTGATGGACCAATCAGCATGCAGCATTCTAACTATCCGTTTTATAAACAATAATAGTCAATCGACAAAGCAGTGTGTTACCACAGGTTGGACCATGCATCCCCGGGTCCCTGAGTTTTGTGCTGTTATCTCTTCCACATTACTACAGGCTTGGCTTTCTATACCACTCATTGAGATTTCTTTGTAGGTCAAGACATGCCAACCCTATCTTGCACCAACCAGCTATTGCAGAAGCCTGTCAGCTCACACTTTATGATGATATATCAGCCGAATGCATCTCCTAAATTGATTGCACATGTCTTATAAAAAAAATACAATATTAAATTCAACATTTAAAATATTTTCAAAAAATGTTGCAATTTGTGGTATAAACTGAGTAATCTAGTCTGTTTTAGTTTTCACCATGTTGTACACCCACTTCTATTAAGTAGAACATGTAATTTTCTACACAGGGAACAATAATTATCCAACTTAAGAGTCAACAGTTTAAATAACCTTTCTTTTACCAGATTTTCCCTTTAAATCACAGTTTGGTTTGACCTCCTGGGCCAGCGGGTGCACTTTTATTACTTCTTGGCCCTTGCTATAAAAATGTGGATTCCGGTTATGATACAGCTGCTGTATTTTTGACCTCTCCAGAGCCTTTGACACAGTCCCACATAATGCCCTTTTATCAATGGGTTTGGTGAAGCCCTTTTTGGGTTGGTTTTCTTTTTACCTTATTGGGAGTTGGTAAAGTGTTGTTATCCAGGGACAGCTTTCTTCAGTTGTTCTTCAGCACAATATTTATCTTGTTTATGATTAGTTTGGAATTCGTTATTTGAAACCGAACATTTCCAAAACTAAATGTATGATTATTGTCCCAAATGGTGTGGGGGTTCCTAATCAAGAGAGTTGCTACACACTCCTGGAGTTTGGGTATCAGATACCTTGCTTTGGACACACCATGTTGATTATGTCTGTGGTAAAGCTAGAAGAGTTATGGGTTTATTTTTTGTTCCTTCAGAGAGGCCCCTTCAGATTTTGCTTTACATCTTTACAAGGGCTTGGTAAAATCTATGTTGGAGTATAACTCTCTTGTTTGGGACCCGTTCCAAAAATACAATATTAAGAGTCTGTACAAGTACTTGCTTGTAGGGTTGTATTGAATGACTGGAACTGGGATTCTACTTACAGCACAATAGCTTACTTAGTCTCTCCTCTCTTAAACCACTAAGCAGCAGAAGGTCCTATTTTGTTTTTATTTAGCTCACTTTTGAGAGGTCTGCACAGAGTTGCTCTGATAATCATTCCTTTGTCAGTATCCTTTCGTTGGCACAGCCTTGGGGTTATGGAATGCCCTTCCGGATTCCACTGTGTCATTGTCAAGCTTCAATGGGTTTAAATTTGCTGGTCAGTGTCGTCTGTGCTTGAGATGAACTTGTTAATGAAATTGTATAATTATGTGCTGAACATATAGCATTCACATGTGTAACCTGTGATGTGTGCAACACTGACATTACCTTGACTGTGATTAACCTATGTGTTCTGCAGATGGTACATAGTCAGAGTGTTGCTTATTTAAAATACGGCATAATCAGAGAGACCTCCTTCTGTCTCAGTAAATTCATTATGCTACTCCGCACTGTGTTGTGTATTTAAAAGATCAAACTGCTCTACATATTAAGACACTAAAAGACACTGAAATATTGATGAACTTAACTCAACATGTGAAGGGAAGTTGTAAAATATCACTATTAGATAATTATATAGTAAGCCCAGTAGGCTACTTCCTGTGGCGCCTCCATGTAGTCTAGATTATACTCCTGTCTGTACAGGATAGGATCCTTACACTCTATGCATGTTCCCAAAATTAAACATGCCCATCCTCACTTGCAAATAAAGGGGCCTACAATATACACTGTACACATCTTACTGTTTTACTATGATATATTTGACAATATATGCAGCCTCTACTTATCAACGTCCCTGAATGAGAAGCAGTGGCTGGCTAAGTACTGCTTTCATCCTCCAGTCTCAGACTTATATGACCCTAAAATGGAGTTGTGAACACAAACATGCAGAAGGTTGATGTGGTTGGTACTTTAGGATTTGGAGTCAGTGAGCTGGCCAGTTTCAAGTTTCTAGCACGTTTCCTTCACAATTCAGATAGGACAGAGTCTAGGGAGAAGACTAAGGTTGTGCCACAGGGAATGCAAAACAAAGACCAGAGACAAGGTAAAGAAGAAGCATGCTGAATAGAGAATCCCACTTTATTACTAACTGCAGCTTAAAGAATGCTCCATTAAAAGGACTTTTATTACCGGTGTATTGTAATAGGAAAATACAGCACTGCAGTGAAGGAAAAAAAACTGGAGGAAAGAACATCTGATCCCAAATGTTCCGGTTCCATCTCCCTCCACAATGAGTAGTTCTACCCTTTAAACCCTGTCCTTAAATCTGTCAGACAATACTTTTTGTTATGTAAATGAGAAGAAAGGTATTGTTCAAATGTTTTCTTTCATGCCAGGTTCTATGAATATACAGCTATGGCCAAAAAAATTAACACATTTTGCTTCATAAAGTCGAATGAAACCTGCTGAATAATGTTGCGTTAACATATTGAATTACATACCCCTTTGTAGTTTCCCATACTTAATGAAAAAACGACAAAAATTGAAATATTGGACATTTCGAAATAAAATACTACTATTGTGGCTTCCGGTAGACTTTTGCAATTTTGTTTTGTTTTTTTCGTTAATTACATGATGTTAAATAAAAGATCTACATTATGTTTTTTTTTGTAATTGTGTCTCAATCCTAAATTTCTAGGGCCCAAAATGCTAAACTTTTGGCCATAGCTGTAGACACAATACATACATTTTACTAGTTATTCTTTTTTCAAGACAGTGAGACTAGTAGAGCATATGTGAATTATCACTGTGGTAATGAAAATGATTGTTTACATAACCAGATACACTTATAGACCCACTGAACATACCACCAAATGGATATAAATGCAGTTTGTAAATGAAAGCACTGGAATGATATGGTAATTTAAAAAAAAATAGCAGTCCTCCTTAAGATACCCGGTAGAGGAAGAAAATAACATCCCTTATGATGCTGTGGTCTGGGTGAACCAGAGTGCAAGAAATGAGACAGCGAGAAAGAAAAGATAACGGCTATCATTTCAAAATGAATGCTTGACTTTCTCTATTGTGCAATAGATCAGGGACAGGGATATACAGGGATATACAGAGACATTACATAACATGTATCCTCAAAAAACGGTAAAAAATTATGATTTCCATTACATTACATATCAACAGTAACCCAGGCTTCTGGCACCAAATGTACCACGGGCATATAGCAGTACAATGAAAGCATCTAATTAATCTAAAGAATCTAATCTGCTTCAGAGCCAGATTGTCATTGTCCGTCTTTGCTGCCAGATAATCGATGTTTGGTAAAATGTGCAGTAATTCCAAACACTGCTTTACTGTCCTGTGTCTTAGTGATCCATTTGCAATGTGTATTGGGGTAACAATGAATTTCTTAGAAAAATGAGCCACTTACAGTAACCAGTGCAGACAGACAGCCTGGTACCATGAGCTGTCAAGGCTGATTGATGGGCTATCAGGAGGCTCATTGAAACAATAGAAATGCCAGCAGACCGCTTACTTGAGGAATGCAGACTGATATAATCAAACTTCAATAGGCTGCAAGTCCTGACTGATAAATACAAATAATAATATGTTTTATATGTATCAGTCAATTTGACCGCTCCTGGTCAGAATAGGTATGACAGTATTTTATCTCACTAATTTTTGCAGCTACACGATTCTTTTTTTGTCAGGATAATTAGCACATATATTTAGGAAAAGTCAGGAAAGCACAGCGCTGTATCTTAAACACACACACCACAATTTAAATTTAAATTCCAAAAGCAGTCAAAATGACCGCCTTGGTCGTTCTAGTGTTAACTAACATTTCTTTATTTTGAAAAAATGCTTCTTGTAATTCATATGACTTTTTCTTAAGGCAGTGCTGGAATTTTCTGTTTTTTACATTGCATCCACCTGACTAAATAAATACACACATCAGTCAGGCAATGCAAGTAATAGATTATGTGTAATATTCATTTCTACTGCAATACACTATTACATTTCTGTATAATACCTTTTGGCAAAATATTTTATTTATTATTATTATTTTATTGTGTTGCTATTGGGTCATTTTCTTTTTCATTTATCTCCTGCCATACCTTTTAATCAATGTTTTTATTTATTTATTTTATTTTAACCCCCTTTTTTTACCTGTTTGAAATGACCAATTCAAATGTTGCCTCACCACTGCAGCCCCTGTTACTGACCAAGAGGTCTGAAGGTCAAAGGGTGACCTCCATTCCCATCATCACCCCTTTTCGTGGCTGAACCTAAGCAACAAATGTTGTCAAGTTTCTGACCCAGGAGGTGAAGCTCAGCCTTGCTAGTCTGGCGAGCCTTGTGGGGAGCCTGACCAGTAAGAGTTGCTGAAGCTCCCTGTGGTCCCCCATCTAAGATTAACAACTCGGCAAGAACAGGATTCACTTTATTAAGCAGTTTGAAGTCATTATTGTAACTTTACACAGCCGTCCATGTTGTAGACATAAGAGCTAAAGAGCTTCAGGACAAGTCTTTAAATAAAGTAACAAAGGGAATCTACAGTTTCAAATCTATAGCAAGCTGAAACATTAGCAGCAATAAGAAACCTGCACCTAGTCTGAACTAATAGTTTTGAAAAGCAGTCACAGTCTTGCTTAGCCATGCTTTCAGCAAACACCCCTTTTTTGTGAACTTTTAGTACTTATGGAAGGTGAGAGACAATAGCACTGGCTACAGTCAGGCTCAGTACTTGGAGGCGCCATGCGATCTTGTATCCAAAGATATACTGACTGCCTACAAACATACTACCTCATTTATCAGCTCTGAATCTTGTGATTCATTCCAAGGGGGTTTCAAAGCAGAATTCATTAGGTAATGCAGTATGTTTATGCTGCTGTAGCTAACAGTGCACAGCCCCACTGAATACAAGTTTTACTGTCTAAAGAAAACATTCTCGTAAGAAAGTGTTTTGAGTTTAAAGACGTAGTGGTTGCAGCCTAGTAGTATACATTTTCCTCTACAGGGAATACGGAAATGTACAGGTTATGGAGCAATGAATAATTGATTTGCGCTCACTAAACATTGTACGAAAAAAACAACAGACAAATACACACTCCGTGTCTCCAGTTAAAGAATATCTTTACCTTGATTACACATCATTTTAAGGGCTGAATTCATAACGCATGCCAGTAACTTTACCTAGATTGCTCCAGTAAAAACCCAACTGTATAAATGGGTAATTGTATGTAAAAATAATGTGTAAAAAATTATGTAATTGTATGTAAAAATAATGTGATATTTTGTAACAATTGTAAGTCGCCCTGGATAAGGGTGTCTGCTAAGAAATAAATAATAATAATAATAATAATAATAATAATAATAATAATAATAAATGCATTGGACGTCCATGTAATTACTAAAATACATGGAAATACAAGGAAATTGTGATCAAAATAGAGAGGACTGTTATTTCTTCTTAGTACTAAAAAAAAGGATAACTAGCATTCATGATTGGAAACTTCAGTATTGAAATTAACCCTTTGCGGTCCATTTATTAATTCTGCGTCAGGCTCGCCAGGTCCAATTTATTTTCACACGTGCAGTTAATTTTAGACGCACTGTTTAAAAGTATTTTTTTCCACAGTCAAACGGGTTTAAATGGCCCTGCATATCAACAAAGCACTCACTAGGGATCTCCAGCCCCGCCCCACCCTTTCGTTTGCTATCGCTTTCATATATGCTACCAAATAAAAAATAATAATAATAATAGTCGTACATACCGATCAATCGTCTCCTGATGACTCGTTTTATCACCAAACTCCTCAATAATGCAATCCAAGTCATTATTTTATTGCTATAACATCTCAAAAAAGCTCTGCAAATGCTCTGCTGATACTGTAACTCCCAGTTGTTTCCATACGACCGCCCCATATGGAAACAAGGGGCTAGTATGACTATTCATGAGATACGCCTTTTTTTTTTTTTTATCGGCTTGTCTCGGCTCCTTTCGTTCCCACTCAGCCATTGAATGGTTTTCTCGGCTTTTTCCTTTGAAAAACCGACTTTTTTGCGTTTTTTGCATTTTTAAAATGATGTTGGACAGGGTCCGACAAAGGACCTGATGGGAATAATTGCAATGTCGGACCCAGTCCGACAAAGGACCGCAAAGGGTTAAACAATGTTTCAAGCAAATCCATATGCCTTGGGCGTTTTTTGCATACAGATACTTGTTTCAGAAAGGAGACATCCACAAGATTTGAAATGAACAACTTTTATTGAATTTGGCAGATGACCATGCCCGTAATGAAACATAATATAATTTGGCCCATGGCCTTGTCCATTGGACCTCGATAGCCGCCCCTATACGCTGACCGAACTATGATGTAATGTACAGTATATTGATTGACGATAACTAATGCCAGCGAGCAGGACAAGTGGCACTCTGGGCCACCTTCCCTCTAGACAAGGCGTGTTGCAAGGTGGAGGCAGGGGAATAGGAGCACCAGATAACGAAACGAAAAGGAGGTATAGACTATAGGGCTATTTATGGGAACAGTTTGGTTACGTATGTGATTAGTGGGTGGATTCCCCTTTCAGAAACACAACATAGTTTCCAGTGTAAGTTTATCAAATCTGGCTTTAATATGTATTAGAAAATGTACCGAAGTAACATGAAGTTGTACATCCACTTGACTGTAAATTATTTCTGAAACTGATTTAGAGCTAATTGCATTTTCTTTAAAAAGACGTCCAACAGCATACAACCAGTTGCGGCAGTGTCCCTCGTGTCTTAACAAAAAGAACAGACTTAACAGAAAAGAACAGATGGATAGCCATTTCATTTTTTATCATATATCTGTGCAGTGATTTTTTATATGTAAATACGGAACGCAAATTGGCTAAAAGAAAATCTGTAATCCCTGATCACATATCTCAGATTTTGCTGAGTCTTGTTGTGTTGCTATTATTAACAATTATGTCAGTAAAATACATCCCTTGCCACAGCTGTAAATTCAAAATAAGAGCGATCAATATTCTGAAAAATTTGATGTCCAGGACATATATCATCATTTGAATAGATCCAGGCATAAGCAAAAAACATGTGATATACAGATGAATGGATATACCGTCAGACAGACACCTGAATAAATATATTTATTATTATTATTATTTGTTTATTTAGCAGACGCCTTTATCCAAGGCGACTTACAGAGACTAGGGTGTGTGAACTATCCATCAGCTGCAGAGTCTCTTACAATTACGTCTCACCCAAAAAACAGAGCACAAGGAGGTTAAGTGACTTGCTCAGGGTCACACAATGAGTCAGTGGCTGAGGTGGGATTTGAACCGGGGACCTCCTGGTTACAAACCCTTTTCTTTAACCACTGGACCACGCAGCCTCCTTTACCTTTGATAAATAATGTTAATGCCAAGTTTTATGACAATTGGATGCATGGCTCTAGATATATGCAAACATACATAGTGTGACATACAGATATACAAACAGACAGAGAATCTAATACTCTTAAATGCTAAATTAAAGCCAGTTTTCCAGATACATGAAAATATGTAGGTCATTTCAACTGTCTTTGTAGGCAAAGCATGCCACTGGCTGAAAAACATCTCGGTAATAAGGAGAGGCAGCAGTTAGATTGTATTGGTTAATGAAAGGAAATAAGTTGTTCAAGGGGTCAGTACAATTTCAACAAGTAAGATTCCCTTTTTTAACTGCTATTTATATGGGCTGATAATTGCTTAAAAAGACATGCAGTTGCAAAGTAAATGCTTTGGAGAAATCTCCCACTCATGCTAGTGCCTTGCAATACCTGCTGAGCTCCAAATGTTTTGTGTAACACTGACACTATAGACTACGTTTGTGTTTGAGGCCATTGATCATTTGGCCAAGTAAAGTTCCAGAAATGGTTTCTCTGTTGTTTGTGAAAGAAGCCTCATTAATGAGTGAGTAAAATAATTTATTATGAGGCATTTCCCAAAACAAACCTTTTATTTAAACTAATAAGACTTGACAGTAAGCAGATTTTGGCTGTAGGAGTCGCCTCTTGCTTTGTTGAGAAAATGTGTAGACTCGTAGACTCGGATACACAGTCGGCTAGCAAAGGCAACTGATATATGTTGTTCAAGAATAGATTTTGCTTTAGATCTACAGCAGCAATCGGAAATAATATTTAGGAAGAAAATCTGAATCATGTTTAAACTATGTCAAATTATACAGTTTTTCTTAAAAAAACTAATTATATGTTCATTACAAAATAGAGTTATTTATAGAAGACAAAAAGTAGCATCTTAGCATGTCATAATGGGCACGGTGTGCTGCTGGCACAGAGTTAGTTCACTGAGTTGTTAAAACCAAAACTGTCATACTCAATTAGTTTCAAAGGGATTACTGGGAGCATGAAATCCTTTAAGCAGATTCTTTTGAATTAACTTTTTGTTTCATTAGCATTTCATTTTTGAAAACATGTTTTCTATGTGTTTAATCTGCACATCATTTTGATTAAAATTATATATATATATATATATATATATATATATATATATATATATATATTGTATATATATATATATATTAGGAAAAAAGAACGTCTGTGCACTGCAATGGTTAACCCCATATAAGGTAATTGAATATTAACACAAAAGAAAGTCTGTTTGGGCTTACGCTCACTTCTCAAATCGATCCACCAACCTTGATTTATAGATTGAAGTCCAAAAGACAAATTGGTCGCACACTCAAAATCAGGACAAGATTTACTGTAGTCATTTAAAAAAGGTATTCTTAATTTTATTAGTTAAAACATGTTTTTTACTAAACCAAGCAAACAAACAAAAAGGGAGTAGAACTACGTGTTTCGACACAGTAGGTCTTCGTCAACCAAATATATATATTGTTCAATAAGTTTAAATCATCAATAAGTGTCAGAATCATTAGCATGGGTAACAAGATTACATTAAATCCAATGTGCTTTATAATGGGTCATAATTGTTGGAATAATTGTTGAAAACTGGCCTCAGATTTGAATACACAGTGCTCCCTCGCTGTAACGCGGGTCTCGGGGGACACACAATGTGAGCGTTGTAACCGAAGAGCGTTATAAACGGAGGAGGGGTTTGGGGGAGCGCCGCGGGACAGGTAACAACACACATCTGACTAAAATAATGCATATATAGTGAAGCAAAAATCTAACTTTCTGTGAATTAACCATGCATAAAGCACCATGTAATCAATGTTATATTTAAAAAAAAAAAAAAAAGGTAACATTGAAACATTCCCACTCATGGATCATTTTAATTAGCAGTTCAGTTCGAAGCGACAGACAAGCAAACCAAGTGCGAAAAGGAGAGCGGGTTGGGGGAGGGGAAGAAGGAATGGGCTTGCCTCAGGTTCAGCTGCCGGAGCGGGTCTGAAGCGAAGCTCAAGTGTCTCGTCTCCTGGAGAAAGCTGCAGCGCCTCTCGCAGCAAAAAAGTAAATACATTAGGAAAGATAACCATGTCATAGGCCTAATTTTTATTTAGCTATAAAACTAATGCTGAATAAGATGTCTGTGTTAAGTGACAGAGCAGCTTTCCTTCAGTTCAGATACTGTATCAAAAGGGAGAGACAGAAACAGAAGTTAGACTGAGAAGTTGTTTATAGTTTGAACAGTACTTGTACTGTATTTACTGTAGAAATATTGCACACACACTTTCCATTCTTGGGGGGGCATATTGGCAAAATGTCTGCAGGCACTGACCGCATAAAGCAAATTTTCACTTGCTGGAGTCAAATGCATGTAGATGTTATTAATATTGTTTTTAAAGTACTTTAGGGGCTATTTGAGTTCAGTAGTATTTAAGCATATACAGTGCCTATAGAAAGTCTACACCCCCTTGTGAACTTTTTTCACATTCTGTTGTGTCAGTGCCTCAGAGTTTCATGCATTTAAATGAGGATTTTTTTTCCCACTTCAAACGGGATTCAAGGTGGGCTTTCTTGAGTAATGGCTTCCTTCTTGCCACCCTACCATACAGGCCAGATTTGTGGAGTGCTTTGGATATTGTTGTCACATGCACACTTTGACCAGCCATAAAAACCTGTAGCTCTTGCAAAGTTGCCATTGGCCTATTGGTAGCCTCTCTGATTAGTCTTCTTCTTGCTCGGTCATCCAGTTTGGAGGGACGGCCTGATCTAGACAGGGTCTTGGTGGTGCCATACACCTTCCACTTAATAATCGTCTTGACCGTGCTCCAAGGGATATTCAAGGCCTTTGATATTTTTTTATACCCATCCCCTGATCTGTGCCTTTCAACAACTTTGTCCCGGAGTTCTTTTGAAAGTGCCTTGGTGCTCATGGTTGAGTCTTTGCTTTGAAATGCACTACCCAGCAGAGGGAACCTACAGGAACTGCTGAATTTATCCTGAAATCATGTGAATCACTACAATTTAACACAGGTGGGGGCCACTTAACTTGGTGTGTGAATTTGAAGGTGATTGATTACACCTGAGCTAATTTAGTATTCTTTTTATATCACAAGTACAATGTTTGGAAAAGAATGTATGTTTAACCTATTTTCAACAGCTGATATCGAAGAATTAAAAATAAAATTTAAAAATAATTCAGCACTGCATGCTAATGTAGGTGCAACTATGGCACTATATCAAACATTTTGTATTTTCATTTCTGTAAACAGCCTGAATCAGATTTAAAAACAGAATACTAAAACTACTACTACAATTACTACTACGACTACTACGACTACTACTACTACTACTAATAATAATAATAATAATAATAATAATATTAATAATCCATCATCATCATTTTCATCATCATCATCATCATCATCATTTTAAAGGCCCTTTCCTTTTATGTTTAATGTTGGGAAGGTTATCATCCTCCCTTCATTCCAGTGGGGCAGATTGTAATAAGTTACATCTGGCCCATATGGTTACTTTTGTGAAGCTACATCAAGAACATTATTGTTCTATTTCTCCAGATGTAACCAGTACGGTTCAATGAAAATAAAAGAGGCAGTTGTATTATTAACAGCTAGAAAAAACGTTTAACTATGCTCATTTAAATTATTTTAACAATGAGGTTGATGAGCAATAATGTGATAAAGTGTTCTCCTTATTATATTGTTTGAAGCAGGATGCGATTACCTGGAGCTTCAGTGAGTATAGCAGGTATTAAAACTCTCTTGGTCATGAATATATTGTGGGTTCGATTTTTTTTTAAGAGACCAGAGACCATTAATAATGAAAACTCTACTTATTTTTTTAGAGTTTTTTGGACAGTTTGATTTATTATGTAAAATAAAGACAGAAACGATGAATATCAATTGAATGTTCAGCATTTGGATATATAAGCTACTATAGTGCCATTAATCCTTTTTTTATTATTTTGAATTGATACAGACATGACCTTTGGAAGATTTGATTCAGCAGGGTCAAGGCAGGATATTTCCAGCAGTCTGCCTCGAATGTTTAACTATTTGAAGATGGTCCTCCTGTTAGTTTTGTTTTTCATCCAGAAGGGTATTTCATTGATTCTTTCATTGAAATTCATTAGCACACGAATTGGGGGAATAACACAGCAGTAAAAGGCAAACACAAAAACACAAAAAAAGATACAATGTCAGAAAATACATAGCTGAAAGGACTGTTTTAAAATAAGTAGGCTTCCATTTAGATGTACTGTAGTTGGTTTTGTTGGTACAGTACTATATTTTCAACAGTATTTTAGTATTTTAATTCAGGACGATATGATTCTGAAAATATCACTTACCAAAATAGACGACACGTGGACTGTAATACAGTACATACTTTTAAATCCAGTACATATTTGTGACAAAATGGGTAAGTGCATGCAGGTGAATGCAATGCAGCAGTGCAGAACAAAACAGACAGACAATGATATTCAGGTGCAAGGGTGTTTATTGAAGGTTTCAATGTCCAGAGCCTTATGGCGAACACCTGTAAATAATAATGTTGTAAAAGTGATACAGCGGCATGTATCACTTTTTTATTGTAATCCCCAGGTTTGACCCGTAACCAAAAGTCCAGTTCTATTTACACCCACACGAAACACAAACACAGTTAACAGTGAGTGATATTAGTGCTCATGGTGCAAAGACAGTTCTCCGTGAACAAAGGTAAAGTGCTGGTGTCCGGGTTTGATGCTGGCTGAGTAGCGGCAGCTCCGGATCGTGTTAGTAGGCTAAAATAACAAACAGTTTTTACTTAGACAAACAAACAAACACAACACTCACATTTTGGATCTCACAGGTCTTTGTTATCCTTCTAGGTTTTCTAACCATTTGCAAAGGAACAGATTGCTTACACTACAATCCCTTATATATCCTCCCCCATGACCCCTAGGTTAACGAGCGCATCCGCTCCTCCAATCCGCAGATGCCACACCATTTCCCGTCCGGGTCATTGAGTTTGGGTACCGTAGCTCCGCCCCTATTCTAGATGGCTGACTTCCACCTAACCCAAGGAATAAATTATCATTCCATTTAGTCCAGGGTACTTTGTTCCCTTTAGACAGCGCCCTCACAGGTCGGGAGCGAGATCTAACACCAAGAATCATTCGATCTCTGTCACTGTATTGTACTAGCATTATGTAAAATTCTCCATTAACGACCCAACAGCAAAATTAAATCAAAATGTTACCCATGCACAGAACTGCATAAAACGTAAAAGGCAATGCAATTTCGCAAAAGATTAAAAAAACAACACCACCAGTTTCCAGAATTAAAACAGTATCCAAAGTCAGTATTCAAAATTGCAAAATATAGTGCTCGATACCGCTCTAATGTCACAGTTCACTTGCAAATGAAAATGCATAAAAGCAACTAAAGATCACAGATTAAAAAAATGCATCACAGTATCTAAAACTGTTTAATGATTAACTTTTACATTACTGTAGCATTTCTTGTTCTGTTTGTTTTTGGAGGAAGCTCTGTGTAACTGCACAATAATAAAAAGACAGACTGATTTGCCATGACAAAACAAAAAAAAACCCCGCTGTGACGGTTAACATTGAAGAGATGGGCTTTGTATCAGAAAACTGGTGAGTCGGAAATCGCATGTGACGGGTAAGTGCATTAATTTGTTACATATATATAATGTGGATTGATTTTATTCTTAATACAAGCGCGGTAAAACACGACTGACGTGTATCTGGGTAACGGATATTCGCGTGCTGACTGTAGTTACATTTAGTGGATGCGAGAGTCTGAGCTATGCTGAGGTCTAACAATTGTAAACTTTTGGTTTATCATGGTATATGCCGTTTCTATACAGAAGACACGTAGGATATACCAAATTTGATATACTGGTTGGCTAATAAATGCCCCACCCCCAGGCAAATTATTTATAAAATATTTTACATAATTTGAAGATGATTATGAATTAATTGATGCTAATATATTAGCTCTCAGGGTAAAACAGGGAAAAAGTCATTATGTATTTATCCATCTGTCTCACTACTTATTTGAGATTAGTGTAAATAGTGGCGATCTCTGAAGAAACAACTGTCATGGACCTGTAAAGTTGATGGACCTGTTTAATGAGTACCCATTAAAGTTCATCGAAACTCATATGGTGCACAGATTGAATAGACATTATGCTCAGTAGCTATTTTGTAGCCCCTTTCCTGTCCTTGAGAATATTAAAAACAATTGCTTCTGACATTGAAATTGGTTATTGACCCCTTGTGTAAGGATAAAACCTTTACATGAACCTTACATCAATGTAATATCTAGGTTGTGGGTTGACTTATATTTCAAACAACTATTGAGTGATTTTGTCCTTGGGGTGGATGGGGTGTGGAGGCTGTATTTTAAAGCAGTAGAAAGGATGATATTTAAAGAAATGAATCTTTAGTGGAGATGCTTGCTAATGGAGATGTTTCAACAGGTCACCCATTTCTTCCACATGATAAATCTTAGGGTTGATTCCATTTAAATCTTTATATGACTTTGGTTATATGAGTTATATGTGTAGCTAATATGAGGCTGTGTGGTCCGGTGGTTAAAGAAAAGGGCTTGTAACCAGGAGGTCCCCGGTTCAAATCCCACCTCAGCCACTGACTCATTGTGTGACCCTGAGCAAGTCACTTAACCTGCTTGTGCTCCGTCTTTCGGGTGAGACGTAATTGTAAGTGACTCTGCAGCTGATGCATAGTTCACACACCCTAGTCTTTGTAAGTCGCCTTGGATAAAGGCGTCTGCTAAATAAACAAATAATATGGGGAATGGAAATAAAAACAACATTTTGAATACACAATGTTGATGTATTATTTTGAAACCGTTGTAATGAAATAAATTGAGATGATAAAAAGAAAAAGAAAAGCTGCAATCACAAAATTAAATACAAAATGGAGTAATTGGCAAGATTTTAGTTTCCTAAATCAAGCTGGTTATCTTAAGTTCCTCTTAAAATTCAAGCCCACTGTCTCCTGTGTCAATTCATAGTGTGCTGTTCCTGTTCATGCTTTGTTTTGACCAGTTATTGACCAGTTATAAAAATTGCTTCAGCAATTTCTCAATAAGACAATAAATCACGAGGGATTATATTTATGACACTGTGCATGCATTTGTGTTGAACAGTAACTGGCTAAAAAGTCAGTTACAAAGTTGACATAGCTGTAGGTAAAGGCAAACTGTCATGAAATTAGCCTTTTTTTAGAGACAGGTTGTTAGGAATTCAAAGTCGCCTTACTAACTTTATAAAATTGCGAAGCTGTACAATTAGAGAGTTACTGTTATTTATATTGAAAGGCAGTATATTTGAAGAATACATAATTAGATGTTGGAAGGTAATCTACTTTCTTTGGGCTAAGAAAGCAAAACAGAAAGACTAAGTGAGGATATCTATTCATCTTTGTGTGAGTGAAAGCGTGCCGCTTTTCTGTATTACCTCTAGTATGAGAACACCATGGTCAGATAAACAGATTTTCCATTATGGGAGGAACGGGAATTATCTTTCAGTTTTGTGGAATACTTGTTCCTTACACAAAGTAGAATTCCTCCGATCACATAAAGTGCTTATCAATACGCCTTAAAGAAAGGCACTGGTATGTTTTTTCACTTTACAAAAGAAGGGGATGGGGGTTGCTCCGTTACGTAAATAACACAGCACTACCCTTAGATGGTCATTCATGTCTTTTGCCTGTTTTGACAAGATGAGAGGTAAGTGAGAATTCATTGCCTTTTATACGGACTACTTGATAACTCCTCCACTGTCCCTGCAAGCACTGCGACACATAACACCGCTCTCTTAAAGCTACAGCAGCTCAATTATAAACCAGTACTACAACTATAACACAAACTGTGTTTAATGATTACATTTAGAATGTAGCTTTATATTATATCTTGCACGCTTCACTGCAAATGTTTCATAATGCCATTATTATACATATATTTACTTAAATGTAATTTCACAGTTTGAAAATATTTGCTTACGTGAGTCATTTAAAATATGAGTTTAGTTTGTAATTGCTGTTTGTGGTGTTTTATGTATTGGGAGGCTCTTTTTAATCTTATCATTTTAACACCTGGCTCTTTTTAATTTTAACATTTCATTGGAAGGGGAGGGAGGGATAACTAAAAATGGAGGCTTTTCTTTTTCTTTTTAATTTATGGTGTTGTATCATGCTTTAAAAGTAAAAACGTGTAGGAGGGGAAAGGTGTGTGTCTGGTTGTTTGGAATTTGATTCTTGTTTGTATGTTTTGAATAATTGGTTAATTGTGTTTTTTTTTTTAAATTTAGTAGTCGCCAATTAGTTTTTTTTGTACTTTTCTCCCCAATTTAATAAACTTTCTTATGTTCTTTCTTATGTTCTAATAGTGTCTATTATTATGTTCTATTATTTTTGTTTAGCTCAGCTCACCGCTACCACCCCCGTGTTGACTTGGGAGCGGCCACGACGAGCGTGTGCCGTCAGCCGACCGCTTTTTTCATACTGCAGACTCACCATGCAGCCACCCAGAGCTACAGCGTCGGAGGACAACGCAGCTCTAGGCAGCTTACAGGCAAGCCCGCAGGCGGACGGCCAGACTACAGGGGTTGCTGGTGCGTGGTGAGCCGAGAACACACTGGCCGACCTAACCCTCCCTCCCCCCGGGCGGCACTTGGCCAATTGTGCGCCGCCCCCTGGGAGCTCCCATCCTTGGTTGGCAAAGGAATAGCCTGGACTAGAACCGACGACGTCCAGACTATAGGGCACATCCTGCACTCTACATGAGTGCTTTTACTGGATGCGCCACTCGGGAGCCTCCTAATTGTGTTTTTTGACTGTGTATAACAAAGTAACATTTAAAAGTACAAAAAAAAGTGTCCAGCATTGGAACTGTCTTTGGCTTTCTTCAGCTTAAGTGTTCTATATACACTGTAGTTAAATCAATACGCCACCCAGTTTTTCAGACAAACACGTTTTTCAGTATTCATTTTCTGATATTGTTTGAAAGAAATACGTTGAATAAAAAGAAAAATCAACTTACTTGTGAATGAGATGATACGATAAAGTAGCACTGCCGTGAAAGAAATGCACCGATGTGCAAATGTTGCAAGTTGCAGTCTTTTTTTCTTCATTCTGAGATGTTGTGAAAGATTGGGTATACCTTCCAGTAAGCACCCTTCCACCTTTTTTCAAGATTTGCTTTTTTGATACCACAAGATTAATCCATCAATTATTTTTTAATCGACTCATCATTAATTGATTAAAACCCATAGTGTAAATGATGTCATGTGACTATCAGTCTGAAGCCTGACCGTCTTTATTTGAACTTCCAAGTCTTGCTGTATATTCATTAAACTTTCTTAGACTTAAAAAAAAAAAAAACAACAACAATCAAAACACAAATGCCTCTCCTTTCTATATGTGCTTTAGTGTGAGAACCCTGCTTTTTAATCATAATAGCTTGGCTGCATTAGCTGCAGCCACCAGTGCTTGCCAGTAAACATTCCTGATAAGCAGGCAGTTGGGTAATTGGTAAACGATTCCACAGAGACTCTTTTACTGCACTACTGAAGGTGTCTCTTGATCATGGAGAGGAGTGACCCCTGCCTGGGGTGACTAGGATCTGGAAACTTGCTGAAGAGCTGATTCAAGGAAGTGAACAATTACTCTAACAGGCTTGTGTTTTGCCATTCAGAAAGAACTGACACAAGATAAACATACATACATCTCCTATGAAAGTATACCAGACTTCTCTGAAAGTAGATTTTCGCTATTCTAAGTGAAATGCTGAATATGATTTGACAAAATGGTGAGCTTGTAAAGCCTGGAAAGAGGGCCAATTTAAACTAAGAACATCCCTGTGTTACAGGATATAATACAATATACTATATTACAAAGGTCTATAATCATAATGCACAGTTCAACTTCCTAAATCATGACATACATACATCTGTCTAAACCTAAAACATGAACATTAACAAAATACAAATTCAAATTGAAACTGGATTCATAACAGGAGTGTATTCCTCCATCAAAAGTAAAAAATAACAGAGAATACCGTGTATCCCATAAATCATTGTTGTGTATGGTTCTGGTATTTTCCATTAGATTAGCCAACCTCCCTCTCAAACTTCAACTCTACTGATGTCCCTACCAACGTTTATTTACTATAAAGATTATTTTTAGCAGAAGTAAGTTCATTAGCTAGCTGGTGACTATATATATATATATATATATATATATATATATATATATATATATATATATATATATATATATAATCTGAGCCTGACATGTGAAAGTCTTAAAAACTCAAGATAAATAGAAGTTCTCAGTGCATATCCTCCTACACTACTTCCTTTATCTTCTTTCCAGATTTCAGGTTCAGCGGTTCATATATCCGCTAAGGCCACTGCAGGTCAGTGGTGGAAAGTTTCAGATAATTTCTTTAGCTGACTTGTTAATAGGGAATTTCTAAACCACAAAGCGTGTTAGATAAAGCGTAAAAAAAATTAGTGAACAGATAAAGGATGTTTTTTAGCTGCTGCCAAACCAAAATCCCAGTAGTTTGCAATGGCTGTGTCTCCTCAGAGAAATTTATGATTTCTAATGTCATTTGGCTATTGTCTGTAGAAAATCCAGAGATACCTGTTAATGACGTTCTTATAAACACTTTATTTATTTTTTTACTTTACTTCCTCTCCTAAGAGAGTGACTACTTTTTTTTTTTTATCCAGGTGGGTTCTGTACCTTATGGAGACACACGACATCTGGACACAATGTCCTCTGTCCTTTTTTCTTCATTGAGAATTTTTTTTATTTATTTACCATTCAAAAGACCATCTGGACACAATGTCCTCTGTACTTTTTTCTTCATTGAGAATTTTTTTTATTTATTTACCATTCAAAAGACCATTTCCTAACAGAGGGTATCAAATGCACATTTTTCATGGGTGTTTTAGAGCCATACATTATTTAAACCAACTGTATTCTGACAAAGCCCAACTCTGCCTGTCAGTGCTGTCTTTAGGCAGCTCAACTGGAACATTATAAATATCACAATAGCTTGATCAAAATGTCTTATTAGGAAATCTACACATCAGCCTGTGGTGTTGTATGGAACCTTTTCATTTTTTTAAATTAAACTTTGGTGAAAAATGTGGTCACAATTCTATAGTTAGCTAAATAATATGTTTTTTTAGATTACATTTACTGTCTATTGAATGTCAGTTTCCCTTGTAATTTTAGAAATATTTCTGGTTCTTTGTTAACAAACATGTTTATACAATTAGCTTGTAAAACAGTAAATTGATTACTGCAATCTGCTGGACTTCTTTAATAAAAAAGTATACCAAAAAAACAGACCCATAACCATACTAATTCTATTTTATAGCTTACTGTACTTGAGAATAAGCCATGGTTGAGTGCCTAGATGTATATTTTATATCCATTAGATCTGAAGATGTTTGACAGAATCTCTGGCAGGCTTTTTTTTTTAAGATTTGCCAAAACCCATAATTGTCTTTCCTTCCTATCAGTAAACCAAGTCTAGGCCTAAAACATATTCATTTGATTTAGCTCCTGCTTAGATTTTTATTTCGCAACCAGATCTTATTTAACTGTTTCTGTTGTTGAGGTGTCCAATATATGAAAGGGATTTTACAAATTAGAATAATCTGTTGTGTTCAGTGCAAAATGAATAATGTTGGGGACATTGCAGCTCATTTCCTCTAACCCACATACTTGTGCATTTCTGATGTGGCAGCTGCTGTGTAAATATTCTACCACTACATTTGGATCTGTAAAAGAGGAGACGGGGTCTGTTTCTGGCTGGTTGTTTTGCTGTGGGTTTAAATAATTTATTTTACCTTATTGTAATTCATCTGGTAGCCCTTTGTAGTTCCTCAGACTCTTTTAGAATCAGATTTGGTGCATGCTGAATTTCACTTAAAAAATATTTGAATATGTTCTTCTGCAGTAGCTGCTTATTGTTCAGTTGCATATCTGAAAACTAATTGAACCCAGGATCTATAAACACTCACAAGGAGCAGCTAAGATAGAAATAAGAGAAGTAATGATGACTACATTTATTAAAAAAAAAAAAAAACGTGTGTGAGAATGTGCTTCTTTTAGTTATAGTACGGTAGATACACAACATCAGTGCGTTGCTAGGATACAAACTTTAGGCCTCTACATTCGCGTTGGACAAGCCAATTCAGAGGTAGTCCTATTGTATTCACGTTTTCTTGATTTAAAAATTAGGCACCTGAATGTGCCAGCAACAAGTGTGCCTAGTGAGAGGGTCTTTTTTGCTGCTGGTAATATTAGAACAACAAAACGCTCTAGGCTTAACCCGGAAAAGGCTGATATCTTGATATTTTTTAATAAGAATATGCACATAACATAAACGGATACGCAGTGGCCTGAATTAATGGAACTTTTCCTTCTTGTGTTGGATATACCCTATGTAAAATTAGTTGAGTTGCATCACTGTTGTTGATGCATTTTTTGCACTAAAAAATGACAATAATAATAATTTCAAACGAATGTCAATATTAAATCTACTGATTACCTTCTTTTATTTCAAAGTATGTTGTGTTTGAATTACATGGCAATATTATATAAAATGAAGCGAATTTAGTACCGTAGTTAAATTAGTCAGGATTTGTGAGATTAATTAAAATGTTTTGCTTTGCTTTGGACATAAAGGGCTGTATTCTGATCACAGCGCAAATGCGAGTGCAAGCGCAAAGGGAGCTTGCCCCCGATTCTGTGGCGCAAAAATGGAGCAAAAAAAAACGAAACACTGCACTGAAATGGTATTCTAAAGACATGTCCTGCGCCGTTATACAGCGCCTGCCCCATCGCCGCATGTCGGCATAAATTTCGGGGCGTGGTATCATTAACATATTTGCCGGAGCGATTCTGATGACAGCGCAAATAGACAACTGAACACTGTGTTAAGACCCGCTGAAACCAGGTTTATTAAGTGGCGCAATCAGGAACTTTAAGAATTGAACACACTGTAAAAAGCAAAGTAGTCCTAAGTAGCAGCTGCATGCATTTGGACTGACATAGAAGAGGAAATCAAAAAAAGAAAAGAAAAGGAAAAAAATGAACCTAAGACGAAAAAACAACAAAGAAACTAACAATATTATTCATAAATTAATAATTAACAAATATATGAATTAAAAAAAAAATCCTATTTTGCAGATACAATGGAGTACTACATTTATTTTCACGAAGACTAGCAATTTATTTTCATGGCAGTTATTACAAGTGAAAATATTGACATACAGTATATGGAGAGCAGCATAACAGGAGCGCCACATCTGTATCTGTATGTGTGCGTCTGTCCTTCCTTTCCCTGGTTGTTGCTAGTGCTGTGTGTGCATGTATCATGTGCAACTGTGAACAAGTTAACTGCTGTGTAAACTTAAGGCAATGTTTTTGCTTTGTTTCTGTGATTGAAATAAGTCATTACTTTCGGCAGACCTGAATAAAGATAACGGTTTCGCTGCCTGATAATGTATGAGCTTAACTAGTTTGAAACATTATAACGAATTAGAAAATGGATCAGAGATTTCCTTTAACTTGATTGGTAAATACGAGGGCTTAAATCTCTGATGAAGGACATTGAATATTATCTTTCAAACTATGATTAAATCACTGTTCCAAATCAATCCGCCCGAAAATACGTAAATACATTATTTGTGTATTTTACCTTTTGCCTGCTTGTTGAAAGAAAGACTCCGTTCTTATAGTGCACATGCCCTCTGAATGTTGTCTGTTAGGTTCTGGGAAATATTCCTTGAGAATTAAAGCCCTGGTTACATTGAAACTCTAGTACATTACAAGCTCAGAGGGAACGTGATGCGGCATCTCATGTTCCGCTAGAAAATGAATCAGCTGCTGCTACTTTTAAACAGATCAGGGAGAGTAGTAAGTATTTTACACTTTACATGTAGTAATGTCAATGCCATGAAATAACATACCTTGTATAATTATTATAAATAATAAATGATTGCCCTACGTGCCTCTACCTCTTCTATTAATATAGCAATCTCCTGTGTTGTGAAGCATGGTTTACGTATTCTCTCGGCAAGTGATGTACTACTTGCTGTTCTGACTTGCGCTGTTTTTTCTTGCTCTGTGCTACTGCCCTTCGACATGATTGCCACTTCTACATTCAAAACGGAGCCTGATTGGATAGCAGATTCCCCAACCTACTCAGCATTGATTGGCTGGGCGCTGTCACTGCGCCACTAAACACGCTTGCGCTGGGTTTTTAGTTTGATCAGAATCTCACTTTTGGAGATGAAATGCCCTATGGGGCAGACGCGTTTGACTTTTACCACTGCGTCGTTTCATCAGAATTGAGCCAAAAATGTTAACAGTAATGAACAACCATAGTTCAGATAGAAATGACTTCTGTTAAAATATAGTATTTTTATTATTATTACAATGTTAAAGGGATGGATATCTGATGTGGACGCACTCATATTCTTTTCAGTTGTTAAATTCAAGTCCTTTGTATTTCTTTTTTTTATAATCGGAGGTGTTCTAATTTGAATGCACGTTGTGCCTTTTTGTTTAACTATTATGCACAACAGTGTTTTTAATTATTAGATCTTACGTAAAAAACCAAAAAAAAATGATTTATTTTGAAAAAAAATAAAACGTCAATGCATCGATTATTATTGACAACTGCCTATACGATAATTGAATATGAAATTAGGTTGCAGATTGCACCACTAGTAGCAAATAGTTCATTTTGCCAAGTGTATTTGTATTACTTCTACATAGCCAATAGTGGCAATCCCTGACAATTTTCACTCCTGATTTATAACTTTTACATAGGGAGTGATGGAACTGAACTTGGTACAGGTATGCATGCTGTTCATTCCTACCTATTGATGTACAGAAACCATTTGTAATTTAATCATTATCCGCCTAATGTAAGTGAATACAAACGCAACTTTAAACTGTTCTGCTCCCCAAAAAATAAGTTGACACTTCTATGCTGTTATTATAGGAATATAAACTGATGCTTGATGTTGCTGTATTTTTTATTATTATTATTATTATTTTTGTTAAGTCATTTTCAGGATGCTTGTAAATACTGCTAAAGGTTCTAAAAAGTTTGAGAAACGCTGATCTACTTACTGCACAATACAACTGTGCTAGACCCAAGGTAATTTCAGGTCTTTTATTACCCTGATTTGGCAATTTTGATCAATGTACTGTAGTACAGAAGTTCTGAGGTATCTGTTATTTTGTAGAGCTATTTTACCATCGAGCCCCCATTTTTTATAGCAGTGTTAAATTGTGGAACAAGTTAGTTATAATAGTTACAAGTTCATATGTTAGTGTAAGTTGTGCATGCAGAGTGGTTGCCTGCACCAAAAGATTAGCATTTGACTATTTATATATAATATATTGTATACAGTCCTATTACATTGGCAGTGGAGCCACTCAAACATACGGTATAGATGACTAAAAGAGAGCTTGATTAAAGACAATGAAAGGAACAAACTTGTCAACGAAGTTCAAAGTGATTCTGCAGGGGATATGATGTCATCCCACCTATATCAGCAAATACCATTATTACACTGGCTGTGGCAGTCTGCATTAAACCTGCTGTTTGAAAGTGGGATGGATGCCAGGCCATAAGTAGCATTATATGTGCCAGTAATGCTGCTTTTTTTTCTCAGAAGTTAGTTTATCCCAAAATAATAAAATACGAGAGACTGAATTCCACAGCTTGACCTGTGATACAAGATCAGAATAACAGCTTTAAGTGCGATATTGCTCACTCTGAAAGGTGTTTGTCTGTTGGGAAAATGAAACAGACTCCAAATGGAAACCATGAGCTGTTAACATCATTTCCATGTCTTCTATTACTCAGGCATATAATGAAAGTTTCCAGTGGCTTCTCATCAACAAAATTATCATTGTGTTTCTAATAGAGCTCTACTGTGCCACAAAACCATTAGAGTTTGACAGTGGAGGTCAGTATGTGAAAACGAAACCTTTATATGTGAACTGACCTTTTGTTCTCCCCAGTTGGCCTTGCAGTGAAAAGATTTTCAGCTGCTAGATTCTGATATTCAAAGGCAACCCAAGCTTTCTTTTCAATGACGTTCCAGCCTGTCTACTTCTTATTGTAGTGTGGCTGGTAAACTTACTTAAATAACTTACGTGCCCCTGAGACTAGAGGGCAATCCTGTTACAAAGTTATGCTGGCTTCCTGAAACAAAGGTTCTCTGATGTGGAAAGTCTCTTAACGGGTCACTGCCAGTTGAACAGAAAGTGTTTGTGTCCCTATTAGTACTCCTTGAATATGTTATTTCCATATATACACATTTAATTGTGGAGGCATGTTTTTTTTTAAGTACAAAATATAAATCAGTTGCTGTTATTACAGTTTGGATTCGGTGCTTTTTAAATGCTGCTATAAGGGGAGTACCACTGTAATATTTAACTGAAGGGTAACTTAATCAGTATGTATAATTTTGATTATTCTGTTAAAAATATTTGGTGGAACAAAACTGAGCAAGTCAATAACTTATATTTAAATAAACATATCATAGCCCTAGTTTCCCAACTGAATTAGTTAGCGGTAAACATTATCAAATGAGTCAGTTTGAACACATTTACTGTGCAGCAGATTTCTGTTTGTTGTCTGGGGAATGCTTTTTTTCGATTTTCACTGAAATCTTCTGAATGCAGAAGTATGGTAAGCTCCAGGTGAGTACGACGTTAACTTTTTGTAAAGTGTTCACATTTTGTAAATTGTACAGTCATTTTTCACTGACTCTCCTTCCAATTGCATGCACTGTCCTGGAACAGACAAGTGTTTGCATGCAAGCTGTACTGTATACAGGTCAGGACACAGGCTTTCACATCCTCATCAGTCTAAATCTAGGGGAACATGGGTGAAAGGTCTGAACATAATGTATGGAAAGTTCAGCAACATGTGGTTTAGCCTTTTCCTGCTACAGAAACACTATTTTCCAGCAATCCTGCGCTGAGTTCACAAACAGCAGAGAATTTGTGCTATTACTGTCACTCTTAGGATCATTCAAATAAACCCCATTGTGTTTACAATGTACCCTTTTTAAAGTTTTACAGATATACAGTAGTAAAATCTCAATTTTGCTTTGATATACTGAGAGTACGTTAAAAAGAGAAATATAATATTTTTTTAATCAAGCATTATATTTTCAGGAATTTACTGGTATAAGTATTATGTGAGGTTAATATGTCTTTCCCACATTCATAATATTCCCTTTTTAATAAGCATGTTTAAGGAGGTTAGGAAAACACAGCAGCTCAGCCTCACAGTGCTAGGCTTGCGATCAATAGGCAGACAAGAATAAATGTAATAATTATAAAAGACAGATTTGCTAAAATTAGAAAAAAAAGAAAGTGTTTTGTAAAGTACCCAGAGAGGGATTTGTGGTGAATGAGTAATAGTTGTTGTAAAGCTGAAGGACCAAGTGTTTACAAGATAATGGAATCACTGTAGCCAGCAACCAGATCTTTGGCATCCTAAGGATGTGGTCAAGTCATTAGTATTGACTATTGAAATTAAACAAAAAGAAAATAAAGAAAACAAACAAACTCTACTGTCATTAGCATTCTGGAGTGTGTTTTCCCGTTAATAATTACCATAACAAGGACAAGCAAGGAAAGCAGATAATAGGCACACAATAAACCAAAACCACTATTTTCTGAAATCACACAGGCTTATACGAGTTACTAATGACTTGGAAAGTAGAAGATGGCAGATACATTTAATGCTCATAAAATGTTGGAAATGCACATTACACTATACAGTATACAATTAAGACTTAAGCTAAAAGTGTTATTTGCAAGACTGTGCAGTATAATGATATCAGAGAGTCTGGAATATTACTTTATTTTTAGTATTACCATTGACACTTTAAACAAACCCTCTGTTTGACTGCCCTCTAAGCTCATACTTTACATGACGGCTGTCAGCATGGACCCATTGAATTAAGAAACAGGAATTTAAGGGGTGCTTTTGTTTCATAGGTACTTGTAAACTTGGATTTAAAAAAATATTTTATGGGCTGCTATCCCTGTAAGTTTAAAAAGTCAGTTTTTCTAAGACAACCTGTACCGTGCTACCCCCTCATTTCATATACGTGAGACAGGTTAGGGTTTTAGGTTATCAGAATAACATTTTTATTTGATTTATATTTTGGCTTAAAATCAAAACTGTTTCCAAACTTAATCTTGTTCTACATAAATTTCAGAACAATATTTAATTAGAGTTATTTTTTTTTTAAATGTTTTGTTTTATATTTACAGCGAGAGAACTTTCAAAGAGGAGGTAAAATGTCTAAGAGATACAAATGGCAAAATCATAGATGAAGAGAAAAAAATAGCAAATATATTAAATGATTACTTTTCACAAGTTTTTACAAAGGAGGATACAGGCAACATGCCCCACATGTCGACCTGTTCCTATCCAGTTTTAAATAACTTTAGCATAACAGAGGCAGAAGTGTTAGCTGCAACTTCATATTTTCACCTTTGAGATACTGGCTTCATATTTCATACACAATTGTTGGTATTATACTTATTAAATTGTAATAAATTAAGTAATTACAAACCAAATAACCACAGTTGATACAGGCAGCATAAAAAGTATTTTTATACAAATTGCCACAGACTTAGTGAAGGGCACAATCATATTATTTATTGAAACAAAGCCTACAGTATTTATTAAAGTATTAAAGTTTCCAAATTGTGATAAAAACACATATTTAAATATTGCACCACAGTATGATTTGTTTTTCAATCCAAAGTTAACATAAATGAATAAAAACATTTACAAATATAAAGGACATGCATGTGTCTTGCTTTTCTGTAACTTGCAACTACTTTGCGTTTAATTCTAATCTTGCCAAGTATCACATGCTAAAATATGAAAGCAAAACACACAGAAGGTAAAACTTCTCAAACACATGGGCTGTTTCCTGGAGCTCACACTAATGCATGTAGTTTGGTAGGAGAATGACTGTAATTTTACAAACATATCACGCCCCTTTTAAACATTTTAGAAGCATTGCAGCACGTTATATACAAGGTGTTCAGTATATTTGAGTGCAGTTTACTTATGCATCACAAGTTGAAACCTAAATGAAAGCCAACCCATTTTTTTCAACTGCCAGTAAAAGCTGATAAGGTGCGTTTTATATTCAAAGCATTATGGTAAGTTATATAATACACTGCACTCAGAACCCTGTCTTTTAAGTAAATGGAACTGTTGCAGGGGGCCTTCTCCAATAACAATTCAGTATGTGTGTGACTGACAGCTTAAGTGACTTAAAATAGTTAACCTTTTCTATATCTTTCTGGTGTTCTATATAAAAAAATGCCCTTGCATACGCCAAAACTAAACATTTTCCAAGTGTTGTCCTTCAGTAAATTATAAATATATAAACTAGTTTGAATTTGGAAATTCCAGGATTCAGTGATGAAAAGTCCCCTTGGCCAGTACAGCTTTCTGAAATTTGCCACAAAAAATAATTTAGACCCAACCTAAATCTGGAAAAAGGTAAACTTGCACTGTACCTTGTGAAAAACACATCAGTTTCCCATAATCCTTGTATGTCACTGTGACCGAGACAAATTATTCTTGGTGATACATCTCCCTCCTGACCTGTGAGGGCACTATGTAAAGGGAACAAAGTGCCCTGGACTGGATTGTCAGACAATTCATTCCCAAGGTTAGGTGGAAGGGGACGGAGCGAAGTGATCTGTTCCTTGTATGGTTAATGGTTAATGGTGAATGGGAGAATTGTTATCGTGTTTGTTTTGTTTTAGTTCTGTTGCGTCTAAAAAATACACTTGTGTTATTATTAGACGGCTGAACGATCCAGAGCTGTCGCCAAAGATCAGCACTTACCCAGACATCACTGCACTGTTTCACGAATAAACTGTAAATACACCACGAGCACTTTAGCACGCACGGTGGACTTCTGTATGTGTTTTGTGTTACATGTGGGTATTTCAGTAGAGGACTGTTATTATTTCAGGACCAACCCGTGGATTACAACAAAGCAATACACACCGCTGTATTGCTTAACATTGGATTGTATAAATAAACACCATTGCTCCAGGTCTGTCTGTCTGTTCATTACCTGCACACAGTTAACCACTTTGCCACAGTCACTTACAGTACAGGTAATTGCCTGTGTCACAATGACCTCACTGTATTATAGTACTTCATTTGTGAGATATGGAACATGAAGGAGAAATGGAAAGCATCATTTTAGTGCATTTTGAGTGGTTTATGGCTTATTATTATTGGTACATCTCGGACAGAAGTTATGGAGGAAAATTGGATTTCCCACTGTTGATTTCTGGGACTGCTAATTCAAACAGGTTACTAAATGCCAAACCATGGAAGTTTCTTAGTTTTGGGGTTCAGAAGCAATTATTCTTTATTTTTGTTTGTTTTTCCTTTTATTTTGGCAGTTTTTCCTATGGTTATACTATACTGCATTTACCATAGTTAACCCTGTTTACTGTATCTCGCTGGTCTTTACAAATCTTACCTATGCTTTCACTATGCTTTATTACACTTTGCTATGCCTTTTCTATGGTAAACTATTATAAGGGTTGCTACCCAGCTTATGACACCCCAAGGTCGTCCACCTATTGTTTGCTCTATGCTTGTTTTCATGGCTTCTAGTTCATGAGAATAGATTTTTAGATGTTTGAGTATTCGTGTATCCATTACATTTTCTTGCTGTGCCAACAGTTGCAAACAACAAATGCTTTCTTTTTTTCATGCAGTCCTTAAACAGCAGTGAAAGCCCAATCCACCTCTTGCAATTGTTTATACTGAGTGCTATTTTATTTAGGTTAGCTGAAGATAAATGTAATTTATTGAATGCTTTTACATTAGTTAGCTGAAGAAAAAGTACGATATAGCTGCTACTTTTTCTGATACCAATTGAATAAAGTATGTTGAATAAAAAGACAAATCTACGTTGTGGCTTTTAAGATATGATAAAATTGTAGTACTGCTTAAAAAAGGAAAGCACCAATGAGCCAAACACACGTGCAAATGTGTGTTAATTATTTTGTTAATTTGTTTAATTGTTTTGGCAGTTGGCAAATTATTGTAAATTGATGCCAGTTTGCCTGTGCTTGTTGAGTGGAGAAATAACCCCCCCCACAGATCTTTCATTCAGGGATGCTGAAGGAAGAAGCCCGGTTGTAGAGAGGTTCCTGGGCGAGTAGTGCCCAGGTTTCTGTGAGTGCTAGTGTGTATCTTGCAACGCTGGACCACAAGGTTTATTGGTGTTATTGTGTTGATAGGTAAACAGCTTAGCTGTCCTGTACGTAGTAAGGTTCCTGACAAAAGTGTTTAGTTAGCGCTCCAAAGTGGAGCTAGGTTTTTGTTTGTGTTTTGTTTATTTTTGCATTATTAAAAGTGCACGTAAAAGTGCTTAAAACAAAGTTGGGTCAGTGTTTTTAAAGGGGTAAACAAACTTGAGTAAGTGCAGCTTTTTCACTAATATATATATATATATATATATATATATATATATATATATATATATATATATATATATGTGTGTGTGTGTGTGTATATATATATATATATATACTGTATGTGTGTGTATTTTTTATATAGATTTTATATATATATATATATATATACACACACACACACACACACTGATGCACAAAAGAAATGCAACACTCAGGTCTAATGGATTTGTTCAAATATTTTAATATTTTAAACATAGATCAAACAAAATCACAGAAAATGTGAACAAAAATGCAGACCAAGATAAGATTTCAGTATGAAACGTGACACTGTCAAAATGAAAACATTACAAAGTTAGTATCAGGTATGACCTCCTCTATATATATATAAACATTTTGACAAGCGCCTCCATAATTATTATTAATTTAAGTTGTTTGCTAGCATGAACAATTATACATAAAACGAGCATGTCACTACTTTTGTTAACTTCTTGAAAAAGAGGTTGAGGTTGTATGTTCATACAAACTACAGTATTAGACTATTTAAACTTACAGTGTACAAAAGCATAATAATAATAATAATAATTACAGTTACTGTATAATTATTTTCTGTAAAATTGTTTCAGATTAATTATTTAAAGTGTAAGCTGTCCATAAATGTCCGTCTTTCCATTTTCATTTAAAGTAGGAAGCTAGTTTCAGGGTTTTGCAGGGGTCTAAAGCTAAATATGTGCCTTAATAGAAATAGACATGACATTCAAAAAAAGTGTATAACTTTGTTCATTTTTATGATTTTAGGCGTCCAGATTTAGAGATTTAAAGAGCAAGTAAAAAACTATTTATATTAGAATTTTAAAACCAGAAACTTGTCTTAGCACACAGTCATTTTCAAAGTAAGTAAAGTCCACATATTTAAGCAAACTGTTTGGCTTTGCAACAATTTATTACACAGAAAAAGTGGTGAAAGACACAAGCAGACACCAATGAAACAGAGAAATTATATTTCAGGCACAAAACCAAACAATGTCACATTATATAGATACCATAATACCAAGTGAGACAGAAGAGAAATAATGTGAAGCAATTTCTAAATTAATAGCAGACAAAGCTGTTAAAATATCCAATGTATAGGATAATGTTTTACTCTGTGCAGTTTTCAATGAGATTATGCGTAAAAGTGCAAGTACTTTTCGTGACTTAAGTTCATTTCGGTTACTGTATGCGTAGTGTAGGTGTAATTGGCTTTTGATACCCTATCCGTAAAAATACTGTTTTTTAAATAATATTTTTGAGCAGTTGATTCGTTAAAAATAAGTAACTTTTTGTGTGGTCCAGTGGTGAGGCTGTGTGGTCCAGTGGTTAAAGAAAAGGGCTTGTAACCAAGAGGTCCCCGGTTCAAATCCCACCCCAGCCACTGACTCATTGTGTGACCCTGAGCAAGTCACTTAACCTCCTTGTGCTCTGTCTTTCGGGTGAGACGTAGTTGTAAGTGACTCTGCAGCTGATGCATAATTCACACACCCTAGTCTCTGTAAGTCGCCTTGGATAAAGGTGTCTGCTAAATAAAAAAATAATAACTTAGTTGTTTCGCTGTTTGAATTGTGTACTACAGTACTGATGAGTTAAGGCGTGCCAATATGTTCTGTTGTTTTCTATTTTATCCCCCCCTCTGGAAATTTGACAAATCACACCCCGAATACGGTACTCTCTCAGGATAACCCCAGCTCCGTACTAATTTAGTACCAATTGTAACAAAAAAAGATCAGCTGATCCCCAGCTTTAGTACTGACCACAGGATTAAGCTCTATATTGCAGGAGCTGAGTGGGGAGCTCAAAATGTGATTGCTTTCAGCTCATTATATATCTAAAGAGTTATTTTCCCTTGGAACAAGATTTAATTTTTTTTTTCCAGAAACCTAAAATTGTTTATCTTATTTTATTTTTTTTTACTCACAAAATATTTACGGAAATGTATTTACGCAGGTCAGTAAATACTAAGGCTGTATTGCACATGAATATTTTGCCGTTTTCTTAAACCAAATTCACACGTATAACCTATTTACCTAAAACGGCACTAAAATGAATGAAGCTGCATTATTGGATAAACAAAACTGTTAGTCCTCATTATTTAATTCACACACAAAACAAACACATTTGTTTATAGGAGCAAAGGGGTAACCTATATAACTTAAAGAGACATATAAGATATGAAGCAGTATTAATTGGTAGTACATTTGAATACAGAAAAGGTAAGCCAGAAGCTGAGCTTTGTTTTCTATTTTTTCATGCATTCCATTTTTTCTTTTGCATTTTATACAAAAAAAGACCAATTTTAAGTTTCTAAAAATATTAATGAACCAGTCCTTACATTTATTTGTAGTCTTCCAAGATCCTGAGTATACATACTTGCCCATGGCACAATTTCTCATTAACTACCGAGTCTGAGAATGTGCAAGTGCATCAATCAATCAATAAATAAATAAATAAATAAACAATGTGTTTTTAAAAATGTGCTTGCGATTTCGAACACTGTTTATTTTACAGTTTTCAGAAGTTTGTTTCTGTTGCATTTTCTGTAAACATGTGATTTCTGCAGTGTTGTATTTTTTTTCTTTCGTTTTATATATTTTTTTGCAATTCTGTTAACTTTTGCTTGATAAAAATAAGTACAAATAACAATAAATACTGTATTGGCATTTACTTGAACAACGTAGCTTGAAAGTAAAAGTCCAGCACATAAATATCAAGTAATATGTATATGAAATGGAAAAACATGGAAATGACTTATCAAATGGAAAAGAGTAATGTTGAAATAGAAAATCACTTTGGTCTACAAATTATATTTATATACACAAATGGTTTGGGATATTTCTTATTCATTGTATTAATACAGATTAGCACAAACAGACATACCACTTCCTTAGGAGATTAGCATGAGCTACTATAGGAAATCTGGAGCAGCTTCTCATTTTGGCTGGTGCTTGCAGTCTGCCACAAAACACTGCAATACACGGCTAACTAGCTTGAATTTGTATTAAATTAAAGTATGACTACTTACTGTTGAAATCACATTAATGTTTATGTAGCACCTTGGAAAAGGGTAAAAGTTATTACCGTAGATTGTATACACTCTATTTAAGACTTTCAATATAATACTGTTGTAGCTCAATTTTGCCAGAGCGTGTCGCCACAAGAGGCACTCAGATCAACGCGCCAACAACAATACAATACAGCTGGTGAGTGTGTAGGAGTAAAAAGTATCAAAGTTAAAGCAAACGCAGAGTTAACCCTTTCATTAATGCCTACATTTTTTATACTGTGTATTTAGTTTGGCTTTTTTTGTTGTGTTTTGACACGCAGTAGACAGTGGAGACAGAGGAAGAAGAGATTCATACTGTACATAAGTTTGAACATAAATTTCCATTTGACTTGAACTTCTTAAAAAGGGAATTTAGATAGTCTTCTAAAATAAAGAACCTTTGTCTTTAGTATAGTGCCTATTTAAACATAGATAGATAATCACAGTATGTGTTTATACATATTTGTACGTGCATGTTTTTGTGTGTGTGTGTTGGTGTACTGTTTATCTGTATATACATTTTGTGATTATGTAGCTCATATAGTGATATTTTGCTTTCAATAAAAGACTGAATCAGCAAAACAAAGCACATACAAATAAAATAATCAACAGTCAATTAATTGTGCAATGCGAATAACGTTTCCTGAATTAATTGTAGTATATGCTAGGTTTCAGGTCGATCTTAAGTCAATGCATAAGACATATACTCACTGTATTTTGTAAACTTTGAGTAAAAGTGACGATCTTACATAAAAAATGTGGGTTGTTTGTTTAAAAAAAAAAGTTATACAATTTTCATAACTCTGCTGTACGGTTACTGACTCAGGTATATGATTGTACAGTTCGGCCTTCATCACCAACATCGCTTGTAAGCTCGAAACTGATTGGTCCATCATGATTCACGGCGTCCATGGAAACATAAGTCAGGAAACGAAATGCCCTCAGAGAAGGAATGTTTTACTCGAATTACATATATAATAAAAATTGCTGCTATTTTACTGGAAGAAAATGAACATTTGGAATACTATTCACTGGAACATACAAGCACTGTAAAAACTTTTGTTTTTCTTTTTGAAATAACTATTTTAGGCGGCTCATCTGGCAAAGTAGACAGCAATTTAGCTGGCTGCCAGCTGGAAATGAGAAGGCTGTATAGCAGGCTTTTTTTAATAGAGAGGTTTCCATGCTGTAACAAAGCATCCCTACTTCCCTCTATCGCCCTATAGTAGCTAATTTCATAAATTGTGAAATTAAGTTCATGCCTTTAAAAAGTTTGTGAATTACTAATAGAATAGAAAAACACGGTGACAGTCCAAACAGATTCACTTGCTCCTCGTTTTACAGCACCCTGAACTAGGTGTAAAATAGTTTAGTTTAATGGATTCTTTTGCTCCTCCTTTCAGATGGTAAATTGTATCTCAGCAAACAGGTGCACTGAGATAATGTGATGATGCATAGGAGCAACAAGGGAAGTGGAGAAAATGATTGCTCAGTGAAAACATGCTTTTAAAAATAATATTTTGGGGGGAAAAAAAGGTCTGGAAAGTATAGCACTGCAAAATTAGCTCATAAGCAAAACAACTGAAAATTGGCCTGTAATTGCCTACATATGCTAGTTCCCTGTGGTGAGTCTTTTAGGTAGGGCTCACTGAAGCAGCAATTTGAAGTGTATTTATTTAGCATGGTGCATGCATATGAACAAGGTTTGAAAAGAACGTTTTTATAAATGCATATAAAGCTTCCACATTTCAAAGCAAGTAAAGGCTGACGTCAGAAAACAATCTGGGCACCATACATTTATAGAATCTAAAGCATTTTCCCATTTCAACACAGTTCTCCCTATACTTAACCAGCAGTATTAATGTGGATGAAAACATTTTGAGAAGGATCCTTTACTGATGAAATTAACAATTCCTAGAGAGAGCCTGTTGTGCCATGCCCCCTGTTTTAAGTGATAAGCCCTTTTTTGGCACTTTTTATTGATGTCACACAGATTTCACTTATGTATATCGTTTGTAAGCCATTTGCACAATCTGCACTATGCTCATTTTGAAGGGAATACAATCTGTGTGAATATGCTAAATGCTTTAAAAGCGTATAACTGAGGAATAATTAGAGCAGTCGCCATGTGCAAATAGGTCTTGGCTAACCAGATTGTTGAATGACTGTGAGACGACAGCACTCTGTAAAGAGAGCCACGATTATCTTTGTTTTACCTTTCACTGTAGAGATGGTTGCAGCTGTAGATTAGCTTCCATTTTCCATTATTAAAACATTATACTTAATGAAGAAAATGCTTGTCCATGTGATTTTGCTGTTGGTTGGCTTATTTTATTTTGTTTTTTAATTGTTTGTTTGCCAAGCTGCACAATCAATAAAAGTGTGCAGTTGCGTTAAAGCATTTCCTCAGATGTTTTTCATCATTATCCTGACCATTTGCATACAGCTCATCCCTTTATTTTAACTTAACTAAATGTTTTAGTCAGATACCATACAGTGCTCAGCAGTTTTCTCTAACCTTAAAATGATAATGTTCTACCATATTACAGTGTATTTATATGCAGTCCTTTCTCTCTTTTGATTAACTGAGCTAGTGGGCATATTTTTTAAAATATATATTTAAAGTTTAAAACATTGTCTTCCTGGCTCATACCAGGCACTATCATTAAGAGGTTCTCAAGAAACACTTTGCTGAAAAATTGACATTTCTTTATGGAGCTGTGCCAATAGTATGTGTGTGGTCAATGCGTTCCAGGCTTTAGTGTGTGATTTTGGCTGTTGGAGGCTGCACACGCTATTAGGCGTTCATACATGTGGTGTTTTATATTTCTGACATGCTAAATATACATACATTGTTCATAATTGATGGCTAAAATGGTATCCTGAGACCTTCAAAAAATATCAACATTTGATATACAACAAGGTATTATTCGATTTGCTCTCATATGTGTTTTTTTATATTGTAATATAATGGAGATTTTGTTATTGTCTGTTTGCCTTCGAGGGACACTAGATAGATACAGCATTTGCATAGACTTTTCCTTTCTTTATGACAATCACTGTTTCAGCAAAGAAGATATAATGCAAAACAATACATTGTGTTTGTGATTTTTTTGGGGGGGGAAGGATCAAGGAAATAATGTTTACGAACTATAACTCCATGAATATCTGTATATAGGTGAAGTGCTCTTTACAGTTTAAAAATATGTTTTCTTTTTAAAAAAATATCTATTTAAGAAGATATTTGCTAATAAGGCCATGTAAAAACACCAGTTGTAAGTGGCAAGTAATAGCAACAGTACCAGGTGTCGCAGAGGCAAGCAAGTGTAAATGAAAAACTGAAGTTTCATTTGGGGAATGTAAACAAACAGGGATGACAACAAAGTAGAATGTAAACAAAGCACATTGATGCTTTCAAACAAATGACCAGTTGACAACAACAACAACAACAACATCCAGAGATTTCATTTTCAAGCCAGCTATAGACCTAAAAAGGCCTTACATGAATCATTTGTACTAGGACATGGATACCCAGATTGGATTTGATTTTGTAAAGCACACAGGTCATTAATGAGCATTATTACTGTATTGGTTCTTTTAAAAATTCCCATAAGCTGATAAATGTTATTTTTGACTTGATATGCTTTTTTTGTTTGAGGGTAGATTATGCAGTAGAACAGTAACACTTTAAATGTGATTTGATAGCAATTTCAATATCATACAGTATATATTGAATTCTAAAGAGACTTTACTTCTTTACTTCATGATACATTACATGTGGTCCAGTATGTATTCAAATTAACAGTCTTGAATTATAATACTTGTTTAAATGAACTGACACTTATTTTTGTTACAATTACTTATTTTTGTTACAATGATCTGAAATAATCTGCTAATATATGGAGAATAAACAGGTTATATTCTTGTTATGTGCTTGACTATTTTTCTTCTATTCATCCTGTTTTTTTTATAATTCTGGGTTGAGAGAGAGAGAGGGAGAGAGACTTTTCAGGTTCTAAGGAGTACCTGAGCTGTCTTTGATTGTTCTTGATTTTTCACTTTGATTTTGTGATTGTGTTGATGTTTTCACTGAACTCTACTTTACAGGCCCTGCTGTTCGGTTCAGTGACTTTGATGTGTCCAGTCCAAAACCTCCTCCTGTGATTGGACAACACACCGTAGAGGTCCTGAAGTGCACACTGGCCTACGATGATGACTATATTAACGAGTTGATGAAAGCTGGGATCGTCACTCAAAATAGCCAGCACTAAACTACCTATCTGCAAAAAAAAAATATCAGTTTTTATTATTGTACCATATTGTACAGGTATTTTGATAAATGTGTTGCGATTAATTTATGAAATACATATCTGACAAGAAAAAGGAAACTGCAAAACCACTACCGGCAAGTTAATGACCTAAACATAATGAAAACTAGTTTTCTAGAAATGAACTGTGGAAATTGTACTGTAGCCATGTCCATGTTTTCTAAGTGTGTGATATTTCATCCTTGATATATATCATAAAGAAAGCTGAAAAAAACACTGTTGTATGAAATCAAACCTATCAAATCAATATTTAAAACTTTTGGAAAAAAAAATGTATGAAGATAGTCGCAACATTAGGCAACCAAATGTTGTATACATTAATTTATTGACAATAAAACAAAAGCTTTTATTTTAATATCCCTGTTGTTTAGTTACATGTTCAATGCAGTAGCACAATGATTGTATACAGATCTCTTCAGCTCTGTTTAAAGAGCAGATTCACTTCACAGTACTGACATTTTTGCTAGCATTCTGTCACTTTTTACTACAACTTGGTGCTGTAAATGTCACCCCTTGCGATGACACAGAACACTGTGACAATACATTAATCATTTTAATATGTTTAAATATTGTGGTGAACTAGACACATGGAGATTTATTCAGCTGATTGAAGTGCTTGCAGATCTTTACTTCTGCCATTGTTTAAATCATTAAAAGGGACCCTCCCTATGATTTTACATATTTTCACAGACTGAAATACAGACTCACATATACTTTTACGTGTTTGATTTTCATAACCAAATATTCCTATTTTAAAGATCTACACTGTTGAAAAATTGAATTTATAGAGGGACATGTCATGAAAAACCATGAGATCCGGTATTTCTGTCACGGGCGGGCGCAGCGATAACAGGCAAACCCTTGGGGCGAGTATTTTGATAAATGTGTTTTTGTGATTCATTTATGACATACATATCTTAAAAGAAAAACACTACCGGCAAATTAATGACCTAAACATATTTAATGAAAAAAACGTTTTCTAGAAATGAACTGTGGAAATTGTATTATAGTCATGTCCGTTTTCTAAGTACAGGTATGTGATATTTAATCCTTGATATGTATAATAATTAGGGCTTGAAGTTTTCGGTTTTAACCGATAATAACCGAAGATTCATTTTTTATTTGTTTAAACCGATAAACGTGGGTTTGGCAACATATTTTAAATAATGTCAATTATGCACGACTGTCTTTCTGCATAAAGAAAACAGCTTTAAGAAGGCGGGCAGTATGCAAAGACATTGCAACTGACCAATCATCAATTTTGTGTTATTGTTTTATTATTTTAAGAAACCTTGTGGGGATGCATGACTGATCAGCTACTGAGTATTTATTAGCCGACAGTCACACATCATTATCAAACTTGTGCAGACTATGGCCAAGGGGGAGTAAGATAATTGCTAGTTAACCCATCGGCCAGAGAATAAAAGAGCTGCAGTCTAGCTGCACAAGGAAGAGCTAAGGGAGAGCTAAAAGTTGAGAGGAGCAAAAACAAAGAGACAATTGCTCCCAGTGTTAGTATTGCAAAATCTGTATTGAAATCTGTTTTGTTGGCCAACGTTCCCTTTTCTTTTGTGTGTTTTGTTTGTTTAAATCTTTATTTTTGTTTATTTAATAAAACACTGAGCGCCGCAGCGCCTCAGGTTCAAGCCCAGTACTGCCTGTCTGTGTGTTCCTTCCGGGTCTGTGACGTCATCTCTGTCACAATGCTGCACAGTTATGCTTCTACTAATACATTTTAAAGTTTTTCTTGTGTACAACAACTACCTAATTATTATTATTGCTATTATGATTAACATTCTTATTATAGCTACATAAATATCAAACCTTAATCAGAGTACCATGATGAATGTTTAATCGTAGGATAAAATGCAAATAACTTATTTTTATGAGATTAATTACTACAGTACGCTATAGTCATACGATGGGGTGGGCAGAAGAAAAAACATAGTCTGTAGTGTGATAGATACGCGGGCAGTAATGTGTGTACAATGACATCTGTTACTTCTCACAATTCTGTGATTTAAAAAGCATCCAGAGTCCTGCATTGCCAGAATCCTAATGTGGACATCCTCACTTCAACACAGTAAGTTAACCTTTGTATATGTATTAGTGAAATGTACATTCAGTGTAATATAGAAACTGAAAATTGATGTGTTTGAATGGTGTTTTTTTTAATACCCTAAAATAACCAATTTTGCCAAATAATAATAAAAAACGATAAAACCCACCGAACTGAACGAAAAATAAAAACAGAAAAATCTAAGCCCTAATCATAATGAAAGCTGAAATAACTCATCAAAATGTAGCCACTTAAGTGGTATAAACCTCACTCTCTTTCAAACAGTGTGGTAAACATTATTTCTGAAAACTGCTGCTTCGTCACTTATTTGACACAACCAGTGACATAAAACTACAGTGTGGGGGCACTTTTCTTGGAAAAGCTGGTTTTCAGAGGGCCAGATGGGACAACTCCAGCTTCAGTACATAGTACAAGGCTGTTCATCCACTAAAAGTGTTAGAAGTGCAAGCTCAGTTGGCGGTTCCCTGTTGGCTTTGGACATGGTGGTATATGACATCCTTTTATCTCCTCAAAACTGTAAACTTAAATAACGTGTGCTTTTACATTATTGTTTCCAAGTCAGTGTTTGTTATCATTTTTTAAATAATTATTGCAAGTAAATGCACTTACTTTTATCATCTTCTTTTGCTCACTTAAGTTATGTTGTTGAAGTAAATATTTTAAAGTTACAAAAGCTTTTTTAGTGCTGGTATTAAAATAATAATTGGAATAATAATAATGACTATCACAGTACCCCCTCACACACACACACACACACAATATTGCTCTACTGCTCTCCTCTATCTAGATCTCAATTACTACTTTAAATCATATTAACCAGTAAAGATGTTTAGCAATAAAAGAAACTTTGTAATGAAATCCGACAAATGTTTTGGCAAACGTGTGTCTAATTTGACAGACTTTTTAGCACCTTCAATGAGAAACCACATGTCTCAAGTAGCCACAAAGATTCATTCCTTTTGCTGAGCAGTGTCACTCTATGGGATTTTTTAAACAATACATTCAGTAAAGTTTTGTCTGCAAAGACACCTAGAGCCTCAAGGGTGTCTCAAGTAGAGAAAGTAGCTAGACGGCAGGCGCATGAAGGTAAAGTTCAACTCAGGTAAATTCTGGATCAAACACCACACACAGCCGAGTGCAGATTCAGCCTTTTCTTTATTCTGTATAATAAAGAAATAATATCACTAACTGGCACATGTAGACTGTTCCCAACACTCTCTCCCCTCAGTGCAACATGTGCTCCTCTTCAAGTCGTATTTCCCAATAAACGTCCTCTGACAATATTTAAAGGAGCCTGAACAGAACTTTTTGCAGCAGGCACATAACGAGAATATTGGTGAAACTCAAATAAATTAGGGAACGAAAAATATTGTTGTTACACTAATACTTTGAATACTCAGGGCAACAAGGCATGATGGACTGTGAGTGATTGAGCCGTCTCTGACTTAATTTACTTATGAATAATTATACACAGAACATGGCAAGACGCGAGACTTTTATTTAGTTTTTCCTTATAAAACAGTCTGGTGAACAGATATGGCTCATAATCTTCCAAATTATGAGCTTGATAATGTTGGGATGTGTCACATAAAATACAAACATATTGCTGGCTTTGTTTTACAACATATGGAATAGTTGGACCTCAATAATATTTTTGTTTTTGGTGAATCTCCACAAAACTTCACTTTATGCGTATGTAAAGACCTTCTTCTTGTCATGGATTTGTGCCACAGAATAATTTAGTAAACAAAACGTTATTTATCATAAAAACAAACAAACAAACAAACCAAAAAAAAGCCATAGCTTAAAATTAGGTCACATCTTCAAGTTGTGTAAATGCGAGACCTTTTTTGTGTCATTTTTAAAAGCCAGCAAAAGTGCAAATTTTTCATTTAAATGCTGGATATATATGTATGGTCTAGTTTATTTTTGCTTATTAATAAACCTATTTTTATGCAACTTGCATAATCGGAAAGAAAATGTCTCGGTGCTCCTAAATGCACCACCTGCAAGCCACGACTACTGAAACTACAGTACTGTGCAAAAGTTTTAGGCAGGTGTGAAAAAATGCTGTAAAGTAAGAATGCTTTCAAAAATAGACATGTTAATAGTTTATATTTATCAATTAACTAAATGCAAAGTGAGTGAACAGAAGAAAAATCTAAATCAAATCCATATTTGGTGTGACCACCCTTTGCCTTCAAAACAGCATCAAGCATCAATTCTTCTAGGTACACTTGCACACAGTTTTTGAAGGAACTCGCAGGTAGGTTGGCCCAAACATCTTGGAGAACTAACCACAGTTCTTCTGTGGATTTAGGCAGCCTCAGTTGCTTCTCTCTCTTCATGTAATCCCAGACAGACTCGATGATGTTGAGATCAGGGCTCTGTGGGGCCATACCATCACTTCCAGGACTCCTTGTTCTTCTTTACGCCCAAGATAGTTCTTAATGACTTTCGCTGTATGTTTGGGGTCGTTGTCATGCTGCAGAATAAATTTGGGGCCAATCAGATGCCTCCCTGATGGTATTGCATGATGGATAAGTATCTGCCTGTACTTCTCAGCATTGAGGAGACCATTAATTCTGACCAAATCCCCAACTCCATTTGCAGAACTGCAACCCCAAACTTGCAAGGAACCTCCACCATGCTTCACTGTTGCCTGCAGACACTCATTCGTGTACGCTCTCCAGCCCTTCGCCAACAAACTGCCTTCTGCTACAGCCAAATATTTCAAATTTTGACTCATCAGTCCAGAGCACCTGCTGCCATTTTTCTGCACCCCAGTTCCTGTGTTTTCGTGCATAGTTGAGTCGCTTGGCCTTGTTTCCACGCCGGAGGTATGGCTTTTTGGCCGCAAGTCTTCCATGAAGGCCACTTCTGACCAGACTTCTCCGACAGTAGATGGGTGTACCAGGGTCCCACTGTTTTCTGCCAGTTCTGAGCTGATGGCACTGCTGGACATCTTCCGATTGTGAAGGGAAGTAAGCATGATGTGTCTTTCATCTGCTGCAGTAAGTTTCCTTGGCCAACCACTGCGCCTCACGGTCCTCAACGTTGCCCGTTTCTTTGTGCTTCTTCAAAAGAGCTTGGACAGCACATCTGGAAACCCCTGTCTGCCTTGAAATTTCTGCCTGGGAGAGACCTTGCTGATGCAGTATAACTACCTTGTGTCTTGTTGCTGTGCTCAGTCTTGCCATGGTGTATGACTTTGACAGTAAACTGTCTTCAGCAACCTCACCTTGTTAGCTGAGTTTGGCTGTTCCTCACCCAGTTTTATTCCTCCTACACAGCTGTTTCTGTTTCAGTTAATGATTGCGTTTCAACCTACATATTGAATTGATGATCATTAGCACCTGTTTGGTATAATTGTTTAATCATACACCTGACTATATGCCTACAAAATCCCTGACTTTGTGCAAGTGTACCTAGAAGAATTGATGCTGTTTTGAAGGCAAAGGGTTGTCACACCAAATATGGATTTGATTTAGATTTTTCTTCTGTTCACTCACTTTGCATTTAGTTAATTGATAAATATAATCTATTAACATGTCTATTTTTGAAAGCATTCTTACTTTACAGCATTTTTTCACACCTGCCTAAAACTTTTGCACAGTACTGTACATACAATGATTCACTTGTTTTCAGGCGTGACGTGTTTTGAGGCGTGTGTCAAGGGTGTTAAATTTTCTCAAAGCGACGTCGCTCGCGTCGAGTGTGGATACTTCCATCTGACTGCAGTGACTTCTAAATTATTCACTCGCATCGCTCACGTCCAGTGTGGATACGGCTTAAGAATGCAGGGAGAGCCTGTCTCAGTGCTATGGGTAGAGCGAAAACCACACTGAAATTTATCACATATATTATTTAAGGCAAGAAATTATTTTTATTGGTTTGATACTACCCGTTCTCGGACCTTAGATAAAAAGGGCAAATGAGAAACTGGCCTATGGTTAGTAAGTACTTTGGGGTCTAAAGTCGATTTTTTTAAAGTAATGGATTCACCACAGCTAATTTAAAATATTTTGGAACAGTACCAGAAGAGAGGGAACCATTTATAATTGTTAGAATAAAACCGTCAATCTCAGTTAGTACTTCTTTTGGAATGGGGTCCAGAGTGCAAGTAGTAGATTTAATTTTCATAACGAATATAAGGAATTTGGTTATTGCTAGGGGAAACATCACTTGACTTTGAATCCAGAAGTATCTGACTTCTGACATCTACAATTTTGATCTGAAAATAAAACATAAAATCATCACTGCAGTTATATTATTAAAGGGAATAGAAGGTGTAGGATTTACTAGTTTTGCCATTGAGTCAAAAGGAAATCTAGGATTATTTTAATTTGTTTCTATAAGATTTGAAAAGTAAGCAGATCTAGTCAAAGAAAGTGCAGCCTTATATTCCTGAAAGATGTGTTTTCCCAGCCTGATAATGCACCTGTAATTTAGTTTCACTCTAGTTTATGACCCTCTCATTTCAGAGAATGAGTATTTTCATTAAACCAGGGATTTGACCTTCTGAGGACGACTTCCCGGGTTTTATTCGACAGCGTTGTATTGTATGTATCAACTAAGTCATCTACGGTTCCAGACTGATTTATTGGTGAAGCATAAAGAGCTTCACAGGTCTTAGTACTAGTTACAGCTATATCTAAAAGAATGGTAGAATGATCTGAAAAAGTTGGGTTTAAAATAGACAAGTTCAGAATAGCCAAGCCACGAGCACTAACTAAATCCAATGTATGTCCATGAATGGGAGATGGGCCGGTGATATGCTGATTAAAACCAAGAGTCTAACTGCCATTTATATTCTCAGGACAATGGATCTGAGTTAGTGTCTACATGGATATTAACCCTTTGCGGAACTATGTCGGACCAGGTCCAACATTACAATTTTCCCTTGCTGCCCTTCCCCTCAATAATTCAATCATACAAATCAACTCCAAAAAGAGACACAAAAAACCCATTTCCACACATACAGAATTAGACCAACACTACTTCCCCATTGTGCAGGGCAATTGCCCTGCCACAGGACCGCTAAGGGTTAAAGTTACCCAGCACAATGACTGTATCATGTGTAATAGCCATAGTAGATAGAAAATCACCAATTTCAGACAGAAAAAGGTGAACTAGGTTTTGGAGGAAGTTAAATAATTGATTTAGAAGCTATTATTAGCTAAGGACCTAACATTAAGCAAGCCCAAATGCAGATAAGTCAATTTGAAACTAGGTGCATGACTAGTTAAGAGTAAAATTGAAATTTGAATACGGTTTTCCGGGCAAACACCAGAAGGAGCCGTTATAAAAGGGCGACAGGGCAATGATACTACTTTAATTAAAAAATGTGTATCTCGACCTGGTGCCATATTTTCTAATGTGTGTGTGTTAGGTAGAACTAATGGCACAGAGGTTTACTCTGTATTTCGTGACCAGTTGTTAATATTTGTTATAGTACACAGATTATTTATGTTTTGACCTGTATATAAAAACTTATTAGAGTGGTGCATACACGGGCATGAAACCACCTTGATTTTCTCTACCTTTAAACTTCGACTTGCCCATTTATATCCCCTCCCTATAGTGTAAATGACTGGAAGGGGGTTTTCAATGTTGGCTGCTGGAAGAGAGACAAGGGATCTGTTTAGCTGATCTTTCCTATCAACAAAGCTCAAAATAGAATCTCAGTATTAGAATAGCTTCTCAGTATTATCAGGCTGATCCAAAGTATTTTGACAACACTGTTCATCGTAGACTAAATAATTTCTGTTACTGTTCAAAGCTACAAATCTGTTGCGTAATATAATTTGTTATGATGATCCATTTTCTGTCGGCTTTACTGTCCTTCCAGCTGTCTTACTTGTAACAGTAACCCCGCTCTTATTAAACTCCTGTTTCTTCTCTATACCCTCTGGGTCATTTGGAGGTGGCAATCCTGAAACATCCTGTTCTTTATCCAAAACCAACCATGAATTGTTAAAAAAACTCGTCAAAAGTTATATCAATGAATCAATGAATATCTCATGTGTGACAACCTGATGTTCAAGTTCAACAGTCTGAGTTTTCAGAACAAAAATGAATGGGCATTGTTCACAGCTGTAGTTGTCATCATAGTCCTCAGTTTACAACAGTAAACATTCCACAGCGAAGACACCTCATGGCACATTTAAAAGGATCCATACCAATCCAAAATCACAAACATAAATATAAATGAAATAGGTGAATGACAGTCAACACCAACCGTTTCTCCGTACTGTAAGTGCAAAAGAGTTAGACAGACTGGGACTCTGGTGCAAATGCAGCTTCCTGCTGCTGCTACTGCTAGGCCTCAGGAGAAAATGCTGCTCTGTATGCATGTATGGTTTCTATAGTACTATTAGATACTGCATATGAACAAAGCTATATATAAGTATTACTTAAAAATCATGCTATTTAATGAAATCTATAGTAATTTTAACAGTCTGATAATGATATCTTCATTATCTGTTGCTTTTATTAAACCAATTCACATCCATGTACCAGCCCTTTGTGGAGTGAAACTCTGTAAGTGTGTAAGAGTGGAGAGTAATACAGCACCCCAGCTGTTTTTGTGTACTTCACATAGAGTTGTGCCAGCAAGCCAGGATATTCCAAATACCCCTGGAGATAACATTCCGTAAAAATAAATTGGGGTACCCAGATGTTTTAAATATTCACAGATTCACAGAACGGATTGTGCTAACATCTTCCATGAATTAATAATGATACAAATAAATACATTTAATTGTTCAGAGAACAACACACTGTATATTTTATTTGATAATTTTATTTTGGGTTTTATAAGTTGGCACGCTTATTGTATAAGACCAGCAAAACTTATATTCATATTAAATTGAAGTTGGCTAACTCCTTCTGCTAATGTCTTTCAGCACACAGTGAGAACTCCAGCACAGGCAGTATCTTCACCACCTGGCTTATTTTGACCATGTCTTGTCTGTGACCTCAGTCAAAAACTAACAGTAACTCAGTAACAGTCGTTGACTTGTAAAAATTAGGCTCATATGGGTATGTTGTTGTACTCTGATAAAACATATGGAAGTTTTTAACGTTTAGAAAAATTGATGCTTGAGAGAAACAACACTCAACACTCACTTTCAGGACACGAGACACATGGGCCAAGTAATGAGACCAAATGCAAATATCAAACTATTTTTCATTCTCAATTTTGTGGGAGCAAGTAGGCTAGTGACATGGCATATTTAAATTTGAAGAGTGCGAGGAAAGCATGAACATTTCAGCTTTCTGAAGTGTTTGTCTGCTTACATCATTATAAATATCTATCTATGATATTTTTGGCCCAAATGGCTAATTTGTTTCATGTTTCTGTTTGCTAAGATATTGTCTAGGCTTCATTTTTGCAAAGATATCAACCAGGACATCAAAATCAAAATCAATTTTTTTAACCAATGATTTTTCAGTTGCCATTAGAAGAAGATCACTGAGATGAGGATTGGTCATGAAACACTGACTACATTTTTGTTACTTCTAAGTCCATTTTGTCACCTCTAGTGAGAATAACAGCTTCGTCTACATTTTTACAAACCAAGTATTAACAATTCAACACAGTATTAAATACAATTTCCGGAATGTACATCCGTTTTATGAATGAGAAATGAGAAAAAAACCGTAAATGAACATTCAAGCAGAGCATGACTAGAAATGTCATGAAATACAGTCACGAAAGTCCCAAACTAAGTGGTTGAACAACATTACAAGCTGTAGAATGCAGCTGAAAGTACACCATGTGTGGATTATAGACACAAACACTATAATGTAGTACGATGTGCCCCAAGGGTCAATAATGAGACTTTTATAAATTGTTTATTTTATATTAATGACATCCCCTATTAATGACTCAATGGAACGGAAACCATGACAATATTTACTCTTTATTTGAAGAGGAACCACAATTCGAAAAAATTATTTTAATAAAAGAAAGAGTCAACAGCTGTTAATAAAAAACTGGCAGAAATTAATAAAACAATCTGTGAACTGACATGGTATGAAAAGTTATTACTTTTTACTCCCAAATTTAAAAAAACAAAAACAAAAAAACAGAATGTGTTTTTTGGGCTAATGAGATGAGATTGTGAATAAAGGTAGAATTACATGTACCTGTTTGACTCATGTATGCAGTATTCTGCCTCTGCTTTGTCCTATTCGTTAAATAATTAAAACACAGTACAAAAAGAAAATATTATGAATTAAATTATTCCAAATCAACCGACATGAAAAGTTTGACATGAAATCAGATCTTCAAGTTGTTTTTGTTGTTGTTGTTGTTGTTGTTGTTGTTGTTTCTTTAATCAATTTAGCTTTGCTGCATGGTTGCTGAATGAGCCAAAAAAACAGAGTGCTTTTTGCAACATAAAATTATTTTTGTTTTCGGAGGCATAGTTACACAGCGCACGCTTTTTATTAAACAAAAGAGTTGTTGCAGAGGTGGCATCCCGTGCATACAGACCAGGATGTTGACAGTGTTTATATTTTCTTTTTTCATTTATTTTTTATTTGGGATCCAGGGGCCAGGTCCGTTATAGCAGAAGGTTCATTATAATGAAGGGCATTATAGCGAGGGTGTACTATACTGATGTACCAACATTATTTTATAGTTAATGTAATTAGTTATGGCACCTCTTTTGTTAAATGTGATTATTAATTTCAGTGGGGTAGATAGCTAAACAGATGTTAATAAACAAGCTTTTTTGTATTCACATGGGCTTACGTATTTGCAAAAATCAAGCCCAAGGCTAAATGTTAGTTTGCAATTCAAGCTATGTGGATTGGTATTGTTCTTTTTTAATCATTTATGACTCTTTTGCAATGTACTGTACTATAATGTGCAACTCATTATGAGTTTTACATGTGTCTTGTAACTACCCTGAGACTCGCTGAATGTGAGGCACCGATGCCTCACTGAATAATGTCATTGAATACTGCCCTGTGTTTTTATTGTTTAAACAAAATAAATTATTCAGTAATTGCTTTTTTACTCAACTTTTCTGTTCAGCAGAATTGAGAGGAACGGTAGTTCCTCGTACAAGTTAGAAAAACTTGTTTGAAACTACCGAGATTGTAAAAAAAAAACAAAAAAAGAACGTCACAATTGTAAATTGGCCTGGATAAGGGTGTCTGCTAAGAAATAAAATAATCAGGCCTGGTTGGTATTTGGATGGGAGACTGCTTAGCATTACCAGGTACTTTAAACTTTTCTTTGGAGTTTTACTAAGTGGTGTAGTCGAGGGTAGGCCTATATGCAGGTAAACAGCGTTTACCCACTTTGAATTTGGGCAATATATCATTTACCCACTTCTCTTATAAGGGATACAGAGTTTACTCACTTCTACTCTCCTGTGATGTGCAAATCCTGTGTTAAAGACAATATGTTTTAACGGTGAGCATCTGTGTTGTGTTCAGAGAATGTGAGCGGAGCAAAGCGGTGACAATTCTGCTCATCGCTCAAAAATAATATCCTCCGCTCTGCTCCGCTCTTTCTTTGCTCCGCTTGGCTCTTTCTTTCATTCCGCTCCGCTCCCCCGCTCCAGACAAAATGGAATTAAAAAATATATATAATAATAAGTAAATAAACTAGCTGTTTTTCCCCCATCGTGTGGCTGATTGCAGATGAAAAGATGTAATGTACATTCAGAAAGGAATACCATTTAATTGTCCTTATTAATCGTATACTTGACTCAAGTAAAATAAATAAATAAATAAATAAATAAATAAATAAATACCCACCTATGACCAGCAAAGAAAAACGCTGACATAAAGTGCTCAGAGAAGTTATCTAATTGAATTCGAAGACGCTTTCTCATTATTATTGTTTGGTACTGAAAAAATGCGTACATTTCAAACATTGCATATGATTCGTATCAAATTAGCTTTATACAGGGCTTATTTGTATCCGAATATCTCATAGGGTGCTCAAAGCAACCCACAAACACATATGAGTGAGTCGACGGGGCTGACGGACCACCATGTACTAGTGTATGAACTATCCTTAAGAGTGCGGAAAATATAAACCATGTTCACAGTGCTGTATGGTGCATAACCGCAGAACTGTATAAGAACAATAACCGCAGACAGATGGACACACACACGGATGACGATTCTCACATTTTTATATGGCACAAATGCAGCTCCACAATCAGGAATATATATACAGTATATATATGTATATATATATATATATATATATATATATATATATATATATATATATATATATATTGTAGCGATCTTGGTTCCCACAGGCAGGCGCATCACACAGGGCGAGGTAATCCACACACAGGCGGAGGGCGGGCGCGAACCCGGGACCTCTCACTCTAAAGCATAGCGCCGATACCGCTCTGCAAAGGAGCTGGCTTTATTTGTATTTGTCACCTCTTTTGTCCAAAATCCATGGCCGAACATGTATTTAAGAAAAATAAAACCGTGTTCAGTTCTAAGTGCTGTAAAGGAGCAGGCCGGAAACGTACGCTCAAGGAACTACATCGCTCCGCTCCATATACAATTGGCTCGCTCCACTACGCTCACACTCTGGGTGTTCCTGCGCGTGAGACTGACAGCTGAGACCTCAGTCAGAACTGTGGCGCGAGCAGGGGGCGTGGCCACTGGACAATGTGTTCTTTGTGTGTGTGTGTCTTCTTGCTGTGGGTGCTACTGGAAAATGGGTGCATGCAAATGATGCACTCATTGAAGTCAAACCATGGCCAAAAAAGGCAAAGGACATAGATATAGCCTTTTATGAAGAGTGCCTTACATTGGCCTAAGTTCATAACACCTCTATAACAAGGAGAATAATGTTTTTTCTCAGCATTAAAATGTGTTAGTATACTACCCTTTAGCACTAACATGCATATGTACCTTTTTAACCATTCATAACATTGTAGTTTTGTACCTACGTAAATATCAATATATTAATACCTACCAAAATAGACACATTGTTTTCACCACTGGATGTACATTTGTAACTAAAAGAATACAATGTTTACACTTTCAATACTGTCCAAAAGTCCCTTCTACCATTATTTTACTTTCAAATCTTTTCTCATTTTTCTCATATTACTCTACTTATTACTCTCTTGTCTTGTCTGTCTCTTTACCGTACACATTCTTGAATATCTTTCCCTCACTTTATTCATTATTTGATGAAGTAAAGAAAAGAAGTGATATCTATAACAAAAACAATGTCAATGTAAAAAAACACATTAGAAAAACGCAACAGCCATTTAAAGTGGTGATATCAAACACAAAAGCCCAAGTTAGGAGAAGCAATTGGGGCAACCTGGTCAAGCATCAAGCAAATAGGCACAATTGGAAAGGTGCTGGGGCCCAAGAGTCACACAATTGTTGCTTCTAACTTGGCTTTTTTTTTTATCGCTCCACTTTACATTGAAATGCTCTTTGTACACCTTCATGGGCATTGAGACCATTCCCTTATCAGCTCAAAAGTCACATCTGCAACAAAAAATATTGACAATGCACAACCAAAAAAAAGGCTCCAAACACCCCAGACCTGGATCGACAATGCCTGCCCCATCAACTGTCACTTCCCATACACTTACCTTGCATTCTCATTATCCCTTGCACTCGTTGCCATTATTGGTCTTGTTCATCATCTTCATTGTTGGAAATATACTGCTTCATGCTCTTTGAGGTATTCTTGTATGTATGTGCTAAATGTCTGTCCATGAGTGCCTTGATCTACCTGTGCCTTACCTGCATGTTGGCCGTGTGTCTTCCCAAAGCATACTTGTCTGCACCTGTGATGACGGCTCTCCCATTCCCTGTCTGTCTTTCTCTCTGTAGTAGTGCTTATAAGGATAACCTAGAACACTTCAGTCTGTGTTGAGCACTTTCCTTGGCACATGTGTCTTAGCATCTTTATTCTGGTTAAACCCAGCTGATAAGGGAATGAGCATTTCAATGTAAATTGGAGCGATAAAGTGGAGCGATCAAAAAAAGAAACCAAGGTAGAAGCAACAATTGTGTGAATGTTAGGCACAATTGGAAAGGTGCTGAGGCACAATTGCTTGATGCTTGACCAGGCTGCCCCAATTGCTTCTCCTAACTTGGGCTTTTGTGTCTGATATCTCCACTTTAAACGGCTGTTGCGTTTTTCTAACTTGTTCTTTTACATTGACAATGTTTTTGTTATAGATTTATACTGACGGGAAACTGACAAATGAGTTTGGCATAAAAAAAAAATCCCCAACCGTAATCAATTTGTGATTTCAGTTTAAATACACAAAGAAATAATAATAATAATAATAATAATAATAATAATAATAATAATAATAATAATAATAATAATAATAATAATAATAAACTTGTAATGAGCATTAACAAGTTGCCCATGTATTTTTTAACCAGGACGACAATAGGATAGCACAGGATTTTAATTTTTGACCTGATAAAAGACTGAAATTGACTTTCCAAGGTACATCGCCTGTAAACCCGGATGGTCACTATAAGGTAAGTAAAATGGGAACATTTCTGTAATATCATTCTAAAATCGCATACATTGTTGTAAACACCCTTTTAATGCAATGTGTGTTTCCTTATTGATACGTTTGTATAATGCATGCTTTATGAAATATGATCATAGCCCCTCCTTAATTACCATAAAATCACACCCACTGGCACTGCACTTAGAAGTCTGTTGTAAACAAAAACAAACAAAAAAATGGGGCAGAGTCAAGGCATTTTATTTCAGGAATAACAGTGCGACAATCATAGCTTGCTACCTCTATTTTCGTTGTGAATGTAGCCATAGTTAACATGTACCGTCTATGTCCTGATGTTCTTGTACAGTATAAAAACAAACATTGTTGCAAAGGTAAAAGTTGAGTCACTAATGTTTTTACATGTAAATGAATCTCTGCTAAAACAAGCAGGTGTTTTTTTTTTTCTTTTGTTTGAAGAAGAATGTGATGCAGTACTATGGTACAATACTTGCTGGTGCTCTGTTTCTAGACACATTCTGTATTTAGTTGATGAGGTCAATTGATTCCCCCTCCAGCGTTCTCACATAGTGTGTAGGGAATCCGTAAACGTGAACTAATGTGGTCCAAAAAGAAATAACAAAAGAATGGAGTTACTAGTTGATCCAGAGTTTCTCTTCAGTATACCATGGATAGTTTTACATTACTGTAGCTTGCACAGCTTTGTCAGACCAACATATTTTTTATGTCTCGGTTTCACAGGAAGTTCTCAAATTAGCTACATGTGTAATAATTTCTCACAATAAGACATGCACGAGAAGTAAACACAATGCCAGAAACTATAAAAAACAGGATTGGTCTTCCTAGAAAATATCTGAAAAAGCCCACAGATTTAAAAAAAAAATCAACAACAATTTGCAGAAATAAAACATTGGGGTGAAAAAAATGGAGTATATGCTGTCTCCAAAGTAAGTCTTCTATTGACATGCCTCATTTTGAGGGCCTTGTTGTACCATTAAATGTGGAGAGATAAGCTTCCCTCATGTCAAACAAGCTTTGAAGAAGAGATGTTTCACTTCAGCTAGCAGCTTTGACCACCCTTGCTAGATTCCACATTCAAACAACTGCACTCCATGTCCCACAGTCAAAATATTAGTACTCTGGTAATCCCCATTGTACTCTAAAACAGTTCTCATTCTGTTAGATTGTCAACAGATGGTCAGTTGAGGGCAAACTTTGTTATACAAAGGCTGTAGAGTGATATTTAACATACTGTACAGTAAGAAAACATATATATCCTGAGCCATGGTCTCTGTACTGTACTACAACCAATAAAAGTATCAGTTCATTTGAGTCTGAATTCTGTATGATTACTACATCTTTATGCTGTTAGATTTTTTTTTTTACTATTTTACTAATTTACTAATTGGTTTTAAATAGTATAATATTGTATTGATTTTGAATTGTATAATAATGTTGACATCAAGGAGCCACTGTATTTTAGTGCTAATGTATATCCTACCTGTTTATTCCTTAAAGCTGCTTGCTTTAAATGATTTAAAGTTTCAATACGAAAAGACAAATAATGTTACATTTATTTTGTTAACTGTTACGCATACAAAGAAATAACTTTTAAACTCTTAAAGACTGTTCCTAAGCTGTCTCTTATTTTCATCTCATACAGTTTGGGTGTATTTATTTATTGTCGCTGTTATTTGTTGATGTCTTACTGTATATTTCATTTAGAATTAATAAAATCAAGTTTTATATCCTGAGAGCTAGATGTCGTACTGTAGAACCACCTATTGCTTTAAGTACACAAGAGCATGTCCCTTTGGCTTACAGCAGGGGTGTCAGTCCAGTCCTCAAGGGCCGCAGGGTTTTCTGGTTTTCATTCCAACTTAAGCTCACAATTAACTTAAATGACCTAATTATTTGGTCAATTGGACATGTTTAATATTTTTTCAAGGTCTTTTACAGTTCATGATTTTAAAAATGCAATTGATTCAAGGTACACGACCTATAAAACATTTTGAGTGTTAAATTCATCCAATTAATCAAATAATTAGACCAATTAAGTAATTGAGAGCTCGGGTGGAACAAAAGCCAGAAGACGCTGCGGCCCTCCAGGAACTGAGGTTGACACCCCTGGCTTACAGGAAGGTTGTGTCACTATAGATCAAACTGCATTTGGGGAATATAAAGTAACTGGTCTTGTCAGCTTTACACAGTAGAGATACCCTTGAATGTATAGCATTTCTTTGTAATCCAGATCTTTGAAATAAACCTCTTTGTCATAAAGTTAAAATGACTGTTCACTTTCATATTTTACAGTTGTTAAAGAAAATCATTTAAACGCTGAGGTACAACTGACAATTCAGGGTTGGTCCAGACAGTCATAAAAAAAATGCAGCATCTGGAAGCTGTTAAGTTTTACTTTAAAATATTATTATTATTATTACTGTATATGTTGTTTCTATGCACACAGCAAAATGTTTACATCAAAGGTCATGTTGACGGTAGAACTTGAGTAGAGAAGATTTGTTTTTAAGGAGAGTTGCGTGTGTGTGTTTTAAACGTTTCACTCGTCCTGGCTGACAGGTTACATGGAGCTGTATATACTAATACAAAGAAATAAATAAGTGTGACTAACTTCATTACAAAAGAGCAGGCTTCTAAAAATAATCTGTGCAGTTTAACAGAAGTAATATAATATCTGCAGGGGGTGTTTTTTAAGCTTGTCTTGGGTGACTTTTTGTTATATAATCAGCCTCTAATAACGTTCTGCATGTACCCAACACTCTATACTATGCAATTAATAGAGGTAAGGGATTTTTACCCCTTAATAATTCATGTTACCTAGAAGTAAGTATGAACCCCTTTAAAGACCCCCTGAACACATTATTTAAGGGGTGGATTAAAGGGGTAAGCACTCTTTAAAACATGCACAGAAAGTAAGGGCAAATGAAAGGGGGAAAAAAAACTAATTTTTTTCTTAAAATTAGTCTTAAAGCCAACTGAGAAATAAACAATACAATTAAGGTAATTTTAAGGAGAAAGTTAAGGGATTTGGTTCCATAGTGTATTAAAAGCCTGTTTTTTTATATTGATTCAGTATCCTCATGTATAGCATGGGTGGCACTCTCTCTCACCTGTTTATCTCGCAGGGAGGGGACAAATACCCAACTTAGGGGTAGATGTACTAAAATGTTGCGCAAACCACATGCAAACCAGTCGGAAGTGTAGCGTAAAATGTACTAAACAAACGCAACGCTGTTATCATTGTTTTAACGAATGCTTTGCAGCCGCAGTTCTTATTTGCGTTTTAGCCTTAAATGAATATGTAATTCTGGGCGTTCCTGTAGAAATTCACAAAAACAGGGTGGAGATAGTGCAAATGAGGGATCAAAAACATTGTAATGAGATGTACTCAAGCTGTGGGCAATTGCAACACTTAAAATTGCATCGATTTGTTAAGAACTTTTGAAAGCATGTTTTAAACAGTCGGAATTGTTGCTGGCATTTTCCAGTCTGCTTTTTCTCGTGTGTTGCAAGTTGTGGTCAATGTATTTTTGAGACAAACACCCAAGTACCTAATTTTCACTAAAGGCAGGCTGTACTTACAAGCCTTGAAAACACATTTCTATGACATTTCTGGTTTTACCAGCATGTTGGGAGCAATAGACTGCACACATGTGCCACCAACCCTTCCAGCTCATTCTGAGCATCTGTATAGGACCATGATCTATTGTGTGTTAATTGTGGGGCTACTGTATTAAAATAGGTAAAATGAAGACGGAACAGAATGCATTGTACAGATGACGTTTACATTTAACAAAAACAATGTTATTTTGATTCTTGCACCCTTGCATGTATAGACGTTATCCTTCGGGCACTCTCTGCTGCAGCAAACAACAACTCAACTCCCGCTATTTTATTTTTAAAAATGTTGCACAACTATCGCTAGAGATCTTGCTAAGATGACGCAAATAATATTGTAATTAAATTGCGGCTCTCTTCATTAACATATTTGTTCTTATTACATACAACAAAATGTGCACTTTGTGAATTGTCTTAACGAAAATGCAAACTGTGGTATGTTTGCACTGCAACTGGTCCATCTTAGTACATCTGCCCCTTGAGGTTAAAAAACCTGACTTATTTCAAGCATTTACGCATGTCTTTAACACCTATTTTTTAAAAGGAGAAAAATGCCTGTTAATTATACAAAAATAAAACCAAACTCAATTCAAATGATTTTGTTCAGGGTTAAAAAAAAAGTTTAATTTAGGGCAAAATCTGAAAACATTTGTAAATAAGAATGTTGCTCTATTCCAAATAACTGTCAACTATATAGTTTTAAATTATTCAAACCACAGCAAAGCAATTGCTCCCCATATCTTTTGCATGAGTACAAAGATAAAAGTGTAAAAAAGAACAGTATTATTATTAGACAATCAGTTAAAAAAGCAATCAATTATCAATTTTGGTTTTTAGAAAATTGTTTTTTTAAAACTTTTTGTATTGGTTTCCATCCTACTGTAAGTGTGTTGCCGTGTCATGGGTTTTATTAAATAGTTACACTCTGAATTGCTGGCAGTTCACTTCTTTTGTGTGGCAGTCTCTCTGGCTTTATTAAAGCAGCTCTTCATTAAATGGATAAGAGAGTGCCATTTTAAAGTTCTTATTACCATGTACATAAACACACAACATATGTTGAGATTTATTACACAGCCAGTGTATGTTGACACACATGATAATCTTTTGCGCAGTTGCCCAAGTGTACATGATTACAGCCATGATACATGCAGTGTAAATATTGTGACATATTATGACAAACACCCATTGTACTTGAGTGCAGTCATTTGAGTGTGTGCTGCACTTACAGTAGATGCTGTGTTAACTGACCCCCTGATACAGTGCACTTTCACTAACGTTTCAGAACATTTTCTAAGTCAAAATCATTTAAAATAGTGTCAAGTTTTAAGCTGGGTTACTTTGGTTACATGTTTCATCCTTGGGATTCATACACTGAGATCCTTGGAAACCACACAATAATATACTTCTCAACGTTGGAGGCTGTTTTTATTCAGTCTAAATCATCTTTGTGGACTAAAGCACAAGTGCAGCTGTTTTTAAGTCTCCCCTTCCTTTGTGGACTCCAGCTTAATATTGAATAAGCCATGGACCTTGTCCTTGTCTAATATGCCACAGAGTTTCAAGCACTGTGTATAAGATTTCTATAGCAACTCACAACTGAATTAAATATAACTATATTTATAAAACACAGCTAGCCAGTATTTAAATGGACCTTCAGACTGACCTGGGTTGAAATATCTGTGCAATGTCTGTACAGCTACTTAACAATTCTTAACACGTAATCATTTCAGTACCTCAGCATGTGTAAAATAATTACTGTATCTTCCTTTCTTGTTGGTAAAAGATTTAAATCATAGTTTAACTGATGAATACAAGTGCAATGAAAAGCATTAGCAGCATAGTATGCATCCCCTGCAACGGCTGTAAATACGAAGAGGCATGAAGAAGATCACTGTATCCACTGTATGTACATGTAAAAATGTAAGTGTGACATATGAATCATGGATCTCCTGTTCAGTCTGCTTATATAATATCTTTAAATAAGTATGGTATTATTTATTAGTAAGGTTTTTTTTTTTCATGGCTATCACAGGTTTCAAGATTTCCATGAAATGTGCCCATTGCTGTGTAATATGCAGTTCCCCGTGAAAATCCTCATTACTGAAAGAATAGTGTAAATATCACTTAAAAATAAATACAGCACACGTCTGCCTTATTGACGCACAAACTGTTTGCCTTCGGTAAATGATCGAACACACTTAATAGAGCTGCACTGTTTCTTTAAAATGTCTGCAATGAAAAAGACACCAGCTGCATCAAAGATCGGAATATTTCAGTTAAAGATCGCTCTGTCCAATACAAGAAGGGAGCATTTCACGTATCTGCTGTTATTTTGACACTTATTTATGTTAGTATGTTGATTGATAATTCACTAATGGTGAAAATAGAATGTCTTTAAAAGGTAGGCATAAAAAACGAAACATTCTACAATTTAGCATTTACTGTTTTTCAGGTAAATATTTCAATATTTAGGAACATTTGTTGTATAATAACTCTAGAGAAAATGATCCATTTTGAATGTGACAGTGCTATTTATTCTGCTTTAATACAGAATGTTTAGGGATTATGTTTTCATTTTTTGGTGTTTATTTTGGTGTTGTGTTATTTTTAAAATTTTAAATTTCAAGTTTTATGTAAATCATTTTTTTCGGGGCTTTCGCTTTTTATATACTGTATGAAATTATTGTGTTTGGTTAATTTTCAAAATGCTTGGGATGTTTTGTTCTGTCAGAATATTTGTAGTAGTAACTTGACACCTTTCTTTTCTGTCTTCCATAATGAAATCCTTATGGTCACGGGCACACTCTTCTGAGGTTTTTGTGTGTAGGCATTTTTATACATTTCGCCACAATTTTTCAATTCTGTTTTAAATCCTCCATATATTAACCGTAATACAGCTATAAATCCCACAAACAAGCCTCCATCCTGATTGTAATCTTGTTTTAAATTTTGCAAACGGAGTCTCCAATAGAAATGTAGGAATGTGTTGCCACTCAGCAGTTGGGCTGGGTTTAAAATATTCAGAACAAATTAATGATAGATACAAGTCAGGAAGGAGGGACATTGCCCAGCTGCACTGGAAAAGGTAGTTATTTTTTTAATGGGAATGGTGTGGACAATGTGATTGAGTTACCATTTCCACAGTTTTTCCGGTGTTTTCTGGTGTTTATGGCTATACACCGATTTAATTTTTGTTTTTGTATCGGGGGTGTTTTATCGGTTTTTACGTATTTTCAGACTGTGAAATGCTGTGGAATAAGTATATTTTTATCATGACAAAAATACAGCCCTATTTATTAGTAATTCTAAAATCAATCACAAGTGCAGTTGTTATTTGTTTTCATCTCCAGAGGCTTATAATTTTCGTAATATTTCTGAAACATAATTAAATATATAATGAACAGTATTGTAATTTAATGTGCTGATGTACGACTCAATATCTTATTTTTTCTGTGCCTGAACATAATGTACCACAAAACAGAATTTGGATACAATTTGCCATGACAGAGGTGTGTAATCGGATTGTTAACTTTGGCCATATGAGTCCCTTTGAATTGTCTAAAAGTGCAGCCAAAATGCCATTCCTGTATGAAATGTAATTTAAGAATGTGGCCTTAGGCAGCAAGTGATTTGAAAACATCCTGTGGATTTTAGAGAGGAAAAAATCATTTCAGCTGTGATCAGGCAGATAGATAGATGTAAAACTGTTTTTCAATATGTGGGAATTTAGTGCCGGACACATGATTTATTTCAGACACTCAAACGCTCCCATTTCCTAAACCAATGTGTGCATGTTTTAAAGTAACAGAAGACTGCAGTCTGCATCAGAGGCAGATACATTTCATTGGCAACTAAACAGATAGCCAGAGCTTTTATGAAATATAATATTTAAAATGTGCATAACCCTGGGATTGTTTTTACAAGCCTCTTGTTGCTTTATCAGTTTTGCTTTATCACCACACATTTCTGTATGCATTTGAAAATAAAATCCATTTGTTTTGTTGCCTTTTTAGTTTGTAGGGTACCATACAGGTTCCTCTTAGCTTGGGCTCTTCCTTAAGACTGAATATACAGGCAATTAAGGCACAGTTATTTAAAAAAAAAGATCTGTCCTTTGAGAAGTTTTTGGTGCTTGGTCAAGACTAACAAGTAGCCTGTTCACACTTACTAGATGGATTTGAAGATTAAATCAGCCTGACATACTAACAGGCTTCAAGCCTAAATAGATTTCATTGTCCACATTATTCATGAGTGTGCAGAAATGCATAAAAAAAAAATTTCAGATATGACATTGATTTGACAGGAGAGCAAGAATATAAAGAGATGTGTTAAAGCAAATAGATGTGAAGGGTATACAGTAGCTGTTGAAGACATGTAGGTATACTGTGGGGTCTATTCAATTGATCTAAATGTTGGCAGATCTAAATACCAAGGGATATGGTGGAGGTGGTCGTATGTGCAGATGTGAAGTGTATATCACACTTACATTTTTGATGACGGCATCCAGTGGAGCGATCAGATCATCCCATGTACTGCAAAAGATGACCCCAAGTGACGACGTCGAGGCCTTCCTTCTGGCGTTTTGAGAGAACGGCAATGAGGGAGAGTTGGCCCGCAGGAAAAATGGGCTGCCGTATTGGCACTGTTTCTCCTGGGGGACACCCAGAAGGCATATTATGACCTGAGCCCCAGTCAGGCTGAAGACTATGATCACGTGAAGAAGGAGATACTCACTCGGGCAGGAGTGACTATGGCATGGAGAGCACAGAGGTACTTAATTATACCACCTCCAGCGCCCCTCGTTCTCAATTATTTGATTTAATTCATCTCGCCAAGCGTTGATGAGGTGAATTCGGCACACAAAGTCAACGAGATATTAGTCATGGATCGTTGCCGTGAAGGGACATTCCTATGACTTTGGGGAGGGAGCTAGACAAGACATTAAACGTGATTAATCATACACTTGTTTTAATTGTCATAAATTAGGACAAATAGCTCGATTCTGTCCTAGCAGTGTACCAGAAAGAACGACAGTGGTGCAACATGAAACAGTGACCCCACCTGGAGTAAAAGAATCCCCGAAGCTAAACAACAGGACATGCAAAAAGAGGTAGAAAATATGATTAAGCTCGATATCATTGAAGAATCTTCAAGCCCCTGGAGCAGTCCCATTGTGATGGTTGCCAAGCCTAACAGGACTTGGAGATTCTGTAATGACTTCAGACAGTTGAACATCGAAATTTGATGCTTACCCGATGCCCCAGGTTGAGTGAATTAATTGAGAGATTAGGTACGGCTAGATATTTGACTACATTAGACCTTACCAAAGGTTATTGGCAAAGTCCTGAGTCAAAAGAGAAGACATCATTTTCAACACCCAGCGGTTTGTTCCAAAATAAAGTTATGTGGTTTGGGTTGCATTGAGCTCCAGCATAATTTCAGAGGTTAATGAATAAAGTGTTAAGCCAAATGCCGTTTGTCACGATAAAGAACTGGCTGGTACTCATGAATAAGAAGCAGATGAAGGCTTTCTTAGGGTTAGCCGGATATTACAGGAGATTTCTTCCAGAATTTTCAGCCATTGCAGCGCAATTACGGATTTGATAAAGAAAACAGCTTTGAATTCAGAGAAATGAAGGGAATATTGTGTAGTGATCCAGTGTTTCGGGTACCAGATTTTTCCAAGCCTTATAGTTCAGACAGACACATCGAATGTGGGAATAGGGACAGTGTTGTCACAGGTGGTTAACGATGAGGAACACCCTGTAATGTACCTGAGTAGGAAGTTGCTGCCAAGGGAGGTACGATATGCAGTGGTTGAAAAAGAGTGTCTGGTGGGCCATAGAAACCCTAAAATACTACCTATTGGGAAGAGAATTCACGTTAGTCACAGGTCATTCACCATTGAAGTGGATGAAAGAAAATAAAGAAAGAAACGCAGAAGTAACTAGGTGGTTCTTAGCACTGCAACCGTGCAAGTTCAAAATAGAACATTGTAGTGGGCTGAAAAACACAAATGCAGATGGTCTGTCAAGAACACATTGTTAGGGTAAAAAGGTTGCTCTAAGCTGTAGGTTTGAGTTGGGAAAGAGGTTTAAAGTCATTAAAACAGTATTGTAGAGTATGTGAGACTCGTTGAAGTAGTCTAATAGGAAAAAGACCAAAAACTCCCAAAACTCCCAGAATCACGGAAACGGTGGGAATTCTAAAACTAAACAGAGCCTGAAAATGAAAGTGAAACTAGTAGAGAACATACACCGGCTATTTTTCAGCGTGGATGTTCATCTTCTTCACCCAGCTACTTTCTTCAGGAAACGAAAGAATTGTACGGGTTTGTTTACAACCAACGGAGCTTAACGCTATGGTCTACAAAACAGGACTGTGAGAACACACCACTTGGATTTTTATTACAATAAGGAATGTTTATATATGCCCAGCAATCTTGCCGATAGTACCTGTGTCTGGGACAAGAAGGTAGAGGAAGATTGGTACTGTGTGTAGCCCTGTTTTTATTGAAGATACCAACAAGTGTCGTTTAGATACAGTTGTAAACTAACCAGAGCATGAATACAGTTAAGAGGGAAACTGTGTGATGATTCTTTGAAGAATATTAAACTTAAAGTTGAACAAATAACCACACTACTTAATGGAAGATTAGTTTGAAGTGGTTTTATTTAATACTGCCTTACCACGAGTGTCGTTCCAGTGTTTGCCAGCAGAGGTCCTCGGAGGGTGGAACAAAGCGAGCTGTATACTTACCTGCAATACCAGTATCTGCAAGAGCGTCGCCAAAGAGACAGAAAAAGACCTGGGGGTAACCATGTAGGACTTGTGTATCACCGCTGCATGAAAGAAGAGAAAGACTTTTAACTCTTGACTTACCTTTGAGAGGGATCCAGAGCCAGGCTGCCTGACCCAGTGAAGAGCCTTGAAAAGGAAAAGTCCATCCGTGTTTTGTTTTGTTTTCCTTTTTGTTTATTGGTTGGAATAGCCAACCAATAATTCTTAGAGAGGGTTCAAGAGTGAGCTAATGCCCAAAAACTGGGTTAGGTTTTTTTTTTCAGTTAATTATTTTGTTTTCTTATCCCATATAATTAAACCTGCCCTGTTTTCTTCATCTGAACTTCTGACTTCTTGTCTCTCATTTGCATGAGCACAGAGATCCAAATAATTAGACCTAACAGGTCACTATATATATATATATAGAGAGAGAGAGAGAGAGAGAGAGAGAGAGAGAGAGAGAGAGAGAGAGAGAGAGAGAGAGAGAGAGAGAGAGAGAGATTCAGTGAGTTACAGGAAAATAATTCCATCTCGGGTTTCTGTGACGTCATAAACTACGAGACTGTTAGGTCGAGTATTTTATAAACTGTCACAGAAACCCAAGATGGAATTGTTTTCCTGTAACTCACTGAAGCCCATCTATTATTATTATTTTTTTTTAATAAATGGATATTAGTATTGTAATAAAAAAAGACAATAAACGGGTGTTAAGGTTCAAATTGCAAGTGAATTTAATGAATAATAACGTACATTAAGTCAATATTAAAGAATCTTAAATATAATTTTCTTTTGATAATTCAGGAATGGTGAATTAAACTGGGTAGGTAATGAACTGGAAAAAATAACATATTTTTAAGGAAAATGTGTTTCACTGGGGTATGCTTTTTTTTGTTTTGTCAGAGTTGAAGATTTGTGTCACTCGCTTGGTTGGTGCTCCTGTTGGTGAAGGATGATTGTAAATCTTCACAGAGACAGATTTTTTAAAAGTGCCTAAAAAATATGAATTGTGCGTATTTTGGGTGATTGAAATTTTGAAAGACATTGATAGGAATGTCTTTAATTTTCCATTTCTCTCCAGTTTCTCTGAGATCCGAATGCACCACCTTCACATAACTTTTTTTATTTTTTAACGTATTCTCATTTTGTTGCTCGTTATGAATGCTCTCATATATATATATATATATATATATATATATATATATATATATATATATATATATATATAATGAGAACATTCATTTGGCAATGTTCTCTTTTGCCTTGAGACAAGGAAGCGCCGAGCCATTAAACAAACCTCAAGCATGGTCTAAAGTTGCATGCCGAGGCCGGTTTACTCTAAGTCATTACATATTCTCTTCTGGTATTAAGCAGTATTCTCATGTGACTGCATGTTAGCCAGACTAGGTCTTAAAATTGACAATACTGTTGAAACCTGTGGTACACCATGACACTATTCAGAGCTTGACTCCTGCTTTCATGTAGCACATGGTTTTGATTTTGGCAATACAATAATAAGATAATTTATCAGGAATTCATTATGTTTGAGTTTAATAAAATAGACAGAAAAAAAGTGTAGATTGCTAAACAGGAACAATTGTAACTAAATACTTATTTATTTTGGTCTTAACCCCAAATGAAAATATGACTGCTTATTAGAATATTGTATTACTAAACCTCTGTTCCTTTTTCCAGCCATATTAGCAACTTTGAAAAGTAACAAGTTGATTTTGTTTGAAAAATGTCAAACTAGTGATGTAAGATGAAAAATGTTAATCTTCAGTATCATGCAGCTGAAAACTGCTTTGAAAAGTCAGTGTTAGTGTTAAAATGTCCAGGTGCACCTTCTTGCAGACTGCCACAAATTAAAGTGATGGTGTTTATAACAACACCATTTCTGTTAATGCAGTTTTAATCAGCATAAGACAGGCCCTAGTGTGCAAAGTCAGGACTAAGTGTTATGAAACAATAACAATATAAAAACAAAGCAAAGAACTGACTGCAGGAGGCAGCAACATTTCTGTAATGCTTTGAACTTTTTCTGGCAGACACAGAATTGTCTTGATGTGTCTTTTATTAATCCAAGATACTTAGAACCAGATAGTTTTCATCTTCTCATTTTTGTATTACACCCATGAGATTGCAATACACAATTGAAATACAGGCCATGTCTAAACAATTAACTTTTACAAATAGTGGGGTGGAGTTCTTTTATAAAACCCAAGACAAAAGCAAGGGTTACTTGTTCATAAAGCATTACTATGGACTTACATAATTTAACTTGTAGCAGAAGAGTTTTTTTCCCCTTATTTGAAAAGCAATTTTAGGGGGCAAGCGTTTAAGAAACTAAAGACTTATTGCTGTCTCAAATGAGTTGTAAGAGGCAGATAGTTGCAGTAACTGCAAATAAAGTTGCCACATGTATTATTATTATTTATTTCTTAGCATATGCCCTTATCCAGGGTGACTTACAATTGTTACAAGATATCACATTATTTTTACATACAATTACCCATTTATACAGTTGGGTTTTTACTAGAACAATCTAGGTAAAATACCTTGCTCAAGGGTACAGCAGCAGTGTCCCCCACATGGGATTGAACCCACGACCCTCCAGTCAAGAGTGCAGAGCCCTAACCACTACTCCACACTGCTGCCCTTGTAATAGTGTAACAAAGCCCTGAAAGTGGTTTCAGCACAGCAACACGGCAACAACACAGGCAAATCAGCAGACAGAACTAACACTTAACACTGCCAGCATGCAGGCTGTCCCACTTTATACCCCACCACCCTTACAACATTGCAACAGTGTAATTACGTTTGCACCAATCAGTGCTCGCTGTTAGTCCCACTCCCCTGAATCCCCTGAATCCCCTGTCGTGCCTGGCAGGGGTCGGCACTGGAGCTGGTGCAGTTCCACCCAATATCCAGCATAATCCGATTGCAAGCACTGACTCACACGCAATCAGCGTGCCAGCGGCTGGCAAAGCGCCAAGCATGGGAAAAGGTTGCACGGTCCGCAGCACTACAGCGAGCGCTCCCATCGGCCCATTATACTATAAAACACAGAATATGTAGCCTACAGAAACCTACTGCTGAAAAAAATAATACAGATCTGTTATTAGATTTGAATACGAGTGAAGACAACTGACAAGGATCGATGTTACAATAGCCTGTGTCAATTGAAGGGGCCAAAATAGAGGATACTCAATAAATGTTCATTCAGTAGTTTTGTTATTTACATGAGTAAGGATGGGCAAGTAATATATATTTTTTTCACAGTCACAGCAGTAGAGTGTCGGTAGAACCAGCTGTAAGTTTGTCCGTGTTTGAAAGGTAACCAGAGGGACCGTCCATAACAATCACACTACCAATAATTAGCACAGCATTTTATTGTGTGTGTTCCAAATACTCTTTTTTACTTAGGTTAAATAAATAAAATAAAAAATTTAAAAAAAAAAAACAGTTCAATGACAACAAAGCTCATATTTTCAAGGAAAATTGATTAATCTGTTGCAATCAATAACCATATATTTCTTGCTGGCATATTTCAATACAAAGTGAACGTTTACAGTGACTATATGTGTTATCTAGCCACATTTATTTACTAGTGCTGCTCAAATCAGAAATGCTATGCCTTGTAAAAAAAGAGTTATTCAGACCCTGATTAGCACTAATCAGGGATTACCTTACCAGAAATAACATGACATAACCCACAATTAGTGCTAATCAGGCTCTGTGAACCCAGACTTTAACGTTTTGTGCTTAGTTTCCCAACCACACATGAGGTATGCGTTTCATGGTATGCGTTTCATTTTCTTTGTAGGTCGTACATCACCTTCCAACGGGCACTGCTCTTTTTGTTCATATACTGAGTATTCTGACCTGGGAAAATGATAGGTGAAAATATCGTGGAAATACCTGCAATATGCTGTTATGCATTTATTTTATAAAACACATCTTTTAATAGGCTCCCAAAGAATACTTTCATTTGTAGCATATTTGTCATTGTTGATGGGGTTGCCAGCCCTTTTATTCCTGTGTTGTGACTCTGAGTGCTACAAGCTTTTTATGAGGATTACCATTGAAAAACCATAAACTAGGAATTTCCCAAGCTGACTGTTTCTTTTGCTAGGCCTTACATTTTCTAATTTCCTTGCCAACATGCAGCTTTCAAAACATAAATCTTTCTTCAGGGTCATAATATTGGGAATTGTAATGTTTTTTCAGTCAGTGCTTAAAAACTGTCTCAAATCTTCTGGGTGGCAGGGAAGGATCTAATTACATTATGGTTTTTACATTGAAAATAATTCAAATATATATATATATATATATATATATATATATATATATATATATATATATGTGTGTGTGTGTGTGTGTGTGTGTGTGTGTGTGTGTGTGCGCTGTCCTACTCGGTCACACTGTCCAGTGTGTGTGTTTCACAAAACAATGTAGGTTAATTTCAGTAATTAATGTTTTTTAGTACCTTCAACAAAATGCGCGCCGTCATCTAAAATAATACAATAAAAATAAATAAACAATACAAAATAAACACAGGGCGGAGGAGGAGACCCGATCTAAAATAAATAAACAAAACAATGTACAGGGCACCTCGCCCTGTTACATATCCCCTTGTGCAGCACACATGGCTAACGGCCACCTCCCCCTCAGTCTCAAAGTCCCGGAAGAGGGAAGCAAGTTGTTTCTGGGGGTGGCCATGGTGGAATCTCTGGCACCCCCAACTCTTTGTGGCGGCAGCTCCCTCTTCGGGGCTCCTGCCACACCCTATCCTGCCGCGAAAGTGCGGCTGGGGAGCTGGTCTCCTGACCTCCCCCTTTGAAAGCCATCCACCCTCCCTCAAGTCCCCTATTGTCCTTCCTCTCCCATCCTTGAGGAGGGTTAGTCCATAGTCCAGCGCCTTCCCGGCGGGACCGAGACCAGCGACAGGGGACCCAGGCGTAGTGGATGGGGCATCAGGAGCGCAGGCAGGCGAGCAGTCGGCTGCAGCCCCAGGCAGAGGTGCGAGCCCAGGCAACTGTGGAGCGGCGTCTGGGCAACCAGGGGAGGCGGAGCAGGAGACCAGGCGACCTCCTGTGCCTGGTGGTGCTGCGACCTGGGAGTCAGGCCCAGCGACCAGAGGTCCAGACATGCAGCCTGGGTGTCTGGGAGCCCAGGTTGAGGAACCAACCTCCAGGCGCGGGCTATGGCACAGGGGTGGTGGTCGGGGCTGTGGTGGAGGTGGTCTCCTCACCTCCCCCTTTCTTCATGTCCGGCAGCTCCCCTTCATGGAGCTCCGGCCACAGTGTAGCGACCCCAAGCAAAGCGAAGCCTGCAGTGACCCCAGGCAGCGGTGGCAGCGGACCCTCGGGAGGCGGCGGCAGCAGCGGACCCTCGGGAGGCGGCGGCAGCAGCGGACCCTCGGGGCGGCGGCGGCAGCAGCGGACCCTCGGGAGGCGGCGGCAGCAGCGGACCCTCGGGAGGCGGCGGCAGCAGCGGACCCTCGGGAGGCGGCGGCGGCAGCAGCGGACCCTCGGGAGGCGGCGGCGGCAGCAGCGGACCCTCGGGAGGCGAACTCGGGAGGGGAGCCCCTGGCCATAGAGGCGGCAGCGGGAGCTCCACTTCTCCCTCGTACCCTGTACCCTGTATGGAGCAACAGGCAGCCCCAGGCGATCGCGGAGCCACAGGCAGCCCCAGGCGATCCAGGCGTGGCATCCCTGAGTGGAGCGGGCGTGGCATCCTTGGGCGGTGCGAGGCTGGCATCCTTGGGCGGTGCGAGGCTGGCATCCTTGGGCGGTGGTGGAGGCAGAGGCAGCTCCTGCTCCTCTCCCTCGGGTGGTGGTGGTGGTGGCAGAGGCAGCTCCTCCCCTTCTGGCGGCCAAGGCGGCAGGGACTCCTCCCCTTCTGGCGGCCAAGGCGGCAGGGGCTCCTCCCTTCTGGCGGCCAAGGCGGCGGCAGGGGCTCCTCCCCTTCTGGCGGCGGCGGCGGCGGCCGGGGCTCCTCCCCTTCTGGCGGCGGCGGCGTCCGGGAAACCAGCAGGTATGCTCCCTCTGCTGGTGGCGGCGATGGCGGCGGAACCAGCAGGCATGCTCCCTCTGCTGGTGGTGGTGGGAGCGACACGTCGTCCTCCCATGGAGGTGGAGGTGACACCAGCAGGAACTCACCCTCTGCTGGCGGAGGTGGGAGCAACACCCAGTCCTCCCAGGGCGGTGGAAGTGGAACCAGCAGGAACTCTCCCTCTGCTGGCGGAGGTGGGAGCGACACACAGTCCTCCCAGGGCAGTGGAGGTGGAACCAGCAGGAACTCTCCCTCTGCTGGCGGAGGTGGGAGCGACACCCAGTCCTCCCAGGGCGGTGGAGGTGGAACCAGCAGGAACTCTCCCTCTGCTGGCAGGTACCTGGGCTGTGGGCGCACCGACTCCCCCTCTTGGGCTGTGGGCGCACGACTCCTCCCTCTTGGGCTGTGGGCGCTTGACTCCCCCTCTTGGGCTGTGGGCGCCGACTCCTCCCTCTTGGGCTGTCTCCCAGGGCGGTGGAGGTGGAACCAGCAGGAACTCTCCCTCTGCTGGCGGAGGTGGGAGCGACACACAGTCCTCCCAGGGCGGTGGAGGTGGAACCAGCAGGGACTCTCCCTCTGCTGGCGGAGGTGGGGCGACACCCAGTCCTCCCAGGGCGGTGGAGGTGGAACCAGCAGGAACTCTCCTCTGCTGGCGGAGGTGGAAGCGACACGCAGTCCTCCCACGGAGGTGGAGGCGGAACCAGCAGGTATTCACACTCTGCTGGCAGGTACCTGGGCTGTGGATGTTCGGCCTTCCCCTTTTGGGCTGTGGACGCACTGGCTCCTCCCTCTTGGGCTGTGGACATTGGCCTCCCCCTCTTGGGCTGTGGGCCACCGGCTCCTCCCTCTTGGGCTGTGGGCCTTCGGCCTCCTCCCTCTTGGGCTGTGGGCGCACCGACTCCTCCCTCGTGGGCTGTGGACGCTCAGTCTCCTCCCTCGTGGGCTGTGGGCGCTTACCGACTCCCTCTCCAGGTCCGTGTAATTCCGCTCTTCAGGGAGGGGCAATTAACTGGAAAATGCCCCGCTCCCCACAGATACAGCAACAGTATGTGTGGCTTATGCTGTGGAGGAGGGCTTCCCAGCTGATCTCCTCCTGTGCCTGCTGTTGCAGCTGCTGCTGTCTGCAGCGCTTCCACCTTCTTCCTCCCATTCTCCTTCCTCCCCTTCTTCCTCCTCACTCTCCTTTCTCCACAAGTAATAAAAAAATAACGAAAAACTGCAGTACCCTCTTCTGCCTGCGTCTAGGAGGCGCTGGTGATCCCACGCTGGACACCACGTGTGGCAGGGATGACTGTGCGGTGACGTCACGGCAGAAGCGGAAGGAAAAGATCACTGACACCAGGCAAGTACTGCAGTTCAACAGGCTTGTGCCGTTTTATTTTCAAATAACAAAAATAAATCAAAGGTTTAAACAAAAACAAACTGTGCTCACAGAGCAAAATAAAAGGTTAAACAAAAACAAATCTCGAACACAAAAATACAAACACAGGTCAGGCTGGGCAGATTGCCTTCACTGTTCCTATGTTCTTTCACGTTGCTCTCGCTCTCACAACAACCACCACCACCGCGAGCTAGAGAGCTGCAGCCTTTTATATTGTGGCGAGGGGTTTAACTAACTTGCAATTAATTATTCTATTACCCTCGGCCACAATCTGCACGAGTTTATTAATTACTACGTGGATGGGGCTTCCCATCCACGTAACTAAACAAAACATAAACAAGTAATATTTTGGAAATGTTTTACCAATAGTTAAACCCTTTGACATATGAAATGTAATTGAAGACAGATGTGAAAATATAATAGAGCTAGGAGGGCCCTGCAGATATCTACCCTTCATTTAAGCTTGCAGTATGAGATTTTTTAGGGTACAGTGGTATTTGTTCACTGTGTGATATTACAATTGGCAGACGGTTGAATAATATTGCCTCCTTTCGAAAATCGTAATGTTTTATTCAAATTAAAATCCTTGGCTCCGCCTTGGACAGCACCTTCAAGAAGATTTCCTGGAGGAAGGGACCATCGGGGTGAACTAGCATATACTGCCTGTTTTTCCTTTACCATTTTAAATTAAAAACTAGAAAAAGAACATTGCCAAAAGCTGTTGTAAACCTAGACAATGTGGGTCTTAAAACAATGATGTATTGTCTTATTTCTATTTTCCATCAGCACCATGAAACCAGACTTATTTCAATATAAAAGAGGCTAACAGATTTATCTGCAGTCTACAACCTAATCGTCACTGTTACAAAAAGATCAAAGAGGGCTTACGTATATGTACCAGGTGTCACATCCTAGTGTGGCTTCCTATCTCCCAATATCATGTCTACTCCCTAAATACATACTAAGTGAGTATACAATTAATCACAGTAAATAGTTACATATTTGTTAATTAAGTTTAAAGAGAGCAATGGCTAACATCTTGCTAGTATTATAGATAGGTCTGAGAGCAAACTTAAACATTGCTTACGTAAGCTCAGTAATAGTTATTATTATTTATTTCTTTACAGACACCCTTATCCATGGCGACTTACAATTGTTACAAGATATCACATTATTTTTACATACAATTACATTATTATTATTATTTATTTATTTATTTATTTTTACACATTATTTTTACATACAATTACCCATTTATACAGTTGGGTTTTTACTGGAGCAATCTAGGTAAAGTACCTTGCTCAAGGGTACAGCAGCAGTGCCCTACACCTGGGATTGAACCCACAACGCTCTGGTCAACACTACTGCCCCATACAGTAGCATCCTATATACTAAAAACATCCTCCATTATACTAAAAACACAAACCAGTCTCCTCTTTATTCAGTTATTGTCCTTTGTCAGTACTTACTGTGGGTGTTTTCTTGTCCCTTTTTTGCCTGTTTTTCTTAATTTCATCATCACTCTCAGCGTTTAAGAAACATGCCATATTTTCAACATGTTTATTCCAGTCCTTAATTAACTCCTACAGTTTGCAAATACAATTGTTCATGTACTAAGTAGGTCATATAATTCACTGCCTAGCAGAGGCTGCATTTCTTAATTTGTAACATTAAAGTGGAACTTTACTGCTTTCAAAAATATGAGTTAATTAAAGACTGGGGTAAAAATATACCATATTGTATTTTAGTGAGGCAAAAGATGTATTATCCATTATTTATTATTGGTGGAGCGAGAGTATGTAGTGTGCAGTTTTTTTTTAAATTATATTATAGCCTATGTTTTGATATAAGACAGTGACACTGGAGTTGACATCAACACAAGGTGTTTTCACTGTATGTAGGTTCACTTTGGTGAAGTTGGATATGCATCGAAACCACTTGTACTGTATAGTTATGCTATATTGCTCTATAGATAGTTGTAATAATAAGCAAGGATGGACTGAATTGGTTTTAACAGCAGAATTGAAATTGTCAACCTCCAGCCATGTGTTTTTTGAATCTGCACTCACATATTATCGTAAAACAGTGCATCCTGTCTTAACTCTGGTATGTTTGCATAAGTTAGGCAGAGCTTTAAGTAAATATGGTTACATTGTCAAAGAGATGAAGTCCAACTGTACTTCTTTGTGGATATTTAGACAAAGGGGTTGTTTGCATGTTATGGAATATACTTTCAGTTAGAATCCTAGAATTCTCCTTGTTTGCACTATTGGCTGAATAGTGGGACCAGCTTGCTGTATTATGGTCTGTAAGTCACACTCTGTACAAGCAGAAGTAAAGGGAACAAAATGGTAATACAAAACTTAATAAAAAAATGATCTGCCCTCCAACTGGATAAAAGATTTCTTCTTCACTTCAGCCCAAAAATGTTTTCTGCAATGGTGACTGTACAGTCTTGGCAATGAACATTGCAGATATCCTTTTCAGGGGGTAATATGAAGAACAAATGTCACATCAAGTTATTCAATATTGGTAGTAAATAAATATTATTTAGGGTACCACTGCACTTGTGTGTAGATTTGCTTATTTAAATGGGTACCCGGATATTTAGTATGCAAAGTGTCTCAATAGGGTAAAACAGGAATCAAATGCACCTCTACAATCATTCTGCATATTTCACAATACTTGTGTCCAACTTTTTTTATTTATTTTTTGGATCAATTGCATTTTTTGCAAATGTCCTTTTCCCATTTAACAACCTGTTTCTGGTGCTTTAAATGTCACTATAGTTTTTTAATTATCCATTCTTTGAAGAATCCCTCTGCCATACTCAAATATTTATATTCCTGTCATTTCCTGGAAAAAGTGTGTTTTAGCCTCCTCACTTATTGTAGGACATGAGCACCCATTTTGTTTGGAGGGGATATATCATCTTCATATTAGGTTTGTCATCATTTTCCATGTTCTCTGATGACCACTTCAGAGGCAGCTCCATCTGTGACTGAATAGCAACCAGACAATGAACTAAACAATGTGAATTCGTTTTTACAGCTGTGTGTGGGATGTGTCACTTTATGAATGAAAGGCTGCCTGATAAATCAGGTCTAGGGCTATTGGGATGCCGTACTTCACAGATTTGTGACAGGATTATGATTAAAAAATATCCAGTGTGGGTCTGCATATTTCACTCTAATTGCCATTAAAAGCAATAATCATCTAGAGAGGAGACCCACTTTTCTGTGTGATGTAAGCCAGCAGTATTTGAAGCACATAATTGAAGGCCACAGGGTCTGTGCAGTTGCTTGGCGTCACAGAATCTCAGGACTAATCATTTGTGATTCAAAACTAATAATGAATTATGCTGTTCCATAATTCATGCACTGGGGGATGTTTAATCGATGCACTTTGTGTGCATAACACAGAGAACCCAGCTTGTCCCCTCTTTGAGTATCTCTGAGGTATTTCAGGCCGGTGTTGGGAGTCATGCAGATTGTGCAGGATGGACTGCCTGCGTGCACTCCCCTGAAGTGGTGCACAGGTCCCTTTTTCTCTTTGAGCACATGTGTGTGGGCTGCATGAGCAGCTTTGTACGTGGCTGCGCTATTGTGACAAATCCACCAAAAGAGGGTTAGCTTTGTACATGAGCCTTGATCTAGAGGTCACATAAATGGATTGAACGTCACAATCATGATAGATGAAAGCTCATTGATTCAGAAGAATACTTCTGATGACTGGGGTCTGGCACTTGCAATTGGGTTGGTGGGTCACTGACTCATCCCCATATGAAAGGAGCAACAGCATCACAATCAACTGACCTATGAGAGTGAAGATGTTTTAACTTACTTAAA